>CM060677.1:118527391-120927391 GCA_030686995.1 Artemisia argyi | reverse complement strand
ATTGGTTGTTTTTAATTTGATAGATATGCTTTAAATTAGTTGTACAATGTGAATAAATTATTGTATTTTTAGTTAATTGGATATTTTAATAATAGTATTAATCACACTATACATTTTTCTCACATTTCACTTTTTAATATTTGACCATTTTTTTATATGTAGTATATTTATTTTATTTGCCTTTATGGTAACACATGACGCTTAGACACTCGTCACACCAGTTTTGTTTTGTCTTCGTAAGCACCGTCTTATTTTTGTTCATATGTAAGTATACAAGTGGATAACCATTCTAATTCTTTTTCTTTTTATGTCTTAAAAAAAATCCTTTATTATATAAGGCAATTATCAAAAAGTGCTGAAAGAATATTGAATCAATTAAAACCGAACCAATTGATTTAATAGACGAGTTGACTTTCAACATTTCAATTTTCACATTGACTTTCAATATTTCAAGGATAGAATAGGCAAAACATATTTTCAACATTTCACTTTTCTTGACTTTTTCACTTTGACAATTTTTACTTTATAAGTAGTATAGATATAGATATGGTACAAATCAAAATTTTGAGCATCGTAAAAACATGTAATATATGCGGATTTGGAAGATTCGTCATAAATAAGAATAGAGCCAAGATAAGTTTTGTGATTGTTTAGCTTCATATGAATCCATCTCAAGCTATGATAAATGACCTTCAAGCGTCAGATAGTCCACACGTCCACCTGATTGAAGAGTCTAATAACATCAATTTACCTGAATAGCATAATATCCAATACCAACCATCATCCAGTTACAGCGACATAGCCAGTGAGCATCATCAATGCAATTGATGATTAACCCTGATGCTCATATATCCATTTCCATGAACTACATCAACCATTAGATTCCAAACACCATATGTTACTGATTTTGGAAAAATTTCGGATGTGAGAACATATTGCTGTAAGACATTGTAAACCCCATGGGTCGGGTATTGTGTTCAAAATACTTTGCCCATTCGGTTTCAGATTAAACCGACTGACCCTTTTTTTTCCTATGTATTTTATAATTTTTGTCAATCTTTATTTAATGAAAGGCCATACATAGATTAAATAAGTCTCACTTATAAGACTTCATGAGCATTGTCTAACTTTTTTGGTTATTTCATTATCATGGAATGCAATTATAACAACATCATTACCAGTTTTTTTAGTGACCAAACCATAGTGAAGGTTCAAGAACATAAACGCAGTTACAGTATCTTTACTGGGATCGATTCCTTGAATTATTTTATTAGATTTCGTCATAGGCTTATGATATCCATAAAGAAACATACGTTAATAGTCAATATTCAAGTAACATTCAACATTTTATTAGTTCCACTTTATTAACTCAACATCTTCTATAAGAGCATTAGGTATGTTAACGTGATACGTGAGTTAAAGTTTCACATTTTCGAGTTAAGCCCTACGTTAACACACCACCCCCCACGTTAAACTTGCATTAAACCCACACGTTAACACTTTAACGTAGCGTAAAGGGTAGCAACAATAAAAAAAATAAAAAAAAATCACTTGACACCCCTCCAACGTCTATTTCGACCGTTGGATTTTTTTAAAAAAATCACTTTACCCCCTCAACGTTAAAAAACGGCTACTTTGATTTTTTTTCAAAACCTATTTCCCACCACTATAAATACCCAATTAACACATATATTTTTTTTTTCACACTTCCACAACTCAATCTCATCTATCATATACTTCTATTTGCTAAAAAAAATTCGGGATTTAGCAACAATGATGAGGGTTTCTTGAATCTCCACGGTGGGTGGAATAACCCCAACGCGGGTTCATCTTCAAACCCGAACGCGGGTTCATCATCACCCAACATCCCTTTCCCTAACCCACTCGGCTTGTCGAGCCAAGAACTTTACCTACAACTAGGGGTGTTAACGATCCGAGCTTTTAACGAGCTACTCGAGCTCGAGCTCATTTAACTCGAGCTCGAGCCTAATACTCACGAGCTCGAGTCGATCTCGATTAAAAATTAGAGCTCGATTAGTTTGACGAGCCGAGCTTTAAAAACTAATATTTGGCTCGGCTCGTTCGAGAACTCGTTTAATAATCATGAGTCGAATAAGCCGAACGAGCTAGTCGAGCTTAACGAGCCGAACGAGCTACTCGAGCTTAACAAGCCAACACTTAATCTATATAAGTTTTTAACTTTATTTTAAAATTTTAAATATATGTTTCTAATATGATTTAGATTCAAGTTGTAGCTTAATATTTCTAAGCTATATATTTATATTTACTTGAAACTAAGCCTCCTCCTTTTACTTGAACTTTGTTTTATAGGCTCTTTATTTGTCTTGTTTTCTTTTCTCTTCTTATGTGGGATGCATTTTCTTTTAATTCTTTTTCTTAACATGTTTGTTCTTTTACTTGCATCTTTTATATCTAATACATTATTATTTTTTAGTTATTACAAGTTTATCAATCAACTAAATGACAACTCTTTTACGTTTAATTTATATAAACACATTCGGGGTATAAGGATGTCGAGTCTAATTGGTCCCCTTTATTTAGTCCATTCGTCTCCTCGTGTCTGTGCCTATTATTTCGAATATGAAGATGTACAATAAATGCGTAAGCCTAAAGGCATAGTGAGGTCGTGCGTTGTATACATAAAATATCGCACATATGATTTAAATGCATGAAAAATGATAACATAACATATAACTTATGGGATCCCGACAATTGTGTTACGGAGTATTGATAATTTGTTACTAACCCTTTTTGCTAGTCTTATTGTTTATAAAGTCGAAATCATAAAGATAGAGACTTAAAACATAATTGAAATATTATCAGAGCATTTTCATTCAAATTGTATTGATTAAAACAATGTACATGCATAATTTCATGAAATACAAATGCACATGTATATAACAATAAATCACATAGATGCCACAATAATGATATGTAACGCATAATCAGGGATTATAGTGTACATCCCCGTTTAGTAAAAGTCACGAGTACTCACCTTAATTAAAAGGTAGTTGCGTTTCTAATTATCAGAACCTATATTAATTCGGTATCACGAATTAATCATTTGACAGCTAGTTGATACTTACACGCTTTCTTAATTTTAGATGAGTTCCTCCTCTAGAAATTTTTTATTATATTTATAAAGCATGATCTAAGCAAAAAGAACTAAAGTCATGAGAGGAAACAATAGTGTATAAACATATTTCATGTCTAGTTTATGGTCAGCATATTTCATGTCTAGTTTATGGTCAGCATTCTTCCAGATTGCAACACTCGACTTTAGAAGGTCATAACTATCTCAATATGCAAATAAATGTAGTGAAATTTCTTCTAGAATTTGGATCTATGAGTTAGCTTTCAAACCCAGATGGTCTCATCTAAAAAGTTAAAGTTTTTTACCTCCAAGCCTTTGACAAAAGACACGTGTGCAAGCAGCTAAACTTGTTGTGATTGTTGGTTGTATAATTTTTTTAACGACTTAACCATATCCAAAAATTGTAAGTTGTGTTTTTAAAAACTTGTCCATATTTTGCATGTGTTTTTGATCGAGTTCAATCATTTGAGTGAATAGTTTAAGCTAATCAGTTAGTTATGCAATTTAAACATTTATAGTTTGCACTCACCACTTTTTACAATTTTTACAATCATATGGACTAAGCAATTGATTTGTAGGATCTATAGTTAAACCATCATCGTAATTATGATTCACAATCTTTCAATGTTAAAAAAAATCAATCACAATTAGATATTTTCTTAGTTTTCAATTAGTAAAGTTGTTTGCTTAGATTTATTATGAATTTAAAATTGTTTAGATTTAGTGTAAATTTGAATAACTCACAGTGTACCCTTACTACCTAAACATTATTTGTATAGAAAATAATCCATGATTTTAGTTTCCGATTCACTCTTCTTATTTACATCCATGATAATAAATACCTATTTATATGCGTCATTTAATTGAGATTTATTAATTTTGATAGCTAGGCTTCTAAAAGAGTCTTACACGTTTTATTAATATTGAATTAGTTTATTTTTTGTTTCATAACATTATTGTGTGCTTGTATTTGCATTGGTTATTCACATTCGATTTTTTTTGTTTGATATTTATTTGTTATGTTTAATACTATGTTTGATACAATATGACAATTGTTCATATTTATAAACTTTGAAAATATCATAAGAACAAGAGAAATCAAAATATAGGAGTGACATGACTAGTAAACTTATCCCACATCGCTTGAAGAGGAAAACTTTCAAGAGAATTTACTCTATATAAGCAAAGCCCCCACCTTATTTTGAAACATAGTTAAGCATTAAATGTTATAGTATAAAACATTAATTGTGTGTTCTTAAACAAGCTTTTTTGAGCTTATAAGTTACATAAACTTTAGTTTGAGTATAAAAACATTTTTTTTTATAATTTTTATAATTGTAAATGAGCTTTCGAGCTCGAGCTTGAGTTAATAAACGAGCCTATCAAGTTCGATCTTTTATACGGATGTATTAAGCTTGAAAGTTAGTTTATTGTAAGAGTTAAAAAAAAAGTTATAATTCTTAAACGAGCTTCGAGCTCGAGCTCGAACAACAAAAAAAATATTCGAGCTCGAGCTCGAGCCAAGTTTCAAAATTTTATTCGAGCTCGAGCCGAGTAGATAATAAACAAGCCTAGCTAGTTTAGGCCAAAACTCGATTCGGCTCGGATCGTTAACACCGCTACCTACAACATCAACGACTTCTATATTGGGAACGAAACCAACAAAACACACTAAACATCAATTTCCAAAATCTATGATTCTCACAACACTCACAACAATCACAAACCGAAACAAATGAGGTTCCTGAAACACCTACGTCTCCTCCGAAGCCCAAAAGTCGTGGTAAACGAAAGGCCAAAATATCCAAAAACCCCGAACCAATCGAGGAGAATGAAGACAATCTCGACGTGACCAATACACGTTGGCAATCAAGTGAGGAAAAACTACTTGCAAGAGTTTATGTGGCCGCTACCGAGGATTCACAAGTCGGGCGTTCACAAGCTTGCGATACGTTTTTGGCAATTGGCAATCAATGAGTTCAATAGACTCAATTTTCAAAAGCGCAACAAGGATATGATACAAGACAAGTGGAAAACGTTGAACCGTGATTGCATGAAGTTCAACGCGTATTACAAATGTTCAAAACGTAATGAAAAAAGTGGGGAAAGTGAGTTGGATATCATGAAACGGGCTAAAGAATGGTACCGTGACGAGCACAAAAGTGCGCCTTTTAATAACGAGGAGGCGTGGGGGTGTTGCGTACTCATAAAAAATGGGACGTCGTATCCGCTTAATTTAACCAGCGATGTCCCAAGCCAAACAAATGAGGCGTTATTTGGTCATGATGAACAACCACGTCCGATTGGCAAAAAGCTTGCTTCAATGAAAGCAAAATCCGAGAGCACGACAAGTACCGGAGGAACGAGCTCGTCAAGCCAATTCCGGGAGGCTATGCAACACGAGTATCATATAAAATGGGAAGAAGCCCAATTGGCGTATCGGGCGGCAAAGGAAAAAGATGAAACAATAATAAGGTTGGAAGAGATGAAATTTTTGATGATTGACACCGGCGGCAAGGATCTAAACGTGGTGTTTTGGATCAATGAGGAAAAAGACTGAATTATCAAAAAATATAATTTGCAACCTCGCCAGTAATTGTATTTTGTAATTTCCTTTATGCTGTAGTTTGCTTTGTGTTGTGTTTTTATTATTTCGTATTCTTTGTCCGTTGTAACTTTTTTATTTTTATTTTTATTTTTATTTCGTATTGTAATATGTTTAAGAATTAATGTTATGTTCTTTAATAAATGAAGTAGTTGTTTTAGTTTGGGGGTTGAATTTGAAAATAGTTGAGTTAAGGTTGAGTAGGGGTGAGCATCGGTCCTGGACCGGACCGAGGACTGAATTAGCCAAAAAGCCAAGACCGATGACCGAACCGAATATGGTCGGTCCGGTCCAACAAGGCCAAATAATCGGTTTGTAGTCCGGACCGGACCGAGGACCGAATTACCCAAAAAGCCAAGACCGAGGACCGGACCGAATGTGGTCGGTCCAGTCCGGTCTCGATCGGTCCTTCGGTCGGTCCGGTCCGTTCGGGTCGTTTGCTCAGCCCTAAGGTTGAGTGATAATAGTGGGTATTTTTTTTTTTTTTTTTTTTTTTAAAGTTATTGACGTGACGTTGACGTGGCACTAGATGAAAGTTTAACTTGTGTGATTACACCTTATTCTTTAAGCATTACTACATAAGTTATGGTTCATATAAAACTTTTGCAACATACAAATTATGTGATTTTATAAATGGCATAGACCCGAATCCGATTAACCGACCCTCAAATAAGGTCAAGGTCGAGTATGCTTTTTTTTAGCTTTAACCCGAACCCGACCCACTTAATACCCCTGGTGTCTATTATGCACTATGAAGAAAAAGAAAATTAAAAGGAAACCAAAAGGTCAAAACTGTAAATATAAGCAACAAGAAGAGCAAACTTGCTATAAAAGCAGAGCATCTTCATCAATCTAGGGTTTGGGGCAAAACTAAACAAAAAACTCAGACAATTCCAGAAAGGAGGCGACAGAAGGTACGGATGTTTTTCAAAGGTTGTTTACCCCTTTTGTCACCTATGATTTTCCATTCTTTTGCCTCATTTCTAAACAACCTTTATGATATATAATAATCTTATATAAGCCGAAAAGTTCCAAAATAAGCAACAAAAAGTGAGCTTATGAAACATAAGCCCAAACCAAATAAGCCATAAGCCGGCTATATAAGAGGGTGTTTGTTTAAGCTTATTTGTGGCTTATGAGCTTATTTTTTCGGCTTATATTTTATAAGCCCTCATTTTTCGGCTTATTTTGAGACTTGTAGACTTATATAAGCCCACGTATCTCAACATAAGCCGGAAAATTAGGGCTTATGAAATATAAGCCGAAGTCAAATAAGCTCATAAGCCCACGTATAAGCTTAAACAAACACCCCTATATTTATATATTTACTTCCTCCGTTCCAAAATAATAACTATTAGAGGCTGTGATGATAAAGTTCTAGTAATTGTCTGAGTTTAATCGTACAAATTTATTTGAGATTTAACTGTATCTTGGCGGGGTAATTTAACTATTGCAGCCATGGCGGTTTTATCCTTTTTTGTATGGTTTGTTTTTTAAACAGATCTGAGCCTCTTTTTATCATTTCATTATTTTGTTGACGGAGGTTGTGTATGTATTAATATCATGTTGTTTTTATACAAACTACTATATAAATTCGAAGGAACAACAAAGGAGACGAAGACGAGGGTATTTTAGTCATTTTTCTAATTTTAACCACTTACAGGTGGCCTAGTGTCAAAAAGGCTTGTGACTGTCACTATAGAATGTGTGAGGTCTAAGTTCAATTCCTGCTAGGTGCAAACAACCTTAAGTGGCCCTGTCAAAAAAGGGAGGGCTTTAACTGGTTTGAGTCTGTGTGGCGGTGGGTTCAAACCCCGTGGATTAGTCGGCCAAAAAGGTCGGAAATCATGGTTACAAAAAAATAAAAATAAAAATAAAAATAAAAAAATTGAATATCATGGGTTTCAAGGCAAAACGAAACATATGAACTCAGACAATTAAGAAATGAGATGACCGAGGAAATGGATGTTTTGTAAGGGTTGTTTACCCCCTCGGTTGCCGATGATTTTCACCTTTTTACTCCTATTTGTAAACAACCCTTATATTATGTTTTAACTATAGAGCTGAGTTCAGTAAAGATCACAGATTAAACATGCATAAGTCACATCTTGTTTATTTTGTGACGGATGGAGTATATATTTTTGGGGTGAACGGTGTACTTTAGTGTCTACCGAGGCTGTGATGATAAGTTTCTAATTGTCTGAGTTAATCTAGCAAAGATGAGATGTACTGTATCTTGGCGAGGCAATTTCTGGTTGTTATATGTTAATGCAGCTGTGAATTTGCAGCCATTGCGGTATAATCCTCTTTTGTTTTGAATGTTTTACAGATATGAGCCTCATCAATTGTTTGACACTGTAAGTGTTTTTGTTGCCAAAACTGCATGTATTCGGCTTTTAACTTCAAACTGGTCAATTCTTTTTCATTACACTTTTTCGTTCTGTTAGCTATTCTTAGGCTTGTAGTTAAAATCACTTTTTTGCGCCATAAATTCCAGACAATAAGAGGCCATCTGAACCAAAACAAATTTCAACCAAACTGGTAGCCAAATTAAGTTTGCGACAGTTTATGAACATTGTGTTTAAGCATATACTCTGCAGATCAGTTGACAATTAAAATGGCTTGTCTTTTTCGATGTTTTTATTCAATGAGGTGCTTAGTGGATGTAAAGTGCTCCTGTATTGAAATCTTATATGCTAATAAAGGGTGAAGAATGAAGACATGATGAGATACCTGACTGGAAGTGGTAGCAACACACCAAACGACATTTTTTAAGCATTATGTAGTTTGCAGATGGAGCTGATCATGCTGTTGAGTCTTTGGCTGCAGATCTGAATAATATGTATCAGATTATCAGAAGGATTTTATATGAAAGCCGTAGCAAGTAGGGTGGAAGTGAAAGTAACGGGGTAATGATATAAAGTGATTGAGTAGTTAAATGCTCTGATGTTTCTAGTATAGTTTCAAATATATGTTGGGGGACCTAACACATCTGAATAAGCTGTAATAGTGTAGTTTGGATGAAAAGTGTAGTAGTTGTAATCGAGTTTTTGTTAATAAAATGAATCTGACGTTTAAGATACAAGTTTATGTATCAAGTTTATTTAGTTTATGTTTGGTTGGTTGATGTTTTAATGGACGATTATTGACTTCATGTTTTTTTGGGACAAAGAGTTTAACTAAGTGAAAATGAGGGAGCATAATCCGGATAGTCTTACAGAGCTGGAAGGAACCTTCGAGGTCGGCACCTTCCTGTGAGGTGACGACCCCAAACTCAGGTAAGTGAATATGCAGCAAATCATCTCAGATAACCTGCAGTAACGCAACCCAAGTCGCAAAACTAGATTCGACCTGTGCAATAATTGCAGTTACAAAGAAAGTAGCTGGAATATGCAGAACAAAATCCTCATTTGCAGCTGCTTAGATCTCTTAATGGATGGAATTGCAGGAGCATGTACAACCATTTCCAAATAGCCCTGTCAGAGAAAACCAAATAACATAAATAACATTGGCAACAAAAAGTTACTACAGGGTACGGACACGTAATGCAGTCCAATGCCCAATCCTAAAACAGCCAATCTGTGGATTCCATAGATTCATCATAGATAAATGCAGAAACTTGAGATCAGTTTCATAAGGATCCAAATTGTCTTATGAGGATATTCACAAGGTATAAACCCTTTACCCCCCCAAAATAAATTGTCTTCTGAGGGGTAATGTTCATAGGCCAATCTTGCCAATAAAAGACCTTCACTTTCTTTGGAATCCATTTGATCCAATTTCGCTCTCAAGCCAAGACTTGCAAGCTATATATTGACCGCCAGTTTGAAGAGTCGAGTAACAGAAATTTACCTGAATAATAAAACATCCAATGCCATCTGATCCTTTGGAAAGAGTAACGTCATTTAAGATATTATTGGGCATCATCAATTCAAACACAAATAAAAGTTAAAGGGAATTTTGTCTTCAAATTAGAGTCTAACTTAGCAAGTTAAACAAACCCACATATCAAACTTAGAGCCCACCTGTGCCAGTTTGCAGTCGCTGACATAGAACAGACATGTGCCTAAAGTTGCTCAAACCTGACAAAATAAAGACTCAGACTATAGCAATTAATGAGCCTTTAGGATTGCATTTGTTTATCATTTTAATTTCAAAAGACTTCAGTGCCAGAAGTCATAATTACGGAGCAACTAAGTAAGAAGAACCAAACCCTTATCTGCAGTAGCTTCGACCTATAAACGGAAATGCATGAATATGCTCCGCCTTTATGAATGTAACCATTAGAAAAACGTTTTCAGAAAAAAAGACCCGCAGCTTTAAACTTTGATAAACTTACCACATATGAGATACATTATGCATCAAAGGTCCCTTGTCTGCCACCATTGAAAACATTTGGACCAAATAGGAACCACTTTAGAGCATCATAGGAGATATGTAGATGCGGGAGATTTATCATAGACAAGAGTAGAAAACTGAGATCATCTAATCTCGTGGAAAGAGTAACATCATTTAGCATGTCAGTCAAAAGTGTAATTTGGTGTTTCTCGAGTTGGTACCGATGAGTTTCTAAGTGTGAGTAAATCTGACAAAACTGACATTTTACAGTAACAAGGCCGAGCAATATCTGGTTGTTGTATGTATAGTTTTCTTTATCTAGCCTGATCAAGTTTTACTTTGTTACTGCAGTCGTGAATATGCAGCCAATGGCTATTAAATGTTCTTTAGGCTGATTATTTTACAGATCCGAACCTCACCATTTTTATTAGAAATGCATTGTTTTGCAATTGAATTCAGCACTGCAGGTGTTTTCACAGATTTTATTTTGGGTCAATACTATGCATATACAGTTTCAATTGATCATGTATATAGTGAAGTTTCTATTATTGTCATGAAAGTTTAGCTTTTTCTGTCAAATATTTGATCTAAAGCATGCAGCCAAAATCCCCTCTTTAGTGTGAAGAATTCGGCCATCTGACAAGTAGAGAACAGCTTTCTTAACCAAACTGATAGCCAAATTTAAGTTTGTGGCAGTTGTAACTATGAACAATGTGTCTAAGCATATAACTTTGAAGATCGGTTGACCAAAGTTGGTTGCACAAGGTTCGTCTATTTTAGAAATTGGTGTTTCTAGAGTATGATGCACATTGTGTGTAAAAAGATTATGCATGTCATATCAGTACACAGTTGATTGTAGGCTTGTAGCACTAGAACCTGAATCGTCCTTGACTTTAATTATGCTGAAGTGCTGAACTAGTAGAACTTTGCAACAATGATACATCACTCGGCTCCATGTAGTACTTAGTTTCTTCCCAGGTTAAACATTCTGAGTTTGACCTGTCCTGGCTCAGTGATGCAACCACCCTTTACTGCATTGTAACTAGCCAACAACCACCCTTTTGGATGACTCAGTGATGCAACTTATATGACTAATAAGAGTAAGTTAATGGGACAGAGAAATAACAGAGATGTGAGGAGGAAGAGGAGACGGTTTGAGAGGAGAAGAAATTGATAAAAATAGGCATATGTTACCTTAGGATCAAATAAGAAATATATTTAAGATGAGAAGAATGAGAAGAAATTACAACCATAAATATTAGATGCACCCATAAAAAAAGGGAGATGATTTGCGCACTCCACATTTTGATTGGCACACTCCAATTTAGTGTACATTACCATTTATACCCTTACATTACTTGTACTCCTCTTCACTTCTATAAGGGTATAAATGACAATACATATTAAATTGGAGTGTGCCAATCAAATTGTGGAGTGTGCAAATCACCTCCCATTAAAAAATAGATGCATCTCCTATTATTTCTCTTTCCTTATTTAAAATATGTGGTTATAATTTTTTCTCACTCTTCTCATTTCATTAATTCTTCTCAGTTCTCACTAGATCCATGCTCATTGCTTCATTGCATAATACTTTTAAACATAAGCATAACTGAATGCATAACTGAAAGTAAACCCACTAACACATTACATCACAAGTTACTCTCCAAATACTAATACTGTTAAAATATGGATAAATATTAATAGGTAAATGTCTAGTATCGAACACGAGACCTCGGATTTGCACACAATACAAACGAGAATAAAAGCATAATAATTATATATTAAATGTTATGTTTATATAATTATTTAAACACTAGAAGGACTTAATGGTTGTTAGTTGTTAAATGTATGGACTAACTATCGTTATATGTTAAGAAAAGGGACTATAGTGTAATTAGATGACGAGAAGGATCCGGAACACCCTTGGGTGTGCTAGAACCGGTCGAACAAGGGATGGGGCAACCCAAACCCTAACTTGTTCCCTAAGTTGTCAAAACACTATAAATACAAAGCCTTAGGTTCATTAGTTTTTTACCTCTTGTGCACTAAACCTAAAGCTTTGTTTTTTCCTTTTCTTTCTCTTTGATGTCGATCGGCCAAACACCCCTATAGGGTTTGGATCGATTTTTGTTTTACTAAAACAAAAGTGTTTTTAAGATCTTGCAATCTGTTTTATTCGATACTAGTTTGTGTGTACAAGAACGAGGTAACAACTCACTATAGTTGTTATCAAGAGATCGATTAACAAAACGGTAAGGGGTTAATCATTGATCCATATAAACCCTAATTAGGGTTCTTCATATTGTTCAAGATAATTGCTTTTGATTCTTGTTCGGGCTAGAATCACCACGGTACGTGTTCTTTTATGTTTTAGTTACTTTTATGTGTTATACAAGATCCTTGCTTCCGCATATGTGTTTCTTTGATATTAGTAGTTATATATGATTGTCATGGTATAATAATTCTAACAAATACTACAGTTATTTAATTAGTTATTGAAATAGTCTTAAGCTTTACTCCTATTCCATCAACTTTGCTGGCACGCGTGTCGCTCGAGTACTCCTCCTACTCACTTGGTTGTTTGGCTTGGACTCTTTGCTAAATTGACTTGCATCACTCAGCAGCCATCATGCTAGCTGCAAAAGATTTATCCTCAGACATGAAAGCAGTTGGATTTTCAGAACCAAATCCTCATTTGCAGCCATTTACAAATGGCCCATGCAGAAAGAATGCAAAATACCAAACTACTTAAAAAGCCATACGCTATCAAAAGCCCAATAGGAGGCGTTTAGCACAAGGGGCATTCTTTAACAGTGACGATCATAAGACATGTAACACATTGAACATAAGAACATTAAATATTATATGGTCCAAAATCAAAATTATGAGCATTGTAAAAAGATGAGATATGCGGATTCGGAAGATTCATCATAAATAAGAATAGAGTGTCAAGATAAGTTTCGTGAATGTTTAGCTTCATATGAATCCGTCATATCCAATTTGACTATCAAGCTATGATAAATGACCTTCAAGCATCAGACAGTCCACACGTCCACCTGATTGAATAGTCTAATAACAGCTATTTACCTGAATAGCATAATATCCAATGCCAACCATCATCCAGTTACAGCGAAATAGCCAGTGAGCATCATCAATGCAATGATGATTAACCCTGACGCTCGTATATTCATTCCCATAAACTACAGCAACCATTATAAAAATTTCGGATATGATAACATATAGCATCTCTTTAAATTGGAGTCTGAATTAGCAACCAAATCTTCATTCCATAAGCTACTAAAGACCATTACCTAATTCGCGTTTATTCGAGCGAGAGATATATATCTCCAATCTATCAAGTGACTAACTACCTTTTATGAATCTCATTTGGAATTCCTGTACGCCCACTCATACTCTCGACAGCCGCCCCATTCCCCCACCATCCTCATACTATGATTAGATAACTTTGTTTACCACGTTTTGGTCCTTACAAACGTTGTTCACCTAGATGATCTCTATAACTTTTCTTTTATTAATCTACACACAATCGCAAAGTCCAAAGTGTTTTCTCTCTTGAGCCTCATCTCGTTTAGAAAGTGATCACGTATAGTATCCCCGGACCCAAAGCAATGGGCCAGGCTCGCCCAACTTGGAGTAGCCCGGGCCGCGTTGAAACCCGGTCCCCATAATCCGGGCCGGAGAAAGTAAGCTCAGCACATGAGGACGCGGCCCAACGCCGTAGCCGCAATAGAATCCTGCGTCCGGGAACCGTTCAAAGGTCGGGACCACGGATCAACCCAAAAAGAGTAAGGAATAACATCAGCTATATGATAGCTGACCAAGGCAGACCCCAAATGGGTAAGGCGACATTCCCCTTCCGAAAGAACCGCCACTCGCAGCATAAAGACAAGAGCGGAAGTGGGCCTTGGGGGTTTGCCGCCTAAAAACATCGCTATCACAGTACGGGACCCTAGGAAACCGACAATAGCTCCCATGGTATAAATAGAGGGCATTCGCCGCTCTCAAACGGTAACACATACAACTCTCACACTCTTAACATACACTTTATCTCTCTAAAACCATACACTTACTCTCACACCGGACTACCGGAGGTTGACCGCGAAAGTCCCTCTTCCGCTGTGAGACTAACGGTACTTTCTTTCTTAGCAGCTTTATTATAGATCATTAAGTCGGAAATTCACTCCTTCAAGAGCTAGCCTAAACTAGGTCATGCATCGAGCCCAAGTTTTGTACTAACAGAAAGATAGTTAGATTTTTCTCATTTTGTTAAGCAGATAATGTATACATTTCGCCAATTCGCCACCATTCAAAATGAGACTTGAGTGGCACACAAAATACATATTACTTTGTACACAACGATTAACATAGGAAATAGTAGTATAGTACGAGGCACAATGCGTTATATACTGCTTATACTTGTTGTATATCAAACAAATTATGTTAGTGTACGTGTATGTGTGAATCATGATGTCTTATTCAAAATATTTTACTAGGATAATTAAAATTTAAACTTGTAAATGAATCATCTATTTTCCAAGATCGTTATTAGTTGTCTTAGACTGGCCTTGATGTTGGTCATGACGAGCCATGATCACGTGTAGTTGACCTTTACTTTACTGGAGCAAAAGCGAAAGAGAAAAGTGGTGATTAGCACTAGTTTGAACCAAATGTTTTGTGTGTTTGAGTGTGTTTAGTGAGATATAGTTAAATGGTGATTGGTGAGTGATTGTTTTTCTTTTCATTCTTTCTTTTTATCTTTTAACAACAGAACTGATTATATTAATGTAGATCTTAATGAGATCTTCTAAATTGAAGTGACAAAGTTGTGAGGTAAGTGGGCTCAATATCGACTTACAACTCTAGTAAATAATAATTTGGATACTTGAATGAGTCTAACGAATACATCATACTCTGAATTGGAGCTTTAAACTTACAAATGATGCAATCTTAAAAGTTCAATTGATTGAACGTCAAATCGATGAGGAGACACGAGACACTTGCAAAAAGAATCGAATAATGATAGCTCGATTGGTGAGTATTGTTACGTAGATAAAAGTGGTGGGAAGGTAAAGAGGGTGATACGACCCAACTTGAACCTGATCTGTTCTATAGGCTCGTACCTCTATATTCTTGATTCCTAAAGTGAAGATGGTATTGCTGTGACACTGAGGTGTAGGTGACCTTACTCTTCTAGTCTTACACTGTGTTCTCGAATTAGACTATTAGAGTTATGGAAGAAAAAGAAAGAAAATGAAAAGGAAAAAAAAAAAAAAAGCCGTGTACTCGAAAAGCATTTAAAAAGGAAAAGAAAAATAAATTGAATGAAAGTTAGTATGATTTTGTTGATTATTATTAAAGTAAAGTGTTACCAACTAATTTTAGAGGGAAAATGTTTACTCTACATTTTTTTTAACCTTTTTTAATAACAAAACTCTAGAACACAATAATAATATGTAAAAGTACATAAAAAAAAAAAAAAATCAATACCAATAAGCAGAGCATTTGACAAGGCACCGACTAGGTAACTATGTAGAAAAAGATAGTTTTATGCATGTAACAAAAGTTTCATTATAACATGCTTTAAGCAAATATTGTAGTTGAACAAGATGTAATTGTGACTTAGTTTTACATATTTTCATTTTCCTTCAAAGTAAATTACATGTTTATTCTGGGAAAATTAACACACACTCACAAAAATAATAATAATAATAATAATAATAATAATAATAATAATAATAATAATAATAATAATAACAACAACATATGTTCTCGGTCTGGAATTTCAGCTCGTAAGGAGGTTGATATTGGGCTTCACGGAGAAAGGGACAAAACCTTACGTCTAGCTGATATGTTACTTTACTCTTGGGATTGTGTGCTTGATGTTTGTGTTGATCTTACAGGATCGTCACCTTTGACGCGTTCGAGTATGGTTGATTTTATGCCCGGTCGGGCGGTTATTGAAGCCGCACAACGTAAACGTGTCAATTACGAGGCTAAATGTGCTGATATCGGATATGGGTTCCTCCCCTTTTCATTCTCTTCTTTTGGAGAGCTTGAAAAAGATGCAGTGACATTGTTAAAGCGTATTCGACGATTCTCTATGACTCAAGACATTGGAGCACGTGCTGCTTCACATATTTTTAGTAGGATTAGCTTTGCTATAGCTAGAGGTGTGGGGGCCCAGTTAGTCTCTCGGCTCCCCACTAATTTTTTGTAAATCCTATTTGTTTTTAATAATAATAATAATAATAATAATAATAATGATAATGATAATAATAATAATAATAAGTCTTATTTGAATAATTTATTTTACACACAAGAAAACTCACAAGGATCATGAAGGTGTCGAACCCACAATGCGACAAACCCAACTTATCAAATGATGCCACTAAAATAAAATAACAAATTTGGAATGAAAACAAAAAATTATGATAACACATTATTTGAAAATTGAAAATTACATGTGTCAATTTGTTAACCTAAAAAATAAAGCCATTTACAAGAATTACATTAGTATCATTATCTACTTATACGCAACTAATGTTGTCAAATGTGTAGAGTTAGGTGTACAATATAGCATAAATACCCTCCTAGTCACAACTAGGAGGGTGAAGCTCTTATTTGTATCATTTCATAAGTGTGTTTATGTGACAACCGTCTTACTCAGGTTAACAACCAACTATGTTTCTTAGCATCTTTGACTAATTCTATGCTTGTTAAGCTAGAGTTGTGTTAGTCGGGTCATTTTTGTGCTACGTGTTCACGTTTCTTAGGAACCTTTGCTTAATGAACATACCTTCGACCAACGATTTTAGGTAAACGTCAATAAACGGTCAATGATTGCTCAAGTCACCTTAAGTTATTGCTGCCACCCTTTGAAAAGATAGTTTAACTAAATTGTACATTTCACATCAAAAGTTACATTTTTCTTAAGACTACACATAAAATTTACTGTTACATTATGCATTATTTAGAAATAATACTACACATACAAAATAAATATACAAAAACTTAAATCTTCCTTCCCTTTTTTCATCCCCAAAATCATCACCTCCCCACCACCCACATCGACCAATCATAAATCACCTCCTCTCTCACCCAATAATGTTCCACCTCCCACCTATACCAAATTACCAATAAGGAACCATGCATTTCACCCTTCCAACATACTACCCTTAATTCACTCCTCACCCTCACACTTCTCACCACGTTTCCACGCACACAAAGAGATTTTGCTCTCCCCTCTCCCATTTGGATGCCAGCAACCATCACAAGACCACCATCACCATAAAAACTTCCAAACTCAATGATGCGTGGGATTGCGCCCTCGCAAAAGGTTTTACCTCTCAAGTGATCTCAAGAGGCTTGCATTCCCCACTTGGCAGTGTACCTGACTGTTGTAGTATAGTATAGTGGCAAGCACCGGGGGATTGATCGTTCAACTCAAATAATATTATTCGCTAGGGTTAAAACTCAATTAAACTAGGTCTAGAGGTGAGGGATGATTCTTTTTGTATTTTTATATTTTATGGAAAGCAAGTAAAAATCTCGGGTTTGGAAGAATAAGCGGAATTAGTTACTAGTCAACTAACCCAAATAACTAAAAATGCAATAGAAATAAAATAAAATGATACTAAGTAATTGTGGAGAAAAACAGTAATAAGAGAAAATGTGTTTACTTAGATTTCACTACTACCTAGCTATCTTTTACTAGTTGATTAGTTTGTTACAATTGCATGGATGACGGGTTATATTCCTTAATACCATTCGTAGGGCCGTGTACAATCTTTCCTAACTCTATAAGCTTCTACCTCTTCCTATGTCGAGCCGACTACTAGCTCCTAACATGAACTCCTTAGTAGTTACTTATGCATTAAATATAACCAATTAATCGTAGTACACATCCGATCATGTTTCTTAAGACGTTCAAGCATGTTACCAATTGGAAGTTTGCCAATTTTCTTAAGCCTAACATCGAAATCATTCATCCACAACAATTATAAACAAACAACCAACCAATAATCAATAACTAAGTTTTATTACATCTAAGCAAACACAAAGAAAACCTAGCCTAGCATATTAAAGTAAAGATAAGCATAAGATGGAATCAAACAACATAGACATATTGAATGATTATTGGAAAACTTATCTTCAATTAAACATGGATGAAACAAGGGTTTGGAATCCCTTAAAAATAAGGTAAAAATCGTGCTAGGGTTTCTCCAAAGTTCTCCTCCTCTAACAAATGAAAACTAGAAAACTATATATAGATTTTTGAGTTTGACGGCGTCACGTGTAAATCCTGACACCGTCAACTCGCCGCCATAAAAACTCTCGTATTGCCTAGATCCAGATCTGACGCCGTCATGTGTTACTTGTCTCTTGGTCGTCTCTTGTATTTCGTACGTGACGGCCTTGGTGATGCCGTCACGTGTAAATCCTCCAAACACATTTTGGCGCGTCACGTGCAACTTGATTATCCACCTCTTTGTCAATGAATGACGGTGTCACATGCAAATCCTGACGCCGTCAGGTACCAAATTCAGCATGATTTGGAGACTTTGTCGTTTTCTTCACTATTTCGCTCCAAAAATGTTCAAAATGCTTCATTTTCCAGATTTCTTCTCAAAAGTACCTAAAATGACAAAAGGAACGATTTAGGGAAATATTTGATCAAATAATCTCGACTTTGGGCTTAAATGACCCCGTAAAAGCGGTACACTTTTCGTCTCATCAAATACCCTTACACTTGAGATTTGCTTGTCCTCAAGCAAATGCGCTTTTATTCTAATCAGAATACAAGCTAGGGGTCATTTAACACTAATATAAAAGTAATTACAACAAATAATCATTCCACTTCAACCAAAACAAGCACGGAAATTATACACTAGCACCTCACAAATAGTGTTTAGATACTCACATCTCTCGGGGTGTAATAAAAGTATATATTACAGTACGAAAATGGAAAATATCTCTCACTACCTGTCATAGCACATAGATTACCATAGGCTTGGGAAAGGATCAAACCTCCACCACTTGGCGTAAGCACCTAGGATAAACTATCAAAGAGGTCTTTTTAAAAGGTTATAACGTGAGGTGTAGGGATATGATAAACACGGTTTTGTTGGATAAAGGCAATCTTTACTGGTGGCGAGTTAATCATCTTGGTTTATTACATGTACAATGTGGCGTTGCTAAGCCAAGACTCGACTCGACTTAAGCTAATCAAAAATTAACAAAACATAAAAGGAAACGGGATGGTAGTCCGTATGTTTTTTTCTTTTTCTTTTTTTCTTTCCTTTTCTTGATTTTTCGATTTTTTTGGCATAAACTCTTACCCTACCATCCAAAATAATACATTGTAGGGAATTTGCGTTCCCCTTACACTTGAACTTTTACATACTTTACAATTAACTATTCTAATGACTCGAATTAAGATAATCAAAACACTTGGAGTACTTTTTAAGATTAATGTACATATGGGGGTAATAAATGATCTTCCCCAATACTCCATAACAATAGTACTTTACCCATGAGTCCCAATCGTCCCAAAACAATGTGTACAAGATATAACTCGACTTAGCAACCATGTAATCAATTAGACAATTAACTAAGGGTTTAAACATATAACAATAATGCACTAAAGATGAGTGCATACAAGGAAGGCTAAAGCGATTTGGGTGTACATTTAGGGTGGATTGTAAACAAATTATTCCTTTAAGTAAAATGCTTAAAGTTAGAAACGAAAAGGATAGGCTCGGAGGGGTGTACTAGGGGTATCATGTACTAAAAATGAGTAAAATGCAAAGGTGTGGGAAAAATTAATTGACTTTATGAGTCAAGTAGTTTGACTTCAATGGTTAAGTAATTATGATACGGGTTTAACACAAGGGTGATCCTAATGCCTCTTATCATGTAGTAAATCCTAACTACACGAATGTAGTCTCACTAGCGGTCTCGGGATGCATCACTAACGCATGTTCTAGAATCTAAGTACTACCGGTACACTCATAAGCATCTTTTCCTAACAAATCTAGGGGTGAACCTCACATATTTGGGGTGGAAAATTTTGAGTGGTACGGTTTTTTGTGCTAGTCATACAACTCCTATCCATGAGACGCTTATTAAGGCTAAAGCTTCACTCCTAAATGTTGTAAAAAAATTTAAATTTGGCGCTAAAATTATCCTAACAAGTATTTCTCTTGGTTTTATTACACATCTACTATTGAACAAACAAACTCAAGTGCAATTGCATTCTCTAAGGTATCATCATTTACCCTCCCCTTACACTTAGACTGAAAATTGTCCCCAATGTTCAATAAAAAGGATGTAAAAGTAATGAAGGTAAAAGAATGAAACAAATAATCCCCTAATTCGTTTGGTGTGGATAATGTGGTAACAATGTTAGATCCTCCCCCAAGAAAATGAACGTTGAAAGCTTCCCTCTAGAAATATAAATCATCTTCTTGTCCAATATAACCTGTTAAACCTGATAAAACAATCATGGCAAACCTCGCGTAAAATCGACGACAATCTATATATATAAAGATATAATGCTTGTGGAATGAATGTTTTCAGATTTCCTGGAATTTATAAAACTAAAGAATTAACAAAAACTTTAAGACTCCGGTAGAAAAACAAAACTTTCAAAAATTTTCAGAATTTTACACCTGACGCCGTCAGAGTGTTCTGAAAAAAATCTTATGTTAAGTTTCCAGAAAATTTCTGGAAAAACTCACGCTTTAATTCCTGGAAATCCTGCAAAACATCATTATGACTCGATACAAGCATTTGACTCAAACAAATACTAATATGCATGTTCATTTAATATTGTTGTGGTCCATGTTCAAGCTCGTTCTTAGAAACAAATTTGGATTTCCCTTACACTTATCTTTTGCGAAAAACCTTTTTATGAAGTTAAGACGAAGTTAAACAACAAGGTAAAGCATTTTCACAATTTATTTTGAAACATGAGCTACAAACAATAAAAATAAAGCACGCATACAGAAACAAATAAAATCAAACAAACAAACAATCAAACAATCAAACAAATAAAGCAAATAAAACTTGGGTTGCCTCCCAAGAAGCGCTTTTCTTTATTTACGAGTCTTGTAGCTAGACTCAAGGTCACGGGCTATTACGTGACCTCGTCATTAGTCACATTCTCTAGGTCATCCTCCGAATCTCAATCGGGATCACTTTCATAGTGCAGGTATTTTGGGTCTTCAAATTCAAAGACATCTTCCCGATATTTGAAACCAAGCTTACTGAAACCCTTAAAGAACTCACATGATAAGTCAAAGGTGTTTTTACATCCTCTCCGAACATCATCATCACATAAAATAAGATGGGAGCCTAGCTTATCAAGTCCGTCGCAGTCTACTCCTTTGAAATCTTTCATCTTATACGGCGTTTGGTATGAGATTCTCCTAATTCCATCTGTGAAAGTCATGATTCCGTTCCGGTCGTCAACCATTAAGTTAGTGATTTCAGAAAAGGGCACCCCGAAAACAACTTGTGATAACCTCGGGTCGATATAATCCTCAATGTTGTATACGACCGTAAAGTCCATTGTGAATGTCATATTTCCTACGAATACTTGAACTTCATGATCTCTACCGACAACATTTTCTCCATTATAAATCAATCCCCATCTACAAATATTGTTGTAATGGAATAAGGACATAACATTCTTGGGTAGGCACACGTCAATGGAAACATTATAAAAATGCTTGTGACCTATCATACAAAGGATTTTGAGGTTATTCGGATCACATCGCTTTATCCTTCCCGACCTTACACCCTGTAATCCATTTGTATTACAATCCAATGATGGTTGGTATTCATACACTTCCTCATTACCCTTACGAAAAATAACTTTCCTAACACAATTGGTGAAAAGTGCACTACCATCGCTCTCATCTAAGGTCAATCCTGTTTCTTTTACAAATGGTTTTCTGAAGACGAGATTAGTTGATGTTGGGTTAATGAAAGAGTCTATGTCATCGATCACGGTTAAATCAATGTTATAGATGAATCCTCCAATCATAACTGGTAAACCTTTCACTATCCTGACGCTGTTGAGTCCTTTAGACGTAATTTGTTCAGGAAAGGCTTCATTGTAAAGGGAGAGAGAGATCGCATTTACAGGGAGGTCAGGATCTATGTAGGTATCAGTTATAAGCTTTTTCCTAGTGGTGCAAGAAATCTTAAAAACTTTGGAATCGCCTTCCTCTATCCTATTTCTATACCCTAGAGAAATCCCTACCATGTCTTTCTCGAGTTTCTCCATAATAGAATTATCCACAATTCCCAGGTTTTCCTTAGGCCCCTCAGATTCTTCTTTCGACTCCTTCCACTTGCTCGACCCTTGTGTGATGGGATCCTCGGGCAAGTCTATAGGGCTCATAACCACATTGTGGTCCTTCTTGGGGGCTTCACCTTCAACTTCATGACCCCCATTCCTAGTTGGTTGTTGGATCTAATCGGGTTTAGGAGTAAGTATTGTGGTAATGGTGTTTATGAAGTGGATTGGTCCCAAGGAGTTAACATGGTCCCTAGTTTCCTTCACATTTGGCGACATATGTTTAAAGAGTTTACTAGGGCTCTTTATTTTTACATGGGAGGGTGGCTGATTAATGATGGTGACGGATTTAACCTTTTTAGCCTGAGTCGATTTACTAGTAATGCGCTCATTGATAGCGTTCAACAGGTTACTAACCTTGTTATTCATATTGGCTTGCTGTTGTCTGAATTGAGTCTCAAGCGTGGAAAGCTGTGTTTCTTGAGAGAGAAAGAAATTTCGCAGTGCTTCTTCATAGCTTTGCTTAGGGGTGTTCTGTGGTGGATAATGCTCGGACCAGGCGAGTGGGGGAGAATCATTGAAGGATACGCTCCGAGTCTGGTACTCTCTGAAATTTGGCTTATTCTTCCAAGCTTCATAGGCCTCGCCGAAATTTTAAGGCCCTTGATTAGTGGCGGGCCACCTATCTTCTGCTTTATCATCATGTGAGGATGTGAATTCCTTAAAAGCTCGTTTGGGAAGTTCCATGTAATTATAAGTTTCATGAGGACCACTACATAATTTGCATGAAGAAGTGATCTTGTTCACTTGGCTTGAAGGTTTGGGAGCCTCGTAGGATTTCATGAGAAACTTGACTTGGTCTTCAAGTTCCATGATCCTACAGTCGGGAGTGCTTGAATTGTTCAAAGGCAAAGATATTGCCTTGACCGTTTTGTTCAAATCACGGGGATCATTCCAAATTTCGTTGTCATAGAGAGCAAGATCTTCTGTGAGTTCCCATGATTCTTTTGCACTTAGATAACGTAGCTTGCCATCGGCCGCTTGGTCAATGGTTCGCCTTGTGGAGAGATCGATATGGTCATGGAAAATTTGGACTTGGAGCCAAAGATCTATGTCGTGTTGAGGGACTTTTTGGAGTAAGTCCTTGAAGCGAGTCCATGCTTCATAGAGAGTTTCACCTTGACGTTGTTGGAACATCAAGATGTCATTTCTAAGCTTGGTAGTTCTCCCCGGTGGGAAAAATTGAGCAAGGAAACGAGTGGTGAGATCATCCCAAGAGGTGATGGATTCCGCGGGTTAACGCTGAAGCCATTGACTAGCCTGGTCACATAAGGAGAATTGGAAGAGACGCAATCGGGTCGTCTCTCTAGTTTTGAACATCAAGGTATATGGAATCAACGATTTTTAGGAAATCCTTGAGATGTTGATTAGGATCTTCGGAACCAAGTCCATGGAATGCACATCCGCTTTGCACCAACCGGATGGTGTCGGATCGCAAGGGAGACACATTGGCTCCTTGAGTGAGCTAGTCAACTCGGAACGAAGTCCATGGAATGCACATCCGCTTTGCACCAACCGGATGGAAAGCAAGTAAAAATCTCGGGTTTGGAAGAATGGGCGGAATTAGTTGCTAGTCAACTAACCCAAATAACTAAAAATGCAATAGAAATAAAATAAAATGACACTAAGTAATTGTGGAGAAAAACAATAATAAGAGAAAATGTGTTTACTTAGATTTGACTACTCCCTAACTATCTTTTACTAGTTGATTAGTTTGTTATAATTGCATGGATGACGGGTTATATTCCTTAATACCATTCGTAGGGCCGTGTACGATCTTCCCTAACTCTATAAGCTTCTACCTCTTCCTATGTCGAGCCAACTACTGGCTCCTAACATGCCTCCTTAGTAGTTACTTATGCATTAAATATAACCAATTAATCATAGTACACATCCGATCATATTTCTTAAGACGTTCAAGCATGTTACCAATTGGAAGTCTGCCAGTTTTCTTAAGCCTAACATTGAAATCATTCATCCGCAACAATTATAAACAAACAACCAACCAATAATCAATAACTAAGTTTCATTACATCTAAGCAAACACAAAGAAAACGTAGCCTAGCATGTTAGAGTAAAGACAAGCATAAGATGGAATCAAACAACACATAGACATATTGAATGATTATTGGAAAACTTATCTTCAATTAAACATGGATGAAACAAGGGTTTGGAACCCTTAAAAATAAGGTGAAAATCGTGCTAGCGTTTCTCCAAAGTTCTCCTCCTCTAACAAATGAAAACTAGAAAACTATATATTGATTTTTGAGTCTGACAGTGTCACGTGTAAATCCTGACGCCGTCAACTCGACGCTATAAAAACTCTCGTATTGCCTAGATCCAGATCTGATGTCGTCATGTGTAACTTGTCTCTTGATCGTCTCTTGTATTTTGTACGTGACGGCCTTGGTGACGCCGTCACGTGTAAATCCTCCAAAAACATTCTGGCGCGTCACGTGTAACTTGATTATCCACCTCTTTGTCAATGAATGACGGCGTCACATGCAAATCCTGACGCCGTCAGGTACCAAATTCAGCATGATTTGGAGACTTTGTCGTTTTCTTCACTTTTTCGCTCCAAAAACGTTCAAAATGCTTCCTTTTCCAGATTTCTTCTCAAAAGTACCTAAAATGACAAAAGGAATGATTTACGGCAATATTTGATCAAATAATCTCGACTTTGGGCTTAAATGACCCCCTAAAAGCGGTACATTTTTCGTCTCATCACTCAAGTAACATCACCACTAGTTACCTCTATCATTCCTAACAAGAATCACTCATCACTTTACCACCAAAAGGCCTCCTTACAACCATGATTAATCTCAATAGCAAGCTCTATTATAACATTAGATCCAAAAGTTAGAAATATATTTTCTAGGTGCAAGAAGGTACTATACCATCTTTTGCACTACAAACTCTTGTTCTTGTAAAATATGAGTCTTTATAAACTTATAACTAAAAGGATAAGAAGACTTGCTGAATAAATATGGTTAAAAACTTAATAACACTCTAAGAAGGTTGTGAAAATGATTTAGGGTCTTGGTAGGGTCGTTTGTGGCGATTGGTATAAAGGATAGTACTTGAAAGTGAGTTAGAAAATATAAAAGATTCATGTCAGGAATTTATGCCCGACTTTTTTGGAAGCCATAACTCACTCATAACTCAACTTCAAGACCTGTTATTTATACCAAGATATCGCTTTTTGAGTTGACTTTCAACCCAAGTGGTCACATACAATGATTTTTAGTTTTGGTCGTCCAAATGGTTGATAGAAAACAAGGTGTAAATCTATGTTTTTAGATCAGGTTTGATAAGGCAACTTTACAAGGTCATAATTTGGTCATTTTGTACTAAAAGACAAAGATTCCACTTCTAGAAGTTTATAATATGTTCTATCTTTAAAACCTACGTGGTTACATGGAAAAATATGGGGATTTGAACCCTCACATTGATTGGAAGTTAGGATCTTAAACCGCTGGACATGCACATATTTCTTAACCTCACTTTGCAAGACCATATATTATTCATTTTGTTGTGAAAATGGTTTATTCCACTTATGAGATTTCATTTTATGAGTTAAATTTAAATTCTAAGTGGTCTTGCTTGGTAAATCACATTTTTGAACCCCCAATTGGTCGTCACAAGATAAGTTACAAAACTGACTGTTTTGGCAGATTTATATGACCAACTTTAAACGGTCATATCTTACTCAAATATACTTGTCAAGCCTTGATTTTTGGTTTGTGAATTGTTTTGTATGTTACCTTAAGTATGCTAAAAGATTGTAGCTTAACTCAAAGATCTTGACCCTCTGGCACATGAAGTTTAAGGTATAATAACTTTCAAATCTAAAGAGACTTTTTGTTCAAGCCTTATTGCACAACTTAAACACTTCATAAAAATTGTCAAAAATTCATGCCTATACCTAAGACATAGTATTTTCATATGTGTGAAGGATTGAACCTGAATCACTTTTAATCTTGGTGAAATGGTCACCCAAAGTGACCATACTTTTGTGCCAGTTTTGTGATTTCATATGTAGTGGTAAAAGTGACACGTTTCAACAAATCTTAATGGGTGACCTAACTGGTAGACATCCTTTTTGTCCGAGCATATCGTTTAGGGATTAAGGAGTACTTTTACTTGCTTTAGGCCATGTTACGAAGGTATACTTTTGAAGGTTGCCTAGGTGTTCATTGCATTGTACCGTTCTTTCATCTACACTTTTACCCGTTATGGTGAGTTTTCACAACTCCGTTTTACTCTTTACTTGTTTTGGGGTGAAAAGCATGACATGATTACTGAAATGAAACTGAAATGGTTGTACTTTTTACGAGCTTTTGAAACTGATTGAATTGTTGTAACTTTCTTCGAAACTTATGAAGATGGTATGTATACTTGTTGATGCTTGAGTTTTATCGTATAGCCCCCGATTGCATTACACTACTTTTTAGCTCATTTATGAGCCGTGGATATTTATGGATAGCGCTATTTAGGAGTAGAACCACCTCCCCACTCCCCGAATCGAAGTGCATAGTATCACAACTCATGCTAGCGATAGAGCATGTTGCGTAGAGGGCTAGGGTGAAGCGGTTGAATCGGATAACTAGTGGCCTCATAGCATAATACTAGAGTATACATAAGATACCATTTTGGGAAACTTATACAACTATTGGATTCCTCACTGATTTGAACTATTTGAACACCCATTTTCCATGAGCCTTGTATGGGTGGGGTTCTTAACAGTATGGTTGTTTCTATTTTACTCATCCACTGTTTAGATGTCGTGACACGCTTACATGTATCATGATCTGAAGAACCAGGTTATATCCGTGTAAAGTATGACATGGTTCTTTGTGAATATATGTTCTCGTAAAGCAACTAAGAGCGAGTAATGAGACTCGTTATGTGAAGCTAAACCACATATTATGCTTTTAAGATCCTTTGTGGATGTATGCTTGTAAAGAAATCAAGAACAAGTTATGAAAATTGAGATATTAAGCAACGACACGATTATGTTAATACATTGATTACTTTGTGTTTCAATTTACATTTTGTTTACTCACTAAACCCTTGTGCTTCGTGTTACCTTTCATAGCTAATGCAATTAAGGACCTTAAGGTTTGCGGTAAGAGCTTAGGATATCTAGCTATGAAGCTCGAGATGGTAACGGCCCCTCTTTATGCCTTCTCTTGATACGACTAGGTTCGCCCAAGTGTCTTTTGTATCTTTTTAAGTCGTGTCTTTGTAAATGCCCCCATTTCCTAACCGTAAGTGATAAAAATATGAGTCTTATATGCTCAGAAAGGTGTGAATTAAACCTCTAGTTTTCAAATGTGGGTCCCAATTTCCTGTAAACTTTATAACAATCCCTTATTAGAACACCAAGAAAACTCTTACATATTGAGAGGATCACTTGATTTGATCACACACTATAGGTGTTGAACCTTTTAATGTGTAAATATGATACTTTGAGTGAATATGATTAAGTATGCGGAATCTACTTAACCACACTTAGAATGTTTATTGAAAATGGAACTGTGATGCTTGGGTTTATTTAACAAAGAACAATGAAAGTATTTCACCAAACGATTCAATATTATTCAAAATAATACGAGTGATCTTCACTATCACTAGGGTTACAAAGACC
This sequence comes from Artemisia argyi, assembly GCA_030686995.1. Taxonomy (NCBI): domain Eukaryota; kingdom Viridiplantae; phylum Streptophyta; class Magnoliopsida; order Asterales; family Asteraceae; genus Artemisia; species Artemisia argyi. The sequence goes on along the minus strand of CM060677.1, from coordinate 120,899,298 downwards.
TTGAATCTTGTGTTTTGTTCTATTGTTTTTCTCTATGTATATGTCTATCACTATCACTAGTCTCTATTAAGACATATCTAAGATCTTCCTTTTATAGTCCAAGGAAAAGATCTTTTACAATCTATATGACTCATCAAATTACTAGCTTATGACTTATCTTTATTCTAGCTAGATGATGACTTATCATGTTAGTCATTAAGATACAACATGTATCTAGGATTACAACTCACTTGGAGTGTTCAATTTGATGACTACAACAAAGATATTATTCTTGTATATGAGTCAGTAGAATAAGTTGTACTTATCTACACAGCTGTTGTATGAGTCATAGTAGCATCAGCAGAAACACTATCAGTAGAAACATTCTCAGCAGAATCCATCAGTGGAAACGTGCTTTGTGCTTTATCAGCAGAAACATACTTGATGTATTTCCTTAAGCCTTTATGCTGATTCTTCTGATTATTTAATTCCCAACAATCCTCCCCTAAACATGTGAATTACATTCAAACATGTTTTTCTGAATTAAATGAGGACTTTGTGAAGATCTTTCAAACACTTCATTGTCAGACCGTGATCTGTACTTTCTTCTCTTTTGAGTGATTGAATGTCTTTCTCTGTAACTCATCTGCTTTCTTTTCTTTGCTCCAATCTTGGACTAAAAAGATGGTGCAATATTCAACTTGAAGAATTTTAAGAGGCAATGATGCTGTGTATCTTGGATGCTTGTTCCAAGAAATAGAACTCATCTTTTAGCATGTCTTTGGAAGTGATGAACAAACGTAGTGAACTGAACTTGAAACCTTTCATCTTTTGATCTAGATAGAACTTTCTCCTATCAGCTCTGTTCTTGTTCTTTATCAGTAAAAACCATGTCATCATCTTGTATGCTCTTATCTTTTCCTTCTTTTTCTTTGGTTAATCTTCCTTTAAAGGGCTTTTGTAACCTCCCCTGAGATTTATTTTTCTCTTGAGCAATTTCCTCCCCTGTTTGGAAGATCTCTCACAATCATATCATATCATCTGATCTAGCAATTTCCATGTTTTCAAACAATTTGTACATGAAGCCATCAATTCCTTAAGAGTTTAAATACTACCCTTATCACTTCTAGGTGTGTAACCTCCTATGAGTGGTGAATCATTGAGCATAGACTCATAATCCATCATTAGATGATTTTCTGAGCCTATTTGAAAATCCTTTTTAAGAAATATTTGACTTAGCAGTATGAACATGATTTTATGATTAAAAATCATACTGCTTGTAACCATTTTGAAGGGATTAACTAACACTTAATCAAAATTTCAGTTTAAAGCAACCTCTATTTGTGTGAGAACCAATGTTTTCAGTTATAAATAACTGCCTGTGTACAGATAAACCTATTCAAAAGGCTTTCTTTACAGGGTTTCCAGCTCGTGGCATTTGTTACCTCTAACACAAGTGTTAGATTCACTGTTGCTCGCTGCTCTTTCTATCAGATATCCGTAGATTAGTCACATTATACTTGAGAGTATAAAATGATAGAAAGTGAGTTGTATCAGTTATTAACTGATCAACTAATTTATCAATTCAATGTGAAACATCATAATCAGGTTCCAAGAAAGAAGTTTTAAGGAGTTTTGAAATCCCAAACTCTTTCTATCATGAACCTATTATATCAGCAGCAATGATCAGCATTCAACAGCAATGATCAGAAATTTGTTGCTTACAGATTTCACTTGAAATAGCCTTTGAGCTTAAACATTCATACCTGAAATTGTTAGTCTAAAACCAAAAGAACAAAGTACAAAGTACTTGTCTTGAATTAGAATAATCATAGAACTAACTATATGAATAACTTTTAAATTGGTAATAGTAGTTTTAGATGACAAAGTTAGATGCATTAACAAAATCTATATACAAGAACACATTATATTGAAAAATTTAAAGATTAAGCATTCCAATACCTGCTACTAAGTACTGAAATCTTCCAACATCAAAAGCTTTTGTAAGAAGATCTGCAAAGTTTTGTTCTGAAGCAATTTTCATTACTTGAATTAACCTCTTTTCATTGCAATCTCTAATAAAATGATGTCTAATTTCAATGTGTTTTGTTTTAGAATGTTGAACTGGATTTTTAATAATGCAAATTGTACTACTATTATCAATATGAATAATGGTATGTAAGAAATTGTACCCATAGTCAAGAAGTTGGTTTTGAAGCCATAGGACTTGACCACAACAATTTGTAGCAGCTACATATTCAGCTTCAGTTGTTGAAGTAGCCACCATTGTCTGCTTCTTATACTGCCATGAGATAAGTCTACACCCAAGGAATTGACATCCTCCAGTTGTTGACTTTCTGTCCAAGCTAGCACCAGCATAATCACTATCTGAGTATGCTACCAAGTCAAAAGATGACTCCTTAGAATACCACAGACCCAACCTAGGTTGACCCTTGAGATATCTAAAAATTCTCTTGACTGCTGTTAAATGAGAAACCTTAGGAGTTACTTGATATCTTGCACAAGCACAGACAAAGAACATGATATCAGGTCTTGATGATGTGAGATACATCAAAGAACCTATCATAGATCTGTATGTGTGTACATCCACATTAGTTCCTTCTACATCTTTAAGAAGAGGCTTCTCAGGGTCAATTGGTGTGCTTGCTGTTTTGGAATTAGAAAATTGAAACTTTCTAAGAATCTCTGCAACATATTTGTCTTGACTAATAAAGTTTCCTTCTTTTGATTGTTTAACCTGCAGACCCAAAAAGAATGTAAGTTCCCCCATGGAACTCATCTGAAACTTATTGTGCATAAGCTTCTCAAACTCCAAACACATCTCCTTCCTTGTAGATCCAAAAATGATATCATCCACATACACTTGAACTAGCAAAAGATCCTTCTTATGCTTCTTGGTGAAAAGTGTCTGATCTATCTTGCCTCTTTGAAATCCATTTGAAATTAAGTAGGAAGCCAGTGTTTCATACCAAGCTCTTGGTGCCTGATGTAGGCCATATAGAGCTTTAACAACCTTGTACACTTTGTCTGGATGGTCAGGATCAACAAAACCAGGAGGTTGTGTGACATACACCTCTTCTTCAATAGTACCATATAAGAAAGCACTCTTGACATCCATTTGATAAACTGTGAATCCCATAAATGAAGCATAAGCCAAAAAGAGTCTAATGGCTTCAATCCTTGCTACTGGAGCAAAAACCTCTTCATAGTCTATCCCTTCTTCTTGTGTGTACCCTTGAGCTACTAATCTAGCTTTATTTCTTATCACTATGCCCCTTTCATCCCTTTTATTCCTAAAAACCCATCTAGTGCCAATTACCCTTACACCACTTGGTAAATCAACTAGCACCCATACCTATTGAATCTTAAACTAAAGAAGCTCCTATTGCATAGCCTCCAACCAGCTTGAATTCTCTAGGGCTTTATGAATATTCTTTGGTTCATCTTGTGAGAGAAAACATACAAATAAGCAAGAGTTTGAAAACTCATGCTGTTTTGAAGCATAAAGGGCATCAAGAAGCCCTTGTTGATCTGAAGACATCAATTATTGTCCTGTCTTCACTCCTGATTGTACATCTCCAATTACATTGTCCAGGGAGTGGACTTTGTGAATCCTTGAATGTGGAGTAGAAAGAACTTGATAATCAGGTGGAAGGTTGTTGAAATCCACCTCATTGTCTGAGATATTTGCTTGTGTTTCTTCTGATGGTCCATCAGCAGAAACATTTTGCTCATCAGCGGGAACGATTTGCTTATCAGCAGAAACAGCAGTGTTACTTGTGACTTGAAACTCTTGTTCCTTAGCTCCTTCTTCCTTATATTCATCTTCAACATCTTCTTTAGAATTTCCAGAAGAAGATTCACCATTTATTGAAGTTGAATCCACATTTGTATTTGTCCATATTGGCATCATCACATAATCTTGATCTGTCTCCTTCTCTAATCCTTCTCCATTTGTTGCATCAGTAGTTTGTGAACCTGAAAATTCATTAGTTTCTGCAACAAAAGGCACATAAATCATTGATTTGGATAAAGATTCAAGATCAAATAGCCATTTGGGACCTTGACCTTCTACATTGGTTTTATTTTCCAAAAACTTCACATGTAGATTTTCCTCTACTCTTCTAGTTCTCATGTTGTATACTCTGAATGCTTTGCTATTGATAGAGTATCTAACTAAGAATCCTTCATCTGCTTTACCATCAAACTTTCCAAGATGGTCTAAGGTATTCAGAATTGTCACATGACATCCAAAAGGTCTAAGAAATCCTATTTCAGGAGTTCTACCTCTAAATAGTTCATATGATGTCTTTTTGTGAGGTTTTACAACTAAAACTCTATTTTGAACATAGCAAGCAATGTTGACTGCTTCTGCCCAAAAAGTTATAGGCAACTTAGAGTCAGCTAACATAGTTCTAGTAGCTTCTATTAGTGTTCTATTTTTCCTTTCAGCAACTCTATTCTGTTGTGGAGTTCTTGCAACACTAAATTCTCTTTTAATACCCTTTTCTTTGCAGAAATCATCCATAACTCTATTCTTAAATTCTGTCCCATTATCACATCTAATGACTTTTACTCTTTTGCTTACTAGGTTTTCTATCTCTGTAATGAAGGTCTTAAGGATGCTAGAAGTCTCATCCTTAGTTCCTAAAAAGAATACCCATGTAAATCTACTAAAGTCATCAGTAATAACTAGACAATATCTTTTATGCAACAAACTTCTAACATTTGTAGGACCAAATAAGTCCATATGCAGCATAAACAATGATTGATTGATAGAGTTAAAAATTTTGGGCTTACAAGTGGCTTTATGTTGTTTGCCTTTAAGACAAGTAATGCATGTTTGATCATTTTCAAATCATTTTTGAGGTAAACCTCTTACCAAACCATCTTTGACAATTTTATTTATGGTTTTGAAGTTAATATGACAAAGCCTCCTATGCCATTTCATAGATTCATCCAATGTGGCCTTAGCAATAAGACAAGTAAGGGAATCTTTTGGAACAATCTTCTTCATATCAACACTGTACATGTTGCCTTTTCTTGGAATTCTAAGAAGTGCTTGACTTTCATCAGGCATCTTAAAATCAGAAGAAAATACAAGACATTCAGTGTCAGTAAAAAGAACTTTGTTCTTTTTGTCACACATTTGTGAGACACTAAAAAGATTATACTTAAGCTCTTGCACATAGTACACATCTTCAAAATCTAATTTACCGGTTTTAATAGTACCTTTACCAGTTATTTTTCCTCCAATTCCTCCTCCAAAGGTAACATAGCCTCCATCTACTGATTGAAAATTTGAAAGATAAGACTTGTTGCCTGTCATGTGCCTTTTGTAGTTCACTTTATTACTTTCATACCCAGATACCCATTGGTTGCAGAAAGCTGCAAGATGGTCAAAACTACCACATGTGTAACAAACTTTGATATCTCTTTGTTGGAGAAACTTGAGGCTATACCAATTCCTTTGGTTACCTCTAGGCTTGTTTATGGTTCTATATTGTTCACAATATCTTACTGGTTGCCTAACATGTTTAACTTTGTTTTTAGGCTTTTGAGTACTATGTTTGACTATCTTAAGAACACTTGTTCCTACTTTCTTAACCACTTCAGGTTTAGACATAACCTGTTTAACCTTTTTATCATCAGATGTTAAGTCCTTAATGATTGGACTATTTGACTTTCTACAAGAACACACCTTGTCCTTAGGAAGGAAGTTTTACTTAAACTTTCACTCTCTTTCAAAGGTTTATTAACAACTACATTAGATTTTGGTTGAACACCATAATTTAATTCAGGTAGTTGAAATTCAGGTAATCCTGTGTGTTCTTGATCAATTCCTGGGGGTGAAGGAATACCTCTATATGGTGGAGGAACAGATTTGTATCCAACACCAGACTTGGCTTTATTAATTACTTGACATTCAATTAAGTTGGTCACACCCTTAGATGCATAATCTAGTGTTTCTACACTCATTTGAATATTCTCTTTAGCCTTACTAAGCCTATCTACTTCAGCTTTCAAGTTACTAATGTCATTATCTTTAAACATTATTTCTCTTTCAAGAAGAATTTTGACATCAGTAAAGGTAGATTCATTTGTTCGAAAATGTATGACTTGTTCCTCTAGAGTAGCTATACCTCTTTTATGATTAGTTAAGCTATGAGCTGTATCAATTAACTCTGTCCTTTGATTCTCATAACGTTTGGTTAAGGTTTCTAAACTTTTAAGAGCAGAACAATTATTTGAACAAACTTTATCAGATTGTACATCTGTAGAGAAAGCCATAAGAGCTGTCTGAGGAGAAGTTTCTTCTTCATCAGCAGTAAAGCTCCAATCAAATCCTAATCCATCAATGGCTACCATAGCCTTTGGATTGGTTGATTTCCCTATCTTGGCCTTGCTTCCAAAACCTCTATTCTTGCTATCTTGCTGCCTTGGCCTTCTACATTCTCTTGAGAAGTGCCCCAACATATGACAGTTATAGCATTCTATCTTTGACTTGTCAAAACTAGCAGTATCATTGTGGCTGATGGTGAGTTTCTTCCCCGTCCTCTGATAGAATTTCTTAGCCCTCATGCTAAGAAGAGAAATTTGCCATTTTAGGTCCATCTCTTCTAAATCATCATCATTGATTTCTAGAAGATCTTCATGAGTGAGCATGGACCCATCATTCTGACTTGTGAAAAAGGCACAACAAGCCTTTTCATTCAATATACCAAAAGTACTGCTTGATGAACTAGCAGCACCAGCTCCACTATCAACCTTTTCATCTTTAACTGGGTTTGAGATACTAGGAGATGACATAAAAGCCATGTTCCCAGTATATGAACTAGAGACACCAGTTTTCTTTACTTCTTGTTCCACAATTTTAAAGTTGCTATACAAATCCATAAGATCCATAGTGTCTATGTCTGGTTTATTCTTTCAGACAACAACATGCATAGCCCACTCTTCAGGTAAGCTTCTCAGAAATTTTGAGTTTAGATCTTCTTGAGGTATATCAACCCCAAGAACAGCAAGTTGGCTCACAATTTTCTGTAGCCTTGTAAACATGTGGTCAAGAGATTCATTCATGGTTGATGAGAAATTTTCAAACTGCTGCTTGAGAAGGGTTTTCTGGGTCTTCTTGGTGGCTTCATTCCCTCCATACCTTGCAACAATTGCCTCAAATAATGACTTGGCATCTTTGAATTTGCTGAAGTTTATAAGTTGATCATTTGGAATGGTCATCATTAGCATGCTTCTGGCCTTGAGGTCATTCTTCTTCTTTATTCTTTCATCAGCAGTTGTAGGGATAGTTTAAACAACTGTAATTTCCCTACCTTCAACTGTTGATGAAGTGGTTGTGGGTTTGAAAGAGTTTCCATCTTCAATGATTTCCCAGAGAGTGTAATCCTGCACCTGGAAAAACTGTTCTATTCTTAATCTCCACAATTCAAACTCATTCTGTTTAAGAACTGGCAACTTTGCAGCAACATTTGTTTGAATAGATTCTGTGTCCATTTCTTCTTCTTCTTCTTCTAAATCAAAGATATCAACCTGGAAGCTCTGATACCAACTGAGAGAATCACTTGTTTTGATCACACACTATAGGTGTTGGACCTTTTAATGTGTAAATATGATACTTTGAGTGAATATGATTAAGTATGCGGAATCCACTTAACCACACTTAGAATGTTTATTAAAAATGGAACTGTGATGCTTGTGTTTATTTATGATGAGGCGAAAAATGAACCATTTTTAGGGGGTCATTTAAGCCCGGAATTGAATTTATTTGATCAAATATTGCCCTAAATCGTTCCTTTTGTGATTTTAGGTACTTTGGGAGAGAAATCTAGAAAAGGAAGCAATTCGGACGTTTTTGGAGCATAAAAGTGAAGAAAACGCCAAAGTCTTAATTTTCCTTGCTGGGAACAGTAGGTGACGGCGTCAAGAAGAAAATCTTGACGGCGTCAAGAGTAATTTCCATGACGATCCAGTACAGATTTGACGGCGTCACAAGGTAGGGCGTCAAGAGGAAAATGCATGACGGCCTGGAAATACATAACACATGATGGCGTCAAAAGTAGATCAAGGCAGTCCAAGGAGTATTTTGGCGGCGAGATGACGGCGTCACAAATTTGTTCTTGACGCCGTCAGACCCTATTTCCTATATATAGTTTTCTAATTTTCACATTAAAAAGAGAGAAGTTTTGGAGAAACCCTAAGTCCAAACTTGGTACGAATTTTACAGGTTTTTCAAGGGTTTTCAGCCCTTGATCCCTTTCATGTGTAATTGAGATAAGTATTCTTTTAATTCAATCAATATGTCTATGTGTTGGTTGTCTATATCTTGTTGTTGTCTTAATTCCATCATGCTAGGCTAGATCTATCTTGTGTTTGCTTGGATCTAATGAAACCTAGATGTTAATTATGTGTTGATTACTTGTTTATGGTTGTATTGGATGAATGAATTCGATGTTAGGCTTAAGAAAACTGGCAGATCTCCAATTGGTAACATGCTTGAACGTCTTAGGAAACATGAACTGACGTGCACTAGGTTTTATTGGTTGTATATAATGCATGAGTAAATTCTAATGATCCCATGTTAGGAGCTTCTTAGCCGGCTCGACATAGGAGTGAAGTAGGCACTCATATGATTGGGGAATTAAGTGCGCCACCCCATGAATGGTATTAAGGAATACAATCCGTCATCCACGCAACTATAACAAGTAATTAACGTGTAAAAGATATCTAGGGAGTAGTGAAATCTAAGTAAACACAACTTCTCCACTTATTGCTCACAACCTTAGTATAATTTAGTTTATTTTCATTTTTAGTATTTTATTTTGATTGCATCTTTAGTATTGGGTTAGTTGACTAGCAACTAATTCCGCCCAAATCTTTCAAACCCGAGATTTTTACTTGCTTTCTAAAAAGTATAAAAATACAAAAATAATCATCCCTCAGCTTTAGAACTAGTATTTAGGTTTTCTAATCCTAGCGACACTATTCCTAGCTGAACGATCAATCCCCCGGTACTTGTCACTATACTATACTACAACAATAAGGTACACTGCCTGGTGGGGGTTGTAAGCTTCTCAAGATCCCTTGAGAGGTAAAGCCTGGTGCGATTCCCACGTATCAAGTTTTTGGTGCCGCTGCCGGGGAATAGTTATTGTCTTGGTTAGAATCTCTATTTATCAGGTCTACTTGCTAGATTCCTTTCTAGTAAGATTTTATTTTTATTTTTAAGTTTTCTTTAGTCTATCTTATTTCTTTGTGTTTTTGTTCGTAACTCTTCACCACCCGACATCATGGACGATGGGAATATCTTTGAACCCGTCATCCCACCACAATAAAACCCACCACTAGAACCTCTTAGGCCCCGAACCTTAGGAGAATATTCCCGACCTAGCCACCAAGGCTACCGAAACACCATTGAGCTCACCGGAGCCAATGTGACCCCTTGCGATCCGACACCATCCGGTTGGTGCAAAGCGGATGTGCATTCCATGGACTTCATTCCAAAGATCCAAACCAACATCTTAAGGACTTCCTTAAAATCGTAGATTCCATAGACCTAGGTGTTGAAACTAGAGAGACAACCCGATTACGCCTATTCCAATTCTCTCTACGGGATCAAGCTAGTCAATGGCTTGAGCGTTTACCCGCGGGATCCATCACCACATGGGATGATCTCACCACTTGTTTCCTTGCTCAATTTTTCCCACCGGGGAGAACTACTAAGCTTAGAAATGACATCTTGATGTTCCAACAATGTCAAAATGAATCTCTTTATGAAGCATGGACTCGTTTCAAGTACTTACTCCAAAAAGTCCCTCATCATGGCATAGATCTTTGGCTCCAAGTCCAAATCTTTTATGACCATATCGATCTCTCCACGAGGCGAGCCATTAACCAATCGGCCGGTGGTAAGCTACGTGATCTAAGTGCGGAACAATCATGGGAACTCATAGAAGATCTTGCTCTCTATGACAACGAAAGTTGGAATGATCCCCGTGATTTGAACAAAACGGTCAAGGCAATATCTTTGCCTACGAACAATTCTAGCACTCCCGACCGTAGGATCATGGAACTTGAGGACCAAGTCAAGTTTCTCATGAAATCTTACAAAGCTCCTAAGCCTTCAAGCCAAGTGAACAAAATCACTTCTTCATGCGAATTATGTAGTGGTCCCCACGACACTCGTGATTGTGTGGAACTCCCCGGAACAGCTTTTGCGGACTACGCATCCACGCGTACCGACAAAGCGGGAGATAAGTGGTACACTTTCAAGCCTGAGCCGAACCCTTACGGTGATTCATACAACCCCTCTTGGAAAAATCACCCAAACCTTAGGTGGAAACAAAATCAACCCAATTCGTCCAATCCGCCTAATCGTTACCAACCAAACGGTCCACCCTCCAACCGTACTTTCAACAACAATCCTTCTAACAATTATGGTAGTACCAACAATCTTGAAGGGTTGATGTCTAAGTTCATGGCATCTCAAGAAGCTCGCATAGCTAGGTTCGAAACCGAATTCAACCAACAACAAACGGAGATGACCAACAAGATTGACAACTTGTTGAAAGCCCTCAACAACCAAGCGTTAGCCACACCTAGGAAGGACACTAGGGACACCAATAACAGAATCCAAATTAAGGACCCCTCATCATCCAAACATGTCCACTTTGTCAATGTTGTCACCATTAAACCAATAGATAAGGAGATAGAAGAAAGTGACAAGGATGAAGTTGGAGTAGAAACCAATACTAAGGATGAGAGTAGGGAAGTTGAGGTTAATAAGGGAGAAGAGTTAGAAGAAGTAGAAACTATAGAGAAATACTTTGATAAGATGCCCACCAAGGAAGAACGGGAATACTATAAGGATTTATTCGATAGTCCCGAGAGACCATATATCATTGGCACACCCCTTATCAAAATGGGAGACCCCTCTAACATTAACATACCATGCAATATCGGGCACATGCATATATGGAAAGCTTACATAGATCTTAGATCCCCCGTAAACATCATGACTAGGACTTATTACAATTGGGTGATGAAGAAACAACTTGATTTTAGGATGATGCCCAATAGGAATTTAATAAGTAATTTCGTAGGAAGAGTGAAGGGATTGCATATGATTATAGGTAATCTCACCTATGAGATCGATTTTATGATAGTGGAAGATACTCGTCCGGTGATAGATGATTGCCTAAGCCAAGTAATATTTGGAAAACCATTTATTGAGGCCACTAGGATGAGTTATGACCCGACTCTAGGGATAGTTAGATTCAAGGAAGACAATGATGAGGTTGCCTATCAAATGCCCTACAAAATTGAGCAATACCGCCTCCTCTCTAATATAGAAGAAGAACACAAGCAAGTGGCTTATTATAGGAATGAGGAGGATAGACGTAGAGGAGTAGAGTATGTGAAGAATAGGATGCTTGGTTTCTACAAAGAATGCTTGCAACTAGGTCCGGAATACAAAACTGGTTTAGAAGACAACTTAGAGAGTGGAACCAACGATGAGGTCACGTAGTAACCCATGACCTTGAGTCTAGCTACAAGACTCGTAAATAAAGAAAAGTGCTTCTTGGGAGGCAACCCATGTTTTGTGTGATTTTATTTTGTTTGCTTGTTATTTGCTTCCGTATGCATGCTTTATTTTTATTGTTGGTAGATCATGTTCCTAAATTAAATAGTGGAAATACTTTACTTTGTTGTTTTAGCCTAGTCTTAACTCCACCTAAAAGTATTTTTGCAAAAGATAAGTGTAAGGGGAAACCCCAAATATGTTTTCAAGAAACAAACCGATCACGATTCTCCACAATATTAAATAAACATGTATATTCGTATTTGTTAGAGTCAAATGCTTGTATTGAGTCATAATGAAGTTTTGCAAGATTTTCCAGGAAGTAGGACCAAGTTTTTCTAGAAATTTTCCGGAAACTTAACATAAGAATTTCTGCAGGTCACTTCTGACGGCGTCACGAGTTAACTCTTGACGGCGTCACGTGTAAAAATCTGGAAATTTTACCGGTTTTGTTTTTCTAACGGAGTCTTATGGTTTTTGTGAATTATTAAGTTTTATAATCTCCAGGAGATCTGCAAACTTCATTCCACAAGCATTATATCTTATTTTGTTTTCTAGGATTTAGTAACTTATATAGGTTGCCGCCGATTTTATGCGAGGTTGTCTTGTCTATTTTCTCCGGATTTACAGGTTACGTATGACAAGAAGATGATTTATATTCTGGAAGGGAAGCTTTGATTGTTCATTTTCTTGGAGGAAGATTTAACCTGGCCACCTTATTATCCATACCGAGCGAATCAGGGGAGTATTTGATTTCATTCTTTTTACTTATTTCACTTTTACATTCTTTACTTGAACATTGGGGACAATGTTCATCTTAAGTGTAAGGGGAGGGTAAAAAGATGATACCTTACATATGCACTTTCGCTTGAGTTTGTTTTGTTTGATGGTAGATGTGTAATAAAACTATGAGAAATATTTGTTAGTGCAATTTTAGCGCCAAATTTAAAATTTTTTACAACATTTAGGAGTGAAACTTTAACCATAGCAAGCGTCTCATGGATAGGAGATTGTATGACTAGCACATAACCGTATATTCAGAAAAATTTTCCACCCAAATATGTGAGGTTCGCCTTTAGATTTGATAGGAAAAGCATTTGTTATTAGTGCTTATGAGTGTACCGGTAGCATTTAGATTCTAGAACTTGCGTTAGTGATGCATCCCGAGACCGCTAGTGAGACTACATTCGTGTGGTAGGATTTACTACATGATAAGAGGCATTAGGATCACCCTTGTGTTAAACCCGTATTATAATTACTTGACCATTTAAGTCATATTACTTGGCTAGTTAAGTCAACTAATTTTTCCCACACCCTTAGCGTTGTACTCATTTTTAGTACACGAAACCCCTAGTACACCCCTCCGAGCCTATCTTTTCGTTTCTAACTTTAAGCATTTTACTTAAAGGAAGAATTTGTTACACCCCACTTAAATGTACACCCAAATCGCCTTAGCCTTCCATGTATGCACTCATCTTTAGTGCATTACTGTTATTTGTTAAACCCTAAGTTAACTTTCTAATTGATTACATGGTTGCTAAGTCGAGTCATATCCTTGTACATATTGTTTTGGGACGATTGGGACTCATGGGTAAAGTACTTATTTTATGGAGTAATGGGGAAGAACATCATATTATTACCCCCGTATGTGCGTTAATCTTAAAAGTACTCAAAGTGTTTTGATTTTCTTAATTCGAGTCAATAGATTAGTTTATTGTAAAGTATGTAAAAATTCAAGTGTAAGGAGAATTTTCATTCCCTATGATGTATTATTTTGGATGGTAGGGTAAGAGTGTATGCAAAAAAAAAAAAAAAAAAAAAAAAAAAAAAAAAAAAAAATCGAAAAATCAAGAAAAAGAAAAAAAAAAATAGAAAAAAAAAAGAGAAAAAACATACGGACTACCATCCCGTTTTATTCTATGTTCATTTTATGTTTTTGTTATTTTTCATTTATTAGCTTAAGTCGAGTCTAGTCTTGGCTTAGCAACGCCATATTGTACATGTAATTAACCAAGATTGTTAACTCGCCACCAGTAAAAACTTCCTTTATCCAACAAACCGTGTATTTCATATCCCTACACCTAACGTTACAACCCTTTAAAAGTCCTCTTTGATAGTTTATCCTAGGTGCTTACGCCATGTGGTGGAGGTTTGATCCTTTCCCAAGCCTATGGTAATCTATTTTGCTATGACAGGTAGTGAGAGATATCTTCCGTTTCCATATTGTAATTTATACTTTATTACACCAGAGAGATGTGAGTATCTAAACACTATTTGTGAGGTGCTAGTATATGACCTCCGTGCTTGTCTTTGGTCTTTAGTGGAATGATTATTTGTTGTAATTACTTTTATATTAGTGTTAAATGACCCCTAACTTGTATTTTGACTAGAATAAAAGCGCATTTGCTTGAGGACAAGCAAATCTCAAGTGTAAGGGTATATGATGAGGCGAAAAATGAACCGTTTTTAGGGGGTCATTTAAGCCCGGAATTGAATTTATTTGATCAAATATTGCCCTAAATCGTTCCTTTTGTGATTTTAGGTACTTTGGGAGAGAAATCTGGAAAAGGAAGCAATTCGGACATTTTTGGAGCATAAAAGTGAAGAAAACGCCAAAGACTTAATTTTCCAAGCTGGGAACAGTGTGTGACGGCGTCAAGAGTACTTTCCTGACGGCGTCAAGAAAACGCTAAAGTCTTAATTTTCCTTGCTGGGAACAGTAGGTGACGATGTCAAGAAGAAAATCTTGACGGCGTCAAGAATAATTTCCATGACGATCCAGTACAGATTTGACGGCGTCACAAGGTAGGGCGTCAAAAGGAAAATGCATGACGGCCTGGAAATACATAACACATGACGGCGTCAAAAGTAGATCAAGGCAGTCCGAGGAGTATTTTGGCGGCGAGATGACGGCGTCACAAATTTGTTCTTGACGCCGTCAGACCCTATTTCCTATATATAGTTTTCTAATTTTCACATTAAAAAGAGAGAAGTTTTGGAGAAACCCTAAGTCCGAACTTGGTACGAATTTTACAAGTTTTTCAAGGGTTCTCAGCCCTTGATCCCTTTCATGTGTAATTGAGATAAGTATTCTTTTAATTCAATCAATATGTCTATGTGTTGGTTGTCTATATCTTGTTGTTGTCTTAATTCCATCATGCTAGGCTAGATCTATCTTGTGTTTGCTTGGATCTAATGAAACCTAGATGTTAATTATGTGTTAATTACTTGTTTATGGTTGTATTGGATGAATGAATTCGATGTTAGGCTTAAGAAAACTGGCAGATCTCCAATTGGTAACATGCTTGAATGTCTTAGGAAACATGAACTGACGTGCACTAGGTTTTATTGGTTGTATTTAATGCATGAGTAAATTCTAATGATCCCATGTTAGGAGCTTCTTAGCCGGCTCGACATAGGAGTGAAGTAGGCACTCATAGGATTGGGGAATTAAGTGCACCACCCCATGAATGGTATTAAGGAATACAATCCGTCATCCACGCAACTATAACAAGTAATTAACGTGTAAAAGATATCTAGGGAGTAGTGAAATCTAAGTAAACACAACTTCTCCACTTATTGCTCACAACCTTAGTATAATTTAGTTTATTTTCTAATCTTAGCGACACTATTCCTAGCTGAACGATCAATCCCCCGGTACTTGTCACTATACTATACTACAACGATCAGGTACACTGCCTGGTGGGGGTTGTAAACATCTCAAGATCCCTTGAGAGGTAAAGCCTGGTGCGATTCCCACGTATCAATTTAACAAAGAACAATGAAAGTATTTCACCAAACGATCCAATATTATTCAAAATAATACGAGTGATCTTCACTATCACTAGGGTTACAAAGACCTTGAATCTTGTGTTTTGTTCTATTGTTTTTCTCTATGTATATGTCTATCACTATCACTAGTCTCTATTAAGACATATCTAAGATCTTCCTTTTATAGTCCAAGGAAAAGATCTTTTACAATCTATATGACTCATCAAATTACTAGCTTATGACTTATCTTTATTCTAGCTAGATGATGACTTATCATGTTAGTCATTAAGATACAACATGTATCTAGGATTACAACTCACTTGGAGTGTTCAATTTGATGACTACAACAAAGATATTTTTCTTGTATATGAGTCAGTAGAATAAGTTGTACTTATCTACACAGCTGTTGTATGAGTCATAGTAGCATCAGCAGAATCCATCAGCAGAAACACTATCAATAGAAACATTCTTCAGCAGAATCCATCAGTGGAAACGTGCTTTGTGCTTTATCAGCAGAAACATACTTGATGTATTTCCTTAAGCCTTTATGCTGATTCTTCTAATTATTCAATTCCCAACACATATCCCTTACAAGATTACTCAAGATTTGATGAGATTTATGTGTTGTTTGAGACTGAGTGTAATAAAAACAAGACTAGAGCTTTAAGATCTTTAATCTATGACCAATAATTTAATGCAAATATAGATGAAATGTTGATTGGGATATGTTCTTGTTCGTTCATATAAATGGTACTCAAACTCTAAGATTTTGAATAAAGGAGTGTTTGGCATTATGCCGTTTTTACCCATATTAGAACTATATGGGTTCAAGTATGTTTGTACCACTTTCACTGAGTTGATATCAAGTTTATAAATGGTCATGATCAGTTTATATTTACGAAAATGATAACAAATTTTTATTTAGCAAAATATTTCTGCACTGAAATATGAAAAAAGTGCACCAGTTTTGTACATTTGTGTGTCGGTTTTACATAACTCAGAAGTGCGCCGGTTTGGTCATGGAGTACGCCGATTTTTCTATATTAAAAAAAGTATGGGCGTTTCAGTTTCTAACTTTTTATTTTGATATTTGTCTCTTACGGATTTTATTTTTTATGTGATTTATGCTTTCATAGCTTGTGTTCTTTGCTTACATAGCTTCTCTTGCCTGTGTCATATGATTTCATATCTTCCTATGCCATGTATCCTTGCATTATCATGCATTCACATATTTTTTGAGCACTATCATACTCTTTCATACACTCTGCTAGAGGTCTACCCGGAAGCAGTCTCCTTGCTCTCGGATTTACTGAAAGGTAGGGTTATAATCTATATACAATCTACCTCTACATACCTCGTTCAGGCGAGATTGGGTATCGTTTTTTTTTGTTGTTGATATCAGGATATTTTAATTCTTAAGATTAGTACACAGTGCATATAAGATGTGAACAAATTTAACATAATAAAATTATTTTAAAATAAAGATTGATAAATTCGAATTATAATAGCACACAAATATTATGTAACCCGTACGGGTTTAAAACTACTAATAATTCAAGAATACGAAAACAAGATTTCATATTTAGTTTGCAAGTTTAAATAAATGTTCATTACGCTTGAGTACCAAACAACTACACCACTATTTCAGATTAATATAAAACTACCGATAGATAATTACTTTCTAATCATAGATAGAGCCTTATGGAAATTTTTAGCTTTTAAGCTAAGAAACTCTTTCACAAGCATAGACCTAAAACGAGGGTTCTCAAAACTAGACGACGGAGCCACAACAGACTCAACCGGAGGTCCATGAAAGTAGGCAACCGATATCCTTTGCTTTACCTGGTTCACCCTGGCTCGATGATTGACAGCCTGAAATGTTGCATTGGATAATATATGCAAAAGATCACCTATATTCACCACAAATGCCCCATCAACAGGGTTCACGGGACTCCATCCTAGTCCTTCAACAAAAATCTCTAGACCATTTGCGCCACCTTGGTGCAAAAGAGTTAGAAGGAGGGAGTCTGTGTGTGGTGCAAGACCAATAGCATTGCTAGGGTTGGGGCAAGACGGGTATGAGTTAAGTTGAAGTTTAGTTTGAGAGTCTTGAGCTGAAATTGCCCAATTCACTTCTTCTTGTGTTACATTTAATGTTTGAAGCATTAGATGCAAGAGCTTTTGGGTAAGCAACTTCATTTCGTTTTGGTAAGCATCCATTGTGTTACTACAATATTCAGCAAGTCAAGAAATACGTTAGTAATGGAAATAATGCCTGAAATTCAAGTAAGCGAATGATAGTAAATCTTCTGGTTTCGAATTCGGTGGCTCGGTGCTATTTGACGCAATAGGTAAATCATAATCAATATAAATCTAGCTATCTCAGACGTCATGTGTGTGGATTTCAAACAAAGCTAAGATCATTTCTTGTAAAGTAATATCATTATATGAATATCCGGTCTGTAAAATAAATTTAAGATAGGCAACAAATACACAAAACGTCATTTTACTTGCATATTTCCAATTGATTATGAAAAGGCGTATTCATTAATTAATTCTAGTTTACACGATACTCGATCTTAGGGGTGTTAACGAGTCAAGCTTTTAACGAGTTACTCGAGCTCGTTTAACTCGAGTCGAGCTTCATAATTTTCGAGCTCGAGTCAAGCTCAAACATAGATTAGTGCTCGATTAGTTTAACGAGCCGAGCTTTAAAAAAGTAAAATTCGGCTCGACTCGTTTGAAAGCTCGTTTAATTAATCGAGTCGAGCGAGCCGAACGAACAAAACAAGTTTCACGAGCTAATAGAGCCAAGCAATTAATTTAATAAAAAAAAAAAACCTTTTTACTTAACTTATTTAATATTCCTTGGACTAAAAATATAACTAGAAATATTTTTACTCACTCTTTATAATACCTTATAAGAGTTTAATCCTTGCAATTTATCTAGAACTTGGGTTTTATAACTTCCTCATTCTTTTTCATTTGTTTCACTCATCCAATGTGAGATAAAAACTCATTTCTTTTTTCTTCTTTCTTTTTGTTAGTTAGTTTCAAACTCACAACAACTACCATAGTGAATATGTAATTTTATGCATTACAAATTATAAACTTTTAACTTATGTGTTCAAAAAATTAATATTAAGTATATACCCACTTAGTATTTAGTTTAGTCTATAATTACTCTTAATATAATGAGACTATAGACATTTGTAAAAATATGCAAGCCTTGCTTATTAAATCTTTCACCATATGTTGTCTAACTAGCACGTTTAAGTATTAACTCTTAACATTCTAACTCCTATATTCTTTATTAAGAAAAATGTGTTTTTATGTTACTACAATGCGTGCAAAAAAAAAAAAAAAAAAAAAATGCTTGTTAACTAACAACACTAATTTGTCTATAGTCAATGAAATTGGGACATAAGACAAGGAGGTACAAAAGCCAACTCATTTGATAAAGGTATATCATAACATAGCCTTAATTTTTGTTATTTACAAAACATAATTTATCATATAGTTTACATTATTTTGTTCATGAAGTGCAATCGAGCCACATGTAGTTCACTTAATACGTTCATAAAGCATCTCATTAGCATGGATGAAGAAATCATATGTTTTATGTCACTACAATGCGCGCCAAAAAAAAAAGCTCGTTAATTAACATCATAGATTTGTCTACTGTCAACGAACGAAATTGAGACATAAGACAAGGAGGTACAAGAGAGTTAGAGACAATTCATTTGAATGATATATAAAAAGGTATATCATAACACGACCTTATTTTCTATTATTTACATAACGTAATTATATCATATAGTTTACGTTGTTTTGTTCATGAAGTGCAATCGAGCTACATGTAATTCACTTAATAAGTTCATGAAGCATCTCATTAACATGGATGAAGAAATCTTTTAGGTAAAACACCCTAATCGACTGAGTTGAACTCGTAAAACAAATATGTACAACTAGTTTGAGTGCTTGACACACAAATATATAAAACGAGAACACATTTAAATCCTGGAACTTCCTAATTAATATTAGATGATACTAACATATATTTAAAAATGAAACATATACGATGAAAGCCATTGATGTACGTATAACATACATATACACATGTGAAATATATCATGCACATACATAAAGACTTCTTACGTATCTCACAACCCATGAGCTAAGGTTAAATAATTATATACTCGACTTTAGTAGTTCGACATAGAAAGAAAAATGTCTTTACATAATAGATACATATGCGTTCATACGAGAATCAATGCATAAGTGTATACAATGAATGATAAAGCCTCAAGTTCAAGTCTTTACAAGTTATTGTTTTTTTTTTATATATATTTTTTTAATTTTAATTTTTTAAATAGGTAATTTTGTACTTTGTTGTTTGATGTTTATTTATTTAATTACTAAGTAATAATAACCTAACGAATAATTTGTGATATTATATTTGAATCATAAAGTTAATCTTGTATTGCATGATACTAAACACAAGACATTTTAGTCTGTGCGATGCACAAGTTTTGCTTACCACAAACTTTATTTTTATTTAACACATGTTTATGGGTCAAAGATGTACAATTCTTCTAAATTCTTTTATATAATTTATTGCAATAATACTCTATTATGAGCTTCTCACATATAATTGTCTATAGATTTAATAAAGTATTTTGGGTTACAAATATTTACACTTATAGCTTGAAACTATAAAATTGTTGCAATAATACTTAAGACTAGTATGATCTTCTCACATATATTTGTCTATAGATTCAATCAAGTATTTTGGGTTACAAATATTTACATTTATGACTTGAAAATCAAAAGTTGTATGGATATAGATATAGAAATATATATATATATATATATATATATATATATATATATATATATATATATATATATATATATATTATGTAATAGAAGAAGATTAAAAAAAAAAAAAAAAAAAAAAAAAAACCTTGTCAATGCAACCATTAGCTTCTAAATATTTGTATGTTTATATGTTTAGCTTATTTTTATTTGGTTGTAAAATTAGAAAAATAAAAAACTAACATGATGTATTTTCTTTGCTAGCTAGAAATCCTTAGAATTAGAAAAAGATGTTTGAAAAAAATATAAGAAGAGAAATTAACATATAGGATGGACATAACTTCTAGATTTATCCCACGTCGCTTGAAAAGGAAAACTTTTAAAGAAAGAAGCTCCATATAAGCAAAGCTCCACCATATTTCTAAAGTTAGTGTAAGTTTAAATATTGAATTGATGTTATTAAACATTGATTGCGTATTCCCAAACAAGCTTTTTTGAGCTTATGCAAAAAAAAAGACATTGAGTTCGAGCTTACAAGCTAGAAACTTGAGCTCGAGTAGTTAAAAAAATTAAATATTTAAACGAGCTTCGAGCTCGAGCTCGAACAGTAACTAATTATTCGAGCTCGAGTTCGAGCCAGATTTGTAAAACTTAATCGAGCTTGAGTCGAGCTCGAGCCGAACAATAGTAAATCGAGCTGAGTTCAAATATCCTGAAACTCGACTCGGCTCGGATCGTTAACACCCCACTCGATCTCATGTGTTGATTGCATCATTTTAAAACTACTTCAATGGTCAACTATTTCCAAGACTAACGGAAGAAAACTTTAATGAAACAGAACAATCTTACCCATCGTTATTAGTAAAATCCAAAGTAATAATGGTTAATTCTTAAAAATGTATCATATTTTGTTATTGTGTGTACTGATTTTTTTTTCTTATTCTGTGTACTGAATTTTCAAATTTCGATCATTGTATATATTTTATAACCATTTTATCTTTATTAAATAGTCACAAAATACACACAATTAATAATCGAAATTTAAAAGTTCGGTACACACAATACAAAAAATTCAATACTCACAATAACATAAAATGACAAATATGGTACCTTTTCATGTAATTAACCCAAGTAATAATGCTAATATAACTTAACAAAAGGATGTAAACAATAAAATTAGTAGATTATTTTGTAAGCTTTTTTGTTCAAGTATACAAAAGGAAAAAGTTTAATGATATGGCACAGCTAGAAATCACTTGTGCTTCCTAGTTAATATCATACCATTTTAATTTTTATAAATATAATATATCTTGTGATACAAATTTTAATAAACTTATTGAGTGCAAACGGCCGACGTAAACCATTGTTAGAAGGCGCTGATAGATGGTAATCATTAATTACATAGATTGGTATTTTTAGTGTGTGAAACCGAATGAATTAATGCTACTTCAAATCAATGTTGTATGTAAGTATATGTTTTATGAAAGCTACCACATGTCATACATGCATGAATTTGCATGTTAAACTTCCGGTCAAAGATGTAGAGTTAATTATATTTAGAATGTGATTTGAATACCTCTACAAGGATTAATTAAACTTACCAAAAGTTTTTGTAATCATGTGGCCAAAGAACCTTAGCATCTTCAACACAAGAACCCATGATACCAAACCCTTCATGCCACATACACTTATCAAAGAATTGTGAGATCCTAGCCGTACCATACCCGGTGACTCCATTGGCTGATCTCAAGACCTTGTGCTTCTCATCAGTTGGGAGTGCAAAAAGCCTTCGTGATTCAGACTCGAGCTTTTTGATTAAGGCTAAGGGTACTCCATGGTTAATGACTTGAAATATGCCCCATGTTTTACATGCTTGGCCTATAAGACCCAATGCATTAGGATCAGTGAGATCAATAACCGGGATTGATAATTCTTGAGGCTCTTGAGTTTGAATCTTTTGTTTGGGTTCTTCGGTTTGAGACCAAATGTGGGATTCTGGGACCCCGTCTAACGAGTCAAAGTCGAGTGGGGTGATTTGGTAGGAGGTCATAGGACACATAGGAGCATTTCGGTAGACTTCTGAGAGAGTTGTCATGATCACAAGCTAGAGATTCTGAAGCACTTACGTGAAAGGGAATAAAAACAAAAGTGAACCTTTGCACAAGGTGTATTGGATCTTGTTGTAATGATCATGTCTAGGTACAAATCATTATATAGAACCTATATTTCTCAAACTATGTTCATCTCGAATACTCTAACAATAAATGCAGTATTAATTATTCAGAGGTTTTTGTTTCATCTCGAATACTCTAACAATAAATGCAGCATTAATTAGTAGATTTTAATAATGAGCTTTCCATTGTACGTACTATGTCATAAAATCCCTGTTAGACATGTATATTGAAGCCTTTGGGCTTTGTGTTTGATTAATAGTTTTAGCCCATAGTATGTTTGGTTTCTAGAACAGTTCTCAAGGATTATATATTGTAATGATTGGTTAATCAATAATCAAGCCAAATCATTAATCTAACATGGTATCAAGAGCTAAATCGATCCTCTCTTAATTCTCTTTTCTCCTTATCCCCGCTCTATCTTTCACCCACTATCTAAATAAAAACAAAACCCTAATAAAATTTTGTTCCATTTCTCTTCCGCACAAAATCAACCACCAATATTAGTTTTCTTTAGCCAACAATTGGAAATCAAACCACTGATATTAATTTTCTTTAGCAAACAATTGTTGACCACTTTTTGTCTCATTTGATTACTATCAAGAAGAGTGCGTCATTATTAACATCATTGATTTATAGTTTTATCATTCAATATTTGTTGATATCATCTTGCTTCTAGTGCTGGGCCTATGGCAGGAACATATCACAAGCTGGGAATAAAAAATATAATAAAAGATGGCTTTAATAATCATCTTGGGAATCATATAAATAGACGTGTGGTTAGTGGACCCATGCCATCCGTGTTTGCGACTACAGATACGGTTCTTCCAAATGTTTTTAGCACCATGGTTTTACAGGATCCGACATGGAATATGGATACAGGTGCCTCTTCTCATCTTAACTCACATTCAAGTAATTTAAGTAACGTTTATAATACATGTTTATATCCATCTGTTTGTGTTGGTGATGGGAAAACCATACCCGTCACTAATACTGGTCATAGCATCTTACCTACTCTTAATCGTCCTTTACACTTACATAACGTTCTTGTTACCCCTAACATCATCAAAAATCTTATTTCTGTTCGTCAATTTACTAGAGATAATAATTGTACTGTTGAATTTGATGCCTTTGGGTTCTCGGTGAAGGATTTCTTGACCCGTCATATTCTCCTGAGATGTGATAGTTCGGGAGATCTCTATCCGGTTACCCAACCTTCTCCTATCCCTCATGCTTTGCTTTCTGTTAGTCCCACTACATGGCACCAACGCCTCAAACATCCCGGGGAAGAAGTGCTACGTTCGCTTGTTTCTCGTCATTTTATTTCCTGTAATAAAGAAAAGTCTCTAAATGTTTGTCATGCTTGTCAGCTTGGAAACATGTGAGACTTCCATTTTCTAGTTCGAATTCTATTGTTACTCATTGTTTTGAGATTGTTCACTCAGATATTTAGACTTCTCCTATTGTTAGCTCTGGTGGTTTCAAATATTATGTGTTATTTCTTGATCATTATTCTCATTACTTGTGGATTTATCCTTTACGTACAAAATCTGAGGTTTTTCAAAAGTTCTTACACTTTCGTTCTTATGTAAATAATCAATTTAAGTGTGATATTTCGGCTTTTCAGTGTGACCATGGTGGTGAGTTCGATAACACCAACATCCTTAACTTGTTTACTCATAATGGCATTCAAGTTCGGTTCCCTTGCCCGAAAACCTCCTAACAAAATGGAAAGTCAGAACGGATGATACGCACCATTAATAATGTTATTCGCACCCTTCTTTTCCAAGCTCACCTCCCACCTACATTTTGGGTTGAGGCATTACATATGGCCGCTTACTTACTAAATATCCTTCCCTCAACCGCTATTCAAAATGAAATACCTTGTACAAAATTGTTTAACAAACAACCCGACTACTCACGTCTTCGTATTTTTGGTTGTCTTTGTTACCCACACCTATATTCACCTCACAAACTTGCACCCCGCGCTACTCCTTGCATTTTTTTGGGATATCCCGCATATCATTGTGGATATCGATGCCTTGACCTATCCACAAACAAAATCATCCTCTCTCGCCATGTCACATTTGATGAACTCCAATTCCCATATAGCTCCATAACAACATCAAACCCACCGTCTTACACTTTTCTTGACCCTACACAATCTCTTATTACCCATCATATTCTAGGTAACCCCGCTCCGCTCCCTACTACTCCAACCGAGCCCTTAACCACCTCTCATAACACAACATCTGAGCCCATCTCCACTGCGGCCCAAGAGAACCTAGACCCAACACCACTTACCCAACAAACCCCTCCACCACTTAATCCATCCATGACCCAACCTACATTGGCTCAATCTCCGAACCCCATTCCACCCTCTACCGCTCAACCCACTATAGCCTCTAACCCTCCTACCCGTACTCATCCTATGGTCACACGTGCCCAAGTTGGCACAGTTAAGCCCAATCCTCATTTTCATGGTCATATCAATCATATTTCTCCCCTTCCTAAGTCTCCGTCTATTGCCTTATCTAATCCTAACTGGAGAGATGCTATGTACGATGAATATAATGCATTGATTAGAAATGGTACTTGGATTCTTGTCCCAAAAACACCTAATGTTAATGTGGTTCGGTCTATGTGGTTGTTTCGGCATAAATATCATGCCGATGGTTCTTTAAGCAGGTACAAGGCTCGTCTCGTGGCTAACGGAAATAGCCAACAGTTTGGTGTTGATTGTGATGATACATTTAGTCCGGTTGTTAAACCGACTACTATTCGTACTGTTCTCAGTCTTGCATTATCTAGGAATTGGCCTATTCACCAACTTGATGTTAAGAACGCATTTCTTAACGGTTATCTATCTAAGACTGTTTATGTGTATCAGCCTCCGGGGTTTGTGGGTTCCAAGTTTCCACATCATGTTTGTCAATTGCAGAGGTCATTATACGGATTGAAACAAGTTCCTCGTGCTTGGTTTCAAAGTTTTGCAGGTTAGGCTCTACGGGTTGGCTTATCATCAAGTCGATGTGACTCGTCCCTATTTATCTATAGGCATGGTGCCGAGGTTGCATATTTGTTGATCTATGTTGATGATATTATATTGACAGCTTCCTCTACAGCTTTACTTCAGCGTATTATTGCTTCACTGCATAGAGAGTTTGATATGACCGATTTGGGGGCTCTTAATTATTTTTTGGGTATTTCTGTTACACATGACTCTAAAGGCATGTTTCTCTCTCAGAAGAAATATGCCTTAGAGCTTTTGAACAGGGCACGTATGGCTACATGTAACCCCACTCGGACACCGGTTGACACGGAATCCAAGCTTAGTTCAGATGGGGATCCTGTTTCTGACCCCACTATATATCATAGTCTTGCAGGTGGTTTGCAATACTTGACATTTATTCGTCCTGATATATCCTATGCAGTGCAGCAGGTGTGTCTTCATATGCATGATCCTAGAGAGCCTCATTTTGCAGCTCTCAAGCGAGTTCTACGTTATGTTCGTGGTACGTTGGACTTTGGTCTCCAAATTTATGCCTCTCCTACGGGTTCTCTCATTGCTTATTCTGATGCTGATTGGACTAGTTTTCCTGCCACTAGACGTTCTACTTCTGGTTACTGTGTTTTCTTAGGAGATAATATCCTCTCGTGGTCATCCAAACGCCAACTTACACTCTCTAGATCGAGTGCTGAGGCAGAATATAGAGGCGTCGCAAATGTTGTTGCAGAAACAGCGTGACTTCGTAATCTTCTTCTTGAGCTTCATACACCATTATTATCTGCCACCCTTGTCTATTGTGACAATGTTAGTGCTATTTACTTGACAGCTAATCCGGTTCAACATCAGCGGACTAAACACATTGAGATCGATATTCATTTTGTTCG
This sequence comes from Artemisia argyi, assembly GCA_030686995.1. Lineage (NCBI taxonomy): Eukaryota > Viridiplantae > Streptophyta > Magnoliopsida > Asterales > Asteraceae > Artemisia > Artemisia argyi. The sequence continues at coordinate 120,873,051 of CM060677.1, read as the reverse complement.
TGATATGGTTGCTCGGGGACAAGTTCGGGTGCTTCATGTGCCCTCACGTGATCAGTATGCTGACATTTTCACTAAGGGTTTACCGACTGCGCTATTTGAAGAATTTCGTGCCAGTTTGAGTATTTGGTCATCTCCCGCTCAAACTGCGGGGGAGTATTAGACATGTATATTGAAGCCTTTGGGCTTTGTGTTTGATTAATAGGCTTAGCCCATAGTATGTTTGGTTTCTAGAATAGTTGTCAAGGATTATATATTGTAATGATCGGTTAATCAATAATCAAGCCAAATCATTAATCTAAAATCCCATTATCCTTTTCGTTTGGAGGGTATAATCATCTTTTTACTGAGTCGCATTTTTCTCTCTCTCGATATACTACCCAGCAGACGTCTAATCCATTTTTCAGCCATTATGTCTAATATAAGTAGGCTGTATACTCACTGCTCATCCCCAAACTTGTTATAGAAACCTACCTACAAAACCATAATACAATGTCACACATGAAATCTAAAATTGTAAATGATAAGTCAACAACAACCAACCTTGGACTAACTTTATGGCAGATCAGAGAAGAGCTTTTCTTCGATGACTATGAGACATAGTGAAATGGTGCAATCAGGAGATATGGTAAATGTTTTTTGGTGATGATCTTTTACAATGACATATTTTTCAGATTGTTTAAGGTATTTCCTTTTTAAGTAAGATAACCGTAACAGTGTTTTTTTTATGTGTTTCAACAGTTGATCGTGCTGGTTCCTTTAGTATGAGGTTTCACCACATTGGCATATTTAAAAACTGGCCTAGGAGAATCTATGAAGGAGGTAAGGAATGCCAGGTTAATTTTATTGAAATAAATGAGGTTACTGTAGATGAGTTTGATGCTCTAATGACCCAAATTGGTTATGATGAAGGACAGACCAATAATTACTATTACTTTGTTAAGCCTGGTAGTATACTTGATGATGGTTGGTATAGCTTTCGTGAGCTTGAGAATCTTGAGTTACTGAAAGACATTGTCAAGGACCATAAACTGATAGATGTGTTTGTTGAAATAGGCAAGTCAAGATTAGAGTTGTCTGAAATGTCCCCACGGTCTATTAAGACCGTAATTTTGGAGATGGATGAACCAACTAGAAAAGTAGCTAGTGCTGCTATCCAATCGTGTTATAGACGATTGGTATTAGCTGACCTTGATTATGGACCCGTACTTCAGCCATTTTTGCAATTAACACAAGTACCTATGGACGTCGATTATCTTGGCCAATCTATTCAGTTGCCACACATTGATCCTGTTTTTTCAGCACCAGACATATCTTCCTTTGCCAGCCAACCTGTTGATAACAGTGAGGATGCATTAGTACTTATGGATAAGGACAATAGTTTTCAGGACCTTGATAATTTTGAGGTTAATCTGTTCCGAGTGACTAAGGATAAGCCGGTAAAGAAAGTAGGAAGACCACTAGTTGATGCAAATAACATTTTTTAGGAACCTGATGTAGATGTCACCCTATTCCATGTAACTCAGGATAACCAGATAGAGCAAGTAGGAGGAGCAATTATGGGTGGCAATAACATGGAAGAGGAGGATGATGAGGATATCACTCTGTTCCAAGTGAGTGACACTGGTCACTTAGGCAATGTAGCTGATGACATAGTTGTGGGAAATGAAAAAGGATAATTGTGAGGAGAATGATGTACAACTTATGTTGATCCAAGGGAGTCAGACTCCTGAGTTAGGCAACGCAGGAACATTGATTCGTTGTGTTTTGGTGTGCAAAAACAATTTATCAAAATATCAACAAACGTGATGTCAATGTTATCGTGAGACAACAAGACGTGGAGAATTACAAGTAAACCTTTTAGGAAAAAGATTACCTCGTAAGCTCGTGAAAGTGATATTTTAAGACCGGGAAGTGATTCCCGGGTCGTGTCCCAACGAGGTGTGAATGGAAAGCTTCGTGAAAAGATCGAGATTAAAATCTTGTATGTTTGGTTGAGAAGGATTATTTGGTTTTGTGATACGAAAATTTGAAAATTAACGAACGAGAATGAGATAAACGTAACCTAAATGGGAATATAAGCAAGGGAATGCCAAGGAATATTTAAAATTACCTAAAAAAACTACGGGAAACATAATTAGGTATCGGGAAATCCTAAAACACAATATAACACATAAACGTGACGTTTAATTTAATAAAAACGCGAGCGCGCAAAATAAAACGTGAATTTAATGCTACGTTAACCCTACGGACATGAAAATTATATTTTTACGATCCTAATGATAAAAGAAATTTTTAAGAACAAGAAAATTATTTTTTTGAGTTTATATTTTTTATTATTAATTAATTACTTATATAACTAAAGTTAATTATTAAAAATACTAAACTATTTTTGAAAATTACAAAACTTTTTTTAAAAATACTTTAAGCTAACAGAAACTTATGAAAAATGTGAAAAGTCCCATTTGCTTATAAATAAGCAGTGTAATAAGCAAACTGAGCTAAATAAGCTAAAATTGGTAACATTACTATAAAAATAAATTTTGCAAAGATAATCCTGAAAAAGACCCTAGGGCGTTTGGTACTTGTGTGTGGAGTGTGTGTCTGTGATGTGCTTAGGTCCCAGGTTCGATTCCAACAAAACCCCACTTTTTGCAACTCTTTTTTTTCTCAAATTTTTTTTACACAAACTAATTAAACACATGAAGATAAACATTTTTTGAAACTAAAACATTTTGTGAAAGCTGAAGATGAACACAGAAATAAGGGAAATTATAAGCAGTTAAACTAAGTTATACTAAGGTAATTTCAGAAAATTAACAAACTACTATGAAAGCTATAAAGAAGCTATACTAAGGGTGAAACTAACTAAAGGCAACTAAAGTGTTCCTAAATAAGCTAAAGGGACAGGTAATAAGCGGTTTAAGAAAATCCTAATGAGCTCTAAACAGCTAACACTAAACAAACCCAAAGCTGCAATACAGATAAGCAGAGGCAAGATGGCAAGTTTGATGGCCTACAAAGTCATCATGAAAAAATTATAAAATTAAATAAAAATACCATCCTGTAGATGGGCTGATAAATAAGCTAGGAACAAAAGGTTAAAGCTAAACGACAAACAACGAACAAATTAAAAATAGAGGGGTACAGGGCTGTAGGACATACAAATTTGCAGGCCTGGAGGCTGATCTTAAGCCAAAAATCAGCCACCAAATAAGCTCTAACACCAAAACCAAGCTCAGAAAAGTTAAGTCTAAACTTTGAACTACTTATAAAATCAAATTCCAATCCTCAATCCTATCCCTACCTATCTAGAATTCGGACCAAACTGGGGCTGTTTGAGGCAAGGTTGCACTAGCAGATTTGAAAACATCCTTAAGGGCTTATTTGAGCTAAAGCAAGAAAATGATTAAAGTAGTTTGTAACAACTGAGCATAAGTAGAAACAAGAGAGCTGATAAAATATGTAAGCAAACTAGAAGTAATTTGAATCACTAAGAAACTAGAAAATTAGATTTAAAAGTGCTACTAGGCTGCATATAAGCTTATGCAGCTGTGGAAATGGGCAAAAATGGTGGAAACAATGGTCAAAATTAAACCAACTAAATGATCTTAGAAATGCAAAATAGGCACAGTAGTGAAAAACCTAAACTACAAAATACTTGTAAAACTTATTCCAAATCTTCAACATACATTCTAGCATACCCAAAGTTAAATTTAAAGGTGACTGTTTTGGGTGTATGGGCTGCTACATAAGTGAACAAAAAAGAGAATGGGTTTTAATGGGTGAGTTACTAACAAATTCCATCTACTAATTTACCTAGGCTAACACTATGTAACTGATGCAACGCAAATCTAATGCTAGAGAAACCTTCAAAACCTTATAAACTTAATGGAACAGCACAACCTAAGTTTAAACCTGCTAATAATAATGAATTACAGCTAATAGAGATAGAAATTTGGTTCAAAAACTAGTGTTAGGCAACCAAAGTTTCTTATGCCAAACACTCCCTGTTTTTAAAACTAGAACTTACCAAACTATGCTAATGTGTAACAAAATGGTAACTCAGAAATAAGCATTAACAGATTATAAATAAGCAATTTGAAAAAGAGTTTTAAAATTGAGAACACTGAATGGAAGTAAACTTAAATTGCATTCATTAAAACTAGAAAGTACATGAAGAAAACTTAAAAACTAAAACTCTAGACTAAAAACCTACTGCCAAACAATGGCTACAAATAACTAAATTTATACTACTGATGACTAGGGTTTCCTTTCTTGTGCTTCTTTGAAGCCATCTCAACCATTGAATTAAAGCAGCAATCATATCAACCCTTGATTCCAATTGGCGCCCAAATATGAGGTGTGGATTGGTGACATGGCTGGTGGTAGGTAGGGATTTGTGAGAGGTGAGGGAGGATAGTGGAATGGTGCTTTGAGGTTCTTGGGATTGGGGTTGAGTGTGGCAGAAGTGGAGTATAGCAGTTGTGGTGGTGGTTGTTTGTTCCCTGGGTAAAACGAGCGAGGGAGAAGAAAGGGATGAGGTGTTTGATCTGGTCAAAGGACCAGGTAATTTGGAGGCGTTTTTATTAGATGTAGGTTAGGGTTTTGGGCTGGATTGGGCTTGGGGAAGACATTGGGCCAAGGGATGGATTGGATCATGGGGTGGGTAATAATATTAATGGTTCGTATGGTGTATGTAGTGAACAATTAACAACGACCATTTTTGCAATAATCTAATTTTTGCGGGGTCCTAGCTGCCAATCTTCCAAACTTCTACCAAAGGCCAGTTTTGTCAAGTTATGAATTCCCAAGGTCCACTTTGTCACATTTCTTCAAATTATAATTCCCGGGGGCCATTATTGACAACTTTGCAAACTTGAGGGACTAAACTTGTACATTTTTGAAAAATTTTCTCCCAGGATCGTTTTTGAAAACTGATGATTTCCAAAAGACATTTGTTGATTTTTCTTTCAAAATTAATGCACAGGGACTGATTTTGAAAACTTTTGAAAGTTGGGGGATTGAAACTGCCAATTATGCAAACTTTGTTCGTTTTGCGTCTGTTTCAATTATTTTGCATATGAAACATGTACAACATGATCTTTGGGATATTTTCCGCATTTTGATGTGTTTTTGAGTGTTTTTAAACGTTTTTGCAGTTCAGATTTGACTAAAAATGATGAGTATTTACACACTCATCAATCCCCCACACTAAACTATTGCTAGTCCCTAGCAATCTTTTATGAAAATTTAATGGATTTGAAGTTTCTTTACCAAAAGCCATTTCTTCTAGAGTAGCCAAATGTTTCGGTTCAAGTAAGAACTATGGTACACTGATAACCATATGATTTTTAGCAAACCATAAGATTCCAACGGTTTTGATTTGTCTTTACCAAAAGCCGTGTGCTTTTGGACTAGCCAACTCTTTGATGGAACACTGTCATCATCTTGGTGAGTTGATTACCAATTATGGTATTCCACTGCCTTTACCACAAGCCATAATCTTGCGGGCTAGCCAACTCTTCTACTTTTTAGGATATGGTGAGTTGAATACCATACAATTTTTGTCAAATTGCCAGCTATCAATGGATTTGAGTTATCTTTACCAAGAGCCGTTTGCTCCTGGATTAGCCAGTCCGTATGTTAGACGTGGTGGACTGATAACCTTTTGTTGTGTAAGTGCAAAGCACTTCCACTAAAAAAATTTTGGCCCAAAACGGGGGTATTATGGCACAAAAGTGATTAAATTCGCCAGAATTTACCCCCCTCCCCTCACACTTAGAAGTGAATATTGCCCTCAATATTCAAAGTACCGGCTATTATGTCGACACTTTTAAAATGTAAAAAGTTTAGATTTGGGCAAGTGTGGAAAAACCATTTTTTTTAGTATGGGTACTCCCCCACAATAATTTTTAGAAAAGAGAAAGAAGTTAGAAAGATGGGTGAAAACCTATGTGATGCTACTGTTTTTGTTTACCGAGTCGCTAGCTTGACTCGACCCCGCATTCATTGGTCCTTGGGGAAGCAAGATGTGGAAGAATAATCTCAATCGGACTTTCATTCAAGATATTTAGATAAACATATGAAGCACAAGAAAGTTCCACTCCGATGAGATAACCGCCGGTATTCTAATAGTAAAAACTAGTAGAAAGAATACCAGGGTCAAAGATAGTGTCCTCACTCCCGAAGGAATGAGAAAGAAAAGAGATCACACAAAATGTGATGAGGGGAACAAAGACATTGGAATCTTGGTTCTTGAACTTGAGCTTTCTTTGCGAGATTGGAAACATGTAAGCTCATAGAAATCCCGGGAGGAAGGGTTGGAGTAAATTCATCATAAAGACATTTTTCATGATAAAATACATCTTCTCCCGGGTCATGATCAACATAATCATGAGTGAGATCATTATTGAGACGGAATAGAGGGGATTCACTTTTCTCCAGAATTAAAAGTTTCTCCGATGAGGTTTGTAACTTGAAATTCTTATCGGGAGTCATTTTCATTGTAAAAGGAGTTTTTACATCATCGAGTATTACTGGATTGAATACTTTGTTTTCACAAAAAAAAAAAAAAAAAACGATGCTTGATGGAAGACTCGGAAGGGGAGAGTGAATTACCCTCTAAAAGGGAGAAATCATGATAAACAATTGACGGTTCATCAGTTACATTTTCCATTTTTGGTTTCTCATGATCAAATGTTTCGTCATCAAAAGACTTGCCATACAAAAGATTATTCCATTCATTTTGATTGGCTTCAAAGTCAAAGAGGTCGTCATCAATAAGCTCGGGATAAGAATTGTGTTAGGAATTATACTTGAGTTGATATTGACAAAATATGAAAGACGAAGGACTTATGATGACAAAGTGAAGAATGCAAAAGACAAGGGACTTGCTTGCTAAAGAAGATTTTACTTATTAGTCCTTTGTAGTATTTTGTAACCCTAGTATCTCTATTATATAAAGAGATACAGGGAATTGGTTTTATACGTACGTACAAGATGTAAAACACCAAAGGGGTGTGTGTGGGGGAACCTGGCAATAGGGGAAAATGCCAAGGTAGTTTGTGTTAGAGTAGAGATGATGGCGAAGCCTTATAGCAATAACATTGTTCTTTGATTATTCCGCTGTGCATGTTAATGTTTGTTATTGTTATTCCTAGATAAAGACCTAACAAGTCTGAGCTTAAACGATTCTCATCAAGTGGTATCAGAGCCATACTTTGATACTTTGATTTAGAAGATCTCAAGTTCACTTAGAAGATTCAATGGAGACAGAAACTAGCCAGTCCAACATTGCTGCAAAGCTTCCAAAGCTTAAGTTGAATGACTATGAGATGTGGAGGCTTACGATCGAACAATTCTTTATGGTGCAAGACTATGCACTATGGGAGATCATTATGTTTGGAAATTCTTTCAAATCAGGTACTACCTCAGAAACAATTGAGGGCAAGGTAGTAACAAAGGTCAACACTGGACCAGTCATAAATGATGAAAGACTTCAGATGAAGAATGATCTGAAGGCTAGAGGCTTGCTATTGATGACACTTCCTAGAGATCAAGTTCTTGCTTTCAGCAAGTACAAGACTGCACAAACTTTGTTTGAGGAGATCTGCAATGTTTTTGGTGGTAATGATTCCACCAAGAAAACTCAGAAGACCTTGTTGAAACAGACTTATGAAAATTTTGGTTCAACAAGTAATGAGTCCATTGATAGCATCTTCACAAGGCTACAGAAGATTGTTACTGAACTCACTGTGTTTAGAATTGAGGTGGAAAGGGAAGACCTCAATTTAAAGTTCTTAAGAAGTTTACCCTTTGAGTTTGGTACAAATGTTGCGGTATGGGAAGACAAGCCAGATTTGGAGACTATGAAGCTTAATGATTTGTACAATAACTTTAAGGTTATTGAACAAAGATTAAAGAAGGCTGGCAAACTAAGTTCAGGATCAGGGAACTTAGCACTCATATCATCATCTGTTGATGTTAGTTCAGATGAAGAGAATGATAGTGATGATGATGATGCCAATATTGTTGTTTCCACTGGTAGTGGAGGTGTTTCCTCTGCTAGTTCAAAAAGGCAGATTGCAAGTCTTAGTGATTCTACTTTTTATGCTTTTCTGTCAAGTCAAATGGGTGGTTCAATCCTCACACATGAGGATTTGGATCAAATTGATGAGGATGACATGGAGGAGATGGACATTAAATGGCAGGTTGCATTACTAAGCTTAAAGGCAAAGAAGTTTTAGAAGAAGACTGGTAGGAAGATAACCATAAATGGCAATGAAACAATAGGTTTTGACAAAAAGAATGTGGAGTGCTACAACTGTCATAAGAAGGGACACTTTGCCAGGGAATGCAGGAAACCAAAGAAACCTGATAACAGGTCAACTTGGTATAAGCAGGACAAGAAGAAAGAACCTACAACTGAAGAACCAAAGGTGCTATTGGCCATTGATGGAGTGAGCTATGATTAGAGCTTTATGGCTAAGAATGAAGAAGATGGTTCAGAGTCTACAATGCTTGCTACAGAGCTTGCACTTATGGCTTTTTCTGACTCTGAGGTACAAAATAATAATGCTTGTTCAAAAACTTGTAAGGCTTTTAAAAGATTATCAGAAACTTAAAGAACAATATGATGCACAATTGCTAGAGTTAAATCAAACTAATTATAACTTAGCAAATCATAAAAGAGGCCTTGCTGTTTTAGAAAAACAATTAGAGCATTTTAGAGCCAATTAATCTAAGTTAAATGATGATATTGCTGTTTTGAAAAAAGACTTAGACTATAAGATTGCAGTGAATAAGGCTCTTAGGGAAGAGTTAGAGAAAGTTAAAAAGGCTAATGAGAATATACAGATAACTTGTAATACACTAGATCACCAATCCAAGTGTATTGACAAAATTTGGGAAGCCCAAGTTGTGAACAAAGCCAAATCAGGAGTAGGATATAAATCTGTTCGACCACCTCTAAGAGGTGTTCCATCACCTCCTGGCATTGACTTAGCTCACACAGGATTAGAAGAATTCCAGGAACCAACCATGACCTATGGACCAAAATTTGTTAAAGAAGTTGCTACTGAAAAGGTTCAGGTTGAGGTTGATACATTTGATATTGCTAGTGACTCATCTCTTAAAGATGAAAGTTTGAATGTTGAGTCTAAAACCAGTTTTCCTGAGAGTGTTCATGTGGAAGATAAAAAGAGTATTCCTGAAGTTGTCAAAGAGAAGCCTAGGTCACAAGCTAATTTCCTTAGGCCCACTACTAGATATGCAGAGATGTACAGAAGTAGGTCAACAACTCCTAGGGGAAATAAGAGGAGTTGTAATCATGTTAAATCTAGGCAATTTGGTAATGACTTTGTGTTTAACAACAAATCCTGTCACATATGTGGTAGTTTTGAACATCTTCATTATAATTGTAACTATCACATGGGTAGAAGGGAAGTGTTTGGGAATACCAGGGTAAATGGATATAATGCTAATTACTTTACTCACCCAAATCCACTAAGCAAGATGATTCCCAGGTCTGTTTTGCTTAACTCTGGCATCAAAAGTTTTTCCACTGCTAAACCAGCAGTTGCCACTGCCAGAAATACAAACAGAGTTTACCCTAAGTCCCCTGTTAAGAGTGCAAAACCTATTACAACCTTTGTTAAATCTGCACAAACAGGGAAAAAGACCTATTTTAAAAAGAAAGTTTACAATAATCACAAGTGGGTACCTAAAAATTCAAAAACAGCAGTTTCCACTACTAAGCCAGCAGTTACCACTGCAAGACCAAAAGTTTCCACTGGTGGTTCTGTGAACAACAAAAGGGTAAATATGCGAAATGCTGTTAAGGCCTCAGCACGTTGGGAATGGAAACCAAAAGGATCAATCACCTCAAACAATCCTAATGGTGTATCAACGACCTTTGACATATATAATTATATTGATACACGAGGCAGATCCAAGTCATTTGTGGCTTGGGTCCCCAAAAGGAACTAATTCCTTTATTTTATGTACAGGAACATTCAAAGCCTAAAGATGATCAAGGATACTCAGACAGTGGATGTTCCAGGCACATGACTGGAAATAAGTCCTATATTTCAGATTTCAAACCTATTGATGGACAACTTGTCAGCTTTGGAGGTGGTATTGGAGGCAAAGTTTCTGGCAAAGGAACTATCAAGGCTGGAAACTTGGACTTTGAGAATGTGTACTATGTGAAAGAACTCAAGTACAACCTTTTCAGTGTGTCACAGATGTGTGACAAGAAGCATAGAGTTCTATTCACAGAAGATGAAAGCTATATCTTTTCTAAGGATTATAAGCTCCCTGATGAAAGTGAAATTTTGCTTAAAATCCCTAGAAAAGGCAATCTATATATCATTGACATGAAGAATATAGTGGCTAAAGATGATGTTACCTATTTTCTTGCAAAAGCCACTTTGGATGAATCCATGCTTTGGCACAGAAGACTTGGTCATGTTAATTTCAAGACCATTAACAAGATTGTGAAAGATGGTCTAGTCAAAGGTTTACCGGAGAAGAGATTTGAAAATGACCAAACATGTGTTTCCTGTCTTAAAGGTAAGCAACACAGAGCTTCATGCAAGACCAAGGCATTCAACTTTATTGATCATCCACTCTACATGCTGCATATGGACTTGTTTGGTCCTACATCTGTGGGCAGCATAAATTTAAAGAACTATTGTCTTGTTGTGACTGATGACTTTAGTAGATTTACATGACTTTTCTTTTTAAGAACCAAGGATGAAACCACTGGCATCCTTAAGACATTCATCACTGAAGTTGAAAATCAAGTTGAAAAGAAGATCAAGATCATCAGGTGTGACAATGGGACAAAATTCAAGAACAAAGTTATGGATGATTTCTGCAGAGACAAAGGTATTAAGAGAGAATTTAGTGTTGCAAGAACTCCTCAACAAAATGGAGTTGCTGAAAGAAGGAATAGAACACTAATTGAGGCTGCTAGAACCATGTTATCTGATTCAAAGCTACCAGTGACTTTTTGGGATGAAGCAGTTAACACTGCTTGTTACAATCAGAACAGGGTTTTAGTGATTAAAACAAAGAACAAGACACCTTATGAGCTATTCAGAGGAAGACCCCCTACTTTGGAATTTATGAGGCCATTTGGATGTCATGTCACAATTCTCAATACCATTGATTATCTGGGAAAATTTGAAGAAAAGTCTGATGAAGGCTTCTTTGTTGGATATTCTATGGTTAGCAAGGCTTTTAGAGTCTATAACTTAAGAACAAAGAAGATTGAAGAGAATTTGCATGTTCGGTTTCTTGAAAATAAAACTAACATAGCAGGTTCAGGACCAGAATGGTTATTTGATCTTGAAACATTATCAAATACAATGAATTATGTACCTCTTACTTCAAGTACAGGAGACAAAAATCTTGAAGAATTAGAAGAATTCATTGATGAAGATGAATCTTGCAAAAATGATGAAGATGATAAAGATCAAATTGTTATGCCACTTTGGGACTTTGTTGACAATAATGAAAACTCTCAACCTTCAAAGGATTCTGAAAAGGAAAGTGATGCAAAGGCTGTGAATTTTGATGTACTAAATAAAGAAATTCCTGCTAGCAGTGGTAACTCAATTCCCACTGCTACAACAGAAGTTTCCACTGATGGTCCAAATGTGGGAAGTTCATCTCAGGAATCACCTAGTGATGATGTAGAGATCTCAAATATGCCAACAACCTATGATATTCCTAGCACATCACGGACTTCAATTCACAAAGTGCATCCACTTGAAAATGTTATTGGTGAGCTACAATCAGGTGTGAAGACTAGAAGACAGACAAAGAAAGATGATGTTCATTAGTTCATTAGTGAAGTTTATGAGTCCAAGAAGCATAGGAATAAGAATGAATGTTTGTTTTTCTGTTTTCTATCACAAGTGGAGCCTAAAAATGTGTATAAGGCTTTAGAAGAATCTAGCTGGGTTGAAGCAATGCAATAGGAGTTGTTGCAGTTCAAACTTCAAAAGATTTAGGTTCTTTGTGATTTGCCTGAATGTGTTTTCAGAAACAAGAAAGATGAAAGAGGTATTGTTATCATGAACAAAGCTATATTAGTTGCTCAAGGATCCACTCAAGAGGAGGGTATTAACTATGAAGAAGTTTTTGCTCTTGTTGCAAGGCTTGAGGCTATTAGATTGTTTCTAGCCTATGCATCCTTTATGGGCTTTACTGTCTGTCAAATGGATGTTAAGAGTGCCTTCCTGTATGGAACTATTGATGAGAAGGTCTATGTGTCTTAACCTCCAGGCTTTGAAGATCCTCAACACCCTAATAAAGTGTATAAAGTTGTTGAGGCTCTTTATGGCTTACATCAGGCTCCAAGGAAGTGGTATGAAACCTTAGCTAATTATCTGATGAATAATGGATTTCATAAAGGAAAGATTGATCAAACTTTGTTCATTAAGAAAGACAAGGGTGATATTCTACTTGTTCAAGTATATGTTGATGATATCATCTTTGGATCTACTAGACAAGAGATGTGCAAAGAGTTTGAAAAGCTAATGAAAGATGAATTTCAAATGATTTCTATGGGAGAACTTACATTCTTTTTGGGGCTGCAAGTACAACAGAGTAAAGAAGGCATCTTTATCAATCAAGACAAATATGTGACTGAGATCATAAGGAAGTTCAAATTTACTGATGCAAAACCTTCAAATACCCCTGCTGATAAGACTACTCATCTATTGTTGAAAAATGCTAGTGGAGTTGATGTTGATGTGCATACTTACAGATCTATGATTGGTTCTCTAATGTATCTTACTTCATTAAGACCATACATTATGTTTGTTGTATGTGCTTGTGCAAGATTTCAAGTGACTCCAAAGACATCACATATGCCAGCAGTAGAGAAGATTTTTGGGTATTTGAAGACATATCCTAATCTAGGATTGTGGTATCCAAGAGAATCCCCTATGGAATTGATCACATACTCAGATAGTGATTATGCTGGTGCAAGTTTGGATAGAAGGTCAACTATAGGAGGATGTCAATTTCTTGGATGTAGATTTGTGTCATGGCAGTGCAAGAAACAAACAATGGTGGCTACTTCAATAACTGAAGCAGAATATGTAGCTGCTGCTAGCTGTTGTGCTCAGATCCTATGGCTTCAGAATCAATTATTGGATTATGGGTACAATTTCATGAACACCATTATATATATAGACAATCGTAGTACCATTTGCATTATTAAAAATCCTGTGCAACACACTAAAACTAAACATATTGAAATTAGACATCATTTTATTAGAGATTGTTATGAGAAAAAGCTTATTCAAGTTGTCAAAATTCATACTGATGACAACTATGCTGATTTATTAATAAAAGGGCTTGATGTGGGTAGGTTTCAGTACTTGGTAACAGGTATTGGAATGCTAAATCCATAAATCTTTGATGTCTATTACTTTTTAGTGTTGCAGGATAGTTTTTAAGGTACTCGTATTGTTTGTATATGGTTGTATGGTTTTCTACTAACTTGTATGCAGAGAAATTTAAGCACAGTGGAAATCATCATACAACAGTGAAAAGATTTGCTCTCTCAGTGATAAAAGAAAAAGTTCAAAGTACTTTTATTGATTCATAAGAAAATACAGTACAACCATTCAGAGAGGACAGACACAAGCATAACATCACAAAACATAAAGACCAACAACCTAACAACTACTCCATGGGTTTCTTCCCTTTACCCTCATAATCCTGCTTGCCCTTGGAAGCTCTCTTTCTCTTGTCATCAAAAGAAAGTTGCTTTCTTGGACAAGCAAGGCCTAGAACTTGCTTGGGAGGCTTTGGCAATTATGTAGGCTTCTCAACAGCAGGCCACTTCATGTTGACTATGGCTGACTCCAAAGCTGTAGTGAGGGCTCTTGGAAGTTCCTTGGATACGGTGTAGGTTGGATCATCATCATCAGAGGAAGAACTTGAATAGAACTCTAGGGATGGAGCAGGAGCAGCTGCAATCTTCTTGTTAGGCTTCATGTTGGAAGATGTAGCTGTTGCAGCACTTGGAGGAAAATAATCACTCCATCCAGTTGAAGGTTCCTTTGAGTCAGAGCAATAATTGATTTCCTTATCAGAAGAATCATCTGATGATATGTAGATCAATGGAAACCAGCTCATAATGTTTTGTAGGGTTTGTAATATTGGAGATTAGTTTTGATGAAAACTAAAGTGTTAATGAGGCCCCCTTTTTATATGCAAAGTCAAGGTCGAAGGATAATTAATGAAGATTATTTACTCCTATCTGTTTTGGTAGGTTGGAGGAGTAAATTTGGATATTATCGGGTTGACTTTGAAGAGATATTTTTATGAATAGTAACTTGGTCAAAAAGTTACTTTGGGTTAAATTATATGGGTTATGTTAGGTGTTTCTTACTTATGCAAAATACAAACCCATATTGTTTGAGACATTGGAGTTATAAGGTGTGTATCTCAGACACACAACAAATGGTTATTGATTCACCATGTTTAATCAACATAAGAATCAACTAGTCCAAGAGCAAACAGCTCCTGGTAAAGACTTCTCAAATCCGTTTATGGTTGCTAGTTTACCAAAAACTATATGGTTATCAACTCACCATATTCCATGTGATGAAGAGTTGGCTAGTCCATAGCAAACGGCTCATGGTAAAGACATATCAAATCCATTTATAGCTGATAGTTTGCTAAAAACTATGATAAGAGCAGCTAATTTTCATGTTTTACTTACCACTGCTCTTTGATATTTTGTGAAAATTTACCACTGCTAGTTCACCAGTTACCACTGGTAAACTAGCCGTTACAACTGTTGTGTCAGTAATATATTTTTTAACTAGCCGTTGTAAAATAACCGTGTTTCCTTATTAATAGGGTAAATTTTTGTGAATTATCCACTTACCAATTTAAGTTTTATTCTATTTCCAAAGATAAATTCTTTCTTAAGATAATTCACCTTGTGTATACTCTTCAAAACCCTATTAGTATAAATCATTCATCATACGGCTTAATTCACCTTGAGTATACTCTTCAAAACCCTATTAGTATAAATCATTCATCATACGGCTTAATTCTCATTATCGATTTCTAACACTTTTATCTTTCTTTCACAAAACTCATGACGATTCTAAACTTTGTTGAGGAGCACAACCAAGTGGCCTATTTACAAAAGATCAAACTTCGTACAGATTTCATTGGTCAAAACTTTATTCATGGGTCAGTGCTATTTGATTTATTAATGGATCGGTGGAAAATATGGCTGAAGTTTAAGGTATAATAACTTCCAAATCTAAAGAGACTTTTTGTTCAAGCCTTATTGCACAACTTAAACACTTCATAAAAATTGTCAAAAATTCATGCCTATACCTAAGACATAGTATTTTCATATGTGTGAAGGATTGAACCTGAATCACTTTTAATCTTGGTGAAATGGTCACCCAAAGTGACCATACTTTTGTGACAGTTTTGTGATTTCATATGTAGTGGTAAAAGTGACACGTTTCAACAAATCTTAATGGGTGACCTAACTGGTAGACATCTTTTTTGTCCGAGCATATCGTTTAGGGATTAAGGAGTACTTTTACTTGCTTTAGGCCGTGTTACGAAGGTATACTTTTGAAGGTTGCCTAGGTGTTCATTACATTGTACCGTTCTTTCATCTACACTTTTACCCGTTATGGTGAGTTTTCACAACTCCGTTTTACTCTTTACTTTTTTTGGGGTGAAAAGCATGACATGATTACTGAAATGGTTGTACTTTTTACGAGCTTTTGAAACTGATTGAATTGTTGTAACTTTCTTCGAAACTTATGAAGATGGTATGTATACTTGTTGATGCTTGAGTTTTATCGTATAGCCCCCGATTGCATTACACTACTTTTTAGCTCATTTATGAGCCGTGGATATTTATGGATAGCGCTATTTAGGAGTAGAACCACCTCCCCACTCCCCGAATCGAAGTGCATAGGATCACAACTCATGCTAGCGATAGAGCATGTTGCGTAGAGGGCTAGGGTGAAGCAGTTGAATCGGATAACTAGTGGCCTCATAGCATAATACTAGAGTACACATAAGATACCATTTTGGGAAACTTATACAACTATTGGATTCCTCACTGATTTGAATATTTGAACACCCATTTGCCACGAGCCTTGTATGGGTGGGGTTCTTAACAGTATGGTTGTTTCTATTTTACTCATCCACTGTTTAGATGTCGTGACACGCTTACATGTATCATGATCTGAAGAACCAGGTTATATCCGTGTAAAGTATGACATGATTCTTTGTGAATATATGTTCTCGTAAAGCAACTAAGAGCGAGTAATGAGACTCGTTATGTGAAGCTAAACCACATATTATGCTTTTAAGATCCTTTGTGGATGTATGCTTGTAAAGAAATCAAGAACAAGTTATGAAAATTGAGATATTAAGCAACGACACGATTATGTTAATACGTTGATTACTTTGTGTTTCAATTTACATTTCGTTTACTCACTAAACCCTTGTGCTTCGTGTTACCTTTCATAGCTAATGCAATTAAGGACCTTAAGGTTTGCGGTAGGAGCTTAGGATATCTAGCTATGAAGCTCGAGATGGTAACGACCCCTCTTTATGTCTTCTCTTGATACGACTAGGTTCGCCCAAGTGTCTTTTGTATCTTTTTAAGTCGTGTCTTTGTAAATGCCGCCATTTCCTAACCGTAAGTGATAAAAATATGAGTCTTATATGCTCAGAAAGGTGTGAATTAAACCTCTAGTTTTCCAATGTGGGTCTCACTTTCCTGTAAACTTTATAACAATCCTTTATTAGAACACCAAGAAAACTCTTACATATCCCTTACAAGATTACTCAAGACTTGATGAGTTTTTTATGTGTTGTTTGAGACTGAGTGTAATAAAAACAAGACTAGAGCTTTAAGATCTTTAATCTATGACCAATAATTTAATGCAAATATAGATGAAATGTTGATTAGGATCTGTTCTTGTTCGTTCTTATAAATGGTACTCAAACTCTAAGACTTTGAATAAAGGAGTGTTTGGCATTATGCCGTTTTTACCCATATTAGAACTATATGGGTTCAAGTTTGTTTGTACCACTTTCACTGAGTTGATATCAAGGTTATAAATGGTCATGATCAGTTTATATTTACGAAAATGATAACAAATTTTTATTTAGCAAAATATTTCTGCACCGAAATATGAAAAAAGTGCACCAGTTTTGTACATTTGTGCGTCGGTTTTACATAACTCAGAAGTCCGCCGGTTTGGTCATGGAGTACGCCGATTTTTCTATATTAAAAAAAGTATGGGCGTTTTAGTTTCTAACTCTTTATTTTGATATTTGTCTCTTACGGTTTTTATTCTTTATGTGCTTTATGCTTTCATAGCTTGTGTTCTTTGCTTACATAGCTTCTCTTGCCATGTGTCATATGATTTCATATCTTCCTATGCCATGTATCCTTGCATTATCATGCATTCACATATTTTTTTAGCACTATCATACTCTTTCATACACTCTGCTAGAGGTCTACCCGGAAGCAGTCTCCTTGCTCTCGGATTTACTGAAAGTTATGGTTATAATCTGTATACAATCTACCTCTACATACCTCGTTCAGGCGAGATTGGGTATCGTTTTTTTTGTTGTTGTTGATATGAGGATATTTTAATTCTTAAGATTAGTACACAGTGCATATAAGATGTGAACAAATTTAACATAATAAAATTATTTTAAAATAAAGATTGATAAATTTGAATTATAATAGCACACAATTATTATGTAACCCGTACGGGGTTAAAACTACTAATAATTCAAGAATACGAAGACAAGATTTTATATTTAGTTTGCAAGTTTGAATAAATGTTCATTACGCTTGAGTACCAAACAACTACACCACTATTTCAGATTAATATAAAACTACCGATAGATAATTACTTTCTAATCATAGATAGAGCCTTATGGAAATTTTTAGCTTTTAAGCTAAGAAACTCTTTCACAAGCATAGACCTAAAACGAGGGTTCTCAAAACTAGACGACGGAGCCACAACAGACTCAACCGGAGGTCCATGAAAGTAGGCAACCGATATCCTTTGCTTTACCTGGTTCACCCTGGCTCGATGATTGACAGCCTGAAATGTTGCATTGGATAATATATGCAAAAGATCACCTATATTCACCACAAATGCCCCATCAACAGGGTTCACCGGACTCCATCCTAGTCCTTCAACAAAAATCTCTAGACCATTTGCGCCACCTTGGTGCAAAAGAGTTAGAAGGAGGGAGTCTGTGTGTGGTGCAAGACCAATAGCATTGCTAGGGTTGGGGCAAGACGGGTATGAGTTAAGTTGAAGTTTAGTTTGAGAGTCTTGAGCTGAAATAGCCCAATTCACTTCTTCTTGTGTTACATTTAATGTTTGAAGCATTAGATGCAAGAGCTTTTGGGTAAGCAACTTCATTTCGTTTTGGTAAGCATCCATTGTGTTACTACAATATTCAGCAAGTCAAGAAATACGTTAGTAATGCAAATAATGCCTGAAATTCAAGTAAGCGAATGATAATAAATCTTCTGGTTTCGAATTCGGTGGCTCGGTGCTATTTGACGCAATAGGTAAATCATAATCAATATAAATCTAGCTATCTCAGACGTCATGTGTGTGGATTTCAAACAAAGCTAAGATCATTTCTTGTAAAGTAATATCATTATATGAATATCCGGTCTGTAAAATAAATTTAAGATAGGCAACAAATACACAAAACGTCATTTTACTTGCATATTTCCAATTGATTGTTCATTTGTTTGAAAAGGTGTATTCATTAATTAATTCTAGTTTAGACGATACTCGATCTTAGGGGTGTTAACGAGTCAAGCTTTTAACGAGTTACTCGAGCTCGTTTAACTCGAGTTGAGCTTCATAATTTTCGAGCTCGAGTCAAGCTCAAACATAGATTAGTGCTCGATTAGTTTAACGAGCCGAGCTTTAAAAAAGTAAAATTCGGCTCGACTCGTTTGAAAGCTCGTTTAATTAATCGAGTCGAGCGAACCGAACGAACAAAACAAGTTTCACGAGCTAATACAGCCAAGCAATTAATTTAATAAAAAAAAAAAAAAAAACTTTTTACTTAACTTATTTAATATTCCTTGGACTAAAAATATAACTAGAAATATTTTTACTCACTCTTTATAATACTTTATAAGAGTTTAATCCTTGCAATTTATCTAGAACTTGGGTTTTATAACTTCCTCATTCTTTTTCATTTGTTTCACTCATCCAATGTGAGATAAAAACTCATTTCTTTTTTCTTCTTTCTTTTTGTTAGTTAGTTTCAAACTCACAACAACTACCATAGTGAATATGTAATTTTATGCATTACAAATTATAAACTTTTAACTTATGTGTTCAAAAAATTAATATTAAGTATATACCCACTTAGTATTTAGTTTAGTCTATAATTACTCTTAATATAATGAGACTATAGACATTTGTAAAAATACGCAAGCCTTGCTTATTAAATCTTTCACCATATGTTGTCAAACTAGCACGTTTAAGTATTAACTCTTAACATTCTAACTCCTATATTCTTTATTAAGAAAAATGTGTTTTTATGTCACTAAAATGCGTGCAAAAAAAAAAAAAAAAAAAAAAAAAAAAAAAAAAAAAAAAGCTTGTTAACTAACAACACTAATTTGTCTATAGTTAATGAAATTGGGACATAAGACAAGGAGGTACAAAAGCCAACCCATTTGATAAAGGTATATCATAACATAATTACATAGCCTTAATTTTTATTATTTACAAAACATAATTTATCATATAGTTTACATTATTTTGTTCATGAAGTGCAATCGAGCCACATGTAGTTCACTTAATACGTTCATAAAGCATCTCATTAGCATGGATGAAGAAATCATATGTTTTATGTCACTACAATGCGCGCCAAAAAAAAAAAAGCTCGTTAATTAACATCATAGATTTGTCTACTGTCAACGAACGAAATTGAGACATAAGACAAGGAGGTACAAGAGAGTTAGAGACAATTCATTTGAATGATATATAAAAAGGTATATCATAACACGACCTTATTTTCTATTATTTACATAACGTAATTATATCATATAGTTTACGTTGTTTTGTTCATGAAGCGCAATCGAGCTACATGTAATTCACTTAATAAGTTCATGAAGCATCTCATTAACATGGATGAAGAAATCTTTTAGGTAAAACACCCTAATCGACTGAGTTGAACTCGTAAAACAAATATGTACAACTAGTTTGAGTGCTTGACACACAAATATATAAAACGAGAACACATTTAAATCCTGGAACTTCCTAATTAATATTAGATGATACTAGCATATATTTAAAAATGAAACATATACGATGAAAGCCATTGATGTACGTATAACATACATATACACATGTGAAATATATCATGCACATACATAAAGACTTCTTACGTATCTCACAACCCATGAGCTAAGGTTAAATAATTATATACTCGACTTTAGTAGTTCGACATAGAAAGAAAAATGTCTTTACATAATAGATACATATGCGTTCATACGAGAATCAATGCATTAGTGTATACAATAAAGCTTCAAGTTCAAGTCTTTACAAGTTATTGTTTTTTTTTATATATATATTTTTTTAATTTTAATTTTTTAAATAGGTTATTTTGTACTTTGTTGTTTGATGTTTATTTATTTAATTACTAAGTAATAATAACCTAACGAATAATTTGTGATATTATATTTGAATCATAAAGTTAATCGTGTATTGCATGATACTAAACACAAGACATTTTAGTCTGTGCGATGCACAAGTTTTGCTTACCACAAACTTTATTTTTATTTAATACATGTTTATGGGTCAAAGATGTACAATTCTTCTAAATTTTTTATATAATTTATTGCAATAATACTCTATTATGAGCTTCTCACATATAATTGTCTATAGATTCAATAAAGTATTTTGGGTTACAAATATTTACACTTATAGCTTGAAACTATAAAATTGTTGCAATAATACTTAAGACTAGTATGAGCTTCTCACATATATTTGTCTATAGATTCAATCAAGTATTTTGGGTTACAAATATTTACATTTGTGACTTGAAAATCAAAAGTTGTATGAATATATATATATATATATATATATATATATATATATATATATATATATATTATGTAATAGAAGAAGATTAAAAAAAAAAAAAAAAAAAAAAAAAAAAAACAACCTTGTCAATGTAACTATTAGCTTCTAAATATTTGTATGTTTATATGTTTAGCTTATTTTTATTTGGTTGTAAAATCAGAAAAATAAAAAACTAACATGATATATTTTCTTTGCTAGCTAGAAATCCTTAGAATTAGAAAAAGATGTTTGAAAAAAATATAAGAAGAGAAATTAACATATAGGATGGACATAACTACTAGATTTATCCCACGTCGCTTGAAAAGGAAAACTTTTAAAGAAAGAAGCTCCATATAAGCAAAGCTCCACCATATTTCTAAAGTTAGTGTAAGTTTAAATATTATTAAATATTGAATTGATGTTATTAAACATTGATTGCGTATTCCCAAACAAGCTTTTTTGAGCTTATGTAAAAAAAAAGACCTTGAGTTCGAGCTTACAAGCTAGAAACTTGAGCTCGAGTAGTTAAAAAAATCAAATATTTAAACGAGCTTCAAGCTCGAGCTCGAACAATAACTAATTATTCGAGCTCGAGTTCGAGCCAGATTTGTAAAATTTAATCGAGCTTGAGTCGAGCTCGAGCCGAACAATAGTAAATCGAGCTGAGCTCAAATATCCTGAAACTCGACTCGGCTCGGATCGTTAACACCCCACTCGATCTCATGTGTTGATTGCATCATTTTAAAACTACTTTCAATGGTCAACTATTTCCAAGACAAACGGAAGAAAACTTTAATGAAACAGAACAATCTTACCCATCGTTATTAGTAAAATCCAAAGTAATAATGGTTAATTCTTAAAAATGTATCATATTTGTCATATTTTGTTATTGTGTGTACTGATTTTTTTTTTCTTATTCTGTGTACTGAATTTCAAATTTCGATCATTGTATATATTTTATAACAATTTTATCTTTACTAAATAATCACAAAATGCACACAATAATCGAAATTTAAAAGTTCGGTACACACAATAAAAAAAATTCAATACTCACAATAACATAAAATGACAAATATGGTACCTTTTCAAGTAATTAACCCAAGTAATAATGCTAATATAACTTGACAAAAGGATGTAAACAATAAAACTAGTAGATTATTTTGTAAGCTTTTTTGTTCAAGTATACAAAAGGAAAAAGTTTAATGATATGGCACAACTAGAAATCACTTGTGCTTCCTAGTTAATATCATACCATTTTAATTTTTATAAATATAATATATCTTGTGATACAAATTTTAATAAACTTATTGAGTGCAAACGGCCGACGTAAACCATTGTTAGAAGGCGCTGATAGATGGTAATCATTAATTACATAGATTGGTATTTTTAGTGTGTGAAACCGAATGAATTAATGCTACTTCAAATCAATGTTGTATTTAAGTATATGTTTTATGAAAGCTACCACATGTCATACATGCATGAATTTTCATGTTAAACTTCCGGTCAAAGATGTAGAGTTAATTATATTTAGAATGTGATTTGAATACCTCTACAAGGATTAATTAAACTTACCAAAAGTTTTTGTAATCATGTGGCCAAAGAACCTTAGCATCTTCAACACAAGAACCCATGATACCGAACCCTTCATGCCACATACACTTATCAAAGAATTGTGATATCCTAGCCGTACCATACCCGGTGACTCCATTGGCTGATCTCAAGACCTTGTGCTTCTCATCGGTTGGGAGTGCAAAAAGCCTTCGTGATTCAGACTCTAGCTTTTTGATTAAGGCTAAGGGTACTCCATGGTTAATGACTTGAAATATGCCCCATGTTTTACATGCTTGGCCTATAAGATCCAATGCATTAGGATCAGTGAGATCAATAACCGGGATTGATAATTCTTGAGGCTCTTGAATTTGAATCTTTTGTTGGGGTTCTTTGGTTTGAGACCAAATGTGGGATTCTGGGACCCCGTCTAACGAGTCAAAGTCGAGTGGGGTGATTTGGTAGGAAGTCATAGGACACATAGGAGCATTTCGGTAGACTTCTGAGAGAGTTGTCATGATCACAAGCTAGAGATTCTGAAGCACTTACGTGAAAGGGAATAAAAACAAAGGTGAACCTTTGCACAAGGTGTATTGGATCTTGTTGTAATGATCATGTTTAGGTACAAATCATTATATAGAACCTATATTTCTCAAACTATGTTCATCTCGAATACTCTAACAATAAATGCAGTATTAATTATTCAGAGGTTTTTGTTTCATCTCGAATACTCTAACAATAAATGCATCATTAATTAGTAGATTTTAATAATGAGCTTTCCGTTGTACGTACTATGTCATAAAATCCCTGTTAGACATGTATATTGAAGCCTTTAGGCTTTGTGTTTGATTAATAGTTTTAGCCCATAGTATGTTTGGTTTCTAGAACAGTTCTCAAGGATTATATATTGTAATGATTGGTTAATCAATAATCAAGCCAAATCATTAATCTAACATGGTATCAAGAGCTAAATCGATCCTCTCTTAATTCTCTTTTCTCCTTATCCCCGCTCTATCTTTCACCCACTATCTAAATAAAAACAAAACCCTAATAAAATTTTGTTCCATTTCTCTTCCGCACAAAATCAACCACCAATATTAGTTTTCTTTAGCCAACAATTGGAAATCAAACCACTGATATTAATTTTCTTTAGCAAACAATTGTTGACCACTTTTTGTCTCATTTGATTACTATCAAGAAGAGTGCGTCATTATCTGTAACACCCCCAATTCATGGTTGCAGCAGAATTCGAACTGGGTGTTACTTGACGGCACAATAGACACAATAATAGAAAACGAACTCCAATTGAGTCGTTTTAAAAGATTTATCATTCAAATTGTATAAATATCAGAGATTACAAAATGAGGTCCCAAATGGTTCCATGTTTACAATGTATAATAAATGAGTTTTTGAATGATAATAAAAATTTATAGCCCTCTTGAGTATCCGTGCCCTTCCGTGCCATCCTTGATCGTCATGAACCTGAAATACATGCTTGAGAGGTCAACACAAAGGTTGAGTGATATTCATAGAGTTTGTTTAATGTTTGAACACAATGTGTTGGTAGTAAATCGTTGAACACAATAATCGTAGTGTTTGTAGTTAAATCGTTTGAACACAATATGTTGGTAGTGTGAGCTATAGACTCACACCAATGTTTGGAAAACAAAGATGGGCTACGTTGTTATATGCCCGGAAAGGTTATTAATTCACTAAGCTTATGACACCAAAACGTTAACGTGTACCAATATCGATCGGCAGATTTATCCCGGTAGGTATTTTGCCGTCATACCTAATGTCTCAAATATTAATGCATTTGTTTGAACTTAGTCAAAACAAATGGGATTCGTCAATCCCAATAGGCCTATTCACAATATTCGCGCTCACTTGCAAGTAACCCTCGCAAGTGATTAAATGGTTCATAATAAGGGATCTTGGTTTGGCAAGGATGTTACTTAGTGATAATAAAACATAGTCGAATAGCATACAGTAGAAAGCATTGTGTTCGAGTAGAAAAATAATAGCATGTATTCCCCCCAAAAGTTTGTAAAACATTGAAGTAATGTAAAGTGGGGCTATGAACTCACCTTAAGTAAGATAGCAAGTAATGAATGTAACGGTTGAATCGTGAAAGTTTCTACGAGCAACCTATAATCGAATGTTGCGACTTAGGTTCGGAGTAAAGAATATGAAGTAGTGCCTATATATATATCTTGCATTTAGTCCATGATGTGGTATGATGTATGTAACACCCCCAATTCATGGTTGCAGCGGAATTCGAACTGGGTGTTACTCGACGGCACAATAGTCACAATAATAGAAAACGAACTCCAATTGAGTCGTTTTAAAAGGTTTATCATTCAAATTTGTATAAATATTAGAGATTACAAAATGAGGTCCCAATTGGTTCCATGTTTACAATGTATAATAAATGAGTTTTGAATGATAATAAAATTTATAGCCCTCTTGAGTATCCGTGCCCTTCCGTGCCATCCTTGATCGTCATGAACCTGAAATACATGCTTGAGAGGTCAACACAAAGGTTGAGTGATATTCATAGAGTTTGTTTAATGTTTGAACACAATGTGTTGGTAGTAAATCGTTGAACATAATAATCGTAGTGTTTGTAGTTAAATCGTTTGAACACAATAATCGTAGTGTTTGTAGTTAAATCGTTTGAACACAATAATCGTAGTGTGAGCTATAAACTCACACCAATGTTTGGAAACAAAACAGGTAGGCTACGTTATTATACGCCCATGAAATGTATTATACACTAAGCTTATGACACCAAAACGTTAACGTGTACCAATATCGATTGGCAGATTTATCCCGGTAGGTACTTTGCCGTCATACCTAATGTTTCAAATATTAATGCATTTGTTTGAACTTAGTCAATACAAATGGGATTCGTCAATCCCAATAGGCCTATTCACAATATTCGCGCTCACTTGCAAGTAACCCTCGCAAGTGATTAAATGGTTCATAATAAGGGATCTTGGTTTGGCAAGGATGTTACTTAGTGATAATAAAACATAGTCGAATAGCATACAGTAGAAAGCATTGTGTTCGATTTAGAAATAGCATGTATTCCCCCCAAGGGTTTGTAAAACATTATAATAATGTAAAGTGGGGCTATGAACTCACCTTAAGTAGGATAGCAAGTAATGAAGGTGATGATTGGATCGTGTAGGTTTCTACGAGCAACCTATAATAGAATGCCGCGACTTAGGATCGGAGTAAAGAATATGAAGTAGTGCCTATATATATATATATATATATATATATATATATATATATATATATATATATATATATATATATATATATATATATATCTTGCATTTAGTCCATGATGTGGTGTGATGTATAGTGTAAGTCTTTGAAAGTAATGATTCATGAAACATGTATGTTTTGTATATCGTTTACTACCGTTCGGGCCGACATAATTCAGAAGTTATGTTAGTAAGCGTTCGAGGAGCCAGGACACTTTAACTCGTAAATCCACAACTCAACTCGACGGCTTACATAATGAACTCCTCACATGAGGCTCCCTACTATTGTAGTAGTTGATGAAATATATAGATATAAGTTTTGATCCGAAAGGTTACATGTCCGATATTTGAATAAACTTAGGAAAGTTTATTTGTACATGAAGATTGTTATTAGGGGTAGTTTCATAAGTCTTGTATGACCATTTTCTCTTTGTAATATCACATGGTTCCTTTAGATGAAGTAGATCCAAATTGTATGTTCAAGTTATCGCCAACTTCTCTAGTTCATGTATTTGCCTTGGTAAGCTTGTATGGTCATTTCGTCATGGCCTTGCCATGACCTTTGGTCATTGTTCCATGGTCTTGAGACTCAACCTTGGCTCTAGCCATGGTTGTGGTCTTGATTCTAGGTCATAAGACCCCTTTGGTCTTCATAAACCATAATTTATATGTAATGACTTTGGTCTAAAAATGGGCTGTTAAGATTTTGAATAATTTATCACTCAAAAAGCGTTTTCAGGGCTCGAGCTTCTTTATTCCTGAACGAAAACGTCGTTCCAGACAACTTTTGTGTTTTAACTTTTTGATGAATCGGACCAGAAGTGGGACTTTCAAAACCCAAATTTGATCAGAATGGTATTTGGCAGTTTGCCGCAAAGTTTTGGTAACTTCAAATGGGCGTAACTTTTGACTCGTATACTCGTTTTAGGTGGTTCAAATTGCTATGGTTTCCTTGTTAAGTCCTCTACTGTAATATGTAATGATCCAACATCATATTTTTACCATTTTGATCAGGTCTTACCAAGAAAGTCACTAGTTTGCTTGTTATAGTAACTTGTCTTATCAATCATGTACAATAACTTGTTTTACTCACTTTTATACATCATGGACATGAATAGAAGACATAATATAGCACAAATAATATGTAAATAACATAAATATGATTATTTAACAAGAATCATGTTAGGGTTTGGCTTACAACTTTTGGCTTTCAAAGATGAAAGGAAGTTAACATGTAAGGATAGGACTTTGATAGACTTGCTTCAACCCTTTTTTACTTTCATGCAATCTTTCTACCCTTGTAATCTTGAAAGATGGATGATGAAGGTTGAGGTGAATTGAGTGGATTTAAACTCAAGAGAAATCACCAAAGTTCTAAAGATTTGAAGTAGTTTTGATGAATCAAAACTAAACTAGGGTTTATGTATGGATATTGCACTTGATTTATTGGATGGAACTTGAAGTAAACTAGTAAAATGAAGTGTGTTGTGTGTGTGGGTCGTTCATATGGTCAAGGAGTGGGAGGAGAAGGCTTAAATAAGGTCTTGAGGAGGTTAGAACCTTGACTAGTCAACACTTGGTGAGCAAGTGTTGACACATGTGATCATCTTAAGGCTTAAGCACAAGATTAAGCCACATAGTGATGACTCCCCCCCCCCAAGGTTGGTTTGCATATCTTGGAGAACAAGGTGTGGACTTTTGATGATATTATCCAAGATACTTAGTTAGTTTTGACTCCGGGAAATGCCAATCGTAAATGATTAAGCCTCAAAACGTAAAACCGGGTGTCGTAAAATTATGGAACTTGAAAGTATTGTTAAACATGTCCATATGTTCCATAATAAAATATAAAATGAGTGGTAGGTTCCATTTGGGTGGTAAAACCCTGCTAAAAACTGGAAACACGGGTCTAAAACGCGTAATACGTAAAACGTACGAATATTGCGTAAAATTGAGAAAAGTAAAATGTTACTTTTCTAATGTGATAAAAATGATTTAAAATGACTTATAATGTCTAGACTGGGCTCAGTCTAGTGTCGGTTGGTATTAAATGTCTTTTAGACATCAAACCGTAAGCCTAAAAATCACGAAATGACTTATAACATCAAGGGATGATTTTTGGTCAATGGAGGAGGGAAAAAATATGTTGACTTTTTCTAATAATTTGAAAACTCAAATCGTCTTAGAAACGCGTTTTGTGGTCTAACGGTTAATCGCCCATACGGTTAAGCGTGCTCATGTGAGAATAGTACTGGCTTGGGTGACCTGCCGGGAAGTCTTTGGTCATGTTTTTCTCAGTCACGATTAATTCTCAAATAAATCATGAGTGTGTCAAACATTTTTCTGATGCGGGGTCACTTAACGCGGTCGAGTTTCGTTGTACGTAGAATTTCTGAATGACGTTTTACCCTAAAACGTGTAATTCCTTAATAACTTTCACGAAAATGATCTGACGAATGTCAAACATTTAATTTGCCATGGAAATGATTTATCACTCGAGAATATCAAATAAAAATCAACTTTCGGGAAAGTTTCGGGAAAAATGAATAGTAAAAGTGAATAGTGAAATTTTCCGGGAATGGTAATTAACCTGAAATTGCGAATTGTTACAGTCTCTACCCCTTACGGGGAACTTCGTCCCGAAGTTCTATGTGTCATATGTTGGAGTGGTGTCGATAAAGATGTGTGGTTACTTATGAGGACCAAAGTCTGGAATTACTAGTGATGTAGTTTGATTTGTCTCAGAATATGGTGTGTCAATAGAGATTGATAACATGGTTGAATATCAGTAGAGATCCATATAATAGTCGAATATCAAAGAAAATTGATATAGCAGTCGATTATTAATAGAAATTGATATAGTAGTTGTACAGAAATTGATATAGTTAAATATCAAAATGGAAATTGATATAGTTGTCAAGTATCAATAGCAATTGATATAACAGTTGAACAACAATAGTAATTTACATAGGAATCCAATAAATGGAAATTGATATAGTAGTGGAATATCAATGGAAATTGGGATAGTAGTTGCAATCATAGCATAGTAGGTAATCTGTTGTTGTACCTAGTGTTTATGTCATGGTTTGAAGCGATGTTGGTGAAAAGATAGGATTTCTTGTGGCGAATATAATGTAGGTATCATGCCATACCCGAGCAATGTAATGTAGGTATCATGCCATACCCGAGCAATGTAATGTAGGTTGACTTCATACTTATGTTATTTCGGATATAAATAAGCCCACTTGTTTATAATTCTTTATTTACATAGAGAGGCATCCCAAACAATGTAACTAAAGGAATATAAACTTATGGTTCGATGATTTACAATTTCTTTATTTAAATGAAAAGGCATCCCAATCCATTCAAATAAGGACATTATAAATCATCCTACTCAAGAATTCCCGACACAACATTCATACTTAGCCGGTGAGTTACAAGGTAGTGTATTACGAGATGACACTGGTGTAGCAAAAGTACAAGATGAATATTCAATCTTGTAAAGCTGATAAGGGTGCTTGTGGTGTAACTAAGGATGATTTGAGCTTTAAAAGTGCATCAAGATCTGTTAATGAGCTTGTGTTTGTAACGGTTGTGAAGATAATGATGTGATATGTTGATGAACAAAAGTGTGTAGTGTATGCTTAACATTAATACACTTAGGTATAGATGTTGAGTTTGCTTTAAAAATCTTAAGAGATTTTAAAGGTTTATGATGGAATGGTATCCTTAGGATCTAAACAGGATAGTACTTCTACAGGATGAAGAGAATAATTGATAACTATCCCAGATAGTAGTTCGGATTATCTCATAAATGAAAACTTTCAAGAATGAAGTTAGGTAGTACAAATAAAATGTTAAGATTTCGCTGAGTGGTAAGGCACTATCGTGTCTCTAGATTGTTTTAATGTATTCTGGTGGTTTATCGTGTTCATGTAGGAAATCAATCTAAACATAACTCTAGTACAACTATTCTCAGTATTTGAAAAATCTAAGTCGAATATAGTTAGTCAGACTATATTCCACTGTCCCTAGGTTAAATATAGGTGACTAGTCTATATTTAGCCAAGGTTCGATAAAATTTTCAAATACCTAAACTAGGTATACTTTTGATATGTCCGTTGCTTTCGGGAAACTGTCCACTAAACAAAGGCGATGTCAAACCCTTAAGTTGCAAGTCCCGTCCATACAAGACTTGTAACGTATGTTTTCATATTCCATTGCATAGAAGGTAGTAAGGGTAGATACGTATGGAAAGGAAGTTTTAAGTAGTTCTAAAATAGAACATACTTGGCCAGGATCACGAACTTTTAATACTGAAGGTTTCATAAGAAAACTTTGATGAATGTAGAGAAAGTTCAGCTTTTGTCGATGATGGATTAGTTTGTCTTTTAGAAATCTCATATTTCTTGTTTTGAAATCGATAGATTGTGACGGGTTTTTGATATCATAAGAAATGATATTGATGATATGATGGAATAATTCTAGAGACCATTTGCACAAAACACAATGTCTCGGAAGTAGGTTAGACCATTGTGCAATTCACAATGTCTGGGAAGTAGGTTAGGTCATTGTGTGACTCAAAACATTTGAGAAATGATTAAGACCATTGTATCATACAATGTCTTGAAAAATGAATGAGACCATTGTATCTCACAATGTTTTAAAAAATGAATGAGACCATTGTATCTTACAATGTCTTGGAAAATGAATGAGACCATTGTATCAGTTACAATGTCTTGGACATATAATGTTGGAGTAGGAACATGATTGGGAGAGTGTGGCTGTGCCGAAATGCCTTAGAATAGGCATACACAGATATGTTTAGTCCATTGTTTAGATAAATGATTGAAAATAAACCGAGTTTATATATCAATATACTAATATGTTCATGTAGCATAAAATGCCTAGTGTGTATATATCAATATACTTATATGTGTTCATGTAGCATAAAATGCTTAGTGTGTATATATCAATATACTAATATGTTCATGTAGCATAAAATGCCTACGGGAAAATGCTCAATTACGTTTAGGGTACATATATTAATATGCAATTATGTTTGTGTAGCATAAAATATCTACGGGGAAATGCTCAAAAGGGGTATATATATGAATATACTAATATGTTTGTGTAGCATAACATGCTTACTAAGTCCATAATCGTCTGGAGGATGGAAGGCACGGAGAGCGGAAGGCTATAAAATGTTTTTGTTTGTGATTGTAGTTATAGTTTAGGTCTCAATTAGACCCGTTTCTCTATAACCCTGGCTCTGATACCAATCTGTAACACCCCCAATTCATGGTTGCAGCGGAATTCGAACTGGGTGTTACTCGACGGCACAATAGTCACAATAATAGAAAACGAACTCCAATTGAGTCGTTTTAAAAGGTTTATCATTCAAATTTGTATAAATATCAGAGATTACAAAATGAGGTCCCAATTGGTTCCATGTTTACAATGTATAATAAATGAGTTTTGAATGATAATAAAATTTATAGCCCTCTTGAGTATCCGTGCTCTTCCGTGTCATCCTTGATCGTCATGAACCTGAAATACATGCTTGAGAGGTCAACACAAAGGTTGAGTGATATTCATAGAGTTTGTTTAATGTTTGAACACAATGTGTTGGTAGTAAATCGTTGAACATAATAATCGTAGTGTTTGTAGTTAAATCGTTTGAACACAATAATCGTAGTGTTTGTAGTTAAATCGTTTGAACACAATAATCGTAGTGTGAGCTATAAACTCACACCAATGTTTGGAAACAAAACAGGTAGGCTACGTTATTATACGCCCATGAAATGTATTATACACTAAGCTTATGACACCAAAACGTTAACGTGTACCAATATCGATTGGCAGATTTATCCCGGTAGGTACTTTGCCGTCATACCTAATGTTTCAAATATTAATGCATTTGTTTGAACTTAGTCAATACAAATGGGATTCGTCAATCCCAATAGGCCTATTCACAATATTCGCGCTCACTTGCAAGTAACCCTCGCAAGTGATTAAATGGTTCATAATAAGGGATCTTGGTTTGGCAAGGATGTTACTTAGTGATAATAAAACATAGTCGAATAGCATACAGTAGAAAGCATTGTGTTCGATTTAGAAATAGCATGTATTCCCCCCAAGGGTTTGTAAAACATTATAATAATGTAAAGTGGGGCTATGAACTCACCTTAAGTAGGATAGCAAGTAATGAAGGTGATGATTGGATCGTGTAGGTTTCTACGAGCAACCTATAATAGAATGCCGCGACTTAGGATCGGAGTAAAGAATATGAAGTAGTGCCTATATATATATATATATATATATATATATATATATATATATCTTGCATTTAGTCCATGATGTGGTGTGATGTATAGTGTAAGTCTTTGAAAGTAATGATTCATGAAACATGTATGTTTTGTATATCGTTTACTACCGTTCGGGCCGACATAATTCAGAAGTCATGTTAGTAAGCGTTCGAGGAGCCAGGACACTTTAACTCGTAAATCCACAACTCAACTCGACGGCTTACATAATGAACTCCTCACATGAGGCTCCCTACTATTGTAGTAGTTGATGAAATATATAGATATAAGTTTTGATCCGAAAGGTTACATGTCCGATATTTGAATAAACTTAGGAAAGTTTATTTGTACATGAAGATTGTTATTAGGGGTAGTTTCATAAGTCTTGTATGACCATTTTCTCTTTGTAATATCACATGGTTCCTTTAGATGAAGTAGATCCAAATTGTATGTTCAAGTTATCGCCAACTTCTCTAGTTCATGTATTTGCCTTGGTAAGCTTGTATGGTCATTTCGTCATGGCCTTGCCATGACCTTTGGTCATTGTTCCATGGTCTTGAGACTCAACATTGGCTCTAGCCATGGTTGTGGTCTTGATTCTAGGTCATAAGACCCCTTTGGTCTTCATAAACCATAACTTATATGTAATGACTTTGGTCTAAAAATGGGCTGTTAAGATTTTGAAGAATTTATCACTCAAAAAGCGTTTTCAGGGCTCGAGCTTCTTTACTCCTGAACGAAAACGTCGTTCCGGACAACTTTTGTGTTTTAACTTTTTGATGAATCGGACCAGAAGTGGGACTTTCAAAACCCAAATTTGATCAGAATGGTATTTGGCAGTTTGCCGCAAAGTTTTGGTAACTTCAAATGGGCGTAACTTTTGACTCGTATACTCGTTTTAGGTGGTTCAAATTGCTATGGTTTCCTTGTTAAGTCCTCTACTGTAATATGTAATGATCCAACATCATATTTTTACCATTTTGATCAGGTCTTACCAAGAAAGTCACTAGTTTGCTTGTTATAGTAACTTGTCTTATCAATCATGTACAATAACTTGTTTTACTCACTTTTATACATCATGGACATGAATACAAGACATAATATAGCACAAATAATATGTAAATAACATAAATATGATTATTTAACAAGAATCATGTTAGGGTTTGGCTTACAACTTTTGGCTTTCAAAGATGAAAGGAAGTTAACATGTAAGGATAGGACTTTGATAGACTTGCTTCAACCCTTTTTTACTTTCATGCAATCTTTCTACCTTTGTAATCTTGAAAGATGGATGATGAAGGTTGAGGTGAATTGAGTGGATTTAAACTCAAGAGAAATCACCAAAGTTCTAAAGATTTGAAGTAGTTTTGATGAATCAAAACTAAACTAGGGTTTATGTATGGATATTGCACTTGATTTCTTGGATGGAACTTGAAGTAAACTAGTAAAATGAAGTGTGTTGTGTGTGTGGGTCGTTCATATGGTCAAGGAGTGGGAGGAGAAGGCTTAAATAAGGTCTTGAGGAGGTTAGAACCTTGACTAGTCAACACTTGGTGAGCAAGTGTTGACACATGTGATCATCTTAAGGCTTAAGCACAAGATTAAGCCACATAGTGATGACTCCCCCCCCAAGGTCGGTTTGCATATCTTGGAGAACAAGGTGTGGACTTTTGATGATATTATCCAAGATACTTAGTTAGTTTTGACTCCGGGAAATGCCAATCGTAAATGATTAAGCCTCAAAACGTAAAATCGGGTGTCGTAAAATTATGGAACTTGAAAGTATTGTTAAACATGTCCATATGTTCCATAATAAAATATAAAATGAGTGGTAGGTTCCATTTGGGTGGTAAAACCCTGCTAAAAACTGGAAACACGGGTCTAAAACGCGTAATACGTAAAACGTACGAATATTGCGTAAAATTGAGAAAAGTAAAATGTTACTTTTCTAATGTGATAAAAATGATTTAAAATGACTTATAATGTCTAGACTGGGCTCAGTCTAGTGTCGGTTGGTATTAAATGTCTTTTAGACATCAAACCGTAAGCCTAAAAATCACGAAATGACTTATAACATCAAGGGATGTTTTTTGGTCAATGGAGGAGGGAAAAAATATGTTGACTTTTTCTAATAATTTGAAAACTCAAATCGTCTTAGAAACGCGTTTTGTGGTCTAACGGTTAATCGCCCATACGGTTAAGCGTGCTCATGTGAGAATAGTACTGGCTTGGGTGACCTGCCGGGAAGTCTTTGGTCATGTTTTTCTCAGTCACGATTAATTCTCAAATAAATCATGAGTGTGTCAAACATTTTTCTGATGCGGGGTCACTTAACGCGGTCGAGTTTCGTTGTACGTAGAATTTCTGAATGACGTTTTACCCTAAAACGTGTAATTCCTTAATAACTTTCACGAAAATGATCTGACGAATGTTAAACATTTAATTTGCCATGGAAATGATTTATCACTCGAGAATATCAAATAAAAATCAACTTTCGGGAAAGTTTCGGGAAAAATGAATAGTAAAAGTGAATAGTGAAATTTTCCGGGAATGGTAATTAACCTGAAATTGCGAATTGTTACAATGTATAATGTAAGTCTTTGAAAGAAATGATTCATGAAACATGTATGTTTATATATCGTTTACTACCGTTCGGGCCGACATAATTCAGAAGTCATGTTAGTAAGCTTTCGAGGAGCCAGGACACTTTAACTCGTAAATCCACAACTCAACTCGACGGCTTACATAATGAACTCCTCACATGAGGCTCCCTACTATTGTAGTAGTTGATGAAATATATAGATATAAGTTTTGATCCGAAAAGTTACATGTCCGATATTTGAATAAACTTAGGAAAGTTTATTAGTACATGAAGATTGTTATTAGGGTATGTTTCATAAGTCTTGTATGACCATTTATCTTTGTAATATCTCATGGTTCCTTTAAGTGAAGTAGATCCAAATTGTTTGTTCAAGTTATCGTTAACTCTTTGTTTCATGTTTACGCCTAAGTAAACTTACATGGTCATCTCGTCATGGCCTAGCCATGACCTTTGGTCCTTGTTCCAAGGTCATGAGACTCAACCTTGGCTCTAGCCATGGTTGTGGTCTTGATTATAGGTCATAAGACCTCTTGTTCCTTTTAAAGTATAACCATAATGTAGTGACTTTGGTCTAAAAATGGGCTGTTTAAGAATTTGAAGAATTTATCACTCGGAAAGCGTTTTCAGGGTTCGAGCTTCTTTGATCCTAAACGAAAACATCGTTCCGGACAACTTTCGTGTTTTAACTTTTTGATGAATCGGACCAGAAGTGGGACTTTCAAAATCAAAATTTGATCAGAATGCAATTTAGGCAGTTTTGCCGGAAATCTTTGGTAACTTCAAATGGGCGTAACTTTTGACTCGTATACTCGTTTTGGGTGGTTCAAGTTGCTACGGTTTCCTTGTTAAGTCCTATACTGTAATATGTAATGATCAAATATCATATTTTTACCATTTTGATCAGGTCTTACCAAGAAAGTCACTAGTTTGCTTGTTTTAGTAACTTATCTTAACAATCAATTATAACAACATGTTTTACTCATTTTTATACATCATGGACATGCATACAAGACATAATATAGAAAGAATAGTATGTAAATAACATGAACATGATTATTTAACAAGAAGCAAGTTAGGGTTTGCTTACAACTTGTGAAGAAACTAACTAGAACCAAGATCAAGACCAAGAACCACTACTTAATCTTCCAAATATTTTCCAAATATTTTCCAACCATAGCCAAGCTTCCATATCAAAAACCCTATCTTATAATCCATTGATAAACACTAATCTATCACAAAAACAAGCCTTAGTAAAAATCTTCACTAAGAACACTAGGAAATTTGATGAGTTTTTGTGGTGTTTTTATAGAGTTTTATGGTTGAAAGGTGTTAAGGGTCAACTAGGAATTATGACTTGAACTTGTGATGGATTGAATGAGCAAGATCAATGATCAAAATGGTGCATTTTGATGGTTTAGGGTCGTTGGTATTGCAAGAGAAAGGAAGAGAATGAGTCTCTTTTATACTAAAAATGAGGAGGTTACTTGTGTTGACTTGTCAACACTTGGAGAGCAAGCTTAACACATGTAAGCATCCAAGAGTTCTAAGCATATGATCATGACACATGGGTGGTGAATCCCCCCCCCCCCCTTAGTTGGTTTGGAGTGGATAGGAAGAGATGAGTTGGTCTTGGATGATATTATCCAAGTATTGGATGAGTTTTGACTCCGGGAAATGCCAATCGTAAATGATTAAGCCTCAAAACGTAAAACCGGGTGCCGTAAAATTATGGAACTTGAAAGTATTGATAAACATATCCATATGTTCCATAATAAAATATAAAATGAGTGGTAGGTTCCATTTGGGTGGTAAAACCCTGCTAAAAACTGGAAACACGGGTCTAAAACGCGTAATACGTAAAACGTACGAATATTGCGTAAAATTGAGAAAAGTAAAATGTTACTTTTCTAATGTGATAAAAATGATTTAAAATGACTTATAATGTCTAGACTGGGCTCAGTCTAGTGTCGGTTGGTATTAAATGTCTTTTAGAAATCAAACCGTAAGCCTAAAAATCACGAAATGACTTATAACATCAAGGGATGATTTTTGGTCAATGGAGGAGGGAAAAAATATGTTGACTTTTTCTAATAAGTTGAAAAATCAAATCGTCTTAGAAACGCGTTTTGTGGTCTAACGGTTAATCGCCCATACGGTTAAGCGTGCTCATGCGAGAGTAGTACAGGCTTGGGTGACCTGCTGGGAAAAGTAATTAACCTGAAAATGCGAATTGTTACAGTATTAACATCATTGATTTATAGTTTTATCATTCAATATTTGTTGATATCATCTTGCTTCTAGTGCTGGGCCTATGGTAGGAACATATCACAAGCTGGGAATAAAAAATATAATAAAAGATGGCTTTAATAATCATCTTGGGAATCATATAAATAGACGTGTGGTTAGTGGACCCATGCCATCCGTGTTTGCGACTACAGATACGGTTCTTCCAAATGTTTTTAGCACCATGGTTTTACAGGATCCGACATGGAATATGGATACAGGTGCCTCTTCTCATCTTAACTCACATTCAAGTAATTTAAGTAACGTTTATAATACATGTTTATATCCATCTGTTTGTGTTGGTGATGGGAAAACCATACCCGTCACTAATACTGGTCATAGCATCTTACCTACTCTTAATCGTCCTTTACACTTACATAACCTTCTTGTTACCCCTAACATCATCAAAAATCTTATTTCTGTTCATCAATTTACTAGAGATAATAACTGTACTGTTGAATTTGATGCCTTTGGGTTCTCGGTGAAGGATTTCTTGACCCGTCATATTCTCCTGAGATGTGATAGTTCGGGAGATCTCTATCCGGTTACCCAGCCTTCTCCTATCCCTCATGCTTTGCTTTCTGTTAGTCCCACTACATGGCACCAACGCCTCAAACATCCCGGGGAAGAAGTGCTACGTTCGCTTGTTTCTCGTCATTTTATTTCCTGTAATAAAGAAAAGTCTCTAAATGTTTGTCATGCTTGTCAGCTTGGAAACATGTGAGACTTCCATTTTCTAGTTCGAATTCTATTGTTACTCATTGTTTTTAGATTGTTCACTCAGATATTTGGACTTCTCCTATTGTTAGCTCTGGTGGTTTCAAATATTATGTGTTATTTCTTGATCATTATTCTCATTACTTGTGGATTTATCCTTTACGTACAAAATCTGAGGTTTTTCAAAAGTTCTTACACTTTCGTTCTTATGTAAATAATCAATTTAAGTGTGATATTTCGGCTTTTCAGTGTGACCATGGTGGTGAGTTCGATAACACCAACATCCTTAACTTGTTTACTCATAATGGCATTCAAGTTCGGTTCTCTTGCCCGAAAACCTCCTAACAAAATGGAAAGTCAGAACGGATGATACGCACCATTAATAATGTTATTCGCACCCTTCTTTTCCAAGCTCACCTCCCACCTACATTTTGGGTTGAGGCATTACATATGGCCGCTTACTTACTAAATATCCTTCCCTCAACCGCTATTCAAAATGAAATACCTTGTACAAAATTGTTTAACAAACAACCCGACTACTCACGTCTTCGTATTTTTGGTTGTCTTTGTTACCCACACCTATATTCACCTCACAAACTTGCACCCCGCGCTACTCCTTGAATTTTTTTGGGATATCCCGCATATCATTGTGGATATCGATGCCTTGACCTATCCACAAACAAAATCATCCTCTCTCGCCATGTCACATTTGATGAACTCCAATTCCCATATAAAATTTCTAAAATTATTTTAAGAAAAATAGCAAATGAACAGTAAAAATTCTAATAAAATTTCTAAAATTATTTTATAACATATAAAAGCTATAAAAAATATAAAAACTAGGTTTTGCTTAATAAAAACTAATTATGCTATTTAAAATTAATTATTAATTAATAATTAATAAAATTAAGATTAATTCTAATAAATACTAAATGATAAAATAAAAATCTGAGAAAATTACTAAAAATACTTTAATATAAAAGGTAATTAATAAAAATATAAAAATGCTAAGTACTTAATAAAAATTTAAAATGAAAAATAAAATTTAAATAAAATTAAATAGAAACTATCACTTAAAAAATAAATTTGATTTTCTGGATTTTCTTTTTGGAAACTTGATTTATACCTAAAAGTAGAAACTTTTTATAAAAACAAACTTTTTGGAACTCAAATATAAGCACAACAAGTGCTTATTAACTTGACAGTTGACTTTGGTCAACTGTCCAAGCTATAAGCTTGAAACAAGCTTTAAGTTGAGAACCAGGGTTGGATTAGGATGTAAACAAGCTAAAGTAACATGTGTAAAACTAAAACATCAATGGTGGTACCCTGAATAAGCCAATAAAGCCAAATAAGCAATTCCAAAGACCAAAAATTCAGCAGGCCTGCAACTAATTGATGGCTTAATCTAACTTACTAAATAAGATGGGAAGCACAAAATAAGGGTTGATTTAGCAAGCTGGGCATGTGGGCTTTCCGAAAAGCTAGAAAGTTCACAGTGGGTCCCACTAATAAGCCTTGGGGAGGGCTTAGAAGTTGAGGTGTTGAACTGATAAGCTGAAGCAGGGCATACCTTTGCCCTGCAGTTGAGTTTGAGCCAGTGTGGGCCCCACAAAAAAATTGCTAAAAATATAATGGTGTTAGGAACTTGAAGCTGAGGTGGTAGACTTTGCACACAAGAAAATTCAAATCCTAACTCCAAGCACAAAATTCACATAAAATCTTGCAAGTTTGGTAAAAACTGAGTATCATGGATTTTGACTTTTTAATTAGAACTTGGTACTTTGACTTTGGTGGATTTCTACTGAGTCTAATGAACTGATTTGGGTATGATATGATAAAGTAAAGCTATTCTAGGCTGGATTAACAAATCTTGAGTGGAAATGGTGCACTTACATACATAAGAATCTAACAGTTAACAGATGAGGATGAATCAAAAAGATTTTTGATTTTTCTCACTTAAGATTTGTGATTTGAAGCAATACCTGGCCTAAACTAACCTTATGCAATCTACTTATATCAAATTGACAGCAAAGTAACAACAAACACACCCACTGCAGAGTTTACCCAAATAGTCCTTAATTTAAATCTGTTTTTGGTTTAATGAAGTAAATGGTGATCTAAGACAAACCTGTTAATACAAACTTATGAGATAAGCTAAAGTGACAATATATAAGCTATGTGGAATAGAAATTTAGCACAATCTCAGGTAAAAACAAAGATGAGTAATCAAAACTACTAGGTAACCACAAGGTTGAATTGAAATAGAACTCAAAGAGGTATACCTCAACTCTTGATCAAAAAGCTCATGGGAGATTATCACCAAGCTAATTAACCCAGAAACATCAACAAACAGCTATCTGCATCACCTTTCCATAATCCTAGCCTATAGTTGACTTTTGTTGACTCGTTGGATTTTTGATATTAAAACAATATTTTAAACACAATTGAACTTATGAAAGCTCAAAAATGGCTTATATGAGCTTGAAGAATCAGACAACAATAACTTTTACACCATAAAAGCTTAAATGAGATTTTAACTTGAAATTTTGCATAAACTGAATTTCATAATAAACCTTGAAATTGATTAACATAAAATGATTCAAAATACACTGAATGAGTTTAATACATGATTTGGAGAATAAAAATTACATTGAAAAAGAAAATTATACTAAGACTAATACCTAAAATACACTATTGCTATCTGCTACTTAACTACTGCTTCTTCTTCTCTTTTTTCTTTTCTTTTATAAGCCTGGAGGGTCCCTGAATCTTTCCCACTTGAATCACAGCCATTGGATGGCTTGCTTTGATCTCAACCATTCAAATTATTAATGGCGGGAAAAGTGGATTGAGTAGGTTGAGTGTATCTGGTGAAACATTTAATGAGGAGAGGGGGGGGGGTTTGAATGTAGGTGAGGGTATTTATGAGGGTTGGTGAGAAAATGGGAGGAGGGGGGAGACAAACAAGCTGGAAATTAGGGGTTAAGGGTGGGAAAACCTTAGGTTATGGATGAACAGTGCACGGGTCAAAGGGTTTGACTGGGGTCAACGCCCAGGTAATATTATAAAGGGTGGGGTATTTGGGCTGGTTTGGTGGGCTTGGGAATGTTCATGGACCAGGATTGGATCAGGGGTGGGATTGGATTAGTTTTATTTTGGGTTTAAGATAAAAAGGGTCCAAATGGTTAAGTGTGAACAACAAGGACCAATTGTGTAATTTTTGCAAAAGTGAGGGGCTGCAAATGTGAACTTTCCAAATTGCTACAAAGGACCAAAATTGCCAAGCCCCAATATCCAAGAACCAATTTTTTGCATTTTTCACTTTTTAAAATTCCCGGGGACCATTTATGTCAATTTCCAAACTATGAGGACCAAACATGTAAATTTCTCAAATTTCACCCCAAGGACTAAAAATGATTTTTGTAACTTCCCAAGGACCCAAAATGATTTTTCTTTCAAAATTATCCCACCAGGGACCAAATCTGACAATTTCTGAAACTCCAGGGACTAATTTTGTAAATTTCCAAAACTTTTGAGATTTTTCACCAAAGGACTAAATATGACATTTTATGATTGTAAAAGGACCTTTGGTGATAATTTTCCATATTTTGAATTTCCAGGGACTAGTTTTGTAATTTTATGAAAGTTGGGGGACTGAAACTGCCAATTTTGTAAACTTTATACGTTTTTCATCTGTTTTTGCTCATTTTGCATCTAAAACATATAAAAACACAATTTTGAAATATTTTCAGTATTTTGATGCATTTCTGAGTGTTTTTGTATGTTTTGCAGTTCAGATTAGACCAAAAATTATGAGTGTTTGAGCACTCATCAATCCCCCACACTAAACTATTGCTAATCCCTAGCAATACTGTTTTGAAAACTTGATGGATTTTAAACTCTTTACCAAAAGCCATCACTTCTGGAGTAGCCAGGTGTAAGAACTGTGGCACACCTGATAACCGTGTGATTTTGAGCAAACCACCAGCTGTCAACGGATTTGAGTAGTCTTTACCAAAAGCCGTTTGCTTCTAGACTAGCCAGCTCTTGATGGAATAGTCAACATCTTGGTGAGCTGATTACCAATTATGGAT
The DNA here is from genome assembly GCA_030686995.1 of Artemisia argyi. Taxonomy (NCBI): domain Eukaryota; kingdom Viridiplantae; phylum Streptophyta; class Magnoliopsida; order Asterales; family Asteraceae; genus Artemisia; species Artemisia argyi. Next base: position 120,831,081 of record CM060677.1, on the reverse strand, counting down.
TTTCCACTGCCTTTACCACAAGCCATAATCTTGCGGGCTAGCCAACTCATTCGCGTTTTAGGATATGGCGAGTTGAGGTACCATACAATTTTGGGCAAATTGCAAGCCGTAAACGGATTTGAGATGTCTTTACCAAGAGCCGTTTGCTCCTGGACTAGCCAATCCCTTTTGTCGGTTAGATAAGGCGGACTGATTACCACAAAAATTTTGAAGCACCAGTGAAAAATTTTTAAAATTTTTGAAATTTTGGCTAAAAACGGGGGTATTATATAGTAAAATGTGATAAAATTCGCTAGAATAGCGAATACCCCCCCCCCCCCCCCCCCCACACTTAGCATGAATATTGTCCTCAATATTCAAAATCCCGGCTATTATGCCGACATTTTGAACGTAAAAGGACAACATTACAAGCTAAGCGTGGAAAACACCATTTTGTATTTTCACTTCATTTGTAACCATAGCATGGGGAACTCCCCCACACTTAGGGTGAAAACCCTATAAGCATGATGTGGAAGAAACAATCTCAATCGGACTTTCATTCAAGATGTCTGGACAAACATTTGAAGCACATGAAAGTTCCACACCGATGAGATAAGTATCCGGCTCAAGATAATGATACATGAAAATGCCGGGATCAAATATAGTATCTTCATTCCCGAAGGAGTGAAGAAGAGAAGAAGTCACCCTGTAGGTGAAGAAAAGGAAGAAAATCATGATAAAAAGCATGATTTGATCTTCTTCCTCGAAAGCAGGCTCCGTAGCCTGAGTTTGGATTTCAAAGGGTAAGCTCGTAAACAACCCTGGAGGGTGGGTGGGAATTTGCAAATTCTCATAATTGAGAGCATCTCCCCCCGGGCTATCAAACTCCGGAGGAGTCATGAAATGATGAGTGAGTTCACCGGAGAACTCCTCATGAAGAGAATTATTCACAAGATGTGAATCTGTGGACTCATGTTCCATTGTGGACTCATCACAATCCTCGTTCTGAATATCAAAGAGTGGATTATCAGAAATCAAAGTGAATTCAGATTTGAATTCAAATAGAGGATTGGTGAGAGTAGTATTGAATGTTTCGGGAACCAAGAGATTAACATTCTCTATTGGATTGTCGGGATAAGAAGTGAGTGACGGATCATGATATAGGAGACTTTCAATTTCTCCCAGATCGGCTTCGAAATCGAGGAGACCATCATCACTTTCAAATGAAAGTGGATTGATGTGAGCAAGTTCATCAGCGAACTCCTCAAGAAGATGATCAGCATCAGTTTGTGGAACTGATGCCTCAACATACTCGATGTCTCCATAAGATGTACAATCATCGCTACAATCGGAGAAAGTCTCAAATTGATCTTTAGGACACTCAATGGGGAAAGGTAAATCACACACATGATCCAAAGTTCCCTGTGACTCTCTCGGGATTGGGACAAGGATCTCAACACTAGACTTTATTAATTCGTCCGATTCCTTATTTGGAACAGTGCTAAGATGCTCATCCCCCATGATCAGAGAGTGAGTGTGAACTTCGGGTGTGATAGCAGACTGAGGGAGATGAGAGGAGCTAGCATTCATGGAATTTTCAAGTTCCATTTGTTCAACGGCTAGTAATTTCCCCGTCTCATTATTTTCTCCCTGATTTTCCGTGGGAGGAATCACAAATGATGAATCTGATGAACCCGTACAAAATTTAGAAATATCAAGGGTAACTTCATCATCATCATCATCGTCGAGAAGAGCAGCACGGCGAAATATGGCACGTGTTTTAGCTGCTTGTTCTAAGACTAGCAATTCTTCCTTGCTCAATTCGTTTCTAGCTGCTCGTTCTTCCGCAAGTAATTCTGCCATAGATTTCTCACGAGAGCTTTGAAACGATGAAGTAGCTAACTCCTCCTTAAGTTCTTTCAATATATTAAGAGCCTCTATTAAAATGTCTTGCTCAGTAACAAGAGGAGTTGCTTGGGTTATTTGGTACTGTGGAGGTGGGTCTGAAAATGAATAGTCGTAATTGTTACAAGGAAACGAATTCCCTGTTTGACAATCAGAGCTAGTGTGTGGACCTCCACAATACTCACAACAGTAAAACTGATGTGGCTGTGGGTCGTATGTGCTAAAGTTACAATTGTTATCAGGAGACTGCTCATAGACAAGCGTGTTTCCCGATTGACAATTATAACTATAGTGTGAACCACCACAGTACTCACAACAGTAAAACTGCTGAGACTGATGGTGTGGTAACTGATGGAATGAATCAGTCGTGTCATGGTAGGAATAGGGATTCTGGTTATAGACAGACCCGTTTCCCGACTCAACCATGCCATAGCTGGGGCAACTGCCACCATTAAAAGGATTACCACACTAATGGCAAACCAGAAAGTGTAGATGAGACATAGAAAGAATCAAAAGTGTATAGAGGGGTAGGGATGAAGAATCAAAGATGTGAGAGGGTAAAGGAGAATGTTTTTAGGTTTTTGAATTAACATTTTGTACAAACAGGAAAGAAAATGTTTTTGTGTTTTTGTGTTTTTGTGTTCATTGAAAACTTGATTTAAAATGTTTTCGGGAACAGTTTTGTTTTGAAAATAAGAAAATATGAACAAGGGATGGATAAATGTACAATGGAACGAATTCCAAAGACACTAATCAGAAAAACCGTTTAGATACGCACACAACCTCCCCGGCAGCAGCGCCAAAATTTGATTGGCTCCAAACGGTCAACCTAAATTGACAAGACAGCCTAGAGTCAATGCTCCGCGGAATATAGTGTTTCCCCGGGTCGTTATGTCCCGACGAGGTGTGGATTGTAATCAAAACGGTTTCGTGATCGGGTGAATTTGGACAGGAAAAGGTTTGTGAGTGATTAAACTACTGATTTATATAATGAAATAGCTTAAACAAGTTATATGAATAAGACGGGAAAGTAGGAAAAACCAGAAACGTTTAAAATTTAAAACGCGTACGTTCACGTTTGAATAAAACGTAAACGTACGAAATAAAATGTAAAAACTGAAATCTGAAAACACCCAGGGGGTGAAAATGACTTTTTTACAAACTAAAAGATAAAAGAAAATTTTTAGAAAAAGAAAATAAATTTTAACACGAATTATCTATTTAATATTAATTAATTACTATTTAATACTAATTATTAATATTTAAATTACTTAAATACAATATAATATTAATTAAACACTAAAAGGGTGAAAATAAAATTTCTAAAATTATAAAATAACTAAAAATAAGTTTTAAAATTAAAAATAAGTATTTTTGTCTTTTTGTGAATTTTCTATTAATTAATTACTAATTAAATACTAATTACCTAATTAAACTATTTTAAATTAAGAAAAATAGCAAATGAACAGTAAAAATTCTAATAAAATTTCTAAAATTATTTTATAACATATAAAAGCTATTAAAAATATAAAAACTAGGTTTTGCTTAATAAAAACTAATTATGCTATTTAAAACTAATTATTAATTAATAATTAATAAAACTAAGATTAATTCTAATAAATACTAAATGATAAAATAAAAATATGAGAAAATTACTAAAAATAATTTAATATAAAAGGTAATTAATAAAAATATAAAAATGCTAAGTACTTAATAAAAATTTAAAATGAAAAATAAAATTTAAATAAAATTAAATAGAAACTATCACTTAAAAAATAAATTTGATTTTCTGGATTTTCTTTTTGGAAACTTGATTTATACCTAAAAGTAGAAACTTTTTATAAAAACAAACTTTTTGGAACTCAAATATAAGCACAACAAGTGCTTATTAGCTTGACAGTTGACTTTGGTCAACTGTCCAAGCTATAAGCTTGAAACAAGCTTTAAGCTGAGAACCAGGGTTGGATTAGGATGTAAACAAGCTAAAGTAACATGTGTAAAACTAAAACATCAATGGTGGTACCCTGAATAAGCCAATAAAGCCAAATAAGCAATTCCAAAGACCAAAAATTCAGCAGGCCTGCAACTAATTGATGGCTTAATCTAGCTTACTAAATAAGATGGGAAGCACAAAATAAGGGTTGATTTAGCAAGCTGGGCATGTGGGCTTTCCAAAAACCTAGAAAGTTCACAGTGGGTCCCACTAATAAGCCTTGGGGAGGGCTTAGAAGTTGAGGTGTTGAACTGATAAGCTGAAGCAGGGCATACCTTTGCCCTGCAGTTGAGTTTGAGCTAGTGTGGGCCCCACATAAAAATTGCTAAAACTATAATGGTGTTAGGAACTAGAAGCTGAGGTGGTAGACTTTGCACACAAGAAAGTTCAAATCCTAACTCCAAGCACAAAATTCACATAAAATCTTGCAAGTTTGGTAAAAACTGAGTATCATGGATTTTGACTTTTTAATTAGAACTTGGTACTTTGACTTTGGTGGATTTCTACTGAGTCTAATGAACTGATTTGGGTATGATATGATAAAGTAAAGCTATTCTAGGCTGGATTAACAAATCTTGAGTGGAAATGGTGCACTTACATACATAAGAATCTAACAGTTAACAGATGAGGATGAATCAAAAAGATTTTTGACTTTTCTCACTTAAGATTTATGATTTGAAGCAATACCTGGCCTAAACTAACCTTATGCAATCTACTTATATCAAATTGACAGCAAAGTAACAACAAACACACCCACTGCAGAGTTTACCCAAACAGTCCTTAATTTAAATCTGTTTTTGGTTTAATGAAGTAAATGGTGATCTAAGACAAACCTGTTAATACAAACTTATGAGATAAGCTAAAGTGACAATATATAAGCTATGTGGAACAGAAATTTAGCACAATCTCAGGTACAAACAAAGATGAGTAATCAAAACTACTAGGTAACCACAAGGTTGAATTGAAATAGAACTCAAAGAGGTATACCTCAACTCTTGATCAAAAAGCTCATGGGAGATTATCACCAAGCTAATTAACCCAGAAACATCAACAAACAGCTATCTGCATCACCTTTCCATAATCCTAGCCTATAGTTGACTTTTGTTGACTCGTTGGATTTTTGATATTAAAACAATATTTTAAACACAACTGAACTTATGAAAGCTCAAAAATGGCTTCTATGAGCTTGAAGAATCAGACAACAATAACTTTTACACCATAAAAGCTTAAATGAGATTTTAACCTGAAATTTTGCATAAACTGAATTTCATAATAAACCTTGAAATTGATTAACATAAAATGATTCAAAATACACTGAATGAGTTTAATACATGATTTGGAGAATAAAAATTACATTGAAAAAGAAAATTATACTAAGACTAATACCTAAAATACACTATTGCTATCTGCTACTTAACTACTGCTTCTTCTTCTCTTTTTTCTTTTCTTTTATACGCCTGGAGGGTCCCTGAATCTTTTCCACTTGAATCACAGCCATTGGATGGCTTGCTTTGATCTCAACCGTTCAAATTATTAATGGCGGGAAAAGTGGATTGGGCAGGTTGAGTGTATCTGGTGAAACATTTAATGAGGAGAAGGGGGTTGAATGTAGGTGAGGGTATTTATGAGGGTTGGTGAGAAAATGGTAGGAGGGGGGAGACAAACAAACTGGAAATTAGGGGTTAAGGGTGGGAAAACCTTAGGTTAGGGATGAACAGTGCACGGGTCAAAGGGTTTGACTGGGGTCAACGCCCAGGTAATATTATAAAGGGTGGGGTATTTGGGCTGGTTTGGTGGGCTTGGGAATGTTCATGGACCAGGATTGGATCAGGGGTGGGATTGGATTAGTTTTATTTTGGGTTTAAGATAAAAAGGGTCCAAATGGTTAAGTGTGAACAACAAGGACCAATTGTGTAATTTTTGCAAAAGTGAGGGGCTGCAAATGTAAACTTTCCAAATTGCTACAAAGGACCAAAATTGCCAATCCCCAATATCCAAGAACCAATTTTTTGCATTTTTCACTTTTTAAAATTCCCGGGGACCATTTATGTCAATTTCCAAACTATGAGGACCAAACATGTAAATTTCTCAAATTTCACCCCAAGGACTAAAAATGATTTTTGTAACTTCCCAAGGACCCAAAATGATTTTTCTTTCAAAATTATCCCACCAGGGACCAAATCTGACAATTTCTGAAACTCCAGGGACTAATTTTGTAAATTTCCAAAACTTTTGAGATTTTTCACCAAAGGACTAAATATGACATTTTATGATTGTAAAAGGACCTTTGGTGATAATTTTCCATATTTTGAATTTCCAGGGACTAGTTTTGTAATTTTATGAAAGTTGGGGGACTGAAACTGCCAATTTTGCAAACTTTATACGTTTTTCATCTGTTTTTGCTCATTTTGCATCTAAAACATATAAAACACAATTTTGAAATATTTTCAGTATTTTGATGCATTTCTGAGTGTTTTTGTATGTTTTGCAGTTCAGATTAGACCAAAAATGATGAGTGTTTGAGCACTCATCAATACCCGTTACTAATACTGGTCATATCATCTTACCTACTCTTAATCGTCCTTTACACTTACATAACGTTCTTGTTACCCCTAACATCATCAAAAATCTTATTTCTGTTCGTCAATTTACTAGAGATAATAACTGTACTGTTGAATTTGATGCCTTTGGGTTCTCGATGAAGGATTTCTTGACCCGTCATATTCTCCTGAGATGTGATAGTTCGTGAGATCTCTATCCGGTTACCCAGCCTTCTCCTATCCCTCATGCTTTGCTTTCTGTTAGTCCCACTACATGGCACCAACGCCTCGGACATCCCGGGGAAGAAGTGCTACGTTCGCTTGTTTCTCGTCATTTTATTTCCTGTAATAAAGAAAAGTCTCCAAATGTTTGTCATGTTTGTTAGCTTGGAAACATGTGAGACTTCCATTTTCTAGTTCGAATTCTATTGTTACTCATTGTTTTGAGATTGTTCACTCAGATATTTGGACTTCTCCTATTGTTAGCTCTGGTGGTTTCAAATATTATGTGTTATTTCTTGATCATTATTCTCATTACTTGTGGATTTATCCTTTACGTACAAAATCTGAGGTTTTTCAAAAGTTCTTACACTTTCGTTCTTATGTAAATAATCAATTTAAGTGTTGTTGGGAATTACAATTAAGTTGATAAGACAAAACATGTGAAACATGAGGGACTTATGGAGACAAAGAGGAAAACTACAAAATATGGAGAAGGACTTGCTTGCAAAAGAAGATTTATATTTTATTCCTTCGTAGTATTATTGTAACCCTAATTCTGTATTATATAAACAAAATACAGGGAATAGGTTTTAGTGTGTCTTCCATAATGTAGTCATTAAAGGTGTGTGTGTGTGTGTTTGTAAACCTAGGGCGTAAGTATGCTTATGTAAACGCCTAGGTTAGTTGATTAGTGTTAAGCCTCAACTATCTTAGATAGCTGTTAGGATGTAACCGTGCTACACTTGATCACGTAGCATTGGGGCTTTGGTGTTTGTTAGAGTAGAGATGATGATGAGAAACCTTGTTAATAATAACAATTGTGTTGATTATTCCGCTGCTTATTGTTATTGTTATTGTTATTATTATGTCCTACACAGCCTAGATCAGTATATAACAAGTGGCATCAGAGACCAGGAGGCTCGTGATCTAGGATCTACAAGGTTTTTCTTGGCGAAAAAGAAAAATTCGAATTTGGTTACAATTTTCGTAACTTTCTGCAGTGCAGTTTTCTAACGGCGATAGCTCCTTCGTTAACCGTTGGATCGGGCTAAAATTTTTACTGGAGGTTCTTGGTATATCAAGAAAGATTTCCACCGGAGGGATCGTCAAACGTAGTTTTCAATCCAAAGATATACAGTCTCAAAGTCTGCTGCAGAAACAGTTTGTGTAAGTCGATTTTTAGAGTTTTTGGCATATTAAACTTTTTGAATTCATGCTTATTCATTTTGATTCATCATGAAAGTTGATTGTACATTGTGTGTTGCCTAAAATTCATTAAAGAAAGCAACTTTGAAGAGTTTATGATCGGTTGTTAGGGTTTTCAGGTCGTTTTGGATTTTAGGGTTTTCATAAATTTCACAAGATCTGTTCTTAACGGAAACCCTAGGTCGCTATCATCATATTCTGATCTATGGAGTACTAAAGAAACCATAGCGATTCGTGCATGTAGTTGAAACCCTTACTGATTCGTCATTAGGATTTGTACACTGGTTACTGGTCATACTTTGCTGCTATTTCCTATATACTTGGTTACTACAGGTGTACATAATGCTATTAAACGTATCAATTCTTGAGATAACAAGTTGTTGATGCTTCTGATTCATGTTGTTTGGCTTCTACTCATCGAGAATCGATTGTTACTGTTGTGGACGTGGTAGATGAATTGATTCAGGTTTTGAATTCAAAGGTTTCAATTGATGCTTATTCAAGTCGTTGCTGCTGCATGGTAGTGGAATAGGTTGTTTAGAGTTCATGTCTGGTGATTCTGTTTTATAAACTCTAAACTATTCTCTGCTACTAATGGGGGAATTTGATGAACATGATGTGACCAAGAGGCTTTGATTGATGTACTGGTGTGCGTAAGGGTTTTCCTGCCCTTCATGATTCTGTTTATTCGTGAGTTATCTTGTAATGTTGAAAGCTGATGATGAGCAAGAGAGGTCATTGTTTGCGTAGTGATTGAAACTGCTGCTACGCATGGTTGGACTACAAATGGACTCATGGTGGAAAATAAGGATATTAGGGTTTTGGATAAATTATATATTGGATGGAGTTACTGGTTTGGGATTCACATTCGATAATGTTGGAGCTACTGAGCAAGGGTACTGCTGGTCCTCACAACATAGTACTGCTTGTGGTCCATAGCAAGCTGGTACTTGCTTGTTTGAATTGGCACTTGATGGACTGTGATGCTCGTGGTGATTGTACATTGAAGTGTTTCGTTCAGAACATTACCACTGCTCGATCTATGTTACCACTGCTTACTTAATATTCCCACTGCTGCGTCGATTATTCCCACTGACCATGTATAACGTTACCACTGCTAGCGTTAACTCGTTTCCACTGCCAGTGCTGTGTTACCACTGATGCTTATTTTGTTTCCACTGTTCGATGGTCTGTAAAGTTTCTAAGAATTAATAAAGGGGTCGGTTCAATCAAAGGCAATTGGATGATGCTAATTATTCTCGTACTCATTAACCGTGGGCCAGTGGTCTTTTAATATTGAATGTTAGTGGGTCGGTGAGTACATATATTTATCGCATGTGGTGCAATCAAAGTGGTGAAGTGAAGGAACCTGGTACTGCTTTTCAATTGATATTAGACGCTTGTGTGGAGAGGTATTAATTGTTCATAGAAAGAGGTATTTATTTACAAAGAACAGATATTGGGTCAGTAATATTATTATTCTGTTTGTGGGATGATGCATTATTTGTGAATTCAAAGATACTTCGTACAATTGTGAATCATTGGTCGATGAAATTGATTAAAGGATATCGCTTTTTTTTTGCAAGGGGTATGATTGGTTGAATATTCTTCTCTTATTATTCAAGATCACATGGGTTTGTCGCAAGTTAATATTTAATTTCATGTGTCTAGTGAAAGTTATTTGTTGGTGATAGTTTATACACATGGGACGGTGATCATTAGTTGATTAAAGTTTATGGAGATTTGTTTACACACACAAGATATTTGGCTTTCGCACACACAAGGAAGATTTTGGTTTATGTTCTTAAAAGATTCAAAGGCTCGTTCTTATCTGTTCTAATTGATTACGAAGAAAAGTTTTTATCACCTATTTGAAGTTGAAGTGGAGTTTCTTGGATGCGTGTTCTTATCACATCTCAAAGTGAGTATGGCACTTTGAAGATAACTTGTTTGTTCGTCCAGGTGACTACGAATTGACAATCACTTGAAGGAGTTACGTTATTGTGCTCAGTGATTTTTGTCAAGAGATTGCGATCTCCCTATACGTTAAGTATACGTTCGAAGTCAATTTTAGTACAAGATATAAGGCACAAGTTTGGGTTGTTCTACTTCAGCATCAAGTTGGTTATACTTAGTTTTCTTCATCAGTGATCATTACATAGAGCCTACATTCAACACATGGTTAACATATGGGTTTCATGGGAAGCTTAAGTGTTCAAATGATTAACAATTTATGTGCTACATCAAGGTGAAGGTTTTCATGATTATTCGTTGGTATTCTTACTGAAGATTTGAGATTTTTATGTCTTGAGTTCATTTAATAAGTAAGCGTTTTGGTGTTCTTAATGGTGGGTAATTCAAGACATTAAAGGAATAAATTGGATGTATGGTACTGGTTGGTGATTGTGAAGATCAAGGTTGCTTACATTTGTCCCCTATTTGATGATGACAAAAAGGGAAAGAAGAATACTTTGAAGATTGCAGCTTGAAGATCCTTGATGATATGCATGGTGTAAGGGGAAGTCACATGTTTCATGACATACTAACTTCAGGGGAAGTTCATGCTTATTAGTTTTGTCATTATCAACTAGGGGAAGATTGTTGGGAATTACAATTAAGTTGATAAGACAAAACATGTGAAACATGAGGGACTTATGGAGACAAAGAGGAAAACTACAAAATATGGAGAAGGACTTGCTTGCAAAAGAAGATTTATATTTTAGTCCTTCGTAGTATTATTGTAACCCTAATTCTGTATTATATAAACAGAATACAGGGAATAGGTTTTAGTGTGTCTTCCATAATGTAGTCATTAAAGGGGTGTGTGTGTGTAAACCTAGGGCGTAAGTATGCTTATGTAAACGCCTAGGTTAGTTGATTAGTGTTAAGCCTCAACTATCTTAGATAGCTGTTAGGATGTAACCGTGCTACACTTGATCACGTAGCATTGGGGCTTTGGTGTTTGATAGAGTAGAGATGATGATGAGAAACCTTGTTAATAATAACAATTGTGTTTTGATTATTCCGCTGCTTATTGTTATTGTTATTATTATGTCCTACACAGCCTAGATCAGTATATAACAAGTGTGATATTTCGGCTTTTCAGTGTGACCATGGTGGTGAGTTCGATAACACCAACATCCTTAACTTGTTTGCTCATAATGGCATTCAAGTTCGGTTCTCTTTCCTGAAAACCTCCTAACAAAATGGAAAGTCAGAACGGATGATACGCACCACTAATAATGTTATTCACACCCTTTTTTCCAAGCTCACCTCCCACCTACATTTTGGGTTGAGGCATTACATATGGCCGCTTACTTACTAAATATCCTTCCCTCATCCGCTATTCAAAATGAAATACCTTGTACAAAATTGTTTAACAAACAACCCGACTACTCACGTCTTCGTATTTTTGGTTGTCTTTGTTACCCACACCTATATTCACCTCACAAACTTGCACCTCGCGCTACTCCTTGCATTTTTTTGGGATAACCCGCATATCATCGTGGATATCGATGCCTTGACCTATCCACAAACAAAATCATCCTCTCTCGCCATGTCACATTTGATGAACTCCAATTCCCATATAGCTCTATAACAACATCAAACCCACCGTCTTACACTTTTCTTGACCCTACACCATCTCTTATTACCCATCATATTCTAAGTAACCCCGCTCCGCTCCCTACTACTCCAACCGAGCCCTTAACCATCACTCATAACACAACATCCGAGCCCATCTCCACTGCGGCCCAAGAGAACCTAGACCCAACACCACTTACCCAACAAACCCCTCCACCACTTAATCCATCCATGACCCAACCTACATTGGCTCAATCTCCAAACCCCATTCCACCCTCTACAGCCCAACCCACTATAGCCTCTAACCCTCCTACCCGTACTCATCCTATGGTCACACATGCCCAAGTTGGCACAGTTAAGTCCAATCCTCGTTTTCATGGTCATATCAATCATATTTCTCCCCTTCCTAAGTCTCCGTCTATTGCCTTATCTAATCCTAACTGGAGAGATGCTATGTACTATGAATATAATGCATTGATTAGAAATGGTACTTGGATTCTTGTCTCAAAACCACCTAATGTTAATGTGGTTCGATCTATGTGGTTGTTTCGGCATAAATATCATGCCGATGGTTCTTTAAGTAGGTACAAGGCTCGTCTTGTGGCTAACGGAAATAGCCAACAATTTGGTGTTGATTGTGATGATACATTTAGTCCGATTGTTAAACCGGCTACTATTCGTACTGTTCTCAGTCTTGCATTATCTAGGAATTGGCCTATTCACCAACTTGATGTTAAGAACGTATTTCTTAACGGTTATCTATCTGAGACTGTTTATATGTATCAGCCTCCGGGGTTTGTGGGTTCCAAGTTTCCACATCATGTTTGTCAATTGCAGAGGTCATTATACGGATTGAAACAAGTTCCTCGTGCTTGGTTTCAAAGTTTTGCAGGTTAGGCTCTACGGGTTGGCTTATCATCAAGTCGATGTGACTCGTCCCTATTTATCTATAGGCATGGTGCCGAGGTTGCATATTTGTTGATCTATGTTGATGATATTATATTGACAGCTTCTTCTACAGCTTTACTTCAGCGTATTATTGCTTCACTGCATAGAGAGTTTGATATGACCGATTTGGGGGCTCTTAATTATTTTTTGGGTATTTTTGTTACACATGACTCTAAAGGCATGTTTCTCTCTCAGAAGAAATATGCCTTAGAGCTTTTGAACAGGGCACGTATGGCTACATGTAACCCCACTCGGACACCGGTTGACACGGAATCCAAGCTTAGTTCAGATGGGGATCCTGTTTCTGACCCCACTATATATCATAGTCTTGCAGGTGGTTTGCAATACTTGACATTTATTCGTCCTGATATATCCTATGCAGTGCAGCAGGTGTGTCTTCATATGCATGATCCTAGAGAGCCTCATTTTTGCAGCTCTCAAGCGAGTTCTACGTTATGTTCGTGGTACGTTGGACTTTGGTCTCCAACTTTATGCCTCTCCTACGGGTTCTCTCGTTGCTTATTCTGATGCTGATTGGACTAGTTGTCCTGCCACTAGACGTTCTACTTCTGGTTACTGTGTTTTCTTAGGAGATAATATCCTCTCGTGGTCATCTAAATGCCAACTTACACTCTCTAGATCGAGTGCTGAGGCAGAATATAGAGGCGTCGCAAATGTTGTTGCAAAAACAGCGTGGCTTCGTAATCTTCTTCTTGAGCTTCATACACCATTATTATCTGCCACCCTTGTCTATTGTGACAATGTTAGTGCTATTTACTTGACAGCTAATCCGGTTCAACATCAGTGGACTAAACACATTGAGATTGATATTCATTTTGTTCGTGATATGGTTGCTCGGGGACAAGTTCGGGTGCTTCATGTGCCCTCACGTTATCAGTATGCTGACATTTTCACTAAGGGTTTACCGACTGCGCTATTTGAAGAATTTCGTGCCAGTTTGAGTATTCGGTCATCTCCCGCTCAAACTGCGGGGGAGCATTAGACATGTATATTGAAGCCTTTGGGCTTTGTGTTTGATTAATAGGCTTAGCCCGTAGTATGTTTGGTTTCTAGAATAGTCCTCAAGGATTATATATTTTAATGATCGGTTAATCAATAATCAAGCCAAATCATTAATCTAACAATCCCATTATCCTTTTCGTTTGGAGGGTATAATCGTCTTTTTACTGAGTCGCATTTTTCTCTCTCTCGATATACTACCCAGCAGACGTCTAATCCATTTTTCCGCCATTATGTCTAATATAAGTAGGCCGTATACTCACTGCTCATCCCCAAACTTGTTATAGAAACCTACCCACAAAACCATAATACAATGTCACACATGAAATCTAAAATTGTAAGTGATAAGTCAACAACAACCAACCTTGGACTGACTTTATGGTAGATCAAATAAGAGCTTTTCTTCGATGACTATGAGACAGAGTGAAATGGTGCAATCAGGAGATATGGTAAATGTTTTTTGGTGATAATCTTTTATAATGACATATTTTTTAGATTGTTTATGGTATTTCCTTTTTAAGTAAGATAACCGTAACAGTGTTTTTTTATGTGTTTCAACAGTTGATCGTGCTGGTTCCTTTAGCGTGAGGTTTCACCACATTGGCATATTTAAAAACTGGCCTAGGAGAATCTATGAAGGAGGTAAGGAATGCCAGGTTAATTTTATTGAAATAAATGAGGTTACTGTAGATGAGTTTGATGCTCTAATGACCCAAATTGGTTATGATGAAGGACAGACCAATAATTACTATTACTTTGTTAAGCCTGGTAGTATACTTGATGATGGTTGGTATAGCTTTCGTGAGCTTGAGAATCTTGAGTTACTGAAAGACATTGTCAAGGACCATAAACTGATAGATGTGTTTGTTGAAATAGGCAAGTCAAGATTAGAGTTGTCTGAAATGTCCCCACGGTCTATTAAGACCGTAATTTTGGAGATGGATGAACCAACTAGAAAAGTAGCTAGTGCTACTATCCAATCGTGTTGTAGACGATTGGTATTAGCTGACCTTGATTATGGACCCGTACTTCAGCCATTTTTGCAATTAACACAAGTACCTATGGACGTCGATTATCTTGGCCAATCTAGTCAGTTGCCACACATTGATCCTGTTTTTTCAGCACCAGACATATCTTCCTTTGCCAGCCAACCTGTTGATAACAGTGAGGATGCATTAGTACTTATGGATAAGGACAATAGTTTTCAGGACCTTGATAATTTTGAGGTTAATCTGTTCCGAGTAACTAAGGATAAGCCGGTAAAGAAAGTAGGAAGACCACTAGTTGATGCAAATAACATTTTTTAGGAACCTGATGTAGATGACACCCTATTCCATGTAACTCAGGATAACCAGATAGAGCAAGTAGGAGGAGCAATTATCGGTGGCAATAACATGGAAGAGGAGGATGATGAGGATATCACTCTGTTCCAAGTGAGTGACACTGGTCACTTAGGCAATGTAGCTGATGACATAGTTGTGGGAAATGAAAAAGGATAATTGTGAGGAGAATGATGTACAACTTATGTTGATCCAAGGGAGTCAGACTCCTGAGTTAGGCAACGCAGGAACATTGATTCGTTGTGTTTTGGTGTGCAAAAACAATTTATCAAAATACCAACAAACGTGATGTCAATGTTATCGTGAGACAACAAGACGTGGAGAATTACAAGTAAACCTTTTAGGAAAAAGATTACCTCGTAAACTCGTGAAAGTGATATTTTAAGACCGGGAAGTGATTCTCGGGTCGTGTCCCAACGAGGTGTGAATGGAAAGCTTCGTGAAAAGATTGAGATTAAAATCTTGTATGTTTGGTTGAGAAAGATTATTTGGTTTTGTGATACGAAAATTTGAAAATTAACGAACGAGAATGAGATAAACGTAACCTAAATGAGAATATAAACAAGGGAATGCTAAGGAATATTTAAAATTACCTAAAAAAACTACGGGAAACATAATTAGGTATAGGGAAATCCTAAAACACAATATAACACATAAACGTGACATTTAATTTAATAAAAACGCGAGCGCGCAAAATAAAACGTGAATTTAATGCTACGTTAACCCTACGGACATGAAAATTATATTTCTACGATCCTAATGATAAAAGAAATTTTTAAGAACAATAAAATTATTTTTTTGAGTTTTATATTTTTTATTATTAATTAATTACTTAAATAACTAAAGTTAATTATTAAAAATACTAAACTATTTTTGAAAATTACAAAACTTTTTTTAAAAGTACTTTAAGCTAACAGAAACTTATGAAAAATGTGAAAAGTCCCATTTGCTTATAAATAAGCAGTGTAATAAGCAAACTGAGCTAAATAAGCTAAAATTGGTAACATTACTATAAAAATAAATTTTGCAAAGATAATCCTGAAAAAGACCCTAGGGCGCTTGGTACTTGTGTGTGGAGTGTGTGTCTGTGATGTGCTTAGGTCCCAGGTTCGATTCCAACAAAACCCCACTTTTTGCAACTCTTTTTTTTTTCTCAAAATTTTTTTACACAAACTGATTAAACACATGAAGATAAACATTTTTTGAAACTAAAACATTTTGTGAAAACTGAAGATGAACACAGAAATAAGGGAAATTATAAGCAGTTAAACTAAGTTATACTAAGGTAATTTTAGAAAATTAACAAACTACTATGAAAGCTATAAAGAAGCTATACTAAGGGTGAAACTAACTAAAGGCAACTAAAGTTGTCCTAAATAAGCTAAAGGGACAGGTAATAAGCGGTTTAAGAAAATCCTAATGAGCTCTAAACAGCTAACACTAAACAAACCCAAAGCTGCAATGCAGATAAGCAGAGGCAAGATGGCAAGTTTGATGGCCTAAAAAGTCATCATGAAAAAATTATAAAAATTAAATAAAAATACCATCCTGTAGATGGGCTGATAAATAAGCTAGGAACAAAAGGTTAAAGCTAAACGACAAACAATGAACAAATTAAAAATAGAGGGGTACAGGGCTGTAGGACATACAAATTTGCAGGCTTGGAGGCTGATCTTAAGCCAAAAATAAGCCACCAAATAAGCTCTAACACCAAAACCAAGCTCAGAAAAGTTAAGTCTAAGCTTTGAACGACTTATAAAATCAAATTCCAATCCTCAATCCTATCCCTACCTATCTAGAATTTGGACCAAACTGGGGCTGTTTGAGGCAAGGTTACATTAACAGATTTGAGAACATCCTTAAGGGCTTATTTGAGCTAAAGCAAGTGTGGAAAACTAGAAGGGGGGTTGAATAGTTTTACGTCTTTTTACTTAGTTATAAAAAAAATTAGTTTTAGAGTTTTGCTTAGCTTTTAAAAACTTAGATTCGAAAATATGTGATCTCAAGTCTTGTACAATATAAACAATTAATACTACACAAAGTATAATAATGATAAGTAATGAAATAAGTAAGAGATGGAAAGATCGAACCGCGAGACAAGAGATTTATAGTGGTTCGGCTACAAGGACACCTTCCTTGCCCTACTCCACTCCCCGAGCACCTAACTCGAGAGTTTTCTTCACTATATCAACAAGCTCCCTTATGGCGGAGAAAACCGTACACACCAATATACACACCAATCTACACACCGCTTTTCACACCACAACTTCGTCACACCTAAGTCACACCTTCTACACAACTTCTTCAAATCTATCTATTTCACAACTAACTACTCCACACCTATCTTCTTCACACCAATCTAATACCTAGCTTATCTTCTTCACACCAAGCTACTAACTAATCACACAATCAATATCTAACACAACTATCTACAATCAAATATTCACAACAATCTTCACAAAGAATAATGTAAATGATCTTTGATGATACACCAACAACTTGGATGTGGAGATCACAACAAGTTGTAATACTTCTTGTCTTGAGGGATAGAAGTATTCTTCTCTTTCACTTGAGAGGATGAAGGTTGGATCACTTTGAAACAAAGAATTTATATACTTATGATCAACGGATAAAAGAATGGAGATTTGGATCTAGATCAGAAAGTTTAGTAGTGCAAAAGGTGAGGAAAAAATCCAGGTTTAAGGTGGTATTTATAGGCAACAGAATCTGACAAAGGAGCGTGGCCGGTCCCCTTAAATCATGGCCGGCCCCTTTAAAATTAAGGGGACCGCCCTTTGTAATTAAGGGGGCCGCCCAGCTGAAACGGCCAGATTCTTTGTCTTTTAGTGGGGAAAGTTTATTTGGTGAAAAACTAACTGATTTTGGTTAAAAATTTGAATTCATATATTTAGTATGAATAAAACATTTTTCTTTATTACCAAAAGTGTTTTTCAAAAATATATAATATGTTTATATAATTAAATAAACTTTGTAATGCTTAATAAAACTTTCATTTGATCATAAAATACACTAAACACTTTGTTTATTCATACCTTAAGTGATTTGGATGTAAAGAGAAATATTAATCACTAAATACTTGTTTATGTCACAAGTTTTAGTTCTATGAGTTTATATTTTGTGATAATTAAAACATAGAGATATTGATAACATGTTAATAATGTTTTTAGGCATTATTTATGTCAACAATCTCCCCCTTTTTGATTATTACAAAAACTTTAAACTCAATATATCTAAAACTTGTTTTTAGACAAGTATTATATAGTTTACATTTCTCCTTCTCCCCCTTTTTGTATTAATTAAAAAGGTTAAGCCGAGTAAACTCCGCGAGGGAAGTTTAAACGGGTAGAAAGCTCCCCCTTAATGTATGCTCCCCCTCATTTGAGAGCACCAAGGGAACGAGCAATGGAGATCTTTGCTACAAAATTTTTTGAAGAGAGCAAGATACACATATATGCAAAGCAACAATTATGCAACTAAACATAGATTCATTCAAGCATTATAGGAATGATAAGCATTACAACATTCAATATGCTTGGAGCATATTGATAAAAATAACACAAAAGAAAAGACATAGTCCTATTTTGCCTAAGAGAGCACTTGGACTTGCTTGCAACCCATGGTTGATTGTTTTATTTGCTTGATGAGAAACATAAGCATAAAGCTTAGATGTTTGATTGAGAGGGATATGGAGTGGAGTGTGGAACGGAAGAAGTGGATCTCACGATGTTGTATCGTGTTAAGGGTGATATTGGATGATTGCGAGTGAGAAGATATTCAATCCAAGAAATATCTTCACTCAAGTAGAGGATTTGTTTTTGAAGGAATATGCAACAAGGGCAAAAGTGAGTGTGGTTTATAACTTGATCCAAGTTGAGAGAGTGGGGGAGGCAATTTGCATAGGGTGATGATGGAGGTTGCCCTTTGTTGCGTTGTGCAAGATGCATAGCAAGGAGATCACTAAGATCATGGATTTGGTTTATTTCATCACGGAACTTTTGTTTTTCCGTGGCAATGTGGAGGGGATCATATGTTTGGTATGGATGAGTTGGGTTTGTGTATGGATCATTATAAGTTGTTGGAGGTTGAGAGGTGTAGTTTGGCTTGAAGGAAGATGTTTGGCCAATGTTGTATGGTTTGTAAAGTGGATCAAATGAATGACTTTGTTGGTTTGATGCAAAGTTTGGGAAATAATAAGTTGGTGGTGAGGAATGATTTCCAACTTCATTTATGATGATGGATTTGTTTCGAGGGCTTTTTCTTCGCCAAACGGGTTTTTCCGTCATCCTTGCTAGCCTTGAGGCTTTTGATTTTGGTTTGTTTGGAGAGTTCATGATGGGATGAATGGAGAGTTTTGAGGATTGGGGATATTTATAGTGTAAGATTTGTGTGTTTAAGGATGGATAAGGTTTGTTTGGGGGATTAGGACAAAATGTGTTGGTGAAAAATGGGAAATGTAGGTTGAAATGGGCTAAAAAGCAGAAAAGATTCTGTAAACCCGACCATCAGATGGCCGGTCCCCTTAATTAGGGGGCGGTCCCCTTAATCATTAAGGGGGCCGCCCATCTGGTGATTTCCAGGTTGCCATAATTGGGTTTTTGGCAGAAAATTTGCAGAAATGTTATGTGTTTGGATTAGAATTTAAGCAAGTTCAATTGTCTTAGGCAATATAGAGTCTAATCTAATCAAGATATAGCATGCATGCAAAAACACATAAACACAAAAGCAAATAATCAACATATAATAATCAAGAGGAGGCATATAAAGGTAAGCATAATTAAGCTTCCTAAGGCATCTATCTTAGATTAAAGGCAAGGATAATTAGTGAGTGAACAACTAATGATGGATCAAGATGACACCATTATTAATGAATTTGTCCTAGTGAGTGTCTATATGCAACACATGTGGAGTTGTGATTGTTTCGACTCCTAGAGGCAAAAAGAAATAACGATCCTAAGAAACAATCCAAATAATCTCCTTGATTCAATTTTTGCTCGATCATGAATGTCAAAGACATATATTACATTATATATTTTGACAATTTATGTGAGAATTTATGCATGATTTTGAAATAGAATGTTTTTAGGATTAGTCAACAATGCAAGGAAAATGATTTTCATGGGGTTCCTAGATTGTGAGAATAATTTTTAGAGAAAAGTGATTGAGTTTTACAAAACGGTTTATGCAAAGAAATTAGCTTTTCTCAATCTTTAGTTTTGGGCGAAATAGATTCCTAGACTCAGAATAGTTGAAATGAAAAAAGATGAATTTCATGCAAGTATAAATTTGAAATAATTTAATATAATTTAGTCAACTTGTTCCATCATTCCTAATCCTAAACGCAAGTGGTTGAATAATTCACGCTTAAGGGGTTTTGTGAATATATCCGCAATGTTGTCTTCCGATGCAACCTTTTCTATAGATATATTTCCTTTTTGTACATTATCCCTAAGAAAATGGTGACGTATTTCTATGTGTTTAGTCCTAGAGTGTTGCACCGGATTTTTACTTAAATCTATCGCACCTTTGTTATCGCACATAATGGGGACATTTTCTAACCTAATGCCATAGTTTACGAGAGCTTGTTTCATCCATAGTGCTTGTTGACATGCCTTTCCGGCGCTTACATATTCGGCTTCGGTGGTAGAAATAGCAAGAGCGGTTTGCTTCTTCGAAAACCAAGACGTTAGACAACATCCCATAAACGTGCAAATACCGCTAGTGCTCTTTCTATCTACGTAGTCTCCCGCATGATCCGAATCCGCATAGACAATGGTTTCTATGCCGGATTCCTTAGGATACCATAATCCTAAGTGTATAGTGCCTTTAACGTATCGGAAGATACGCTTAACCGCTTCTAGGTGAGAGGTTTTGGGATCCTCTTGAAAACGGGCACAAAGGCAGACACTAAACATGATATTGGGTCTACTTACCGTCAAGTATAGTAAACTACCTATCATTCCTCTATACTTGGTGTTATCTACGGACTCACCTTCATCATCCTGTGTGAGCTTTACCTCCGTAGACATGAGAGTTTTCACGGGTTTTGAGTCTTCTAGGCCAAACTTCTTAAGCATTTCCTTAATGTACTTAGATTGGTTAAAAAATATTCCATCTTCTAATTGTTTTATTTGTAATCCTAGGAAGAAGTTAAGTTCACCCATCATACTCATCTCAAACTCATCATGCATGATTTTGGCAAATTCATCACACATATCTTGACAAGTCGATCCAAATATAATGTCATCAACATATATTTGGACAATGATGAGATTTGGGTCTTTCCTTTTAGTGAAAAGAGTGTTATCTACCATTCCCATGGAATAATCATGTTTAATAAGAAAAGCTTTTAATCGATCATACCAAGCTTTAGGAGCTTGTTTGAGTCCATACAAAGCTTTCTTTAACTTATAAACATAATCAGGTTTTGCGAAGTCAATGAATCCTGGAGGTTGTGCCACATATACCTCCTCATTGATAAAACCGTTAAGGAATGCACTTTTCACATCCATTTGGAATAACTTAAAATCTAGGGCGCAAGCATAGGCAAGTAATATCCTAATCGATTCTAGTCTAGCTACAGGGGCATAGGTTTCGTCATAATCAATTCCTTCTTGTTGATTATAACCTTGGGCAACTAACCTAGCTTTATTCCTAGTAACTATTCCATTCTCATCTAACTTGTTCCTATATACCCATTTGGTTCCTATGATGGTCATATCCTTTGGATTTGGAACTAATTCCCAAACATCATTCGCCTTAAATTGATTTAATTCTTCTTGCATAGCTATAACCCAACTTTCATCCTTTAAAGCCTCGCTAATATTCTTAGGTTCTATTGCTGAGAGGAAACAAAAGAGATTATTTTTATCTTGGGCTTGTGACCTAAGGGTTCTTTGGTTAAGATGTCCTATTATATTATCTAATGGATGAGATCTAGATTCTTTAATATTACTAGTTTCGTTATTTTCTAAGTGAATGTCTACATTATCATTTCCTATGGGTTTTGTTTTACTAACCTCAATAGCTTCATCTTCGATTAAATCATCATCTTCTAAAGGTAATGTTTTAGGAGGTGGTGGTGTTTCATCAAATGTTACATTTAGTGATTCCTCTACTTTCATGGAGTGTTTGTTAAGTATTATATATGCTTTGCTATTTTGTGAGTATCCTAAAAATATTCCTTCATATGATTTTGGATCAAACTTAGTGAGATAGTCCTTAGTGTTTAATATATAGCATTTACTTCCAAATACCTTAAAGTAGCTTAAGTTTGGTTTTCTACCTCTTAATAACTCATAAGGAGTTTTTCCTAGAATTCTTCTAATTGATACCCTATTTAAAATATAAGTTGATGTATCTATGGCGTGACACCAAAATTTTTGTGGGATGGATTGTTCATTTAACATAGTTCTACTCATTTCTTGTAGTGACCTATTTTTTCTTTCTACTACGCCATTTGATTGAGGAGTACGAGGAGCGAAGAAATTGTGAGATATTCCATTTAACTCGCAATATTTTCCGAATTGCACTTCGTTATCAAATTCCCTACCATGGTCCGTCCTAATGGCAACTATTGAGCATCCTAATTTATTTTGAATCATTCTACTAGATATTTCGAATTTTTCAAAGGCTTGGGTCTTGTCACTTAAAAACCTAGTCCACGTGTATCGTGAGTAGTCATCTACTATCACTAAGGTATATTTGTTTCCTCCATAGCTCCGCACAGCGGATGGACCAAAAAGATCCATATGTAATAATTCTAGGCATCTAGTAGTGGATACTATATTCTTGGCTTTGTGACTAGCATGAGCTTGTTTTCCAATTTTACATGCATCACAAAAATGCTTGTCATATTTTAGATTAGGCAAATTTCTAACTAATTCCTTAGAGGCCAACGATTGTATTTGTTGCATATTAGCATGTCCTAATCTCCTATACCATAGTGTAGAGTTTTCATCTAGGGTCGTTAGGCATATCCTATCCTCAGGTTTGTTTCCTAGTTTCATAACATATATGCCACCTTTTCTAATTCCTCTACCTATAATTTTTCCATCCTTAACTATTTCGCTATCATCTTCGGTAAATGTGACTCTACATTTATTATCACATATTTTTCCTACACTCAGCAAGTTATATGTTAACTTATCTACATGCTCTACATTTTCAATAGTAAGTGAGTCTTGAGAGATCGTACCTTTGCCAATGATTTTTCCACGTAAGTCACTACCGAAAATAACGTTACCTCCATTGTATGCCTTGTATGTAGAGAATAGATTGCGATTCCCCGTCATATGCCTCGAACATCCGCTATCTTTGATCCATTCGTCAGGTTCCAAGTCAATTCCTAAACATATTTCGTCGGTTTCTTTTGCCATGAAACACTTTTCGTCTCTTGGCTTTTCAACTTCTTCTTTGTCACTATCACTCCATGTTCCACTAACAAAAGCACCTTGACTTTCGTAACCCGGTGGCTTTAGACATTCGCCAACGAAATGATTTGGACTTCCACATCTAAAGCATTTTCTCTTCCCGTAGTTGTCACTTCTATTCCTTTGGAATGCTTTTCTTTCGTCTCGTGATGATCTAGTGAATCTTCCTCGTCTCTTGAAGAACTTCTTGAATTCTCTTACGGCCATTGCATATTCTTCGTCTTCACTTTCGTCACTTGAATCATCATCATCACTAGGTTCCTTTTTGGCTTTTAGAGCAATTGATTTGGTTTGTTCTTTCTTGACTTTGACTGTTTCCGAATCTCTTCTTATGATTTCTTCATGAACCTTCAAGTTGCCAATTAGTTCATCTAGAGATAACGTCATCAAGTTCTTTGATTCTTCGATTGCCGTGACCTTAGCTCGCCATTTTGGATGCAATGCCCTAAGAAATTTCCTAACACAATTTTTACTAGAAAATGTCTCATCAAGTGCTTTTAAACTTGTGATGATAGTGTTAAACTTAGCAAAATCATTATCAATTGATTCCTCTTCCGGAATCATAAATTGTTCATATTGTTGTACAAGAAGATCTATTTTATTATCTTTGACTTGGCTATTACCTTGGTGAGTGATTAGTAAAGAATCCCAATTTCTTTGGCGGTTTTACACATAAAAATTCTTTTATATTCTTTGCGTGGTAACGCATTATAAATTACCATTTTAGCCTCATTATTTTTTGCTAATTTTTTTTTCAAATCATCATTTTGTTTTTCAAAAGATACAATTTCATTCATTTTAGTTTCAACATTATATTGAATAGGAGGAAAATCACCAAAGGTAATAATATGCCAAAGATCAAGATCTTTTGATTTCACATACGTTTCGAATCTATTTTTCCAATATAAAAATCCATCACTTTCAAATTGTGGTGGTCTTTGCATAGATTGCCCTTCTAAATATTTTTCAGATTCCATAGATCGTTACAAGTTTTAAAATACAATATATTTTAAAAATCTTGCTAGACGTGGCTCTTGATACCAATTGTGGAAAACTAGAAAGGGGGTTGAATAGTTTTACGTCTTTTTACTTAGTTATAAAAAAAAAATTAGTTTTAGAGTTTTGCTTAGCTTTTAAAAACTTAGATTCGAAAATATGTGATCTCAAGTCTTGTACAATATAAACAATTAATACTACACAAAGTATAATAATGATAAGTAATGAAATAAGTAAGAGATGGAAAGATCGAACCGCGAGACAAGAGATTTATAGTGGTTCGGCTACAAGGACACCTTCCTTGCCCTACTCCACTCCCCGAGCACCTAACTCGAGAGTTTTCTTCACTATATCAACAAGCTCCCTTATGGCGGAGAAAACCGTACACACCAATATACACACCAATCTATACACCGCTTTTCACACCACAACTTCGTCACACCTAAGTCACACCTTCTACACAACTTCTTCAAATCTATCTATTTCACAACTAACTACTCCACACCTATCTTCTTCACACCAATCTAATACCTAGCTTATCTTCTTCACACCAAGCTACTAACTAATCACACAATCAATATCTAACACAACTATCTACAATCAAATATTCACAACAATCTTCACAAAGAATAATGTAAATGATCTTTGATGATACACCAACAACTTGGATGTGGAGATCACAACAAGTTGTAATACTTCTTGTCTTGAGGGATAGAAGTATTCTTCTCTTTCACTTGAGAGGATGAAGGTTGGATCACTTTGAAACAAAGAATTTATATACTTATGATCAAAGGATAAAAGAATGGAGATTTGGATCTAGATCAGAAAGTTTAGTAGTGCAAAAGGTGAGGAAAAAATCCAGGTTTAAGGTGGTATTTATAGGCAACAGAATCTGACAGAGGAGCGTGGCCGGTCCCCTTAAATCATGGCCGGCCCCCTTAAAATTAAGGGGACCGCCCTTTGTAATTAAGGAGGCCGCCCAGCTGAAACGGCCAGATTCTTTGTCTTTTAGTGGGGAAAGTTTATTTGGTGAAAAACTAACTGATTTTGGTTAAAAATTTGAATTCATATATTTAGTAAGAATAAAACATTTTTCTTTATTACCAAAAGTGTTTTTCAAAAATATATAATATGTTTATATAATTAAATAATTGTTTTTCAAAAATATATAATATGTTTATATAATTAAATAAACTTTGTAATGCTTAATAAAACTTTCTTTTGATCATAAAATACACTAAACACTTTGTTTATTCATACCTTAAGTGATTTGGATGTAAAGAGAAATATTAATCACTAAATACTTGTTTATGTCACAAGTTTTAGTTCTATGAGTTTATATTTTGTGATAATTAAAACATAGAGATATTGATAACATGTTAATAATGTTTTTAGGCATTATTTATGTCAACAGCAAGAAAATGATTAAAGTAGGTTGTAACAACAGAGCATAAGTAGAAACAAGAGAGCTGATAAAATATGAAAGCAAACTAGAAGTAATTTGAATCACTAAGAAACTAGAAAATTAGATTTAAAAGCGCTACTAGGCTGCATATAAGCTTATGCAGCTGTGGAAATGGGCAAAAATGGTGGAAACAATGGTCAAAATTAAACCAACTAAATGATCTTAGAAATGCAAAATAGGCACAGTAGTGAAAAACCTAAACTACAAAATACTTGTAAAACTTATTCCAAATCTTCAACATACATTCTAGCATACCCAAAGTTAAATTTAAAGGTGACTGTTTTGGGTGTATGGGCTGCTACATAAGTGAACAAAAAAGAGAATGGGTTTTAATGGGTAAGTTACTAACAAATGCCATCTACTAATTTACCTAGGCTAACACTATGTAACTGATGCAACGCAAATCTAATGCTAGAGAAACCTTCAAAACCTTATAAACCTAATGGAACAACACAACCTAAGTTTAAAACTGCTAATAATAATGAATTACAGCTAATAGAGATAGAAATTTGGTTCAAAAACTAGTGTTAGGCAACCAAAGTTTCTTATGCCAAACACTCCCTGTTTTAAAAATAGAACTTACCAAACTATGCTAATGTGTAACAAAATGGTAACTCAGAAATAAGCATTAACAGATTATAAATAAGCAATTTGAAAAAGAGTTTTTAAATTGAGAACACTGAATGGAAGTAAACTTAAATTGCATTCATTAAAACTAGAAAGTACATGAAGAAAACTTTAAAACTAAAACTCTAGACTAAAAAACTACTGCCAAACAATGGCTACAAACAACTAAATTTATACTACTGATGACTAGGGTTTCCTTCCTTGTGCTTGTTCTCTTGTGCTTCTTTGAAGCCATCTCAACCATTGAATTAAAGCAGCAATCATATCAACCCTTGATTCCAATTGGCGCCCAAATATGAGGTGTGGATTGGTGACATGGCTGGTGGTAGGTAGGGATTTGTGAGAGGTGAGGGAGGATAGTGGAATGGTGCTTTAGAGGTTCTTGGGATTGGGGTTGAGTGTGGCAGAAGTGGAGTATAGCAGTTTTGGTGGTGGATGTTTGTTCCCTGGATAAAACGAGTGAGGGAGAAGGAAGGGATGAGGTGTTTGACCTGGTCAAACGACCAGGTAATTTGGAGGCTTTTTTATTAGATGTAGGTTAGGGTTTTGGGCTGGATTGAGCTTGGGGAAGACATTGGGCCAAGGGATGGATTGGATCATGGGGTGGGTAATAATATTAATGGTTCGTATGGTGTATGTAGTGAACAATTAACAAGGACCATTTTTGCAATAATCTAATTTTTGCGGGGTCCTAGCTGCCAATCTTCCAAACTACTACCAAAGGCCAGTTCGTATGGTGTATGTAGTGAACAATTAACACGATCTTTGGGATATTTTTCGTATTTTGATGTGTTTTTGAGTGTTTTTAAACGTTTTTGCAGTTCAGATTTGACTAAAAATGATGAGTATTTACACACTCATCAATCCCCCACACTAAACTATTGCTAGTCCCTAGCAATCTTTTATGAAAATTTAATGGATTTGAAGTCTCTTTACCAAAAACCATTACTTCCGGAGTAGCCAAATGTTTCGGTTCAAGTAAGAACTATGGTACACTGATAACCATATGATGTTTAGCAAACCATAAGATTCCAACGGTTTTGATTTGTCTTTACCAAAAGCCGTTTGCTTTTGGACTAGCAAACTCTTTGATGGAACACTGTCATCATCTTGGTGAGTTGATTACCAATTATGGTATTCCACTGCCTTTACCACAAGCCATAATCTTGCGGGCTAGCCAACTCTTCTACTTTTTAGGATATGGTGAGTTGAATACCATATAATTTTTGGCAAATTGCCAGCCATCAACGGATTTGAGTTATCTTTACCAAGAGCCGTTTGCTCCTGGATTAGCCAGTCCGTATGTTAGACGTGGTGGACTGATAACCTTTTGTTGTGTAAGTGCAAAGCACTTCCACTAAAAAAATTTTGGCCCAAAACGGGGGTATTATGGCACAAAAGTGATTAAATTCGCCAGAATTTACCCCCCTCCCCTCACACTTAGAAGTGAATATTGCCCTCAATATTCAAAGTACCGGCTATTATGCCGACACTTTTAAAATGTAAAAAGTTTAGATTTGGGCAAGTGTGGGAAAACCATTTTTTTAGTATGGGTACTCCCCCACACTAATTTTTAGAAAAGCGAAAGAAGTTAGAAAGATGGGTGAAAACCCATGTGATGCTACTGTTTTTGTTTATCAAGTCGCTAGCTTGACTCGACCCCGCATTCATTGGTCCTTGGGGAAGCAAGATGTGGAAGAATAATCTCAATCGGACTTTCATTCAAGATATTTGGATAAACATATGAAGCACGAGAAAGTTCCACTCCGATGAGATAACCGCCGGTATTCTAATAGTAAAAACTAGTAGAAAGAATACCGGGGTCAAAGATAGTGTCCTCACTCCCGAAGGAATGAGAAAGAAAAGAGATCACACAAAATGTGATGAGGGGAACAAAGACATTGGAATCTTGGTTCTTGAACTTGAGCTTTCTTTGCGAGATTGGAATTTTTACATGTAAGCTCATAGAAATCCCGGGAGGAAGGGTTGGAGTAAATTCATCATTAAGACATTTTTCATGATAAAATACATCTTCTCCCGGGTCATGATCAACATAATCATGAGTGAGATCATTGTTGAGACGGAATAGAGGGGATTCACTTTTCTCCAGAATTAAAAGTTTCTCGGATGAGGTTTTGTAACTTGAAATTCTTATCGGAAGTCATTTTCATTGTAAAAGGAGTTTTTACATCATCGAGTATTCCTGGATTGAATACTTTGTTTTCACACAAAAAAACGATGCTTGATGGAAGACTCGGAAGGGGAGAGTGAATTACCTTCTAAAAGGGAGAAATCATGATAAACAATTGACGGTTCATCAGTTACATTTTTCATTTTTGGTTTCTCATGATCAAATGTTTCGTCATCAAAAGATTTGCCATACAAAAGATTTTTCCATTCATTTTGATTGGCTTCAAATTCAAAGAGGTTGTCATCAATAAGCTCGGGATAAGAATTGTGTTAGGAATTATACTTGAGTTGATATTGACAAAATATGAAAGATGAAGGACTTGTGATGACAAAGTGAAGAATGCAAAAGACAAGGGACTTGCTTGCTAAAGAAGATTTTACTTATTAGTCCTTTGTAGTATTTTGTAACCCTAGTATCTCTATTATATAAAGAGATACATGGAATTGGTTTTATATGTACGTACAAGATGTAAAACACCAAAGAGGTGTGTGTGGGGGAATCTGGCAATAGGGGAAAATGCCAAGGTAGTTTGTGTTAGAGTAGAGATGATGGCGAAGCCTTATAGCAATAACATTGTTCTTCGATTATTCCGCTGTGCATGTTAATGTTTGTTATTGTTATTCCTAGATAAAGACCTAACAAGTCTGAGCTTAAACGATTCTCATCAAGTGGTATCAGAGCCATGCTTTGATACTTTGATTTAGAAGATCTCAAGTTCACTTAGAAGATTCAATGGAGACAGAAACTAGCCAGTCCAACATTGCTGCAAAGCTTCCAAAGCTTAAGTTGAATGACTATATGATGTGGAGGCTTACGATTGAACAATTCTTTATGGTGCAAGACTATGCACTATGGGAGATCATTATGTTTGGAAATTCTTTCAAACCAGGTACTACCTCATAAACAATTGAGGGCAAGGTAGTAACAAAGGTCAACACTGGACCAGTCACAAATGATGAAAGACTTCAGATGAAGAATGATCTGAAGGCTAGAGGCTTGCTATTGATGACACTTCCTAGAGATCAAGTTCTTGCTTTCAGCAAGTACAAGACTGCACAAACTTTGTTTGAGGAGATCTGCAATGTTTTTGGTGGTAATGATTCCACCAAGAAAACTCAGAACACCTTGTTGAAACAGACTTATGAAAATTTTGGTTCAACAAGTAATGAGTCCATTGATAGCATCTTCACAAGGCTATAGAAGATTGTTACTCAACTCACTGTGTTTGGAATTGAGGTGGAAAGGGAAGACCTCAATTTAAAGTTCTTAAGAAGTTTACCCTTTGAGTTTGGTACAAATGTTGCGGTATGGGAAGACAAGCCAAATTTGGAGACTATGAAGCTTAATGATTTGTACAATAACTTTAAGGTTATTTAACAAAGATTAAAGAAGGCTGGCAAACTAATTCAGGATCAGGGAACTTAGCACTCATATCATCATCTGTTGATGTTAGTTCAGATGAAGAGAATGATAGTGATGATGATGATGCCAATATTGTTGTTTCCACTGGTAGTGGAGGTGTTTCCACTGCTAGTTCAAAACGGCAGATTGCAAGTCTTAGTGATTCTACTTTTTATGCTTTTTTGTCAAGTCAAATGGGTGGTTCAATCCTCACACATGAAGATTTGGATCAAATTGATGAAGATGACATGGAGGAGATGGACATTAAATGGCAGGTTGCATTACTAAGCTTAAAGGCAAAGAAGTTTTGAAAGAAGACTGGTAGGAAGATAACCATAAATGGCAATGAAACAGTAGGTTTTGACAAAAAGAAGGTGGAGTGCTACAACTGTCATAAGAAGGGGCACTTTGCCAGGGAATGCAGGAAACCAAAGAAACCTGATAACAGGTCAACTTGGTATAAGCAGGACAAGAAGAAAGAACCTACAACTGAAGAACCAAAGGTGCTATTGGCCATTGATGGAGTGAGCTATGATTGGAGCTTTATGGCTGAGGATGAAGAAGATGGTTCAGAGTCTGCAATGCTTGCTACAGAGCTTGCACTTATGGCTTTTTCTGACTCTGAGGTACAAAATAATAATGCTTGTTCAAAAACTTGTAAGGCTTTAAAAGATTATCAGAAACTTAAAGAACAATATGATGCACAATTGCTAGAGTTAAATCAAACTAATTATAACTTAGCAAATCATAAAAGAGGCCTTGCTGTTTTAGAAAAACAATTAGAGCATTATAGAGCCAATTAATCTAAGTTCAATGATGATATTGCTGTTTTGAAAAAAGACATAGACTATGATTGCAGTGAATAAGGCTCTTAGGGAAGAGTTAGAGAAAGTTAAAAAGGCTAATGAGAATATACAGATAACTTGTAATACACTAGATCACCAATCCAAGTGTATTGACAAAATTTGGGAAGCCCAAGTTGTGAACAAAGCCAAATCAGGAGTAGGATATAAATCTGTTCGACCACCTCTAAGAGGTGTTCCATCATCTCCTGGCATTGACTTAGCTCACACAGGATTAGAAGAATTACAGGAACCAACCATGACCTATGGACCAAAATTTATTAAAGAAGCTGGTACTGAAAAGGTTGAGGTTGATACATTTGATATTTCTAGTGACTCATCTCTTAAAGATGAAAGTTTGAATGTTGAGTCTAAAACCAGTGTTCCTGAGAGTGTTCATGTGGAAGATAAAAAGAGTATTCCTGAAGTTGTCAAAGAGAAGCCTAGGTCACAAGCTAATTTCCTTAGGCCCACTACTAGATATGCAGAGATGTACAGAAGTAGGTCAACAACTCCTAAGGGAAATAAGAGGAGTTGGAATCATGTTAAATCTAGGCAATTTGGTAGTGACTTTGTGTTTAACAACAAATCCTGTCACATATGTGGCAGTTTTGAACATCTTCATTATAATTGTAACTATCACATGGGTAGAAGGGAAGTGTTTGGGAATACCAGGGTAAATGGATATAATGCTAATTACTTTACTCACCCAAATCCACTAAGCAAGATGATTCCCAGGTCTATTTTGCTTAACTCTGGCATCAAAAATTTTTCCACTGATAAACCAGCAGTTGCCACTGCCAGAAATACAAAAGAGTTTACCCTGAGTCCTTTGTTAAGAGTGCAAAACCTATCACAACCTTTGTTAAATCTACACAAACAGGGAAAAAGACCTATTTTGAAAAGAAAGTTTACAATAATCACAAGTGGGTACCTAAAAATTCAAAAACAGCAGTTTCCACTGCTAAGCCAGCAGTTACCACTGCAAGACCAAAAGTTTCCACTGGTGGTTCTATGAACAACAAAAGGGTAAATATGAGAAATGTTGTTAAGGCCTCAGCACGTTGGGAATGGAAACCAAAAGGATGAATCACCTCAAACAATCCCAATGGTGTATCAACGACCTTTGACAGATATAATTATATTGATACATGAGGCAAATCCAAGTCATTTGTGGCTTAGGTCCCCAAAAGGAACTAATTCCTTTATTTTATGTGCAGGAACATTCAAAGCCTAAAGATGATCAAGGATACTCAGACAGTGGATGTTCCAGGCACATGACTGGAAATAAGTCCTATCTTTCAGATTTCAAACCTATTGATGGACAATTTGTCAGCTTTGGACGTGGTATTAGAGGCAAAGTTTCTGGCAAAGGAACTATCAAGGCTGGAAACTTGGACTTTGAGAATGTGTACTATGTGAAAGAACTCAAGTACAACCTTTTTAGTGTGTCACAGATGTGTGACAAGAAGCATAGAGTTCTATTCACAGAAGATGAATGCTATATCTTTTCTAAGGATTATAAGCTCCCTGATGAAAGTGAAATTTTGCTTAAAATCCCTAGAAAAGGCAATCTATATATCATTGACATGAAGAATATAGTGGCTAAAGATGATGTTACCTGTTTGCTTGCAAAAGCCACTTTGGATGAATCCATGCTTTGGCACAGAAGACTTGGTCATGTTAATTTCAAGACCATTAATAAGATTGTGAAAGATGGTCTAGTCAGAGGTTTACCAGAGAAGAGATTTGAAAATGATCAAACATGTGTTTCCTGTCTTAAAGGTAAGCAACACAGAGCTTCATGCAAGACCAAGGCATTCAACTCTATTGATCAACCACTCTACATGCTGCTAGAACCATGTTATTTGATTCAAAGCTACCTGTGACTTTTTGGGATGAAGCAGTTAACACTGCTTGTTACAATCAGAACAGGGTTTTAGTGATTAAAACAAAGAACAAGACACCTTATGAGCTATTCAGAGGAAGACCCCCTACTTTGGAATTTATGAGGCCATTTGGATGTCATGTCACAATTCTCAATACCATTGATTATCTGGGAAAATTTGAAAAAAAGTCTGATGAAGGCTTCTTTGTTGGATACTCTATGGTTAGCAAGGCTTTTAGAGTCTATAACTTAAGAACAAAGAAGATTGAAGAGAATTTGCATGTTCGGTTTCTTGAAAATAAAACTAACATAGCAGGTTCAGGACCAGAATGGTTATTTGATCTTGAAACATTATCAAATACAATGAATTATGTACCTCTTACTTCAAGTACAGGAGACAAAAATCTTGAAGAATCAGAAGAATTCATTGATGAAGATGAATCTTGCAAAAATGATGAAGATGATAAAGATCAAATTGTTATGCCACTTTGGGACTTTGTTGACAATAATGAAAACTCCCAACCTTCAAAGGATTCTGAAAAGGAAAGTGATGCAAAGGCTGTGAATTTTGATGTACTAAATAAAGAAATTCCTGCTAGCAGTGGTAACTCAATTCCCACTGCTACAACAGAAGTTTCCACTGATGGTCCAAATGTGGGAAGTTCATCTCAGGAATCACCTAGTGATGATGTAGAGATCTCAAATATGCCAACAACATATGATATTCCTAGCACATCATGGACTTCAATTCACAAAGTGCATCCACTTGAAAATGTTATTGGTGAGCTACAATCAGGTGTGAAGACTAGAAGACAGACAAAGAAAGATGATGTTCATTGGTTCATTAGTGAAGTTTATGAGTCCAAGAAGCATAGGAATAAGAATGAATGTTTGTTTTTCTGTTTTCTATCACAAGTGGAGCCTAAAAATGTGTATAAGGCTTTAGAAGAATCTAGCTGGGTTGAAGCAATGCAAGAGGAGTTGTTGCAGTTCAAACTTCAAAAGGTTTGGGTTCTTTATGATTTGCCTAATGGTATGAAGGTGATTGGTACTAAATGGGTTTTCAGAAACAAGAAAGATGAAAGAGGTATTGTTATCATGAACAAAGCTAGATTAGTTGCTCAAGGATACACTCAAGAGGAGGGTATTGACTATGAAGAAGTTTTTGCTCCTATTGCAAGGCTTGAGGCTATTAGATTGTTTCTAGCCTATGCATCCTTTATGGGCTTTACTGTCTGTCAAATGGATGCTAAGAGTGCCTTCCTGTATGGAACTATTGATGAGAAGGTCTGTGTCTCTTAACCTCCAGGCTTTGAAGATCCTCAACACCCTAATAAAGTGTATAAAGTTGTTAAGGCTCTTTATGGCTTACATCAGGCTCCAAGGAAGTGGTATGAAACCATAGCTAATTATCTGTTGAATAATGGGTTTCATAGAGGAAAGATTGATCAAACTTTGTTCATCAAGAAAGACAAGGGTGATATTCTACTTGTTCAAGTATATGTTGATGATATCATCTTTAGATCTACTAGACAAGAGATGTGCAAAGAGTTTGAAAAGCTAATGAAAGATGAATTTCAAATAAGTTCTATAGGAGAACTTACATTCTTTTTGGGGCTGCAAGTACAACAGAGTAAAGAAGGCATCTTTATCAGTCAAGACAAATATGTGACTGAGATCATAAGGAAGTTCAAATTTACTGATGCAAAACCTTCAAATACCCCTGCTGATAAGACTACTCATCTATTGTTGAAAAATGCTAGTGGAGTTGATGTTAATGTGCATACTTACAGATCTATGATTGGTTCTCTAATGTATCTTACTTCATCAAGACCAGACATTATGTTTGTTGTATGTGCTTGTGCAAGATTTCAAGTGACTCCAAAGACATCACATATGACAGCAGTAGAGAAGATTTTTAGGTATTTGAAGACATATCCTAATCTAGGATTGTGGTATCCAAGAGAATCCCCTATGGAATTGATCACATACCCAGATAGTGATTATGCTGGTGCAAGTTTGGATAGAAGGTCAACTACAGGAGGATGTCAATTTCTTGGATGTAGATTGGTGTCATGGCAGTGCAAGAAACAAACAATGGTGGCTACTTCAATAACTGAAGCAGAATATGTAGCTGCTGCTAGCTGTTGTGCTCAGATCCTATGGCTTCAGAATCAATTATTGGATTATGGGTACAATTTCATGAACACCATTATATATATAGACAATAGTAGTACCATTTGCATTATTAAAAATCCTGTGCAACACACTAAAACTAAACATATTGAAATTAGACATCATTTTATTAGAGATTGTTATGAGAAAAAGCTTATTCAAGTTGTCAAAATTCATACTGATGACAACTATGTTGATTTATTAACAAAAGGGCTTGATGTGGGTAGGTTTCAGTACTTGGTAACAGGTATTGGAATGCTAAATCCATAAATCTTTGATGTCTATTACTTTTTAGTGTTGCAGGATAGTTTTTAAGGTTCTCATATTGTTTGTATATGGTTGTATGGTTTTCTACTAAGTTGTATGCAGAGAAATTTAAGCACAGTGGAAATCATCATACAACAGTGAAAAGATTTGCTCTCTCAGTGCTAAAAGAAAAAGTTTAAAGTACTTTTATTGATTCATAAGAAAATACAGCACAACCATTCAGAGAGGACAGACACAAGCATAACATCACAAAACATAAAGATCAACAACCTAACAACTACTCCATGGGTTTCTTCCCTTTACCCTCATAATCCTGCTTGCCCTTGGAAGCTCTCTTTCTCTTGTCATCAAAAGAAAGTTGTTTCTTGGACAAGCAAAGCCTAGAACTTGCTTGGGAGGCTTTGGCAATTGTGTAGGCTTCTCAACAGCAGGCCACTTCATGTTGACTATGGCTGACTCCAAAGCTGTAGTGAGGGCTCTTGGAAGTTCCTTGGACAAGGTGTAGGTTGGATCATCATCATCAGAGGAAGAACTTGAATAGAACTCTAGGGATGGAGCAGGAGCAGCTGCAATCTTCTTGTTAGGCTTCATGTTGGAAGATGTAGCTGTTGCAGCACTTGGAGGAAAATAATCACTCCATCCAGTTGAAGGTTCCTTTGAGTCAGAGCAATAATTGATTTCCTCATCAGAAGAATCATCTGATGATATGTAGATCAATGGAAACCAGCTCATAATGTTTTGTAGGGTTTGTAATATTGGAGATGAGTTTTGATGAAAACTAAAGTGTTAATGAGGCCCCCTTTTTATATGCAAAGTCAAGGTCGAAGGATAATTAATGAAGATTATTTACTCCTATCTGTTTTGGTAGGTTGGAGGAGTAAATTTGGATATTATCGGGTTGACTTTGAAGAGATATTTTTATGAATAGTAACATGGTCAAAAAGTTACTTTGGGTTAAATTATATGGGTTATGTTAGGTGTTTCTTACTTATGAAAAATATAAACCCATATTGTTTGAGACATTGGAGTTATAAGGTGTGTATCTTAGACACACAACAAATGGTTATTGATTCACCATGTTTAATCAACATAAGAATCAACTAGTCCAAGAGCAAACGGCTCCTGGTAAAGACTTCTCAAATCCGTTTATGGTTGATAGTTTACCAAAAACTATATGGTTATCAACTCACCATATTCCATGTGATGAAGAGTTGGCTAGTCCATAGCAAACGGCTCATGGTAAAGACATATCAAATCCATTTATAGCTGATAGTTTGCTAAAAACTATGATAAGAGCAGCTAATTTTCATGTTTTACTTACCACTGCTCTTTGATATTTTGTGAAAATTTACCACTGCTAGTTCACCAGTTACCACTGCAAGTGTAAATTTTACCATTGGTAAACTAGCCGTTACAACTGTTGTGTCGGTAATCTATTTTTTAACTAGCCGTTGTAAAATAACCGTGTTTCCTTATTAATAGGGTAAATTTTTGTGAATTATCTACTTACCAATTTAAGTTTTATTCTTTTTTCATAGATAAATTCTTTCTTAAGATAATTCACCTTGCGTATACTCTTCAAAACCCTATTAGTATAAATCATTCATCATACAGCTTAATTCACCTTGCGTATACTCTTCAAACCCTATTAGTATAAATCATTCATCATACGGCTTAATTCTCATTATCGATTACTAACACTTTTATCTTTCTTTCACAAAACTCATGACGATTCTAAACTTTGTTGAGGAGCATAACCAAGTGGCCTATTTACAAAAGATCAAACCTCGTACAGATTTCATTGGTCAAAACTTTATTCGTGGGTCAGTGCTATTTGATTTATTAATGGATCTGTGGAAAATATGGCTGAAGTTTAAGGTATAATAACTTCCAAATCTAAAGAGACTTTTTGTTCAAGCCTTATTGCACAACTTAAACACTTCATAAAAATTGTCAAAAATTCATGCCTATACCTAAGACATAGTATTTTCATATGTGTAAAGGATTGAACCTGAATCACTTTTAATCTTGGTGAAATGGTCACCCAAAGTGACCATACTTTTGTGACAGTTTTGTGATTTCATATGTAGTGGTAAAAGTGACACGTTTCAACAAATCTTAATGGGTGACCTAACTGGTAGACATCCTTTTTGTCCGAGCATATCGTTTAGGGATTAAGGAGTACTTTTACTTGCTTTAGGCCGTGTTACGAAGGTATACTTTTGAAGGTTGCCTAGGTGTTCATTGCATTGTACCGTTCTTTCATCTACACTTTTACCCATTATGGTGAGTTTTCACAACTCCGTTTTACTCTTTACTTGTTTTGGGGTGAAAAGCATGACATGATTACTGAAATGAAACTGAAATGGTTGTACTTTTTACG
The DNA here is from genome assembly GCA_030686995.1 of Artemisia argyi. NCBI lineage: Eukaryota > Viridiplantae > Streptophyta > Magnoliopsida > Asterales > Asteraceae > Artemisia > Artemisia argyi. The sequence continues at coordinate 120,793,661 of CM060677.1, read as the reverse complement.
AGCTTTTGAAACTGATTGAATTGTTGTAACTTTCTTCGAAACTTATGAAGATGGTATGTATACTTGTTGAAGCTTGAGTTTTATCGTATAGCCCCCGATTGCATTACACTACTTTTTAGCTCATTTATGAGCCGTGGATATTTATGGATAGCGCTATTTAGGAGTAGAACCACCTCCCCATTCCCCGAATCGAAGTGCATAGTATCACAACTCATGCTAGCGATAGAGCATGTTGCGTAGAGGGCTAGGGTGAAGCGGTTGAATCGGATAACTAGTGGCCTCATAGCATAATACTAGAGTATACATAAGATACCATTTTGGGAAACTTATACAACTATTGGATTCCTCACTGATTTGAACTATTGAACACCCATTTGCCACGAGCCTTGTATGGGTGGGGTTCTTAACAGTATGGTTGTTTCTATTTTACTCATCCACTGTTTAGATGTCGTGACACGCTTACATGTATCATGATCTGAAGAACCAGGTTATACCCGTGTAAAGTATGACATGATTCTTTGTGAATATATGTTCTCGTAAAGCAACTAAGAGCGAGTAATGAGACTCGTTATGTGAAGCTAAACCACATATTATGCTTTTAAGATCCTTTGTGGATGTATGCTTGTAAAGAAATCAAGAACAAGTTATGAAAATTGAGATATTAAGCAACGACACGATTATGTTAATACGTTGATTACTTTGTGTTTCAATTTACGTTTCGTTTACTCACTAAACCCTTGTGCTTCGTGTTACCTTTCATAGCTAATGCAATTAAGGGCCTTAAGGTTTGCAGTAAGAGCTTAGGATATCTAGCTATGAAGCTCGAGATGGTAACGGCCCCTCTTTATGCCTTCTCTTGATACGACTAGGTTCGCCCAAGTGTCTTTTGTATCTTTTTAAGTCGTGTCTTTGTAAATGCCGCCATTTCCTAACCGTAAGTGATAAAAATATGAGTCTTATATGCTCAGAAAGGTGTGAATTAAACCTCTAGTTTTCAAATGTAGGTCCCACTTTCCTGTAAACTTTATAACAATCCCTTATTAGAACACCAAGAAAACTCTTACATATCCCTTACATGATTACTCAAGATTTGATGAGATTTATGTGTTGTTTGAGACTGAGTGTAATAAAAACAAGACTAGAGCTTTAAGATCTTTAATCTATTACCAATAATTTAATGCAAATATAGATGAAATGTTGATTGGGATTTGTTCTTGTTCGTTCATATAAATGGTACTCAAACTCTAAGACTTTGAATAATTTACCCATATTAGAACTATATGGGTTCAAGTATTTTTGTACCACTTTCACTGAGTTGATATCAAGTTTATAAATGGTCATGATCAGTTTATATTTACGAAAATGATAACAAAGTTTTATTTAACAAAATATTTCTGCACTGAAATATGAAAAAAGTGTACTAGTTTTGTACATTTGTGCGTCGGTTTTACATAACTCAGAAGTGCGCCGGTTTGGTCATGGAGTACGCAGATTTTTCTATATTAAAAAAAGTATGGGCGTTTTAGTTTCTAACTCTTTATTTTGATATTTGTCTCTTACGGTTTTTATTCTTTATGTGCTTTATGCTTTCATAGCTTGTGTTCTTTGCTTACATAGCTTCTCTTGCCATGTGTCATATGATTTTATCTTCCTATGCCATGTATCCTTGCATTATCATGCATTCACATATTTTTTGAGCACTATCATACTCTTTCATACACTCTACTAGAGGTCTACCCGGAAGCAGTCTCCTTACTCTCGGATTTACTGAAAGGTAGGGTTATACTCTGTATACAATCTACCTCTACATACCTCGTTCAGGCGAGATTGGGTATCGTTTTTTTTTTTTTTTTTTTTTTTTTTTTTTTTTTTTTTTTTGATATGAGGATATTTTAATTCTTAAGATTAGTACACAGTGCATATAAGATGTGAACAAATTTAACATAATAAAATTATTTTAAAATAAAGATTGATAAATTTGAATTATAATAGCACACAAATATTATGTAACCCGTACGGGTTTAAAACTACTACTAATTCAAGAATACGAAGACAAGATTTCATATTTAGTTTGCAAGTTTGAATAAATGTTCATTACGCTTGAGTACCAAACAACTACACCACTATTTCAGGTTAATATAAAACTACCGATAGATAATTACTTTCTAATCATAGATAGAGCCTTATGGAAATTTTTAGCTTTTAAGCTAAGAAACTCTTTCACAAGCATAGACCTAAAACGAGGGTTCTCAAAACTAGACGACGGAGCCACAACAGACTCAACCGGAGGTCCATGAAAGTAGGCAACCGATATCCTTTGCTTTACCTGGTTCACCCTGGCTCGATGATTGACAGCCTGAAATGTTGCATTGGATAATATATGCAAAAGATCACCTATATTCACCACAAATGCCCCATCAACAGGGTTCACCGGACTCCATCCTAGTCCTTCAACAAAAATCTCTAGACCATTTGCGCCACCTTGGTGCAAAAGAGTTAGAAGGAGGGAGTCTGTGTGTGGTGCAAGACCAATAGCATTGCTAGGGTTGGGGCAAGACGGGTATGAGTTAAGTTGAAGTTTAGTTTGAGAGTCTTGAGCTGAAATAGCCCAATTCACTTCTTCTTGTGTTACATTTAATGTTTGAAGCATTAGATGCAAGAGCTTTTGGGTAAGCAACTTCATTTCGTTTTGGTAAGCATCCATTGTGTTACTACAATATTCAGCAAGTCAAGAAATACGTTAGTAATGCAAATAATGCCTGAAATTCTAGTAAGCGAATGATAATAAATCTTCTGGTTTCGAATTCGGTGGCTCGGTGCTATTTGACGCAATAGGTAAATCATAATCAATATAAATCTAGCTATCTCAGACGTCATGTGTGTGGATTTCAAACAAAGCTAAGATCATTTCTTGTAAAGTAATATCATTATATGAATATCCGGTCTGTAAAATAAATTTAAGATAGGCAACAAATACACAAAACGTCATTTTACTTGCATATTTCCAATTGATTGTTCATTTGTTTGAAAAGGTGTATTCATTAATTAATTCTAGTTTAGACGATACTCGATCTTAGGGGTGTTAACGAGTCAAGCTTTTAACGAGTTACTCGAGCTCGTTTAACTCGAGTCGAGTTTCATAATTTTCGAGCTCGAGTCAAGCTGAAACATAGATTAGTGCTCGATTAGTTTAACGAGCCGAGCTTTAAAAAAGTAAAATTCGGCTCGACTCATTTGAAAGCTCGTTTAATTAATCGAGTCGAGCGAGCCGAACGAACAAAACAAGTTTCACGAGCTAATAGAGCCAAGCAATTAATTTAATAAAAAAAAAAACTTTTTACTTAACTTATTTAATATTCCTTGGACTAAAAATATAACTAGAAATATTTTTACTCACTCTTTATAATACCTTATAAGAGTTTAATCCTTGTAATTTATCTAGAACTTGGGTTTTATAACTTCCTCATTCTTTTTCATTTGTTTCACTAATCCAATGTGAGATAAAAACTCATTTCTTTTTTCTTCTTTCTTTTTGTTAGTTAGTTTCAAACTCACAACAACTACCATAGTGAATATGTAATTTTATGCATTACAAATTATAAACTTTTAACTTATGTGTTCAAAAAATTAATATTAAGTATATACCCACTTAGTATTTAGTTTAGTCTATAATTACTCTTAATATAATGAGACTATAGACATTTGTAAAAATATGCAAGCCTTGCTTATTAAATCTTTCACCATATGTTGTCAAACTAGCACGTTTAAGTATTAACTCTTAACATTCTAACTCCTATATTCTTTATTAAGAAAAATGTGTTTTTATGTCACTACAATGCGTGCAAAAAAAAAATAAAAAATAAATAAAAAAAATAAAAAAATAAAAATGCTTGTTAACTAACAACACTAATTTGTCTATAGTCAATGAAATTGGGACATAAGACAAGGAGGTACAAAAACCAACTCATTTGATAAAGGTATATCATAACATAGCCTTAATTTTTATTATTTACAAAACATAATTTATCATATAGTTTACATTATTTTGTTCATGAAGTGCAATCAAGCCACATGTAGTTCACTTAATAAGTTCATAAAGCATCTCATTAGCATGGATGAAGAAATCATATGTTTTATGTCTGATACGCCCCGAGCTTTATATCATGTTACATTTATTTAGGATATGTGTTTGTGTCGTATTAGGAAACTGTCATTGTTTAGATATATTTTTATGTTTGGCTTGTTTTACAAGCTAGGTTTATTCGGTTATATATACCGAATCATTATTATGAATAAATCAATCAAAGTTTAAGATAAATAATTCTCTAGTTCTTCTCTTCTATTTCTTAAGGAGCTCGCGCCCGCTTGAAGTGGTGCCCTATCCCGATACAATCCCTAACCGGGTCGTATCAATTGGTGCTTTCATTGAGAGCTCTCGTTGAGAGGGTTTTTTATTAGGGTTCTAACAAAAAAAAAAAAAAAAAAAAAAAAAAAAAAAAAAAAAACTGTTCATCGGGTACTATTCACGAGTACTGTTCATCGGCACTATTCATCAGAATTTTTTTTTTTTTTTTTTTTTTTTTTTTTTTTTTTTGTTCTTCGAGTTATTATTCATGACATCAGGCGGCAGCGATCAGGACGCGGAATACGCACTCTCTAAGTTCTTGCAAATGGGTACGGTGGCCGAATATGAAAGTAAGTTTGTGGTACTTGCAAATCGAGTTACAGGGATATTTGAATCTTTACTTACATCGTTTTATATCTCCGGACTTACACTGACGTTACAAATAGAAGTGCTGAGGGCAAGGCCTACAACTTTAGGAGAAGCCTTTTCTTTAGCCCGTATAGTCGAGGCTCGTTTTGAGGCAATTAAAGAGAAGGAAAAAGAGCATATAATTGAAAAGAAATCAGATGCCATTCTATCATTACAAAGTGAATTCGCTTCACCTGAGATTAAAGGGTCCTTAAATGTTGATAAAGATATTGGTGTTGATGTGGTTAATAACGCAATAGATGATGTTTTCGATATTGGTGAGAGTAATGAAGTTCATAGCAAGTTTGAAGAATATTCAGAAAATAAGAAAAGTATAGAAGAGATTGTTGTGGGTGATCGTGAATTTGATGGTCGTTTAGGCGAAATAAATTTGAATTTAAGTGAGGAATTAACGGATTCTCAATCTGTATATTCTTCGTATCACCTTGAGGGCAAGGTGATTTTTGAAGGAGTGAGGAGTGTTACGGCATGGGTAGAAGGCGGAAGAATTATGTTGTGTTATGTTCAAGGTAGTGGAAGGCGGAAGAGGAAAAAGGTGTTGGTTGCGGTAGCGGAAGACAAGAGAACTATTGGAGTGGAAGATAGGACTAAGATATGGGATCCCGGAATCAAGAGAAATTTTTCAAGACCACACCTTGAGGACAAGGTGATTTCGAAGGAGTGGGGAATGATACGCCCCGAGCTTTATAACATGTTACATTTATTTAGGATATGTGTTTGTGTCGTATTAGAAAACTGTCATTGTTTAGATATATCTTTATGTTTGGCTTGTTTTACAAGCTAGGTTTATTCGGTTATATATACCGAATCATTATTATGAATAAATCAATCAAAGTTTAAGATAAATAATTCTCTAGTTCTTCTCTTCTATTTCTTAAGGAGCTCGCGCCCGCTTGAAGTGGTACCATATCCCGATACAATCCCTAACCGGGTCGTATCAATGTCACTACAATGCGCGCCAAAAAAAAAGCTCGTTAATTAACATCATAGATTTGTCTACTGTCAACGAACGAAATTGAGACATAAGACAAGGAGGTACAAGAGAGTTAGAGACAATTCATTTGAATGATATATAAAAAGGTATATCATAACACGACCTTATTTTCTGTTATTTACATAACGTAATTATATCATATAGTTTACGTTGTTTTGTTCATGAAGTGCAATCGAGCTACATGTAATTCACTTAATAAGTTCATGAAGCATCTCATTAACATGGATGAAGAAATCTTTTAGGTAAAACACCCTAATCGACTGAGTTGAACTCGTAAAACAAATATGTACAACTAGTTTGAGTGCTTGACACACAAATATATAAAACGAGAACACATTTAAATCCTGGAACTTCCTAATTAATATTAGATGATACTAACATATATTTAAAAATGAAACATATACGATGAAAGCCATTGATGTACGTATAACATACATATACACATGTGAAATGTATCATGCACATACATAAAGACTTCTTACGTATCTCACAACCCATGAGCTAAGGTTAAATAATTATATACTCGACTTTAGTAGTTCGACATAGAAAGAAAAATGTCTTTACATAATAGATACATATGCGTTCATACGAGAATCAATGCATAAGTGTATACAATGAATGGTAAAGCCTCAAGTTCAAGTCTTTACAAGTTATTGTTTTTTTTTATATATATATTTTTTAATTTTAATTTTTTAAATAGGTTATTTTGTACTTTGTTTGATGTTTATTTATTTAATTACTAAGTAATAATAACCTAACGAATAATTTGTGATATTATATTTGAATCATAAAGTTAATCTTGTATTGCATGATACTAAACACAAGACATTTAGTTTTGCTTACCACAAACTTTATTTTTATTTAACACATGTTTATGGGTCAAAGATGTACAATTCTTCTAAATTCTTTTATATAATTTATTGCAATAATACTCTATTATGAGCTTCTCACATATAATTGTCTATAGATTCAATAAAGTATTTTGAGTTACAAATATTTACACTTATAGCTTGAAACTATAAAATTGTTGCAATAATACTTAAGACTAGTATGAGCTTCTCACATATATTTGTCTATAGATTCAATCAAGTATTTTGGGTTACAAATATTTACATTTATGACTTGAAAATCAAAAGTTGTATGGATATATATATATATATATATATATATATATATATATATATATATATATATATATATATATATATATATATATATATATATATATATATATATATATATATATATATATATATATATATATTATGTAATAGAAGAAGATTAAAAAAAAAAAAAAAAAAAAAAAAACCTTGTCAATGTAACCATTAGCTTCTAAATATTTGTATGTTTATATGTTTAACTTATTTTTATTTGGTTGTAAAATCAGAAAAATAAAAAACTAACATGATATATTTTCTTTGCTAGCTAGAAATCCTTAGAATTAGAAAAAGATGTTTGAAAAAAATATAAGAAGAGAAATTAACATATAGGATGGACATAACTACTAGATTTATCCCACGTCGCTTGAAAAGGAAAACTTTTAAAGAAAGAAGCTCCATATAAGCAAAGCTCCCACTATATTTCTAAAGTTAGTGTAAGTTTAAATATTATTAAATATTGAATTGATGTTATTAAACATTGATTGCACATTCCCAAACAAGCTTTTTTGAGCTTATGTAAAAAAAAAAAAAAAAAAAGACCTTGAGTTCGAGCTTACAAGCTAGAAACTTAAGCTCGAGTAGTTAAAAAAATTAAATATTTAAACGAGCTTCGAGCTCAAGCTCGAACAATAACTAATTATTCGAGCTCGAGTTCGAGCCAGATTTGTAAAACTTAATCGAGCTTGAGTCGAGCTCGAGCCGAACAATAGTAAATCGAGCTGAGCTCAAATATCCTGAAACTCGACTCGGCTCGGATCGTTAACACCCCACTCGATCTCATGTGTTGATTGCATCATTTTAAAACTACTTCAACGGTCAACTATTTCCAAGACAAACGGAAGAAAACTTTAATGAAACAGAACAATCTTACCCATCGTTATTAGTAAAATCCAAAGTAATAATGGTTAATTCTTAAAAATGTATCATATTTGTCATATTTTGTTATTGTGTGCACTGATTTTTTTTCTTATTTTGTGTACTGAATTTTCAAATTTCGATCATTGCATATATTTTATAACCATTTTATCTTTACTAAATAGTCACAAAATACACACAATAATCGAAATTTAAAAGTTCGGTACACACAATTAAAAAAAATTCAATACTCACAATAACATAAAATGACAAATATGATACCTTTTCAAGTAATTAACCCAAGTAATAATGCTAATATAACTTGACAAAAGGATGTAAACAATAAAATTAGTAGATTATTTTGTAAGCTTTTTTGTTCAAGTATACAAAAGGAAAAAGTTTAATGATATGGCACAGCTAGAAATCACTTGTGCTTCCTAGTTAATATCATACTATTTTAATTTTTATAAATATAATATATCTTGTGGTACAAATTTTAATAAACTTATTGAGTGCAAACGGCCGACGTAAACCATTGTTAGAAGGCGCTGATAGATGGTAATCATTAATTACATAGATTGATATTTTTAGTGTGTGAAACCGAATGAATTAATGCTACTTCAAATCAATGTTGTATGTAAGTATACGTTTTATGAAAGCTACCACATGTCATACATGCATGAATTTGCATGTTAAACTTCCGGTCAAAGATGTAGAGTTAATTATATTTAGAATGTGATTTGAATACCTCTACAAGGATTAATTAAACTTACCAAAAGTTTTTGTAATCATGTGGCCAAAGAACCTTAGCATCTTCAACACAAGAACCCATGATACCGAACCCTTCATGCCACATACACTTATCAAAGAATTGTGATATCCTAGCCGTACCATACCCGGTGACTCCATTGGCTGATCTCAAGACCTTGTGCTTCTCATCGGTTGGGAGTGCAAAAAGCCTTCGTGATTCAGACTCGAGCTTTTTGATTAAGGCTAAGGGTACTCCATGGTTAATGACTTGAAATATGCCCCATGTTTTACATGCTTGGCCTATAAGATCCAATGCATTAGGATCAGTGAGATCAATAACCGGGATTGATAATTCTTGAGGCTCTTGAGTTTGAATCTTTTGTTGGGGTTCTTCGGTTTGAGACCAAATGTGGGATTCTGGGACCCCGTCTAACGAGTCAAAGTCGAGTGGGGTGATTTGGTAGGAGGTCATAGGACACATAGGAGCATTTCGGTAGACTTCTGAGAGAGTTGTCATGATCACAAGCTAGAGATTCTGAAGCACTTACGTGAAAGGGAATAAAAACAAAAGTGAACCTTTGCACAAGGTGTATTGGATCTTGTTGTAATGATCATGTCTAGGTACAAATCATTATATAGAACCTATATTTCTCAAACTATGTTCATCTCGAATACTCTAACAATAAATGCAGTATTAATTATTCAGAGGTTTTTGTTTCATCTCGAATACTCTAACAATAAATGCAGCATTAATTAGTAGATTTTAATAATGAGCTTTCCGTTGTACGTACTATGTCATAAAATCCCTGTTAGACATGTATATTGAAGCCTTTGGGCTTTGTGTTTGATTAATAGTTTTAGCCCATAGCATGTTTGGTTTCTAGAACAGTTCTCAAGAATTATATATTGTAATGATTGGTTAATCAATAATCAAGCCAAATCATTAATCTAACATGGTATCAAGAGCTAAATCGATCCTCTCTTAATTCTCTTTTCTCCTTATCCCCGCTCTATCTTTCACCCACTATCTAAATAAAAACAAAACCCTAATAAAATTTTGTTCCATTTCTCTTCCGCACAAAATCAACCACCAATATTAGTTTTCTTTAGCCAACAATTGGAAATCAAACCACTGATATTAATTTTCTTTAGCAAACAATTGTTGACCACTTTTTGTCTCATTTAAGTGTGATATTTCGGCTTTTCAGTGTGACCATGGTGGTGAGTTCGATAACACCAACATCCTTAACTTGTTTGCTCATAATGGCATTCAAGTTCAGTTCTCTTGCCCAAAAACCTCCTAACAAAATGGAAAGTCAGAACGGATGATACGCACCATTAATAATGTTATTCGCACCCTTCTTTTCTAAGCTCACCTCCCACCTACATTTTGGGTTGAGGCATTACATATGGCCGCTTACTTACTAAATATCCTTCCCTCATCCGCTATTCAAAATGAAATACCTTGTACAAAATTGTTTAACAAACAACCCGACTACTCACGTCTTCGTATTTTTGGTTGTCTTTGTTACCCACACCTATATTCACCTCACAAACTTGCACCTCGCGCTACTCCTTGCATTTTTTGGGATATCCCGCATATCATCGTGGATATCGATGCCTTGACCTATCCACAAACAAAATCATCCTCTCTCGCCATGTCACATTTGATGAACTCCAATTCCCATATAGCTCCATAACAACATCAAACCCACCGTCTTACACTTTTCTTGACCCTACACCATCTCTTATTACCCATCATATTCTAAGTAACCCCTCTCTGCTCCCTACTACTCCAACCGAGCCCTTAACCAACTCTCATAACACAACATCCAAACCCATCTCCACTGCGGCCCAAGAGAACCTAGACCCAACACCACTTACCCAACAAACCCCTCCACCACTTAATCCATCCATGAGCCAACCTACATTGTCTCAATCTCTGAACCCCATTCCACCCTCTACAGCCCAACCCAACATAGCCTCTAACCCTCCTACCTGTACTCATCCTATGGTCACACGTGCCCAAGTTGGCACAGTTAAGCCCAATCCTCGTTTTCATGGTCATATCAATCATATTTCTCCCCTTCCTAAGTCTCCGTCTATTGCCTTATCTAATCCTAACTGGAGAGATGCTATGTACGATGAATATAATGCATTGATTAGAAATGGTACTTGGATTCTTGTCCCAAAACCACCTAATGTTAATGTGGTTCGGTCTATGTGGTTGTTTCGGCATAAATATCATGCCGATGGTTCTTTAAGCAGGTACAAGGCTCGTCTCGTGGCTAACGGAAATAGCCAACAGTTTGGTGTTGATTGTGATGATACATTTAGTCCGGTTGTTCAACCGGCTACTATTCGTACTGTTCTCAGTCTTGCATTATCTAGGAATTGGCCTATTCACCAACTTGATGTTAAGAACGCATTTCTTAACGGTTATCTATCTGAGACTGTTTATATGTATCAGCCTCCGGGGTTTGTTGATTCCAGGTTTCCACATCATGTTTGTCAATTGCAGAGGTCATTATACGGATTGAAACAAGTTCCTCGTGCTTGGTTTCAACGTTTTGCAGGTTATGCTCTACGGGTTGGCTTATCATCGAGTCGATGTGACTCGTCCCTATTTATCTATAGGCATGGTGCTGAGGTTGCATATTTGTTGATCTATGTTGATGATATTATATTGACAGCTTCCTCTATAGCTTTACTTCAGCGTATTATTGCTTCACTGCATAGAGAGTTTGATATGACTGATTTGGGGGCTCTTAATTATTTTTTGGGTATTTCTGTTACACATGACTCTAAAGGCATGTTTCTCTCTCAGAAGAAATATGCCTTGGAGCTTTTGAACAGGGCACGTATGGCTACATGTGATACGTGGGAATCGCACCAGGCTTTGTTGATCTATGTTGATGATATTATATTGACAGCTTCCTCTATAGCTTTACTTCAGCGTATTATTGCTTCACTGCATAGAGAGTTTGATATGACTGATTTGGGGGCTCTTAATTATTTTTTGGGTATTTCTGTTACACATGACTCTAAAGGCATGTTTCTCTCTCAGAAGAAATATGCCTTGGAGCTTTTGAACAGGGCACGTATGGCTACATGTGATACGTGGGAATCGCACCAGGCTTTACCTCTCAAGGGATCTTGAGAAGCTTACAACCCCCACCAGGCAGTGTACCTGATCGTTGTAGTATAGTATAGTGACAAGTACCGGGGGATTGATCGTTCAGCTAGGAATAGTGTCGCTAGGATTAGAAAACCTAAATACTAGTTCTAGAGATGAGGGATGATTCTTTTTGTATTTTTATATTTTTTAGAAAGCAAATAAAAATCTCGGGTTTGAAGGATTTGGGCGGAATTAGTTGCTAGTCAACTAACCCAATACTAAAGATGCAATCAAAATAAAATACTAAAAATGAAAATAAAACTAAATTAATCTAAGGTTGCGAGCAATAAGTGGGAGAAATGTGTTTACTTATATTTCACTACTCCCTAGATATCTTTTACACGTTAATTACTTGTTATAGTTGCGTGGATGAGGGATTGTATTCCTTAATACCATTCATGGGGTGGCGTACTTACTTCCCCAATCCTATGAGTGCCTACTTCACTCCTATGTCGAGCCTGCAAGAAGCTCCTAACATGGGATCATTAGAATTTACTCATGCATTAAATACAACCAATAAAACCTAGTACACATTGGTTCATGTTTCCTAAGACGTTCAAGCATGTTACCATTTGGAGATCTGCCAGTTTTCTTAAGCCTAACATTGAAATCATTCATCCAATACAACCATCAACAAATAATCAACATCTAGGTTTCATTAGATCTAAGCAAACACAAGATAAATCTAGCCTAGCATGGTGGAATTAAGACAAGCACAAGATATAGACAACCAACACATAGACATATTGATTGAATTAAGAAAAGACTTATCTTAATAACACATGTAAGGTTTCAAGGGTTGAAAACCCTTGAAAAGCTGCAAAATTCGTATATGGTTCGGCCTTAGGGTTTCTCCAAACTTGTTCCTCTTTAATGAATGAAAATTAGAAAACTATATATAGATATTAGAGGCTGACGGCGTCAAGAACAAACTTGTGACGCCGTCATCTCGCCGCCAAAATAATCCTGGGATGCCTTGATCTACATCTGACGCCGTCATGTATTCCATTATTGCAGGCCGTCACACATTTAACTCTTGACGCTCTACTTTGTGACGCCTTCATTTCTGTACTAGGTCGTCATGATCTTTACACTTGACGCCATCAAATTCTTCCTCTTGACGCTGTCACACACTGTTCCCAACATGGAAAATTAAGTCTTTGGCGTTTTCTTCATTTTTATGCTCCAAAAATGTCCGAATTGCTTCCTTTTCTAGATTTCACTCCCAAAGTACCTAAAATCACAAAAGGAACGATTTAGGGCAATATTTGATCAAATAAATTCAATTCCAGGCTTAAATGACCCCCTAAAAACAGATCATTTTTCGCCTCATCAACATGTAACCCCACTCGGACACCGGTTGACACGGAATCCAAGCTTAGTTCAGATGGGGATCCTGTTTCTGACCCCACTATATATCATAGTCTTGCAGGTGGTTTGCAATACTTGACATTTACTCGTCCTGATATATCCTATGCAGTGCAGCAGGTGTGTCTTCATATGCATGATCCTAGAGAGCCTCATTTTTGCAGCTCTCAAGCGAGTTCTACGTTATGTTCGTGGTACGTTGGACTTTGGTCTTAATGAGGCGAAAAATGAACCACTTTTAGGGGGTCATTTAAGCCCGGAATTGAATTTATTTGATCAAATATTGCCCTAAATCGTTCCTTTTGTGATTTTAGGTACTTTGGGAGAGAAATCTGGAAAAGGAAGCAATTCGGACGTTTTTGGAGCATAAAAGTGAAGAAAACGCCAAAGTCTTAATTTTTCTTGCTGGGAACAGTAGGTGACGGCGTCAAGAAGGAAATTCTGACGGCGTCAAGAGTAATTTCCATGACGACCCAGTACAGAATTGAAGGCGTCACGAGGTAGAGCGTCAAGAGTAAAATACGTGACGGCCTGGAAATGCTATAACGTGACGGCGTCAAAAGTAGATCAAGGCAGTCCGAGAAGTATTTTGGCGGCGAGATGACGGCGTCACCAATTTCATCTTGACGCCGTCAGCCTCAACTTTCTATATATAGTTTTCTAATTTTCATTCAAAAAAAGAGAATTTTTGGAGAAACCCTAATGCCGAACTTAGTACGAATTTTACAGGTTTTTCAAGGGTTCTCAGCCCTTGAAACCTTTCATGTGTAATTGAGATAAGTATTCTTTTAATTCAATCAATATGTCTATGTGTTGGTTGTCTATATCTTGTTCTTGTCTTAATTCCATCATGCTAGGCTAGATCTATCTTGTGTTTGCTTGGATCTAATGAAACCTAGATGTTAATTATGTGTTGATTACTTGTTTATGGTTGTATTGGATGAATGATTTCGATGTTAGGCTTAAGAAAACTGGCAGATCTCCAAATGGTAACATGCTTGAACGTCTTAGGAAACATGAACTGACGTGCACTAGGTTTTATTGGTAGTATTTAATGCATGAGTAAATTCTAATGATCCCATGTTAGGAGCTTCTTAGCCGGCTCGACATAGGAGTGAAGTAGGCACTCATAGGATTGGGGAATTAAGTGCGCCACCCCATGAATGGTATTAAGGAATACAATCCGTCATCCACGCAACAATAACAAGTAATTAACGTGTAAAAGATATCTAGGGAGTAGAAAAATCTAAGTAAACACAACTTCTCCACTTATTGCTCACAACCTTAGTTAATTTAGTTTATTTTCATTTCTACTATTTTATTTTGATTGCATCTTTAGTATTGGGTTAGTTGACTAGCAACTAATTCCGCCCAAATCCTTCAAACGCCGAGATTTTTACTTGCTTTCTAAAAAAAACATAAAAATACAAAAATAATCATCCTTCATCTTTAGAACTAGTATTTAGGTTTTCTAATCCTAGCGACACTATTCCTAGCTGAACGATCAATCCCCCGGTACTTGTCACTATACTATACTACAACGATCAGGTACACTGCCTGGTGGGGGTTGTAAGCTTCTCAAGATCCCTTGAGAGGTAAAGCCTGGTGCGATTCCCACGTATCAAGTTTTTGGCGCCGCTGCCGGGGAATAGTTATTGTCTAGGTTAGAATCTCTTTTTATTAGGTCTACTTGCTAGATTCCTTTCTAGTAAGATTTTATTTTTATTTTTAGGTTTTATTTAGTCTATCTTTTTCTTTGTGCCTTTGTTAGTAAATTAAATTCATTGACTATTCCGTTGACCATTATGGAAAACGCGAATCCACCCCTTTCCCCTAGAGAAGTGGCTGTGTTACGTGAACAAATTGAGAGTGAGATTAGGGAGCTTAGAGAGCTTAATAGGTTTATTAAAGTTGAGCTCGAACATGCATTTAGTGACCTAGCGACCGCCTTGTATTCAAATGAGGACCTAGGGCCTAATGACTTTGTGAATGTTGTTGAGGGACTAGAAGAGGAAGAAATAGATCTGAAGCTTAATGACTACTTTAATCTATACCCCACTAAGGAGGAGATTGCATATTATAATAATCTTATTGATAACCCGCGATCTCCTTTCACTATAATCGAACCTAAGATAAAGAGAGGCGATCCTAAGAATGCTAAAATACCATGTATGATTGGGTATAGACACGTTGAAAATGCTTACATTGACTTTAAATCCCCAATCAACATCATGTCCTCAAATGTTTATAATGATATTGTGAAAACAAGACTTGAACCTAGAAGAGATCCCAAATACCCCGGTGGAGTTTGTAACTTTGTCGGGAGAGTTAAAGGTTTACATGTCTTTGTTGGTAATTTCACTTTTGTCCCCGACTTTATGATTGTGGAAGATCTTGCTAATGTTAATGATTGTCGATTATCCAATGTTGTGTTTGGCAAACCGTTTGTTGAGGAGTCAAAGTTAGAATATGATGAGATAGAAGGGACAATCCGATTTGCAAGTAACACCGATAGTATCACTTATAGGATGCCTAATAGAATGAAAGAGTTTCGCTTTATATCCCGATTTGATAAGGATAACATTGGTGCTTTTGAGAACATCAATGAAGAGGATAAGAAAAAGGGCATGGATTATGTATGGGAAAAGAGGAGTCTTTTTTATAAAGATTGCTTGGCCCTAGGACCAAGGTATAAAGTCGATAAGGAATTGGCCCAAAGGATTATGGGGGCGATTGAGAAAAAGGTGATTGGTTTCTACAAAGAATACTTACAATCAGAGAGTGAAACTAAGGATGAGGTCACGTAGTAACCCATGACCTTGAGTCTAGCTACAAGACTCGTAAATAAAGAAAAGCGCTTCTTGGGAGGCAACCCATGCTTTGTGTGATTTTTATTTTGTTTGTTATTTGCTTCCGTATTCATGCTTTATTTTTATTGTTGGTAGATCATGTTTCTCAATTAAATAGTGGAAATACTTTACTTTGTTGTTTTGGCCTAGTCTTAACTCCACCTAAAAGTATTTTTGCAAAAGATAAGTGTAAGGGGAAACCCCAAATATGTTTTTAAGAAACAAACCGATCATGATTCTCCACAATATTAAATGAACGTGTATATTCGTATTTGTTAGAGTCAAATGCTTGTATCGAGTCATAATGAAGTTTTGCAGGATTTTCCAGGAAGTAGGACAAAGTTTTTCTAGAAAGTTTCCAGAAACTTAACATAAGAATTTCTGCAGGTCACTTCTGACGGCGTCACGAATTAACTCTTGACGGCGTCACGTGTAAAAATATGGAAATTTTACCGGTTTTATTTTTCTAATGGAGTCTTATGGTTTTTGTGAATTATTAAGTTTTATAATCTTCAAGAAATCTGCAAACTTCATTCCACAAGCATTATATCTTATTTTGTTTTCTAGGATTTAGTAACTTATGTAGGGTGCCGCCGATTTTATGCGAGGTTGTCTTGTCTATCTTCTCAGGATTCACAGGTTATGTATGACAAGAAGATGATTTATATTCTGGAAGGGAAGCTTTGATTGTTCATTTTCTTGGAGGAATATTTAACCTGGCCACCTTATTATCCATACCGAGCGAATCAGGGGAGTATTTGATTTCATTCTTTTTATTTTTTCACTTTTACATTCTTTAATTGAACATTGGGGACAATGTTCATCTTAAGTATAAGGGGAGGGTAAAATGATGATACCTTACATGTTGATACGTGGGAATCGCACCAGGCTTTACCTCTCAAGGGATCTTGAGAAGCTTACAACCCCCACCAGGAAGTGTACCTGATCGTTGTAGTATAGTATAGTGACAAGTACCGGGGGATTGATCGTTCAGCTAGGAATAGTGTCACTAGGATTAGAAAACCTAAATACTAGTTCTAAAGATGAGGGATGATTATTTTTGTATTTTTTATTTTTTTAGAAAGCAAGTAAAAATCTCAGGTTTGAAGGATTTAGGCGGAATTAGTTGCTAGTCAACTAACCCAATACTAAAGATGCAATCAAAATAAAATACTAAAAATGAAAATAAACTAAATTCTACTAAGGTTGTGAGCAATAAGTGGAGAAAATGTGTTTACTTAGATTTCACAACTCCCTAGATATCTTTTACACGTTAATTACTTGTTATAGTTGCGTGGATGACGGATTGTATTTCTTAATACCATTCATGAGGTGGCGCACTTAATTCCCCAATCCTATGAGTGCCTACTTCACTCCTATGTCGAGCCGGCTAAGAAGCTCCTAACATGGGATCATTAGAATTTACTCATGCATTAAATACAATCAATAAAACCTAGTGCACGTCAGTTCATGTTTCTTATGACGTTCAAGCATGTTACCAATTGGAGATCTGCCAGTTTTCTTAAGCCTAACATCGAATTCATTCATCCAATACAACCATAAACAAGTAATCAGCACATAATTAACATCTAGGTTTCATTAGATCCAAGCAAACACAAGATAGATCTAGCCTAGCATGATGGAATTAAGACAAGAACAAGATATAGACAACCAACACATAGACATATTGATTGAATTAAAAGAACACTTATCTCAATTACACATGAAAGGTATCAAGGGCTAAGAACCCTTGAAAAACCTGTAAAATTCGTGCCAAGTTCGTACTTAGGGTTTCTCCAAAACTTTTCTCTTTTAATGTGATAATTAGAAAACTGTATATAGGAAATAGGGGCTGACGGCGTCAAGAACAATTTTGTGACGCCGTCACCTCGCCGCCAAAATACTCCTCGGACTGCCTTGATCCAGATCTAACGCCGTCAAGTGTTATGTGTTTCCAGGCCGTCATGCTTTTTCCTCTTGACGCCCTACCTTGTGACGCCGTCAAATATGTACTGGGCGTCTGGGCCGTCATGGAAATTACTCTTGACGCCGTCAAGATTTTCTTCTTGACTCCGTCACCTACTGTTCCCAGCAAGGAAAATTAAGACTTTGGCATTTTCTTCAGTTTTATGCTCCAAAAACGTCCGAATTGCTTCCTTTTCCAGATTTCTCTCCCAAAGTACCTAAAATCACAAAAGGAACGATTTAGGGCGATATTTGATCAAATAAATTCAATTTCGGGCTTAAATAACCCCCTAAAAGTGGTTCATTTTTCGCCTCATCATATACCCTTACACTTGAGATTTGCTTGTCCTCAAGCAAATGCGCTTTTATTCTAATCAAAATACAAGTTAGGGGTCATTTAACACTAATATAAAAGTAATTACAACAAATAATCGTTCCACTAAAGACCAATAGACAAGCACGGAGGTCATATACTAGCACCTCACAAATAGTGTTTAGATACTCACATTTCTCGGGTGTAATAAAGTATAAATTACAATATGGAAACGGAAGATATCTCTCACTACCTGTCATAGCAAAATAGATTACCATAGGCCTAGGAAAGGATCAAACCTCCACCACATGGCGTAAGCACCTAGGATAAACTATCAAAGAGGTCTTTTAAAGGGTTGTAACGTTAGGTGTAGGGATATGAAATACACGGTTTTGTTGGATAAAGGAAGTTTTACTGGTCGCGAGTTAACAATCTTGGTTAATTACATGTACAATGTGGCGTTGTTAAGCCAAGACTAGACTCGACTTTAAGCTAATAAATGAAAAATAACAAAAAACATAAAATGAACATAGAATGAAACGGGATGGTAATCCGTATGTTTTTTCTCTTTTTCTTTTTCTATTTTTTTTTCTTTTTTTCTTGTTTTTCGATTATTTTTTTTTTTTTTTTTTTTTTTATCTTTTTTTTTTTTTTTTTTTTTTGCATACACTCTTACCCTACCATCCAAAATAATACATCATAGGGAATGAACATTTCCCTTACGCTTGAATTTTTACATACTTTACAATAAACTAATCTAATGACTCGAATTAAGAAAATCAAAACACTTGGAGTACTTTTAAGATTAACGCACATATGGGGGTAATAAATGATGTTCTTCCCCATTACTCCATAAATAAGTACTTTACCCATGAGTCCCAATCGTCCCAAAACAATATGTACAAGGATATGACTCGACTTAGCAACCATGTAATCAATTTGATAGTTAACTTAGGGTTTAACAAATAACAATAATGCACTAAAAATGAGCGCATACACGGAAGGCTAAGGCGATTTGGTTGTACATTTAAGTGGGGTGTAACAAATTCTTCCTTTAAGTAAAATGCTTAAAGTTAGAAACGAAAAGATAGGCTCGGAGGGGTGTACTAGGGGTTTCGTGTACTAAAAATGAGTACAACGCTAAGGTGTGGGAAAAATTAGTTGACTTAACTAGCCAAGTAATATGACTTAAATGGTCAAGTAATTATGAAACGGGTTTTAACACAAGGGTGATCCTAATGCCTCTTATCATGTAGTAAATCCTACTACACGAATGTAGTCTCACTAGCGGTCTCAGGATGCATCACTAACGCAAGTTCTAGAATCTAAATGCTACCGGTACACTCATAAGCACTAATAGTAAATGCTTTTCCTATCAAATCTAAAGGCGAACCTAACATATTTGGGTAGAAAATTTTTCTGAATATACGGTTTTGTGCTAGTCATACAATCTCCTATCCATGAGACGCTTGCTATGGCTAAAGTTTCACTCCTAAATGTTGTAAAAAATTTTAAATTTGGCGCTAAAATTGCACTAACAAGTATTTCTCATAGTTTTATTACACATCTACCATCAAACAAAACAAACTCAAGCGAAAGTGCATATGTAAGGTATCATCTTTTTACCCTCCCCTTACACTTAAGATGAACATTGTCCCCAATGTTCAAGTAAAGAATGTAAAAGGGAAATAATTAAAAAGAATGAAATCAAATACTCCCCTGATTCGCTCGGTATGGATAATAAGGTGGCCAGGTTAAATCTTCCTCCAAGAAAATGAACAATCAAAGCTTCCCTTCCAGAATATAAATCATCTTCTTGTCATACATAACCTGTAAATCCTGAGAAAACAGACAAAACAACCTCGCGTAAAATCGGCGGCATCCTATATAAGTTACTAAATCCTAGAAAACAAGATAAGATATAATGCTTGTGGAATGAAGTTTGCAGATTTCCTGGAGATTATAAAACTTAATAATTCACAAAAACCATAAGACTCCGTTAGAAAAACAAAACTGGTAAAATTTCCAGATTTTTACACGTGACGCCGTCAAGAATTAATTCTTGACGCCGTCAGAAGTGACTTGTAGAAATTCTTATGTTAAGTTTCCGGAAAATTTTTGGAAAAACTTGGTCCTACTTCCTGGAAAATCCTGCAAAACTTCATTATGACTCAATACAAGCATTTGACTCTAACAAATACGAATATACATGTTCATTTAATATTGTGGAGAATCATGATCGGTTTGTTTCTTAAAAACATATTTGGGGTTTCCCCTTACACTTATCTTTTGCAAAAATACTTTTAGGTGGAGTTAAGACTAGGCCAAAAACAACAAAGTAAAGTATTTCCACTATTTAATTGAGAAACATGATCTACCAACAATAAAAATAAAGCATGCATACGGAAGCAAATAACAAACAAACAAAAATAAAATCACACAAAACAAGGGTTGCCTCCCAAGAAGCGCTTTTCTTTGTTTACGAGTCTTGTAGCTAGACTCAAGGTCATGGGTTACTACGTGATACGGGTGAGTTCCTCATTGAGGACATCTTTGGGATCAAACTTAGGTTTCAACTTCCTATCGGTTTCCTTAGTATGGTAAGACCTTTCAAACTTTTCTCCATCTGGATCATACAAAGTCATCCTCATATGCCATGATCCGTCACCTTCTTTAGGTGGCTTGTCCCACCTCTATTTACACTTGTCTCCCTCTCTTTTCCACTTATTCATCTCTATATTAATAGGCATTACGCTCAAGAACTCAATCATCTTCCTAAAGACTAAGGGGTCCTCAAAGGGATCTAGCTCTTCATCTCTAGCTATGAGTTGTTCTACCGAATGTGTCTTTTCAATGAAATCTTTCTCTAGATAAAATGGGCATTGAGGTCCTATGAAGTTCCTTTCTATCCAAGGTCCATATCTAGATGGTCTCCTATTCATCTCAACCCAATGTGGTGTCGGTTCATCATCACAATCATAACTATACTTCTTTACATCGTACACCGACCTAGTATCGCCTTCAGCTACCGCTATCTTAGACTCCTTACAATCTATCATGGCGCTAGCGGTTGCTAAAAATCCTCTTCCTACCAATAATGGGCATGTAGTGTCACTAACCATGTCTAGGACGTGAAAATCCGCTAATATAGTTAACTTTCCTACGTGAACAACTACAACCTTAATTATTCCAACTGGGTGGGCAATACTCCCATCCGCTAGCCCTATCAATACCTTCGTTTCCTCTAACTTTCCTAGCTTAAGAGCGGTGAATAAGGATAAGGGAATCAAGTTAAGGCTTGACCCTAAATCGGCTAGTGTGTCGAAAGCTTCGGATCTTCCTATCTTACAAGGCAAAACAAATATACCCGGATCATCAAGCTTTTTAGGCAACTTGTTTTGAACGAAGGTGGTCCCATTTTTACCTAGTTTAAACTTCTCATATTTTTCTAGGAGGGCACTATAGTAGGGAGCACGTGATAAGACATCAATGACGGGGCGTTCAAGGTGGAGTTCCTTGAATTCATCGTCAAGGTCTTGCGTAAGAGGTGTTTCAACTATACTTTTGACCAGTTCGGGTGTTTTACTTGATTGGTCCTTTTGAAGAATTTGGTTTTGTTTGAAACACGTGCTCGTTCATTTAACCGAGTAGTATTGTGGATACGAAGTGGGTGACAAAACTGAGGATATGGAATTAATGTTTAGTTTTGGATTCTTGACCGTGTCACTTGGGAGTGCTCCCATTTCTCGGTCATTGAGAACTTTCAACAATGCGTCAATTTTGGTGGTCATCTCGCTTTGCTTTTGTTTGAAATCGGCTTCAAACTTAGATATGCGAGCTTCTTGAGATGCCATGAATTTTGACATCAATCCTTCAAGATTCTTGGTACTACCATAGTTGTTAGAAGGATTGTTATTGAAGGTATAGTTGGAGGGTGGACCGTTTGGTTGATAACGATTAGGCGGATTGGAAGAATTGGGTTGATTTTGTTTCCACCTAAGGTTTGGGTGATTTTTCCAAGAGGGGTTGTATGAATCACCGTAAGGGTTTGGCTCGGGCTTGAAAGTGTACCACTTATCTCCCGCTTCGTCGGTACGCGTGGATGCGTAGTCCGCAAAAGCTGTTCCGGGGAGTTTCACACAATCATGAGTGTCGTGGGGACCACTACATAATTTGCATGAAGAAGTGATTTTGTTCATTTGGCTTGAAGGTTTAGGAGCTTCGTAGGATTTCATGAGAAACTTGACTTGGTCCTCAAGTTCCATGATCCTACGGTCGGGAGTGCTAGAATTGTTCGAAGGCAAAGATATTGCCTTGACCGTTTTGTTCAAATCACGGGGATCATTCCAACTTTCGTTGTCATGGAGAGCAAGATCTTCTATGAGTTCCCATGATTGTTCCGCACTTAGATCACGTAGCTTACCACCGGCCGATTGGTCAATGGCTCGCCTCGTGGAGAGATCGATATGGTCATAAAAGATTTGGACTTGGAGCCAAAGATCTATGCCATGATGAGGGACTTTTTGGAGTAAGTCCTTGAAACGAGTCCATGCTTCATAAAGAGATTCATTTTGACGTTGTTGGAACATCAAGATGTCATTTCTAAGCTGAGTAGTTCTCCCCGGTGGGAAAAATTGAGCAAGGAAACGAGTGGTGAGATCATCCCATGTGGTGATGGATCCCACGGGTAAACGCTCAAGCCATTGACTAGCTTGATCCCGTAGAGAGAATTGAAATAGGCGTAATCGGGTTGTCTCTCTAGTTTCAACACCTAGGTCTCTGGAATCTACAAATTTAAGGAAGTCCTTAAGATGTTGATTTGGATCTTCGGAACGAAGTCCATGGAATGCACATTCGCTTTGCACCAACCGGATGGTGTCAGATCGCAAGGGGGTCACATTGGCTCCGGTGAGCTCAATGGTGTTTCGGTAGCCTTGGTGGCTAGGTCGGGAATATTCTCCTAAGGTTCGGGGCCTAAGGGGTTCTAGTGGTGGGTTTTGTTGTGGTGGGATGACGGGTTCAAGGATGTTCCCATCGTCCATGATGTCGGGTGGTGAAGAGTTACGAACAAAAACACAAAGAAATAAGATAGACTAAAGAAAACCTAAAAATAAAAATAAAATCTTACTAGAAAGGAATCTAGCAAGTAGACCTAATAAAAAGAGATTTTAACCTAGACAATAATTATTCCCCAGGTTGCGGCGCCAAAAACTTGATACGTGGGAATCGCACCAGGCTTTACCTCTCAAGGGATCTTGAGAAGCTTACAACCCCCACCAAGAAGTGTACCTGATCGTTGTAGTATAGTATAGTGACAAGTACCGGGGGATTGATCGTTCAGCTAGGAATAGTGTCGCTAGGATTAGAAAACCTAAATACTAGTTCTAAAGGTGAGGGATGATTATTTTTTATTTTTTTATTTTTTTAGAAAGCAAGTAAAAATCTCAGGTTTGAAGGATTTGGGCGGAATTAGTTGCTAGTCAACTAACCTAATACTAAAGATGCAATCAAAATAAAATACTAAAAATGAAAATAAACTAAATTATACTAAGGTTGTGAGCAATAAGTGGAGAAAATGTGTTTACTTAGATTTCACTACTCCCTAGATATCTTTTACACGTTAATTACTTGTTATAGTTGCGTGGATGACGGATTGTATTCCTTAATACCATTCATGGGGTGGCGCACTTAATTCCCCAATCCTATGAGTGCCTACTTCACTCCTATGTCGAGCCGGCTAAGAAGATCCGAACATGGGATCATTAGAATTTACTCATGCATTAAATACAATCAATAAAACCTAGTGCACGCCAGTTCATGTTTCTTAAGACGTTCCAGCATGTTACCAATTGGAGATCTACCAGTTTTCTTAAGCCTAACATCGAATTCATTCATCCAATACAACCATAAACAAGTAATCAACACATAATTAACATCTAGGTTTCATTAGATCCAAGTAAACACAAGATAGATCTAGCCTAGCATGATGGAATTAAGACAATAACAAGATATAGACAACCAACACATAGACATATTGATTGAATTAAAAGAACACTTATCTCAATTACACATGAAAGGTATCAAAGGCTAAGAACCCTTGAAAAACCTGTAAAATTCGTGCCAAGTTCGTACTTAGGGTTTCTCCAAAACTTTTCTCTTTTAATGTGAAAATTAGAAAACTATATATAGGAAATAGGGGCTGACGGCGTCAAGAACAATTTTGTGACGCCGTCACCTCGCCGCCAAAATACTCCTCGGACTGCCTTGATCCAGATCTGACGCCGTCAAGTGTTATGTGTTTCCAGGCCGTCATACTTTTTCCTCTTGACGCCCTACCTTGTGACGCCGTCAAATATGTACTGGGCCGTCATGGAAATTACTCTTGACGCCGTCACCTACTGTTCCCAGCAAGGAAAATTAATACTTTGGCGTTTTCTTCACTTTTATGCTCCAAAAACGTCCGAATTGCTTCCTTTTCCAGATTTCTCTCCCAAAGTACCTAAAATCACAAAAGGAACGATTTAAGGCAATATTTGATCAAATAAATTCAATTTCGGGCTTAAATGACCCCCTAAAAGTGGTTCATTTTTCGCCTCATCATATGTACACTTTCGCTTGAGTTTGTTTTGTTTAATGATAGATGTGTACTAAAACTATGAGAAATACTTGTTAGTGCAATTTTAGCGCCAAATTTAATATTTTTTACAACATTTAGGAGTGAAACTTTAGCCATAGCAAGCGTCTCATGGATAGGAGATTGTATGACTAGCACAAAACCATATATTCAGAAAAATCTTCCACCCAAATATGTGAGGTTCGCCTTTAGATTTGATAGGAAAAGCATTTACTATTAGTGCTTATGAGTGTACCGGTAGCATTTAGATTCTAGAACTTGCGTTAGTGATGCGTTCCGAGACCGCTAGTGAGACTACATTCGTGTAGTAGGATTTACTACATGATAAGAGGCATTAGGATCACCCTTGTGTTAAACCCGTATCATAATTACTTGACCATTTAAGTTATATTACTTGGCTAGTTAAGTCAACTAATTTTTCCCACACCCTTAGCGTTGTACTCATTTTTAGTACACGAAACCCCTAGTACACCCCTCCGAGCCTATCTTTTCGTTTCTAACTTTAAGCATTTTACTTAAAGGAAGAATTTGTTACACCCCATTTAAATGTACAACCAAATCGCCTTAGCCTTCCGTGTATGCGCTCATCTTTAGTGCATTATTGTTATTTGTTAAACCCTAAGTTAACTATCTAATTGATTACATGGTTGCTAAGTCGAGTCATATCCTTGTACATATTGTTTTGGGACGATTGGGACTCATGGTTAAAGTACTTATTTTATGGAGTAATGGGGAAGAACATAATATTATTACCCCCATATGTGCGTTAATCTTAAAAGTGCTCCAAGTATTTTGATTTTCTTAATTCGAGTCATTAGATTAGTTTATTGTAAAGTATGTAAAAATTCAAGTGTAAGGGAAATGTTCATTCCCTATGATGTATTATTTCGGATGGTAGGATAAGAGTGTATGCGCACAAAAAAAAAAAAAAAAAAAAAAAAAAAAAAAAAAAAAAAAAAAAAAAAATCGAAAAATCAAGAAAAAAGAAAAAAAAATAGAAAAAAAAAAGAAAAGAGAAAAAACATACCGACTACCATCCCTTTTTATTCTATGTTCATTTTATGTTTTTGTTATTTTTGATTTATTAGCTTAAGTCGAGTCTAGTCTTGGCTTAGCAACGCCACATTGTACATGTAATTAACCAAGATTGTTAGCTCGCCACCAGTAAAAACTTCCTTTATCCAACAAAACCGTGTATTTCATATCCCTACACCTAACGTTACAACCCTTTAAAAGACCTTTTTGATAGTTTATCCTAGGTGCTTACGCCATGTGGTGGAGGTTTGATCCTTTCCCAAGCCTATGGTAATTTATTTTTGCTATGACAGGTAGTGAGAGATATCTTCCGTTTCCATATTGTAATTTATACTTTATTACACCCGAGAGATGTGAGTATCTAAACACTATTTGTGAGGTGCTAGTGTATGACCTCCATGCTTGTCTATTGGTCTTTAGTGGAACGATTATTTGTTGTAATTACTTTTATATTAGTGTTAAACGACCCCTAACTTGTATTTTGAGTAGAATAAAAGCGCATTTGCTTGAGGACAAGCAAATCTCAAGTGTAAGGGTATATGATGAGGCGAAAAATGAACCACTTTTAGGGGGTCATTTAAGCCTGGAATTGAATTTATTTGATCAAATATTGCCCTAAATCGTTCCTTTTGTGATTTTAGGTACTTTGGGAGAGAAATCTGGAAAAGGAAGCAATTCGGACATTTTTGGAGCATAAAAGTGAAGAAAACGCCAAAGTCTTAATTTTCTTGCTGGGAACAGTAGGTGACGGCGTCAAGAAGGAAATTCTGACGGCGTCAAGAGTAATTTCCATGACGACCCAGTACAGAATTGAAGGCGTCACGAGGTAGAGCGTCAAGAGTAAAATACGTGACGGCCTGGAAAATGCTATAACGTGATGGTGTCAAAAGTAGATCAAGGCAGTCCGATAAGTATTTTGGCGGCAAGATGACGGCGTCACCAATTTGGTCTTGACGCCGTCAGCCTCAATTTCCTATATATAGTTTTCTAATTTTCATTCAAAAAAAGAGAAGTTTTGGAGAAACCCTAAGGCCGAACTTAGTACGAATTTTATAGGTTTTTCAAGGGTTCTCAGCCCTTGAAACCTTTCATGTGTAATTGAGATAAGTATTCTGTTAATTCAGTCAATATGTCTATGTGTTGGTTGTCTATATCTTGTTCTTGTCTTAATTACATCATGCTAGGCTAGATCTATCTTGTGTTTGCTTGGATCTAATGAAACCTAGATGTTAATTATGTGTTGATTACTTGTTTATGGTTGTATTGGATGAATGATTTCGATGTTAGGCTTAAGAAAACTGGCAGATCTCCAAATGGTAACATGCTTGAACGTCTTAGGAAACATGAACTGACGTGCACTAGGTTTTATTGGTTGTATTTAATGCATGAGTAAATTCTAATGATCCCATGTTAGGAGCTTCTTAGCCGGCTCGACATATGAGTGAAGTAGGCACTCATAGGATTGGGGAATTAAGTGCGCCACCCCATGAATGGTATTAAGGAATACAATCCGTCATCCACGCAACTATAACAAGTAATTAACGTGTAAAAGATATCTAGGGAGTAGTGAAATCTAAGTAAACACAACTTCTCCACTTATTGCTCACAACCTTAGTTAATTTAGTTTATTTTCATTTCTAGTATTTTATTTTGATTGCATCTTTAGTATTGGGTTAGTTGACTAGCAACTAATTCCGCCCAAATCCTTCAAACCCCGAGATTTTTACTTGCTTTCTAAAAAAAACATAAAAATACAAAAATAATCATCCTTCATCTTTAGAATTAGTATTTAGGTTTTCTAATCCTAGCGACACTATTCCTAGCTGAACGATCAATCCCCCGGTACTTGTCACTATACCATACTACAACGATCAGGTACACTGCCTGGTGGGGATTTGTAACCTTCTCAAGATCCCTTGAGAGGTAAAGCCTGGTGCGATTCCCACGTATCAGGTCTCCAACTTTATGCCTCTCCTACGGGTTCTCTCGTTGCTTATTCTGATGCTGATTGTACTGGTTGTCCTGCCACTAGACGTTCTACTTCTGGTTACTATGTTTTCTTAGGAGATAATATCCTCTCGTGGTCCTCAAAATGCCAACTTACACTCTCTAGATCGAGTGCTGAGGCAGAATATAGAGGCGTCGCAAATGCTGTTGCAGAAACAGCGTGGCTTCGTAATCTTCTTCTTGAGCTTCATACACCATTATTATCTGCCACCCTTGTCTATTGTGACAATGTTAGTGCTATTTACTTGACAGCTAATCCGGTTCAACATCAGCGGACTAAACACATTGAGATTGATATTCATTTTGTTCGTGATATGGTTGCTTGGGGACAAGTTCGGGTGCTTCATGTGCCCTCGCGTTATCAGTATGCTGACATTTTCACTAAGGGTTTACCGACTGCACTATTTGAAGAATTTCGTGCCAGTTTGAGTATTCGGTCATCTCCCGCTCAAACTGCAGGGAAGTATTAGACATGTATATTGAAGCCTTTGGGCTTTGTGTTTGATTAATAGGCTTAGCCCATAGTATGTTTGGTTTCTAGAATAGTCCTCAAGGATTATATATTGTAATGATCGGTTAATCAATAATCAAGCCAAATCAGTAATCTAACGATCCCATTATCCTTTTCGTTTGGAGGGTATAATCGTCTTTTTACTGAGTCGCATTTTCCTCTCTCTCGATATACTACCCAGCAGACGTCTAATCCATTTTTCCGCCATTATGTCTAATATAAGTAGGCAGTATACTCACTGCTCATCCCCAAACTTGTTATAGAAACCTACCCACAAAACCATAATACAATGTCACACATGAAATCTAAAATTGTAAGTGATAAGTCAACAACAACCAACCTTGGACTGACTTTATGGCAGATCAGAGAAGAGCTTTTCTTCGATGACTATGAGACAGAGTGAAATGGTGCAATCAGGAGATATGGTAAATGTTTTTTGGTGATAATCTTTTACAATGACATATTTTTTAGATTGTTTAAGGTATTTCCTTTTTAAGTAAGATAACCGTAACAGTGTTTTTTTATGTGTTTCAACAGTTGATCGTGTTGGTTCCTTTAGCATGAGGTTTCACCACATTGGCATATTTAAAAACTGGCCTAGGAGAATCTATGAAGGAGGTAAGGAATGCCAGGTTAATTTTATTGAAATAAATGAGGTTACTGTAGATCAGTTTGATGCTCTAATGACCCAAATTGGTTATGATGAAGGACAGACCAATAATTACTATTACTTTGTTAAGCCTGGTAGTATACTTGATGATAGTTGGTATAGCTTTCGTGAGCTTGAGAATCTTGAGTTACTGAAAGACATTGTCAAGGACCATAAAATGATAGATGTGTTTGTTGAAATAGGCAAGTCAAGATTAGAGTTGTCTGAAATGTCCCCACGGTCTATTAAGACCGTAATTTTGGAGATGGATGAACCAACTAGAAAAGTAGCTAGTGCTGCTATCCAATCGTGTTGTAGACGATTGGTATTAGATGACCTTGATTATGGACCCGTACTTCAGCCATTTTTGCAATTAACGCAAGTATCTATGGACGTTGATTATCTTGGCCAATCTAGTCAGTTGCCACACATTGATCCTGTTTTTTCAGCACTAGACATATCTTCCTTTGCCAGCCAACCTGTTGATAACAGTGAGGATGCATTAGTACTTATGGATAAGGACAATAGTTTTCCGGACCTTGATAATTTTAAGGTTAATTTGTTCCGAGTGACTAAGGATAAGCCGGTAAAGAAAGTAGGAAGACCACTAGTTGATGCAAATAACATTTTTTAGGAACCTGATGTAGATGTCACCCTATTCCAATTAACTCAGGATAACCAGATAGAGCAAGTAGGAAGAGCAATTGTGGGTGGCAATAACAGGGAAGAGGAGGATGATGAGGATATCACTCTGTTCCAAGTGAGTGACACTGGTCACTTAGGCAATGTAGTTGATGACATAGTTGTGGGAAATGAAAAAGGATAATTGTGAGGAGAATGATGTACAACTTATGTTGATCCAAGGGAGTCAGACTCCTGAGTTAGGCAACGCAGGAACATTGATTCGTTGTGTTTTGGTGTGCAAAAACAATTTATCAAAATACCAACAAACGTGATGTCAATGTTATCGTGAGACAACAAGACGTAGAGAATTACAAGTAAACCTTTAGGAAAAAGATTACCTCGTAAGCTCTTGAAAGTGATATTTAAGACCGGAAAGTGATTCCCGGGTCGTGTCCCAACGAGGTGTGAATGGAAAGCTTCGTGAAAAGATCGAGATTAAAATCTTGTATGTTTGGTTGAGAAAGATTATTTGGTTTTGTGATACGAAAATTTGAAAATTAACGAATGAGAATGAGATAAACGTAACCTAAATGGGAATATAAACAAGGGAATGCTAAGGAATATTTAAAATTACCTAAAAAACTACGGGAAACAAAATTAGGTATCGGGAAATCCTAAAACACAATATAACACATAAACGTGACGTTTAATTTAATAAAAACGCGAGCGCGCAAAATAAAACGTGAATTTAATGCTACGTTAACCCTACGGACATGAAAATTATATTTCTACGATCCTAATGATAAAAGAAATTTTTAAGAACAAGAAAATTATTTTTTTGAGTTTTATATTTTTTATTATTAATTATTTACTTATATAACTAAAGTTAATTATTAAAAATACTAAACTATTTTTGAAAATTACAAAACTTTTTTTAAAAATACTTTAAGCTAACAAAAACTTAGGAAAAATGTGAAAAGTCCCATTTGCTTATAATTAAGCAGTGGAATAAGCAAACTGAGCTAAATAAGCTAAAATTGGTAACATTACTATAAAAATAAATTTTGCAAAGATAATCCTGAAAAAGACCCTAGGGCGCTTGGTACTTGTGTGTGGAGTGTGTGTTTATGATGTGCTTAGGTCCCAGGTTTGATTCCAACAAAACCCCACTTTTTGCAACTCTTTTTTTTCTCAAAATTTTTTTACACAAACTGATTAAACACATGAAGATAAACATTTTGTGAAAACTGAAGATGAACACAGAAATAAGGGAAATTATAAGCAGTTAAACTAAGTTATACAAAGGTAATTTCAGAAAATTAACAAACTACTATGAAAGCTATAAAGAAGCTATACTAAGGGTGAAACTAACTAAAGGCAACTAAAGTGGTCCTAAATAAGCTAAAGGGACAGGTAATAAGCGGTTTAAGAAAATCCTAATGAGCTCTAAATAGCTAACACTAAACAAACCCAAAGCTGCAACACAGATAAGCAGAGGCAAGATGGCAAGTTTGATGGCCTAAAAAGTCATCATGAAAAAATTATAAAAATTAAATAAAAATACCATCCTGTAGATGGGCTGATAAATAAGCTAGGAACAAAAGGTTAAAGCTAAACGACAAACAACGAACAAATTAAAAATAGAGGGGTACATGGCTGTAGGACATACAAATTTGCAGGCCTGGAGGCTGATCTTAAGCCAAAAATCAGCCACCAAATAAGCTCTAACACCAAAA
Organism: Artemisia argyi; assembly: GCA_030686995.1. Taxonomy (NCBI): domain Eukaryota; kingdom Viridiplantae; phylum Streptophyta; class Magnoliopsida; order Asterales; family Asteraceae; genus Artemisia; species Artemisia argyi. Next base: position 120,762,259 of record CM060677.1, on the reverse strand, counting down.
CCAAGCTCAGAAAAGTTAAGTCTAAACTTTGAACTACTTATAAAATCAAATTCCAATCCTCAATCCTATCCCTACCTATCTAGAATTTGGACCAAACTGGGGTTGTTTGAGGCAAGGTTGCATTAGCAGATTTGAAAACATCCTTAAGGGCTTATTTGAGCTAAAGCAAGAAAATGATTAAAGTAGGTTGTAACAACTGAGCATAAGTAGAAACAAGAGAGCTGATAAAATATGAAAGCTAGGCTACATAAGTGAACAAAAAAGAGAATGGGTTTTAATGGGTGAGTTACTAACAAATGCCATCTACTAATTTACCTAGGCTAACACTATGTAACTGATGCAACGCAAATCTAATGCTAGAGAAACCTTCAAAACCTTATAAACTTAATGGAACAGCACAACCTAAGTTTAAAACTGCTAATAATAATGAATTACAACTAATAGAGATAGAAATTTGGTTCAAAAACTAGTGTTAGGCAACCAAAGTTTCTTATGCCAAACCCTCCCTGTTTTTAAAACTAGAACTTACCAAACTATGCTAATGTGTAACAAAATGGTAACTCAGAAATAAGCATTAACAGATTATAAATAAGCAATTTGAAAAAGAGTTTTAAAATTGAGAACACTGAATGGAAGTAAACTTAAATTGCATTCATTAAAACTAGAAAGTACATGAAGAAAACTTAAAAACTAAAACTCTAGACTAAAAACCTACTGCCAAACAATGGCTACAAACAACTAAATTTATACTACTGATGACTAGGGTTTCCTTCCTTGTGCTTGTTCTCTTGTGCTTCTTTGAAGCCTTCTCAACCATTGAATTAAAGCAGCAATCATATCAACCCTTGATTCCAATTGGCGCCCAAATATGAGGTGTGGATTGGTGACATGGCTGGTGGTAGGTAGGGATTTGTGAGAGGTGAGGGAGGATAGTGGAATGGTGCTTTGAGGTTCTTGGGATTGGGGTTGAGTGTGGCAGAAGTGGAGTATAGCAGTTGTGGTGGTGGTTGTTTGTTCCCTGGGTAAAACGAGTGAGGGAGAAGAAAGGGATGAGGTGTTTGACCTGGTCAAAGGACCAGGTAATTTGGAGGCGTTTTTATTAGATGTAGGTTAGGGTTTTGGGCTGGATTAGGCTTGGGGAAGACATTGGGCCAAGGGATGGATTGGATCATGGGGTGGGTAATAATATTAATGGTTCGTATGGTGTATGTAGTGAACAATTAACAAGGACCATTTTTGCAATAATCTAATTTTTACGGGGTCCTAGCCGCCAATATTCCAAACTTCTACCAAAGGCCAGTTTTGTCAAGTTATGAATTCCCAAGGTCCACTTTGTCACATTTCTACAAATTATAATTCCCGGGGGCCATTATTGACAACTTTGCAAACTTGAGGGACTAAACTTGTACATTTTTGAAAAATTTTCTCCCAAGGATCGTTTTTGATAACTTATGATTTCCAAAAGACATTTGTTGATTTTTATTTCAAAATAAATTCACAGGGACTGATTTTGACAACTTTTGAAAGTTGGGGGATTGAAGCTGCCAATTATGCAAACTTTGTTCGTTTTGCGTTTGTTTTTAATTATTTTGCATATGAAACATGTAAAACACGATCTTTGGGATATTTTCCGTATTTTGATGTGTTTTTTAGTGTTTTTAAACATTTTTGCAGTTCAGATTTGACTAAAAATGATGAGTATTTACACACTCATCAATCCCCCACACTAAACTATTGCTAGTCCCTAGCAATCTTTTATGAAAATTTAATGGATTTGAAGTCTCTTTACCAAAAGCCATTACTTCTGGAGTAGCCAAATGTTTCGGTTCAAGTAAGAACTATGGTACACTGATAACCATATGATTTTTAGCAAACCATAAGATTCCAACGGTTTTGATTTATCTTTACCAAAAGCCATTTGCTTTTGGACTAGCCAACTCTTTGATGGAACACTGTCATCATCTTGGTGAGTTGATTACCAATTATGGTATTCCACTGCCTTTACCACAAGCCATAATCTTGTGGGCTAGCCAACTCTTCTACTTTTTAGGATATGGTGAGTTGAATACCATACAATTTTTGGCAAATTGCCAGCCATCAACGGATTTGAGTTATCTTTACCAAGAGCCGTTTGCTCCTGGATTAGCCAGTCCTTATGTTAGACGTGGTGGACTGATAACCTTTTGTTGTGTAAGTGCAAAGCACTTCCACTAAAAAAATTTTGGCCCAAAACGGGGGTATTATGGCACAAAAGTGATTAAATTCGCAAGAATTTACCCCCCCCCCCCACACACACACACACTTAGAAGTGAATATTGCCCTCAATATTCAAAGTACCGGCTATTATGCCGACACTTTTAAAATGTAAAAAGTTTAGATTTGGGCAAGTGTGGGAAAACCATTTTTTCAGTATGGGTACTCCCCCACACAAATTTTTAGAAAAGAGAAAGAAGTTAGAAAGATGGGTGAAAACCCATGTGATGCTACTGTTTTTATTTACCGAGTCGCTAGCTTGACTCGACCCCGCATTCATTGGTCCTTGGGGAAGCAAGATGTGGAAGAAGAATCTCAATCGGACTTTCATTCAAGATATTTGGATAAACATATGAAGCACGAGAAAGTTCCACTCCGATGAGATAACCGCCGGTATTCTAATAGTAAAAACTAGTAGAAAGAATACCGGGGTCAAAGATAGTGTCCTCACTCCCGAAGGAATGAGAAAGAAAAGAGATCACACAAAATGTGATGAGGGGAACAAAGACATTGGAATCTTGGTTCTTGAACTTGAGCTTTCTTTGCGAGATTGGAAACATGTAAGCTCATAGAAATCCCGGGAGGAAGGGTTGGAGTAAATTCATCATTAAGAAATTTTTCAGGATAAAATACATCTTCTCCCAGGTCATGATCAACATAATCATGAGTGAGATAATTGTTGAGACGGAATAGAGGGGATTCACTTTTCTCCAGAATTAAAAGTTTCTCGGATGAGGTGTGTAGCTTGAAATTCTTATCGGGAGTCATTGTAAAAGGAGTTTTTACATCATCGAGTATTCCTGGATTGAATACTTTGTTTTCACAAAAAAAACGATGCTCGACGGAAGACTCGGAAGGGGAGAGTGAATTACCCTCTAAAAGGGAGAAATCATGATAAACAATTGACGGTTCATCAGTTACATTTTCCATTTTTGGTTTCTCATGATCAAATGTTTCGTCATCAAAAGACTTGCCATACAAAAGATTTTTCCATTCATTTTGATTGGCTTCAAAGTCAAAGAGGTCGTCATCAATAAGCTCGGGATAAGAATTGTGTTAGGAATTATACTTGAGTTGATATTGACAAAATATGAAAGATGAAGGACTTATGATGACAAAGTGAAGAATGCAAAAGACAAGGGACTTGCTTGCTAAAGAAGATTTTACTTATTAGTCCTTTGTAGTATTTTGTAACCCTAGTATCTCTATTATATAAAGAGATACAGGGAATTGGTTTTATACGTACGTACAAGATGTAAAACACCAAAGGGGTGTGTGTGGGGGAACCTGGCAATAGGGGAAAATGCCAAGGTAGTTTGTGTTAGAGTAGAGATGATGGCGAAGCCTTATAGCAATAATATTGTTCTTTGATTATTCCGCTGTGCATGTTAATGTTTGTTATTGTTATTCCTAGATAAAGACCTAACAAGTCTGAGCTTAAACGATTCTCATCAAGTGGTATCAGAGCCAGGCTTTGATACTTTGATTTAGAAGATCTCAAGTTCACTTAGAAGATTCAATGGAGACAAAAACTAGCCAATCTAACATTGCTGCAAAGCTTCCAAAGCTTAAGTTGAATGACTATGAGATGTGAAGGCTTACGATCGAACAATTCTTTATGGTGCAAGACTATGCACTATGGGAGATCATTATGTTTGGAAATTCTTTCAAACCAGGTACTACCTCAGAAACAATTGAGGGCAAGGTAGTAACAAAGGTCAACACTGGACCAGTCACAAATGATGAAAGACTTCAGATGAAGAATGTTCTGAAGGCTAGAGGCTTGCTATTGATGACACTTCCCAGAGATCAAGTTCTTGCTTTCAACAAGTACAAGACTGCACAAACTTTGTTTGAGGAGATATGCAATGTTTTTGGTGGTAATGATTCCACCAAGAAAACTCAGAAGACCTTGTTGAAACAGACTTAAGAAAATTTTGGTTCAACAAGTAATGAGTCCATTGATAGCATCTGCACAAGGCTACAAAAGATTGTTATTCAACTCACTGTGTTTGGAATTGAGGTGGAAAGAGAAGACCTCAACTTAAAGTTCTTAAGAAGTTTACCCTTTGAGTTTGGTACAAATGTTGCGGTATGGGAAGACAAGCCAGATTTGGAGACTATGAAGCTTAATGATTTGTACAATAACTTTAAGGTTATTGAACAAAGATTAAAGAAGGCTGGCAAACTAAGTTCAGGATCAGGGAACTTAGCACTCATATCATCATCTGTTGATGTTAGTTCAGATGAAGAGAATGATAGTGATGATGATGATGCCAATATTGTTGTTTCCACTGGTAGTGGAGGTGTTTCCACTGCTAGTTCAAAAAGGCAGATTGCAAGTCTTAGTGATTCTACTTTTTATGCTTTTCTGTCAAGTCAAATGGGTGGTTCAATCCTCACACATGAAGATTTGGATCAAATTGATGAGGATGACAGGGAGGAGATGGACATTAAATGGCAGGTTGCATTACTAAGCTTAAAGGCAAAGAAGTTTTGGAAGAAGACTGGTAGGAAGATAACCATAAATGGCAATGAAACAGTAGGTTTTGACAAAAAGAAGGTGGAGTGCTACAACTGTCATAAGAAGGGGCACTTTGCCAGGGAATGCAGGAAACCAAAGAAACCTGATAACAGGTCAACTTGGTATAAGCAGGACAAGAAGAAAGAACCTACAACTGAAGAACCAAAGGTGCTATTGGCCATTGATGGAGTGAGCTATGATTGGAGCTTTATGGCTGAGGATGAAGAAGATGGTTTAGAGTCTGCAATGCTTACTACAGAGCTTGCACTTATGGCTTTTTCTGACTCTGAGGTACAAAATAATAATGCTTGTTCAAAAACTTGTAAGGCTTTAAAAGATTATCAGAAACTTAAAGAACAATATGATGCACAATTGCTAGAGTTAAATCAAACTAATTATAACTTAGCAAATCATAAAAGAGGCCTTGCTGTTTTAGAAAAATAATTAGAGCATTATAGAGCCAATTAATCTAAGTTCAATGATGATATTGCTGTTTTGAAAAAAGACTTAGACTATAAGATTGCAGTGAATAAGGCTCTTAGGGAAGAGTTAGAGAAAGTTAAAAAGGCTAATGAGAATATACAGATAACTTGTAATACACTAGATCACCAATCCAAGTGTATTGACAAAATTTGGGAAGCCCAAGTTGTGACCAAAGCCAAATCAGGAGTAGGATATAAATCTGTTCGACCACCTCTAAGAGGTGTTCCATCACCTCCTGGCATTTACTTAGCTCATACAGGATTAGAAGAATTCCATGAACCAACCATGACCTATGGACCAAAATTTGTTAAAGAAGCTGCTACTGAAAAGGTTCAGGTTGAGGTTGATAAATTTGATATTGCTAGTGACTCATCTCTTAAAGATGAAAGTTTGAATGTTGAGTCTAAAACCAGTGTTCCTGAGAGTGTTCATGTGGAAGATAAAAAGAGTATTCCTGAAGTTGTCAAAGAGAAGCCTAGGTCACAAGCTAATTTCCCTAGGCCCACTACTAGATATACAGAGATGTACAGAAGTAGGTCAACAACTCCTAGGGGAAATAAGAGGAGTTGGAATCATGTTAAATCTAGGCAATTTGGTAGTGACTTTGTGTTTAACAATAAATCTTGTCACATATGTGGTAGTTTTGAACATCTTCATTATAATTGTAACTATCACATGGGTAGAAGGGAAGTGTTTGGGAATACCAGGGTAAATGGATATAATGCTAATTAGTTTACTCACCCAAATCCACTAAGCAAGATGATTCCCAGGTCTGTTTTGCTTAACTCTGGCATCAAAAGTTTTTCCACTGCTAAACCAGCAGTTGCCACTGCCAGAAATACAAACAGAGTTTACCCTAAGTCCCCCGTTAAGAGTGCAAAACCTATCACAACCTTTGTTAAATCTGCACAAACAGGGAAAAAGACCTATTTTGAAAAGAAAATTTACAATAATCACAAGTGGGTACCTAAAAATTCAAAACCAGCAGTTTCCACCGCTAAGCCAGCAGTTACCACTGCAAGACCAAAAGTTTCCACTAGTGGTTCTGTGAACAACAAAAGGGTAAATATGGGAAATGCTGTTAAGGCCTCAACACGTTGGGAATGGAAACCAAAAGGATCAATCACCTCAAACAATGTCAATGGTGTATCAACGACCTTTGACAGATATAATTATATTGATACACGAGGCAGATCCAAGTCATTTGTGGCTTGGGTCCCCAAAAGGAACTAATTCCTTTATTTTATGTGCAGGAACATTCAAAGCCTAAAGATGATCAAGGATACTCAGACAGTAGATGTTCCAGGCACATGACTAGAAATAAGTCCTATCTTTCAGATTTCAAACCTATTGATGGACAATTTGTCAGCTTTGGAGGTGGTATTGGAGGTAAAGTTTCTGGCAAAGGAACTATCAAGGCTGGAAATTTGGACTTTGAGAATGTGTACTATGTGAAAGAACTCAAGTACAACCTTTTCAGTGTGTCACAGATGTGTGACAAGAAGCATAGAGTTCTATTCACAGAAGATGAATGCTATATCTTTTCTAAGGATTATAAGCTCCTGATGAAAGTGAAATTTTGCTTAAAATCCCTAGAAAAGGCAATCTATATATCATTGACATGAAGAATATAGTGGCTAAAGATGATGTTACCTGTTTGCTTGCAAAAGCCACTTTGGATGAATCCATGCTTTGGCACAAAAGACTTGGTCATGTTAATTTCAAGACCATTAACAAGATTGTGAAAGATGGTCTAGTCAGAGGTTTACCGAAGAAGAGATTTAAAAATGACCAAACATGTGTTGCCTGTCTTAAAGGTAAGCAACACAGAGCTTCATGCAAGACCAAGGCATTCAACTCTATTGATCATCCACTCTACATGCTGCATATGGACTTGTTTGGTCCTACATCTGTGAGTAGCATAAATTTGAAGAAGTATTGTCTTGTTGTGACTGATGACTTTAGTAGATTTACATGAGTTTTCTTTTTAAGAACCAAGGATGAAACCACTGGCATCCTTAAGACATTCATCACTGAAGTTGAAAATCAAGTTGAAAAGAAGATCAAGATCATCAGGTGTGACAATGGGATAAAATTCAAGAACAAAGTTATGGATGATTTCTGCAGAGACAAAGGTATTAAGAGAGAATTTAGGGTTGCAAGAACTCCTCAACAAAATGGAGTTGCTGAAAGAAGGAATAGAACACTAATTGAGGCTGCTAGAACCATGTTATCTGATTCAAAGCTACCAGTGACTTTTTGGGATGAAGCAGTTAACACTGCTTGTTACAATCAGAACAGGGTTTTAGTGATTAAAACAAAGAACAAGACACCTTATGAGCTATTCAGAGGAAGACCCCCTACTTTGGAATTTATGAGGCCATTTGGATGTCATGTCACAATTCTCAATACCATTGATTATCTGGGAAAATTTGAAGAAAAGTCTGATGAAGGCTTCTTTGTTGGATATTCTATGGTTAGCAAGGCTTTTAGAGTCTATAACTTAAGAACAAATAAGATTGAAGAGAATTTGCATGTTCGGTTTCTTGAAAATAAAACTAACATAGCAGGTTCAGGACCAGAATGGTTATTTGATCTTGAAACATTATCAAATACAATTATGTACCTCTTACTTCAAGTATAGGAGACAAAAATCTTGAAGAATCAGAAGAATTCATTGATGAAGATGAATCTTGCAAAAATGATGAAGATGATAAAGATCAAATTATTATGCCACTTTGGGACTTTGTTGACAATAATGAAAACTTCCAACCTTCTAAGGATTCTGAAAAGGAAAGTGATGCAAAGGCTGTGAATTTTGATGTACTAAATATAGAAATTCCTGCTAGCAATGGTAACTCAATTCCCACTGCTACAACAGAAGTTTCCACTGATGGTCCAAATGTGGAAAGTTCATCTCATGAATCACCTAGTGATGATGTAGAGATCTCAAATATGCCAACAACATATGATATTCGTAGCACATAACGGACTTCAATTCACAAAGTGCATCCACTTGAAAATGTTATTAGTGAGCTACAATCAGGTGTGAAGACTAGAAGACAGACAAAGAAAGATGATGTTCATTGGTTCATTAGTGAAGTTTATGAGTCCAAGAAGCATAGGAATAAGAATGAATGTTTGTTTTTCTGTTTTCTATCACAAGTGGAGCCTAAAAATGTGTATAAGGCTTTAGAAGAATCTAGTTGGGTTGAAGCAATGCAAGAGGAGTTGTTGCAGTTCAAACTTCAAAAGGTTTTGGTTCTTTGTGATTTGCCTAATGGTATGAAGGTGATTGGTACTAAATGGGTTTTCAGAAACAAGAAAGATGAAAGAGGTATTGTTATCAAGAACAAAGCTAGATTAGTTGCTCAAGGATACACTCAAGAGGAAGGTATTGACTATGAAGAAGTTTTTGCTCCTGTTGCAAGGCTTGAGGCTATTAGATTGTTTCTAGCCTATGCATCCTTTATTGGCTTTACTGTCTGTCAAATGGATGTTAAGAGTGCCTTCCTGTATGGAACTATTGGTGAGAAGGTCTATGTCTCTTAACCTCCAGGCTTTGAAGATCCTCAACACCCTAATAAAGTGTATAAAGTTGTTAAGGCTCTTTATGGCTTACATCAGGCTCCAAGGAAGTGGTATGAAACCTTAGCTAATTATTTGTTGAATAATGGGTTTCATAGAGGAAAGATTGATCAAACTTTGTTCATCAAGAAAGACAAGGGTGATATTCTACTTGTTCAAGTATATGTTGATGATATCATCTTTGGATCTACTAGACAAGAGATGTGCAAAGAGTTTGAAAAGCTAATGAAAGATGAATTTCAAATGATTTCTATGGGAGAACTTACATTCTTTTTGGGGCTGCAAGTACAACATAGTAAAGAAGGCATCTTTATCAGTCAAGACAAATATGTGACTGAGATCATAAGGAAGTTCAAATTTACTGATGCAAACCCTTCAAATACCCCTGCTGATAAGACTACTCATCTATTGTTGAAAAATGCTAGTGGAGTTGATGTTGATGTGCATACTTACAGATCTATGATTGGTTCTCTAATGTATCTTACTTCATCAAGACCAGACATTATGTTTGTTGTATGTGCTTGTGCAAGATTTCAAGTGACTCCAAAGACATCACATATGACAGCAGTAGAGAAGATTTTTAGGTATTTGAAGACATATCCTAATCTAGGATTGTGGTATCCAAGAGAATCCCCTATGGAATTGATCACATACTCAGATAATGATTATGTTGGTGCAAGTTTGGATAGAAGGTCAACTACAGGAGGATGTCAATTTCTTGGATGTAGATTGGTGTCATGGCAGTGCAAGAAACAAACAATGGTGGCTACTTCAACAACTAAAGCAGAATATGTAGCTGCTGCTAGCTGTTGTGCTCAGATCCTATGGCTTCAGAATCAATTATTGGATTATGGGTACAATTTCATGAACACCATTATATATATAGACAATAGTAGTACCATTTGCATTATTAAAAATCCTGTGCAACACACTAAAACTAAACATATTGAAATTAGACATCATTTTATTAGAGATTGTTATGAGAAAAAGCTTATTCAAGTTGTCAAAATTCATACTGATGACAACTATGCTGATTTATTAACAAAAGGGCTTGATGTGTGTAGGTTTCAGTACTTGGTAACAGGCATTGGAATGCTAAATCCATAAATCTTTGATGTCTATTACTTTTTAGTGTTGCAGGATAGTTTTTAAGGTACTCATATTGTTTGTATATGGTTGTATGGTTTTCTACTAACTTGTATGCAGAGAAATTTAAGCACAGTGGAAATCATCATACAACAGTGAAAAGATTTGCTCTCTCAGTGATAAAAGAAAAAGTTCAAAGTACTTTTATTGATTCATAAGAAAATACAGTACAACCATTCAGATAGGACAGACACAAGTATAACATCACAAAACATAAAGACCAACAACCTAACAACTACTCCATGGGTTTCTTCCCTTTACCCTCATAATCCTGCTTGCCCTTGGAAGCTCTCTTTCTCTTGTCATCAAAAGAAAGTTGCTTTCTTGGACAAGCAATGCCTAGAACTTGCTTGGGAGGCTTTGGCAATTGTGTAGGCTTCTCAACAGCAGGCCACTTCATGTTGACTATGGCTGACTCCAAAGCTATAGTGAGGGCTCTTGGAAGTTCCTTGGATAAGGTGTAGGTTGGATCATCATCATCAGAGGAAGAACTTGAATAGAACTCTAGGGATGGAGCAGGAGCAGCTGCAATCTTCTTGTTAGGCTTCATGTTGGAAGATGTAGCTGTTGCAGCACTTGAAGGAAAATAATCACTCCATCCAGTTGAAGGTTCCTTTGAGTCAGAGCAATAACTGATTTCCTCATCAGAAGAATCATCTGATGATATGTAGATCAATGGAAACCAGCTCATAATGTTTTGTAGGGTTTGTAATATTGGAGATTAGTTTTGATGAAAACTAAAGTGTTACTGAGGCCCCCTTTTTATATGCAAAGTCAAGGTCGAAGGATAATTAATGAATAATATTTACTCCTATCTGTTTTGGTAGGTTGGAGGAGTAAATTTGGATATTATCGGGTTGACTTTGAAGAGATATTTTTATGAATAGTAACTTGGTCAAAAAGTTACTTTGGGTTAAATTATATGGGTTATGTTAGGTGTTTCTTACTTATGCAAAATACAAACCCATATTGTTTGAGACATTGGAGTTATAAGGTGTGTATCTCAGACACACAACAAATAGTTATTGATTCACCATGTTTAATCAACATAAGAATCAACTAGTCCAAGAGCAAACGGCTCCTGGTAAAGACTTCTCAAATCCGTTTATGGTTGATAGTTTACCAAAAACTATATGGTTATCAACTCACTATATTCCATGTGATGAAGAGTTGGCTAGTCCATAGCAAACGGCTCATGGTAAAGACATATCAAATCCGTTTATAGCTGATAGTTTGCTAAAAACTATGATAAGAGCAGCTAATTTTCATGTTTTACTTACCACTGCTCTTTGATATTTTGTGAAAATTTACCACTGCTAGTTCACCAGTTACCACTGCAAGTGTAAATTTTACCACTGGTAAACTAGCCGTTACAACTGTTGTGTCAGTAATCTATTTTTTAACTAGCCGTTGTAAAATAACCGTGTTTCCTTATTAATAGGGTAAATTTTTGTGAATTATCCACTTATCAATTTAAGTTTTATTCTTTTTCCAAAGATAAATTCTTTCTTAAGATAATTCACCTTGCGTATACTCTTAAAAACCCTATTAGTATAAATCATTCATCATACGGCTTAATTCACCTTGTGTATACTCTTCAAAACCCTATTAGTAGAAATCATTCATCATACGGCTTAATTCTCATTATCGATTACTAACACTTTTATCTTTCTTTCACAAAACTCATGACGATTCTAAACTTTGTTGAGGAGCACAACCAAGTGGCCTATTTACAAAAGATCAAACCTCGTACAGATTTCATTGGTCAAAACTTTATTCGTGGGTCAGTGCTATTTGATTTATTAATGGATCGGTGGAAAATATGGCTGAAGTGTAATCAAGTCATAGGTTGTGAGGCTAGATTGTCGCATGTGGGGATTACATTGATTGTTGCTATTTGATGGAGTCCTCGTACTGATTTAATGGGTGTGCACGTGAAATCTTTAGTTCACAAAGGAATCTCGTATCTAATTGGTGTTTGGTTCATTATTATCCGCATACAAGGGGAATCATGGGTCGGTGTATATACTTTATTTATCGCTTATTAGGATTATTCTTTGGTCAATCTCGTACTGCTTGAATCAATGGCTGATGTGGTATGATGAATCACGTGGGACCGAACACATTGAATTAGGTAACGACAAAGAGTAATTAAAGAGAGGTACAACTGCTACGCTTAAAATATTACCACTGCTAGATATCGTTTCCACTGTTCATCTACTGAATGACGTTTGCTGCTACGATCAGTTTTGGATTCATGAGATTTGCAATCTGTTTGGTTTGTTGAATGGTGGCAAGCATTTATAAAAAATTGAAGGAAGTTTGGCAGTTTGGTATAAAGTATAATGTGGAGATATTGGATGACACACACAGAAGGTTGTTGGTTTATACACACACAAGAGTTATAGTTTTTGGTTTATTGGTTCTTAAAAGGTCAAAAGGCTCATTTTTATTTGTTCTAATTAATTACAAAGAAAGGTTTTTATCACCTATTTGACGTAGAAGTGGAATTATTCGGGTTAGTGTTCTTATTATATCTACGAATTGACAAACACTTGAAGGAGTTACGTTATTGTGCTCAGTGATTATTGTCAAGAGATTGTGGTCTCCCTATACATCAGTTTGGGTATACGTTCGAAGGTATATTTAAGACATGAGTTTGGATTGTTCTACTTCAGTATCAAGTTGGTAATATTTAGTTTTCTTCATTAGTAATCCTTACATAGAGCCTATATAATTGAAGATTCAACAAATGGTTAACATATGGGTTTCAGGGGAAGCTAAATATTTAAATGTTTAACCATTTATATGCTACATCGAGGTGAAGGTTTTTACAACTACTAGTTGTTATTACTACTGATGGTTTGGATTTCTATTGTTTCAAGTACATTTTTAGATTCGAAAAACTTAATGGTGGCGACTTTGAAATATTGGAAAGATGAATTGGACGTGTAATATTGATTCGTGGTTGTGAAGATCAAGGTTGCTTACATTTGTCCCCTATTTGATGATGACAAAAAGGGGAAGAATCTTTACATTGAAGCTGCAACTTGAAGAGCCTTGGTGATATAGCATGATTTAAGGGGAAGTTCGTTTATCTTTCATAGATACTAACTTCAGGGGAAGTTCATGCTTATTTGGTTTTGTCATATCAACTAAGGGAAGATTGTTAGGAATTATACTTGAGTTGATATTGACAAAATATGAAAGATGAAGGACTTATGATGACAAAGTGAAAAATGCAAAAGACAAGGGACTTGCTTGCTAAAGAAGATTTTACTTATTAGTCCTTTGTAGTATTTTGTAACCCTAGTATCTCTATTATATAAAGAGATACAGGGAATTAGTTTTATACGTACGTACAAGATGTAAAACACCAAAGGTGTGTGTGTGTGGGAACCTGGCAATAGGGGAAAATGCCCAGGTAGTTTGTGTTATAGTAGAGATGATGGCGAAGCCTTATAGCAATAACATTGTTCTTTGATTATTCCATTGTGCATGTTAATGTTATTCCTAGATAAAGACCTAACAAGTTTGAGCTTAAACGATTCTCAACAAGGTATTTTTTTTTTTTTTTTTTTTTTTTTGTCAAACTGTTAGCTCCAATATTATTAATGATAATAATACGAGTGATCTTTGTATCACTAGGGTTACACCTTGAAGCTCTAGAAAAACATATATCTAACCTTAACCTAGAACCTCCTTTTATAGCACAAGGAGTCCTCTTCTACAAGATAAGTATAACTCTAATAGAATAAGATATACACAAGATCTATTCTATATTTATCTTTACACGTTTCCTAACAGTTATCCATAATAGCAGTGATAATAATATGTACTAGCAGTGGTAATGAGTTTCCACTGCTAGTGCATTCTTCAGCAGTTGTAACATCCTTACTAGCCGTGGTAACTGTTAATATAATTCCCAACAGTCACCCTGTAATGCGTGACATCATCAGGTGCAATTTCCAGCATAGTTTCTTGATTTTGTCGTTTTCTTCATTTTTAACTCCAAAAACGTCCAAAATGCTCCATTTTCCAGAATTCTTGTACCAAATACCTAAAATGACAAAAGAAGTTATTTAAGGTAATATTTGATCACATATTCACGATTTAGGGCTTAAATAACCCCTAAAAGCGTATCAAATAAATCCTTATCAGTGTTTTAGTGAGTTGTTAAGTGATTCAACTTAAATGATAATTATAACTAAGTAAAACTTTTAAAATTCCAATGGAAAAGGGTTGAGGTGACTTACAACACCAAAATGGTGGTGATTAGTCACGAAGGAAAAATGTGAACGAACGTAGATGAAGGAAATACGATCTTAGCTTAACTCTTTTACGAACAAAACCTACTCGAACCAAAAACTATACCCAAGAGAACTTTAAACTTGCAATGTGACTCGTGTAACCTTGCTTCTTTCTGCTTCTAGCTCGACAGTGAATAAGTGAAATGTGTTTGAGTTTGTTTTGCTTGTGTGAGTGAAAAGGATGAAAAGTGATGGTTTATATAGGGGTGTCGAGCATGTTGTTTGGGAATATTATAATCTTCTTGTTGCATGGTACCAAGAAAATTGAAGAGACTTGTCCTAGCATGCAAGGGATTGGGTAAAAGAATTTAGAACATGCTTTGAAGAGTCAAGTCGAGTAGGGCAAAAGGGTTAGTTACAAGCTTAGTGGGTGGGCTATGATTAGGGAGTTGATTTATTTAAGTATGGTACAAAGGTGGAAGAGAAGGGTCTGTCTCGTGACTATGTACTATGTCGAAGGAACAAAGAAAAGAAAAGTTGTGTGTTGAGGGACAAGGAACATATGGACCAAAGGTTATACATGGTTTCAAAAGGAGGCATGGGGTTTATTATTAGTTTAAGGCTTAGGCTAGTAAATAGGGTGGCTTGTTGGTGCATACTTACACGCAAAAGATAAGGGATGTTGAGTGGTGAAAGGACTTAGGGTCGATTGATTTGTACTTTTGTTTGTATCGAGTGAAAGCAAGGAAAAGAAAACATGCAATATGTAAATCTATTTATTAGAAAAGGAAATGAAATTGGTTGTTGGGCTTGTGTTTGGTTGGCTCGGTCCAACAGAAAACAAAAGAAAGAAAATAATGGAGGTGTGGGCTTGGAGTTGAGTTCAGCCCAAAGAAAAGGAAAGAAAGAAAAGAAATAAAGTCCGATTAGTTTGTTTAGGTTCTTCGGCCCACTAGACTAGTATAGTTTGATTTGTCATGGTGTTTTACTTTTAGTGCCGGTGCGCAAGTGACCTATTCAAGTCACGTCTCTTATTCGATTAAAGAGTGACTTGTGAATGTGATGTTTGATATATTTGTATATTAAAAAAAATAACTCGTAAAAATTGGTTAATCATCTTTCAATTAGAATTACTTGGTGTTTAACATTAATAAATGACATGGTAAATTACAAGGTATTACAGTGTGTAAATCTGATTGTTGAATACCCCCTTCGTCCTAAAATTATAGTTCTCTTTTGATTTTTTCGGTCTTTTTTTTCTCAAATTTGACTTTAAATATTTTTGTTTGTGTTATATAATATTTGATGAAAATTATACTAATGAAAATACATTTAAAACTCAGTCTATTCATATTTTTTTTTCATCAAGTATTATGTAATATAAACAAAACTATTTAAGGTCAAAGTTGAAAAGTAAAGACCTAAAAAGTCAAACGGGAACTATAATTTTAGGACGAAGAGAGTAATAAGTTTAAGTACAATATAAATAATGCTAAATGATTAAATGGATTTTAATCCAATAAAAACAATGTTAACACGAAGGGCTCGTTTGGTTCACCATTTTTAGTGGTTTGGATTTATAGATTCTTTAAAAAATATGTTTGGTAACTTTTTTATACCTCTGACACAATCGAACAATGACATTTATGTCCAATTTCCTAATCCACTATAATGTGGTGTCTTTTGGGTGGGTTTCAATAAATGCACCAATAAAAAAAAAAGAAAATTACTTGGTGGTTATTTTTTAGTCACAAATTATCTTATTATTTTTCTTATATTTCACTTTTGTATTTTAAAAAAATATATAAAATAAACTTACTTATCATTTATTTTTCTCTCCCCTCATTTAATTCAAACCTATACTTAAATTCAATTTCTTTCAAACCTTTTCCAAATTCAAATACAATTCTAATCCCACTTACAAACCAAACGGGCCCTAAATACTAATCCACTAACAATTTGAGACAAAAGTAGTAGCAATCAATTATGCGGAAGGATAAAAAGTTTAAGCAGATATGTAATCACATCCCATCGTGTCACTGAAAAGTTGATACTCTTTTCATTTTAAAATAAGTGTCCATTTTGACTTTTCAGAGTCAAACCTAATCTATTATTATATTTTGCATAAAATATTATATAACACTCACAAAATAGTTAATGTGAAAGTTTAAAAAATGGACATTTATTTGGAAAATGATTTGGAAGCCTAAAAAATGTGATTAATTATGTGCCTAATAGATGTGTCAATAAATTATGGTAAGTGATTTGCACACTCCCAAAAATGATTGACACACTCAAATTTTGAGTGTGTTGACATTTACATCCTTACATTTTTTGGACTTATTCTTATCCTGTAAGGGTATATATGTCAACACACTCACATTTTGAGTGTGCCAATCTTTTTTGGGAGTGTGCAAATCACCTCCCATAAATTATGGTTTGTGAAAAAGTGAGTCCCTCTATTATCCCCAATAGAATGCTGATACATATGTTTATATTATTAGGCATATGAGTTAGGCATCCCAAGCAATGCTCCATTTATTTTGAAACATATTGCTGACAGTCGCGTTCTTTTACATGTGCTAAGCCACTACGTGGAAGTAAAGGGTCAAAATAGTAAATTTCACTTCAACACATGTCGACCACAGATCAACGATAAAACCAAACACCCGTCACAACACTAGGGTTTGGGGCAAACAAAAGAAAAACTCAGACAACAAAATAAGAAAAGAGGCAGCAGAGGGAAGGGATGTTTCAAAGGGTTGTTTACCCCCTCTGCAGCCAATGATTCTGATTTGCCCCAAACAAACAGCCCTTAATTTTAGAGTAAACTGCAAATATCGTCCTTGTGATTTAACAGCAGACTCTGTGTTTCTGGATTCAGATCATGCTTGTTACTCCGTACAGGGTATCGTTTGATCCCGGTAATTACAAACGTAAGGTTTTTAAGATCCAATACCTCTACTTCTTTTCATTCTTTCTTTTTGAAACTGAAAAGATATACAGATACTACTACTTTTGGATCTGGTTGTCACTGTTGAGTGTTGAGACAGCTTCAGTTACCAGTAATAAAGTTCATGAACTATAAACCAAACGGACCCTTAGTTATTAGAGGCGGTGATGATAAATCTGTTATGTATTTGTTGTCTGAGTGAAATCAGTCAAAGTTTGAGAATTACCGTATCTTGGCGGGGCGTTTATATGAATGCAGCCATGGCGGTTTTTCCTCTTTGTTCTGATACATTTTACAGATCTGAGCCTCAATTATTTATTTATTTATTTTTTTCTTGATTTATTTTGTTTTCAGAACTTGTATGAGTGTTGCTGTGTTGGTGGTGTGTGTGATGGCACACGTGTGCTAGCACATTACCTTTTCTTGGATTGCAAAAAGTAAAGTGCATACTACCAAACAACCCATTCAATCTAGAACCAAAGTTTACGAGTCTGTGGTTGGTGTTGGATATGAAATAGATAAGGTAGTTTTCAGTCTAAATGTGTTTGAAATATGGAAGAAATTGTGATTACTTTTTTTTAATGTGAGATTTTTTTGTTTAGTCATTTGGACAAAATTTGTTAATGTGGTATCATTTGTGTCTGGTTTTTTACTGATTGCTTTAGAGTTTGCATCATTAGGATTTTGGGTTTGAAGAATATCATGATTTGAATCAAGATGAATGGATGTTATGACTCATTGACTTGGCAAGGGTCAAAATAGGTGATTTGTTTTTGTAGTTTTTCTTGTTGACTGATTCTACAAGGTTGTTCAATATCAGATGTTTCGGTTTGATGATTTTTCAGACATATAGTATGGACTCGCAAGCACATTAATACTTTACATTTTTTACCATTGTACCATACGTGTTGGATCTCTCGGCAACAACAAAAAGAGCTTCAGGCACTAAAATTTTAGGTCCTATATAAGCTTTTATTGTGCAGATTAAAACATTTGACAAAGGCAGAATCAAGTCTGTTATATATTATCAAGTATCCTTTCTTAAGTTGCAATCTTTGGATATGGTTGGAACATATTTCGTATCATTTTGTGTACATTGTGTACATGGTGGATATGGTACAGCTTGACAAAACGCTTTCAAGTGTTGGTTAATAATTTTGGAAGTTGCTATAATGGAATCAATTACGAAGATAGCCATATGGTTTCATAATTTGGTATAGAGAGTCTGATAATGGCTACAAGTTGTGAAAAATGAACTCATACTTACAACGGAGAACGAGAAAATACTCGATGCTAGTACTAGTGTGCGGTAAGATTATGTTAATAAATAAGAATAAGGCTAGAATGTTGGTCACTGTCACGAAACAAAATGGTAAATCAAGGAGTCATGCCGCATCAAGGATAATATCCAGGGCGGATCTAGGATTTCACATTGAAATTGAAAGGGGCTGAAGAGTTTAAGTTTCTTATAGAATAGTAAACCATATATTATGGACGCAAACGGAATCACAAATTCACATTGTCATATAGCCTGGAAAATTATAGGAAGAATTGTATATCTTCATAAAGAACAAGTTTATATCTCAAGGTAACACATGAGCTTTGTCAAAAAATTATCCTAATAATGTGTCGGTCAGTTGGTTCATGAAGTAAATTGTAAATCTAGTTGAGGAAAAAATATATATATATTTAAACTATATGTTCATACAGGCATATGATACACCAAAAAACAAAAGCAGCCTTACATGTGTGGTTTATTGAGTAGACATCATTTATTTTTGAGGAGTGCTACACCCACCAAAAGTTTACAAAAAATCATCCACTCGCTGACGTGGCAAAGTGGTGATTGGTTGGTTTTCTGTGGCCCACAGAAAACCAACCAATCACCACTCTGCCACGTCAGCGAGTGGATAATTTTTTGTAAACTTTTGGTGGATCTAGTAATATTCTTTATTTTTTGCCTATGAACCTTAAGCCAAAAACAATACGAAACTTTGTTTATGCAAAATTTATAATTGTAGCATAAGGAGTAGTTAAATGACTATAAGAGTTAAAGTTTTTAACATAAAGTTTTCAACCTGCTGCTTAAAATATACGAGGTGGATCACCCGCGCGTTGTCGCGGGGTGTTTTGCCAAAGTAGTTAGTGCACTTAACGACCTTTAGTTATAAGGACTAAATTTGCAACGAACATAAGGACTAAATTTGTAACGAAACTGTAAGACGAAGGACCAATTGTAGGCGAAATTTTAAAAAAAATCAAAGTTAACGGTCGTTAGTACTTAGCGGCCGTTAAGTACTTAACGACCGTTATCTACTTGATGACGTATAGTCTATATTTGGGCCACGAGCCCAAACGATAAACATTACTAAGGCCCAAAGCCACCATGCGTGGGCTATTATAACTTGGGCCGCACCAATACTGGGAATAGGCTCACGTAAGCCCAAACCCAACTAAAATATATACGGTTTAGATAAGGATCTCCTATCTATGGAATAGATATCCTTAAACCGGATAAGCACCACGTGTGCGAAACGTAAGGAGCACGAAACCTACAAGGATTCTGCGCCTATATAAGGAATGACATAATTCTCATTAAAGGTACGATTCACAAACCCTAAACTCTTTACGAGAACTTTAAACCGATTACTTACTCTCACGCCGGAGTCTAATCGTGGGAGACAATCCCACGATAAGCCTAACGATGTTGTTTACTTTCTTAGTGCGCAGGTTTCAAGCATTAAGGAGCAAATTGGTACGAGAGCAAGAGCCCAAACTAAGAACGCCCAACTTTTGTATCAACAAGTGGCGCCATCCGTCGGACGCGCACCAAGAAACAAGGAACTAGAATGACAAAGAGTAAAAATTCAAGCCAGCGGACTCCGCAGGTGGAAAAAACACGTGACCCCCAGAGGAAGAATCAACAAGATTCAACCCCTAGGCAGGCTTCTGGAACAACCAGTACGCCTGGTCACCAAGAAACGGGACCTACCCAACCCCTCCCAGCGGTGGAATTGCCTGTAAGGACTACCCACGTCACCACCGTAGTCCTAAGCGTTGAGGAAATCCAGCGCACCCTCTTCAACACTTCTCATCAAACGGCATCTACAGTGGACAACACTGTGCCGCCGGGCGCACCTAACAGGGATAGGGCACCCAATACTGAGGCAGATATTCTTGCAGCGAATGAGGACGCACCTGACTTAACGCTGAGTAATTTTGTATCCCAAAATTACGAAACTCTAACTGCCCTTATGCAAGAAGAAGCGAGGAGAAGGTCGAACACGAGCCTGCAAGCCCGGCTCAACTTTGGCCCTGAACGCGAAGCATCACCACCACGCCACCTACGAGGGAGACGCGAAAACAATGAAAAACGTACCACTATCCATGATAGGTTGGGTACGATATCTGACTCACAATATTCAGAGGAATATGAAGACGGTGAGAGGCGCACTAATGTTCATTCCAGACTTGGTAGTCGAGGGATACAAGATAGATTAGGACCTCAGAACTCACCAAGCGAATGTTCCTCCAGGTCTGGGAGCAAAAGAATTCATGACAGATTAGGGAGAAGAATATCCCCAAGCGAAAGCCCCTCAAGTTCTTCCTCTGAAGGAAGCCGGCGCAAGTGCCGCAAAAGAGACTATTCCTCCTCTAATGACTCCTCGGACAACGAGGATAAGGAAACAGGACACTGGAAGTCTAGAGGAAGGCGTCGTGAAGAAGAAGACGAAGACATGTCTCTTCCGTGGTGTCGCCAGAAAGTTGATGCATTCACACGACGCATCAGCGATTACTCCGATCACAAAAGGAGGCGCATACCCACTAATGTCAAAACATATGATGGAACAGGTGATCCGGATGACCACCTAAAAATTTTCGAGTCGGCCGCCACCATCGAGAATTGGCCACAACCTGTGTGGTGCCATATGTTTAATTCCACCTTAGTAGGGAATGTGCGCACGTGGTTTAGCAAGCTCCCACGAAGGAGCATTGACGGGTTTGAAGAATTATGGAAAGCATTCCGTTTAAACTTCACCCAAAGAAAAAAGTGCGCTAAAAACCCTGTCAAACTAGCCAGAGTAAAACAGCGCCATGGGGAACCAACCAGTGCTTATGTAGAACGCTTTAAGGATGAGTGCATACATGTCAAAGCGTGTCCCGAAGTCCTAAAAATTTCAGGGTTCATGAATGGGAGTAATAACCCTGAACTCATTCAGAAGCTAAACGACAAGGTTCCCCAAACCTTCGATGAGCTAATGAAGCGCACAAGATCCTTCATACAAGGAGAAGCAGCCGCTGCGGACAGCAAAAAAGGCTACTCAAATTATAGGCAACAAGAACAGCCTAGGAGACAATCCAACGATTAGAATAGCAACCGTAGCAGGAATTATCGCAGTGGAAGAGACAATGACAAATATACCCCTCTCACAAAGACTCCGAGGGAAATATTTGTAACAGAAGGTGCAAACTTCCTAAAACCTCCACCAATGCGTACGGCAGAGGACAAGCGCATAGGGAATGGATACTGCGAATGCCATGGCCAAAAAGGCCATACAACCAAAGAGTGTGTCCAGCTATGACAACTGATTGAAAAATTGGTAAGAGAAGGCAAAATGGACCACCTTGTTAAAAACATCAAAGAAGGAAAGGACAAGCAAAGGAATGGGGGCAAGAAAGAACCTCCCAAAGACAAAGCTGACATCATCTACATGATGCAGTCATGGCAACGCAAGATAAAACAAAAAGTCAGTCAAAAATTCTCTCCAAAAAAAGAGATATCCTTCCCTACTCTAGCTGCGGACAACGCAGTAGTAGAACACTAGAACCACTAACTATTGAAATACATACGGGGGGGACATGATATCCACCGCATGTATATCGATGGGGGGGGGGGCATCCGCAGATATCCTATATGATCATTGTTTCAAAAGGCTACGACCTGAGATGCAAAGTCAATTGATACCAGCCACAACTTCGTTGACTGGATTCACAGGAGAAAAGATTTGGCCTATGGGACAATTGCGCTTGCTAGTAGTTGTGGGCGATGAACAACACTCAACAGCAACATGGATAAATTTCATGGTAATCAAGTCTCCCTCACCATACAATGGCATCATTGGGAGACCTGGAATATCATCCATGCGCGCTATACCATCCACAGCACATGGGATGCTTAAATTTCCAGTGGAGGGAGGAGTTGTCACCCTCTATAACACCACGGTACCACCAAAAGAATGCAACTCAGTAACCACTGAGGTGGAAAGTATTCCAGAACAGCGCACAGAAAAAACACCAAACTTAAAGGTCGCTATTCACCCCGATTACCCGGATCAACAAGTTTCGATTGGAGGATCTTTATCTGACAAAGGTAAAGCAGCTGTGTGCACTCTTGCAAAAGAACCTAGATATCTTCGCATGGGAACCAAAGCACATGACCGGAGTGCCACGCTCTATCACAGAGCATAAGCTACAGATCCGACAAGGATATCCCCCAATACGACAGAAGAAGCGCGGCCAGGCCCCAAATCTTGCAAAAGCTATTATGGAAGAAGTACACAAACTTGTAGATGCAGGCATCATGCACGAAGTATACTATCACGAATGGATTTCTAATCCAATGATGGTAAAGAAGAGTGATGGCAGTTGGAGAATGTGCGTAGACTTCACTGACCTTAACAAAGCATGTCCACAGGACTGCTATCCACTGCCAGAGATAGACTGGAAGGTAGAATCCCTGTGCGGATATCCTTTTAAGTGCTTCCTAGACGCATATAAGGGGTACCATCAAATCCAGATGGCAGTCGAGGATGAAGAAAAAACAGCTTTCCACACCAGTCAAGGGGTCTATTGCTACACAAAAAATGCCCTTTGGCCTAAAGAACACAGGCGCAACATACCAGCGACTGGTGGACACAGCTTTCGAAAAACAAGTAGGTCGAAACTTGGAAGTCTACATCGACGACCTTGTCATCAA
Source organism: Artemisia argyi (assembly GCA_030686995.1). NCBI lineage: Eukaryota > Viridiplantae > Streptophyta > Magnoliopsida > Asterales > Asteraceae > Artemisia > Artemisia argyi. Next base: position 120,739,085 of record CM060677.1, on the reverse strand, counting down.
AAGCCACACCGAGGATGAATTAGTGCGCGACATAGAGGAAACGTTCAAAACATTGGGAAAAATAAACATGAAGTTAAATCCCAAGAAGTGCACCTTCGGCGCAACAGAAGGCATGTTCCTCGGATACTTAATAGAACCCGATGGAATCAAACCTTGCCCAGAAAAAACAAAAGCTGTTATCGATCTTCCCTCACCGCGCACACTCAAGGAAGTCCAGTCATTAAACGGAAAGCTAGCTGGGCTAAACCGTTTTTTTATCTAAATCACCACACAAATCACTCCCTCTTTTTAAAACACTCACGAAGTGCACCAAAAAGGGAGACTTCCGTTGGACTGAAGAAGCAGAAGAAGCTTTCCAGCAGCTGAAACAACATCTGGCATCACTCCCCAAACTTGTCGCACTAAGACCAGGGGAAGAGTTGATCATGTACTTATCTGCCACCCACGGAGCAGTTAGTGCAGTACTATTAACAGATAGAAACTCTGTCCAGACACCCATATACTTTGTAAGCAAAGCATTGAAGAAAACAGAGACTAACTGCAGCGCCATGGAAAAGCTGGTCTTGGCTCTAGTATTTGCAGCTAAAAGATTGCGCATATACTTTCAGGCACACCCAATAGCCGTAATCACAGACCAGCCAATCAAACAAGTTATCTCTAAACCTGACGCATCAGGGCGGCTACAAAAGTGGAGTGTCTTGTTAAGCGAATATAACATCTCGTATAGACCGCGCACTGCAATCAAGGGACAGATATTAGCCGATTTTATTGTTGAGAAGCCAGATACCGATAGTCCAACCTCAACAACCAAAACAGATCTACAGGAACCCTGTATTCTGTTCACAGATGGATCCTCATGCGTGGATGGATCAGGCGCAGGCCTTATCCTTACTAATCCAGAAGGTATGGAATTCACCTATGCGCTGCGCTTCGAATTCACAGCCATAAACAATGAGGCAGAATACGAAGCCCTACTCGCTGGACTGCGTATTGCAATCCAAATGGGTGTACGCAACCTGGAGGCAAACGTAGATTCTAGGCTAGTCGCTAACCATGTGCTAGGTGAATATGAAGCCAAGGATGAGCACATGATCCAATACCTGGATAAGACCAAGTCCTTAATTAAGAACTTTGATAGGTTCACAATAAAGCAAGTACCTAGATGGGACAACAGGAAAGCTGATGCGCTTAGCAAGATTGCATCCACAAGCTTTGCGCACTTATCTAAACAGGTATTGGTAGAAACCTTACAAAACAAGTCAATCCTGGAGATGGAAGTATCCACAGTAATAGAAGAACAAGATCCTACATGGATGACACCTATCATCGAATTCATTAGCAAAGGAGTCTTACCACAAGATCATAAGGACGCTTGAAGAGTGCGGCGCACAGCGCAGCGATTTGAACTACGGGACAACATCCTCTATCGACGTTCATTCTTGCAACCTTGGCTCCGATGTGTTGGACCTCTTCAAGCAGACTATGTACTCCGAGAAATCCACGCTGGATCATGTAGCATGCACTCAGGGCCACGATCTATTGTAGCGCGCGCTCTACGGTCGGGGTATTATTGGCCAACTATGCACCGCGACGCGCGCGATATGATAAAGAAATGCAGCAATTGCCAAGTACACACGCCAATTCCGCGCCAACCACAACAAGAGCTAACACCCATTACCTCACCATGGCCATTCTACAAATGGGGAATTGACATCGCAGGACCTTTTCCAGTTGCAGCAGGAGGGTTAAAAATCCTCATCGTATCTATAGACTACTTTACGAAGTGGATTGAAGCAAAGGCGGTGGTGAGTATCACGGGCAACCAGGTCAAACGCTTTGTATGGGATAACATTGTCTGTCGCTTCGGACTTCCTGGAGAGATCATATCAGACAATGGGAAGCAGTTCTATGACAACCCATTCAAAGACTGGTGCGCGCAATTGAACATCACACAACACTTCGCTTTAGTAAAACACCCATAAACCAATGGTTTAGTTGAGCGCGCAAATCACAGTCTAGGTGAAGGAATAAAAGCGCGCCTAGACAGACATAAAGAAAAGTGGGTGGACGAGCTATCACATGTCTTATGGGCGCATCGCACCACAATCAAAACCAGTACTGGAGACACACCATTCTCCCTTGTCTACAGAACAGAAGCCGTCATACCAGCTGAGATAGGAATGCCAACTATACGAACAGCAGAGGTCAACGTCACAACAAATGACGAGGAGCGGCGCATAGACTTGGACTTACTGAAAGAAAGACATGAACGCGCAGCTATACGCGAAGCAAAGGCTAAGGCAAAAATGAAGAAGTATTATGATGCAAAGGTCAGACACACTTCCTTCAGGCCAGGAGACTTTGTATACCGCGCCAATGACGCAAGCCACGCAGAAGACACAGGCAAGCTCGGACCCAAATGGGAAGGACCCTACGAGGTCACCGATGCGCTAGGCAATGGTGCATACAGGTTACGCGATATGCAAGGTCACGACCTAGCGCGCACCTGGAATATCTGCAATCTCAAAAGATGCTATCTTTAGGAAAGGCTACGGCCCATAAACAGACAACTTTGCACTTTAGTACGTGCCCAATAATTGTTTGGTTTTTTCTTTTCTTTATTAGGAATTGTCTTTTATTTTTTCAAAAACTTGCAAGTATCAATAAAATGTTATGGTTTCTAGCTAACTCCATAACGCATTTCACTTTATTGCATAGATTCTTTATATATGTCAATATTGTTGTATTCTATTTTTGCCTACATGGCGTGCATGCACTTATTAAGACCCACGAAGGCATAAAGGATGAGTAAACCTACTAATTCACTCGTTGAGTAAGAGGGTTGCAAACCCATCAACATTGGATCACGCATCCTTGCTAAGCGCCTTACTTTTGAGACGTCGAGGTAAGTTTCCCTTGCGCGTCCCTCGAAGGATGCGCAAATATCAAGTACACTGTACAAAGCTTAGCAAATAACGAGCCAAGACTCTTGGTCACATAATAAAACTTCGCAAAAAATAATGCAAGTTTATTCTTATAATTTATCTTAAGTCACGCACTTAATTTAAACATAAAAGAGTATTTTATTTAATCTTTTTACATCAAAAGATAACTACCATAACATGCAAAAGAGACACTTTGTTATTTATACAATAAAAATACAAGTCACAAAAGCCTATACGCTATGGCGATGCTTAGGACTATCTTCTGGAGCAGCGGAGCTTCCTGCCTCTTGAAGCTTTCTCAAGAGCAACGCATCCTTAGGCGATACGGTCGCCACACTAACAGGAATCCCATCAGACCTAGGAATATGTGCAGCGCCTACACCGCATAAGACGGCCTTAACCTTAATACCCTTTTTATGGGCAGCTCTCTCTGCGTGTCACTCCAACACTTCCTTCAGAGGAATCTCCTTCTCTAAAGCAAATGGATTAAGCATGTGGCGTGGCTGCACAAAAATAGGAACCTGCAGCTGCGACTCGTCAGGCTTGAGGAAGTAGTCTGGCTGCGCTTCTGCATCCTCCAAAATATGGCGCCCCAGGGTCAACCCCTCCATAATTACCTTTATGGGGTTATCCTGGTCGAACTCCAGTTGTGCAATATGCGGAAGCTCAAGAAGCTTCATCCCCTCCATGGCCTGCATCAGCTCGTCATAAGCACTTGCATTGTAGCCGGGCTTCTCAGTCAGGGCCACGTTCAACGCCTTGGCCTCATGGAGCTCCTCCATAGCTTGCGCCCTCCCACGCTCTACGGCGCATTGCACCACCTTTCCAAAGGTCCCCAACACTTCTGGAAACTCCAAGGTGCCCATAGCAGCCAAGCGCAGCCCATGGCTGATCAACCACCTACATCAACAAGAACAACTTGTATTAGAAGAATCTAACCAACAAATATAATAAGACAACACTGCAGGAAAATATGTAAGGACGTACCTGCGCTCAGCTATGGTAGACATCAGATGAGGGTATAATTTCTCATCATAGTCTAAACTCAGGCCACGCAGCTTCTCCTCCTGCACCTGAATGATCTTCTCCATGCGTACCTTGAACTCATTGATGTTCGCAAAATGCTCCTCCTTCTTCTCCTCAAGATACCTTACCGCCCAGGTAAGGTTGGCCCTAAACTGATGAAGATCCCCGTGCGCTTGCTGCAGCTCAGCCATCGTGGTCAACTTCTCAGTAGTTACCTTGTCTGCGTGCGCATTGAAGGACCCCACCTCCGCTTGCGCTTCCGCCAGCTGCGCACAGAGAAGAGCTATCTCCGCATCTTTTTGGGCAAGAGTGCTACTCTCCCCGACGTATCTCGTCTTCAACTGAGCAACTAGCTCAGTTTGACGCTCAGCAGTAGCAGCCAACTCCACCAATAACTGCTGCGCAGATACGTCCTCACCCACCTTCACTCCCTCCTCCTTGTTTTCATTCTGAGGAGGGACCACAGTCTCCACAAAGGCCGCATCATCCTTCGCAGCATAGTCGCTACAATAAATAAGGAAAACAGTTAGCACAATTTACGATAAGTAATAAAAAAATACAAAGTATGAGGAAGATTACTTACAGAAATGGAGAGGCCTTTGCAGCCTCCTTATCCGCGCCAGAAGTGGATGTATCCTCCTCAGCAGATGACTCTACATCCGCGATCAGATGGCGCCTCCTTTTGGAAGTACCGCTACTACCAGCTTCTCCCTTGGGCATCAGATTCTGCGCCACCTCCTTAGGCTTCAGCACCTCCTCAGGCTTCAGCACCTCTACGCTGTCAGAAGATTCAGTCTGCACCTCCTCCACATGCGCAGACTCCACAGCCGGTGCCACACTCTGCACTGGCATCACAAAAAGAGGGGGCGAATCTTCATGAGCAACTGGCCCCAATACGGTCAGATGACCCGCAGTCGCTTCTAATAGCGGTTGCTCATTCTCCCTCAGAGGACGCACACCGACGGTCACCTGCTTCGGCTTCTCCAACTTTACCACCGCAAACAAATCCATCTCTGTGAAACACAGGACAAACAACAAAACAGAGATTAGTTATTAAAAGCGCGCATACAGAAAAACTTACATTATTGGAAGCGAACAATAAAAAAGGGATGAACACCCACCCCGGCCTTCCTCATCAATGAAGGTTTGCACCTCGTCAGCACCCGCGAAATAGCTGCGACTCAACCCCACATGCACCAAAAACTCCTCAGGATAAGCGTTAATGGGGATGCGGTTGGCATCAATGGTCTGCGCATCTGCCAAACTATATGAACCGGGTGCGGGGCGCCCATCCATCGGCAACGTGTCTTGAGTATAAAACTCAAATGGTGATGGAAACACCACATCATCCACCCAGAAAAAATACTCCCTCCAATGCCTCAGGGAATCTACCTTCTGGGTATAACACTGAAGGCTCCACGCGCGCTTCGCAAAGGATACCCATCCATGCGACCATGTTGTGTGGTAAAAGGCGCGGAATAGGTCAACGGTTGGTTCTATCGCAAGTAAACGACAGTTTACTTCAAAATTCGATATCTTTGCCGCACCTATACAGTGCAGCTGTGAGATATGAAGGCGATAGAAATTGAGCACATTGCTAAAGAAAATGGATATTGTTACGCGATAATTAGCATACTCAAAAAAGCGCGTGTATAGCCCTATCTTCCCTTTGGGGAAATCGGCTATACACGCATCGACGTATGGAGCCTCTGGGTGCACATCCAGAGGAATGAAGTAATCAGATGAAAACTGACGAACATCATCCTCACTCATCGCAGAGCGAAACTCATCCAACTGAGCAACCATTTTTTAAAAAGGATATACTAAGAGGCGCACGCTCAATTACCTAATAAAATAGCTGATTTCTTTGAAAATACGCTTTGAAGAAATGTGCAATGGTGAATGTGTGTTTTTACTGTTTGTTTTCGGTAAAGGGAGGTGGTGACTCATATATAGGTAACCAAAAAACCCTAGATGTAGGCCACGTGGATCCCACTAACAAAACGAGTGGCTAGAATACGAAACGTACAAGCACTTTTTCCCGTTTTCCAAGGGACACGTGGGCACAACCCCCGAATTTCGAGGCATTTCTTTGGATTATCTTGGACTAGATACATAGTTCTCAATATTAGGCGGCAATATTCAAAATTCCTCCCGCCACGCTTACCGCTGTTCTAACTAGTCTAGCATCCGCGGCTACGAACCACGCACACTAGACTGGGGGGACATGATGACGTATAGTCTATATTTGGGCCACGAGCCCAAACGATAAACATTACTAAGGCCCAAAGCCATCATGCGTGGGCTATTATAACTTGGGCCACACCAATACTGGGAATAGGCTCACGTAAGCCCAAACCCAACTAAAATATATACGGTTTAGATAAGGATCTCCTATCTATGGAATAGATATCCTTAAACCGGATAAGCACCACGTGTGCGAAACGTAAGGAGCACGAAACCTACAAGGATTCTGCGCCTATATAAGAAATGACATAATTCTCATTAAAGGTACGATTCACAAACCCTAAACTCTTTACGAGAACCTTAAACTGATTACTTACTCTCACGCCGGAGTCTAATCGTGGGAGACAATCCCACGATAAGCCTAACGGTGTTGTTTACTTTCTTAGTGTGCAGGTTTCAAGCATTAAGGAGCAAATTGGTACGAGAGAGCCCAAACTAAGAACGCCCAACTTTTGTATCAACACTACTGTACATTCTGTTGGCATGAATATTACGATATTTAATCTAAACATCCTCTTCATGTTTTGATGATGACAAAGATGTAAGTTACAACATATAACGTAAAGTGCTTAAGTTACTTGTGATCACAATTCTTCTATGCATTCTTACGTCAACAAGCCTCGACATCTCAACGTCTCAAGTATGCTTCAACAATCACTTAAGGTATGGATAAACAAGTGTTTAATACATCTTATGATCAAAGGTGTATTTAATTAACTAATACAAAGTTTATTTAATTATATAAACATATTATATATTTTTGAAAAACACTTCTGGTAATAAAGAAAAATGTTTTAATCATACTAAATATATGATTTCAAACTTTTAACCAAAATTAGTTAGTTTTTCATCAAATAAACTTTCCCCACTAAAAGACAGAAAATCTGGCCGTTTCAGTAGGGCGGCCCCCTTAATTTTAAGGGGACCGGCACACAATTAAGGGGACCGGCCACGCTCCCCTGTCAGATTTGGTCAGAAATTTTTCCCTATAAATACCACCTCAAACCTGGAATTTTTCTCACCTTTTGCACAAAAATTTTCAGATCCAACTCTCTCTAAACATCCTTCTAAAACCCTTTGATCATAAGATTATTAATCTTTGTTTCAAGTGATCCAATTTCTCATCACTCAAAGTGCAAGAGAAGAATCCCCCCTATCATAAAGCCAAAGATGTATTAGGATCTAGTTAGTGCTTATGTGAAGTTGTGAGTTATGTATATGTAATAAGTAGATCAAGATGATCTTACTTAGTAGTGATTTAATGAGTGAGTAAGAAGTAGTGGAAGGAAGTAGTAGTGTGGAGAAGACATGTAGTTGTGAAGATGTAGGTATGTGATTAAGTAGTGGAGTTCAGAAGAAGTTGTGATGAAGTTGTGAAGTTGTGAAGACGTGAAGAAGTTGTGAAGCCGTGAAGAAGTTTAGAAGAAGTTGTGATGAAGTCGTGAAGTTTTATAGAAGTTGTGTAGTGATCGAAGTTGTGTTGTGAGATTGGTTTTAGCTACTATTAGAACTCGACATTTAGCTTAGTGTCGTTAAATGGTGTAAGCAAAAGTTGTGTACGGTTTTCTCCGCCAAAATGGAGCTTGTTGAGTAGTGAAGAAAACTCTCGAGTAGGTGGCTCGGGGAGTGGAGTAGGAACAAGGAAGGTGTCCTTGTAGCCGAACCACTATAAATCGTCGTGTCCGGTTTGCATTTCCTTTCTCTTATCTCTTATCATTTGTTCTTGCATTTATCGCTTTACTTCTATGCTTGCCTACATGTCTTAGTTGTTGCTTATATAGTTGTGATGATTGAGTGTGTTGAACATAGTAGTTAATATTGTGATTGTGTGTATAATTGCATGATATGGTCAAATAGATTATTATTCACACTTCTCATATTAAGTTTAACTTGATAGATAATTTGATACAAAACGTTTTAAGATTTTAAAAGGAAAACGTATTCACATAAAGATCGACTAAAGCTTCATTCATAAAACTAAGCTTTTCCAAAAGCTTACATATATAATTGATCATATTGATTATATGTTGTTTTCATACTAAACTCTAATTGAAGTTTTCCAAACAAACAATTGAATAAATTTGAATCAACATTTTGAAACAAAGTTTTTATAAAATGAAAAAGAAGGGAAAACTATTCAACCCCCTTCTAGTTTTCCACAATTGGTACCAGAGCCACGTCGCTCAAATTTTTAAAACAAATGGTTTTAAAAATTGAGTACGATCCATGTATCAAATTATCCATTAAGGAGGATTAAATATGAAAAGTGTTTTGTTGATTAACTTGTATTAGTTTTGATGATATATACACTAATTATACTAGCTCGAAATAATATTATGCTTAAAATAAGTGTTATATGTTCGGTATCAAAATCAGAAAGTCACACACCTTTCCGAAAAGTCAGAAAACAATTTTTTACAAAAAATGAAATTTTGAGTACCAGATGGGCGGCCCCCTTAATTGTCTGGGCGGCCCCCTTAAATACTGGGCGGTCCCCTTAATTATTTAAGGGGTCCGCCTGTCTGTTCGACAGTTTTTCGAAAACTTTGAAAAATCATATAAAATTAACCGTAACTCCGTAGAAGTCGTGCCACCCGGCGTTTTAAAGGTAATTGAGTCTACTTTCATTTAAAAATACTTAAAAGTAACCATTACAAACTTAAATAAGTAAGAAAGTCAAAATACTATACGGTGGTCAAAAATTTATGTTTCGTTTTAACGTAAAACTTTTGTTTTACCTTTTCCTTCAAGTCGGGTATTCCTAGTTGATATACTTTTGAAAAATTAAGTATTTATGTTTTCAAAATATTGATCTTAATTAAATTATAGAATGGGAGAAACTATTTTATTTTCAAATAAATTCGAGCTAAGTAAACGTTGGTGTATATAATACACAAAACGACGACAAGTGTTTTATGTGTTATGTGAACTTTTTTGTAATTTTATTTTCTTAATTGAATATATTAAATGATTGTTGCTATTTGAAGTTTAGCTATGTATATATCTATGCGTATGTGCCCTATTAGTGTATAGCTAGTTTGCCGATTTATACTTAACTAGATCTTATGCTAGATTTCTTGCGTTAGGATTGTTATAATATGCTTGCATTGCATATAGGTATAGATGGCTTAATGTTACTCAAACATCTTGTAAATGAGTTCAATCTAGTCACCTAAACATTTCAAACAATTTAATCCACTCTTCACAACACACTTAAATGTTTTCTACAAATTAGCTTGTTTTACCTTAAGATGTTTAATAAGAGAAATTGAATCATTGTAAAACATTAATAGTTATATAAAAGAAAAAGTGTTTTCAAAATCTAAGTGTGTTCACAATAAGTAAAAATGAAGAGTCTTTCACAAAAACAAAGCATATAACAATCATGAAATAATAAGTCAACTTTCAATCATTCACTAATAAATAATCTTAGGATTAATGGAACACACTATCAAAATGTTTATTTATTTCAAATGAGTGTCCGTGAGGGTCAAGAAAGATCTTGATATTATATCAATTCATTATTCAAATTATGGTTGATATATTCATCAAATCTAATTAACGTGTTTTTGAGTGTGGACAAGAAATTGGATTGCTACTTGCTTAGCTTCAATATTATATCAAATTACAACAAAAGATATAGTCTTGAATCTACATACTCAATCACACTAGATTGATATGAAAATAGTTACATCCTTTGTAGATGAAAAGAGTGTGCATTGGATCATAACTCACACTTGTGTTGATAATGTCATATTGAATCTACTTGTCCAATAATTGTGTTCCAAATATTAGAATAACATTTTAAACACATTTATAAAATATACAATGAAGTAGGATTGACGACTTGGATGTTTCGTCCGAAATATTCAAGCAATTTACATTGCAATGCAATGGATAAATGTGTCATATCCGAAAAACCAAACATGAGCAAACTAACAACATATGTAAACTTTGCTCACACTACTTAAAATCGTCACTTCAAGATAAAATACATTTTTAAGAATAATACACACTATATATTCTATGTATTTCATTTTCTTTGTAGCATGAATGATTGTGTTACAAGATAATGCACTACACTTTCCTTTTTGAAATAATATAAGTTATTAGAAGTGAAAAATAACTTGTCACAATCCATAAACAAATAATTTTTTTTAAATACTTGTTAAAGTATGATATATAACATTGGCAAAAATCATAGAAAATAATATTTGTTTAAAAATATATTAATGTCTAGTTTTGATATCATTTGAGAATCACAAACTCATTTAAGATAAATAATCTTAATGAGATTCATTTCACAAGAGATGCTAAGGTGCACTCTTAAGTTTAGCACAGTTATTAAATCAAGTAATATGTCATCAAAACCAAACAACCGGTAAATCATGAAGAAAAGATTAAAACTTTTTGTTTACTCTTATCTAAACATTCAACACGTCTCTATTAGGATCGTGAATAAAATATATCATCTAGATTTACCTTCATTAAAACATGATGTTTGAGTCACATTAAGCCAAGTATTAGTGAATCAAGCAAACTTCATGTTTGGTAATCTTCGATAGGTAAATTTAGGAACTCAATTTCTTCTAAAAAGAGAATGACTACTGGAGAATCTATTGACTAGAAATTCAATTTAACCTAACGGTTGAATTGCTTCTATGTGAGAAGTTGGGTGTGTGTAACCCATAAAAATGGTCGTGTTTAGCCTGAATTGAGCACCACTAGTAATAGTCTCATACTCATTCTCCAACTTGATTAAATTGCTCTTCCTATATATACCTAACGCTAGTTTACTTTTATGAACTTTGCTTCTCATTAGATTCTTTCATTCCTAGATTTATGGCATATCGCATATATGTTGTTTCTAGATGTTTATTTGCTCCTATGTGATTTTATTGTATGCCTTTACATGCTTAACTCTATGTCCGGATGAGCACGAATTTATTGGGAAGGGAAAACACACTCACTCACATATATCCCTCTACCTTACACTCAAACCTCATAACCCTTCTTTAGTACATCCTCAAACCACCCATGTGAAATGAAAAACCGAATTATCCTTTATACTACCAATCTCGAGTCATCCACCATTTCCATGCCCTCAAAATTTACCTTCCTAAACCACATCCTTCCTACACTATAAATACCCTCTTCCCATCATTAATGCCATCACACCCAAACATGTCATCTCCCAACAACCAGAAACCTAAGATTTCAAGAACCGCAAGGATCTCCGTCAAACCCGTTTGGAGGAGGAAACTTGATTCTTGTCATAACTCAAGTGATGTTGTTCCAAGTCAACCAACTACTAAACCTCAAACCCACAATAACGACTCATCTCACAACCTATCACCCACTCATTCCCTCATTCATGCTTCTTCTTATGATGAGCATGCTCAATCCCAAAACAACAATCCCAATTTCTCAATCAATACTTCACATGTTGCTCATTCAACAAAAACACCACTCACTCTTGGAGAACCTCTTCCACCCATTTCATGTTTTCATGACTACCCAAGCTCAACCATGTCTCCACCACCAAGAGTACCACCACCACATCCTACAACCTCACATGCCATCCCTATGTTGCATGTTCAAACCTTCACCCAAGACAACCATCATGTTCCACCATCATCACCTTCCTCCGAACACTTGAAGTTCGTTGAGGAGCTAAAAGAGGCTCATGAGCTTAGTGCTCTTTTAGCATTACATCTTGCGCAACGCAATTTGGATCCAACCCAATCAAGCTCACCATCATCACCACACAACATCAACCAAGTTGAGAAACATGTCAACAATTGCCCTTGTTGCATCTTCCTTCAACAACAAACCATTGCCTTGAATGAGCACCTCACTTGGATTGAGTATCTTCTTACAAGATCTCAACAAACATCATCACTTGAACAACATCCAAACTCTCAATCAACCTCTTCCGCTCCTAAATCTACACCCCTAAAAGTCAAGCGAATTTCTTTATGAAATGCATCTTTTCCACTTCCTAGCAAGTGAAGAACACAAAGAAGATATCCATGCTTCAAGTGTTGTCAAGCCATCACCACCTCATTCACATATCCATTTTCGGTCGTCAACCAACAAAACACCTAAAAATCCCTTGATTCCAAATCATCCACCCTTGTCAAATGTTATATTAATCTAAACCATATTTGTCAACCTTTTGTCATTACCTTCCCTTTTCATTCACGCTCATCCTTCTTTATTTTTCTACTTCTTTAAAAGAAGGCATCATTATCATTTTTTTTCTTTTAGAATATATATTTTGGTATCTTTTGCCAAAATATGTCGGTAGAATCTTTGCATTAGGTTCCAATCATTATCATGTCTTAAGCTTTGGTCATGGTAATTTTTTTTAGGAAGTTAGGTTGTTGTTTTTAAAACAATAATTGCATTTGTCATACTTTTAGTGCATATACCTAATATGTCCATATATTGTTCCCCTATTAGTTTCATGCATATATCTATTATCATCATTATATATATGTGCACTTGTCTACTAACTTTGTTTTGAAGAATTACTTCACCGCTCGATTCTTTGGTAGCCAAAACAAGTTTTGAGCATACACCAAGGGGGAGCATACACCAAGGGGGAGCATTGAGGTTGCTAGGATCAAGGCTTCACTTACGATGATGCAAGCTCGCCTTTTAGATTCTATCTCAAGAGTTCAAGCGTAGTAGAAGTCTCGTCTTAGAGTCCACCTTTTTGCTTCGACAAAAGGGGGAGAAGAAGTGTAAACAAGTAACTTATACATTTTACTATAAGTTATAGCTTACATAGTTTGTCATCATTAAAAAGGGGGAGATTGTTGGCATGAATATTACGATATCTAATCTAAACATCCTCTTCATGTTTTGATGATGACAAAGATGTAAGTTACAACATATAACGTAAAGTGCTTAAGTTACTTGTGATCACAATTCTTCTATGCATTCTTACGTCAACAAGCCTCGACATCTCAACGTCTTAAGTATGCTTCAACAATCACTTAAGGTATGGATAAACAAGTGTTTAATACATCTCATGATCAAAGGGGTATTTAATTAACTAATACAAAGTTTATTTAATTATATAAACATATTATATATTTTTGAAAAACACTTTTGGTAATAAAGAAAAATGTTTTAATCATACTAAATATATGATTTCAAACTTTTAACCAAAATTAGTTAGTTTTTCACCAAATAAACTTTTCCCACTAAAAGACAGAAAATCTGGCCGTTTCAGTAGGGCGGCCCCCTTAATTTTAAGGGGACCGGCCACGCTCCCCTGTCAGATTTGGTCAGAAATTTTTCCCTATAAATACCACCTCAAACCTGGAATTTTTCTCACCTTTTGCACAAAAATTTTCAGATCCAACTCTCTCTAAACATCCTTCTAAAACCCTTTGATCATAAGATTATTAATCTTTGTTTCAAGTGATCCAATTTCTCATCACTCAAAGTGCAAGAGAAGAATCCTCCCTATCATAAAGCCAAAGATGTATTAGGATCTAGTTAGTGCTTATGTGAAGTTGTGAGTTATGTATATGTAATAAGTAGATCAAGATGATCTTACTTAGTAGTGATTTAATGAGTGAGTAAGAAGTAGTGGAAGGAAGTAGTAGTGTGGAGAAGACATGTAGTTGTGAAGATGTAGGTGTGTGATTAAGTAGTGGAGTTTAGAAGAAGTTGTGATGAAGTTGTGAAGTCGTGAAGACGTGAAGAAGTTGTGAAGCCGTGAAGAAGTTTAGAAGAAGTTGTGATGAAGTCGTGAAGTCGTGAAGTTTTGTAGAAGTTGTGTAGTGATCGAAGTTGTGTTGTGAGATTGGTTTTAGCTACTATTAGAACTCGACATTTAGCTTAGTGTCATTAAATGGTGTAAGCAAAAGTTGTGTACGGTTTTCTCCGCCAAAATGGAGCTTGTTGAGTAGTGAAGAAAACTCTCGAGTAGGTGACTCGGGGAGTGGAGTAGGAACAAGGAAGGTGTCCTTGTAGCCGAACCACTATAAATCGTCATGTCCGGTTTGCATTTCCTTTCTCTTATCTCTTATCATTTGTTCTTGCATTTATCGCTTTACTTCTATGCTTGCCTACATGTCTTAGTTGTTGCTTATATAGTTGTGATGATTGAGTGTGTTGAACATAGTAGTTAATATTGTGATTGTGTGTATAATTGCATGATATGGTCAAATAGATTATTATTCACACTTCTCATATTAAGTTTAACTTGATAGATAATTTGATACAAAACGTTTTAAGATTTTAAAAGGAAAACGTATTCACATAAAGATCGACTAAAGCTTCATTCATAAAACTAAGCTTTTCCAAAAGCTTACATATATAATTGATCATATTGATTATATGTTGTTTTCATACTAAACTCTAATTGAAGTTTTCCAAACAAACAATTGAATAAATTTGAATCAACATTTTGAAACAAAGTTTTTATAAAATGAAAAAGAAGGGAAAACTATTCAACCCCCCTTCTAGTTTTCCACACATTCTACTGTAGCGATGTGAGTATAAATTACTGTAGCTTTTTGCTACAGTGTTTTGGACTAACACTTCCTGGTAAATGTATGTTTTAGTAATAAATTACTAAAAAGGTGTGAACACTCGTCTGCTCTTGGTCTTCTAAGAGGGGCGGTTATACCGTTATGGTGTTATATACTTTCTTTCACATAATGGGCCATGAGCTTATATCGATTAACCACTTATGGGCTAGTTAGGGGAGACCTGGCACCCGCCAACCCCCTACTCATTCCGTCTATGTATATGATGAGGCGAAAAATGATCAGTTTTTAGGGGGTCATTTAAGCCCGAATCCGACTTTATTTGATCAAATATTGCCCTAAATCGTTCCTTTTGTGATTTTAGGTGTTTGGAGAGTGAATTCTGGAAAAGAAGCCATTTTGGACGTTTTTGGAGCATAAAAGTGAAGAAAACGGCAAAGTATCAATTTTCCATGCTGAAGACACTAGGTGACGGCGTCAAGAGTTACATCCTGACGGCGTCAGACATCAAGAATAAAACACCGTAGTTGATGACGGCGTCAAAAGTCATCCTGACGGCGTCAAAGTACCAAGAATAAAATACCGTGGTTGGTGACGGCGTCACATAGGCCGTCATAAGTAGATCAAGGCCGTCCGAGGAAGTATTTGGCGGCGAGGTAACGGCGTCACATGCTTGTCTTGACGCCTTCAGCCCAGTTTTCCTATATATAGTTTTCTAGTTTTTACATTAAAAGGGAGGAGAAGTTTTGGTGAAACCCTAAAGACGAATTTGGTGGAACTTTTACAGGTTTTTCAAGGGTTCCAAACCCTTGATACCTTGCATTGTAATTGAGATAAGTGTTCTTCTAATTCAATCAATATGTCTATGTGTTGGTTGTCTATAACTTGTTCTTGTCTCAATTCAATTATGCTAGGCTAGATCTCTTTTGTGTTTGCTTAGATCTAATGAAACCTAGATGTTGATTATGTGTTGATTACTTGTTTATTCTTGTTCTTGGATGAATGATTTATATGTTAGGCTTAAGAAAACTGGCAGATCTCCAAATGGTAACATGCTTGAACGTCTTAAGAAACATGAACCGAGGCGTACTAGGTCTTTATTGGTTGTATTTAATGCATGAGCCACTGTTTACAATCCCTATAGTTGTGCTGGGTCATGGTGTAGGAGGAGATAAGAGCTCATAGAATTGGGGAGTTATGTATGCCACCCCATGAATGGTATTAAGGAATACAATCCATCATCCATACAATTATAACAAGTAATTAACGTGTAAAAGATATCTAGGGAGTAGTGAAGTCTAAGTAAACACAATTTTCTCCATTACTGCTCACAACTTTGTAATAATTAGTTTATTTTCATTTTTATTATTTTATTTTGATTGCATCTTAGCTTTGGGTTAGTTGAATAGCAACTAATTCCGCCCACTCTTTCAAAACCCGAGATTTTAATTGCTTTCATAAAAATATAAAAACACAAAAATAATCTTCCCTCACCTTTAGAACTAGTAATTAGGCTTTCTAATCCTAGCGACACTATTCCTAAGCTGAACGATCAATCCCCCGGTACTTGTCACTATACTATACTACAACGATCAGGTACACTGCCTGGTGGGGGTTGTAAGCTTGTCAAGATCCCTCGAGAAGTAAAGCCTGTTGCGATTCCCACGCATCAAGTTTTTGGCGCCGCTGCCGGGGAATAGTTATTGTCTAGGTTAGGATTTCTTTTTATTAGGTCTACTTGCTAGATTCCTTTCTAGCAAGATTTTATTTTTATTTTTTTTAGGTCTTCTTTAGTCTATCTTATTTTTTCGTGCCTTTGTTCGTAACTCTTTACCATCCGACATCATGGAAGGTGGTAACATCTTTGAACCCGTCATCCCACCACAACAAAACCCACCACTAGAACCCCTTAGGCCCCGAACCTTAGGAGAGTACTCCCGACCTAGCCATCAAGGCTACCGAAACACCATTGAGCTCACCGGAGCCAATGTGACCCCCTTGCGATCCGACACCATCCGGTTGGTGCAAAGCGGATGTGCATTCCATGGACTTCGTTCCGAAGATCCAAACCAACATCTTAAGGACTTTCTCAAAATCGTAGATTCCATAGACCCAGATGTTGAAACTAGAGAGACTACCCGTTTATGCCTATTCCAATTCTCTCTAAGGGATCAAGCTAATCAATGGCTTGAGCGGTTACCCGCGGGATCCATCACCACATGGGACAATCTCGCCAATCGCTTCCTTACCCAATTCTTTCCGCCGGAAAAGACTGCAATGCTTAGAAGGGACACTTTGTGGTTTGAGCAATAGCGGGGTGAAACTTTCTACGAAGCTTGGGCCCGTTTTAAGGATCTCCTCCACAAGCTCCCTCATCATGGCATAAACCTTTGGTTATTAGTCCAGATTTTCTACGACCATGTTGACTATCACACTAAGCGCACCATCGACAGGGCCGCGGGAGGTAAACTGCGTGATATGAACGCCGAGGAGTCTTGGACAATTATCGAGGAGCTCGCCACTGACAATCAGGAATTGTGAGAGTTTAAACATACAATAGAAGCGGCCATCAATGCAGTCTCGAAATCTGGAGGAACCACCGAAGTACCCGATGAACTCCTATGCAAACTTGAGGCAAAGGTTGACTATTTCGAGGAAAGGCAAAGGCGACCTTTGAGTCCTAGACGGGCTACTGTCAATTCTGTCTCAAAAGCAATTTCGGCACCATTATCTGAATCACCCTCTAGGGAAAACGCTGAGACTTTTCAGAACTATGCCCCACCTTGTTCCCCTCCCAAGGAACTTAGCTCGGAATTTGAGGCTAGGATGAGAGAATATATGGCAACTCACTCTGATCGGCTTGCTAGATTCGAAGAAGCAGTTTATAAGCAAAAAGAGGAGATGCGGGAGAAAATGAATGAGATGTTGACTCTATTGGAAGAGTATGCCGATCAGAAAACCCCCGAACGAATACTGCTAAGGAAAGAAAGCGCCACTCCCACCACCCAATTTGTTAACTCCATCACCATTGTCCAAAATGATAACAAGAAGGTAGAAACTCCTGCTAAACAGACCTTAGAAAAACCACCAGAATCTCAACCTTTGAGTTACTACCTGAAGCATGATATAAACAAAAACACCATAACAAATTGGATTAAGGGTGATGGGCGTAACCAATCCTCCGGACAGGTTCCTGAGAAAGAGGAAGAAGAAGAGGATGAGTATGATACGCTTCCTGGAGGATCAGTATTCGAGAGGTTATTGGTACAGAAAGTGGCTACTAAGCAAGTAGCATGTGGGAACTTTGAAATACCAACGAGCATCGGGGACCTGAAACATCTTAGTGCTTTCGCCGACCAAGGATCGGAAGTAAATCTTATGCCCCTAACTATTTACATCCAACTAACGTAAAAAATGCCAGCCCCTACTCGTGTTAGGCTATCTCTCGTTGGGCACTCGTACATATATCCCTTAGGGATCGCAGAAGATGTATTAGTTAATGTCGCAGGATTCATGTACCCCGTTGATTTTATGATCATTGATGATAAAGGGGATGGATGCATGCCAATAATCCTTGGGTCACCATTCCTCACCACCGCTAGGGCTGTCATTAAGTATGAAGGTCGGAAGATTGAGCTTAAATCTGGAAAAAGAAAGATTAGCTTCCCCATGACCCCGCGAAATGGGCATGGGAATTTGAGTTGGAGAATGATCAAAAACAACATTGGCACGACACCCATTCGTGTTCAGAATAAGATTCTTGCATGGGGGCCAAGAATCAAAAGCTATAAGAAAGCTAAGGATGAAAGAAGAAAAAGCAATAAGGTTCCGATTGAACTCGAACATGCTCGACATGAAAAAAATCATACACCATTTAAGGAAGGGAACTTGGTGCTCTTGAGACACTTGGAAACAACAATACCACCCGATAAACCAAGTCCTTGGTGGTATGGGCCATTCACAATCGAAGGATTTAGCCAAGATGGGGTAGCTAACTTGAGAAGCAAATTAGGTGGGAAGGTGATTGCGAGTACCGACAGATTGAGGCACTACCACCATAACAGTAATGATCGCAACTATATGGGGTATATCATTTCAAATGATGAAATCACGTGATAGCCCATGACTTTGAGTCTAGCTACAAGACTCGTAAATAAAGAAAAGCGCTTCTTAGGAGGCAACCCATGTCTTGTGTGATTTTATTTGTTTGATTGTTATTTGTTTCCGTATGCATGTTTTATTTTTATTGTTGGTTGATCATGTTTCTCAATTAAAATGTGAAAATACTTTACTATGTTGTTTGGCCTAGTCTTAACTCCAACCTAAAAGTATTTTTGCAAAAGATAAGTGTAAGGGGAAACCCCAAATATGTTTTCAAGAAACAAACCGATCATGATTCTCCACAATATTAAATGAACATGTATATTCGTATTTGTTAGAGTCAAATGCTTGTATTGAGTCATAATGAAGTTTTGCAGGATTTTCCAGGAAGTAAGACAAAGTTTTTCCAGAAATTTTCCGGAAACTTAACATAAGAATTTCTGCAGGTCCATTCTGACGGCGTTAGAGTTTTACTCTTGACGGCGTCAGGAGTTAAAATCTGGAAATTTTACCGGTTTTGTTTTTCTAACGGAGTCTTATGGTTTTTGTGAATTATTAAGTTTTATAATCTCCAGGAAATCTGCAAACCTCATTCCACAAGCATTATATCTTACTTTGTTTTCTAGGATTTAGGAACTTATATAGGATGCCGCCGATTTTACGCGAGGTTGTCTTGTCTATTTTCTCAGGATTTACAGGTTATGTTTGACAAGGAGATGATTTATATTCTGGAAGGGAAGCTTTGATTGTTCGTTTTCTTGGAGGAAGATTTAACTTGGCCAACCTATAATCCATACCGAGCGAATCAGGGGAGTATTTGATTTCATTCTCTTTACTTCTTAACTTTTACATTCTTTACTTGAACATTGGGGACAATGTTCATCTTAAGTGTAAGGGGAGGGTAAAAAGATGATACCTTACATATGCACTTTCGCTTGAGTTTGTTTTGTTTGATGGTAGATGTGTAATAAAACTATGAGAAATACTTGTTAGTGTAATTTTAGAGCCAAATTTAAAATTTTTTTCAACATTTAGGAGTGAAACTTTAGCCATAGCAAGCGTCTCATGGATAGGAGATTGTATGACTAGCACATAACCGTATATTCAGAAAAATTTTCCACCCAAAAACGTGAGGTTCGCCTTTAGATTTGATAGGAAAAGCATTCATTATTGGTGCTTATGAGTGTACCGGTAGCATTTAGATTCTAGAACTTGCGTTAGTGATGCATCCCGAGACCGCTAGTGAGACTACATTCGTGTAGTAGGATTTACTACATGATAAGAGGCATTAGGATCACCCTTGTGTTAAACCCGTATTATAATTACTTGACTTTTAAGTCATATTACTTGGCTAGTTAAGTCAACTAATTTTTCCCACACCCTTAGCGTTGTACTCATTTTCAGTACACGATACCCCTAGTACACCCCTCCGAGCCTATCTTTTCGTTTCTAACTTTAAGCATCTTACTTAAAGGAAGAATTTGTTACACCCCACTTAAATGTACAACCAAATCGCCTTAGCCTTCCGTGTATGCGCTCATTTTTAGTGCATTATTGTTATTTGTTAAACCCTAAGTTAACTTTCTAATTGATTACATGGTTGCTAAGTCGAGTCATATCCTTGTACATATTGATTTGGGACGATTGGGACTCATGGGTAAGTACTTATTTTATGGAGTAATGGGGAAGAACATCATATTATTACCCCCATATGTACGTTAATCTTAAAAGTGCTCCAAGTGTTTTGATTTTCTTAATTCGAGTCATTAGAATAGTTTAATGTAAAGTATGTAAAGATTCAAGTGTAAGGGGAATTCTCATCCCCTATGATGTATTATTTTGGATGGTAGGGTAAGAGTGTATGCAAAAAAAAAAAAAAAAAAAAAAAAAAAAAAAAAAAAAAAAAGAAAAGAAAAAAAAGGAAAAGAAAAAGAGAAAAAACATACGGACTACCATCCCGTTTTTATTCTATGTTCATTTTATGTTTTTGTTATTTTTCATTTGTTAGCTTAAGTCGAGTCTAGTCTTGGCTTAGCAACGCCATCTTGTACATGTAATTAACCAAGATTGTTAACTCGCCACCAGTAAAACTTCCTTTATCCAACAAAACCGTGTAATTCATATCCCTATACCTAACGTTACAACCCTTTAAAAGACCTCTTTGATAGTTTATCCTAGGTGCTTACGCCATGTGGTGGAGGTTTGATCCTTTCCCAAGCCTATGGTAATCTATTGTGCTATGACAGGTAGTGAGAGATATCTTCCATTTCCATAATGTTATATTACTTTATTACACCCGAGAGATGTGAGTATCTAAACACTATTTGTGAGGTGCTTGTGTATGACCTCCGTGCTTGTCTATTGGTCTTTAGTGGAACGATTATTTGTTGTAATTACTTTTATATTAGTGTTAAATGACCCCTAATTTGTCTTTTGAGTTGAATAAAAGCTCATTTGCTTGAGACAAGCAAATCTCAAGTGTAAGGGTATATGATGAGGCGAAAAATGATCCGTTTTTAGGGGGTCATTTAAGCCCGAATCCGACTTTATTTGATCAAATATTGCCCTAAATCGTTCCTTTTGTGATTTTAGGTGTTTGGAGAGTGAATTCTGGAAAAGAAGCCATTTTGGACGTTTTTGGAGCATAAAAGTGAAGAAAACGGTAAAGTATCAATTTTCCATGCTGAAGACACTAGGTGACGGCATCAAGAGTTACATCCTGACGGCGTCAGACATCAAGAATAAAACACCGTAGTTGATGACGGCGTCAAAAGTCATCCTGACGGCGTCAAAGTACCAAGAATAAAATACCGTGGTTGGTGACGGCGTCACATAGGCCGTCATAAGTAGATCAAGGCCGTCCGAGGAAGTATTTGGCGGCGAGGTGACGGCGTCACATGCTTGTCTTGACGCCGTCAGCCCAGTTTTCCTATATATAGTTTTCTAGTTTTTACATTAAAAGGGAGGAGAAGTTTTGGTGAAACCCTAAAGACGAATTTGGTGGAACTTTTACAGGTTTTTCAAGGGTTCCAAACCCTTGATACCTTGCATTGTAATTGAGATAAGTGTTCTTCTAATTCAATCAATATGTCTATGTGTTGGTTGTCTATATCTTGTTCTTGTCTCAATTCAATTATGCTAGGCTAGATCTCTTTTGTGTTTGCTTAGATCTAATGAAACCTAGATGTTGATTATGTGTTGATTACTTGTTTATTCTTGTTCTTGGATGAATGATTTATATGTTAGGCTTAAGAAAACTGGCAGATCTCCAAATGGTAACATGCTTGAACGTCTTAAGAAACATGAACCGAGGCGTACTAGGTCTTTATTGGTTGTATTTAATGCATGAGCCACTGTTTACAATCCCTATAGTTGTGCTGGGTCATGGTGTAGGAGGAGATAAGAGCTCATAGAATTGGGGAGTTATGTATGCCACCCCATGAATGGTATTAAGGAATACAATCCGTCATCCATACAATTATAACAAGTAATTAACGTGTAAAAGATATCTAGGGAGTAGTGAAGTCTAAGTAAACACAATTTTCTCCATTACTGCTCACAACTTTGTAATAATTAGTTTATTTTCATTTTTATTATTTTATTTTGATTGCATCTTAGCTTTGGGTTAGTTGAATAGCAACTAATTCCGCCCACTCTTTCAAAACCCGAGATTTTAATTGCTTTCATAAAAATATAAAAACACAAAAATAATCTTCCCTCACCTTTAGAACTAGTAATTAGGCTTTCTAATCCTAGCGACACTATTCCTAAGCTGAACGATCAATCCCCCGGTACTTGTCACTATACTATACTACAACGATCAGGTACACTGCCTGGTGGGGGTTGTAAGCTTCTCGAGAACCCTCGAGAGGTAAAGCCTGTTGCGATTCCCACGCATCAGTATAATCATCTTTGACTTAGGTTTTGGGGCAAAAGAAATGGAAAAACTCAGACAATGATGTGAGAAATGAGGTGACGGAGGGAATAGATGTTTTCCAAGGGTTGTTTACCACCTCTGTTTTCAATGATTTTCCATTATTTGCCCCTTAATCTAAACAACCCTTTTGTCTGTTTAAACGGACTCTAAATGTTCTTGAAGATGTTGTTCTTGTTGTTGTTTATTAGTGGTTGGCGATTTGGACCCATACCATTCAACAACAGTGATTACTAAGGTTGTGTTTGTTTATTCAGGTTTTTTAATCACAGGGACGATTCATGTAATTTACTCTTATTATTTGGCATCTAGAAATGCAAATTTCCCTGATATTGCTACTGCTGCTTTTGATAATTACTCTTTCCGTTCTCATAATTATTAGAGGTAGTGATGATGAATTTCTATAACATTGTCTGAGTAAATCGAATAAAGTTGAGATTAGCCGCATCTTGGTGGGGCATTTATCTGGTTAATCAGCGTGATGAATGCAGCCATGGCGGTTTTATCCTCTTTGTTCTGATACTTTTTACAGATCTGAGCCTCATTTTCTATTAAAAATTTCGTTCTGATTTGAGTATAACTGTTTTTGTTTTAGCTTTTATCAATGCTGATATAAATTGTTATCATTGTCTATTATCAATGTTTATCACGTCCAATCTGTGTACCTTGTTTGTTATGCAATGTAATTGTTTCTATCTTGTGAAGATTGGAAGTTTGCATTTTGCAATCTATCTTGGGTAGATAGTAATCGTTTGAAATCCTTTAGCTCTGAAATGAAACTGGAGATGTGAGATATGAGGCGACAGAGGGAATGGATGTTTTCCAAGGGTCGTTTACCACCTTTGCTGTCAATGATTTTCTACTTTGCCCCAATTTTAAACAACACTTTTTCACTTTTATATGAATTAACCTGTTATATCCCACTCATATACACGCATTGACGCACACGAGTGCAGCGGTTGGTTGGGTTTACCTAGTGGTTGCATTTGGTTTCTTACTTCATTTATACAAGTGAAATGATTAATTTACCCTTTGCAGGTGTTGATCTCTTTCTGTACCTGTGCAAGTACTATAATTTTTTTAGCAAGTCAAATATATATGGAGTAATTATTAGAGGGAGCGATGATGAATATCTTCAACATTGTCTTAGTTTAATCAGATAAAGTTGAGATTTACTGCATATTGGCAGGGCATTTGTGTGGCTGTTTATCAGCCGTGTTGCATGCAGCCATGGCAGTTCTATCTTCTTTGTTTTGATACATTTTAGAGATCTGAGCATCATTTTTTATTTAGAAATTAATATGTGTTTATTGTTTCTTCATCTGCTGCGTTGATTATTTGTTGATCTGATAGATTTTTCAAAATTTTTTATTCTGATATTTGGTTTGAACCAATGTGAATTAGAAGATTAGAACTAGGCATTAGAATATAAGAAGATTGATTAGTATGAGTTTATGTTTATGGCATATTTCATGTTATCAAGCTTGCAAATTGTTCAAACGTTCTTAGCAATCACTGTTAGTCGTTAGCACTTAGCTTGGTTTGGTGTTGATCCATAATGCAACCATAACTAAATTGGTTTGGCTAATGTGATTAGGGGTGTTCCAATCTCAACTTCTATTTTGGACGTGCCATTAGGAAATAGAAACGACTATTCTAAGAATCTTGAAACATCTCAAGGAGGAGACTCGTTGGTTGTTAAAGGTAGCTTCACTCTATATTTGTCAGTCTTCAGCCTTCCAACCACCAAAGATGTCAACTCTTGAAACTCAACAACATCCCGACCACCACTCAAGATATGGCCATATCACAATGCGATTTACAAAAGTAACAAAACCAATTGTCTAAAATTCTAATCATGGGCTCTAAATGGTTGTGCCAAATCACACCTACTTTGATATCATTATAAGTTAAATGTAAACTGACAGTCTGCCATTATTACCATCATGAATACAACTAACATATGTGTGTACCTGAATATAGACATACAGTCAAATTCTAATCAACCTGTAATAACAAAACTTGATTTGCTAAATTTCTCATGGATGATCATATTTCCATTTCATCAACAATGCATTCTTTGGTCATATGAAAATGGTTATTCACTTATTCATGTGCAGAGACATATATATTCTGGTTATGTGGTTTGTGATAATTTAGTTCTCAAAAAATGCCGCCTTCATTTCTTAAATCTTTGAAGATAATATGAGATTAAACCCTCTTTTTGACGTCAATGATACCATACTCCTAGCTAGAGAAGTTTGTTCTGAATTTGAATTAATTTCAAATATGGATAAACTTCTTGAAATTGAGGAGTGTAGTATACTTTTAACCTTATGTCATCTCTAACCATGCACTCTAAATTTGGAGGATATAAATTGAATCCTCTCAAGTTAACACATCAACTTGAGTCAAGTTGGAGTTACCCCATCAACTTGAGTCAAGTTGATTGATTTTCAACCATTAGATTAAAATCAATGGCCGAGATTAAAAGAGGATCTTTTAATCTTAGCCATTGATTTTAATCCAATGGTTGAAAATCAACCAACTTGACTCAAGTAATGGGAGAGGATCCCACCCTGGATATAAAATCATTTTTCAGTAACATTACCCTCTAAAAGTTATTCATCTCCAACCATGTACTCCAAATAGTGCAAAATTTAGAAGATATCCAATATATCATATATAAAAACTAATTAAATAACATTATAAACTTGAAAGATGAATAGTGATCATTCAAATATAAAAAGTAGAGGATATTGATCAATCCTTCAAAAAAGTTCCAAATATGGAGGATGATTGGAGATAGTTTTTGCGTCTTCATTCTTCAAATATGCAGAAAAAAGGTGTTTGGAGGACACGGTTGAAGATGCCTTATAATAATGAGACAAGGAGACCCTCTATCTCCTTTCTTATTCAATTTGATGGTTGAAGCTCTTCATGTTACCTTTTTGGAAGCAAAAGCCAAATATATTTTCAAAGGGGTTATAGCAGGCCTTGATAATGTTGAGATCTCTCACCTCTAATTTGCGGATGATGCTTTAATTTTTGGGGAATGGTCGCATGAAAATGCTAAAAACATTTGTCGTTTTCTAAGATGTTTTCATTTGGCATCTAGTTTGAAAGTGAACTTTTCTAAAAGAAATATTTTTGGAGTTGGGACTACTATGGACGATACTAATTTGCTTGCCTCAATCCTTTGTTGTCAACCTTCTTCCTTGCCTTTTACCTATCTTGGGATACTCATTGGTGCAAACATGAATAAAAGTAGCATTTGGAAGCCGATTATTGAAAAGTTTCGTAATCGTCTCTCCTCTTGGAAAGCAAGGTCACTTTCGTTTGGCGGAAGACTTACACTTCTCAAATCAGTTCTTGGAGCTCTTTGTACTTACTACTTCTCCTTATTCAAAGCTCCGAAATGTGTAATTAGCTATCTTGAAAAGTTTAGGCACAACTTCTTTTTGGGGAGGTTCTTTAGAAAATAAAAAATTGGAATGGGTAGCTTGGAAGCAAGTGTGTTCTTCAAAAGATTGCGGTGGTCTTGGGATAGGTAGTCCACTTGCATCAAACCTTGCCATGTTAACTAAGTGGTGGTGGTGGTTAAAATCAGAAAATAACTCTCTTTGGCACCAAGTCATCACTTCCATCTTTGGTACTCATGGACGTCTTGAAACCAATATCTTAATTCCTATCTGTCATTCTCATGTAAGCCCATGGAAAGAGATCTACGACCTAAACAAGGATCTTTTAAAGGTTAACATTAACCTTGATTCGATTTTTTTAAAGAAAATTGGTGATGGTTCGGTGTTTAAATTTTGGCATGATTGTTGGTTTGGGACATCTAATTTTATGTCTTTGTTTCCAAGAATGTATGCTTTGGAAACTCATAAAGACGGCTTGATATCCTAGAGATGCTTTAGTGGTGGCTTAATGGACCTCTCATCACATGTTTGGGCATGGCGTATAAGTCCAAAAGATGGCATAGAAAAGGCACAATTCGATGATTTAGTGAATCTGCTTGTGGGCTTCAAACCTATTAATGTGAGGGACTCGTGGACTTGTTCCCTTAATTCCCTCAACACATACGCTGTTTCCTCCATGCGATATGCTATTGATTCTTCGACAGTGGTTTCCACCATTGATAAGGTGAAGTGGAATAAAACTCTCCCTATTAAGATAAACATCCACTCATGGAGGTTACACAAAGACCGATTGCCTACTCATGGATGCTCGTGGGATTGATATAGATTCTCTTCGTTGCCCGGTTTATAACAATGCCATCGAATCAACACCACACCTCTTTGTCAAGTGTACTATTGCTGCAGATATTTGGTCTAGGATTAAAGATTGGTGGGGGCTGGTTTGCACCCCAAATAATCTCGATGGCATTCTTTCTTGGCATGAATCAGCGCATCTCAACAGAAAGGAAAAAATTGCTTGGATGTCGTTGTCAACACCTTCACATGGGTCATTTGGCGCTTTCGAAATAGAGTTTGCTTTGACTTGAAACCCCCTCGTCGGGACACTCTCATGGAAGAAATCAAGACTCTTTCACACCTTTGGATTACTCATAGAAGCAAAAACATCCGGTTGAATTGGCTTAAATGGATCAACACCCTTAGATTGGCTTACACCTTTTACTTGTATCAATCTTCGTTGTAACTTTGTTCTAGCTTCTTGCTCGGTCTGGGATTTCAGTTCGTAAGGAGGTAGATATTGGGCTTCGTGGAGAGAGGGATAAAACCTTACGTCCAGCTGATATATTACTTTATTCTTGGGATGGTGGCCGTGATGTTTGTGTTGATCTTACAGGATCGTCACCTTTGACACGTTCGTGTATGGTTGATTTTATGCCCGGTCGGGCGGTTACTGAAGCCGCACAGCGTAAACGTGTCAAGTATGCTGCTAAATGCACGGATATTGGATATGGTTTCCTCCCCTTTTCATTCTCTTCTTTTGGAGAACTTGAAAAGGATGCAGTGAACTTATTAAAGCGCATCAGACGATTCTCTATGACCCAAGACATTGGAGCGCGTGCGGCTCCATATATATTTAGTAGGATTGGTTTTGCTGTTGCTAGAGGTGTGGGAGCTCAGTTAGTATCTCGGCTCCCCACTAATTTCTTGTAAAATCCTTTTTGTTTTTCAATAAAGTGAGGTTTATAATAATAATAATAATAATAATAATAATAATAATAATAATAATAATAATAATAATAATAATAATAATAATAATAAGTTGAAGACGAAATGACAAGGTTGAAGAAGCCATAGCTAAAATGACTAAAAACAAGATTCAGTTTGCCCCGCGCTTCGCAACGGGTAAAGTTGCAATAAAGTCGAGCTACTCATGTTGAATTTCAAGTTGAGCTTAAGTGTCCAAAGTCCAAACATGATAATATTAGAGGATAAATAGGCCCGGCCTCTAATAGAGGTTACAATATCTTACAGATAATGCATATCTAATTGGGTTGAGTTGTGCTCAAAATATCAAATCAATTCATGTTTACTTGATATAACAATGTTATTAAAACTCTAATGTCGAAAATAGTTTCATATTTTTTTTTTTTTTCATATTATTTGATCGAGTTGTGTTGAGTTCAGATTACGGAATGTAATCATACCAACATCAATAATTTATTAGAACTCTAATACCAAAAATCGTTAAGGTATGTTAAAGTCAAGTACATATATCAATTATCAAGCTTAAGCTTGAGAATAAAAATGCCATCAAAGTTCAAATCTTAGTTACTTGATTCTATTATAGGTTTTTTGGCTGAGGATTATAAAATGCTAAATTCATATTGATGCTGCATATCATCATATATACTCAAAATATAACAAAAACCAGCTCTCATAAAATGTTACCGGCCTATATATTGTCATGATTTTAAAAAAGAAAGCGAATATCTTTTAAATACTTCAAAGGCATAATGTAATAAATGAAAAATAGTAAACCATTCTTAATTCAAGCTACAAAAAGACCATAATAACCTTATTTTACTTTTCTTGTTCAAAAAAAAAAAGAAAAAAAAAATATTTTACTATTCATTTCAAACTTACTTCAACAAGATTCATTTCAAATTTACTACAACAAGATAATAAGAGTGTTGGTTCATCTCAGCGCCACCTCATCACCCTTTCAATAACACATCAACAACTAAAATACCTTCATCAAAAAAAAAACCATTAACACTTTTTAGGTCCCACAAAAAATACTCACTCACTCACAAAACAATAACGATCAAACCGTAGAGTTGCTGAATGAGGCAACTGTCATGTGAGTGAGAACGATGTCACTTCACCTGGATAATCTTATCGCATGATTGGGAATGATGGAATGTGATTCTATTTGGAGAAACCGTGGTAAAGAAAGGAAGAAGGGTTAGAAAGTCTTAGAGTTCGAGACTATGATAGATAAGACTAGACAATCAGTAAAAGATGTTGTGCATTGTAATTGTGAATGAGAGATTACAAGGATATAAATAGATTACATAATTACACTCTAATACCCTCTAATATAAACCATATACATAAGTATCTATTACTTGACTAATATCCCCCCTCAAGCTAAGCTTGGGAAAGAAGTTGTAGCTTGTCCCGTAGAGTCACAAATCTGTAAGTTGGCAACGGCTTGGTAAAGACATCTACAATCTCATCATGTGTAGAGATGAATTGAACAGAAAGTGGTCCTTGTGCAACCTTTTCTCACACAAAATGAAAATCAACCTCAACATGTTTCATACGAGCATGGAAGATCGGATTTGCAGACAAATATGTAGCCCCCAGATTGTCATACCATAATATCATAGTAGATTTGACAGGAACACGAAGTTCTCGCAGTAGAGACTCAAGCCAAGTAAGTTCAGCCACTTTGTCAGCTAAGGCTTTATATTCAGACTCAGTGGATGACCGAGAGACAGTTCGTTGTTTCCGAGCTGACCAAGAAACAAGATTAGAGAGATAGCAAATCCCCCCGTTGATCGACGGTCATCAGGGCAACCAGCCCAGTCCGCATCTGTATAAGCGTGCAGAGTACATCCAGATGCCCGTTTGAAAAGAAGACCATGATTCAAGGTGCCTCGTAGGTATCGAAGAATTCGCTTGACAGCAAACCAGTGTTTTTCTGTTGGAGAATGCATAAATTGACAAACCTTATTCACAGCAAAGGCAATGTTCGGGCGAGTCAAGGTGAGATGCTGAAGAGCCCCGACGACTTGTCTATATCGAACCGGGTTACCAAAAAATGGGTTGTCACCAAGTGTTAAGGGAGCCGATGTTGAGCATGGAGAGGAGACCGGTTTGGACTGCGAAAGGCCAGCTTTGGTTAAGATTTCCAATATGTACTTCTTCTGAGAGAGGATAACATCCGAACCATTTGATTTGACTTCAATACCCAAGAAATAAGAAAGAGGACCCATATCTTGTAGTGAAAACGTAGAACTTAAGCTTTTAACAACATGGTCAATGGATGTATCATTGTTGCCTGTTAAAATGATATCATCAACGTAAACGAGCAAGTACAAAAAGGTGCCTGCAGAGGAGTAAATAAAAAGTGAAGGATCAGTTGTGGATCCTTTAAATCCCAAAAGATACAGAGCCTTGGACAAACATTGAAACCATGCTCTAGGGGCTTGTTTCAAACCATATAAAGACTTATGTAGTAGACAGAGATGATGCGGCATTGCAGGGTCCACAAAACCTGGAGGTTGTCGCAAATAAACAGTTTCTTTTAAATCACCATGTAAAAAAGCATTTTGTACATCCAACTGACAAAGTGACCAGTCATGACTGACTGCCAAAGAAAGAACTACCCGAATAGTAGTCGGTTTGACAACCGGACTAAAAGTTTCATGATAATCAATACCAGCTTGCTGATTAAAACCTTTAGCAACTAAGCGTGCCTTGTATCGTGTGATAGCACCATGTTGATCCCTTTTAAGTTTGTACACCCATTTACAATCAACCACATTAGCATTCAAGACGGGTGGAACCAAAGTCCACGTGCCATTTTTCATCAAAGCCCTGTATTCCTCAGACATGGCTTGTTGCCATTGAGGATCCTTGTTAGCAACAGAGAAAGTCATGGGTTCAGTGACAATAGGTTCAGTTGTTGTGTGAAAGGCTGAGGGATCATAACGTCTGGTTTTAGGAGGGTTTTGGCGAAGATGGGTTGGTCGGGTTGAGGTAATAGGTGGTATAGAGGCTGATGGTGTTGGGTGATTTGGGAAGGGATGAAGTGATTCGGTGGGATGTGGTTGCGCCACATGTGGGTTGGGAACGAGCTGGGGTGATTGGGTTGATTGTGGGTCAGTAGCGGGCTGGTGTGTTTGGGCCGATTGTGGGTCAGTAGTGGGCTGGTGTGGTTGGGCTAATTGTGGGGCAGAAACGGGTTCTGTTGCAGATTGTGATGGAGAGCAATAGGAGATAGGAAAGGAGGAGAAATAAGGATCTGGTTGAGACTGTGTAGGTGTAGCAGAAGACTGAAGAAGAAAAGGAAAATATTGTTCATGAAAACGAATATGACGAGCAATGTATAATCGATTTGTATTGAGATCAAGACAACGATAACCATGATGAGCTGGACTGTAACCAAGAAAAAGACAGGGTAAGGAACAAAAATCCATTTTGTGAGGATTGTAAGGACGGAGATGAGGATAACAATGGCAAACGAAAACCCGTAAAAAGGAATAATCAGGTTTTCGTTTAAAAAGGTGTTCAAAAGGTGATATTTTGGAAGCAACGCGAGATGGCATTTTGTTAATCATGTAAACGGCTGTGTCGAAAGCAAAGTTCCAAAACCGTTTAGGAGCACCTGAATGAGCAAGAAGAGTAAGACCCGTTTCCACCACATGTCGGTGGTGTCTCTCAACAAAACCATTTTGTTCACTGGTGTGAGGGCATGAGAGACAATGAATAATGCCCAAAGAAGAGAGGAAGGGAGAGAGGGGTCGAAATTCCCCTCCCCAATCTGTTTGAATAGATTTAAGCTTGGTGTTAAATTGTCTTTCAACCATAGCATGAAAATTTTTGAAGGTAGCACAAACATCAAACTTGTGTTTTAACGAAAAAATCCACATATAACGTGTAAAATGATCAACACATAATAAAAAATATGAATCACCGTTAAAGGATTTAATGGGAGCAGGACCCCAAACATCACAAAATATTAAATCCAAAACATTAGTACTATTGAACGATGAGGGTAATAAATGTAGTTTTGAGGATTTCCCCATGTGACAAGAATTACAAGAGGCACTTAAACTTTTATTGCTAACAGGAAGAGAAAAATTAAATAACACAGACTTCAAAAGATCTGGATGTGGATGTCCAAGTCTTCGATGCCATGTGTCAGAGGATGCACGAACAGCAGAAAAAGCAACACGGTGAGCAGGATGTGAAAGTGGAAGGCGGAGAGAGCAAAGCCCGTTGTCACTTGGACCCGTGAGGAGGGTTTTCCGTGTAAACGTGTCCTTCACAACAAAAAAAGTAGAGTGAAATTCAAAAAACACATTATTATCATGGCAAAAATTTTGAACCGAAAGGAGGTTCCGTTTTAATTGAGGGACATGGTGGATGTTTGAAAGGGTAAAGGTTTTGTGTGGGGAGTAAATTTTGGTTGAACCAATATGTAAAATAGGGAGACTTTCACCATTACCAACATAAAGAGAATCCTTACCATAGTATGGTTCTGAGTGATCAAGGCTGTGTTGATCCATGGCAGAGTGTCCATTACAACCAGTGTCTGGAAGCCAATTAGTGAATGTCTGTGAACGATGATCAGCAAAGTTGGCTGAAGGTGGTGGAGACCTCATTGTATTGGGATCTCGGTTAGGACATTGAGATGGAATATGTCCAATTCCGCACCTGTTACAAGTACCAAAATCAGTGTTTTGATTAGATGCCCATGAAAATTGACTTTGATTACCACCATTAGAATTGTTGAAGCTGTGATTGTTGTTGTAGTTCCTAGAGTTGCTGCAGGCCCCACGACAATGATTGTGCGAGCAACATCCACGTCCTCGAGAGGCATAGTGGGCCTGAGGTTGCTGAGAAGAGGGCTGTGAAAGTGAGGCTTGCGGCTGAACCTGAAGACCAAGTTGTAACAAAACCTGCTAAAGAGCATGAACCGTGTCAGGAGGCAAGGAAGAGATCGCGGCTGAAACGGTAGGAGCTGATGGGGCCGCTGCTGCAAAAGCCTGCACAGAGGCTGATGGAGGCTTCCAGATCATGTAATCATGATCAAAGAGAAGGGCGTGTAACTCAGAAAAGGCAGTGGGAAATTGTCTACCCACAATCTGTTACTTGAATCCATCATACTCATCACGAAGACCAGTAACAACCAGCATAACAAGGTCTTTTTCTTTGAATGGTTCACCAACATTGGCCAAGGCATCAGCATATTGACGAGCACGAAGGAGATAGGCAGAAATAGTCTCATCAGGTTCCGTCTTTAGCCTGAGAAGTTGTGATTTAAGGGTGTATTCAAGGGAGATAGTGTGAGGGGCAAAAGCGCGTTCAAGGGCAATCCATAATTCTCTGGATGTATCACCCTGAACATGCTGGAAAGCACTTTCAGATATGGTAGATAGGAGTAACATGCGCACGTGAGCATCATTAGACACCCATGTTGCATGGTTTGGGTTATGTTGGCTGGCCGGTGGCTGATCTTTGTCAGTGGATGGGACAGTGATGAACGGATCTAGGTAAGTGATGGTGCCATCAACATAGGGGAAAAACTTGTTTGTAACAAGGAACGACTGGATCATTATTTTCCAGTGGCCGTAATTGGTTGTGGAGAGTTTGAAACCGAATTTGTGGGAATTATGACTTTGTGTTTTCGGGTGTGGTGAAAGGGGCAAGGAGAGCCATGGTGATAGTGAAGGGCGGCAGAGGGTGGTTTCTAGCTGTGGTGGGTGACGGCAGAAAAAACTAGGGTTAGGGTTTGTGACCCTTTTGACTCTTGATACCAAGACAATCAGTAAAAGATGTTGTGTATTGTAATTGTGAATGAGAGATTACAAGGATATAAATAGATTACATAATTACACTCTAATACCATCTAATATAAACCATATACATAAGTATCTATTACTTGACTAATAAGACTCGAGGATGAGTCTCTTCCAAAAGGAAGAGAATTATAGATTGTCGTGTTTACCCTTAAATCTCACCGAATCATTAAAACACTTGACTTCACATGTTGACCGAAGAACCGACGGCTAAACCAGAGAAGTTGAGCTTGAACAAGCCATGCATCATAATATAAGGGTAAAATGTTTACAAGATACACATAAATGCTAAAATTCAAAAGTTTGAATATACAATGACAAAAATAAAAATTGACTGCACGAAACTCAAAATTGGCTAAAAGTTATATTTTCAAATAACTGTCCCTAATAAAATATAGCAAACAACAACGAAATTTCCAATTCTAGCAACTTTAATAATATGAAAATAAGTACATATGCCAACAATTTTATGAACCAAAAAAATCATTAGCTGAATAAAAGTGGCTGAGAAGCTTTATAACGCAACTCGCGCCAAAGTAAATTGTTACGGAGTATAAAGAAAAAAGAGAGTTGAAATGGTTATTTTAGTGAACCGGTGAAACTAATAACCCAAACCCAAACCCAAACTAACTCGTGATCAGTGTTCTAAAAGGCGTGTCTTGGCGTCGCAAAGACCTCGCAAAGGCGTGAGGCGTCACCTCCACGCCATGCAATAGACCAAGGCGTCGTTTAAGGCTTGGCATGAGATGAGGTGCGATAAGGCGCGATAAGGTGTACTGGTATTTTAAACGTTTAGGGGATTTACTAGTAATTGGAATTTGGGCATCGTATTTGAGGTTTACTGTTATTTGGCGTTTAGTGGTTTACTAGTACTTGAAAAAGATTACAAATATAAAAAGAGTTTTTTGACTTTATTGATTATTTATAACACTTTTTGTAAACTCGATGTATATGAAATATGATATACTAATGAAATATAATATAAATCTATAAATACTTTTTGCCGCCTTAATTCACGCCTTAAAACGTCATGCCGTTACGCCTTATGCTAAGACTTGAGACTTGACAATGCTATCACGTCATGCCTCACACTATTTATAACCTTGCTCGTGATGAACCGGGTCTTCTAATTATGGGGTTGTTGTAGACCATAACTTGAGATAAAGCAGTCAACCAAACCAAAGCGTTGACCAAAGGACCACATAAATAAGGACCTTCATCCCCAAATTAGGTTTTGGGGCAAAACAAAAAACTCAGACAATGTAAGAAATGAGGCGACGGAGGGTTTGGAGGTTTTCCAAGGGTTGTTTACCCCCTCTCTTGTCAATGATTTTCTGCTTTGCCCCAATTAAACAACCCTTTTTATATTAATAAGAGTAAAAATACACCGTTCGTCCCTAAACTTTAACCCAAAAACATATGATTGATTGATTGATTGATAAGATCGATTACTATTTATTTATTTTTTTTTATTTTTTTTTTCTTCCGGTTGATAGATATCAACTGGCAGCTGATAAGTATATACAGAGACAGACATTGATATTTCCACAAGGACGTTTTTTGTAATTTACTCTATCTTCGATTATTAGAGGCTGTGATGATGAATTTCTATAAAACATTGTCTGAGTAAATCGAATAAAGTTGAGATTTTCCGCATCTTGGCTTGGCAATTATATTATTGCAGCCATGGCGGTTGTATCCTCTTTGTTTTGATTCATTTTACAGATCTGAGCCTCATATAAATTACTTTTTCTTCACTGTTTACATATCTGTTTCCATTGAAGTTTTTTGGAATTTGAAGTCCATATGCACACACATGCAGTTGTTAATGTTTTCTCTGTCAATTGGGTTCTTTTTTTATTCACATTGTTATCTGTTATATTTTGTATTTGTTCATTTATTTTCATTCTAGTATAGATTGTTTACGGATAAAATTTGAGGGTTCATAAGGCTAAAAGAAATTCATTATGGTTTGTGAAACTTTGGTTTTCGCAGAGCTATTATCAAAATCATATTCTATGTGGACAAAGCTGATGAAAGGTCGTATGGACACCATGGGAAAGCATATAACCGAGTGTCACATGTAGACGACAAACATGGATGGTTTGTAAAACAGTGACTGACATTTTGGATATGATT
Organism: Artemisia argyi; assembly: GCA_030686995.1. Lineage (NCBI taxonomy): Eukaryota > Viridiplantae > Streptophyta > Magnoliopsida > Asterales > Asteraceae > Artemisia > Artemisia argyi. Next base: position 120,703,172 of record CM060677.1, on the reverse strand, counting down.
CGCTCACTGTCCGCTGGATAACATGTTGAAATTAGTAATGGTATGAAGACGAACTTTTGTTGAGATGTGTGGTGTGTGGGCTGAGAGAACGGTGTTAAAAATGGAGTTCCTTGTATTTATGCTCTATTTGATAAGCAAAGACAGGAAAGTAAGTGAATGGCTCTGGTGCGGAAACATACGCCTTTGCTAAATTGTTACAGTTGGCATGGCGTGTACTAATTAGAAGGGTCAAAACTAAAAATGGGATTATTAGAGGTGGAAGCTGCACTATGGCCTAGGTGTGAAGAACACCATGCTTCTTTCATCTGTCCTCGGCATTATGGGAGTTCATAATTGAGCGCACATTTAGGAGGTCTTTACCACACTTCCTATAAACAATTGACCTGATACATATGATATGAGAATAGGATTCTCGATGAATGCCTGATGCCATAAGTTACTCTGTTGACATTTTCAGTAATCAGAAAGGATTCAGAGATGGAAATGGTACAAGAAACAAAGGACTTGGTTTTCAGCGCAATGTGTGGATGGTTTTCAGCAAGGTGGCTTCATAATGGACAAGTGTGGGAACACTCAGTTTGCACTTTAGAATTCAATGAATATACATATAGTGTTGGCACTTGAATTAGAGGCTCTCTTGCAGGCACTTACAGTTAAAAAGGAAGCAAGGTTTGGCTCGCAAGAAGTTGATAATCTAAAGCGACTCTGAAATGACAATTAGGGCGGAAGAAGTTTTCCAGCAAGAATTTAATGTTATTGCAATCATACCTTATGTGGATAAAGATATGGAATGTATGAAGACGAGACCTAAGTTGTTACAACTAGATATCATGTACTAATTAGAAGGGTCCCAGTTATGGCAATGTTGGTCAAAACTCAAGACGGATAAATGGTGAAGATTCCCTATGTCCTAATTGTTAGGAAGAGTGTGTAACTGTCGATCTCTGTCCATTGACATTATGGGGAGTGCAGGGTCATGGATGATCATGCATAACATCCAGTTAACAGTTGACCTGACAGAACTACTGATATATGGCCAGAACTTTTAGTTTTGCTGTGAACATTATTCATTGAATTCAGAAAGATTAGTACACTAAAGGTAAAATGGGATCTTAGGATGCATATTCAAAACGATAACTGAAAGAAGGGACTTGGGTTTTATAAGACTTGATGGCATGAGGTGTAAAGTTGATAACAAGGGTAGAATTGGTGGCTGCATAAAGAATTGGAAGGTTGAATCTGTGTTTTGAAAGTTAATAAATAAATAAATAAGTGTTGGGGGTTGAGTTGAAGGTACTACTGCAGTTAAAAGGAAGGTGCAAGTTTCAAGAAGACAAGAATAACAAGTAGACAGAAAGTAAAATATGTGGCAGATGTTGTAAGGAAGATTGTTTCTGCAACAAATGATATGAATGGTGCTGATTTAGTCCGAATTAAGTGTAACCTGTATGGTAATCAGTAATCACCATTTAAGTAGAGTTTATTTTGGTACTGAAGTTCAATTGGCAAGCAAGCTAGCTCAACAAACTTATTGACTTTAGATTTTAAAATTTCACTGTATTGATGAATAAGAAAGCTTGCTAATGCTAGTCTTTCAGAAAACGAGAACAAACATATCGATGAAGGAAATATTGAACTGCCAAAATGACAAAAATGAAATTTGAAGTCTATTTAAATACACAGCTGGATGAGGCTATTGCATACTGAGAACTGGGAAATATTTATCCTAATGAAGCTAGTGTTGAGAAATAAGTCTAATAACAACACGGTGTTGACAATTTCAGGAGCCGTATTTAGGCTAAGGCAGTCTGAGATCATTTAGTGAAGTCAGCTGAGCAAAAATGTGATCTGATTCTAATTGTGCATAAGTGAGAAATTAGAGTCTGTGTTGTTCCAAGTCACGGCCATCCATTGAGTATGTATATCATCTGAATTTTTGTTTTTGATGAAATATTTCCATTGCTACTGAAAGAAAAGAAAACCCTAAATGTTTGGCTTTCGTCCTGCATTTGGTGATAGAAAGTCTTGCATTTATATGTTGCCCTTCTACACAAACTAGGTGGGATAGGCTTAATACAGGACCTAATAAAGAATACAAAAAGGGTCCAAGGGTTAAACATATATAAGATAGTTACTGCTACTAAACTATTTGGGAGCTTGGATATCACTATCAAGCACAAACAACCACTAAATATAACTAAATGGTTCAAAATAGCTTACATAGGTTCCAAACTGAGCTTACTAGATCCATGTATGCATCTGAAATAAATTTCAATAGACATGATCACATGAGTAGTTGTAAAATAGACCAAATGAAAATAAATATTACTACTTAGGTCCTAATTCCGGTGGGATCGGGTATTGTTTTTATTGCAATTAGCCCCTAATTAGAACTAAATGAACCTACATAGGTTCCAAATTCTTTTAACTTCAAATTAAGTCATCCTTTCATAATAGATGTCCAACATCACTTATTAATCAAAGTTGGTATCTGAAGACCTTAAGCACAGATATCAGATGTCACTAATGTTACTCTTGTCACATATCCCTCCTACTTAAGAGAACAACAGTCAAACAAAGCGCTAATGGCCCATCTATGTGACCAAATCAGTATATAGGCTAGTTATGTCCACAAGTCAACCTCCTACATATGTATTTATTAAGCTTATAACAAATGTGACCTCCTTCCAATATCCATTGAAATTCCCAGCATCTTTCAAAACGGCTGCTGCTTATATTATATGATCATTCATCTCACTGAAAGCACACTATATCAATTAGAGTATTTCATAACTCAAGCAATAAATTAGTAATCCACGGATCCACCATTGGAAGGCAAAGGTAGTATTCATAAAAGAAGGATGAACAAATCCATTGATACTAACGGCAGGAGAACAAACATCAAACGACATTAAATATATGGTTTCCAAACATAAAACAAAATGCAACTTAAAAACTCATTTATATGGTTTCCAAACGGCATGGAATATATGGTTTCCAAACAAACGTCAAACGGAATTAAACATCATAACAACACAGGTTCAAATTTTAGAACTATAAATGAAAATCTCATACTTATAACAACTCACATAAGCTAAATTCCCCACTGGCTACAGAGCCCAGCTGCTACTGACCATGGAAATTAACCTGTAAGCAATCATATACAATGTAATATTCGTTACTAAACTGGACTGGATAAACATTTTTATAAACATATCACTCACCTTCCAGATAACCAATACTACAGCAGCACCTTTTAACAATATTTCTTATTAAGGTCAATTCCCAGAACCGCCCTTCTTTTCCGACCATTACACGCTGCACCATGAATGGATAACTTTTGCAACCTTCCAGCCTCCACTAAAGTTTCAAAATATGTACCTTTTTCACCATTAGTTAAAAAGTCAAGAACAGATGGCCCACCTGTTTCAATTTTAGTACACTTGTTCACATATTTTTTAGCCTTTTCCTTTGCCAGAATAGCTTTTGCCACCATTATGTCAGCATCATATGCGAACTCACCATGTGCGGCAGATATCGAATTATGCGCAATCTTTGCAGCTGCAAAAAGCAAACGTGCCGCATTCACATCAATACCCTTAGAAAACCCATCTTTTCCTTTATTTTTTATATCCTTTGACATGAAAATTAGTCCATCTGGGTTTATGCAAGTGGAGCACATTGAAGCTGCTCCCGCGGGACTGCCATTAGTAGACATACAGATGTCATGAGAATAAGAATGGCATTTGTTACAGCGGGAGATATTTGGTGTAATACCCTCATAGGGAACAAAACAGGTTGGACAAAAATATAGAGTGAACGAAAACAGGACACACGAGGTGCAGAATTTCTGGTCTTTGCCTTCGAACCAAACATGGTGAAAAAATTTTTGATCTACACAATGACAGCGGTCGCAAATTGTATCTTTGAGTTCTGGAGTGATTTCTTGACTCATCTTCTAGATCCGGTTTCCACCAAATCAACAAAATTAGGGTTTATGTGATAATATAGTAGCGGAAGAGAGGTGGGTGGACAAGGGCCGTTAGATTGCAAGTCCAACGGACGGCCAGATGGTAAGTAGGTTGTAATTTTCATTTTTACTTTCTTCTTAATACCACCTCCTAAAAATGGTTTAGAATCTCAACGACATAGATCTTATGTTGTTAATGACTACCCTACCCCATTGACCTACAAAACCATAAAATTAATGATCAACTTGTAAAGCTGAAAAATTATGCATAACATCTGTATTTCAATACTTGTGAACCGGCTTTTAAAATATAATCAAGTACAATGTTCATATGAGATAATTTGTTTCCATTTACATTTAATTATGTGCATCAAATACGGTGCAGAACTACATTACGTTCTCTATTTTGCCTTCAGAAAGAGGCAACTTATGCTTTTGCTGTTACTGTTTTAAACTAGTAAAAGAGCGCATGCATCAACACACATATAGATGTAAATAATGAAAAGGAAATAAAAAAATCATAGCACTACAACTAGAAACTAGCAAGGACTAAAAAAGGATGTATCAGCGGCCATGGATATTAGAAAGATCTACAAAGATTTGAGTAGTTAGTCATTGATTAATTGTTCCTATTATGAGCCACAAGAGCTCAAGACACCAAATAGATAGTGAAACTGCCTAGTGAACCATTGATGAAAATGAATACGCTTCCATACCTGATTTATGTATCTTATAAATTACTTTTCTGAGCAGGATATAAACACAAAACCATTAGATGTCTTGTGCTCAACTATCAGACCATCTTTATACTAAGGCCCACTCATAGATCGATTCTAAGTGTACAAATATGAGGTACATTGCAGATCATCTTCAGAAATTCAGTTGATGTATATTTGTGCAAACATAGAATGATTTGGTGAATTAAGTCTATGCTAAACAGTCTGTATTACAATCATAAGTGGGCTACAACGCTTTTTGTTAAGCAAAATATGCATCTTACTGAATGCAACCAAAATTGTGTAACTTGGGAGCTTAAAAGAATGGTCTAAGTTAGCAATCTTCAAAATTTATAATCAGATAAAGAGGAGTAAAAAAGTATGGCAAATAGTAAAGCTTCTATGGGCTACAACTATGGGACATCATCAACTTGTAAAGATGTGAAATAATACACACAGAGACGGAACGAGTAGGGGGGCTGGTGGGTGCCAGGTCTCCCCTAACTAGCCCATATGTGGTTAATAGATATTAGCCCATGGCCCATTATGTGAAAGAAAGTATATAACAGTATAACCGCCCCTCTTAAAAGACCAAGAGCAGACGAGTGTTCACACCTTTTTAGTAATTTATATATTTTAAGCAGCAGGTTGAAAACTTTATGTTAAAAACTTTAACTCTTATAGTCATTTAACTACTCCTTATGCCACAATTATAAATTTTGCATAAACAAAGTTTCGTATTGTTTTTGGCTTAAGGTTCATAGGCAAAGAATAAATGATGTCTACTCACTAAAACACACATGTAAGGTTGCTTTTGTTTTTTGGTGTATCATATGCTTGTATGAACATATAGTTTAAATAATTTTTTTACCTTAACTAGATTTAATTGATACAATTTACTTCATGAACCAACTGACCGACACATTATTAGGATAATTTTTGACAAAACTCATGTGTTACCTTGAGATATAAACTTGTTCTTTATGAAGATATACAATTCTTCCCATAATTTTCCAGGCTATATGACATTGTGAATTTGTGATTCCGTTTGCGTCCATAATATATGGTTTACTATTCTATAAGAAACTTAAACTCTTCGGCCCCCTTCAATGTGAAATCCTAGCTCCGCCCTGAATACGCAATGTTTGTATTTTGAATACAGCCACATTAGATTCTCTTTTGGTACATATATCTGTTTATTTCAGTTTGTCGTCCCCGATTATAAGTGTATAATATCAGATAAAGGATAATGGAAAAGATCAATTGAAAACCAAATCAAAAGTAAAAGAAATAAAAGTATTTACCTTCCTCTTTATTTGGTAAGAAGAAGATATGCTATTGCTATGCCTTGATTTGATGCTGGAGGAAATGCCACACATCACCGCCGCCTGCCTACCTTCTTCATTCCAAAGGATTACAATAAACATTTTTTTTCTTTTTCTTTTTTTGGTTAAGGTTTGAAGATGTACAAAACAATAATTGAAATTTGAAGAGTAAATACTAACTCAAGTTTTGAACACACAATATTTTTATATAATAAAAGAATTACATTATTTCAAAGTATTTTTGCAGAAAAAAATTAGACCAATAGCATAGGTCGATTTTGCCACATAGGCGAAATCGAGCAACGTGATTGGTTAATATAAAGTCAAAACTAAATTGATTTTGGTCAAACTTAATTAATTTAAGAAAAAATGCATAAAAATATAGGTGTCAAATTTATGAAAATAAAAACTTAAAAAAAATGAAGTAATTAATAAAACTTTAGTGATTTAATTTTAAATAATTTATATAGAGTAAAGTGTAAAATTACAAGTTTTCATGTTTTTAATAACTTTATAAAAAATACAAATAACCCCTTACACTTTATACCCCTATACTTTGTAATATTAACTTTGTTTAAAATTAAATGAGTATTAGTATTAGTTTTTAGATTTTCATCCATTAAAATTACAAAATTTGGTAAATATGTGAATTATTTTAATATACGTTAAATATTTTTTTAAACTAATGTTAGTTTTAAACTTTCTTCCATTAGAAAATTTTTTTGAATAAGGACTCATGTTACTATTTAAAAGTTTAATTTATGCGTACACGGGTTTGAAATACAACTAAATTATTAGTAACGGGAATATAAATATCAAATGGTAAGCATGATACTGTGATATGAAAATAAATATACGCGATTCTACTTATAAGAACGACTCATGAAATTGTTATTTAAAATTTGTATATGGATATCCATAAAAACATTTTAAAAACTTTACGGAGCATATTTTAACTTAATCAACGCTCATTATGTGGTATTAAATTCACACATTTTGTACAACATGATATCAATAGTTAAAGTTAAACAATAAAATCAACCCCAACCTCAACATGTCTATCAGTAAAAAAGCGTTATACAAAGCTAATTATTTACAAACAAACAAACACATGGGTTAAACAGTCATTGTTTAATATAAAAGGTGTTTTCTTTAAATTATACAAAAAAAAAAAAAAAAAAAAAAAAAAAAAAAATGCACGCATCACAATCCTTATTTGATAACAATCACCTCCTAAAAAAAACTACGTAGGTAATAACCTAACTTTATCCATTGACGTGATATTTTATCAACAAAAAAACTGTAATAGTTGGCCGTTGTAAGCGAATTAAAAGTATGTATATGAGAATTATTCAGCAAAAATATATAGTTTTAATCAGGTTATTACTTTACTATACTATGATAATGTTATCGAGTTGGTAATCACGGATGTGAGATACAACCATTGTTCTATACTTATGATCTATGTGTAAATCTCTTTTTGCTTTTGAATAGAATCTGAAAGAGACCTCAACAGAACTTTGACTTATGCCTTATCTAGCTAATAGTATTTAGTAACCTTTTTTATGGTTTAACTTTTTTGTTATACACACCAACTTTTAGTAATTTTTTTTATGTTTTATTGAAAACTTCTACACTTAATATTTGTGTTTTTACTATGAACACACTAAGCTATAATAGAATTAGTTGTGAGTTCGGGGGTTTTTTCACTAAGCTTCTAAAAAGAGCTTATAGCTTTATCATACACTTATTGTGTTATGGTAATTGAATAAGCCAATAAACACCTTTAATAAGCATAACCATACACCCTTTTAGTTCTTATCTGAAGTTTTCTTATTTGATGTTATAACTAACTTTGTTGTTATCATCACTATAATGCAACATGTTAGTGGTTTTTGCAGTTTTATCATCTTATCGCACATACTAAAGTGTAATGCAATTTGTTGTGTGCATTTTTTAGAAGATGATTAAGTATCAACACATGATTGTCGTGGAAGGATTTTCTACGCCTGCACAAGGTATGAATGTCTAATTTAGTTGAGTTGCTGATTTAGATAATACATGAATGTATTTTAATGTACCAAAGATGTTTTTTAGTGCCTATATGGGGAATTTTATGGTAGGAATTCTTTTCGGAGTGTAATTTGTCTTTAAATTAGTTAATGAAACTTAGCAGGTGTTTGCTATCATTGAAAACACTATGGGTGTCAACCAACGGTCTAAACTATGGGTGCTTTTTACCTTGATGATTTAGGCCAATTGTGAAGAAAGTTGCGGTAAAGTGAAAAGTCGGTAAAGATTCAAACAATCCTAAAAGACTTGTGAATGTACTATTTGTCATTTTTTTCATGCATTTATAATTTACTTATACAAGTAATAATAATTTCCTTATATAGTTTGGGCTTAGAGAAAAATTATTTTTATACATTTTACATGAACGTAAGATTAAATTTGAGTTCTACTCATTACATCTTTTTTTGTTTCTTTTTATGTGATAAAGAAAATATAATGTAAAAGCATCTATGTTAATTTGGTAATTTTATGATCAAACATGAGAAGTAAATAACACAAACTTATGAAAATACAGCTTTTCAAACAAAAAGATACATTAGTAAAAATGATATAATGGTTATTAATAATTAAGGAAATAAATCAATCTTCAAAGCTATCTAAATATGCTACATATTTTAACGAAAATATAAGTAAAAGAAATACCACAATTACAAAACACATTGTAAATTGATAGCACGGGTTTGCAAAACTAAAAGCATATATCACTAACATCTCATGCAAGTCAAGTATCATTATGTGATTTTACTTGAATAATAAAATATAATTTTTAATCCAAAAACATTCTCTTAAAATAATAGGTAGGTTATAACATATACATATGATTTTTTATTTTTAGTCCACTAAGTAAAACCATTTGAAACATGTTAACTGGTTCATTTCTTAATCGATAATGATACATAATTAAAACGAAATTTTAAAAACCCTTTGCGTGCACAAGCATTATAACTAGTAACAAAAACTAAAGTATGATACATTTTTAAGCAATTAATCATTTTTTTTATTCACGTCATAACTTAGTTTATTGTATAAATTAAAAAAATGAACAAATCATTTGAAAATTTAGTTAACTTGTCACTTTTTATGTTGTGTGTAACTATCATTTATTTATTTATTTATTTCACATTCTATCACTAAACATGCATCGCTAGTCCTTTGTGTGTGCACTAAACATGCATCGTTAGTCCTTTATATTAACGGTCGTTAATAAATAACTTCAAATTTGGTTATCTTACACTAAACTTGCATGGTTAGTCATTCATACTAACGACCGTCAATAAATAACTTAAAATTTGGTTTTCTTACGTTTTCGTCCGTTTTTCCATGCTTTCGTTCGTTTTTGCACGTTTTCGTACGTTTTTACACGTTTTCGCCCCTTTTTTTACGTTTTAATCTATTTTTACACGTTTTTTTACGTTTATACACGTTTTTATCTGTTTTGTTATGTTTTCGTCTGTTTTTGCATGTTTTCGTCCGTTTTTACACTTTTTTCGTCGGTTTTTATGTGTTATACCCGTTTTTGTTTGTTTTTACACGTTTTTATCTGTTTTCTTACGTTTTCATCCGTTTTCCCACGTTTTCGTCCATTTTCCACGTTTTCGTTCGTTTTTGCACGTTTTCGTCCGTTTTTACACATTTTTGTCTCTTTTAATACGCTTTTATATATTTTTACACGTTTTTGCATGTTTTTGTCCGTTTTTCCACGTTTTCATTCGTTTTTGCAATTTTTTTTTCGTTTTTACATGTTTTCATTCGTTTTTCCATGTTTTCGTTCGTTTTTGCATGTTTTCGTCCATTTCTACACGTTTTCGTCCGTTTTTATGCTTTTATCTACTTTTAGACGTTTTATTCATTTTTTCACTTTTTTATCTGTTTTCTTACGTTTTTGCCTATTTTTCCATGTTTTTGTCCGTTTTTACATGTTTATACATTTTATCAATTTTTACATGTTTTTGTCTGTTTTTGCACGTTTTCGTTCATTTTTCCACGTTTTTGCCCGGTTTTATACCTCTTTATCTATTTTACATGTTTTTTTTCGTTTTTATATGTTTTCGTTCATTTTTGTACATTCTTATCCATTTTTAGCTGTATAAAAACGTATAGAAATGTACAAAAACGTAAAATGTATTAACTATTGATTTTCTTACATTTCCGTCCATTTTTACACGTTTTAGTCTATTTTACATGTTTTGCACGTGTAAAAGCAAACAAAAGCGTGTAAAAACAGACGAAAATGTGTAAAAATAGACGAAATCGTAAGAAAACCAATAATTAATATACTTTATACGTTTTATACATTTTATACATTTTTGTATAGCTAAAAACGGATGAGAATGTACAAAAACGTACGAAAAGCTGTAAAAACGGATGAAAATGTGCAAAAATGAACGAAAACGTGTTAAAATGGAAGAAACTTGTAAAACGGACAAAAACGTTCAAAAATCAACGAAAGCGTGTAAAGTTGGACGAAAACAAGTAAAAACAGACGAAAATGTGTAAAAACAAACGAAAACATGTAAAAACAGACAAAAACGTTTAAAAACGTATGAAAATGGATGAAAACGTGTAAAACGGACAAAAACGTGCAAAATGGACAAAAACGTGGAAAAACGGACGAAAAAGTGCAAAAACGGACGAAAACATAAGAAACCCAAATTTTAAGTTATTTATTAACGGCAATTAGTATAAAGGACTATCCATGCAAGTTTAGCGTAAGATAACCGAATTTGAAGTTATTTATTAACGATCGTTAGTATAGAGGACTAAAAATAATCATTAAAAAAATAAATAAATAAGCCAAGTGATTAAGCTTATGAAGCTTTTTTTTTGGAATTACTAAGGGTGTTTACTTTTTTCTTAGCGGGAAGTATTGTTGGCCAAAAATTTTTTCCTTTTTTAATTGGTTGACTCATTAAAACTTCACTCTCCTTTATAAGAGGTTAATTAATACTTTTATATTCAACATAGTTAACTTAATAAGGTGGGTTAGGGTTAAGATATATAAACTTGTGAGCTTGAACTTGTCAATAATACAACATGAATTGTCACCCTTAATTATTACTATATTGTTTTCTTATTTACAACACTATAAATAGAGGTGAGGGGATGCTATTACCACATTCTTCTTATTCGAATTGTAAACTTTATTAGTTATAATAAAGGGGTTTTTGTGGGTATATCATGTGCATATAATCGTAAACTTATGTGTTATTTTTCTTGCTTATCTCATGTCCTTCAACGGGTTGAGCTGATGGTTGCTACTCGTGCTCGACGAACGACCTACGATCTAGTGTTTTCGCGTATCGTACTTCCGGCTATTGTTGTAATCATCCAACGTCAATGATATTAAACTATATATTGTCAATGAATCATCTTTACGATAGTCAGTAATTCTCCGTACCGATAATATTGGTCATGACCACGCATGAAGGGCAATGATCACGCATGGCTGACTGGTATATGAGCAAAAGCGAAAGAGAAAGGCGGTGATCACCACCAATTTGAACCAAATGTTGCGTGTGCTTGAGTGTGTGTTTGGTGAGGCATAGTTCAATGGTAATAGGTAAATGATTATCATGTGGGTAAAAATGATGGAAGATTAAAGGGAGAGCAATAATGTGACGTTTGAGGTGTTTTTAGTAAAAGACCTCACTTCATTGATCTACTAGCGTTAGTGACTTGTGAGATGCACAAAAAATAATAATAATAATAATAATAATAATAATAATAATAATAATAACAATAATAATAATTCCCATCCAACTTTATGTAAAAATTTTATGTTTCAATAATAATAATAATAATAATAATAATAATAATAATAATAATAATAATAATAATAATCGATCTTCCAACCCTGATCCATCACATGGATCTCATTGTTGGGTTTTCGATTCTTTTCATCTAGTTTTCTTGTTTCTCCATTTATTTTCTTAGGGTTTCGGTTTGGGTTCGTTTCCTGCTTTTAGGGTTTCTTTTCGAGACCTGTCCTATATCTTTTGGTTAGTTCTTGAGACTGTTTTGCTTCTTCAAAATGGTGTTTCATGTGATTATATTGGGGTCGCTAGTTCTTACGGGCATTGGTTTATCTCCCAAAAAGGTCACTTGGTTGTTTCTTTTGCGATAGCAGCTTTAGGGTTTCCCTTTTGAAACCTGATGTTTGCGCCTATGTGGGATGTATGAAGCTGCTGTTGTTACATGTTCCGTTATCTGCTACTGCTTTGGTTCTTTTTGGATTATTTAGTGCATGCTATCGTGGTTGCATCTGCTACTGGTTTAACGTTTTGGGACTGCTACAGTGCTACTCTTTGTTGTTTATTGCAAGGGTTGTGTTTGGCTGTTTCTGTACGTTTGGTGTAGTAGGTTTATGCTACTGCTTGGTGTGACAGGTTGTATTTGTTTTGGGACTGCTACAGTGCTGCTTTTTGTTTTGAAACATTGCTTCTACAGTGGACATAGTCTTGGTGGAGTAGTTTTTTTTTGTTTGTATTTTTATTTGGTTGGTATATTGCTGCTACAGTGCACTGCTCTTTGTTTTGGTACATTGCTGCTACAGTGATGCTATTTTATTATGCCTATTGTGAGATTCCATTGCCCCTTCGTGGGTCTTAGTGAGTGTCGTGATGGGGGCGGAAAAGGGCTTACCAAGACTTATTTGATCACACATCTCCGCGATCGACACTTTAATGGGGATGCGTTGGCTATCACTAAACATTCTCTTGCGTCGGATTTGGTTGTTTTTGAAAGGGCTGAGGTTACTCTTAAGCGTATGGGATTGTGGTTATGTGGTGGTTGTTTCAAAACGCATACTTTTCGGGCTAAGTGTCGACATGGTGGAGGGGTTGATTTCGTGTCACCTCCTGATTGTGGTGATGGTGTTGTTCGGTTCGTGTTGCATGATCTCACCAAACCACAGGTTCTCTCCCAATATTTCTCGCCCCTTACATGGTGTTAAATTATTGGGTGGGCCTGTTAGCGTTGATTTTGAGTTTGGTAGTAGGCTGGTTTTGAAAAGGGTGGCTAAAACCATTGATCTTATGGATGCTGTTGCTAAACTTAATGACCCTCAATGTTAGTTGTTGCTACTCCGTGCGTGTGCAGGTATTTCTAAGTTGTATTTTTCTAGGCGCACATGTTCCCCCAGGGTCTTTGAGTGTGCTCAGGTTTCTTTTGATGCGGCACTTCGTTCTTCTTTGGAACGTATTGTCACTGCTTCTGGGCCTGGTTTTGGTGATTGGCAGTGGAGACTTGCCACCCTTCCCTTTGCTTTTGGGGGGCTTGGTGTTTATTCTGCAGGAGATGTTTTGAAATATGCTTTTCTTGCGTCTAGACTTCAATCCGCTAGCTTACAGACTAAGCTTCTCCATAGTTCTGGTATTGTAACTGCTGGTCCCTCCTTTGATGATGCTTTATGTACTTTTAATATGGATATGGATATTGACCTTTTGAGTAACCTGAGCGAGGTCGCTGCCCCCAAACTCATGAAGAAATTGGCAGATATATATTTCGATCGGGTTACCCAAACTGTTGAATCTACATTCCATCTTTTTACTCGACAGATTGCGTTATGGAGCTCTCTAAAGGAGGATCATACTTCTGATTGGCTTAGGGTGGCTCCTATATCTGGATTGGGTCAAACTATGAATGCCCGGACATACCGTTGTGTGTTGTGTTATCGGCTGGGTGTTCCTCTTTTCACTGTTCAGGTACCGTGTTCAGCTTGTTCCCGTGTTTTTGCTGGAGATATTTATGGGGATCATGCGGTTTCTTGTGCGGGTATTGTTGGCATTAAATATTGGCATAATATTGTGCGTGATGTTCTTGTTGATATATGCTCTCGGTCCGGAATTTCAGTTTGTAAGGAGGTGGATATTGGGCTTTATGGTGATAGGGATAGATCTTTGCGCCCAGGTGATATATTACTTTACTCTTGGGATGGTGGGCTTGATGTTTGTGTTGATCTTACGGGGTCGTCACCTTTGACACAATCTGGTATGATTGATTTTATGCCAGGTCGTGCGGTTATTGAAGCTGCACAACGTAAACGTGTCAAGTATGAGGCCAAATGTGTGGATATCGGATATGGGTTCCTCCCTTTCTCTTTCTCCTCTTTTGGAGAACTTGAGAAAGATGCAGTAACTCTTCAAAAGCGTATTCGACGTTTCTCTTCGACTCAAGACATAGGAGCACGGGCTGCCGTTCATATTTTTAATAGGATTGGTTTCGCTATTGCTAGAGGTGTGGGGGCCCACTTGGTTTCTCGGCTCCCCACCAATTTCTTGTAAAATCCTATTTATTGTTAATAAAAGTGATGGTTTATAATAATAATAATAATAATAATAATAATAATAATAATAATAATAATAATAATAATAATAAAATAAAAAATATCAATAAGAAAGAGTATTTTACAAGGTACCCACTAGGAAATTACGTAACAAAAAACATGAGTTTTGTTCATTAAACAGAAGTTTCATTCTAACATGATTTAAGAAATATTGTAGTTGAACACGAGGTAACTTTGACATAGTTCTACATATTTACATTTTTTCTTGTTAAAAATGTCATGTTTACATTTTTATTGTTAATTCCTTTCAGGGTATTTTGGATTGTTGTCAAAATAATATTCCATGAGACGTTGTCCAGCACCTTCATAGTCTCGGGGTATGTGTGTTCGAGTGTTTGAGCTAGTGGTTTCATCATCATTAAAGGTTAGAAATTGTTCATGATATTATATAAACGTAATAATTGTTCGGCTCGATCTTCGTCGTTATAATTCATGTTGCAAGTGTATGAAATAGGGAGAAAATGAAGTGTTTGAGAAAGTATATGAAATAGGGAGAAAATGAATTGTTGTAGGTTGTTTTTATGAAAAAGTGGGTATTTATTGAAAAATTGGGGTGTTTTTTTTCGGGTTTTCCAACATCTATTTTTTAAAGAAAAAAAACAAAAATGCTTGCCAAGCCTATGGCTATGGGACAGATAACGCTGCCTTGGCGCCGGAGCCAGTGCAGTTTGGCAACGCTATAGGGCAAAAAGATCCCTATGTCGTGTGATACGCCACTACACTGGGAACTCGAAGGAGGAAAACAAAAGGAAAATGATTGAGAAAAAAAATGATTTAGTTGATTTTGAAATCAATATCTTCTTCAAAATTGGGCTGAAAATGTTTACTTTCAATCTCTTTACTTTTCATTACTAATAAAACTCGAGAAATGACCGTTAGAAAAGTAGATAGGGTTTTCTTCTTTTTAAGGAGATATTGTAATATTTTAATATATACATTTCATCACCAAGTATTCAAAACGAGACTTGACTTTGCTACACAAGATATATATCTTTGTACACAACAGTTATCGCTAAAAATAGTCGCACAAGGTGATTGATATATAGAACTTATATTTGTTGGTATGAAACAAATGATGTTAGTGTTTGAGTGTTAATCATGATCACTACCAAAATGCCCAAGTGATAAGGCACTAGATCTCTTCAAAAGAGGTAAATGTTTTAAACCTCACTAGCTACACATTCGGGGTGACTAGGGAAGGATCGGAAGGTCACGAGATAACTCAGTTAGGACGCGTATATCAGAGTCAAAGACTCGCCCTCTCCGTGCAAGGGAAAACCTCATTTGTTTACCCGTTTGTCTATTTAACCATTTTTCTAAGTGTGAATCATCTTTTATTCAAAATATTTTACTACGATCATTGATATTAAACGATACACCATGGATGAGTCATCTTACTGATACGTGGGAATTGCACCCTCGCAACAGATTTTACCTCTCAAGGGATCTTGAGAAGCTTACAACCCCCACCAGGCAGTGTACCTGATCGTTGTAGTATAGTATAGTAACAAGTACCGGGGAATTGATCGTTCAACTCAGGAATAATGTCGCTAGGATTAGAAAGCCTACTAAACTAGGTCTAGAGGTGAGGGATGTTTCTTTTTGTATTTTTATATTTTTATGAAAGCAAGTAAAATATCGGGTTTTGAAGGAGTGGGCGGAATTAGTTGCTAGCCAACTAATCCAATTAATCTAAAGATGCAATCAAAATAAAATAAAAGAAATGAAAATAAAACTATTATACTAATGTGGTGGAAACAATAATGAGGAAATTTGTGTTTACTTAGATTTCATTACTCCCTAGATATCTTTTACAGGTTGATTAGCTTGTTACAATTGCATGGATGACGGGTCATATTCCTTAATACTAGTTGTAAGGCCGTGTACAATATTCCCTAACTCTATAGGATCCTACTTCACTCCTATGTCGAGCCGTTAGAAGCTCCTAACATGGGATCATTAGAATTCTCCTACGCATTAAATACAACCAAAAATCGTAGTACACCTCCAATCATGTTTCTTAAGACGTTCAAGCAAGTTACCAATGGAAGTCTGCCAGTTTTCTTAAGCCTAATGATGCGTGGGAATTGCACCCTCACAAAAGGTTTTACCTCTCAAGGGATCTTGAGAAGCTTACAACCCCCACCAGGCAGTGTACCTGATCGTTGTAGTATAGTATAGTGACAAGTATCGGGGGATTGATCGTTTAACTTAGGAATAATGTCGTTAGGATTGAAATTAATCTAACTAGGTCTAAAGGTGAAGGATGATGCTTTTTGTATTTTTATATTTTATGAAAAGCAAGTAAAAATCTCGGGTTTTGGAAGGAGGGGCGAAATTAGTTGTTAATCAACTAACCCAAAAGCTACTAATTAAACTAATGTGCAAGAAAAATAAACTAAGGTTCTACAAGGTAAGTGAAGCATGTCTACCCATGATATGTTACTCCTTGCTAGCTATCCAATTCTACCTATTGAATTGTCACACCTTGTTTTAATTGACGGGTTGTATTCCTTAATACTAGTCGTAGGGCCGTGTACGATCTTCCCTAACTCTATAAGCTCCTACTTCACTCCTATGTCAAGCTGTTAAGAACTCCTAACATGGGATCATTAGAATTCACTTATGCATTAAATACAACCATATAATTGTAGTACACCTCTGATCATGTTTCTTAAGACATTCAAGTAAGTTACCAATTGAAGTCTGCCAGTTTTCTTAAGCCTAACATCGAATTCATTCAATTAAACAATAGACAATAGGAAACAAGAATTATAAGCTAAACCAATTAGACCTATCGAAGTGTCACACCCTAATTGATGAAGATAGACACAAACATCAACAAAGAATCAATAAGATCTAATCAATTATATACAAGTTTCACACAATCATAAGTAGACACAAGGTGAATTAGCAAAACATAATCAATGAAGAGCAAACAACAATAATAATGAAAGACATAATTGAGATAGAATCATCAAACCAATACAAGATGTTTATGGAGTGATTGAAACCCTATAAGTTGCTGGAAAAACACCTACCTAAACCCAGGAATCGACCTTAGGGTTTAGGGCTTACAAAAAGTGAAGTTATGATGTTATATTTATAGGCAATTTTTCTGTCGGCATGGCTTGACGGCGTCAGCCCGTAAAGAGTGACGGCGTCATGACCAACTTTTCTTCACCAAATTGTAGATTTCTTCGTCCTCTTCGCGTGGGCTTTTGAATCACCTAAATCCGAATCCGTAGGACTTGTGGGTACTTAGTGGGCTTGGGTTTTGAATCACCTAAATCCGAGTCCGTAGGACTTGTGGGTACTTAGACCTATCAAATTGTCACACCCTAATTGATGAAGATAGACACAAACATCAACAAAGAATCAATAAGATCTAATCAATTATATACAAGTTTTACACAATCATAAGTAGACACAAGGTGAATTAGCAAAACATAATCAATGAAGAGCAAACAACAATAATAATGAAAGACATAATTGAGATAAAATCATCAAACCAATACAAGATGTTTATGGAGTGATTGAAACCCTATAAGTTGCTGGAAAAACACCTACCTAAACCCAGGAATTGACCTTAGGGTTTAGGGCTTACAAAAAGTGAAGTTATGATGTTATATTTATAGGCAATGTTTCTGTCGGCATGGTTTGACGGTGTCAGCCCGTAAAGAGTGACGGTGTCATGACCAACTTTTCTTCACCAAATTGTAGGTTTCTTCGTCCTCTTCGCGTGGGCTTTTGAATCACCTAAATCCGAGTTCGTATGCAAAAGTTATGACCAAAACAATATCAGCTAATCCGCAAGCAAGTTTTGATTGTCTTGATCAACATGTGACGGTTTTACTAAGGTTTCTTCTTGTATAAGCCTTCTTCCTGACGTCGTTACTATAAATCCTTTGACGTCGTCAGGTTAAGTCCTGACGCCATCATGTATAAATGACCCCCTAAAAACGGTTCATTTTTCGTCTCATCAAATATCCCTACACTTGGGATTTGCTTGTCCTCAAGCAAATGAGCTTTTCCACCAATAAAAATACAAGTTAGGGGTCATTTAACACTAATATAAAAGTAATTACAACAAATGATCGTTCTACCTTAGTCAAAACAAGCGCGGAAATTATACACTAGCACCTCACATTAAGTATTTGGATACTCTCATCTCTCGGGTGTTGTAAATTTATATGTCATAATTTGAAATGGATAAATATCACTCACTACCTGTCATAGAAAATAGATTAACATAGGCTTGGGAAAGGATCAAAACCTCCACCACTTGGCGTAAGCACCTAGGAAAACTATCAAAGAGGTATTTTAAAGGGTTATAACGTTAGGTGTAGGGGATATAGAAAACTCGGTTTTGTTGGATAAATGGATATTTTACTGGTGGCAAGTCAATTGTCTTAGTTAACTACATGTACAATGAGGCGTTGCTAAGCCAAGACTCGACTCAACTTGAACTAACTACGACTTTTTATTTTTATTTTTTTTAAGACACTATTTGACTTAAACATAAATAAAAGAAATGGATGGTGCTAAAATTACACTAACAAGTATTTCTCATAGTTTTATTATACACCTACCATCAAACAAACAAACTCAAGTGCAATAGTATCCTATAAGGTATCATCATTTACCATCCCCTTACACTTAGGATGAACATTGTCCCCAATGTTCAATTAAAGGATGTAAAAGTAAAATAGGTAAAAGAATGAAAACAAATACTCTCCTGATTCGTTCGGTGTGGATAGTGTGTTAACAAGGTTAGATATTCCTCCAAGAAAATGAACATTCAAAGCTTCCCTTTCAGAAATATAAATCATCTTCTTGTCATATATAACATGTTAAACCTGATAAAACAATCAAGGCAACCTCGCGTAAAATCGGCGGCAATATATATATGCTAACAAATCCTAGAAATCAATTTAAGATATAATGCTTGTGGAATGAATGTTTGCAGATTTCCTAGAGTTTATAAAACTAAAAAATTAACAAAAACTTTAAGACTCCATTAGAAAAACAAAACTCGCAAAATTTCCAGAATTTTACACATGACGCCATCAGGAGTTAAGCCCTGACGCCATCAGAAGTGACCTGCAGAAATCTTTATGTTAAGTTTCCGGAAAATTTCTGGAAAAACTTATGTCCTACTTTCTCGAAAATCCTGCAAAACATCATTATGAATCGATACAAGCATTTGATTCTAACAAATACTAATACACATGTTCATTTAATATTGTGGCGAATCAAGATAATTTTCGTTCTTAGAAATAAATTTATGGTTTCCCCTTACACTTAGCATTTGCAAAATACCTTTATATGAAGTTAAGACGAAGTTAAACAACAAAATAAAGCATTTTTCACAATTTAATTTGAAATATGATCTACCAACAATAAAAATAAAGCATGCATACGGAAGCAAATAACAATCAAACAAATAAAAACACACAAAACATGGGTTGCCTCCCAAGAAGCGCTTTTCTTTATTTACGAGTCTTGTAGTTAGACTCAAGGTCATGGGCAATTACGTGACCTCATCTTCAAATGTTACATCCTCCTCACTAATCATCTCATTACTACTTTCTTGATAATGTTTTACGCGTTGTATGTTGACAGTGAACTCTCTATTTTTATCGTCCATTAACACAACAGCGCCCGTTTTAGAGGAACTTTTCACTGTAAAGGGCCCATACCATCTAGACTTAAGTTTCCTGGGAAATATCCTTAACCGAGAATTATACAATAGAACTTTGTCTCCTTCTGAGAACTCCTTAGGTTTCTTAATTCGCTGGTCATGCCATCTTTTCGCCCTTTCTTTATATGTAACGGAGGATTCATACGCTTCTAGCCTTAACTCATCAAGCTCATGGAGTTGCAAGAACCTATTCGTTCCAGCGACCGTATAATCCAAATTACATGCCTTAAGTGCCCGATAAGCCTTGTGTTCGAGTTCCACCGGAAGGTGACACGCCTTGCCATAAACCATGCGGAACGGGGTCGTTCCAATAGGTGTCTTGTAGGCCGTTCGGAATGCCCATAAGGCTTCATCGAGTTTAAATGACCAGTCCTTTCTGTTTTGATTAACTGTCTTTTCCATTATTCTCTTAATTGCCATGTTGGTGTTTTCGACTTGACCGTTGGTTTGTGGGTGATAAGCGGTGGAGAACCGGTGGGAAACTCCATACCTCTTCATGACCTTTTCCATTTGCGCATTGCAAAAGTGGGTCCCCCTATCACTAATGAGAGCTTTAGGAATGCCGAACCTAGCAAACAGCTTTTTCAGAAAATGAATAACTACCCTAGCATCGTTGGTCCTAAGGGCTTGTGCCTCCACCCATTTTGAAACATAATCAATGGCCACTAAAATGTATTCGTTCCCCCTGAAGATGGAAAGGGTCCCATAAAATCAATTCCCCAAACATCGAAAAACTCACAAACTTGTATAAAATTCTGAGGCGCTTCATCTCTACTTGATATATTCCTGGCCCGTTGACATGCATCACATGCTTGTATCATCTCCTTTACATCACGAAATATTGTGAGCCAATAGAATCCTGCATCGAAAATCTTTCGTGCGGTGGTGTTTATCCCATGATGGCCCCAGAAGGGCCCGAATGACATTCTTTCATAATCTTTATCGCCTCTTTTCCCGAAACACAGCGCCTGATTATTTGATCAGGACATCTTCGAAATAAGAAGGGTTCGTCCGAGAAGTATTATTTTAGTTGGGCAAAGAACCTTTTCTTCTCGTGTCTAGTCATGTGTTCCGAAATGAGCCTGCTTTCAAGATAATTAGCATAATCAACGTACCATGGTTCAAAATCTGTTATTGACATGAGCTTTTCGTCAGGGAATGAATCCCGAATCTCACTTTTGTCAAGCTCACTAAAGAGGGGGTTTTCGAGACGAGAGAGGTGATCAGTAGCCAAATTCTCTGCCCCCTTTTATCACGAATTTCAACATCAAATTCTTGTAACAACAAGATCCACCGAATTAGTCGTGGTTTAGCGTCTTGCTTAGCAAAGAGGTATCGGAGTGCCAAATGATCAGTAAAAACAACCGTCTTTGAAAGGACAAGATATTGGCGGAATTTGTCGAAAGCGAACACCACGGCTAATAGTTCTTTTTCGGTGGTAGAATAATTCTCTTGAGCGGGATTCATAGTTTTGCTAGTGTAGTATATTGGTTGGAATTGTTTGTTACACCTTTGACCTAATACTGCCCCAACAGCATAGTCGCTAGCGTCACACATAATCTCGAAAGGTAACTCCCAGTTAGGTGTAACCATGATTGGGGCTTGCGTGAGTTCCTTTTTCAGGAGATTGAATGCATCCTTGCATTCTTGAGAGAAATCAAAAGAGGCATCTTTTACAAGCAATTGAGTCATTGGCCGAGCTATTTTAGAGAAGTCCTTAATGAATCTCCTGTAGAACCCGACATGACCCAAGAAGCTGCGTATTGCTTTAATAGTCGTGGGATAAGGTAGTTTAGATATAGCTTCAACCTTTTCTTGGTCCACCTCAAATCCCATTTCCTGAGACCTTATGCCCTAGCACAATCCCTTCTTTTACCATAAAATGGCATTTCTCCCAATTTAGGACCAAGTTGGTTTCCTCGCAACGTTTGAGCATTTTTTCGAGGTTAGCGAGACAGCGGTCGAAAGAGTCCCCGAAGACTGAGATATCATCCATGAAAAATTCCATGCTGTCTTCCATTAACTCGTGAAAGATTGCGGTCATGCATCGCTGAAAAGTGGCGGGAGCGTTACACAGCCCAAAAGGCATCCTCTTATAGGCGAATGTTCCATAAGGGCAAGTAAATGTGGTTTTTTCTTGGTCCTCAGGGGCTATGGGGATTTGAAAATATCCTGAGAATCCATCCAAGAAACAGTAGTACTCGTGCCCGGATAATCTTTCCAACATTTGGTCAACGAACGGGAGAGGAAAGTGATCCTTTCTGGTGGCATCGTTGAGCTTTCTATAATCGATGCATACCCGCCAACCAGTAACCGTTCTCTGGGGTACCATCTCTCCGTTGTCATTTTTCACCACAGTCATTCCTCATTTCTTTGGTACAACCTGTACAGGACTAACCCACTGGCTATCTGGAATTGGGTATATCAGCCCTGCATCCAAGAGTTTGATAACTTCTTTTTTCACCACCTCCTTAACATTGGGATTTACCCGCCTCTGGGGTTGCACGGCTGGTTTATAGTCTTCTTCCATAAGAATCTTATGCGTGCAAAAGGTTGAGTCAATCCCCTTAATGTCGGCTACACTCCATGCAAGGACTTCCTTATATTTCTTTAGGACTCCTAAGAGCCTATCCTTTTGCTCATGTTCAAGGGAAGAGTTTATGATTACTAGCAGTTGATCCTCTCCCTGGAGGAAGGCATACTCCAGGTGGTTTGGGAGTTCTTTAAGTTCTAGCTTAGGTGGTTCGATAATGGAGGGATTTAGCTTGTTTTCGGCTTTACGGAGTTCGAGCTGTTCAGTGGTCTCTTGTTTGGGAAAGAAGGAGACTGCGCTAGCGCCCTCCGTCTTCTCCTCCAAAATTATGGAGAGGAAACTCTCATCCCGTAACCAGCCTTCTTCGATTTGTTCATCAACACAGTTGTCAATGACATCAGTTAGTTCATCGACCTCTCCGATGAAATAGAGCCGGTTAGCTGCTTCGAGAGATAGATTCATAGTGTCTTTAATATCAAAGGTCAAGCTATCGGTTCCTACTCGTAAAGTTAACTTGTCGTCGTGAACATCAATGACTGCGCGAGCGGTAGCAAGAAAGGGTCTCCCTAAGATGATGAGCACCAGGTCATCCTCCTCCATTTCCAAGATCACGAAGTTAACTGGAAATTTGAACTTCCCTACTTTGACTAGCACATTCTCGCATATCCCCAAGGGATATTTGACCGGTCTATCGACTAGCTGGATGTTCATACGGGTAGGCTTTAGTCCGGAATATCCTAGTTTGAGGAACATAGAATGGGGCATGAGGTTGATGCTTGCCCCTAAATCGGCAAGAGCATTCTTTATCGATAGAGATCCTATGGAACAGGGCAAGGTGAAGCTGCCTGGATCGTCTACCTTTTTTGGTAGCCCTCGTTGGGTTACCACCGAACATTCTTCTCCCAGAGTCATAAGACCCTCGAGTTTCTTTCGGTTGGCAAGCAATCTTTTGAAGTATGAGCTATACTTGGGCATGTGATAACAAGCATCAAAGAGAGGTATGGTGACCACTGAATCTTTTAGATATGACAAGAATCTCTTATTGTCATTTTCAATCTTCTGGTTTTTTAGGCGGGATGGAAATGGGATTCTCACAGGTTGGTTTGGTGGAGTTGGTGGAGATGGGGTCACCAGAGGAGGTTGTTCAGGAGCCTCGTTGCTCACATTACCTTCCTCCTCGCGGGGATCGTTTGGCTCAACGGTGACAGGATGTTGACTCGGATAAGGAGGGTCTTTGGTTGTTGTTCTAGCTCGAGTAGTAACCGCGAGCAGGGGATCTTTTTGGCTTACTGGGGGCCTGTTATAGCCATCAAGGGTGGTATTAAGCTTATTGAACCATTTTCCATGTCATTCTGTTGCTCAGCGATGAGCTCGTCAAGCCCTTTCAATTGTAAGCCTTTTTCCTGAGTAAAGTGACCAAGGTCATCCTCAAAAGTGCTCCTGATTTTGTATTCCGGGCCTTCCTCTCATTCTTTCTTTTCACCAGATTCCCCCAAAGGGTATAATCATCGTTTTGGTAAAAAGGCAAAAGGGAGGGGTCAGCGTAGATGTCATGTCCCGACAAACACGCATGTTAGGTCATGGTTTCTCCTCCGCATTCCTCTACCTCGTGCAGGCCCCCACATTAGTCACAGATCAAGTAAGGATGTGAAAGTTGTTTAGTTGTTCGAGACCCTCCAAGGTATTCCACCCTTTCGTGAATTTTCCTTAGCCGATATGAGGGTGTTTGTGTGATCTCGGATGTGCTCATAGTCGAATCGGGTTCATCCCAAGTATCGTCTTAGTATTGAGCATATTCATCAGTCCTATTCCACCCTTCCTCGGCGCTCAGATTAGCTATTTTCCCTTTTCTTGAATTATTGATTCCGTTTTGGTCGGTTGGGGAGACATTGTCGTAGAAGATTTGGACCAGAAGCCAAAGTTCGATGCCATGATGGGGAAATTGTCTTATTAAATCCTTGAATCTAATCCATGATTTATGGATGGGTTCGTCCTTTCCCTTTAAGAAACGGAGGATCCTATCCCTAAATATTGAGGTTTTCCCTGCTGGGAAAAACTTCTCATAAAACTTGGATATAAGTTGCTCCCATGTAAAAATAGACTCGGAGGGAAGTCTATCATACCACTCTTTGGCTTTTTCATAAAGAGTGAAAGGGAAGAATCGTAATCGGGACGTGTCTCTAGTGGGCCCGTCCGTATGGAGGGTGTCTACTATCTTCAAGAAATCCCTGATATGTTGAATTGGGTCATTGGTATGTAGTCCGCGAAACTTGCATACACTTTGGACAAGCCAAACATCGCTTGCACGCAAGACCTCATCGGTGTGTTCGTTGGGAAAACAATGGCATTTGAGAAGCCACGAGGATTCGGGGAGGAGTAGTCCATAAGGCGCTTAGGGGTGGGAGTTTCGGGGGTGCTCATATCGTTGTTGGATTGGGGGCTAGAGGGTGTGAGGTGATTATCTGAATCTTCTTCAGAAAGGGCCTCATCAAAGTTGATGGCTATGCTAGATGGTTCGGGTGTTGAGAGAGATTGCTTTAGCTTATGCATTTCCCTTTCAGGTTCTGCATATGGCAAAACAAGATTTCTAACGGAATTACGACTCCTAGTGATTCTA
Organism: Artemisia argyi; assembly: GCA_030686995.1. NCBI lineage: Eukaryota > Viridiplantae > Streptophyta > Magnoliopsida > Asterales > Asteraceae > Artemisia > Artemisia argyi. Next base: position 120,677,891 of record CM060677.1, on the reverse strand, counting down.
AGGTTAGAGAGATCTTCATTTGCCATGATGGCAGATGGTGATGGTTACAAACAAAGACACGAAGAAATAAGATAGACTAAAGAAAACCTAAAAATAAAAATAAAACCTTACTAGAAAGGAATCTAGCAAGTAGACCTAATAAAAAGAAATCCTAACCTAGACAATAACTATTCCCCGGGCTGCGGCGCCAAAAACTTGATACGTGGGAATTGCACCCTCGCAACAGGTTTTACCTCTCAAGGGATCTCGAGAAGCTTACAACCCCCACCAGGCAGTGTACCTGATCGTTGTAGTATAGTATAGTGACAAGTACCGGGGGATTGATCGTTCAACTCAGGAATAGTGTCGCTAGGATTAGAAAGCCTACTAAACTAGGTCTAGAGGTGAGGGATGATTCTTTTTGTATTTTTATATTTTTATGAAAGCAAGTAAAATCTCGGGTTTTGAAGGAGTGGGCGGAATTAGTTGCTAGCCAACTAACCCAATTAATCTAAAGATGCAATCAAAATAAAACTATTATACTAATGTGGTGGAAACAATAATGAGGAAAGTTGTGTTTACTTAGATTTCATTACTCCCTAGATATCTTTTACAGGTTGATTAACTTGTTACAATTGCATGGATGACGGGTCATATTCCTTAATACTAGTCGTAGGGCCGTGTACAATATTCCCTAACTCTATAGGATCCTACTTCACTCCTATGTCGAGCCGTTAGAAGCTCCTAACATGGGATCATTAGAATTCTCCTGCGCATTAAATACAACCAAAAATTGTAGTGCACCTCCGATCATATTTCTTAAGACGTTCAAGCAAGTTACCAATGGAAGTCTGCCAGTTTTCTTAAGCCTAACATCGAATACAATCATCCGTAACAATTATAAACAAACAATCAACCCATAAATAACATCTAGGTTTCACTACATCTAAGCAAACACAATGAAAATCTAGCCTAGCATGTTAAAGAGAAGAAAAGCGTAAGATATAATCACAAAACACATAGACGTATTGAATGATATGAATGAATACTTATCTTCAATTGAACATGGAAGAATCAAGGGGTTGGAACCCTTGAAAAACTGATAAAATTCATACTAGGGTTTGTTCCCTCAAAGTTGCACACTAATGACTGATATTTGGAAAACTATATATGGATATTACATCGTGACGACGTCATGTATTAACTCGTGACGCCGTCAACTCGCCGCCATGATAAAATCGTATTGCCTAGATCTATTTGTGACGCCGTCATGTATAGAAATACTCTGGGCCGTCACTAATGTTTGAACCCTGACGGCCTTGGTGACGCCGTCAGGCCATAGGCTTGAAAACTCTCTGGATCGTCACGTGTATTTTCCACTTCCACCTCTTTTGTAACTCCTGACACCGTCATGTACAAAGGCTTGACGCTGTCAGGTACTGTTCCCAGCAAGGAAATTTGAGACTTTGCCATTTTCTTCACTTTTATGCTCCAAAAACGTCCAAAATGCTTCCTTTTCCATATTCTTCCTCAAAAGTACCTAAAATGACAAAAGGAACGATTTAGGGCAATATTTGATCAAATAATCATGAATTCGGGCTTAAATGACCCCTTAAAAGCGGTACACTTTTCGCCTCATCACTTACGATCGTCAATAGTTCTCCTAGACCGGCATAATATTAGTCATAACCACGCATGAAGGGCCATGATTACACATGATTGACTGGTGTATATATGAGCAAAAGCGAAAGAGATGTGGTGATCACCACCGATTTAAACCAAAAGTTGTATGTGTTTGAGTGTATGTTTAGTGAGGTATATATAGTTCACTGGTGATGGGGTAAATGATTATCATGTGGGTAAAAATGATGGGAAAATTCAAGGGTGAGTAATGGCGTGATGTTGAGTTGTTGGTGTTAAAAGAACTCACTTCCTCGATCTATTAGCCTTACACTGTGTTCTCAAAAAAAAATTAAGAATGAAAAGTGATGGAAAGAAAAGTGAAGGAGAGAAAAGGGAAAGAGGGGAAGAAAGTTAGTGTTTTATTTGTGTTTTTGATTGTAGATGAAAATGACAGAAAGTGAAAGCATAGTCACAATTATTATGCACACAAATTTACTAGAAAGGAATCTAGCAAGTAGACCTAATAAAAAGAAATTTTAACCTAGACAATAACTATTCCCCGGGCTGCGGCGCCAAAAACTTGATGCGTGGAATTGCACCCTCGCAAAAGGTTTTACATCTCAAGGGATCTTGAGAATCTTGCAATCCCCACCAGGCAGTGTACCTATTCGTTGTAGTATAGTATAGTGACAAGTACCGGGGGATTGATCGTTCAACTCAAATAATAGTGTTCGCTAGGGTTAAAATTCTACTAAACTAGGTCTAGGGGTGAGGCATGATTCTTTTTGTATTTTTATATTTTAAAGAAAGCAATTAAAAATCTCGGTTTTGGAAGGAGTGGGCGGAATTAGTTGCTAGTCAACTAACCCAATTAACTAAAGATGCAATCAAAATAAAATAAAATAAACTTAAACTAATTTGTGATGTAAACAATAATGAGAGAAAGTGTGTTTACTTAGATTTCATTACTCCCTAGATATCTTTTACCGGTTGATTAGCTTGTTACAATTGCATGGATGACGGGTTATATTCCTTAATACTAGTCGTAGGGCCGTGTACGATCTTCCATAACTCTATAGGCTTCTACTTCATTCTATGTAGAGCCGACTACTAGCTCCTAACATAGTATCACTAGCAGTTACCTACGCATTAAATACAACCAATAAATCGTAGTACACCTCCGATCGTGTTTCTTAAGACGTTCAAGCAAGTTACCAATTGGAAGTCTGCCAGTTTTCTTAAGCCTAACATCGAATTCATTCATCCATAACAATTATAAACAAACCATCAACCAATAATTAACATCTAGGTTTCATTACATCTAAGCAACACACAAAGGAAACCTAGCCTAGCATGTTAAAGAGAAGACAAGCGTAAGATATAATTAAACAACACATAGACATATTGAATGATTTGGTAAAGTACTTATCTTCAATTGAACATGGAAGAAACAAAGGGTTGAAACCCTTAAAATAGCTGGAAAATTCGTTTAGGGTTTTATTCCCTCAAAGTTGCACACAATGAATGAAAACTTGAAAACTATATATAGATTTTGTCTCCTGACGGCGTCAAGAACTCGCCACCAAAATAAACTCGTATTACCTAGATCCACTTCTGATGCCGTCACTCTATGTAGGTTCTGGGCCGTCACTCTCTGCGATAACTCTTGATGGCCTTGGAAATATTGTACGTGACGCGGTCAGATCCCCTTCACAAAACATTCTGGTGCGTCACGTGTATTTGATTTATCCACCCTTTTGTCAACTCATGACGCCGTCACTAACACCTTGTGACGCCGTCAAGTGCAATTTCCAGCATGATTTTGAGACTTTGTCATTTTCTGCATTTTTTCGCTCCAAAAATGTTCAAAATGCTTCATTTTGTAAAATTCCTCTCAAAAGTATTTAAAATGACAAAAGGAATGATTTAGGACAATATTTGATCAAATAATCTTGACTTTGGCCTTAAACGACCCCCCAAAAGCGGTACACTTTTCGCTTCATCAAATACCCTTACACTTGAGATTTGCTTGTCCTCAAACAAATGCGCTTTTATTCTATTCAAAATACAAGTTAGGGGTCATTTAACACTAATATAAAAGTAATTACAACAAATAATCATTCCACTAAAGACCAAAGACAAGCACCGAGGTCATACACTAGCACCTCACAAATAGTGTTTAGATACTCACATCTCTCGGGTGTAATAAAGTATATATCACAATATGGAAACGGAAAACATCTCTCACTACCTGTCATAGCAAATAGATTACCATAGGCTTGGGAAAGGATCAAACCTCCACCACTTGGCGTAAGCACCTAGGATAAACTATCAAAGAGGTCTTTTAAAGGGTTATAACGTGAGGTGTAGGGATAGGATAAACACGGTTTTGTTGGATAAAGGCAATATTTACTGCTGGCGAGTTAATCATCTTGGTTAATTACATGTACAATGTGGCGTTGCTAAGCCACGACTCGACTCGACTCAAGCTAATAAAAAACTAATAAAAACATAAAACAAACATAGAATGAAACGGGATGGTAGTCCGTATGTTTTTTTCTCTTTTCTTTTTCTATTTTTTTTCGATTTTTTCAATTATATATATATATATATATATATATATATATATATATATATATATATATATATATATATATATATATATATATATATATATATATATATATTTGCATACACTCTTACCCTACCATCTAAAATAATACATCATAGGGAATTTGCATTCCCCTTACACTTGAACTTTTACGTACGTTACAATTAACTATTCTAATGACTCGAATCAAGATAATCAAAACACCTGGAGTACTTTTTAAGATTAACGCACATATGAGGGTAATATATGATGTTCTTCCCTATTAATCCATAACACAAGTACTTTACCCATGAGTCCCAATCGTCCCAAAACAATATGTACAAGATATGACTCGACTTAGCAACCATGTAAAAAATTAGACAATTGACTAAGGGTTTAAACAAATAACAATAATGCACTAAAGATGAGTGCATACACTAAGGCAATTTGGTTGCACATTTAGGGTGGATTGTAAACAAATTCTTCCTTTAAGTAAAATGCTTAAAGTTAGAAAAGAAAAGATAGGTTCGGAGGGGTGTACTAGGGGTATCGTGTACTAAAAATGAGTACAACGCAAAGGTGTGGGAAAAATTAATTGACTTTATTAGTCAAGTTAATTGACTTAAATGGTCAAGTAATTATGATACGAGTTTAACACAAGGGTGATCCTAATGCCTCTTATCATGTAGTAAATCCTACTACACGAATGTAGACTCGCTAGCGGTCTTGGGATGCATCACTAACGCAAGTTCTAGAATCGAAGTACTACCGGTACACTCATAAGCACTAATAATGAATGCTTTTCCTAAAAAATCTAAAGGCGAACCTCACATATTTGGGTGGAAAATTTTTTGAGTAGTACGGTTTTTGTGCTAGTCATACAACTCTTATCCATGAGACGCTCATTAAGGCTAAAGCTTCACTCCTAAATGTTGTAAAAAAATTTAAATTTGGCGCTAAAATTGCCCTAACAAGTATTTCTATAAGTTTTATTACACACCTACTATTGAACAAACAAACTCAAGCGTAATTGCATTCTCTAAAGTATCATCATTTACCCTCCCCTTACACTTAGGCTGAACATTGTCCCCAACGTTCAATAAAAAGATGTAAAAGTAAATAAGGTAAATGAATGAAAACAAATACTCCCCTGATTCGTTTGATGTAGATAAATCGTTAACATGGTTAAATCCTCCTCCAAGAAAATGAACGCTGAAAGCTTCCCTTCCGAAATAATAAATCATCTTCTTGTCCAATAAAACCTGTTAAACCTGAGAAACAATCATGGCAACCTCGCGTAAAATCGACGGCAATCTATATATATAAGGATATAATGCTTGTGGAATGAATGTTTGCAGATTTCCTGGAATTTATAAAACTAAAGAATTAACAAACACTTTAAGACTCCGTTAGAAAAACAAAATTTCCAGATTTTTACACCTGACGCCGTCAGGTGTTAATCCTGGCGTCGTTAGAGTGTTTTGACAGAAATCTCATGTTAAGTTTCCGGAAAATTTCTAGAAAAACTTGTGCCTTAATTCCTGGAATTTCCTGCAAAACATCATTATGACTCGATACAAGCATTTGACTCAAACAAATACTAATATACATGTTCATTTAGTATTGTTGTGGTTCATGTCCAATTCCATTTTTAAAAACAAATTTAGATTTCCCTTACACTTATCTTTTGCGAAATACCTTTTTATGTAGTTAAGACAAACAACAAAGTAAAGCATTTTCACAATTTAGTATGAAACATGATCCACAAATAATTAAAATCAAGCATGCATACGGAAACAAATAAAATCTAACAAACAAACAAAACAAATAAAACATGGGTTGCCTCCCAAGAAGCGCTTTTCTTTATTTACGAGTCTTGTAGCTAGACTCAAGGTCATGGGCTATTACGTGACCTCGTTATCGGTTCCGGTTCATAGATCATCCTCGATCTTGGTTTTGTATTCCGGACCTAATTGCAAGCATTCTTTGTAAAAACCAAATATTTTGTTCATGACATAGTCTACTCCTCTACGTCTATCCTCATCACTCCTATAGTAGACGGCTTGCTTGTGTTCCTTTTCGATGTTTGATAAAAGAGGAAATTGTTCAATCTTATAGGGCATTTGGTAAGCTATCTCATTGTTCTCATCCTTAAACCTAATTATCCCTAGAGATTGGTCATAATTCATCTTAGAAGCCTCAACAAACGGTTTTCCGAACACTACTTGACTTAGGCAACCATCTATTACCGGATGAATATCCTCTACAATCACAAAATCGGTAACATAAGTGAAATTTCCTACAAGACGTGCAATCCTTTCACTCTTCCCACAAAGTTACTCATCCAACTCGTGTTGGGCATCATCCTATATCAAAGTTGCTTCTTCATTACCCAATTGTAATGGATCCTAGTCATAATGTTTATAGGAGATCTAAGATTGATGTAGGCTTTCCACACATGCATATGCCCAATGTTGCATGGCATGTTGATATTAGAGGGGTCACCCGCTTTGATGATTGGTGAACCAAGGATGTATAGTGTCTCGGGGTAATCGAATAAATCCTTATGGTTTTCCCGTTCTTCCTTGGTGGGTAACCTATCAAAGTATTCCTCTACATTTTCTACTTCCTCAACTTTGTTTTTCTTTTTCTCTACAACTTCCTTAATCTCATCCATATCACTTCCTTCCCTATTATTATCGACTGGCTTAATAGTAACTACATTAACAAAGTGGACGTGTTTAGATGATGAGGGGTCCTTAATTTGGGTTCCGCTACTAGTGTCCCTAGCGTCCTTCTTTGGTGTAGTTAGCACTTGGTTGTTAAGGGCTTTCAACAAATTGTCAATTTTATTGGTCATCTCCGCTTGTTGCTGATTGAATTCAGATTCAAACTTAGCTATGCGGGCTTCTTGAGATGCCATAAATTTGGACATCAATCCTTCAAGATTATTGGTACTACCATAGTTGTTGGAAGAATTGTTGTTGAAAGTACGGTTAGAGGGTGGACCGTTTGGTTGGAATCGATTAGGTGGAGTGGAAGAATTGTTTTGGGGCATGCTTTGGTTTTGTTTCCACCTAAGGTTCGGGTGATTTTTACAAGAGGGGTTATATGAATCAACGTAAGGGTTTTGCTCGGGTTTGAAAGTGTACCACTTGTCTCCCGCTCTGTCGGTATGCGAGGATGCGTAATCCGCGAAAGCTTGTACGGGGAGTTCCATGCAATCACGAGTGACGTGGGGACCACTACATAACTCGCACGAAAAAGTGATTTTGTTCACTTGGCTTGAAGGTTTAGGAGCTTCATAAGATTTCATGAGAAACTTGACTTGGTCTTCAAGTTCCATGATCCTACGGTCGGGAGTGCTTGAACTGATCGAAGGCAAAGATATTGCCTTGACTGTTTTGTTCAAATCACGGGGATCATTCCAACTTTCGTTGTCATAGAGAGCAAGATCTTCTATGAGTTCCCATGATTCTTCCGCACTTAGATCACGAAGCTTGCCACCGGCCGATTGGTCAATGGTTCGCCTTGTGGAGAAATCGATATGGTCATAGAAAATTTGGACTTGGAGCCAAAGATCTACGCCATGATGAGGGACTTTTTGGAGTAAGTCCTTGAAACGAGTCCATGCTTCATAGAGAGTTTCACCGTGACGTTGTTGGAACATCAAGATGTCATTTATAAGCTTAGTAGTTCTCCCCGATGGGAAAATTTGAGCAAGGAAACTAGTGGTGAGATCATCCCAAGAGGTGATGGATCCCGCGGGTAAACGCTCAAGCCATTGACTAGCTTGGTCACGTAGAGAGAATTGGAAGAGACGCAATCGGGTCGTCTCTCGAGTTACAACATCAAGGTCTATGGAATCTACGATTTTGAGGAAATTCTTGAGATGTTGATTAGGATCTTCGGAACGAAGTCCATGGAATGCACATCCGCTTTGCACCAACCGGATGGTGTCGAATCGCAAGGGGGACATATTGGCTCCTTGAATGAGCTCAATGGTGTTTCGATAGCCTTGGTGGCTAGGACGGGAGTACTCTCCTAAGGTTTGGGGTCTATGAGGTTGGTTTGGTAGTGGTGGGTTTTGTGGGTGTTTTTGTTGTGGTGGGTTGATGGGATCAAAGAGATTGCCACCTTCCATGATGGCGGATAGCAAAGGTTACGAACAAAGGAACGAAGAAATAAGATAGACTAAAGAAAACCTATAAAAATAAAATAAAAATCTTACTAGAAAGGAATCTAGCAAGTAGACCTAATAAAAAGAAATTTTAACCTAGACAATAACTATTCCCCGGGCTGCGGCGCCAAAAACTTGATGCGTGGAATTGCACCCTCGCAAAAGGTTTTACATCTCAAGGGATCTTGAGAATCTTGCAATCCCCACCAGGCAGTGTACCTATTCGTTGTAGTATAGTATAGTGACAAGTACCGGGGGATTGATCGTTCAACTCAAATAATAGTGTTCGCTAGGATTAAAATTCTACTAAACTAGGTCTAGGGGTGAGGGATGATTCTTTTTGTATTTTTATATTTTAAAGAAAGCAATTAAAAATCTCAGTTTTGGAAGGAGTGGGCGGAATTAGTTGCTAGTCAACTAACCCAATTAACTAAAGATGCAATCAAAATAAAATAAAAAAAACTTAAACTAATTTGTGGTGTAAACAATAATGAGAGAAAGTGTGTTTACTTAGATTTCATTACTCCCTAGATATCTTTTACCGGTTGATTAGCTTGTTACAATTGCATGTATGACGGGTTATATTCCTTAATACTAGTCGTAGGGCCGTGTACGATCTTCCCTAACTCTATAGGCTTCTACTTCATTCTATGTCGAGCTGACTACTAGCTCCTAACATAGTATCACTAGCAGTTACCTACACATTAAATACAACCAATAAATCGTAGTACACCTCCGATCATGTTTCTTAAGACGTTCAAGCAAGTTACCAATTGGAAGTCTGCCAGTTTTCTTAAGCCTAACATCGAATTCATTCATCCACAACAATTATAAACAAACCATCAACCAATAATTAACATCTATGTTTCATTACATCTAAGCAAACACAAAGGAAACCTAGCCTAGCATGTTAAAGAGAAGACAAGTGTAAGATATAATCAAACAACACATAGACATATTGAATGATTTGGTAAAGTACTTATCTTCAATTGAACATAGAAGAAACAAAGGGTTGAAACCCTTAAAATAGCTGTAAAATTCGTCTAGGGTTTTATTCCCTCAAAGTTGCACACAATGAATGAAAACTAGAAAACTATATATAGATTTTGTCTCCTGACGGCGTCAAGAGTAGTTTGTGACGCCGTCAAGTCGCCGCTAAAATAAACTCGTATTGCCTAGATCCACTTCTGACGCCGTCACTCTATGTGGGTTCTGGGCCGTCACTCTTTGCGATAACTCTTGATGGCCTTGGAAATATTGTACGTGACGCCGTCAGATCCTCTTCACAAAACATTCTGGTGCGTCATGTGTATTTGATTTATCCACCCTTTTGTCAACTCATGACCCCATCACTAACACCTTGTGACGCCGTCAAGTGCAATTTCCAGCATGATTTTGAGAATTTGTCGTTTTATGCACTTTTTCGCTCCAAAAACGTCAAAAATGCTTCATTTTGTAAAATTCCTCTCAAAAGTACTTAAAATGACAAAAGAAATGATTTAGGGCAATATTTGATCAAATAATATCGACTTTGGCCTTAAATGACCCCCCAAAAGCGGTACACTTTTCGCTTCATCATTTATCATCAAGTATTGTATAACACAACTAAAAATATTTATGTTCAAAGTTGAATAAGAAAGACTCAAAAAGTCAAAGTTGACAATTATTATAGGATGGAGGTAGTAGTTGAACATGTGGTAACTTTGACATAGTCCTACATAAGCCAAATGCTAGAGAAAATTTATGTATTTATCAAAATATATTGAAATTTCTAGTGAACTTTAAAAATGTCTCATATGACTATTTAAATTTAAATCAAAATAAATAACTTTTTAAGCATTTCTTTTTCATCTTCAATCCTATATTCCATCAACTTTCTCGGATACGAACCATCAACTCCGACTAACAAATCGTTCTTATTTATGAGAAATTGGTGCTGGACTTGATGGTTGGTAGCCGGAATCCTGGTTTGAAGACGAGAAGATGAAGATCGAAGAACGAAAGGGTATTTTAGTCAAATCACTTAAAAGTTACTCATTTTGCTTTAAATTTGAATGTATACTAGTCATATTGGACCCTTTTAAAGTTAACTGAGAATTTCTATACATTTTGATAAGTACATTTGTTTATTTGACCTTTACCCTTCTACGTATTTACATTTTCTTGTTAAATAAGTCATGGTTACATTTTTTAGAGGGAAGTAAAAATTTAGTACAAAATCTTTTTTTAGGTCCCCACCATGGCCAACTTTTAACTCAATCTCTAAAATAGTCATGCACAACTACTCAACTCCGCAGCCCCACCCATAACACGACACGTGTCCATATGCTATGGCCCACATTAACTTTCACAATTACTCAAGCGCCGGTTATTCAACCGACGGCTGAATTGACTGGGCAACTTTATTGGGAAGGTAACATAATCTTAATTTTTGATTTCCTTTGATTTTGGAGAGATTCTCTTTTGTTTATATGTTTTATTTTTCTTTATTATTGTTGATTTGTGTTTGACTACAAAATTTTAAAGTTAAAAATTTTAAAATCTAATTATATAAATTCAGATATATAAGTGTGTAAATTTAATCTATACTTTTAGAAAAGAACTGAATTTTTACTATTACTATTACTTATATTATATTTGATCTTTTTTACTTTTAAGAATAAATTGATCGTAATTTCGTATACGCATTATATTATAAATATCAAATAAAATGTACAAATTTTATTATGAAAATATATACATGCAAAGATTGTACATATAGCACAATCAAAACCCAAATGATTTAATGTAAAATATTATTTGGTAATTTACTATTTAAAATCCTCACAAATACATACGTATACTTATGAAAAAGGTGTAAAATTTATTCTTCATGATATGCTTTTTCTTTATAAACTACGTTGTATTTCAGAAGCCACATTTTCTCCGGTTACACAATTTTTCATAATTTTATGAAGTTAGCAAATATTACATGGACTTTAAATTAAAAAAAAAAAACACACTATTTATCGTTATTGTTTTTAAACTAAGTTGATCTCATTTAACCCATGTATACACGGATTATAAACTAGAAACGTTTATATGAATATTAAAAAAATTGCCAGTAGTAATCGAGTTCCAAGCATCAATTATTTCGATTATATAATCAAAACAAACACATATTTTATATCCTTCCATTTTAGACTTCTAGTTACACACCATTTTCCAATGTGTCTTTTTTCTCGAGGTAATTTGCACGCGGATAAATGTAAGTTGAGTAGCCGTCGGTTGAGTAGCCGCCTGTTGAGTAATTTTGGTAGTTATGTGGGCCCATAAAAAGTAACTAACTATACTTGTATATGGACACGTGGCATGTTTTGGATGGAGCTGCAGAGTTGAGTAGTCGTGCATGACTATTTTAGAGATTGAGTAAAAACTTGACTACGATGAGGACCTCAAAAAAGATTTTGGCTTCTTTTTGTACTTACCTCTATAAAATATGTATATACATGTAAAGGACCAAAATAGCCATGGTCAAATGCCCTTGACATCATCGTATGTTTGGCAAAAATAAATGATGCTGATGCAGGTATTGTTGCTAAAAAAAATTAAAAAAAAAAAAAATATTATTTTTATAAGCTAACTTTTGATTTGTGAATAAAGATTATTTTTTAATTATCTTATTTTAATAAACTTAGAGTCCGATTGTTTCAAAGTGAGGAAAAAGAAAGATAAAAGAAAACGGAATGCAAATGAATGAGTGAGATGAGTAATTAATCACTTACTCCCCAATTTAGTCTATAATTGTTGATTACCTACTACGGAGTAATCAATCCATTTGCACTCACTAACCAATCACAAAATAATGAGTGAGGTGAGCTTTTTGAATACCTTACCCATTTCCCAACCCCTCACCCCGGGCCCAGCAAGCACACCCCATTGATCTCAATCTCATGTGCTCTATAAAAGAAGACCTGTCTTCTTGTGATTAATTCTTTAGGGCAAACAAAACAAAAAAACTCAGACAATTACAGAAATGAGGCGATCGGAGGGTATGGATGTTTTTCAAGGGTTGTTTACCCCCTCTGTTTGTCAATGATTTTCTATTTTGCCCTCTAATCTAAACAACCCTTTTTTTATCTGCTAATCAGCTGAGCTTGTTGATTAAATTTCCATCAAACAACCCCAACTTCCTAACCATCAATAATAACAACAACAAGTATGTCATAAACCTAAACCTAAAGTTTTATGATTTCTATAAGAGGCTATGATGATAAATGTCTAGAAATTGTCTGAGTTAATCGTGCAAATTATGAGATTTTCCGTATCTTGGCGGGGCAATTTTGTTTATTATTATTATTGCAGCCATGGCGGTTTTATCCTTTTTTGCATCGATTGTTTTTACAGATCTGAGCCTCATTCTTATTTGATTTTTGAAGGATCGGAGTTTTTGCATCAATTTTGTTATATATGTTATTTCCTGATCATTTTTCAAAGAGTACATATTTGTTCGATTTCTATATATATATACTGAGATAACAGTGATTTTTTTTTTTTTTTTTGAATAAGTTATATGCATAAAAAAACCTCAGACAATGTAAAAGAAATGAGGCGATAGAGGGTACGGATGTTTTCCAAGGGTTGTTTACCACCTCTGTCAGCATTGATTTTCAGTTTTTCGCCCCTAAATCCAAACAGCCCTTTTGTCTTGTTTGAAACAACTCATGGTATTCTTGATGTTCTTCCTCTTGTTGTTGTTGCTGTTTTTTACTAGCCATTAACAATTTGGACCCATACTAAGGGGGTGTTTGTTTGTTCGTTTATGACAGCTTCTCATCACAGGGACCATTCATGTAATTAACTCTTTTATTGTTGCAGCTGCTGCTGTTGATAGTACTACTCTTTCTGTACTCAAAATAAATATGTAATTATTAGAGGCAGTGATGATGAATATCTATAATACATTGTCCGAGCATCGAATGAAGTTGAGATTAGCCGCATCTTGGCGGGGCATTTATTCAGTTAATCAGCTGTGATGAATGCAGCCATGGCGGTTTTATCTTCTTTGTTCTGATACTTGTTACAGATCTGAGCCTCGTTTTTTACCAAATTTTTTAGTTTTGATTTGAGTATGACTCTTTTTGTTTTATCTTTGAATCAATGGATTTATGAAAAGATGACGGTAAAGAACTACTGATATAGTTGGTTATCGATCATTGTCTGTTATCAAAAGGTTTATCGCGTCCAAACTGTGTACCATGTTTGTTATGGAATGTAATAGTTTCTATCTTGTGAAAATTGGAAGTTTGCGTTTTGCAATCAATCTTGGGTAGATGGTAATTGTTTGAAATCCATTGATTGTGAAATGAAATTAGAGATTATAACAATGTTGCAAACTGTGACATTTTTGAAACAGCTGATATTTGAACTTGAACTTTGAGATTGAAAACTTGAAATAACTTAATTTGCATATCTAAACATGAAACTTGAGAACATGGACTGGGAGATGGAAAACTAGGAGAGCCACAAGCGAACTATAATATCCACTTAACATTGTTTGAGAATCAGGTTTTGAATTATAAGAATACCTAGAAATGACCATCAAGATGTCTCCAAGGGACACGATGAATCTTGTTTGAAATCCTTGGACGCCCTCAATATGACCATATGACCTGATGAGCTTTTTAACTTTTAAATGTGTGCGGATCTGCCCAACTGCAATTCTCATATCAGTTACCTTCGACCATGAAAGAAGGGCAAATCACCAGCAAAGGAATTCTGAACACCCACGTGCAGAGCAAATAATCAATAAACCACTTGAATCCATCGGAAACAAAGGTTGTGGAAGAAAGAAAATAGAATATTGATGGTAGGGATGAGACGCCTAACGGAAAATGACTAAGTTCTTCTAGTTCGGTGTTAGGAGAAGCAAGTACAAGTGGAGAGAAAGAAGTCGTTTAAGGCTTTGGACACTCGCTGATGATGGGAACAAAGCTGCTGTAAGGTGGAGACAAAACCCATGTATATAAGAGAGAAGGCCTAACTTGTAAGTAACAATGGTTTTAATGAGGAAGATGATGATAACAAGCTTCATCGGAGACGGGAGCCCTCTGGACCACTGGCCTGAAGCTGGTTAAAAGTCATGGTATACAAGCATAAGTAAGGAAAAGGTCTAAAAAGACAGTCCAACTGTAAATTATAATTAAGAACTTTCATACAGATAATTTCGTGTCACCATCCAACCAAAATTTCTTTAGCCAACACATGTGAACCATCCAGGTACCTAGTAACTATTTAAATTTACGCTGTATTAACATACTGCCTGTCCGCCTCACCTTTTCTTCTCCATTAAAGTGCTTAATGAATATTGCTATGTTTGATTTAGTAAAATTGTTTTGTATGTAATTAGGAATCCTATTCAAGTTAGAAAAGAACTATATTTGTCTTGATAAACAACGATAAAACTCTATTGGCACCTTACTAAGTACTCATACATTATGAATGTATATCATTGTTTTGTTTGTAATTAGGAATACTTTTCAATGGGTTGTTCTTGCTTTTCAATATACTGCGTTTTAAGTTTGCTAGCACTTATTTACTATTTTGGCTAACTTCGTTCACCTTTTTTAAATGAGACCAGTGATCTTTTATACGCACATAAACCATTGCTATGTCTACTACAAAATAATGCAGCAGACATTATTTATGATGTTCCACTGCTCTCTAGAACTATATTCATTTTAATGCAGAATTGCAGAATAAGTAACGCAGAGACTATAATTACAATGCTGTGTTATATTGAATTTTTTCATACTCAATACAATGAACTGAACGTTTTTAGATGTACGCCACCAGATCTTGTTAGGGGTCTCACTTTTGCTTAGGGGGTCTCATTTTATTATTTATCTAATGTTGACACGTAAAGTCAATATTGGAAAAAGCCCAATTATTCTAACGACAATGATCTAAACTATGGAATTGAATGGCAGAGTATCTCATATATTTGGTGTGACGTAATGGCACCCGTATGTTAGAATAACACGTGGAATATAGTTTTGAATTGCTGTTTGTTATCTGCAGTGGTAATGGATTTTCATCTAAATAAGAAGGAAAGGTGTCTGATTTTGGCGAATGGGTCAGTCAATGGAGTAAGGAATAGGAGGATAGATTTGTGTAGACTCGTGTCGTGTGTGATTAATAATATACATTGTGAAACTAAAGGGAATTATTGGGAAGAAAGTTCTTAATAGTCGTAAGGAGGATATGTTAGTAACGCAGCACGAGAAGCTAGGATGTATGGTCATTCTGAGGTTCCACCCAAGGTTGAAGGTTCTGCAATTTGCATGGGAAATATATATTTATAGGCAAGCAAGATCATATCTTGTTAATATTGGTGTTACAAGGACTCAGGAGCTCGATGCGCTTTCATAATGTGGAGACAGAATCAATAGACCATGCACAATGTACGTACTATTGTTAAATAATTGAGGTTGTCTGATTTACAGTTATAGTAGTCGTACTCATTGGATGGTACGAATATTTAATGGAGAGATGTTCCTGACTCCTGAGTTGGTTGAGTTAGGACTTGAGGTGTGCCTTCTATACATGTTATGGTTGAGTTGGGTCAACTGCTTCCAGTGATTTGACAAAAGATTATAGGCTGATTGGTGACTTTTTCACAAGGTCGTTAGAGATTGTGATAAAAAAGATCAGGATATATCACAATCTAAGAGTCAAATTTGTTACGTTTCACCTTATCATATAAACTTTTACTAACGAAAGTGAGAACCAAAAATCAGCATCACAAATAAGCCTAAACAAGAAATCAACATTTTAGAGTGTTCAGGACAAAAGTCTATATGACAGTTTTTGATCGACCTATAGCCTGTCCAATAGAATATGGATAAGTTATTTCGAGTTATCCAAATTGCTCTAACCGCAATGTTTTTGGGCTTGAGTGAAAAACATATGTTCTGGTATAAAACTTATTATGCAAGCACTACTAGCAACCTGAACTTGTTTTGAGCTTGAAAACTGACCTTGAGACTAAAAAGTTGAATATCAACATTGCATATCTTGAGGTTATTTCAAGACCTCTGAAGTTTAAACATGAACTTTGAGACTGAAAACTTGAACAACATTGCACCCGTGTGATTCAAAAACCCTTCAAATGTGAAAATGATCATCAATATGTTTTGACAGGCTTTTTTAATTTAGCCTGAAATCCATGGATGCCCTCAATATATACGACCATGATACCATGTGACATAACATGACAAGCGAATCTACCAAACTGCATCTCACACATCGATTTTTTTGGACCATGACAGAGGGGCAAATATCAAATTAGGAAACTTTAACACCGACTTGCAGGGTAAACAATCAACAAACCATAGTAGTTGATTAAGTTTTTGGGGATGGGACACTCACGAGTGAGGGGAACAAAGCTGCTGGTACTTCCATATCATCCTCTACATCTACTCAAGTTCGTCAAGCTCATATGGTACGTCAAGGAGCAGATGCAGGTTATCCCCTCTCAAAAAGATATTTATTCCATCACAAATATCTTAATCACTGTAAGTTTGTAACATTATGTATAAAGTCAACTCAACCCAGTTGACTAGCATATAAGTCAATCAGTTAGCTCAGTTTAGACTGGTTCCTAGCTTAGCTCCAATAACTTAGGGTACGAAGTCTTTCCTTGTAACTCATTGATCAGCTAATTAAGAAATCATTTAAATATGTTCACAGGATTGGTACCAACAACTTTGTGTTTGAAATAATGTTTCATGGTTTCTGGAAGATTTAGAGTGAATCCGTTTTGAATGAAACAGTAACAAAGATATCAACAATAATACTAAAACTTCAAACTAATATAGATACTTGTTGTTGTGATTTTCACAGGTCGAAAACTCACAATTTATAGAACCCTAAACGATACAACGTTTCACCAATCGTTATGATTGTTTGTTGGATGAAACCATTCTAACTATTAACTAACTGTCATGACTTATGGGCCTGTTTGGGTTAATAAGGTTCGACCCAGACTTACAATACAACCCAAATACTACTTATACATACGAATTACATATACATATTAAAGTCTTAAACTTTAAATAATAAACATTTGTACTAATAACATTATGAGGCTAACAATTTCCCCCCTAATGTGTTAGTAACAAATCCTTCAAACTTCTTGAGTTGCTTGCTGAATTCTTCATGTAACGACTTCAAAATCATTACTATCATGGCTGTTGTCGTGTCCTTCTTCATCATCTTCATTTAACATCACACCAAATCGATTCTGGCTTGATCCTTGTGCTCCATCCTTCACAGTCTTATCCTTCTGGCACGGTGAGTCCTTGACATCAACTTCTTTACTTGCTTCACCCACTTCTAAATGCTTTTCAACCCAAGGCACTTGAGCCGTTTCATGGTATATCACAACGAGATCAACAAACTTCTTATAGCAGTTTTGTACTGCTTCACCATCGGTGGTGTGCAAACCTTGCAACTGTGCAACGGTACCCCATTTTTCTCCAATCGTGACAACAAACTCGCCTCCTAAACTTTCTACTACTTTGTGTAGACATAGCAAATTCAACTCAACATCCTTGACAACCGGTGGCAAGACTTCTAACGTTTCATAGTTCAAGTGCACCAAATAAAACCACCGTAACATATCTATAAACCTCTTGTTGAACACTTCCCAGTTTTTGTATAACAAACTATCTTTCTTAATCAAGTTCATAAAAGAGAGGAACCTTGAAAAAGAATTGACCTTTAACGCGTATAAAGTACCATTGTAACTAAGATACTCATCGTCCACATAATCCTGGGTAACATCTTTGTTCCAATCGAGATCTTCCAAGCCTTTAATGATCGAAAAATCATCTCCTGGGTCAATTGATTCAAAATACTTTTGCAAATATTCATTGTGTTCATTCACGATCTCCTTAGGCCCAACTATCCTTTCTGTTTCATCTTCTAATGGCAATTGCATACTAGGCTCTTCATCATACATATAATAAATACTGCATGCTCTTTCTTTGATCTTAACAGAATATCCTTGGGTTTCTAACAATTCTAAACCGAGTATATTCAATGAAACCTCGGGTGTATACTGAACATAACCAATAATCAAATCACCATGCTTCGTTTTGATAGTAACATTACCAATACCATATGAGAAAATAAACTTACGTTCATTCTGTTCTCTACCCATCATTTTAAACTTATATGCAACATCATTAAATAATTTTCGTCTTGGGCACATATGATATTTGTATTGTTTACTAACGTACCAGATTTCGTTCCAAGTTTGTCCATTCGTATCTTCAACCATGTAGTCCCCAATAACGTGAACAGCCCTTTGGATACATCCTTTCTTCAGCAATCAATTTTTCGGTGATTTCAATATCATGTTTTGCTTCGAGCCCTGCCAATTTCTTCCTTGATTCACACGCCCAAAACGCGTGTCCCTTTGTCTTACAAATATAGCACTTCGATTTCTTTTCCCTCGCTGTCATCTTCCCTTTTTCTTCATTCTTCGTGATATTGTACGCTTCATTCTCAAGTACGGTTTGTGCCAAAAGTTCCTTTACGTTAGGGGATAAACTTTTCTTTCGTGTATTCCATTGGTACAAACGCTTTGGTGTTTCTCTCAAAAGATAGCGTCCTGATTGAAAACCACTTGAGGATTTCGTTGTTGGTTTCTCCCACGGATTAGAGCCCTTGCTCTGATACCAATTGTTCACAGGATTGGTACCAACAACTTTGTGTTTGAAATAATGTTTCATGGTTTCTGGAAGATTTAGAGTGAATCGGTTTTGAATGAAACAGTAACAAAGATATCAACAATAATACTAAAACTTCAAACTAATATAGATACTTGTTGTTGTGATTTTCACAGGTCGAAAACTCACAATTTATAGAACCCTAAACGATACAATGTTTCACCAATCATTATGATTGTTTGTTGGATGAAACCGTTCTAACTATTAACTAACTGTCATGACTTATGGGCCTGTTTAGGTTAATAAGGTTCGACCCATAAGCAGACTTACAATAAGACCCAAATACTACTTATACATACGAATTACATATACATACTAAAGTCTTAAACTTTAAATAATAAACATTTGTACTAATAACATTATGAGGCTAACAAAATATACTTTCATGTTAGATAAAAGCCATGATTACTAAATAAGAGACAAGACCTAAGCAGAAGTAAGAAAGGCTTAAGGAGGAAGATGAAGATAACAAGCTTCATCAGACTGTTCTTGCATGTCTTGTAGTGATTATGGATTAGTTAGGGAATGCCTTGTGTAGTTGTGTTCAACATTGGTGGTCAAGTTTGAGCGATCTCATTGTTCATGCTAATGTCTTTTTCTATTTTAACAAGAGACGGGTATCCTTTTATTTTTACATCTACTATTGCTAGTTCTACACTAATCGAATGTCGTAGGCATTGCCTTCAATGTTTTACTGCTCCTTTTGACTATTTAAACAACTATATTGCAGATGATATTATGTCGAGACTGTAGAGATCACTAATTCACTATGTTCTTAAAACCTGACGCCGTAACTAACCACTAGCTTGCAATCTTATTCAAGAAAAGGTTATATAGTAGTTTACATAATGTTATCTAAGTGGCATTATCGGTACTGGAATGAAGATATAGCATGTCTCCAGTATGTTTGAATAATATGTGTCTGCATGGAGATGTCATTGGCAGACATAGCATGTCTGCTGCATGGCTGCATGTTTGAATAATAGGTGTAATATAGTGTTGAAAGGCAAGTAAAACTCTGTTTTGAAAGGACGAACGGATTAACGGTACCACACTTTGCAAAACTTTTTCAGGTTCATGCACTTCCATTCAAAAAAAGAAATCCTGTGGCAATGGACGATAGATTTGGGAAGTTACAAAGAGTTAATGGGCAAAAGGTTTAAACTTGTGACGAGGAGGAAATGTTAGTATTTCGACATGAGAAGGATACGAGATTCTTAAACAAATGATTTATGGAACAGATATGATTGGCTCCTTTTGGGTTCCACCCAAAGTTGTTCCGTTTGCACGGCGTATGTTGATTTACTGAGTACCAACTAATAGTATTTTGTTAATGTTGGTGTTATAAGGACTCAAGACGTTAGAGGCCCTTTTCGTAATGCGAGATGGAATCAATAGACCATGAACTGTTGCTGCACAATTAAGCATGGCTGATATGGTCAACAAACACAGTTATACGTGTCATTGATGATCATTAGATGGTACCAAATTCTATTTTAGAGATGCTACAGATGTGGTTAAGTGTGGAATCAAAGGGTGGAATAAGTATTCTTGCTGTCTCTTTGTCGTTGTGGCATGACAGAAACGATAGGCTCTTCCAAGGAATGGAGCCATGGAGGTGGCATATGGAGCTATAGTCAACATGATATGGTTGACATAGGGTCAATGGTTCTAAGAGAAATGGTTAGATATTATTGGCTCTCTAGGTCGCTGGAGACCGAAGACAGCTGAGGTTATATCACAACCTAAATGTCAAAGCAGTGAATTTAAACAAGGAATTGTGAAATTTTGTGGTTGAGACAGAACTAGAAGCAATTTAATGTGCCTTGTTGCTGATTAGGAACAAAAAGGGTCTTGAGATATGGTTGGTTAAAAATTAGCTCGTGAAGCTGGTTCATAAGGACTGCATGATGAGGATAGGTGGGATTGCAAGAGAGTGGCAAAAATGAAGAATATTTTGTACAGGAAACTTAGCGGTTTGGAGTATAGTGCGCAGACAAAGGAGACGATGGAACTTATCTGATTTCGATGTTTGATGGTGAATATGATGTCAAAGTGAGTTTATTGCATCAGATTTCACGATTTGTCAATTCATCTTTTCTTGTAAGCTTTCTTTATTTTGTCATTTCAATCTTGATAATATTTACTCTCATTTTGTTCCTTCAACTATATGCATTTATGCAATACTTATGTAGTTATGTTAGACAAATGAGTCTTTTTCTTTTATGTTTCGAAAAACATTTTATGTGTTACGGAGTACTAGTTAGTAACCAGCCAAATATCATAAAAAAAGTACTCCGTACTATTGTAAAGTCAATAAAAAGTCAAAAACAATTAGAGCCTCGGGTACCCTGCGCCAACACTTGTGTTATCCGGCAAAACGCGACGGACGGCGCCGAGCTCCACACCGTGGCTCGCGTTATCGTGTCTTGAGCCATCACGACCAGCCCAAATGGTCCCGGAAAACGCGACGTGACGGCGCAAGAACGGTATCGAGACTCGCGTTTTCCCTTTCTTTTTCGGCGTTATCACGTTTTTTTTCAGTTTGTATGAAATTTTTTTGTTGTGGTTGAGAGGATTACAGTTTATGAGATGAGAAAAGAAAGGGACGAATTTGTTTGTTGTGCATTTTTCGAAATCAAAGATAGTGAAGATGTGTATTTTTGGAATTTGTTGTGTATTTTTCGAAATCAAATATAGAGGATTTACAGCTTTTAGGAAGGTAGGTGATGACTTAGTTTGAAGAAGGTAGGTGATGACTGGATGAATTAAAGATGAGGCGTGCATTTGTAATACATAGGTATAAGAAATGGGTATACATAGGTATAGGTATAGAGGCTCATTTACTTTAACATACAGGTAGTATTTTAAAAAGCTTGTAATAAATTTAATATATTGTTATTTTTAATGTATCATATATTTTTATTCTATTTTTTTTAAATGTAATTTTTTAATTAATGAAATTTTAATTTTAATTAAATGTGTTAGTTTAATTAAATAAATGAAAAAAAGAAAAAAGATATATATGTGGGGTCCAAGGGTGCCTGACAGCACCAGAAACTGATATTATAGGAGGGAGAGGGTTTTTAGTGTTATGATGAATTCTGGTGTTATGAGAAAAGGTGCTGATGTGGCAGCACTTTTCTCAACGGCACGGGCGGGATAACACCACGATACCTAGTGCTCTAAGAATGATGAAACATCTCAAAGAGGAGACTGGTTGGTTGTTAAAGGTAGCTTCATTCTCAATTTGTCAGCCTTTGGCCTTCCCACAAAGCCTACACTATTGAATAAAGAAGCAGAAGCAGAGATACTCACATCCTTGCTGTCACACATCTACATTACATCAATCCCTCACCATTTATTATTAAACGCACATACTTCGTGAGAGTGGATAGATTTTTAAGCGCTGATCAACACCATGGCTAAACTGTATCTTGTAAAGAAGTCACTCATTCAAGGCAGAATGTTAATCTCTATAAAGTCTAGTCCTGGTCTATTTTGGTTAAGTGTAGCCCCTGGCATAAACAGAAGCTTATTAACAATCAGATGTATTGTAGTACTGCCTTGTAAAAGAAACCGGAACATTGCCTCATGGCTTATAAGACCAAGGTAAAGGATCATTTCGACACGAATGATTAGTATTGTATATTGAAAATGCCAACGCTTGAAACTCAGCAACCGCCTGACCACCACTCAAGACATGGTCATATCAGAATGTGATTTCAGAAGGACCAAAACCAACTGTATAAAATTATAATCACTGGCTCTAAATTGATGTGCCAAATTATACCACCTTTAATTTCATTAGAAGTTAAATGTAAACCGCCACAGAACCATGAATACAACTCACATATCCTGACAAGTAGGCACAGTCTCACAATATATGATTAGTGGCGTCAACTTGGTAGTAACAAAACTTGATTTGCCTAAGTTTTCATCTTCAGATGGTTAGATTTCCAAATCATCAACAACGCGTTCTTTGGTTATATGCGAATGGGTTATTCACGTGGTTTTACTCTTTCAAGATATATGGCGATCTTGGTACTGTTGCCAAGATAGCACGATATTTACAATCGACGACTTAAATTAAAGCCTCTTGACTCTTATCAACGTCAATTGTACCATACTCCTAAAGAAGCTTGTTTTGAATTTGAAATAATTTCAAAGATAGGATAAACTTTTCGAGATTTAATACTGTATTTACTTTTAACATTTATAAAATTTAGAAGAAGTAAAAAAATTAAGCTGAAGACATAATGACGAGGTTGAAGAAGTCAAGAAGGTAGCTAAAATGAATACTACGTAGAAGTTATGTGCATATAAAAAATTAATATTGGAGCTTACTTGCGAACAAATCAAAAGTTTCAGCTAAACATAGAAATTGTATAATGCGGTGAATTTGAACGTGGCTCGTTTTTAAGCTCACAACTACAAGCAACATCAATACGACTACTATTTGTTATGCACATATCAAAACTAAGTATGATGAAATCATTTTCACAGTGTATTTTTTTCAAACGACCACCTTTTATACGTCTCTATGCCACTTATTTTTCACTATTTCAAATATTTTACTAGCCAAATTTGAACTCACAACCACCTAATTGACGAGATCACTCCCGTACCGCTAAACTAAAGTCCCTTTAACATCACTTCCTCATCTAACCTTATATGATCACTCCCGTACCGCTAAACTAAAGTCCTTTGACATCACTTCCTCATCTAACCTCATATGGCCCAAGCCTGAATATTGTAAGTTACAGATATCAAACTCTTATTAAAGTCAACTTATCCCATGGTGGCACAAGTTTATAGCATTAACTAAACATATATTTAAAAAAAAAATTTATGTCTATGATTAATTTAGTAAAAATTCACAATTTAAGAAATTATTAAAAATCAACTACTAACATGTAGATATGGTAATTTCGTTTTGTTTAATGACTTGGGGCCCGTTTGGTTTGGTGTTTTTTCTTGGGTTTAGTATTTAAAAGTTAAATTTAATTGTTTGGTTGTAATTTTTGAGATTGAGGTTTAGGTTCTAATCCCAAATATAGGGGTGTGTGCTAAAGTTAAGTATTAGATGGGTTTTACAAAAAAATGTGGATCATCTTTTTTCTTATCCTCATATTTTTCTTTTTATCCCTAATTATTAATATAAATAGTTTTAAATTGATATTTTAATATATAGTATATTTTTAAATATTATTTTCTCTCTCCTATTTAAACTCAAATTCAAATATTAATATACAACTTTATATTCTAATCCAAATCATAATCTAAACTCATCTATAAACCAAACGGACCCTTAAAGCATGTACACTATGGCACAAATTACAAAATCTCATTTTGGTGACACCTATATGATTATACCTGACAGATAATCTTTGTTGACTATACCAGAATATCAAGGGCTAATTTATTTAGGATTGTAGGTTTACACTCCATTTGTTTGAAATCTACACACCATCAATTATGTGTAATGATTAATCCCAATCATCTCTATATTTGTAGCTATATATAAAATAAAAAATAAAAAATAAATACTTGTGTCAAATTCATCACTATATACTACTACCTTTGTCTCATAATAATTGTCCAATTTGACTTTTTTGAGTCTTTTTTATTCAAATTGAAGTATAAATATTTTTATTTGTGTAACATAATACTTGATGAAAAATATATGAATATGTTGGATTTTAAATGTATTTTTATTGATATAATTTTCATCAAGTATTATATAAAACAAATAAAAATAGTAATAGTCAAAGTTGAATAAGAAATACTCAAAAAAAATCAAACTGAACAATTATTATAGGACGGAGGGAGTATTTTGGATCCAAAGGTGAGACTGAAGCAAGTAGAATACATATTCACTTCTTTTAGCAGAGATATAACACTTTTCATTTTGAAATGTTCCAAAATAGATGTAATGCTTTCTTCCCGAAAAAAAAGCTAACCAAACTACACTATTTTAGCAAAGATATAACACTTTTCATTTTGAAATTGTCTCACCCACCATAAAGTTTGCTTTTTCATTTACAATCTCAGCTTGCTTATATAGCCTGCCTAAACGAACTAAAGGTCAACACAAACTTGGCTTCTTAAGCACACGAGACTCAAGCTCGTTTAAATATTTTGAGCTCTTTTATAGCTCATTTGTTTACAACTATATCATTTTCTGGTAATTTTCGTGTTTGTAATTCACGCACATATTGTTTCATTTGCTTTGGGATCTGTTTCTTTATAGTTCTTTGTTTCCTTAAAGTTGTTTCATCTTTGTTATATTAGCAGCTAGTGAACATTTTTGTAACAACGATTGAGGATCAATGATTGAAGATCAAGTGTATGCATTTGATGATAGCCATAATTGAATAGTGGAGAGATTTGAGTACTCATAAAATACTAAAATACTAAAAAGGATTTGACCAATATCCTGATGTGGGTTAAATTCCATGATGTTCCTCTTGCTATGTTTTCTGTTGATGGCCTTAGTCTTCTTGCCACATTGATTGGTACACCCAAAAGGTTAGATGCTTTTACTAGCCAAATGTGCAAGGAATCGTGGGGCCGTAGTAGTTTTGCTAGATGCATGGTTGAAGTGAAGTCAGATGAGGTGCTTAGGGATAGTCTTACTGTTGAGATACCTTTACTTGATGGTACGGGGTCGACTATTGAGAAGATTCGGGTTGAATATGAGTGGAAACCACCGCGTTGTGATAAGTGTAAGATTTTTGGTCATACTCTTATTGATTGTCCTAAAGTTGTTGTGCCTTCTGTTCAGCCTACTATGACTATTAATGATGGTTTCAAGACTGTCAATAACAAGAAGAAAGGAAAGCAAAATGGTCATACAATTCCGGGTCAAGGAGGGTTTACTAAACCAGTTGTAGGTAAGCAGTTTCAATATCGACCCAAAAAGACTTCTCCTGAACCTAAGAAAGTGGATGGCAATAAAAAGAATGCTACTAATGTGGCAAGTTCAAGTGGAACAAAGATTTCTACATCTAACCAGTTTGATGCTCTTAATATGGAAGATACGGATGCTTTTGGTATTCCTACTAATGACACCAACAAGGATGTGAATTATGGTCGTACAATAGAAGTTAATGAAGATGAGTCTACTAAGACAGGTAATGCATCACAAGTACCCCTTGTGAGTGATTTGAAAAAGAAGGAGTTGGTTGTGGCTCCTAAAACTAGTGATTCTTGTACTCCGCCCACCTCTTCTACTAAGAGAGTTAACCCTTTTTCTAAGGTGGGAGAGATCGTGGTTTCGGATTCTGAAGATGAGGTGGTTGCTAACCCATTTGATGAGTCTGCTAATCTATTCGGTGGTGGCCAAGAGTTTGAAGATGATTATGATGACTATGACTACGATGACTATGCGAACCAGGTTTATGATCTTCCGGGAAATTTGGATGCTTTTAATGCCATGTATGGCACCAAGCTTCAAGGTCTTAGGAAGTAATTTTATTTCGTTATGTCCTATGTTATCATTTGAGTAGTGGTTTGTTTTCTTGTTTAGAAAATAGGAAGTATCTTGTTATGTAAACTTTTTTCCTGTGTAACGGGCTGAGATATGAGATTTCACTCATATCCATTGTACTTAAACGTTTTGGTTAATATATTTACCAGGGTGCAGGATTACTCCCCTTTACCCAAAAAATAAAATACTAAAATACTAGATAGAAATTAATCATAATTTGAATGAACAAAAGAAACCAATAAATATCAATATGCAAAACTGCTAACAAAACATAGCAACAAACTAGAGTAACCAATAATCTAAGGGTGCGCTTGGTTCAAAATGGGGAATGAAAAAGGAAAAGTCAAAGGGAATGCAAAGTAATGGAATGAAGATTGTCATTATCTTTGATGGTGCTTGATTTAAGAAAAACACATTAACCTCCAAGGTGGTGGTGGCGGCGGCTGGTGGTGGTAGTGGTTGCTAGTGGTGATGGTGGTGGCTGGTAGTGGTGGTGGCTACTGCTGGTGGTAGGTAATCATTACCATACCTCCCAATTTACTGGGTAATGCCCCATTACCCAATACTAAACAATGATTGCATTCCCTAGTCATAACCAGACATGTTTAATCGTTACCTTTCCCATTCTCACCCCCCATTACCCCCAACCAAGCACCTTGTAAATTAGAAAAATACGTAGCATATATGTAATCCAGAATAACGACTCGAAATTGCATACTTATCTTCGACCAAATAGGCATGTCGTCAATAATTTATAACTTGCTACAACATCTTTTTTTCAAACAAGTTTTTTTGATCGACCAAATAGCATATATGTGTAAGAACTCTGTCTGGTCGTTTCGACGTTCAAATCAATCCCAAACAACCTCGCTGACTGACTACATGTTAGTGTATCGTTACTCAGGGTGAACATGCTTTTTCTGTTGTTGTTGTTTTTTAACTTGGTCGTTCGCGGGTGTTTTTCTTAACCGTGGGCGGTTTAATGATCGTTTTACTTAGATTGAATATGTCAACCAACTTTCTTAAGACACTTCTTTTTTTTCAGCATCATATTGTTGAAGAAACATAAATGTTAACAACTGAAATGTTAACAGCAGAAACACATATGTAACAAAAGAAACATAAATGTCAACAGTAGACTTCACAATATTTGAGTTTTGACAACACGTCATATGTAGCAAAAGAAACTTAAATGTTAACAGTTGAAACACAAATGTAGCAAAAGAAACATAAATGTCAACAGTAGACTTAACAACTGAAATATAAACAGTTGAAACACAAATGTAGCAATGAAAACATAAATGTTAATAACAAAAGTGGCTTTACTTTGTTACATAAAAACATGAAACTTAACATTGTGTGGTTGCTTGCGGTATGAAAGAGAGTAAATATACAATGAAAGATAGTCATGTACAAACGGTAAAGCCACTTTTGAAAGAAAGTAAACGAGGTATCCAATAAACATTTATCAAGAAAGTTGAAAAGGTTTGTGTGAGTCCAAAAAGATGGGAAATTGAAAAAAAAAAAAAAAAATGTTTGCATTTTAGTGTGATCGTAGTGATGTTTATACCGCATGACTCTTTATTACTCCGTATAATTAATAATTTATCCCATCATCCACTTTTTTGAATAAAAAGCTCTTTTAACTTCTAAATATAATAAAGATATACTCCGTAGCAAAGAAATTTGGTCCAATTCTAGCAACGTAATACGAAAATCACATATTCCAACAATTTTATAAACCAAAAGAAATCATTAGATTGAATAAAAGAGAATGCGAAGCTCTATAAACGCAACTCACGCCAAAGTAAAGAAAAAGAAAGTTGAAATAGCTTTTCAGTGGACTGGTTTTGGTCTGGCACCTATGAACCGGTGAAACTAATAACCCAAAGTCCAAAAAATTTTGTAGACCTCGTATTGAAACATGAGATGGACCAGTCAACCAAACCAAAGCGTTGACCAAAGGCCCAAATAAATATGGACCATCATCTCCAACCTAGGTTTTGGGGCAAAAACATAACAAAAAAACTCAGACAATGTAAGAAATGAGGCGGCGGAGGGTACGGATGTTTTCCAAGGGTTGTTTACCACCTCTGCCACCTATGATTTTCCATTTTTTGCACCCAATTAAACAACCCTTTTTATATCAATATACCGTTCGTAACTAAACTTTAACCCAAAATCCATGATTGATTGATTGATTGATAGATCGATTTCTATATATATATATATATATTTTTTTTCTTCTGGTTGATAAATATCAACTGGCAGCTGATAAGTATATACAGAGACAGATAAATTATTAGAGGCAGTGATGATGAATTTCTATAAAAACATTGTCTGAGTAAATCGAATAAAGTTGAGATTTTCCGCATCTTGGCTCGGCAATTATATTATTGCAGCCATGGCGGTTTTATCCTCTTTGTTTTGATTCATTTCACAGATCTGAGCCTCATATAAATTACTTTTTCTTCACTGTTTACATATCTGTTTCCATTGAAGTTTTTTGGAATTTAAAGTCTATGCACAGATACAGTTGTTAATGTTTTTCTCTGTCAATTGGGCTCTTTTTTTATTCACATTGTTATGTGTTATATTTTGTATTTGTTCATTTATTTTCATTCTAGTTTAGATTGTTTACGGATAAAAATTTGAGGGTTCAAAAGACTAAAAGAAATTCATTATGGTTTGTGAAACTTTGGTTTTCGCAGAGCTATTATCAAAATCGTATTCTATGTGGACAAAGCTGATGAAAGGTCGTATGGACACCATGGGAAAGCATATGGCCAAGTCTCACATGTAGACGACAAACATGGATGGTTTGTAAAAACCATGACTGACATTTTGGATATGATTTGCTCACCGTCTGCTGAATAACATGTCGAAATTAGTAATGGTATGAAGACGAACTTTGGTGTGATGTGTGGGCTGAGGGAACGTTGTTAAAAATGGAGTTCCTTGTATTTATGCTCTATTTGATAAGCAAAGACAGGAAAGTAATTGAATGGCTCTAGTGCTGAAACATACGCCTCTGCTAAATTTTTACAGTTGGCATGGCGTGTACTAATTAGAAGGGTCAAAACTAAAAACAGGATTATTAGAGGTGGAAGCTGCACTATGGCCTAGGTGTGAAGAAAACCATGCTTCTTTCATCTGTCCTTGGCATTAGGGGAGTTTATAATTGAGCGCACATTTAGGAGGTCTTTACCACACTTCCTATAAACAATTGACCTGATACATATGAGAATAGGATTCTGGATGGATGCCTAATGCCAGAAGTTACTCTGGTGACATTTTCAGTAATCAAAAGGATTCAGAGATGGAAATGGTAGAAGAAACAAGGGACTTGGTTTTCAGCGCAATGTGTGGATGGAATGTACAAGTGTGGGAACACTCGGTTTGTACTTTAGAATTCAATGAATAAATATATAGCGTTGGCACTTTAATTAGAGGCGCTCTTGCAGGCACTTACAGTTAAAAAGGAGGCAAGGTTTGGATCACAAGAAGTTTGAGAATTTAAAGCGACTCTGAAATGACAATTAGGGTGGAAGAAGTTTTTTAGCAAGAATTTAATGTTATGGTAGACGTACTTTATGCTGACAAGGCGGATGAAATGCAACTATGAACATCAGCGATTAGCATATGACCCAAGTCTGACCTGAAAAATATATGGTTAAACGAGACCGGCATTTTGAACAGGAATCACACACTAATAGAGCTGTTAAAGATGTGGCTTTCTGATAAAGATATGGAATGTATGATGATGAGACCTAAGTTGTTACAATTAGATCTCATGTACTAATTAGAAGGGTCCCTGTTATGGCAATGTTGGTCAAAACTCAAGACGGATAAATGGCGGTGGAAGATTCCCTATGTCCTAATTGTTAGGAAGAGTGTGTAACTGTCTATCTCTGTCCATTGACATTATGGGGAATGCAGGGTCATGGATGATCATGCATAACATCCAGTTAACAGTTGACCTGACAAAACTACTGATATATGGCCAGAACTTTTAGTTTTGCTGTGAACATAATTCATTGAATTCAGAAAGATTAGTACACTAAAGTCTAAAGGTAAAATGGGATCTTAGGACACATACTTGAAACGATAAATGAAAGAAGGGACATGGGTTTTATAAGACTTGATGGCATGAGGTGTAAAGTCGATAATAAGGGTAGAATTAGTGACTGCATAAAGAATTGGAAGGTTGGATCTGTGTTTTGAAAGTTAATAAATTAAAAAAAGGTGTTGGAGGTTGAATTGAAGGTACTACTGCAGTTAAAAAAGAAGGTGCGAGTTTCAAGAAGACAAGAATAACAAGTAGACAGAAAGTGAAATATGTAGCGGATGTTGTAAGGAAGATTGTTTCTGCAACAAATGATATGAATGGTGCTGATTTAGTCCACATTAAGTGTAACCTGTATGGTAATCACCATTTAGGTAGAATTTATTTTGGTACTGAAGTTCAATTGGCAAGCAACCTAGCTCAACAAACTTGTTGACTTTTGATTTTAAAATTTCACTGTATTGATGAATAAGAAAGCTTGTTAATGCTAGTCTTTCAGAAAACGAGAACAAATATATCGATGAAGGAAATATTGAACTGCCAGAATGACAAAAATGAAATTTGAAATCTATTTAAATACACAGCTGAATGAGAGGCTATTGCATACTGAGAACTGGGAAATATTTATCCTAATGAAGCTTGTGTTGAGAAATAAGTCTAATCACAACACGGCGTCTGACAATTTCAGGAGCCGTATTTAGGCTAAGGCGGTCTGAGATCATTTAGTGAAGTCAGCTGAGCGAAAATGTGATCTGATAATTGTGCATAAGTGAGAAATTAGAATCTCTGTTGTTCCAAGTCACAGCCATCCATTATGTATCATCTGAATTTTTGTATTTAATGAAATATTTCCATTGCTACTGAAAGAGAAGAAAACCCTAAATGTTTAGCTTTCGTCCTGCGTTTGGTGATAGAAAGTCTTGCATTTATATGTTGCTTCAATTAATTCACCGCTAAAAAGCAGCACACAGTGCCCTTCTACACAAACTAGGCGGGATAGGCTTAATACAGGACCTAATAAAAAATACATAAAGGGTCTAGTGTTAAACATATATAAGATAGTTACTGCTACTAAACTATTTGGGAGCTTGGCTATCACTATCAAGCACAAACAACCACTAAATATAACTAAATGGTCCAAAATAGCTTACATAGGTTCCAAACTGAGGTTACTAGAACCATGTATATGCATCTGACATAAATTTCAATAGACATGAGTAGCTGCAAAATAGACTAAATGAGAATAGATATAACTACTACTTAGGTCCTAATTCCTGTGGGATTGGGTATTGTTTTTATTGCAATTAGCTCCTAACTAGAACTAAATGAACCTACATAGGTTCCAAATTCTTTTAAGTTCAAATTAAGTCATCCTTTCATAATAGATGTCCAACATCACTTATTAATCAAAGTTGGTATCTGTAGACCTTAAGCACAGCTATCAAATGTTACTGATGTTACTCTTGTCACATATCCATCCTACTTAAGAGAAAAATCATCAAACAAAGTGCTAATGGCCCTTCTATGTGACCTACATATGTTTTTATTAAGCTTATAACAAATGTGACCTCCTTCCAATATCCATTGAAATTCCCTGCATCTTTCAAAACGGCTGCTTCTTAGATAATATGATCATCATTCATCTCACAGAAAGCACACTATATCAATTAGAGAATTTCATAATTCAAGCAATAAATTAGTAATCCACGGATCTACCATTGGAAGGCAAAGTCAGTATCCATAAAAGAAGGATGAACAAAACCATTGATACTAACGGCAGGAGAACACACGTCAAACGACATTAAACATATGGTTTCCAAACATAAAACAAAATCTAACTTAAAAACTCATTTATATGGTTTCCAAATGGCATGAAATATATGGTTTCCAAACAAACGTTAAACGGAATTAAACATCAAAACAACACAGGTTCAAATTTTAGAACTATAAATGAACATCTCATACTTATAACAACTCACATAAGCTAAATTCCCCACACCAGCTACAGAGCCCAGCTGCTACTGACCTTGGAAATTAACCTGTAAGCAG
Organism: Artemisia argyi; assembly: GCA_030686995.1. Classification (NCBI taxonomy): domain Eukaryota; kingdom Viridiplantae; phylum Streptophyta; class Magnoliopsida; order Asterales; family Asteraceae; genus Artemisia; species Artemisia argyi. The sequence continues at coordinate 120,645,137 of CM060677.1, read as the reverse complement.
TCACATACAATGTAATATTAGTTACTAAACTGGACTGGATAAACATTTTTACAAACATATCACTCACCTTCCAGATAACCAATACTACAGCAGCACCTTTTAACAATATTTCTTATTAAGGTCAATTCCCAGAACCGCCTTTCTTTTCCGACCATTACACGCTGCACCATGAATGGATAAATTTTGCAACCTTCCAGCCTCCACTAAAGTTTCAAAAGACGTACCTTTTTCACCATTAGTTGAAAAGTCAAGAAGAGATGGCCCACCTGTTTCAATTTTAGTACACTTGTTCACATATTTTTTAGCCTTTTCCTTTGCCAGAATAGCTTTTGCCACCATTATGTCAGCATCATATGCGAACTCATCATGTGCGTCAGATATCGATTTATGCGCAATCTTTGCAGCTGCAAAAAGCAAATGTGCCGCATTCACATCAATACCCTTAGAAAACCCATCTTTTTCTTTATTCTTTATATCCTTTGACATGAAAATTAGTCCATCTGGGTTTATGCAAGTGGAGCACATTGAAGCTGCTCCCACAGGACTGCCATTGGTAGACAAACAGACGTCATGAGAATAAGAATGGCATCTGTTACAGCGGGAGATATTTGGTGTAATACCGCCACTCTTAAAGGGAACAAAACAGGTTGGACAAAAAGAGAGAGTGAACGAAAACAGGACACACGAAGTGCAGAATTTCTGGTCTTTGCCTTCGAACCAAACATGGTGAAGAATTTTTTGATCTACACATTGACAGCGGTCGCAAATTGTATCTTTGAGTTCTGGAGAGATTTCTTGACTCATCTTCTAGATCCGGTTTCCACCAAATCAACAAAATTAGGGTTTATGTGATAATATAGTAGCGGAAGAGAGGTGGGTGGACAAGGGCCGTTAGATTGCAAGTCCAACGGACGGCCAGATGATAAGTAGGTTGTATTTCATTTAAGGCACCTAATATATAAGGCAAATTCTACAAACATCCATATATTTTTACTTTCTTCTTAATACCACCTCCTAAAAATGGTTTAGAATCACAACGACATAGATCTTATGTTGTTAATGACTACCCTACCCCATTGACCTACAAAACCATAAAATTAATGATCAACTTGTAAAGCTGAAAAATTGTGCATAACGTCTGTATTTCAATACTTGTGAACCAGCTTTTAAAAAATAAAGTATAATGTTCATATGAGATAATTTGTTTCCATTTACAGTTAATTATGTGCATCAAATACGGTGCAGAACTACATTACGTTCTCTATTTTGCCTTCAGAAAGAGGCAACTTATGCTTTTGTTGTTACTGTTTCAACACACATATAGATGTAAATAATGAAAAGGAAATAAAAAATTCATAGCACTACAACTAGAAACTAGCAAGGACTAAAAAAGGATGTAGCAGCGGCCATGGGGATATTAGAAAGATCTACAAAGATTTGAGTAGTTAGTCATTGATTAATTGTTCCTATTATAAGCCACAAGAGCTCAAGACACCAAATAGCTGGTGAAACTGCCTAGTGAACCATTGATGAAAATGAATACGCTTCCATACCTGATTTATGTACCTTATAAATTACTTTTCTGACCATGATATAAACAAAAAACCATTAAATGTTTTGTGCTTAACTATCAGACCATCTTTATAGTAAGGCCCACTCATAGATCAATTCTAAGTGTAACAAATCTGAGGTACATAGAATGATTTTGCGAATTAAGTATATGCTAAACAGTCTGTATTACAATCATAAGCAGGCTACAATGCTTTTTGTTAAGCAAAAGATGCAACTTACTGAATGTAACCAAAACTATGTAACTTAGGAACTTAAAAGAACAGTCTAAGCTAGCAATCTTCAAAATTTATAATCAGATAAAGAGGAGTAAAAAACTATGGGAAATAGTAAAGCTTCTATGGGCTACAACTATGGGAAATCAAGAAGCTTAGATCCTACTAAAAAAATAGGTTCTCGTAGTGGAAAAAGCATGTCACTATCGATGTATGCTATTGTTGGGACTTGGGAGCCAGTAAATCATAATCTACACACACATGTCACGTAAGCAGCAACAACCCAATAAAATGAAAGTGATGCACACCCAATGTAAGAAGAAGACGGAGTGCTAGTTTTGGTCTCATAAAGAGGCAGGTTATGATTCGGGTTAAATAAACAATTAAGAGCATGCAGCAATGGATACATTAACATCAAATAAGAAGCATCAGGGGGATTCAAAAGATTAATATGTTATAGCCAACCAACCATGAATTAAGTGTAAGCCAATAAATAGATGGTGAAACTGCCTAGTGAGAACAGGATCTTAAAAATCACTTTAATCCTATGAAATGCTCATTGGCGGACTTATAGATAAATTGTAAAAGTAAATACACTAAGTCACATTTGGGTTATAAATTAGTCTATGGTAAACACTTGGTTTGTTAAGCATAAAAGGAGTTAAATATGAAAGAACAAGTGAAAAGGGATCTAAGCCGCTATATCAGATAAAGGATAATGGAAAAGATCAATTGAAAAGCATATGAAAAGTAAAAGAAATAAAAGAAGTATTTTACCTTCTGTTTATTTGGTAGGAAGAAGATATGCTATTGATTTGATGCTGGAGGAAATGCCACACATCGCCGCCGCCTGCCTACCCGCTTCATTCCAAGGGGGAAACAGAGGCGTTTGTGAAATTATTGCCGGTCATTTTGGCCCGAGAGATTTCCGTAGATTATGAAAGCTACTTATTTTGTTGAAGATCGTGGATCAAAAAAAAAAAAAAAAAAAAAAAAAAAAAAACAAACTTCTCAAAAGATAAGTTCCTCCCCAGCTTTTAATTTTGACTAACCTTATTTTTTATTTATTTATTTTTTTTAATGACATGTACACATACATTTTTACTTTGCACACATAAATTTATGTGTAAGGATAAGCAAATTGATGTGGGGGACAAGCAAAATTATGTGTGCAAAGTAAAAGTGTACGTGTACATATCATATCATCTCATTTTTTTTATTTTTTTTTTTAGTAACATTGTATGTATATTTTGTAAGTTTAAGTTTTGGGTTTTTCATTTGCAAATAACCATAGTACATACAATGTTACTAAATAAATTAACCTCGAGAAAGTTATGTGTATTTATACTCTTTTTTATTGGAAAAATTATTTCGAGATAAATGACGCAAGTATCATAATTTTTCGAGTTCGTTTGGTACGTCAAATAGGTCCCGCGGCTAATATCTAAAAAGTTTCACTAACTTAACCATTTACCCCCTCTGTCCAAAGTTACCACGCGCCCCCTCATGTTTTGATTGTCCAAGAATGGCCCCTCCTATTTTTATAAAAACAATTTCTCTCTCTCTCTCTCTCTCTCTCTCTCTCTCTCTCTCTCTCTCTCTCTCTCTCTCTCTCTCTCTCTCTTCATTAATAAATACACACACTAAGGCCAAACACCACCATCTCCGCCGGTGGCCACCTCCGTCGTCGCCGGAAAATTTTCCAGTGAAACCCTAAACCATCCCAATCGATAGATCGGGATACCGTCGTCCGTTCTGGAGCAGTTGAGCACTTGAGCTCTTGAAAAGGTCTCGTGATACCCGAAACCACCACCATAGTTACCACCGCCACTTCATCGCCTCATCACTACCTCCTTAGTATTCGGTAACAACTCACGCGCATTTTCCCTTTCCCCGTTTTTATTTTACCAAAAACCCTAGTTTATAAAACTTTTAATAAATCGATTTTTTATAACAAAACTTTTCATAAAACTTTTTTATTGTGCTAAAAACCATGTGGATCTTTGACGTATTTTTCGTTCTTAGTTTTTGAATACAAAGACCTATTTTTATTTTTCATATAGATCTAAGTTTTGAAGGTTTTATAGTTTTAAAGGTTGTATTTTTATTTATTTATTTATTTATTTATTTATTTATTTATTTGATCTTTTAGCGGCTGCCGAAGCCGGATTAGGACATAAGGTTATGAGGATTTAGTAAAAAATAGTTGTTAAACTTTGTGATAAAGTTTATGTATATTGCTGTGAAAATTTGTACGTTTACTTTTAAATTTTACTCTTATATGACTTTGTTGCAAGTTAATATTTTGTTAATATTTATTTTTCAGATCTCTTGTCGTGACCAGAATTTTTGCAGTTGTCGCCGTTTTATTTGCCGCTACTTGCCGGAATACTACTTGAGATGTATAGGTTCTTTAAAAGAAAATTGTTATCAAGTTTTGTATAAAATTATTTTTCTAATTTTTTGTTTTAATATTTGTTTGTAAGTTTCTTTGTAAATTTTGTTATCTAAACTTGTTTCAAAATTGTAGGCAAAGTGTTTAGTAAATTTATCATGTAGACTTATATATATATATATATATATATATATATATATATATATATATATATATATATATATATATATATATATATATATATATATATATATATATATATATATATATATATATATATATGCAATGTTCTGAAAGGCTCAAGGCGCACTAAGGCGCAAAGGAGGTCAAAGAGCCTCGAGTCGAGGCGCAAACCAAGGCGCGGGATTTATAAATATGAGGCGCACCATACATTTAGATTTTTTTTATAACATATGTGACAACTTATGCATCTTAAATAACACAAAAATATCAATATTCAATGCATAATGCCACTTAATAGTTATTACATCTAACAAAGGTTGCATTTAAACCCAAAATATTAAGCAAGCAGCATATCAGAATCCATGAACTACCCTAAATTCCTGAATATACATTACAATATATGAGTTTTGACTTATAAAATGTAACAAATTACCATGTATCAAACTATCAACTATCAACAACAAAAAATCTATAGTTGTTTGGTAACACTTAACACTAAAGAAACAACATTTGTATCTGTTAATAAGCTACTATTCTTAGACATTAGATTACAAAAAAAAACATAATTCTTTGTTGATTGTGTGTTTTAGTTGTTTTCTAAAATATTAGGGTTATTAGATACTTTATAACTTAAAAGGACAAATGTATATAACATGTAAGCCCAAAATGTACCTTACTATTAAGAAAAAAAAGGCCAAAATCCCATTACATCTTCTAGGCGCACAAATCCCCAAGGCGCTAAAGCGCAAAAATCCCCAAGGCGCTGCGATTTTTACGGGATTCATACATGTCGTGAGCCTTGATCTAAAAAAATCCTAAAGGCTAGAGCCTCGTGGGATTTAGGGAGTAGGCGCGCCTTAAGCGTGATTTTTAAAACATTGTATATATGTAGAAGCTATTGAAATCACACATTCGTAGATCATCTTGAAACTTCTTTTGTATATCTTATAAGGATTGTGAGACATTTGTCAAACTAATAGCATGGCTCGACTTTCAATGGTTGTTCAAGGTTTCAAAGCATGTTAACATGTAATTAGGGTGTCATTAGCGTCTTAATAATAAATATACACCAATAGAATATTGCCAAATATTTCTAAGTTTAATTAATGACCCTCGAAATTCTAAAAGCTTCCTAATCAATCACCCCACACACATTTTTCGATGCTTGAAACCCAATAAGAAAGGTGTGTTAGCAATTTAATCAACAAATTACCCAATCAAAAATGGACACCCGACCCTTGGATCACGTTTTTCGAGATCCCAACATTTTGGGTTTTAGTATATATAGTAACTATCAGTATTCACTTTTAATCTAAAAGAATTAAAAAAATAAAAATTTACGATTTTAATTTTTTTCAGCAATAGCACAATCATCAACATCAGCACTAGTACACCATCAACATCAACAACTATTTTTACTAAACATAGTATAAATTGAAAAATTAAGCTTATAAAGCTTTTTTTTTTTTTTTTTTTTTTTTTTTTTTTAATTACTAAGGGGTAAGGGGTGTTTACTTTTTTATTTTTTTAGTGGGAAGTATTGTGGGAAAAAAATATTTATTTTTATTTTTTAATTGGGAGATTTTATACCGTGTTCTCGAGTTATTTCATTAAAGAAAATGAAAGGAAAGTGAAAATGTTTACTCTCACATTGTGTTCTTGAGTTTTATCATTAAAGAAAAGGGAAGTAAAGTGGGAGTAAATAACTAAATATAGTATGATTTGGGTGATTTTGGAAGTAAAGTGATTCCTCCCAAAAGTGGGAGGAAAATGTTTACTACCACTTTACTTCCCTTTTTTTAATGATAAAACTCGAGAACACACCGTTATTAAAATTTCAAACTCCTTGTTGATCCCAGCTATGTACTTTCTTAGCTTGTAAATGTTTTATTATGCTAGATAAACTAACACAACTAGTTATAGAAACTGTGTTGAATTACTAAGGTTTATGCGGAATCTAAACAATGGTATTAAAAAGAATAGTTAACACAAAATTAAACAAACCAACAACTTCAATATTATTAATACGAATACTCTAAAAGTATTAGGGTTTACAACCTTGAAGCAATGAATAATAAGTATCGAACTCTATGCCCTACGACCTCCTTTTATAGACTAAGGAGGCCTAGCCGGCTTACAATTACTTTCTATACAAGATAAATCTTTAATGAATCTTTTCTATATTTATCTAATCGACTATACAAGTTTATCCCATTAACAGCTTTAACTAACACTCAACAGTCTTAACTTTAACTTTAGCAGTTGTAATCTTGCAGCAGATGTAACTTTGAACTAGCAGCATTAACCTTTAGTCTAGCAGCAATAACTACTTAGTGTATTTTCTTGAAAGTCTTCAGCATCACCAGTAGTAGTAAAATACACCAGCAGTATTAATGTTTATACCTAGCAGTAGAAACATACTTAGAGCATTTTCCTTTTAATAACTTGAGCAGTTGGAATCATAAGAGTAACTTTATCCATCTTGAGCAGTATTAACATCTTGAAAGCTTTAATTCCCAACAATCCTCCCCTAAACTTGATATTTTCACCTAAAATCATCAAGTTTCAATCATAGCTTGAACAAACACTAGGAGGATGTTTCCAAACATATTAATTATTCTTTTTTTCCTTGGGGATGAGGATTCTTTCCATTTTCTTCAGGAGCTAATAAGTTGTTTCATCATAAGCTTGATCAAGTTGAAGTTTAACTTTCCCATTCAACATCTGATGAACTATGTCCTTCTGATATTGTAGAGGATAATCTCTCTACAAGCATATAGATGATCAGACCATGTACATTTAAAACATGAACTCCACATGACTGATATAGCTTCCAAGACAAAAATGTATTATGTTTTAGTCTTCTCCATTCAACATCCTCATGGTGAGGTTCAAACATCACCTTCAAGTATCCCCAGAAGACCCTATCCAAAATACTTTCTGGTTGTTTAAGACAAAATTCATCTTTAAACAGCTTCCAAAGGGTCTCCAAATCCTCTTTATCAAAATGATGCAACATTTGTGGAAAACTAATAAATCTTATAGAACTTCCATCAACTCTCTTGATATCCCACCATGTTGTCTTTCCATGTAATCCTGAAGTCCAACCAATAATTGGAACTTTAATCTTGAGAGGAACAACATCAATGACTTCTTCTTCATTAACCTTTGCAAGTTCTGTAAGTGCTTGCATTTTTGCTGTATCATCTTCAACTTCAGTTTCTTGCTCTGGCTCTTGCTCTTCTGGCTCATTAACTTGCTCTTGCTATGGTTCTGCTATATGTATGTCTGCCTTTTTCTTTTTACCAACGAAAGGTTCTAACAAATCACCTGCTCTCTTAGAACTTCCCCCACCACTTCAGTATCCATGGGCACAAAGCTACTTATCTCTCTTTTTGCAGATTCATGGAGCTCTTGAACCTTGTCATCATCAAAATGAGTTAGAACATTTAGTTTCCAGCCCTTCATGTTCTTCAGATAAGTGCTCATAACCTTTCGACTTTGAGCTTTAGTGGGTGGTTTATTCTTCTTATCCTCTAATCTTTGTGCAACATAAAGTTTCCTCTTCTATTCAAAGAACTCCTTTAGCATTCTAGCCCTTTCATCAATGGAATACTGTACTTGCTCTTCATGTTGAAGCTTTTGAGCAAGTTCCCAATCAACATTACATTGGGCTTCTTTTTTAGCTGCAATTCTTCTCAGCTCTTCAACCATCTTATTTTCTTCAGCAAACTCAGTAGCTAAAGCTTCTGCAACCTCTGCATCATGCTTCATTTATGTTGCTCTTGATAGTGGCTTCACCACATGCTCTTCAATTAGAATTGCCTTGCCTTTGCCCTGTGGTGGTGGTTGTGTAGCTTTTGTTGTTGTTGTTGTTGTAGAAGATGGTTCTTTTATGATAACACCTTTGACTGGTGGCTTTGACTTCTTCAGATCAATCATTGCTTAAGCCAAAACAGTCTCTCATCCATAACATCTTCATTATCAGCAGTAAAAACATCATCTTTTACAGCAGTAGTAATTTGTGGCTCAGCTGTAGAAACTTTTGTCTCAGTAGCAGAAATTGTTTCACTAGCAACAGTAACATGCTCACTAGCAGCAGTAACTTCTTCATTATCAGCAGCGTCAACCATAGCCTTAGCTACTTCAATAACCTTCAAAATGCCAACACTTTGAGTTTCCACCTGTTCTTCCACTACTTATTCCTTCTACTCTTCTTTAACAACTTTAGCAGCTTTATCCAAAACCACCTTATTACCCATCATATCAGCAACAACAAACTCATGATCTTCAACCTCTATTTCCAAATCATTCCATAAAGCTTGGCTTTCATTCCTCCCCTGTTTGGGAGCATCCTTCCCCAAAGTAGCAGCCTCAGAAGAAGAACTAACCCTTTTTGTAGTTCCCACCTTATGAAGTCTTCTGAGCTTGTGGGTTCTTGACCTCTGTACTCCTAAAAACCTAACTCTTCTATTCAATATCTTTACTTCATCACCTTGAGAAGCAGTAAGGGATCGTCCAAGGTTTAAGGGACCGTCCCCCACTCCTTGGTATGTGTTTATAAGTGATCCAGTAATCCTCTATCTCAAGTGCAAGAGAAAAACACTCGAAGTCGTCAAGAATCGAAGTGTTATTGAGTCCACACACAAACTTAACTAGTGTTACAATTCTCTTCTTCCTCTAAACTCGATTCTTGTATATTAGTAGATCCGACTTGTGTGTAAATCGTGGTTAGGTTTGTTAGGTTAAAAACGGACAACGTGTAAGTCCGTAAAGTGTTGTATCTAGACTAGGACTTTGTATAAGTTGGTGTCTAGGTGTGTGAAGACTTGGACTTGGTGTGAGTCCAAGAAGTGAAGATTAGAATTTAGTAAAGTATGTGTGTGAAGGCTTGAATCGAGTGAAGATTCAAGTGAACGGGAGTGCTCGTTCGTGTGAAGAGGTGGACGGGGTGATTGTTCGTGTGAAGACCTAGATTGTGTGTCGATCTAGGAGGACAAGAGTGCTTGTTCGTGTGGCTACGTGGGCCTTGGTGTAGATTGGTTCTAGCTAGGATTAGGATTCGACATTCCGCTTAGTGTCGTTAAACTTGGTGTAAGCTTTTTGTATGGTTTTTTCCGCCTAAAGGGAGTGTGTTGACTAGTGAAGTAACTATCGAGTGTGGTACTCGGGGAGTGGAGTAGGACGAAGAGGTGCTTCGTGCCGAACCACTATAAATCATCGTGTTCGGTTTGTGTTTTCTCTCCCCATATCTTTACTTTCTACACTTGCATTACATTTAGGTTTGTGTGGCTTGTTGTGTGTATGCTTGTGACATTAACTAGTTAACTCAAAAACGCAAAACATAAGAAAACTTAATCACATGTCTTAAACTCGCCACTGATGGTGGTCCTTTAATTAGGCCGGCAGTCCCAAATATATATGGGACCGTCCACACATATTAAGGACCTTCCACAGTATGATGAGTAGTAACTTAGTTCTTTTAATCTTGTGTTGTGCTTATGTTTATGTGATTAATTATATACATGTAAGTACGTGACATATATATTTGTTATGAGTGACATAACCACTATTTATATTTAGCCACACTTGATCGGGAATTTGATACGAAATATTTAAGATTTTAAACAGAAACGTATTCACCCCCCCCCCCCCTCTCTACTTTTCTACAAGCTTAACTAGTCAAATTTTAATTTAGCAAATCATAAGAGAGGTTTAGTTGTTTTAGAAGATCAACTAGTTTTCTATAAAAAGAATGAAATTGTATTCACTGAGGATATAACTGTTTTGAAAAGATATGCTATGTTTAAAGACTTAGAAATCAATGAGCTTAAAAGAGAGCTAGAAAAGATTAAGCTTGATAAAAACAGCCTTGAAGTGAATATAGAGAGATATGCAGGAGCAACTAAAAGTCTAGAAAAGATCGTAGAGTGTCAACTTACTAACAATTTCAAGAAAGGTCTAGGTTATAAGGCTGTTGCACCTCCACATAGAGGAAACTTTCCAGGTCCAAAACTTGATTTGTCTTATCTAGAGGAGGTAAAAGAACCTGAGACTAAAGATAGTAAGAGTGATAGTGAGAATAGTCCAGAAGATGTTAAGGAATCTTTTAAGAGTGCTAGTGCACCTCATTAGTTGAGGAAAATGTGTCTGAAGTTAAAGTAAAGAAGAAGACTATCATTCCTAATGTGGCTAAAATAGAAGTTGAAAAACCAGTTAGGAAACAAGTTAGATTTACAGAGATGTATAGACCACAAAACAGATCACAAATTCCTAGGGGTAACCAGAGAAATTGGAATAATCTTAAGTCCAAACAACTAGGAAGTGATTTTGTCATGTATAATAAAGCATGTTTTACTTGTGGTAGTTTTTATCATTTTCAGGCAAATTGTAATTACCACCAAAGGGAAAGGGTGGAAAATTGGAATTCTAGGTGAACACACATGGCTTTGCCAAAAACAATCACCCTAATGCTCAAAGAAACATGGTTCCCAAAGAAGTGTTGATGAGAAATGGCCTTAGACCTTTGAATACCGTTAGGCCAATTTGTACTGCTTACCCCAAATCAATAGTTTTGAGTGATAAGCCAATAACTTGTTTTACTAAATCAGCACAAAAGACTGGAAAAATGTCCTTTCATGAGAAAACAGTATTTCATAACAAGAAATGGTGCCAAAGAGTCAATACTGCTAGGCCAGCTGTTTGTACTGCTAGGCCAAATGCAACAGGTGTGAATATTCTTAGGGTAAAAAGGGGCAATGTTGTTAAGGCCTCAGCATGTTGGGAATGGAGATCTACCAAAGCTAATGGTGCATCAATCACTATGAAGAAATATAACTACATTGATGCACGAGGAAGATCCAAGTCAGTAATGGGTTGGGTCCCCAAAGGAAACTAATTTCCTTTATTTTATGTGAAGGAACATCCATTAAAGGAATAAGAAGATCCAGGATACTTCGATAGTGGATGCTCTAGGCACATGACAGGGAGCAAGTCCTATCTCACAGATTTCCAAGCTTTTGATGGAGGATATGTTGCCTTTGGGGGAAGAGCAAGAGGTGGTAGAATTACTGGTAAAGGTACAATAAAAACTAGTAAGCTTGATTTTGAAAATGTGTACTTTATTCAAGAATTGAAGTTTAATCTTTTTAGTGTCTCACAGATGTGTGACAAAAAGAACAATGTTCTTTTTACTGAAACTGAGTGTTTTGTTCTATCTCATAACTTTAAGTTGACTAATGAGAGTCATGTCTTACTTAAAGTTCCTAGAAAGAACAACATGTACAGTGTTGATATGAAAAACATTGTTCATAAGAGAATTTAACTTGTCTTATAGCAAATGCCACATTGGATGAATCAATGCTTTGGCATAGGAGATTTGGTCATGTTAATTTTGAAACCATTAATAAGATTGTAAAAGATGGTTTGGTAAGAGGTTTACCTCAAAAACGTTTTGAAAATTACCAAACTTGTGTTGCCCGTCTTAAGGGCAAACAACACAAAGCTTCTTGTAAGCCCAAGTCTCAAAACTCTATTACTCAACCATTATTCATGCTTCATATGGACTTTTTTGGTCCTACATATGTGAGTAGTTTAATGCATAAGAAGTACTGTCTTGCGGTAACTGATGATTATAGCAGGTTTACATGGGTTTTCTTTTTAGGAACTAAGGATGAAACGAGTAACATTCTTAAGAGTTTTATAACAGAAATAGAAAACCTATTTGATAAGAAAGTAAAAATCATCAGATGTGATAATGGGATAGATTTTAAAAATAGAGTGATGAATGTTTTTTGTGATCAGAAATGTATTAGGAGAGAGTTTAGTGTAGCTAGAACTCCTCAGCAGAATGGTGTTGCTGAAAGGAGGAATATGACACTGATAAAGGCTACTAGGACCATGGTAGCTGACTCTAAGCTACCTATTTCATTTTGGGTTGAAGCAGTCAATACTCCTTGTTATGTGCAAAATAGGGTTTTAGTGGTCAAATCTCACAATAAGACTCCTTATGAACATTTTAGAGGTAGAACACCTGCTCTAAACTTCATGAGACCATTTGGATGTCATGTTACTATTCTTAATACCTTAGATCATTTGGGAAATTTTGATGAAAATCAGATGAAGGTTTCTTTGTTGGTTACTCTACACATAGTAAAGCATTTAGGGTATACAACATAAGAACCAGGAAGGTAGAAGAAAACCCTGCATGTTGAATTTTTGGAGAATAAATCTAATGTTGCAGGTGAAGGTCCAAAATGGTTGTTTGATCTTGATGCTCTAATAGAATCTATGAATTATGTACCAGTTGTTGCAGGTACAAATACTAGTGATTTTGCAGGTTCAAAAGCAAATGTTGATTCAGGTGAATCTAGCATGGAGAAAGAGATTGGTCAAGATCACATTCTGATGCCAATTTTGAAGGATGGTTCTATGTTTAATTCAACTTCAAAGAATGATGATCCACCATCTTCCAGTGATGTTTATAAAGAAAATGATGCCGGTGTCAATAAAGAAAGTGGAAGTAATGCTCTAGAACAAGAGGGAAATGAAAACAGTACTAATTCGGATGGTACTGCTGGGCAGAATGATGGTATTGTGGGGCCAAATGATTGTACTGGTGGACCAAATATTGGAACTGTTATTCCAACAGTTAATACAGTTCCACATGCTGATTTATTTGATAACTTTAAAGTGGATATGAACAATGTTCCTATCACATATGATGCTCCTACAACTCCCCATACAAGAATTCATAAGGATCATTCTCTTGATCTTGTAATTGGAGATATACAATCTGGTGTCAGGACAAGAAGAATGCAAATGGATACAAGTGAACAAGGTTTTATCAGTGTTATTTATGAAGGGAATGTTGACATAAATTAATAATGTCTAAAAACATTGTTAACATATTAACAATGTCTCTATGTTTTGATAATTACAAAGCATAAACTCATTAATCTAAAACTTATAACGTAAACAAGTTTTTAGTGCTTAACATTTGTCTTTACATCCAAATTACTCAAGGTATGAATAAACAAAGTGTTTATCGCATTCTATGATCAAAGGAACAATTTTCTTAAACACTAGATTTTTTATAAAATGTCACAAAACATTTTATATCTTTTACAAAACATTTTTGGTATTAAAGGAATATGTTTAATTCATTATAAATATATGAATTCAAATTTCCAACCAAAAATGGCAAATCTAATCCAGAAAAACCTTCCCTACAAAAAGACAAATAAACTCAACGTTCAGGAGGGCGGCCCCCTTAATTTTACTAGGCGGCCCCCTTAATCATTAAGGGGACCGGCCTACAATTAAGGGGACCGGCCACGCTCCAGAACAGTATTTTCCCCCCTTTAAATACTGATTCATCCCTCAGATTTTTCTCACCTTTTGCACTTCTAAACTTTCTGATCTAGATCTATTTCTCTATTCTCTCATCCTTTGATCATAAGTGTATATATATTCTTTGTTTCAAAGTGATCCAATTTCCATCCTCTCAAGTGCAAGAGAAGAATACTTCTATCCTCCAAGATAAGAAGTATTACAACTTGTTGTGACCTCCACATCCAAGTTGTTGGTGCATCATCAAGAACACTTACATATATCTTTGTGTAGTGTGTTGTGAATATTTGATTGTAGATAGTTGTGTTAGGAATATAGATAGTGTGATTGGCTAGTAGATTGTAGTGAAGATAATTGGTGTGTAGAAGATAGGTGTGTAGTAGATTGGTGTGAAGTAGTTGTGAAGATAGGTGTGTAGTAGATTGGTGTGAAGTAGTTGTGAAGAAGGTGTGAAGGTGTGATTAAGGTGTGAAGATCACGTGGTGTGATATTTGGTGTGAGATTGGTTCTAGCTACGATTAGAACTCGACATTTAGCTTAGTGTCGTTAACCTGTGTAAGCCAAGGTGTGTAAGGTTTTCTCCGCCATAAGGGAGCTTGTTGATATAGTGAAGAAAACTCTCGAGTAGGTGACTCGAGGAGTGGAGTAGGGCAAGGAAGGTGTCCTTGTAGCCGAACCACTATAAATCCTTTGTCTCGCGATTAGATCTTTCCATATCTTACTTATTATCTTGCTTATATCGTTATTACTTTTGTAGACGTAGACGTATATATATAGTTGCTCATATAGTGCTAGTATTGATTTTACTTAAAGATCAAACGAAAGTTTTATTCACAAAACAAAGTTTTTTTTTCAATCAAACTAAAAAGGTTACATACATATAATTGATCATTTCGATCAAGTATAGTTTTCATACAAAATACAACTAAGGATTATAAAATAAACGATTACGTACTTATCTCTCGTATATAGCTACAATTGTTTATATTATGCATGTGTTGATTTCACATACTTAGCATACATTATTATTATTGTTTATACTTAGATATACTTGTTCATATTGTTCAAGATTTGAGTTCACATAAGATTGAATCAAAGTTTTAAAAGCAAACAAGGTTTTAAAACTAAACTAAGTTTTCAAAATAAAATTAAAAAGACGTAAAACTATTCAACCCCCCCTTCTAGTTTTCCACAATTGGTACCAGAGCCACGTCTAGCAAGATTTTTAAAATATATTGTATTTTAAAACTTGTAACGATCTATGGAATCTGAAAAATATTTAGAAGGGCAATCTATGCAAAGACCACCACTATTTGAAAGTGATGGATTTTTATATTGGAAAAATCGATTCGAAACTTATGTGAAATCAAAGGATCTAGATCTTTGGCATGTTATTACTAATGGTGATTTTTTACCTACTCAAAATAGTCCCGAAACAAATAAAGATGAAATAGTACCTTTTGAAAAACAAAATGATGATTTAAAAAGAAGACTTTCTAAAAACAATGAAGCAAAAATGGTTATTTACAATGCGTTACCACGTAAAGAATACGAAAGGATCTTTATGTGTGAAACCGCAAAAGAAATTTGGAATTCTTTACTAATAACTCACCAAGGTAATAGTCAAGTCAAGGATAACAAAATAGATCTACTTATGCAACAATATGAGCAATTTATGATTCCGGAAGAGGAATCAATTGATAATGCTTTTGCTAGGTTTAACACTATTATCACAAGTCTAAAAGCACTTGATAAGAATTTTTCTAGTAAGAATTTTGTCAGGAAATTTCTTAGGGCTCTTCATCCAAAATGGCGAGCTAAGGTCTCGGCTATTGAAGAATCAAAGAATTTGTCAACTCTACAACTTGACGAATTGATCGGTAACTTAAAGGTCTACGAAGAAATAATAAAGAAAGACTCTGAGATGGTCAAAGGAAAAAGGGAGCAAAGCAAATCAATTGCGTTGAAAGCTAAAAAGGACTCTAGTGACGAAGAATGCTCAACCTCCAAAAGTGACGATGAAGAGTATGCTATGGCAGTACGAGACTTCAAGAAATTCTTCAAAAGACGAGGAAGATACATTAGGCAACCATATAATGAAAGGAAGTGTTTTAAATGTGGCAATCCAAATCATCTCATCGGAAAGTGTCCAATGATGTCAAGAGATCAAAATCAAAAGGCGTTTATTGGAGGTGCTTGGAGTGATAGCGATGAGGACAAGAAAGAAACCACAAATGAAGAAAAGTGTCTTATGGCTAAGACATCAAGCGAGGTACGTTCCGAAACCGAATACTTTAGTGACGAAAATTTATCATTAGATGAAAAAGACCTAGATAGTGAATATAATAGGTTATGCAAATTAGGTCAAAAGGTTATAGCTAAAAATAAGTCACTAAAACATATTAATAATCAATTAGAAAATGAAGTACTCGAATTAAAAATTAAACTACAACATTTGGAAAAAGGAAAAGAAGTTTTTGTAAAATGTAAAACTTGCTTAGAGGTTAAAAATGAAAACGAAAAACTTAAAGATGAAATTTTCAAACTTGACAGGTTTAAAAATAGTAATAACCCACTTAAGAAAATACTAAGTGCTCAAGAAACTTCGGGAGATAAAACCGGTCTAGGATTAACCTCAACTAATGTTTCAACTAGTGAAAATAAAAGTATAAAGTTTGAATGTGAATCTAGTAAACAAAAATCATTAGAATCAAATCCTAAGTATATACTTACAAAAGATAGAAAAATACCCATTGCGAATGATGGAAAAGTAAAAACTTTTTATAAACCATTCTTAAAGACCGAAGTAGGATCCTCTAAACCTAAATTTAGATCTAAAACTCCACCACCAAGAAAACCTAAAAATCATCATCCAAGATCTAAAACATCTCAACCTAGAAGAAATCTAAATAGACAATATTACAATAACACTAGAAATCAAATGTGGAATTATCAACCAAGTTACAATACTTGGGAAATATTACCACCATACATGCATCCTTGCCAAATGTTAAATATGTTTGGTCCAAAAAACTTTGGACCAATGAGACAATGGGGACCAAGTGGCTAAATTGTCAATCTTGGAAGAAGTTGGAATTTCATCTACAAATGACTTCTATAAGTCAACATGGTCACTTGAAGTGCTTGAAGATATTCCATTGAAGACTAAAAGGTACGCGTTTCTTTTAAGTTCATCACTATAATTTGCATGCTTAGATAAATGATTAGTTAGATTAATGCTTAGTACTTAATTGATTATATTCTTATAACCTAGAAACATCATTGGTTGACTTTCCTAGGAATAAGATAAAATTGTTCATTGCCGAACAAAATAGAAAATGGAAATATTCTATATCCACTATTAGGAAACTCATGGTGATGAAGTGAAATGAGTTAAGTGGATCAATCATTAATATAGAAGTAGGATTAGATCCCTCGCGTAAGAAAACTATGGATGAAACAAGCTCTCGTAGACTATGGCATTAAGTCAGATAAGCGTGCGAAAACAAAGGAACTATAGATGTTAGGTTATACCCCATTCAACACTCTCGCATCTAACATATAAATTATCGTCTTCATTTCCTTTAGGATCATAGGATATGTAGAAACGATAGCATGAGATAATAATAGGCTTAACCAATCCTCTTGAGCATGAGATCTTTAATAAACATTTTTTAAAATATTTGATTTATGATATTTGTTGTCAAAAATCTAATATCTCTAAAAATATGCAAAAACCTCACATTTTGGAAAATAGTCTTTCAAATAACTATCCCACTTTTAAATAACATGTTTTCACTATCAATATCCACAATTTTGTTTTGATCAAAACTAAAGATTGGGAAAATATTCTTTACCGTTCATTCACACATTTTGAAGTAAAAACCAAATCTATTTTATTCAAATAACTCTCACATCCAAGTGAAAACTTACTTTCAAACATTGTTGAATAATGCTAAAAACGTCTCTTTTAAAATCATGCATGGTGATCTCATATTTGTCATCTATATTTATATAAATGACACTTATAAGTTAACTAAATCAAATCAAGAGGACCATGGTTTGTTCATTAAGACTTTGTTTGTAACAAGTCTAGAAATACATGCTATCATAACTACCCACTTATTGCACATTGATACACATTATGATTAATCCTCATTGTTATGTAGTTATGAAATACTTGATGTTGCTTATTGTTTCCTAGCACTTATATTTTACTTGCTTGATGAGTATGTTTGCATGCTAGATGAAATTGCTTGTTTACTTAATCTCTTTGGTTAACATGCTTTGGCTACATAATTGCCTACATAATTAGTATATGCTTGATTGCCTCAAAGAGTTGGACTTGTTTGAAACCAAAAACACAACCTTTCTGCAATTCACTACCAAAAACCCTTTTCTGGCAATCTGGGAATCACCAGATGGGCGGCCCCCTTAATTATTAAGGGGACCGGCCTCCAATTAAGGGGACCGGCCATCTGATGGTCGAAGGTGTTGTTTCCCTTTTCTATTTTTTTTTTGCCCATTTCATCCTACACTTCCCAAAATTCACAAACCTATTTTATCCTAAACCTTCCATCAATGTTTATCCATCCTTGATCCCACCAATCCTACTCTATAAACACTCTCATTCCTCTCAATCTCCACTCATCTCATCATTTCCTCTCCCATTAAACCAAAACCACCAAGAAACTTGTTTGGAGAAGAAAGCCTAACTTCCTTTAAAATTCCGTCAAATCAAATGACGTTGTCAAACATCCAACACCAAATTCCTTCTATGTTTTCAAACATTACTTACCTAACACCTCACTTTCCTTCTCACCAACATTACATATCAAAAACCTTTACTCACCCATATCCTTCTACATTACACTCAAACCTCATAATCTTTTCACAACTCAAGCGATGTTGTTCATAATCAACCAACACCTAAACCTCACTTTCACATAAATGATCCATTTAACAACAAATCATCCATTCGTGCTTCGACTAATGCTCCTTCTTATGATGAGCATGCACAATCCCAAAACAATAATCCCAACCTCATTACCAACACTTTACATGTTGCTCATTCAACAAAAACACCATCCACTCATGAAGGATCTCTTCCACCCATATCATGTTTTCATGATTACCCAAGCTCAAACATGTCTCCACCACCAAGAGTATCACCACCACATCCTACAACTTCACATGCCATTCCTATGTTGCATGTTCAAACCATCACCCAAGACAACTATCATGCTCCACCACCATCACCTTCCTCCGAACACTTAAAGTTCGTTGAGGCGCTAAAAGAAGCCCATGAGCTTAGTGCTCCTTTAGCCTTACATCTTGCTCAACGCAATTTGGATCCACCTTTATCTAGATCACCCTCATCACCACACAACATAAATCAACTTGAGAAGCATGTCAACAATTGACCTTGTTGCATCTTTCTCCTAAAAACCATTGCATTCAATGAACACTTGGATTGCATATCTTCTCACTAGATCACATCCAATACCCTCACTTGAACAACATCCAAAACCTCAATCAACCTCTTCCGCTACAAACTCTCCACCACCAAACTATTCAACATTCATGACCCGAACATATACCCCCATTAATCCAACAACCTCCATTAATCCAACAACCTTATCCTAACTTAACCATCCTCAATCCAAACACTCCATCATCAACCATCTAAGCATACCATATGCTTATGATTTTCACTTTCAAATACGAATCAACAAACCTTTTGTTACAAGCAAGTCCGATGGCTCTCTTTGGCAAATTAGGATCTTTTAACATAATCACTTTGAATTAATTGTTATGTATCCTTAATATTTGTTTATGATGCGTGGGAATCGCACCTTGCTTTACCTCTCGAGGGATCTCGAGAAGCTTACAACCCCCACCAGGCAGTGTACCTGATCGTTGTAGTATAGTATAGTGACAAGTACCGGGGGATTGATCGTTCAGCTTAGGAATAGTGTCGCTAGGATTAGAAAACCTAATTAATAGTTCTAGAGGTGAGAGATGATTATTTTTGTATTTTTATATTTTATGAAAGCAATTAAAATCTCGGGTTTTTGAAGGAGTGGGCGGAATTAGTTGCTAATCAACTAACCCAAAACTATTAAAATAATTAAAATAAAATTAAACTAAATTATACTAAGGTTGTGAGCAGTGGTTGGAGAAATTGTGTTTACTTAGACTTCACTACTCCCTAGATATCTTTTACATGTTAATTACTTGTTACACTTGTATGAATGACGGATTGTATTCCTTAATACCATTCGTGGGGTGGCATACATAACTCCCCAACTCTATGAGCTCTTATCTCCTCCTACACCATGACCCAGCACAACTATAGGGATTGTAAACAGTGGCTCATGCATTAAATACAACCAATAAAAACCTAGTACGCCTCGGTTCATGTTTCTTAAGACGTTCAAGCATGTTACCATTTGGAGATCTGCCAGTTTTCTTAAACCTAACATATAAATCATTCATTCAAAACAAGAATAGACAAGTAATCAACACATAATCAACATCTAGGTTTCATTAGATCTAAGCAAACACAAAAGAGATCTAGCCTAGCATAGTAGAATTGAGACAAGAACAAGAGATAAACAACCAACACATAGACATATTGATTGAATTGAAAGTACACTTATCTCAATTACAATGCAAGGTCTCAAGGGTTTGGAACCCTTGAAAAACCTGTAAAAGAGGCACCAAAATCGTCTTTAGGGTTTCACCAAAACTTCTCCTCTTTTTATGAAAAAACTAGAAAACTATATATAGGAAAAACAGGCTGACGGCGTCAAGAGTTACTTGTGACGCCGTCACCTCGCCGCCATATACTTCCTCGGACGGCCTTGATCCACTTATGACGGCCTATGTGACGCCGTCACCACCCACGGTATATAATTTTTGCCACTTTGACGCCGTCACGAATCCTTCTGACGCCGTCACCACCTTCGGTGTTTAATTCCTCATGTCTGACGCCGTCAAGATGGTGGTCTTGACGCCGTCACCTTGTATTTTCAGCATGGAAATTTGGTACTTAGCCGTTTTCTTCACTTTTATGCTCCAAAAACGTCCAAAATAGCTTCTTTTCCAGAATTCACTCTCCAAACACCTAAAATCACAAAAGGAACGATTTAGGGCAATATTTGATCAAATAAAGTCGGATTCGGGCTTAAATGACCCCCTAAAAACGGATCATTTTTCGCCTCATCATATACCCTTACACTTGAGATTTGCTTGTCCTCAAGCAAATGAGCTTTTATTCTACTCAAAAGACAAGTTAGGGGTCATTTAACACTAATATAAAAGTAATTACAACAAATAATCGTTCCACTAAAGACCAATAGACAAGCACGAAGGTCATACACAAGCACCTCACAAATAGTGTTTAGATACTCACATCTCTCGGGTGTAATAAAGTAATATAACATTATGGAAATGGAAGATATCTCTCACTACCTGTCATAGCAAAATAGATTACCATAGGCTTGGGAAAGGATCAAACCTCCACCACATGGCGTAAGCACCTAGGATAAACTATCAAAGAGGTCTTTTAAAGAGTTATAACGTTAGGTGTAGGGATATGAATTACACGGTTTTGTTGGATAAAGGAAGTTTTACTGGTGGCGAGTTAACAATCTCGGTTAATTACATGTACAAGATGGCGTTGCTAAGCCAAGACTAGACTCGACTTAAGCTAATAAATGAAAAATAACAAAAACATAAAATAAACATAGAATGAAAACGGGATGGTAGTCCGTATTTTTCTTTTTTTTTTTTTTTTTTTTTTTTTTTTTTTTTTTTTTTTTTGCATACACTCTTACCCTACCATCCGAAATAATACATCATAGGGGATGAGAGTTCCCCTTACACTTGAATCTTTACATACTTTGCATTAAACTAATCTAATGACTCGAATTAAGAAAATTAAAACACTTGGAGCACTTTTAAGATTAACGCACGTATGGGGGTAATAAGTGATGTTCTTCCCCATTACTCCATAAAATAAGTACTTACCCATGAGTCCCAATCGTCCCAAAACAATATGTACAAGGATATGACTCGACTTAGCAACCATGTAATCAATTAGAAAGTTAACTTAGGGTTTAACAAATAACAATAATGCACTAAAAATGAGCGCATACACGAAAGGCTAAGGCGATTTGGGTGTACATTTAAGTGGGGTGTAACAAATTCTTCCTTTAAGTAAAATGCTTAAAGTTAGAAACGAAAAGATAGGCTCGGAGGGGTGTACTAGGGGTTTCGTGTACTAAAAATGAGTACAACGCTAAGGGTGTGGGAAAAATTAGTTGACTTAACTAGCCAAGTAATATGACTTAAATGGTCAAGTAATTATAATACGGGTTTAACACAAGGGTGATCCTAATGCCTCTTATCATGTAGTAAATCCTACTACACGAATGTAGTCTCACTAGCGGTCTCGGGATGCATCACTAACGCAAGTTCTGGAATCTAAATGCTACCGGTACACTCATAAGCACCAATAATAAATGCTTTTCCTATCAAATCTAAAGGCGAACCTCACATTTTTTGGTGGAAAATTTTTCTGAATATACGGTTATGTGCTAGTCATACAACCTCCTATCCATGAGACGCTTGCTATGGCTAAAGTTTCACTCCTAAATGTTGTAAAAAATTTTAAATTTGGCGCTAAAATTACACTAACAAGTATTTCTCGTAGTTTTATTACTCATCTACTATCAAACAAAACAAACTCAAGCGAAAGTGCATATGTAAGGTATCATCTTTTTACCCTCCCCTTACACTTAAGATGAACATTGTCCCCAATGTTCAAGTAAAGAATGTAAAAGTTAAAAAAGTAAAGAGAATGAAATAGAATACTCCCCTGATTCGCTCGGTATGGATTTTAGGTTGGCCAGGTTAAATCTTCCTCCAAGAAAATGAACAATCAAAGCTTCCCTTCCAGAATATAAATCATCTTCTTGTCATAAATAACCTGTAAATCCTGACAAAAGTAGACAAGGCAACCTCGCGTAAAATTGGCGGCATCCTATATAAGTTACTAAATCCTAGAAAACAAAGTAAGATATAATGCTTGTAGAATGAAGTTTGCAGATTTCCTGGAGATTATAAAACTTAATAATTCACAAAAACCATAAGACTCCGTTAGAAAAACAAAACCGGTAAAATTTCCAGATTTTACATCCTGACGCCGTCAAGAGCAATACCCTGACGCCGTCAGAATGGACCTGCAGAAATTCTTATGTTAAGTTTCCGGAAAATTTCTGGAAAAACTTGGTCCTACTTCCTGGAAAATCCTGCAAAACTTCATTATGACTCAATACAAGCATTTGACTCTAACAAATACGAATATACATGTTCATTAAATATTGTGGAGGATCATGTTCGGTTTGTTTCTTAAAAACATATTTGGGGTTTCCCCTTACACTTATCTTTTGCAAAAATACCTTTAGGTTGAAGTTAAGACTAGGCTAAACAACATAATAAAGTATTTCCACATTTTAGTAGAGAAACATGATCAACCAACAATAAAAATAAAACATGCATACGGAAGCAAATAACTATTAAACAAATAAAATCACACAAAACATGGGTTGCCTCCCAAGAAGCGCTTGTTTTTGTTCGAGTCACGAGCCTGACTCTACCCTTATTTCACGGATAAAGGTGAGGTTTTCCCTACACTTAGGATTAAGTGCGGGTGATAGTAGCGATGCACACCATCTCGGTAGGAGTATGCCACGTGAGGAAAGAGTGGTGGATGAATTATATGCTCAAAGGGTTGTGCTCCTATCATCATAACCTTACCTAATTCAATCGGGTTAATGGATGGATTAAGATTTTCTCCTAGAAATGGATCATTTTCTATCAACTTCGAAAGACTCCTAGTTGGGGATCCATCTTGACCTAATAAACCCGGTTTAAACCCATAATGTTTCTTGTGATCAATCATAAATGGGTGATGTAAGCATGTAAGGCCATTTTCCACTCCTATATTGGCTTCCTCTCTACAAGGCTTAGAGTCCATTGCCTTTATCCTAAGACTACCCGGACTACATGGGTTGATGGGTGGGTCGGCTCCTCTTTTGTCTCCTAGATATATATCTAAGGATGGAAAGTTGTGTGAAGATTGAGGTTCCGGTTCATCAACACTAGGTAATTCCCTAGAACTAAGAGTAAGGTTATCACTACAAGTATTCAAACCTATATCCTCTAGTGGTGTTTGGTACAAGGGTTCTACCTCTATTTGGGCTCCTATAGTCTCTTCTACTTCTTCCGGGTAAGTCACGGGTGGTGTGTATTCCTCAAGTGATGGTAGGACTTGTGGGGTACTTATTGGGCTTGGGTTTTCTACTATCTCTTCCATTTGTATTGTGGTGAAATCATACCACCCCGTATGCCCAGTTATCTCATCTATAGTTTTATCCCCAAATAGTGTTCTTGCTTGTTCCCTTAAACTTGCTATCAATTGATCCGTAACAACGTTTGTTGGGTTGTCCATTTTTTTGGCAAGTATGGCACAATTCTCTATGGTTTCCCATGCTTCATCAGCACTTAATCCCCAAAGGTCCCCATGTGCGGTATGGTCAATGTCCATTTTGGTATAGTGGTCGACACGATGGTAAAATATTTCAATTTGGGACCACAGATCAAAATTATGATGAGGGACTTTTCGGAGTAAATATTTAAAACGAGCCCATGCATCATATATGGGTTCATCTCGATATTGTTTGAAATTCGAGATGTCAATAGGGTAGAATGGCCTTTGTGGTTGGTGGTATGGTGGATTCGCGTACTCCATAATGGTGAACGGAAGAGTCAATAGAAATTACGAACAAACACACAAAGAAAAAGATAGACTAAAGAAAACCTAGAAAATAAAAATAAAATCTTACTAGAAAGGAATCTAGCAAGTAGACCTAATAAAAAGAAATCCTAACCTAGACAATAACTATTCCCTAGGCTGCGGCGCCAAAAACTTGATGCGTGGGAATCGCACCTTGCTTTACCTCTCGAGGGATCTCGAGAAGCTTACAACCCCCACCAGGCAGTGTACCTGATCGTTGTAGTATAGTATAGTGACAAGTACCGGGGGATTGATCGTTCAACTTAGGAATAGTGTCGCTAGGATTAGAAAACCTAATTAATAGTTCTAGAGGTGAGAGATGATTATTTTTGTATTTTTATATTTTATGAAAGCAATTAAAATCTCGGGTTTTTGAAGGAGTGGGCGGAATTAGTTGCTAATCAACTAACCCAAAGCTATTAAAATAATTAAAATAAAATTAAACTAAATTATACTAAGGTTGTGAGCAGTGGTTGGAGAAATTGTGTTTACTTAGACTTCACTACTCCCTAGATATCTTTTACATGTTAATTACTTGTTACACTTGTATGAATGACGGATTGTATTCCTTAATACCATTCGTGGGGTGGCATACATAACTCCCCAACTCTATGAGCTCTTATCTCCTCCTACACCATGACCCAGCACAACTATAGGGATTGTAAACAGTGGCTCATGCATTAAATACAACCAATAAAGACCTAGTACGCCTCGGTTCATGTTTCTTAAGACGTTCAAGCATGTTACCATTTGGAGATCTGCCAGTTTTCTTAAGCCTAACATATAAATCATTCATTCAAAACAAGAATAGACAAGTAATCAACACATAATCAACATCTAGGTTTCATTAGATCTAAGCAAACACAAAAGAGATCTAGCCTAGCATAGTAGAATTGAGACAAGAACAAGAGATAAACAACCAACACATAGACATATTGATTGAATTGAAAGTACATTTATCTCAATTACAAAGCAAGGTCTCAAGGGTTTGGAACCCTTGAAAAACCTGTAAAAGAGGCACCAAAATCGTCTTTAGGGTTTCACCAAAACTTCTCCTCTTTTTATGAAAAAACTAGAAAACTATATATAGGAAAAACAGGCTGACGGCGTCAAGAGTTACTTGTGACGCCGTCACCTCGCCGCCATATACTTCCTCGGACGGCCTTGATCCACTTATGACGGCCTATGTGACGCCGTCACCACCCACGGTATATAATTTTTGCCACTTTGACGCCGTCACGAATCCTTCTGACGCCGTCACCACCTTCGGTGTTTAATTCCTCATGTCTGACGCCGTCAAGATGGTGGTCTTGACGCCGTCACCTTGTATTTTCAGCATGGAAATTTGGTACTTAGCCGTTTTCTTCACTTTTATGCTCCAAAAACGTCCAAAATAACTTCTTTTCCAGAATTCACTCTCCAAACACCTAAAATCACAAAAGGAACGATTTAGGGCAATATTTGATCAAATAAAGTCGGATTTGGGCTTAATTGACCCCCTAAAAATGGATCATTTTTCGCCTCATCATATACCCTTACACTTGAGATTTGCTTGTCCTCAAGCAAATGAGCTTTTATTCTACTCAAAAGACAAGTTAGGGGTCATTTAACACTAATATAAAAGTAATTACAACATATAATCGTTCCACTAAAGACCAATAGACAAGCACGGAGGTCATACACAAGCACCTCACAAATAGTGTTTAGATAGTCACATCTCTCGGGTGTAATAAAGTAATATAACATTATGGAAATGGAAGATATCTCTCATTACCTGTCATAGCAAAATAGATTACCATAGGCTTGGGAAAGGATCAAACCTCCACCACATGGCGTAAGCACCTAGGATAAACTATCAAAGAGGTCTTTTAAAGAGTTATAACGTTAGGTGTAGGGATATGAATTACACGGTTTTGTTGGATAAAGGAAGTTTTACTGGTGGCGAGTTAACAATCTCGGTTAATTACATGTACAAGATGGCGTTGCTAAGCCAAGACTAGACTCGACTTAAGCTAATAAATGAAAAATAACAAAAACATAAAATAAACATAGAATGAAAACGGGATGGTAGTCCGTATGTTTTTTCTCTTTTTTTTTTATTTATTTTTTATTTTTTTTATTTTTTTTTTTTTTTTTGCATACACTCTTACCCTACCATCCGAAATAATACATCATAGGGGATGAGAGTTCCCCTTACACTTGAATCTTTACATACTTTGCATTAAACTAATCTAATGACTCGAATTAAGAAAATTAAAACACTTGGAGCACTTTTAATATTAACGCACGTATGGGGGTAATAAGTGATGTTCTTCCCCATTACTCCATAAAATAAGTACTTACCCATGAGTTCCAATCGTCCCAAAACAATATGTACAAGGATATGACTCGACTTAGCAACCATGTAATCAATTAGAAAGTTAACTTAGGGTTTAACAAATAACAATAATGCACTAAAAATGAGCGCATACACGAAAGGCTAAAGCGATTTGGGTGTACATTTAAGTGGGGTGTAACAAATTCTTCCTTTAAGTAAAATGCTTAAAGTTAGAAACGAAAAGATAGGCTCGGAGGGGTGTACTAGGGGTTTCGTGTACTAAAAATGAGTACAACGCTAAGGGTGTGGGAAAAATTAGTTGACTTAACTAGCCAAGTAATATGACTTAAATGGTCAAGTAATTATAATACGGGTTTAACACAAGGGTGATCCTAATGCCTCTTATCATGTAGTAAATCCTACTACACGAATGTAGTCTCACTAGCGGTCTCGGGATGCATCACTAACGCAAGTTCTGGAATCTAAATGCTACCGGTACACTCATAAGCACCAATAATAAATGCTTTTCCTATCAAATCTAAAGGCGAACCTCACATTTTTTGGTGGAAAATTTTTCTGAATATACGGTTATGTGCTAGTCATACAACCTCCTATCCATGAGACGCTTGCTATGGCTAAAGTTTCACTCCTAAATGTTGTAAAAAATTTTAAATTTGGCGCTAAAATTACACTAACAAGTATTTCTCGTAGTTTTATTACTCATCTACTATCAAACAAAACAAACTCAAGCGAAAGTGCATATGTAAGGTATCATCTTTTTACCCTCCCCTTACACTTAAGATGAACATTGTCCCCAATGTTCAAGTAAAGAATGTAAAAGTTAAAAAAGTAAAGAGAATGAAATCGAATACTCCCCTGATTCGCTCGGTATGGATTTTAGGTTGGCCAGGTTAAATCTTCCTCCAAGAAAATGAACAATCAAAGATTCCCTTCCAGAATATAAATCATCTTCTTGTCATAAATAACCTGTAAATCCTGACAAAAGTAGACAAGGCAACCTCGCGTAAAATCGGCGGCATCCTATATAAGTTACTAAATCCTAGAAAGCAAAGTAAGATATAATGCTTGTGGAATGAAGTTTGCAGATTTCCTGGAGATTATAAAACTTAATAATTCACAAAAACCATAAGACTCCGTTAGAAAAACAAAACCGGTAAAATTTCCAGATTTTACATCCTGACGCCGTCAAGAGCAATACCCTGACGCCGTCAGAATGGACCTGCAGAAATTCTTATGTTAAGTTTCCGGAAAATTTCTGGAAAAACTTGGTCCTACTTCCTGGAAAATCCTGCAAAACTTCATTATGACTCAATACAAGCATTTGACTCTAACAAATACGAATATACATGTTCATTAAATATTGTGGAGGATCATGTTCGGTTTGTTTCTTAAAAACATATTTGGGGTTTCCCCTTACACTTATCTTTTGCAAAAATACCTTTAGGTTGAAGTTAAGACTAGGCTAAACAACATAATAAAGTATTTCCACATTTTAGTAGAGAAACATGATCAACCAACAATAAAAATAAAACATGCATACGGAAGCAAATAACTATTAAACAAATAAAATCACACAAAACATGGGTTGCCTCCCAAGAAGCGCTTGTTTTTGTTCGAGTCACGAGCCTGACTCTACCCTTATTTCACGGATAAAGGTGAGGTTTTCCCTACACTTAGGATTAAGTGCGGGTGATAGTAGCGATGCACACCATCTCGGTAGGAGTATGCCACGTGAGGAAAGAGTGGTGGATGAATTATATGCTCAAAGGGTTGTGCTCCTATCATCATAACCTTACCTAATTCAATCGGGTTAATGGATGGATTAAGATTTTCTCCTAGAAATGGATCATTTTCTATCAACTTCGAAAGACTCCTAGTTGGGGATCCATCTTGACCTAATAAACCCGGTTTAAACCCATAATGTTTCTTGTGATCAATCATAAATGGGTGATGTAAGCATGTAAGGCCATTTTCCACTCCTATATTGGCTTCCTCTCTACAAGGCTTAGAGTCCATTGCCTTTATCCTAAGACTACCCGGACTACATGGGTTGATGGGTGGGTCGGCTCCTCTTTTGTCTCCTAGATATATATCTAAGGATGGAAAGTTGTGTGAAGATTGAGGTTCCGGTTCATCAACACTAGGTAATTCCCTAGAACTAAGAGTAAGGTTATCACTACAAGTATTCAAACCTATATCCTCTAGTGGTGTTTGGTACAAGGGTTCTACCTCTATTTGGGCTCCTATAGTCTCTTCTACTTCTTCCGGGTAAGTCACGGGTGGTGTGTATTCCTCAAGTGATGGTAGGACTTGTGGGGTACTTATTGGGCTTGGGTTTTCTACTATCTCTTCCATTTGTATTGTGGTGAAATCATACCACCCCGTATGCCCAGTTTTCTCATCTATAGTTTTATCCCCAAATAGTCTTCTTGCTTGTTCCCTTAAACTTGCTATCAATTGATCCGTAACAACGTTTGTTGGGTTGTCCATTTTTTTGGCAAGTATGGCACAATTCTCTATGGTTTCCCATGCTTCATCAGCACTTAATCCCCAAAGGTCCCCATGTGCGGTATGGTCAATGTCCATTTTGGTATAGTGGTCGACACGATGGTAAAATATTTCAATTTGGGACCACAGATCAAAATTATGATGAGGGACTTTTCGGAGTAAATATTTAAAACGAGCCCATGCATCATATATGGGTTCATCTCGATATTGTTTGAAATTCGAGATGTCAATAGGGTAGAATGGCCTTTGTGGTTGGTGGTATGGTGGATTCGCGTACTCCATAATGGTGAACGGAAGAGTCAATAGAAATTACGAACAAACACACAAAGAAAAAGATAGACTAAAGAAAACCTAGAAAATAAAAATAAAATCTTACTAGAAAGGAATCTAGCAAGTAGACCTAATAAAAAGAAATCCTAACCTAGACAATAACTATTCCCCAGGCTGCGGCGCCAAAAACTTGATGCGTGGGAATCGCACCTTGCTTTACCTCTCGAGGGATCTCGAGAAGCTTACAACCCCCACCAGGCAGTGTACCTGATCGTTGTAGTATAGTATAGTGACAAGTACCGGGGGATTGATCGTTCAACTTAGGAATAGTGTCGCTAGGATTAGAAAACCTAATTAATAGTTCTAGAGGTGAGAGATGATTATTTTTGTATTTTTATATTTTATGAAAGCAATTAAAATCTCGGGTTTTTGAAGGAGTGGGCGGAATTAGTTGCTAATCAACTAACCCAAAGCTATTAAAATAATTAAAATAAAATTAAACTAAATTATACTAAGGTTGTGAGCAGTGGTTGGAGAAATTGTGTTTACTTAGACTTCACTACTCCCTAGATATCTTTTACATGTTAATTACTTGTTACACTTGTATGAATGACGGATTGTATTCCTTAATACCATTCGTGGGGTGGCATACATAACTCCCCAACTCTATGAGCTCTTATCTCCTCCTACACCATGACCCAACACAACTATAGGGATTGTAAACAGTGGCTCATGCATTAAATACAACCAATAAAGACCTAGTACGCCTCGGTTCATGTTTCTTAAGACGTTCAAGCATGTTACCATTTAGAGATCTGCCAGTTTTCTTAAGCCTAACATATAAATCATTCATTCAAAACAAGAATAGACAAGTAATCAACACATAATCAACATCTAGGTTTCATTAGATCTAAGCAAACACAAAAGAGATCTAGCCTAGCATAGTAGAATGGAGACAAGAACAAGAGATAAACAACTAACACATAGACATATTGATTGAATTGAAAGTACACTTATCTCAATTACAATGCAAGGTCTCAAGGGTTTGGAACCCTTGAAAAACCTGTAAAAGAGGCACCAAAATCGTCTTTAGGGTTTCACCAAAACTTCTCCTCTTTTTATGAAAAAACTAGAAAACTATATATATGAAAAACAGGCTGACGGCGTCAAGAGTTACTTGTAACGCCGTCACCTCGCCGCCATATACTTCCTCGGATGGCCTTGATCCACTTATGACGGCCTATGTGACGCCGTCACCACCCACGGTATATAATTTTTGCCACTTTGACGCCGTCACGAATCCTTCTGACGCCGTCACCACCTTCGGTGTTTAATTCCTCATGTCTGACGCCGTCAAGTTGGTGGTCTTGACGCCGTCACCTTGTATTTTCAGCATGGAAATTTGGTACTTAGCCGTTTTCTTCACTTTTATGCTCCAAAAACGTCCAAAATAGCTTCTTTTCCAGAATTCACTCTCCAAACACCTAAAATCACAAAAGGAACGATTTAGGGCAATATTTGATCAAATAAAGTCGGATTCGGGCTTAAATGACCCCCTAAAAACGGATCATTTTTCGCCTCATCAGTTTACTATGCTTGTTATTTGTATATTGCATATTCTTCTATATATGTTTGTGCTTCTAATATTTTTCTTGCGAGCATTCCATTTCTCGATCCCTTGGTACCATCGAACAAGGGGGAGCACACATCAAGGGGGAGCTTTTATCCCGTCTAACTTCATTTACGAAGCTAGTCGGCATAACCTTTTTGATTTTACAAAAAGGGGGAGAAGTGAATGTTAAACTCTAATACTTGTCTAAAAATTAATTTTTAGGTTTAAAGAGTTTAAGGTTTTGTAATCATCAAAAAGGGGGAGATTGTTGACATAAATTAATAATGTCTAAAAACATTGTTAACATATTAACAATGTCTCTATGTTTTGATAATTACAAAGCATAAACTCATTAATCTAAAACTTATGACGTAAACAAGTTTTTAGTGCTTAACATTTGTCTTTACATCCAAATCACTCAAGGTATGAATAAACAAAGTGTTTATTGCATTCTATGATCAAAGGAACAATTTTCTTAAACACTAGATTTTTTATAAAATGTCACAAAACATTTTATATCTTTTACAAAACATTTTTGGTATTAAAGGAATATGTTTAATTCATTATAAATATATGAATTCAAATTTCCAACCAAAAATGGCAAATCTAATCCAGAAAAACCTTCCCCACAAAAAGACAAATAAACTCAACGTTCAGGAGGGCGGCCCCCTTAATTTTACTAGGCGGCCCCCTTAATCATTAAGGGGACCGACCTAAAATTAAGGGGACCGGCCACGCTCTAGAACAGTATTTCCCCCCCTTTAAATACTGATTCATCCCTCAGATTTTTCTCACCTTTTGCACTTCTAAACTTTCTGATCTAGATCTATTTCTCTATTCTCTCATCCTTTGATCATAAGTGTATATATATTCTTTGTTTCAAAGTGATCCAATTTCCATCCTCTCAAGTGCAAGAGAAGAATACTTCTATCCTCCAAGATAAGAAATATTACAACTTGTTGTGACCTCCACATCCAAGTTGTTGGTGCATCATCAAGAACACTTACATATATCTTTGTGTAGTGTGTTGTGAATATTTGATTGTAGATAGTTGTGTTAGGAATATAGATAGTGTGATTGGCTAGTAGATTGTAGTGAAGATAATTGGTGTGTAGAAGATAGGTGTGTAGTAGATTGGTGTGAAGTAGTTGTGAAGATAGGTGTGTAGTAGATTGGTGTGAAGTAGTTGTGAAGAAGGTGTGAAGGTGTGATTAAGGTGTGAAGATCACGTGGTGTGATATTTGGTGTGAGATTGGTTCTAGCTACGATTAGAACTCGACATTTAGCTTAGTGTCGTTAACCTGTGTAAGCCAAGGTGTGTAAGGTTTTCTCCGCCATAAGGGAGCTTGTTGATATAGTGAAGAAAACTCTCGAGTAGGTGACTCGAGGAGTGGAGTAGGGCAAGGAAGGTGTCCTTGTAGCCGAACCACTATAAATCCTTTGTCTCGCGGTTAGATCTTTCCATATCTTACTTATTATCTTGCTTATATCGTTATTACTTTTGTAGACGTAGACGTATATATATAGTTGCTCATATAGTGCTAGTATTGATTTTACTTAAAGATCAAACGAAAGTTTTATTCACAAAACAAAGTTTTTTTTTCAATCAAACTAAAAAGGTTACATACATATAATTGATCATTTCGATCAAGTATAGTTTTCATACAAAATACAACTAAGGATTATAAAATAAACGATTACGTACTTATCTCTCGTATATAGCTACAATTGTTTATATTATGCATGTGTTGATTTCACATACTTAGCATACATTATTATTATTGTTTATACTTAGATATACTTGTTCATATTGTTCAAGATTTGAGTTCACATAAGATTGAATCAAAGTTTTAAAAGCAAACAAGGTTTTAAAACTAAACTAAGTTTTCAAAATAAAATTAAAAAGACGTAAAACTATTCAACCCCCCCTTCTAGTTTTCCACAGGGAAGACTCATGAAGAACTTCATACCTGTATATTTGCTTGTTTCCTATCTCAGAAAGAGCCCAAGAAGATTGCCAAAGCACTTAGTGACCCATCCTGGCTAGAAGCAATGCAGGAAGAGTTGCTACAATTCAAGCTACAAAAGGTGTGGGTTTTAGTAGATTTGCCTAAGGGTAAATGGGCAATTGGTACAAAATTGGTGTTCAGAAACAAGAAGGATGAGAGGGGTATTGTGATTAGAAATAAGGCAAGGTTAGTAGCACAGGGGTATACTTAAGAGGAAGGAAACTATAATGAAGTCTTTACACCTGTGGCTAGGATTGAGGCTATAAGACTGTTTTCAGATTATGCTTCTTCTATGGGATTCACAGTATACCAAATGGATGTGAAAAGTGCTTTCTTATATGGTACAAATGATGAGGAAGTTTATGTTATGCAACCACCAGGATTTGAAGATCCTGATCATCCTGACAAAGTCTACAAGGTGGTGAAAGCATTGTATGGTTTGCATCAAGCTCCTAGAGCATGGTAAGAAACCTTGGCCACATACTTATTGGAAAATAGATTTCATAGAGGAAAGATAGATAAGACATTATTTATCAAGAGGCAAAAAGGAGACATTTTACTTGTCCATGTTTATGTGGATGATCTTATTTTTGGCTCTACTAAAAAGGAGATGTGCACTGAATTTGAGAAGCTGATGCATGAGAAATTTCAAATAAGTTCAATGAGATAACTCACTTTATTTTTAGGGTTGCAAGTCAAGCAGTCAGAAGAAGGGATATTTATCAGCCAAGATAAATATGTAGCAGAAATTTTGAAGAAGTTTGGATATGCTGATACAAAGACTGCTAGCACTCCTTTTTGATCCAGAAAAACCTTTGCTCAAAGATTCAGATGGTGATGATGTTGATGTTACTCTCTACAGATCAATGATTGGATAATTGATGTATCTTACATCATCTAGACCAGACATTATGTTTGATGTATGTGCATGTGCTAGATTTCAAGTCACTCCTAGGGCTTCACATTTTCATGCAGTGAAGAGGATCTTTAGGTACATAAAGGGCCAACCCAAATTGTGTCTTTGGTATCCTAGAGAGTCTCCATTTGATCTGGTAGCTTACAGTGACAGTGAATATGCTGGTGCAAGTCTAGATAAGAAGTCAACAACAGGTGGTTGTCAATTCCTAGGATGCAGGTTGATATCATGGCAGTGCAAAAAGCAGACTGTGGTGGCTACTTCTACAACTAAGGCTAAATATGTGGCTGCCACTAGTTGCTATGGACAAGTACTCTGGATTTAGAATCAATTGCAGGATTATGGGTATAATTTTATGAATACCATGATATATATTGACAATAACAATACTCTTTGCATTATTAGAAATCATGTTCAACATTCTAAAACAAAACACATAGAGATTAGACATCATTTTATAAGAGATTGTAATGAGAAAAAGTTAATTCAAGTTGTTAAAATTCACACAGATAACAATTGGGTTGACTTACTTACAAAAGGTCTTGATGTTGGGAGGTCTCAGTACTTGGTAGCAAGTATTGGGATGCTCAATCTATAAAGTCTAAACCTCTAAGTGTCATTGTAAAGTTTGATCCAATCCATGGTAACATCCCATGCATGAAGCTCTCATGAACTTGATACTAATGATGGAATCCCCAGCCACATGGAACATATGGGGGGCTCAGCTGATCCACCTAGTCCAACTAGGGTTGAAACTGAGTCAATGCCCCATGATTCACCTCCAAGAGGTAACACACATGGTGGTGATGAGGGTAGTGTGTAACTTAAGGATTAGATGGCTATTTGTACCAAGTTAGCTGTAAGGATGACTGGCTTAGAAGATGAACTAAAGCAGACAAAGATACTTTATGGTGCTGCTTACAAGAAACTCATTGAAAAGGTGAAGAAATTGTAGTCTAGAGTCAAGGCCCTTAAAGCAAAGAGAAAGGCAAATATAGTAGAGTCTACCAGCTCAGTTGAATATGACTCAAATGATGATATGTGTGATGTTTCTTCCAAACAGGGGAGGAAAATTACCAAGATAAATAAGACCCAAATATTGCTTTAGTACAAGAAGGTGCAGAAATTCAGGGGAGGTTTGATGATACAGATATGGGAGATGCAGGTATGGGTGAAACAGGTGAAGGTACTACTCACCAACAAGTTAGTACTGCTGGTTTAGCTGAAGCAGAGGATAGTATTGCTAGGCTTGTGTATGCTAGAAGGCAAAGGACTGATAAAGGAAAAAGTATTATGATTGAGGAAGATCCACCAAATAAGGTTAAGAAGAGTGTTCTTGATCAAATTGATTATGATGCAGAGGTAGCTAGGAAAGCACAGGAAGATCAGACTGCATAATTTCTTGAAGAACAAAGACTTGCAAAAGAAACATCTGAAGCGCAAGTACAATCAAATGCACTTCTGGCCATGAAGTTACAAGAGGAACAACAAGCAAGAATTGATGATGCTACAAAAGTTCAGTCTTTGATTGATGCAGATGATGTGTTAAAGGCAAGGCTTGGAGAACTCAGAGCTGATGAAATATTGTCTATTGAAGAAAATTCAAGACAATTAGCTAAGTTAATCATTTCAAGAAGAAAAGCTGGTACAGAACAAAAAGCCAAAGAAAAGAGGAGTAAACCACCTACTCAAGCTGAGCAAAGAACCACCATGATTCTTTACATGATGAACATGGCTGTATACACAAGAAATTATTTATAAGGAAAATGTTTTGAGGAGATCAAGTCTAAGTTTAAAAGGGTTCACAGGATAGTGAACACATTTACTCCAATGGTTACAGAAGAGGCAAGCAGATCTACTAAGAGGGCAGGGATATATTTATAATTTGAATCCTTAAAGAAACAGAAGATTGGAGAAGATGTCTCTGCAACAATAGAGGAAGAGGAAAGAGAAAAGCAGTTAACTGATGAGAAACTTCAATAGATGATGTCATTATCCTAGAAGGTATAAATGTTGAACCATTGCAGGCTAAATATCCAATTATAGATTGGGAAATCTACACAGATGATTTTGGGAAATTTTGGAAGATTATTAGAGTTGGAGATAGATCTGAGGTGTATATAACCTTTGAAGATCCAGTTTAAGGATTTGAAAGAGATGATTTATTGAAGATGTAGGAGTTAGTCAAGGCAAGATTCAACATGACAGACATAGCAGATGACAAGGAGAAAGAATTATGGGTTGAATTGAAGAGACTATTTGAGCCTGATCCATATGATGATCTATGGAAGTTTGAGGCTCGTAATCTGGGAATAACATGGAAGTTGTATGATACATGTGAAGTTCACCATGTATCTACAAAACCTGGAGTTGATGTCTTTATGCTGGTAGAAAAAGAATATCCTTTAAGATTAGCTAGTCTTATTGTGATGATGTTTGCTAAGCTCAGAGTTGATGAAGAGACAAAGATGGCAAGAGAGTTGCTGAGAAAGATCTTTGAACAAGCAGAAAGGAAATAAGTGTTTGGAAGAATTTCACGAGACAAAGATTTAATTCAGAAACTTGATGATTTAGGGTAAATCATAAGTTTAAAGGAGGATTGTTAGGAATTAAAACACTTAATAGTTTGTACTACTGAAGATATAACTAACAGTACTAACTGAGTTAGTACTTCCAGAAGAAACTTTGTACTGCTGAAGAATGCTAATGAAGAAGGTACTGCTAAGAGATGAAGACGTGTATTATGATAAGTAAGGTTAAGGTTAGATATACATCTCCACAATAGCTTTTGCATACGTTTGTTATGATTCAAAGTTGTAAACCCCAGTGATAGTTAGATCACTCGTATTATTATTCTAATAATATTGAATCGTTTTGGTTACATTGAGTTCATACAAAGTTTACTGTTTCATTGGTCATCCAGCATTGTTTGTGTTTCTCTAAGCATTGAAGAGTAGATTCTGCATACTCTTAAGTGTCAAAACAAAGTTTCTAACAAGCTCAACAAGATCCGTGTTTAGGACTCACACTAAAGTCAATTGATATCGTGGATCAAGAGGTGGGCAAAACTTGTAGAAACTAGAATGGGAGTTGAATAGTTTCACCATTTATAATTACATTTTAAAACTTTTACCTCTTTTATGTTCTAGTTGTAAAATCATTAGATTTGATAATTATGTGATATCTATGAACTCTACGACTATAAGTAAAGTAAGTAAAGAAGTAAGGAAAGAACACAACCAAACCAATGCGCTGTGATTTATAGTAGTTTGGCACGAAGCTCACTCTTCGTCCTACTCCACTCTCCGAGTACCACACTCGAGAGTTCACAATCACTACGTCAACACACTCCCTTAGGGCGGAGCAAATAGTACACAAGCTTACACCATGTTTAACAACACTAAGCGGAATGTCGATTCCTAATCCTGGCTAGAACCAATCTACACAAAGGCCCACGTGGCTACACGAACAAGCACTCTTGTACACTTAGATCGACACATGATCCATGTCTTCACACAGACCATCACCCCATCCAATTCTTCACACGAACGAGCACTCTCGTTCACTTGAATCTTCACCCGATTCAAGCCTTCGCACACGGACTTCACTAAGTCCTAACCTTTACACTAGAACTACACTAAGTCCTAGTCTTCACACAATGATACACGAACTAATACAAGTCCTAATCTAGATACAACACTTCTCGAACTTACACATTTGTCCGAATACACCCTAACATACCTAATCACGACTTACACACAAGTCGGATATAAAATCTTACAATATATACAAATGAGAGAGTGGAAGAAGAAGAGAATTGTAACACTTGTTACGTTTGTGTATGGACTCAAACAACACTTCGATTCTTGATGACTTCAAGGGTTCTTCTCTTGCACTTTGATGTAGAGGATGATAGAATCACTTGTAAACACTTATCGACATGTTATAGTGATCAAAGAAGGAAGAAAGAAAGAACATAAACTTTTCGTGCAAAGAGGGTTGTTTTTCTGAGTGAAACAATGTAGTATTTATAACCATCAGGAGGGGGGACGGCCCCTTATATATGGACGGTCCTTTATCACTAAGGGACTGCCGGCCTATTTAAGGGGCCATCCCGACAGACGCTCCCATTTTTGTCCTGATGTGCTAAAAGTTTATCTGGTGAAAAATTTATCTGATTTAGGTGGGGAAATATAACAGTTAGAACTTTTGAATTTTAAATTTATTTTATTTAATAAAACATTTCTTTTTAATTACAAAAATACTTTTGCAAAAATGTTTTGTCACATAAAAGTGTGAAGTTTTGAGAAAATAAATTCTTTGATCATTTTACTAATGTCGGTATAGTGTTTGTTCATACCTGAAGTGATGTTGTAGTAGATACATTATCGAAACGAGTTTTTTGGATTAAAAACTTATTAAACGTAAGTTTACGTATCGTGTTATTATATTTTGTGATTATCAAAATGTATAGAGACCGAATAATGCAAATAACATTTTTGACATTATTTGTATTAACAATTTCCCCCTTTTTGATGATTACAAAATATAAACTCATTTTAGGTAAAATTATGTGTTAATAAATTTTTAATGAGTTTTTCGTTTACTTCTTCTCCTTTTTGTAGAATCAAAAAGGCTTCGTCGATGCATAGAAAAGAAAGAAATCGACAGTATTGAAGCTCCCCATAGCTTAGTGCTCCCCCTAGAGGAGGGCACGGGGGAATCGAGCTATGGTGTCGTACTACAAAAACGAGTTATAGTACGAAGCACATACACATATATATAGAAGAATTAGAGGGGCTGAGAAGAGAAGATAGAAGAATATAGGATATGAAGAAAAGATGTGAAATAAGATAGATCAGATAATACAAAGCA
Source organism: Artemisia argyi (assembly GCA_030686995.1). NCBI lineage: Eukaryota > Viridiplantae > Streptophyta > Magnoliopsida > Asterales > Asteraceae > Artemisia > Artemisia argyi. The sequence continues at coordinate 120,606,032 of CM060677.1, read as the reverse complement.
TGCAGAGAAAAGAAGGAAGCTAATTTTTATGCCATACTGGGGACGGTCCTTGATATACGCTGACAGTCCCTTAAATATGGGGGACCGTCCCTGTATAAGGGACCACCGCTAGAGGGCGTGTTCTGGGCAGATGTGTTGTGATTTTAGTATTTCCTAGTTTGTGGTTGATTATTATTACATATTTTAACGATAACCATTACAAATATTATAACATAGTAGCATGATTTTAACCATAATACATTCATTCATAAGAAAGCATACAAGATTAAAACATACATCACCTAATCAACAAAGATTTATACGTTACACAATCCTACAAGCCATTTCTAGAAAACCTAACTTCCTAGAACATGCTTGGCCCCAAAGATAGTCCTCTTGATTATTTAACTAAGCATATAGAGATGTTTAGTTGGAAGGTGGAGAATAAGAAGGTGCAGAAGATGGTGGAACCGAAGGTGACATGATTGCAAGCAGAGTTGGTTGCATAATAGGTTGAGAAAGAAGATCCTCAATGTGGCCAAACATGAGTTGAAGTTCACCTCTTAGGGATGAGATGAGATGAAAGTTATGAAAACAACAAGAACAACACATCGTGTGGTTGTTTACAAAGTTGTAGGGAATGGGAAACCCCATGATTGGAGAAGGTGGTGGAGTAGGAGGAGTATAATCCAAAGGCCCATTTGGTGAGGTATTGATTGGATTTTGAGAGTTTGGAGTGGTAAAGGAAGGTGACAAGTTACTCACGAATGGTGTGTAAGCACCCGAGCTAGAGTGGGTGAGCAAGGGTGATAGGTTTTTGATGAATGATGAAAATGGAGATGAGTTTAGCTTGCCATTGTACTACTTCTCTATGTTTCGGGTGCCTATGAGTGTTATTAAAACTCTTGAGCGTATTAGAAAAAAATTATTTTGCGTAGGAATGGGGAGGGCAAAAAGCTTTCATGGGTAAAATGGGATTCGATTCTTACTTCTCTTGGGGATGGGGGGTTAAATGTGGGTTCTCTTAGGGCTAAAAACTTGGCTTTGTTGGGTAAATGGTGGTGGCGGTTTAAGACAGAGGGCGGAGGTTATGGGCTAGGGTTATAAAAAGTATTCATGGGGTTTGTGGGGGTATTGGGAGTTTTCACGAGGGGTGTGGGGGGGGGGGGGGGGTAACAAAGGGGGGAGGGGATTTGGGCCTATATCTTGAAGATTGGCATGGAGATTGACGGGGTCAACATTTATTTCACGTCTTCGTGCATAGAGGTTCTATGTGACGGGAGGGATATTAGATTTGGGGAGGATAGATGGGTGGATAATAGGAGACTTCATCATAGATTTCCTAGATTGTACCATTTGGAGCGTAGGAAAGAGGGTAGTGTAATGGATAAGGGTCATTGGGTAAACAATGAGTGGAATTGGGTGTGGGATTGGAATAGGAATATTAGTGGGAGGGTGCATAAAGAATTTGATGATTTAAATGAGTCATTGTGGAATATTGTTGTTTCTAACTCTTGTATGGATAAATGGAGGTGGACGTTAGATGAATATGGCGAATTCAAAGTCAAGACGCTTACGAGCTTGATCGAGGAGAAGATTCTTCAAGGAGATAATGGTGGCTACGACACGCTTTGAAACAAATTGGTACCTAAGAATGTCAATATTTTCGTGTGGAGAGCGCGCAAAGGTTGACTCACAGTTCATGTGGAACTAGATAGAAGAGGCATGGATTTGGATTCGGTCCTTTGTGCTTTGCGTAACGATAATGTGGAATCATGTGCTCATTGTTTAGTCACTTGTGATTTTGCAATGAGTGTATAGTCCAAACTATTTAATTGGTGGGAGGCGGGGAATGCCAACATTTTTACTATTGATGATATTTTATCTCATAGTGGGAGCGTTAGTATTCCTTCCTCCCTATTATGCATTTGGCAAGCAGTAATTTGGACTTCCGGTTATTTTATTTGGAAGGAGAGAAATGCTCGTGTGTTTAGCAACAAAATATCAAGTGCTACTAAGATTTTACAAGATATCAAACTCAAAAGCTTCGAATGGATAGTAAGAAGATCAAAGAAATATAAGGCATTAGATTGGCAACAATAGCTTCGAGATCCTCGGAATCTTTTTCTACAGTAAATTTGGTTTTGGTTCGAACAAGTTCAATAATTCCGGTTATTTTATTTGGAAGGAGAGAAACGCTCGTGTGTTTGGCAACAAAATATCAAGTGCTACTAAGATTTTACAAGATATCCAACTCAAAAGCTTCGAATGGATAGTAAGAAGATCAAAGAAATATAAGGCATTAGATTGGCAACAATGGCTTCAAGTTCCTCGGAATATTTGTATACAGTAAGTTCAATAATTCGGGTTCGATTTTTGGCAATAATCGGGTCTGCAATTTGGTGCTACTGATATTTCACAGCAGGTGGATATATTTATAGTTGGCACAGGCATATCACGGTTGTTACAGGTTCTATTTTTCACATGCTTCTGTACTGGGTATGTCAGCAATACAATATTTGTGTTTGGCTTGTGGGATATAGTGGGGGTTTAAGGTTTGTGTTTAGATTAGTAGGTGTGTCTAATCTCATGCATAAGTCTTTTGTCCTTCTCTTATTCCATGACTGACAGTCCAAGATTGGATCATGTGATTGTGTTGTTACATTGTTGGGGCTATTGATCTGGCTCTTGTCCCGACTGTCACCACAGACTCATATCCATAGCATGAAGATATTTTAAGGTTTTCGTTTGTCTAATCATCAAGTGAGATCACAAGTCTAAGTCAAGGTGGACATTTGGTAATTCGAGTACCGTAAGTTGTATTGCATTTCGAGACAGTCTTTTTTCTAGCCTTTTTGTGTAGGATGCATTTTATGTGTAAGTTTCGTCTATTCCTTTTATGGGTCACGTTCTCTTTTTATTATCTTATTTAATTGAGGCGGGATGCCTTGTATTGCATTTTTTCTTTCTTAGGGTTCTTAATGTTATGTTGCCTTTCTAAAAAAAGATCACATTCACGTCTAGAACAAGTGGATAATCAAATCAACAACACCAACACACAATATGTGAGTGTGTTAAGATGACGAGATGGAAGAGATAGGAGGGAAAGCAAAATTACAACTAAATATAATTCATAATTAGGTTTATGTTGATGAAATTATGTGCACGATACAATACATAACTAATACTATTAACCATATCATTGGCCTATCGGGTCACACGCTTACACGAACTAAAGATCTTACGTAAGCATATATGTTGTATATATATCACGACAAATGTTCACTAGATTGGAAACTCGGGAAACTAACTAGGAGAGTTAAGATTGGAACCTTTGATTCAACAAGTTTTCTTGTTGGAAAGATTGGTTATAGATAAAATTATTATTGTTTACATATTTTTTTAAACTAAGTCTATTCTTTAATTAAAATTATAATTGGAAGTGATTACAAAGAAAATAATAAAATTAAAAAAAAAAAAAAAAAAAAAAAAACATTATTTTTTTCAAAATAAAACAAGAAAAAAGAAAAGGAAAAAAAATATATATTTATTCAATTTCTCCATCAAAATAATGGAAATGAAGCTAGCCAAATTACATTACCATTTTTTTTTTTGTTTCATCATTAATTTTCTTCAATTCTCCACTTTTTTATTTCTTTTTACAAAGCAATAGAAATTAGCCTAATTCGATTCTCTTTGGTGCCGTTTGGTTTGTTTCTATGAATCACAATCGATATAACTTTGATAAGAGGGTAGAATGGGTATGTGTATTAGTCATGAAATCAATTCCGATATCATTGTTTGGTATTGCTAATTAGGTTTGGTATCATAAAGTAGGCCCTAATACATGAAGTGAATGATCAAAGGAATAAATATTTTTCATGAATTCTGTAATTATTTAAAGATTAAAAAGAGTGTGACTCATCATATACTATCAAACCAACGTATATGATGAGTATATGATGAGGAATGGAGTATGACTAATATCCAAACCATATCAAACCAACGTATATGATGAGGAATGGAGTATATGACTAATATCTTTCTAGCATAGTCAATTGTTATAATCATAGTCAACAAATAATGTTATTCACAATCAAAGTATTCTCTTATTGTCATTCCAAAGTACCAAACACACCTTAGTTCTTTACCCACCAAATGTTGGGTGCATTAATCTAGTTTACTCATTAATCTAAGAGAAATGCTAGAATTATAAAAAATTTACACAAAAACGTCTAAACAATGACATGTCATGTATATTATTGGATGAATAAAAAAGAGAATTTATAAAACCACAAATTCAATGACATGTCATTGTTTGGATGTTTTTTCAATTTCAGCATTTCTCTTAATCTAATTCTCTGTGTTTGTTCATAATCCTTGAAAAAGATAAAACCTAAATAATAACAATAATAATAATAATAATAATAATAATAATAATAATAAAGTTGAGGTGCATTATCGGTTTATCCTTTAACTAACGCACCAAGCTACGAGGGCAAAACAGGAAATTAGTTTAAACAAGTATTAAACCCACTATAAGATCACAACTTCATCTTTGATTTAGGTTTTGGGGCAAAACAAAACCAAAAAACTCAGACAATGTAAAAGAAATGAGGCGATAGAGGGCACGGATGTTTTTCCAAGGGTTGTTTACCACCTCTGTCACCAATGATTTTCAGTTTTTCGCCCCTAAATCCAAACAACCCTGTTGTCTTGTTTGAAACGACTCATGGTGTTCGATCTTGATGTTCTTCCTCTTGTTGTTGTTGTTGTTGTTGTTGTTGTTGTTGTTGTTGTTGTTGTTTTTTACTAAAGGGGTGTTTGTTTGTTCGGTTATGAAAGCTTCTAATCACAGGGACCATTCATGTAATTAACTCTTTTATTGTTGCAGCTACCGCTGTTGGCAACTACTCTTTCTGTTCTCAAAATTATTAGAGGCAGTGATGATGAATTTCTATAACATTGTCTGAGTATATTGAACGAACTTGAGATTAGCCGCATCTTGGCGGGGCGTTTATCCGGTTAATCAGCCGTGATGAATGCAGCCATGGTGGTTTTATCCTCTTTGTTCTGATACTTTTTACAGATCTGAGCCTCGTTTCTTACTAATTTTTTTCGTTTTGATTTGAGTATGATTCATTTTGTTTTATCTTTAGATCAATGGATTTATGAAAAGATGACGGTAAAGGACTACTGATATACAGTAGTTGGTTATCGATCATTGTCTGTTATCAAAAGGTTTATCACGTCCAAACTGTGTACCATGCTTTGTTATGGAATGTAATAGTTTCTATCTTGTGAAAATTGGAAGTTTGCGTTTTGCAATCTATCTTGGGTAGATGGTAACTGTTTGAAATCCTTTAATTGTGAAATGAAATTGGAGATTAGAGCAATGTTGCAAACTGTGACGTTTTTTAAACAGCTGACATTTGAACTTGAACTTTGAGATTGAAAACTTGAAATAACTTAATTTGCATATCTAAACATGAAACTTGAGAACATGGACTGGGAGATGGAAAACTAGGAGAGACACAAGTGAACTATAATATCCACTTAACATTGTTTGAGAATCAGGTTTTGAATTATAAGAATACCTAGAAATGACCATCAAGATGTCTCAGAGGGACACGATGAATATATCTTTGTTTGAAATCCTTGGATGCTCACAATATGACCATATGACCTGATGCACTTTTTAACTTTTAAATGTGTGTGGATCTGTCCAACTGCAACTCTCATATCAGTTACCTTCGACCATGAAAGAAGGGCAAACCACCAGCAAAGGAATTCTGAACACCCACCTGCAGAGCAAATAATCAATAAACCACTTGAATTCATCGAAACAAAGGTTGTGGAAGAAAGAAAAGAGAATATTGATGGTAGGGATGAGATGCTTAACGGAAAGTGATGAAGTTCTTCTAGTTCGGTGTTAGGAGAAGCAAGTACAAGCGGAGAGAAAGAAGTCGTTTAAGGTATTGGACACTCCCTGATGAGTGATGATGGGAACAAAGCTGCTAGAAAGTGGAGACAAAACCCATGTATATAAGAGAGAAGGCCTAACTTGTAAGTAACAATGGTTTTAATGAGGAAGATGAAGATAACAAGCTCATCGGAGATAGGAGCCCTCTGGACCACAGGCCTGAAGCTGGTTAAGGCATGGGTATACAAGCATAAGTAAGGAAAAGGTCTCAAAAAGATAGTCCCAACTGTAAATTATAACTGAGAACTGTCATACAGATAATAATTTCGTGTCACCATCCAACCAAATTTTCTTTACCCAACACATGTGAACCACCCAGGTACCTTGTAAGTATTGAAATTTATGCTTTATCAACATACCGCCTGTCCGCCTCGCCTTTTCTTCTCCATTAAAGTGCTTAATGAATGTTATGTTTGATTTAGTAAAGTTGTTTTGTATGTAATTAGGAATCCTATTCAAGTTAGAAAAGAACTATATTTGTATTGATAAACAACGATAAAACTCTATTGGCACCCTATAATTACTAAGTACTCATACATTATGGATTTATATCATTGTTTTGTTTGTAATCAGGAATCCTTTTCAATGGATTGTTCTTGTTTTTTCTGAAGTGATTACAGCTTATTTAGGACATGCCTAGTACTCAATACTGTGTTTTAAGTTTTTTAGCTCTTATTTTTATTCAGGCTAACTTGGCTCTCGTATTTTAGAAGAGACCAGTGATGTTTTATATGTACATCAACCATTGGTATATCTAGTATCTACTATCAAAGAATGTAGCTGACTATTTTTGATGTCCCACTGCTCCTAAAACTATATTCATTTTGATGCAGAACAAGTAACGCAGAGACTATAATTACAATGCTGTGGTTTATTATTTTCCATACTCAATGCAATGAACTGAACTTTTCTAGATGTACACCACCAGATATTGTTAAGGGGGTCTCACTTTATTATTGATCTAATGTTGACACGAAAAGTCAATATGGCAAAAAGCCCAATAACTGTTACAAAAGTGATCTACTATGGGATTGAATGGAAGAGTATCTCATATATTTTGTGTGACGTAATGGCACCCACATGTGCAGGTGGTAATGGATTTTCATCTAAATAAGAAGGAATGGGGTCGGATTTTGGCGAAAGGGTCAATAGAGTAAGGAATAGGAGGATAGATTTATGTAGACTCGTGTCGTGTGTGATTAGTATTCTACATTTTTCAACTAATGGGAATTAGTGAGATTGTGGGAAGAAGGTTCTTAATCGTCGTAAGGAGGATATGTTAGTATCGCAGCACGAGGTTGCACCCAACGTTGAAGGTTCTGAAATTTTCATGGGAAATATAGATTTACAGGCAAGCAATCAGATCATATCTTGTTTATATTGGTGTTACAAGGACTCAGAAGCTCAATGCGCTATTGTAATGTGGAGACAGAATCAATAGACTATGGTCTATGTACAATGTACTATCGTTCAATAATCGAGGTTGTCTGATTTAGCCAACAGTTATAGTAGTCGTTGGTATTCATTGGATGGTCGTACTAAGATTTAACGGAGAGATGTTCCTGAGTTGGTTGAGCTAGTTATTCGGATGGTTGCCTTCTATGTAATTTTTGGTCATTTTGGCAGGACAGAGGATAGGAGGTTGAACACGAGGCTACAATCAAAATGCTATGGTTGAGACTGGGTCAGCTGCGTCAAGTGATTTGACCAAAGATTATAGGCTAATTGGTGACTTTTTCACAAGGACATTAGAGATTGTGCTAAAAAGGATCAGACTATATCACAATCTAAGTGTCAAATTAGTTACGTATTGACTTAAGGAATCACAAAACTCTCACCGAGTCAATATAATAAATGAACAGCCGTGGGAGGGATATTTAGAGCACAAGGAGGGAAAGGTCGTATGTTTGATTCTAAAGTCAAACCTATTAAATTTGCAGTGCTGCTGATTAGGAGCTACAGGTGGATATGTAATTGAAGGTTGTTGCTTGAATTCGACTCTCAAGAAATATTTCAAGAGCTAATGAAGGGGTGATGACGCCTTGGTGTGTAATGGATACTTTATAAACAATAGACATCCTTAAAACAACACTTACGTATGCTCAGTTTAAACATGTATGTGACTTTAATGTATGGAGCATTAAAAGGAGGTATAAAAGGGCAGGCGTAGTGCGCGAAGTAAGTTTGATAAGGTAAATGGAATGCAACAATGGGAAAAAAGGTCCAAATGGGAACTGAGTTTGGTAGAATCAGGTAAATGGCACTTTTTTTTTTTATATATTTGGATGTCCAAATAACACCAAAGTGTGATTGTACAAGTCATGTAATATGCAATGAATTTACATCTATAACTGTATGATTAATGTACACTTATCATATAAAGTTTTACTAACGAAAGTGAGAACCAAAAATCAACATCACAAATAAGCCTTAAACTAGAAATCAACAAGTTAGAGTGTTTAGGACAAACGTCTATAAGGCAGTTTATGATCGACATATATTCTGTCCAATGGAATATGGATAAGTTTTTGCAACTTATCCAAATTGCTTTAATCACAATGTTTTTGGGGTTGAGCGAAAAACATCTCTTCTGGAAACTTATTAAACAAGCACTACTAGCAACCTGAACTTGAGAATTTGTATAGTCAAAAAGCATAGCTCGTCGAAAAGTTTAATTACAAGGTAATGCCGTTGCCTGTTGGTTCATAAAAAAATTAAGAATTTGTATAAGGTAATGCTGTTAGTTCATAAAAAAAAATTAAGAATTTGTACAAGTTAATCACTGACTATGATATTTGTGATTATTATAACCGCAAATCGGACAGACAACGACTATTATAACACTTACTCCAATTTAATTGCATGAAAAACTGCATAGTATATAAACAACAGAAATTGTTACTCCTCAACCGATATGGGATTGAAAATTTATACTCCATAGTCCATATTAATACCCATTTCTAAATGATTAAACACATTCACTACTTCCTAATTATAATCACACCATTCAAATTCAGTTCAGTAACAAACCTTGAGATTTTTTTATTCTTTTTCCTTTTTCGGATGGTGATCGTAGGTCCGTTAGTATATTATTTACGTGGAGCGAGAAATGTAACGGTCTCCTCTCATCTTTCTTTATTTCATTTCTATGATAGGAGATATGATATATGCTATGTTTTTGTGGTTTGTCAGATATATGCTATGTTTTTGTGGTTTGTCAGATATTGAATGCTCAATATTCAGTTCATATTTACGCTCAGTTCTCGAGTTTTAAGTGAAAGGAAATGGAAAAGAATTGGAAAGAGAAAAGAAATGGAAAAGGAAAGTAAGTGTAGTTGTTATGTTCTTGAGATAGAGGAAAGGAAAAGGAAAGTAATGATAATCATGTTCTTGAGTGGGAGGAAAAGGAAAATAACTTGGTGAAATTACATATATGCCCTTTAGTTGTTAATGTAAAATGTTTTAAAAAAAGGTATTTTAGTCTTTACACAATAAAAACTTCCCTTTCCTCCCAAAAGTGGGAGGAAGATTTAGTTACTAAATCTTCCTCCCTATTTCCTTTCCCTTTTCAATTCTTTCCTTAAAAAAAACTCGAGAACACAAAAAACTGTCAATTTCATTCCTTTTCCAATTCATTTCCAACTCGAGAACTGAGTGTTAAAGAGTGTTGATTGGCACACTCATATTTTTTATCCGCACACTCAAATGTACAACCTTCAAAAGCAGCATGTGATAAATGTACAACTGTGTAAAGCACAGTTTTGAGTGTGCAAATCAAAATTAGGAGTGTGCAAATCATTAGCCATATTTAAATTGTACTCCATCCGTCTCATATTTATATTTCCTTTTATAATATCTCAAAATAACTGTCCGATTTCTTTTTAAAGTAAAAATTAAAGAATTTGGTGAAAGAATATTCTATTTAAGTAGTTGCAAATTAAAGTGGCCCCACTTTTATTAAACTATGTGAGTTTTGTCTCCTGACAATAATTTTGAGACGGAGGGAATATTATACTAGCGGTCATAACTCATAAGAAATTGTGTGCCTTGTAATATTTAGCTTTATACAATTTGTACCGTGTTGGGCATAAAATCATCAACGTTTTCTTCATGTGAAAAAGAACGAGTTATCACGGCAAAGATCAAATGTTGCTTATAGCTAACGACGTTTTCGGTATAAAGTCAAGCGATAATTATTAAATTTATAATTTTATTAAAAAAAATATGAAAACTAGTATATTTACATAAGTCCATATAATGTATTTAAAATTTAATAACTAAACTTTTCCAGCTACCTTTTTCTATTTCTTTTTTTAACAAAATCGATACATTTTTTTTTTACGTATTTTTTGGTTGGATGAAAATGAGATGAGTTTGACCGAATTTTTTAGTTTTGACTTTCTATTGATCAATGAGATGAGTTCATTTCTCCAACATGTCAAGATTGAATTCTCCTATAGTCCAATGTAGTTTTTGGCTAAAAAGTGCATTTGCAATTCTGTGAGTTCTGTTATTGTATTACTAGAAAAAATTATTTTTAAATAGAAAACATGAGAGAAATTGTATGAATTGTTTGGCTAAAAAGTGCATTTGCAATGTTGTGTTTTCTGTTAATGTATAAAAGATTTATTTTAAATAGAAAAAATTTGAGAAATTGATTCTATCATATGAAACCTTCAACATTGATTCCAAGCAACTCAAACATCTCAATTAGTATGTGTACATTGATTTCAAACAACTCAAACGTCTCAATTAATAGTGGTTAGTCTTTTTACCTTCCCGTCATGAGTTACAAATATTTTATCAACTATATAATGTGTCAAAAATCACACGCAACAAACCACAACTTCCTCCACACTATGTGCACATTTGGCTACAACTTATTATGGTGGTAAAGTAAGCATCATATCGTCTTACTTATTTAGCATATTGATTTATATTGTTTTATGTAAATTTCACGTGTGTTTTGTGTGTGTAACAATGTAGGACATAAAGATGGTGCTTAGGAGGTTTGGTAGTAACATCATCTTCTCTAATGGTTTAAGAGATCCTACACATCGTTGTCTTATCAATTAAGTGGAATATGCACGAACATTTTCAATTTGATCGAAAATGCAATATATTGATTAACTGTATTTAAGTTACTAACGATCAACTATATCTAATTGTTTTTTGCAGCGCGTCAAGAAGCATTAAAGAAATAGATCGAGAAGTCACAAAAATTGTGTGGAAAACTAGAATGGGGGTTGAATAGTTTTACCGGTTTTTCGTTTAATTATCTTTTGAAACTTTCCGTTTAATCAAAGATATAAACACAAAGACAATATGTAACATGCAAGTATAAAGAAAGAAACGATCAAACCACAACACGAGTATTTATCGTGGTTCGGCTACAAGGACTCTTTTTCCTTGCCCTACGTCCATGCCCCGAGTATCCAACTCGAGAGTTTCTTTCACTAGTCAACAAGCTCCTTTTACCGGCGGAGAAAACCTTACACGTCGCTTACACGATTACCGACACTAAGCTAGATGTCGAGTTCTTTTACAAGGGTACAACCACTCCCGTTAGTTCTTTTACAAGGGTACAACAACTCTCGTCACACTATGTATTTTAAGGCCTAAAATACTAACCGATCACAACTGAAAACACACAATCAAATGAAGTGTAAACTACACAAAGTCTACACGATTCTAAGCTAACAAGTCTTGCAACATTGTATTGAATACTTGTAACTTTATATGTACTTGTGAACTTCTTTGCTACAAAAGAAACTTCACACAAAATGAAATGTTAAAGGGTTAGATGAATGATATGAATGTGTATGTGTGAAATGTAATGAGAAGTGATTAAACCAAATTCTAACAAATGACTTGGTATATATAGCAAAACCCTCAGCAGCTCTGGCGGATACGGCGGAACCCTCAGATGGGTTCCGCCCGTGTACCTCCAAGGTTCCGTCAGGCTAACAGTAGGTTTTGCAATAAATCTTTCCAAACCAACCAAAGTCACATCAACTTATTTCTAGTCAAACACTTACTTGTGTAAGAAAACTTATGGTGAGTCAAACACACAAACTTACCATAAATGCATGATGTGATGTTAACATTTACTATATAAAGAAATATGTAAATGTAATGTTTTTCTATTTTAAGAATTATAAAAAGTGTTGTGTTTTATATGAAATATAAATGTAGCAAATGTCTAATTATGCAAGTCTTTAAACTAAAAGTATGTTTTACTAAAAACTAAAGTTTACACTTTGTCGTTAACAAAACTTAGCAAAGATCGTAAAATATAAATAACGTTTTTAGGCGATATTTGTATTAACAATCTCCCCTTTTTTGTTGATGACAAAACATAAACTTTGTTTTTAAGTAACTCAAAAATTTTAGTGTTTAAGACTTAAAAAAAATGTTATATTAAACTTGTTTTACTTAAGTGATGAAAATCATTTTAAGTTTATAAGTTAATATATCTTTCTCCTCCTTTTTGTCGAAACAAAAAGAAGAGTAGCGAAGCGGAACTATGCACTTGCTCCCTCTTGGTCGATACTCCCCCTAAAAGGAGTGCCAAGATGAGAATCATGGATTTTGAACCTAAAAAAAAATGGTTAATTGGTGATAATGACATATAATCAAGCTTGTGGTCACCACACTATATGATAATTTAAGCAACCACAATCACAACTCATATATGATCAACCAACAATGCAAATAAGAAAGTAGTAAAAGATGTCATTTCAAGTAAAATTTGACTTTATAAAAGTCAAAGACAAGAAATGAAAAATATCCTCCTACTTCTAAAAATAAAAATAAAAGATAAAAAAATAACCAAGAAATAAATTGAAAAAAAATAAAATCCTACTTCTATAAGTAGAAGTCATTCAACACATTTCCTAAATGGGGCAAAAAGCCTCCAAACTTGGTCTAGGATTTGTTTGGGTGGGAAAGAGCATCCAAACGCTCCATGATGTGTTGTATAGCAAAGCGGGTTTCATCTTGAAATTGGTGAAGCAACATCTTGATGCTTTCACCTATTTTGAGCATTTGCTCACATTGTGAGCAAACATGGTGATGAGTGGGTGGAAATGGGTCGTTTGATGATGGTGGTGGTGGTGTGTTGTTGTTAGTTTCTTGAGTGGAGGATGGGTTTGGTATGGAGTCAAGCAAGGTCGTTTGAAATTCCATTGCTTGATGGAGGTGATTTTCGACCATGCTTTGAATTTCCTCATAGGAAGGAAAAAAAGACTCAAAGGATTGGGATTGAGAATGTGGTGGAATTGAGTGATCATGGTTTTCAAAGTTAGGTTCTCCATATAGAGGACCATGGATGTCATTGAAGATAGGGTGAAACAACAATAGTTTTGGGTGGTGGTACTCTTGTTGTGGTGGTTGGTTGTGGTCAAAAGGATCATGTTGGGCAAGCAATGGTGATGAGTGTGTAAATACTCATCATTTTTAGTCAATTCTGAGCTGCAAAACGATCAAAAATACTCAAAAACGCACCAAAATGCGAAGAAAATCCCAAAGATCGTATTTTATATGTTTCTGATGCAAAACGAGTAAAAACAAACGAAAAACGAACAAAAGTTACATAATTGGCAGTTTCAGTCCCCCGACTTTCAAAATTTTACAAAACTAGTCCTTGGTCAATCATTTTCAAAGAAAAGTCAACCCTTGCTCTTTACAAGTCAAAATGAATCACAAATGATCTTTGGGTAAAACGATTTGGAAAATTACACAATTGGTCCTTATACTTTGGTAAATTGACAATTTTGGTCCTTGAAGTTTAAATGTGGTAAATAATCAAATGAGGTCCTTGGGTAGCTCAAATACGGCAAGTTTAGTCCTTGGAATGAGTTTGGGAAAACGACATGAATGATCCCTTAATTTTCGGACAATTGCAAAAAAGGTCCTTGATGTCACTTGTTACAAACCAAACAGACCAAAAGGTATCATTAAATCCAAATCTATTAACAAGCCCACCCTTGGCCCAAGTTACAGTCAACCCACCCAAGGCCCAAGTTCAAACCCTAAATACGTTTTATTAATAAACGTATACCTCTCTTCCCCACTCAATCAAAACCTGATAATAAAATAACACCATACTCCCCCCACCCCGTGACCACTTCCAGCCAAACCCACTCATCTCTATCCCTTCCCATCACCCTCAAAACCCTCTCCCAATCCCACTAACCCCCTCACATTTATACCTAACACCATTAACCAGTCAAGAGAAGACATGGTGGCAATCCACAACTCGTATTTAGGCGCCAAAGTTGGAATTAAAGGTTGAGATTGTGTTTGGAGAATTCAATGGCTAAGATTGATTTCACAAGGTCCAAGGATGCTGATGAAACCCTAAGAAGATGAAGACAAAGAGAAGCTTAAGTGGTACCTACCACTTTGAAGGTTTAGTATAAATAGATAGTATTTGTAAGCCTCAGGGCATCCATCTTTTATTTTCTGTATTTCTTATGTTTTCAAAAAATCAGTAAGTTCTTTTTGTAATTTCAAGTTAAGATCAATGAAAGAAGCTCTTTGAGTTTTATTTTGTTCACAGTTAATTGGTTTCTTTTAAATTCCTTATTATAGTCTTGTGGTTATATTTAAATTACCTACAAAAATTCTAGATTGAAAAAAAAAGTAAAAAAAAAAAAAGAGAAACAAGCAGAATTCAGAGAAAAAAAAAAAAAAAAGAGAGAAGAAAAAAAAAATCAGAAAATGGTGGAAGTACGAAAAAGAAGCAGTAGCAGAATTGGAGTATTGGTTTAGAGCCCATGGGGGCATTTAAGTGGTCCTTGGTATTTTGGTTCTCAGAATTACATAACTCTTGGATGTCAAGTAGGTTCTTTAAACTTAGTTTACTTTGATTGTTAATTGCTTTGGATGTCTCTTGATTTCTGTTTGTATAAGTCTGGATTAGCTTAGTAACTTAACTCAGTTTGTTAAAAAGAAAAAAATAGTGATTCACTTTTGAACCTGTTGGTACAAGTAAGTTTAGGAGTGTTTGGCTCAACTGCTTCTCTAAGTCCCCAGGTTGTTTGAAAGGGTATTTTCTGTTTGAGCATGTTGTTTTAGGTCCATATAGACAACCAGAGTAAAAAAAATTGGTTATTGTTAGTAAAAAGCAAAAGTCACCCTTTGCAAATCATAGCAGCTCAACTGTTAGAGTAGTGTTCATCAATTCGATATTTATGTAGTTAAGTTTGTTGAAATTGAATTTAAATTATCTTAACTAGTCAATCTGAGTCATCTAAGATCAAAAGAAATTCAGTCAAGTCAACTTGGGATCAAAACTTCAAAAGTCAAAAAATCAATTGTTGGGTGAAATCTCAGATTTTCTAGGAATTTTAGTGAATTTTAGGATAGGATCTAGACCATGAAATTCTTATAGAAGATAGCCTGCCACCTCAACTTTGGATTCCCAAACTCATTGCAATTTTGTGATTTTTGGCGTGGGTCCCACAGCTGCTCAAACGAGGCTGCAGGCCTTCACCCAGTCCCTGCACCAAGTATTGTGGATATTGACCCGTTTCTCTATGGATCATAATGTATTCATTTGATTGATTTATGGTGTAATTTTGGATATTTTTAGATCTTAGATAAGCTGTCGTGAATTACGCATGCTTAATTTGGTTAGGTTGCTTGCTTGTTAGCTTATTTCGGCTCTCCGAATTGCCCCATTGCTGCTCGTTGCTGCTGATACGCATCAGTGGCAATAAATTATTTGATTCGTAGTTCAAATTATTCATCGTTGTCGATCGTGCATTTGTGGTATCTGTTGTTACATTTGTTTAGGGTCGAAGCTTATTAGAACTTGTTTAGCTCGTTTGTGTGTGTGAGATTTCAAAAGAAAAGAAAACAGTTTTGAACAAAAAAAAAATAAAATAAACTCAAATCTGTCATAAATAGAAGAAGGGTCTGTTTGAGTCAGTTCATCTTTAAACTTTGCTTGCGTTTGTATTTTGAGTTGTGAGTTTTGAAAAAGAAGGAAAACAAAATAATAAAATTGCAAAAAGTCTGGTGGGATTCGAACCCCAGACCTCTTGACAACCCAAGACACAACAGACAACACCCTTAACCAAACGTGCCCTTGGGTCTTTTGCAACATTTGTTCCATATTTAATGCTTTATGTAGTCCTTAGTTTGTTTAAGCATATTTGCTTGTTACTGCTTATTTGCAGCTTATCCCTTGAGCTTATTTTCTAGTTTTCATTTTTCCTCAGTCGCTTTTAGGCTAATTAATTTTCCAGAAAAGTTTCATAATTTTTAAAATAGCCTAGGTATTTATTTTGACTTTATTTCATTAAATCAGTAATAAATTCGTAATAAATAGAATTTTTGTCGAAAAATTAATTTTCTTTTTTCTAAAATTTTCTTTTGTCTTTTAGTACGTTAGAAAATTATTCGTAAACCCGTAGGACGTTTAGAACTTAAAATTCACGTTTTATATTGCGCACTCGCGTAATTTTTAATTAAACGTCACGTTTTTCATTTAGTTAATGTTTTAGGATTTACGATACCTAATTATGTTTTCCCGTAGTGTTTTTAGGTATTTCTTAGATTGTTAGTTGCCTTAGGTTAATTTACTTTTACACTCGTTCGTTAATTTTCAAATTCGTTAATTTAACGTATTGCAAAACCAAATAACCTTTCCAATCATACAAGAATTTAATCCAAATCTCATTCGAAGCTTTCCATTCACACCTCGTTGGGGTACGACCCGGGAAATCACTTCCCGGTCTCACAATTTGAATATCACTTTCACAAGTTTTGCGAGGTAATCGTTTTCCTAAACGGTTTACTTGTATTACTTCACGATTATTTGTCTCACGACAAATTGTTGATATTTTGATAAAATTGTTGTTTGCACACACCAAAACACAACGAATCAAAT
Source organism: Artemisia argyi (assembly GCA_030686995.1). NCBI lineage: Eukaryota > Viridiplantae > Streptophyta > Magnoliopsida > Asterales > Asteraceae > Artemisia > Artemisia argyi. Next base: position 120,589,170 of record CM060677.1, on the reverse strand, counting down.
GGCGCCGCTGCCGGGGAGGCTATGTGTCGAAAGTCTCGATAAGGTTTAGACGATTAGTCTTGTAGAACCTTCGCAAGAAGTTACGCTTTTATAAAACATATAAAAGACCAAAAATATTTTTCTTTTGTTTCTAGTATATGTATTATATCTATAAAAGATAAAGAAAAACACAAAAAGATTTTCCCGTTTCATTGTTTAATAAATACAACGTTAAAATCTTACCACCGCAAACCAAGGCAGAACACCTACCAACTGGGGGTGTGACCATAATAAGTTCCCAAACAAAAGATCAAAACTTGCCTTTGTATCACTTGCGTTTTGGAAAACTTTTAAACGAAAAACACACTTTAAGAGGAGTCAAAACGGTATGTGGCGATCCAACGAACTTCGCCCAGTGAGAGATCCATTCTTCTCTCCCGCTCATTTGTGTGTTTTTCTTTAGAAGTTAACCTTGCGTACTTGATTATTGGTTTAAGTTCCCTTGTCTTTAAAGTGGTATTGTTTTAATTGATATTTTTGTGGTGCATGCGCACACGTTCGTCTATGATGAGTGCTTAATCACTCATCCTTTTTAGGCCTTATTTCAGACCAAAAATATCAAATACTAACCTAAAATGCCAAGAGAATGCATGTTTTTGTATTTGTGTATGTGCAGGTACGGATATATGAAAAATGAACGAAAACGAAGCAAAACCGACAAAAACGAGCACGAGATTGGAAAAAGGTCAAAAGCCGTAGCCGGGGAAGCAAAATGATCAAAGATAGCTCACAATGCTCATAAGAGTCCTCAGAGATTCAGAAAGTTTCAATATTGGTCCTTGGATAAAGTTTGGAGAGATTGGCAGATTTGGTCCCTCAATATTTCATAATTACAACATTAGCCCTTGTTTTTATACTACAACACAACCGGATCCACTAATATCCTACACCCAGCCCACCACTTGTCCAAGCCCACCCACCTTTTATATATTATACCCCCAAGCCCATTCCCTCACTTAATTTTACCCGGTCCAACCAAATCATAATAATAATAAAAATCCCACACTTTTACCCGCCCCCCAAACTTTAACCTTTCCCAGGTTTGTTACTGTTCGTAGAACCCTAACACCCCACCACCAAAATTACCCCAAGATAAGTTATTATTACCCAATTATTGGATACCAGTGATGTCAGGGAATGTTTGTGGGACATGTGGTTCAATCAAGAGCACTCCTAGGAGGTGTCACATCCACCCATCAATCCAACGGATGATATTGAAGCGTGGAAAAGAAGCTGAATCCAAGGGCTATGATGAGAAGGTCTAGAGGGTTCTCAAACCCTAGCAGTTCCCATCATCTCAGGCTATATATACTCTCCTCACATCACCATTAGAACCTGTTAGACTAGGGTGAGATTTTAGGAGTAGGATTAGTTTAGTAGCTTTAGCTTATTGTAATTCAGTTTTCAGCTTTCGTTTATTGTATTACTGGTTTTATAATTTGTACTCTCTTTTAATTTTCAATAAATTCAAGTTTTCATTTAATCTCTTTAATTCTCAAGCAATACATTTTTTCAAATTCTGTCTCAAGTAATGTTCTCAGAAGCTGATTCAAGCTTCAAAATAAGCTCTTAGACAATTTTGATATCTAGTTTCTGCTTAGGTTGGTTGTATGGTTTGGTAAATGAAAATCAAAGAGGTAATATATGGTGATGAATCCTGGGTTTCTGGTTATTGTTTATGGTTGCTGAGGTGGTTTATAGGCCTATCATAGAGATAGGCTGTGAGGGAACATCCTCTCTGTTTGGCTGAGAGGAGGTAGTAAGCCTTCTATTATTTAAATTTTGCTAGTCTCTTATATCATCTCTACTTACTGTTTCATTACTTTATCCACCTATTGGATCTGTGTTGGTGAGTTGTGGTGTTTTAGATAGTTGATGCTGTTTTTGTTGATTAATCTTTTGTGTTGGATTGTTTATTTGAATTAGTCCATTACTGTCTTGCTTCATTTGTAGTTGACTGCATGATTGAATCTTATTTGAGCATAACTGTTTCCGTTTCCTTATTTAGCATACTTGTTCATTATTATTATTAGTTTGGTGGTTTAGATTGATTGGACACTGAGTATACTGATTTGGAGTTGAGTTTGAAAGGAAATTGTGAAATAGGTTCTCATCAGGGGTGTTTGGTTCAGGTTTTAAATCATATAGGGTAGTGTTTTCTTGTCCATCATTCTGCACTAGTAGTTTCCTTAAGATTAATAGTTATCAACTGTAGCATTATATTCATAAGTCACAAAGCAAAAGTCAAAATGAGGTTGTTGTTTCATTTCTTTTTGCACACTCAAAGTTCTGCTACTATAATCTTTTAATACTGTTAGATTTAGATTGTACTTAGGTGAATTAGAACTTAATTTAGCTTAACATTACATTTAGGATAAGCTAGGTGCATCAGAATCTCAAATTAGTCAAAGTTCTTGTTTAATCTAAAAGTCAAAATCATTTTGAGACTCAGATTTTGGGTCAAACTTTGGGATCATCTGTAGGGCTTATTAGTAATTGGAAATAAGTTTGGATTGATGTTTTTAATAGCTTAGCAGTAGGTTAATCAATAGCAAAAAGAATTTTTAAAATTGGAACTTATTTGCTTATCTAATAAGCTCTAGGAAGTTGGCTGATCAGCTTGTTAAGTCCCCTGCACCATCAGTGTTTCACTAAGTTCAAGGCCATCATTAGGTAATTAAAATAGATCGTAAGTGTGATTTCATGGTTTTTGTGAGATCTCAGGTTGGTATTAAGTGTTTGGCCCCCATCAGCTTTTAGTTCTTAGCTTATTTGCTGAGCTTATTAGCCCTATTTAGTTGATAGGTCTAGGCTAGTTCCTGTTTTCTTAAACAGGGCTGCAACTTGGTTTGGTTGATCATTAGTTGTATTTTGTTGGGTCTCTGTGTCACTTTATGCCTATAGTAGCTAGTTCAGTAGAGTAGTACCCAAGTGCTTATCTGTTTTGGCTTTTAGCTTATTTCATATAGCTTATTTGAACACATTTGATGCCTAACCTGTGTTTCTGAGTTCATTTGCTTTCAAATCAGTTTCATTGAGCTTATATCTGTTGTGTTTACCTTCTGTAATCATTTTGAGCTTATTAGTGCATAACTGCTTATCATCATAGCTTATTTGAACTGCTTATTGGTCCTTATCTGTGTTTCTCTGTGTTTTCTGGTCTGAGTACTGCTCATATAAGCTTATTTGAGTCATAAAACTATCTGGTCAAAGTTTCAGGTCAATTGGTCAAGAAGTGCTTATTAATAAGCACTTTTAATTAAGCAGTTTGGAGCTAATAAGCAGTTCCACTGCTTATTTTTCCATTTTTATATTTTTCCTAGATTAAGAACATTATTTTAGAATTTCCCTGAAATTTTCATATTTTTCTGAGTCCATTTGCTATTTTTCTTATTTAATTTTCATTTATATTCATTTTTAATTACTTTTTAATTATTAAAAAATACAAAAAAATCTAAAAAGGCCCAGAAAAGTCCAAAAAAAAATATTAGAAAATTATTTTTAGTTATTTTAGAATTTTAGAAAGTAAATTTGCATTTTTCTCACTTTATTTACATTTTCTTTTAATTTTTAAATAGTTAAATTAGTTTTTAATTCATAAAAAATTATTAAAAAGTAAAAAAAAAATATTTTTCTTTTTCTCAAAATTTTCTTTTATCATTTTTGAATTTTAGAAATTATTTTCAAGTCCGTAGGAGTAGTGTAGCTTAAAAGTCGCGTTTTATTTCGCGCGTTGACGTTTATTTTACGTTTTAGGTTACGTTTTCGATTCTACGTTACGTTTCTTGTTTCCTTATTTGATTTACGTGCTTTTGTGATTATTTGTGTTTTATTTACTATTTCTTAGTGTAAATTCATCAATATCACTTTTTACCACTTTTCACGACACGATTTTCCGAATCGAGGATTCGAAGTTCCATTCAACTTTCGTTGGGATACGACCTCGGGTTATCCGTATTTCTTTGCGGATCTCTTGAGCTTACTACTATACTATAATTGATATATTGTGTTCTCACGAATACCAATCAATTTTTGGCGCCGCTGCCGGGGAAGGTTGAAGTGAATTTTTGATTTTCGTTTTTCGAAATTGTGTTTTGAAAACCTTCCTTGTATATATTTTCTATAAAAACCAAAAAAAAAATTGAAAAATCAAAAACACTTTTCCTAAAGTGTTTTCAAAAATACCAAAATAATAATAAAGTTATTGCCTCGACTCGACCGAAAGGAGGAGCGTTGTAAACCAAATAAGCTTGCTAATCGGATTACTTTAATTCTACATCCGAGTAGTTTTGAAGGAAACGGTTACAATTAACGTAACGTAGAAAAAAAGAAAAACAAAAGAAAATAAAAGTTTTAAGAAAAACACAAAAAGATTTTCCTTTTCTACTTTGATTTTCTTTTTCAAAAATTTAAAACCAAAAATAATCTTCTTATCCTCTTATCATTTGATTCTTATTCTTTAACCCTCTATATCGATAATTCTTATGGATCCAATTTGTTTTAAATGTGGGGAACCGTTCTTCGGAGGTTCATGTGTTTGGTGTACATGCGGACGGTGTGGTAACGATATTCAAAACGGAAGTTGTTGGTTTTGCGTTTCAAATACATACAACAACTTTCCAAATTTTTCCGACTACCCACCTCAGCCCGATTATTCTCACAACGATTACAATTCATATGAGCAAGATCCGTACTTCAATGATGAATCGTTTCAAAATGCACCGATCTTACAACTACAAAACGGTTGTGAGAATTGTGGAGGTCCACATTTTAGCACCGATTGTCAAACAAGGGAACCGTTTCCTTATGACAATAATTATCACGACCAACCTCCACAATACGACACGATTCTCACGGTTCAGAATGAAATTCTTAAAATGATGACTACTCAAAATGACTTTAATGAGATGTGTCTGAATACAATAAATCTTTTTAAGGAGGTAATTCGTATGAGAGAACAAGAACCGGAGACCATAACGGAAGTGGCGGAAATTGCTAGCTCTCAGAGCACACCACTTGTCCCACCTCCGGATTCTTCAAAATTTCAATTTTGTGAGTATTGTATGTACGATGATGATGATGATTCCACAATTACAATCGCTCTTAATCCTCAAAATGAATCTATCTCTCCTTCCGTAGAACCCGATGACTCTCTAAAAATGGGGGACGAGCATCTTAACACTATTCCGGAAACGGAATCAGACAAATTCAATAAGTCTAGTGTTGAGAACCTCGTCCCAATCCCAAGTGAGTCCGAGGAGATTTCTAACGATAATGACGAGGATGATGATGACCTTGTTCCAAGGGTTTCCGAATCATTCAATATGACTTTCACAAATCCGTTATTCGATTTCGATTTAGATTTGACTCTTGATAATCCAATCTTCGATATTTCTTGTGATGAGTCCGAAATGGAACCCGAGGTCCAGGACTCGCATGATATGATTGATTCTCCTCACGAGAAGTTCTCCGATGAACTTACTCATACTATCTCTCCACCGGAAATTGAAAATGACGAGAATGGCTTTCAAAGAAACATGCTTATTGAAGAAATACGTGATGATTTACTTCCTAATACCGACTCGATTCTCGTTGATTTACCATCTTTTCGTCCACCTGCGAAACCGCCGGATGTAGATTTTGAGTTCGATATTAATGAAGTTGTTGGAGTGGTGGACGAAACTTATGATCATGATGATCCCGTGCTTGATATTTTACCCACCCAACCCACCCATGATTCTGATGATGTTTATGCTTTTACCATCTGGGTGTTTTATCCTTTCTTTGATTATCCCATCATTTCTTCTTTCCACTCCACCGGGAGTGAGGATACCGTTTTTGACCCCGGTATCTCCGTTTATTATGCCGGTTGTCCGTTCCATCTGCTCTCCCCAAGGACGAATTAATTCGGGGATCGAGTCAAGCTCATGTGACTCGGAATTAAAAAACAAGCGCTTCGTGGGAGGCACCCCATGCTTATCCATTTCATCTTCTTAAATTTCTATTTTCTTTAATAACGTGACGTGAGGGGGGCGACCCTTTCCAAACTTGTGTTTTCGTGGTTGTTTGTGAATGTTCAGGAATTTCCCCGAAGTTTGAAGACTCTCGTGCTCGTGGTTTGCCGTTCTCTCCACTCGAGTCTCATCCTTCGCTGCTCTTTCGGAAATTCACCATATCCAAAATCTTATCGACTAACGTTTATCTCTTGGCATACTTAATAAATGGCCTTAGATATTACGTAGGATTACCCGTACCCTTAAAACATTGAGGACAATGTTTGACTTTAGTCTGGGGGGGTGAATCTTCGATTCGATTTGACCTGTTACCATCGTATGAGCTGTTAACTTACGCAACTCCGTTTTCCACCAAAATTTTAAATTTTTGTCACTTTTTTATATGCAAAAAAAAAAAAAAAAAAAAAAAAAAAAAAAAAAAATTGAATGATATATGATATGAATAATAAGATTTGACACCTTGTTTTGACTTTCCTACTGGCGAGAGTAGAAATAAATGTTTCGACTTGACCGGGCGTGTTGAGCCCTAGCTCGTCTCCCTTAACCAATATAATCAAAAGATTATGGCTAAGCATCCGCGGATCTCATTACTTGGGATTTTAAATTTGCGGAGATCGAGGAATGATAGAGTTTATTTAGAAGTTTCGTGCTATACACGGATCTCAACCTTGGGATTTAAAAAACCCACGAGAGGTACTTGTGGCCTCCTTGTTCCCACAAGCTTGCATACCCATATAAATAGATGTCTAGGATTAATTAAGGGTATACGGTTTGGGCAATACTTAGTTTTTTCTCGTTCCCAACAAAATTTCTGCATATGAGGGTTTGGTACACATTGGGGTACTGCCAGTGTTACGGTAAAATAGACTATTGCATCTTGCCGGTTCGCAGCCGATGTTGTGATCTTAGTAAAGGCCGTAGGACTTGGAGTTTGGCATATGATTATGAATATCAATAATAATAATCCAAAGCCAAATAAAAAGGCAGAGGAATCCAAAGCTATAAAAAAGCATGCGGATATAAATCCAAAAGTCATAATAAAGCTCTTGCATCTTGGCGGCTCAAAACCGTTGTTGTAATTGAAATAAAGGACTAAGGAGGAAATATTATTAAAGTGATTATAGTTATGCAAAAGTGCCAAGCTTCGACTCCGGGGGTTTTCCCTAATAAAAAGCTTCCGTTTCGTGTATCAGTCATGGTATGTCTCGGTCGTAAATAAAAAGGGAGGCCTCCACAAATCGTGTTAAATCAGAGACCTTCATGTGGACCCGACTTTTGTATGCAGAGGTTTTCGAGGGAAAGTTTGGAAACTACTTAGCGTTCAAATTTTGTGCTCTTATCGAACTAACAAATATCAAAACGAGAAAATATGAAGCAATTCATTTCTCAACAAATTAAAATCCTGAGATACAAAACATAGGACCTGGGAACAAGAGGTAATACACAAGTAACTTTTGTGGGCAGTGTTAGCATCTAACTTCTAGTTAAACAATGATCTCGATTTTACGCTTAGTTTGGGAGCTTGTGAAAAATCAAGGATGACGATTTTTATCCGTATGGTCTCTTCTCCGTGAGAAGTGTTTCTACTCGTTGACCCTGAAAATTATCAACAGATATGAATTGGTAATGAAAGTCAAAATAAACCGTCACATATAAAAATGAAAAAATACAAAAAGAGTAGTAGTAGTTATTATTTATGAAAAATCGGAAAACGGAGCATTTTTGAGAATAAATGATTTTACTATCTCTTTTGAAAGTCATTGCTATTTTACAACGTCAGTAAAAAGAGGTTTTGAAATTATTTATCTTTTAAGCGTAAGGTGATGACATTGCGTGAGGGCACGGCAATACCTTAGTCTGGGGGATTTTGATGAGTGCTTAATCACTCATCCTTTTTAGGCCTTATTTCAGACCAAAAATATCAAATACTAACCTAAAATGCCAAGAGAATGCATGTTTTTGTATTTGTGTATGTGCAGGTACGGATATATGAAAAATGAACGAAAACGAAGCAAAACCGACAAAAACGAGCACGAGATTGGAAAAAGGTCAAAAGCCGTAGCCGGGGAAGCAAAATGATCAAAGATAGCTCACAATGCTCATAAGAGTCCTCAGAGATTCAGAAAGTTTCAATATTGGTCCTTGGATAAAGTTTGGAGAGATTGGCAGATTTGGTCCCTCAATATTTCATAATTACAACATTAGCCCTTGTTTTTATACTACAACACAACCGGATCCACTAATATCCTACACCCAGCCCACCACTTGTCCAATCCCACCCACCTTTTATATATTATACCCCCAAGCCCATTCCCTCACTTAATTTTACCCGGTCCAACCAAATCATAATAATAATAAAAATCCCACACTTTTACCCGCCCCCCAAACTTTAACCTTTCCCAGGTTTGTTACTGTTCGTAGAACCCTAACACCCCACCACCAAAATTACCCCAAGATAAGTTATTATTACCCAATTATTGGATACCAGTGATGTCAGGGAATGTTTGTGGGACACGTGGTTCAATCAAGAGCACTCCTAGGAGGTGTCACATCCACCCATCAATCCAACGGATGATATTGAAGCGTGGAAAAGAAGCTGAATCCAAGGGCTATGATGAGAAGGTCTAGAGGGTTCTCAAACCCTAGCAGTTCCCATCATCTCAGGCTATATATACTCTCCTCACATCACCATTAGAACCTGTTAGACTAGGGTGAGATTTTAGGAGTAGGATTAGTTTAGTAGCTTTAGCTTATTGTAATTCAGTTTTCAGCTTTCGTTTATTGTATTACTGGTTTTATAATTTGTACTCTCTTTTAATTTTCAATAAATTCAAGTTTTCATTTAATCTCTTTAATTCTCAAGCAATACATTTTTTCAAATTCTGTCTCAAGTAATGTTCTCAGAAGCTGATTCAAGCTTCAAAATAAGCTCTTAGACAATTTTGATATCTAGTTTCTGCTTAGGTTGGTTGTATGGTTTGGTAAATGAAAATCAAAGAGGTAATATATGGTGATGAATCCTGGGTTTCTGGTTATTGTTTATGGTTGCTGAGGTGGTTTATAGGCCTATCATAGAGATAGGCTGTGAGGGAACATCCTCTCTGTTTGGCTGAGAGGAGGTAGTAAGCCTTCTATTATTTAAATTTTGCTAGTCTCTTATATCATCTCTACTTACTGTTTCATTACTTTATCCACCTATTGGATCTGTGTTGGTGAGTTGTGGTGTTTTAGATAGTTGATGCTGTTTTTGTTGATTAATCTTTTGTGTTGGATTGTTTATTTGAATTAGTCCATTACTGTCTTGCTTCATTTGTAGTTGACTGCATGATTGAATCTTATTTGAGCATAACTATTTCCGTTTCCTTATTTAGCATACTTGTTCATTATTATTATTAGTTTGGTGGTTTAGATTGATTGGACACTGAGTATACTGATTTGGAGTTGAGTTTGAAAGGAAATTGTGAAATAGGTTCTCATCAGGGGTGTTTGGTTCAGGTTTTAAATCATATAGGGTAGTGTTTTCTTGTCCATCATTCTGCACTAGTAGTTTCCTTAAGATTAATAGTTATCAACTGTAGCATTATATTCATAAGTCACAAAGCAAAAGTCAAAATGAGGTTGTTGTTTCATTTCTGTTTGCACACTCAAAGTTCTGCTACTATAATCTTTTAATACTGTTAGATTTAGATTGTACTTAGGTGAATTAGAACTTAATTTAGCTTAACATTACATTTAGGATAAGCTAGGTGCATCAGAATCTCAAATTAGTCAAAGTTCTTGTTTAATCTAAAAGTCAAAATCATTTTGAGACTCAGATTTTGGGTCAAACTTTGGGATCATCTGTAGGGCTTATTAGTAATTGGAAATAAGTTTGGATTGATGTTTTTAATAGCTTAGCAGTAGGTTAATCAATAGCAAAAAGAATTTTTAAAATTGGAACTTATTTGCTTATCTAATAAGCTCTAGGAAGTTGGCTGATCAGCTTGTTAAGTCCCCTGCACCATCAGTGTTTCACTAAGTTCAAGGCCATCATTAGGTAATTAAAATAGATCGTAAGTGTGATTTCATGGTTTTTGTGAGATCTCAGGTTGGTATTAAGTGTTTGGCCCCCATCAGCTTTTAGTTCTTAGCTTATTTGCTGAGCTTATTAGCCCTATTTAGTTGATAGGTCTAGGCTAGTTCCTGTTTTCTTAAACAGGGCTGCAACTTGGTTTGGTTGATCATTAGTTGTATTTTGTTGGGTCTCTGTGTCACTTTATGCCTATAGTAGCTAGTTCAGTAGAGTAGTACCCAAGTGCTTATCTGTTTTGGCTTTTAGCTTATTTCATATAGCTTATTTGAACACATTTGATGCCTAACCTGTGTTTCTGAGTTCATTTGCTTTCAAATCAGTTTCATTGAGCTTATATCTGTTGTGTTTACCTTCTGTAATCATTTTGAGCTTATTAGTGCATAACTGCTTATCATCATAGCTTATTTGAACTGCTTATTGGTCCTTATCTGTGTTTCTCTGTGTTTTCTGGTCTGAGTACTGCTCATATAAGCTTATTTGAGTCATAAAACTATCTGGTCAAAGTTTCAGGTCAATTGGTCAAGAAGTGCTTATTAATAAGCACTTTTAATTAAGCAGTTTGGAGCTAATAAGCAGTTCCACTGCTTATTTTTCCATTTTTATATTTTTCCTAGATTAAGAACATTATTTTAGAATTTCCCTGAAATTTTCATATTTTTCTGAGTCCATTTGCTATTTTTCTTATTTAATTTTCATTTATATTCATTTTTAATTACTTTTTAATTATTAAAAAATACAAAAAAATCTAAAAAGGCCCAGAAAAGTCCAAAAAAAAATATTAGAAAATTATTTTTAGTTATTTTAGAATTTTAGAAAGTAAATTTGCATTTTTCTCACTTTATTTACATTTTCTTTTAATTTTTAAATAGTTAAATTAGTTTTTAATTCATAAAAAATTATTAAAAAGTAAAAAAAAAATATTTTTCTTTTTCTCAAAATTTTCTTTTATCATTTTTGAATTTTAGAAATTATTTCCAAGTCCGTAGGAGTAGTGTAGCTTAAAAGTCGCGTTTTATTTCGCGCGTTGACGTTTATTTTACGTTTTAGGTTACGTTTTCGATTCTACGTTACGTTTCTTGTTTCCTTATTTGATTTACGTGCTTTTGTGATTATTTGTGTTTTATTTACTATTTCTTAGTGTAAATTCATCAATATCACTTTTTACCACTTTTCACGACACGATTTTCCGAATCGAGGATTCGAAGTTCCATTCAACTTTCGTTGGGATACGACCTCGGGTTATCCGTATTTCTTTGCGGATCTCTTGAGCTTACTACTATACTATAATTGATATATTGTGTTCTCACGAATACCAATCAGTCTACGTCAACGAGTCCTTTGCAATCGCTTAATAACATTCCGAGAAGGCGTAATCGACGACGTACCAATCGAATAGTCGAACCCGAGTTTCTTACTATTCCCATCATGGCGGCCGAGCCCACTATGAATGAGCTTCTCCAAGCACCCATCGAGGGTTACGGAGATGCTATCATCATTCCAGCCATCGTGGCTGACAATTTCGAACTTAATACGGGGTTGATTAACTTAGTCACCTCGCGTCAATTCTATGGTTTCGAGAGGGACGATCCTCAAGATCACATTCGATGGTTCAACAAAATCACGTCTACCGTCAAATGCAAAAATGTCCCTGAGGAGGCTATCAAACTTCTTCTCTTCCCGTTTTCCCTCGATGGGGCTGCCAAAAATTGGCTAGACAAATAACCCCCTATTGAAACATGGGAAGATTTGGTCAAGAAGTTTGTGAACGAATTCTTTCCTCCATCCAAAACCACCGCCCTCAAGAATGAGATCATGAAATTTACTCAAAAATTTGATGAATCATTCGGTGAGGCATGGGATCATTACAAGGACATGCTTCGAAAATGTCCTCATCACGGTTTCTCCGAGTTAATGCAACTCGACACTTTCTATAATGGTGTGAGCCAAGTCGATCAAGACTCTCTTAATGCCTCCGCGGGAGGCAACTTCTTGAATCGCACCACCAAAGATGCTTTGATGATCATTGAAAATAAATCTAAGGTCCGCATTCCACGAAGCAAATTGATTGTTTCGCAAATTAATGTTGGTCCTTCTTCCTCATCACCCGTGGCTCAATCTAGCACCGATGCTAGACTTGACAAGCTCACGGAAGCTATTCATGCTTTGGTTCTCACCAAAACAAAGAAAGTCTCTTCTCAACCTGCTGAAGTCAAAAAGGTTGACACTTGTGTTACTTGTGGTGGTCCAAACGCTTACTACAATTGTACTGCCACCGATGGCAATCCATTTGAAGTTAATGCTATAGTCGGTAATTCCAATCAAGGAGGTAACCAATACCGTCCTCAAATGGAACAAAATTACCGTACTAACAATCAAAGTGGTCCACCCGGTTTTTCTCAACCCAACAATCCAAATAGATTCAATCAAAATCAACAACAAAGAAACCCGAATGTTCAAAACCAATTTCAAGCCCCTATGAACCAATATCAAAATCAAGGGGGAAATTACAACCAAGGTTCTCACAATCAAGGAAACTTGAATAGAAACCAAGGTTATGGTAATTTCAATCAAGGAAACAATTTTCATGGTAATCAAAACCATGGAAATTTCCAAAATCAAGGTTTCAATCAAAACAACCGAGCTCAAGACTTTCCTCAAAATCAAAACGTTGCTCAACCTCAATCATCAACCGATGAATTGTTGAAGCAATTTATGAAAGGTCAAGAAGAAACTAACAGGTTGTTGATCGGTCAGATTTCTGAACTTAAGAAGTCTTTAAATGATCGACCTTCGGGATCGGGAACGCTACCAAGCAACACGATCGCCAACCCGAAGGGCGATGTAAAGGCGATCACAACCCGTAGTGGAGTTTCTTATGATGGACCCACGGTTCCTATTACCTCATCTTCTTCTCCTCCCGAGGTAGTGGAACGTGAACAAGAGGCTACAACGGATAAGGTGCAAATCACAAGTACACGAAGTACCGCACAAGTCCAACCTCATGTTGTCCCAAAAACCAAATCTAAACCGGGAATTGTTTTTGAACCCTCGGAAAATCCCGTTCAACAAAAAGCTTCAATACCATATCCTTCGCGTTTAAATGATCAAAGACTCCGCGAGCAAACTAATGATCAAATGAAAAAAGTTTCTTGAAATTTTTCAAAAGTTACACTTCGACATTAGTTTCGCGGATGCTCTTCTCTATATGCCCAAGTTTGCTTCCACTTTCAAGAGTCTTCTAAGTAACAAAGAGAAACTATTTGAACTCTCCAAAACTCGTTTGAACGAAAATTGTTCGGCGGTCCTCCTAAAGAAACTTCCTGAAAAATTAGGGGACCCCGGAAAATTTCTCATTCCATGTGATTTCCAAAAGCTTGAGGAATGCATTGCCTTGGCCGATCTTGGCGCTAGCATAAACCTCATGCCTTTCTCCATTTGGCAAAAACTTTCACTTCCCGAGCTTACACCAACATGAATGACTCTCGAATTAGCAACCCGTTCGGTTATGATTCCGAAGGGTATTGCTGAAGATGTCTTTGTGAAGGTTGGCAAGTTCCATTTTCCTGCCGACTTCGTAGTCGTTGGTTTTGATGCCGATCCTCGTGTCCCCCTTATTTTGGGAAAACCATTCTTAAAAACGGCTCGTGCATTGATCGACCTCTTCGAAGGAGAAATGACTCTTAGAGTTGTCGATGAGAAATTGATCATAAACATCGAAAACACTTCAAAAGATCTTCTCGACCTTGAACGAGAAGAAATCAACCGACTTGATGTCATCGATTTTGCATGTGATGACCATATTGAAGAAGTGTTAAATGTGCAAGGATCAATCAATCCTTCCAATGATGTCTCTCCCCCCTCTGTTACTCCATTTTTGGGAGGTGACTTCATTTTGGAAGAAACCGAAGCTTGTTTGTCGTGTGATTCTCATGTTGATTATGATTCAATCAATCCCGAGGAAGACATACTTCTCCTTGAGAAGTTGCTAAATGATGATCCATCATCTCTTCCTCCAAAAGAACTTCATAATGTGGAAGTCAAAGATGTTGAAAAAACTGATGACTTTCCTGAGGTCGAACTCAAGGAACTTCCGCCTCATCTCGAGTACGCGTTTTTGGAGGGTGACGATAAGTTTCCCGTCATAATCGCTAAAGACTTGAATGAGGAAAACAAAACCGCTCTTCTCAAGGTTTTAAAGTCACACAAGCGAGCCATTGCTTGGAGACTTTCCGACATCAAGGATATTAACCCGGAATTTTGTATGCACAAAATTTTGATGGAGGATGACTATAAACCGGCGGTTCAACAACAAAGACGGGTAAATCCTAAGATTCATGAGGTTATCAAGCAAGAGGTCATTAAACTTCTTGATGCCGGTTTGATTTACCCTATTTCGGATAGTCCTTGGGTGAGTCCCGTTCATTGTGTGCCCAAAAAGGGGGGCATCAGAGTTGTAAAAAATGATGATAACGAGTTAATTCCGACTCGATTGGTAACGGGTTGGCGCATTTGCATTGATTATCGAAAATTAAACGACGCCACTCGTAAAGACCACTTTCCATTACCTTTCATGGATCAAATGCTCGAAAGATTGGCGGGAAACGAATACTATTGTTTCCTTGACGGTTTTTCGGGTTATTTCCATATTCCCATAGATCCTCAAGATCAAGAAAAAACGACTTTTACGTGCCCATACGGAACATTTGCTTATCGACGCATGCCTTTTGGCTTATGTAATACTCCAGGCACGTTTCAAAGATGCATGATGGCCATTTTTCACGACATGATCGAGAAAACAATGGAGGTCTTCATGGATGATTTTTCGGTCGTTGGGAATTCATTCGAATCGTGTCTCTCCAATTTAGACAAAATGCTTCAAAGGTGTGAAGACACCAATCTTAGTCTAAATTGGGAGAAAAGTCATTTCATGGTCAAGGAAGGAATTGTCCTTGGCCATAAGATTTCCAAGAGTGGGATTGAGGTTGATAAAGCTAAAATCGAAGTCATTGCTAAGCTTCCTCCTCCCACTACTGTCAAAGGTGTTCGGAGTTTCCTGGGTCATGCCGGCTTCTATCGTAGATTCATTCAAGATTTCTCAAAAATAGCTAGGCCTATGACCCGACTTCTTGAAAAAGAGACTCCATTTGTCTTTTCCGATGAGTGCATTGAAGCTTTTCAAAATCTCAAGAAAAAGCTTACCGAAGCACCCATTTTAGTTGCCCCCGATTGGGACCTACCTTTCGAACTCATGTGTGATGCAAGTGACTTTGCAATAGGTGCGGTCTTGGGGCAACGAAAAACCAAACATTTTCATCCGATTCATTATGCAAGCAAGACCTTGACCGAAGCTCAAGCTCATTACACCACAACGGAAAAAGAATTACTAGCCGTGGTGTATGCGTTTGAGAAGTTTCGGCCATATTTGATCTTGACTAAGTGCATAGTGTACACGGACCACTCGGCTCTAAAATATCTCTTTGCCAAGCAAGACGCAAAGCCGAGATTGCTCCGTTGGGTTCTCCTCCTACAAGAATTTGATATCATCATTCGTGATAAAAAGGGAGCCGAGAACCTCGCTGCTGACCATCTTTCCCGATTGGAGAATCCTCATCAAGGAGTTCTCGAGAAAAAGGAAATAAACGAAACATTTCCTCTCGAGACACTCAATGTGATTTTCTCTCGTGGTAATTCTAGTACCCCATGGTTTACCGACTTTGCAAACTACCATGCGGGGAACTTCGTTGTCAAAGGGATGTCGTCCCACCAAAAGAGCAAGTTTTTCAAAAATGTTAATCACTACTTTTGGGATGATCCCTATCTGTTTAAAATTTGTGCGGATCAGGTTATTCGAAGGTGTGTTCATGGCCAAGAAGCCATGGAAATCCTAAAGGCTTGTCATAATGGACCCACCGGGGGACATCATGGCCCGAACTACACCGCTCGAAAAGTATTTGAGTCCGGTTTTTATTGGCCCTCCATTTATAAAGACGCCCATGACCTAGTCAAATCTTGTGACTCGTGTCAACGTCAAGGGAAAATCACCCAACGGGATGAAATGCCTCAAAACGTCATCCAAGTGTGTGAAATCTTTGATGTTTGGGGCATAGACTTTATGGGGCCGTTCCCGTCTTCACGAGGGAACAAGTACATACTCGTGGCCGTTGACTACTTGTCAAAATGGGTCGAAGCAAAAGCTCTCCCAACCAACGATGCCCGAGTAGTTGTCAAGTTTTTGAAATCGTTATTCTCAAGGTTTGGAACTCCCCGAGCTATCATAAGCGATCACGGTACTCACTTTTGCAACGAACAATTTGCAAAAGCCATGCTCAAGTATGGTGTCACTCACCGACTTGCTACCGCTTATCACCCACAAACGAGTGGGCAAGTGGAGGTTTCAAACCGAGGTTTGAAAAGAATTCTTGAAAGAACCGTAGGCGAAAACCGTGCCTCTTGGTCGGATAAGTTAGACGACGCTCTATGGGATTTTCGTACGGCTTATAAAACACCCATCGGGTGTACTCCTTATAAGCTCGTGTATGGAAAAGCTTGTCATCTACCGATAGAGCACAAAGCCTACTGGGCTTTGAAGAATGCAAATTTCGATCTTAAGTCTGCGGGTGATCACAGGAAAGTTCAACTTAATGAACTCAATGAACTTCGTGATCAAGCTTACGAAAACTCTTTAATCTATAAAGAGAAAACCAAAAAGATCCATGACTCCAAAATTAAGAACCGCGTTTTCAACGTTGGTGACCGAGTCCTTCTTTTTAACTCTCGATTAAAGATCTTTTCGGGTAAGCTTAAAACCCGTTGGACCGGACCTTTCACCGTTGCCAAAGTCTATCCTTATGGTACCGTCGAGTTATCTCAAGACGACGGTCCAAATTTCAAAGTAAATGGGCATCGGTTGAAACACTATTTTGGAGGGGACATACCACCTATTGTCCCAGACCTCCAAACTTTCCCCATGGACCAATGAATTCGGGGATCGAGTCAAGCTAGCGACTCGATAAACAAAAACAAGTAACAACAAACACGGGTTTTCACCTGTGTATCTGATTTCCTTCTATTTTCTAACACCCTAGTGTGGGGGAGTGGCCACCCCCCGCAGCTACTTGAGATGTACATATCTTTTCCAAAAAAAAAAAAAAAAAAAAAAAAATGTGTGTTTGAATAAATAAAGTGAAAAATACAAATGACATTCCCACAGTTAGCTTTTAATATTCTCGTCTTTCATTCAAAATTTCGGCATAATAGCCGGGACTTTGAATATTGAGGACAATATTCAACTCTAAGTGTGGGGGAGGGGAAAATTCTAGCGAATTTTATCAAAATATACCATCTAGTACCCCCGTTTTTGGCCGATATTTTAAAAAAAATTCACTTTATTTCAAAATTTTTAAAAAATTTTCACTTTATTTCAAAATTTTTTGTGGTTATCAATTCGCCGTCTCTAAACAACAAAAGGGATTGGCTAATCCAGGAGCAAACGGCTCTTGGTAAAGATAACTCAAACCCGTTGATGGCTTGCAATTTGCCAAAAATTGTATGGTTCCTCAACTCCCCATCATCCTCAAAAGCTAATGAGTTGGCTTGCCCGCAAGATTATGGCTTATGGTAAAGGCAGTGGAAAAACCATAATTGGTAATCAACTCACCAAGATGTTGACTGTTCTATCAAGAGTTGGCTAGTCCAGGAGCAAACGGCTCCTGGTAAAGACAAATCAAATCCGTTGACAGCTGGTGGTTTGCTCAAAATCACACGGTTATCAGGTGTGCCACAGTTCTTACACCTGGCTACTCCAGAAGTGATGGCTTTTGGTAAAGAGACTTCAAATCCATTAATTTTTCTCAAAAAGATTGCTAGGGACTAGCAATAGTTTAGTGTGGGGGATTGATGAGTGTGTAAATACTCATCATTTTTAGTCAATTCTGAGCTGCAAAACGATAAAAAATACTCAAAAACGCACTAAAATGCGAAGAAAATCCCAAAGATCGTATTTTTATATGTTTCTGATGCAAAACGAGTAAAAACAAACGAAAAATAAACAAAAGTTACATAATTGGCAGTTTCAGTCTCCCGACTTTCAAAATTTTACAAAACTAGTCCTTGGTCAATCATTTTCAAAGAAAAGTCAACCCTTGCTCTTTAAAAGTCAAAACGAATCACAAATGATCTTTGGGTAAAACGATTTGGAAAATTACACAATTGGTCCTTATACTTTGGTAAATTGACAATTTTGGTCCTTGATGTTTAAATGTGGAAAATAATCAAATGAGGTCCTTGGGTAGCTCAAATACGGCAAGTTTAGTCCTTGGAATGAGTTTGGGAAAACGACATGAATGATCCCTTAATTTTTGGACAATTGCAAAAAAGGTCCTTGATGTCACTTGTTACAAACCAAACGGACCAAAAAGTATCATTAAATCCAAATCTATTAACAAGCCCACCCTTGGCCCAAGTTACAGTCAACCCACCCAAGGCCCAAGTTCAAACCCTAAATACGTTTTATTAATAAACGTATACCTCTCTTCCCCACTCAGTCAAAACCTGATAATAAAATAACACCATACTCCCCCCACCCCGTGACCACTTCCAGCCAAACCCACCCATCTCTATCCCTTCCCATCACCCTCAAAACCCTCTCCCAATCCCACTAACCCCGTCACATTTGTACCTAACACCATTAACCAGTCAAGAGAAGACATGGTGGCAATCCACAACTCGTATTTAGGCGCCAAAGTTGGAATTAAAGGTTGAGATTGTGTTTGGAGAATTCAATGGCTAAGATTGATTTCACAAGGTCCAAGGATGCTGATGAAACCCTAAGAAGATGAAGACAAAGAGAAGCTTAATTGGTACCTACCACTTTGAAGGTTTAGTATAAATAGATAGTATTTGTAAGCCTCAGGGCATCCATCTTTTATTTTCTGTATTTCTTATGTTTTCAAAAAATCAGTAAGTTCTTTTTGTAATTTCAAGTTAAGATCAATGAAAGAAGCTCTTTGAGTTTTATTTTGTTCACAGTTAATTGGTTTCTTTTAAATTCCTTATTATAGTCTTGTGGTTATATTTAAATTACCTACAAAAATTCTAGATTGAAAAAAAAAAAAAAAAAAAAAAAAAAGAAAAAAAAAGAAAAGAAAAGAGAAACAAGCAGAATTCAGAGAAAAAAAAAGAGAGAAGAAAGAAAAATCAGAAAATGGTGGAAGTACGAAAAAGAAGCAGTAGCAGAATTGGAGTATTGGTTTAGAGCCCATGGGGGCATTTAAGTGGTCCTTGGTATTTTGGTTCTCAGAATTGCATAACTCTTGGATGTCAAGTAGGTTCTTTAATCTTAGTTTACTTTGATTGTTAATTGCTTTGGATGTCTCTTGATTTCTGTTTGTATAAGTCTGGATTAGCTTAGTAACTTAACTCAGTTTGTTAAAAAGAAAAAAAATAGTGGTTCACTTTTGAACCTGTTGGTACAAGTAAGTTTAGGAGTGTTTGGCTCAACTGCTTCTCTAAGTCCCCAGGTTGTTTGAAAGGGTATTTTCTGTTTGAGCATGTTGTTTTAGGTCCATATAGACAACCAGAGTAAAAAAAATTGGTTATTGTTAGTAAAAAGCAAAAGTCACCCTTTGCAAATCATAGCAGCTCAACTGTTAGAGTAGTGTTCATCAATTCGATATTTATGTAGTTAAGTTTGTTGAAATTGAATTTAAATTATCTTAACTAGTCAATCTGAGTCATCTAAGATCAAAAGAAATTCAGTCAAGTCAACTTGGGATCAAAACTTCAAAAGTCAAAAAAATCAATTGTTGGGTGAAATCTCAGATTTTCTAGGAATTTTAGGATAGGATCTAGACCATGAAATTCTTATAGAAGATAGCCTGCCACCTCAACTTTGGATTCCCAAACTCATTGCAATTTTGTGATTTTTGGCGTGGGTCCCACAACTGCTCAAACGAGGCTGCAGGCCTTCACCCAGTCCCTGCACCAAGTATTGTGGATATTGACCCGTTTCTCTATGGATCATAATGTATTCATTTGATTGATTTATGGTGTAATTTTGGATATTTTTAGATCTTAGATAAGCTTTCGTGAATTACGCATGGTTAATTTGGTTAGGTTGCTTGCTTGTTAGCTTATTTCGGCTCTCCGAATTGCCCCATTGCTGCTCATTGCTGCTGATACGCATCAGTGACAATAAATTATTTGATTCGTAGTTCAAATTATTCATCGTTGTCGATCGTGCATTTGTGGTATCTGTTGTTACATTTGTTTAGGGTCGAAGCTTATTAGAACTTGTTTAGCTCGTTTGTGTATGTGAGATTTCAAAAGAAAAGAAAACAGTTTTGAACAAAAAAAAAATAAACTCGAATCTGTCATAAATAGAAGAAGGGTCTGTTTGAGTCAGTTCATCTTTAAACTTTGCTTGCGTTTGTATTTTGAGTTGTGAGTTTTGAAAAAGAAGGAAAACAAAATAATAAAATTGCAAAAAGTCTGGTGGGATTCGAACCCCAGACCTCTTGACAACCCAAGACACAACAGACAACACCCTTAACCAAACGTGCCCTTGGGTCTTTTGCAACATTTGTTCCATATTTAATGCTTTATGTAGTCCTTAGTTTGTTTAAGCATATTTGCTTGTTACTGCTTATTTGCAGCTTATCCCTTGAGCTTATTTTCTAGTTTTCATTTTTCCTCAGTCTCTTTTAGGCTAATTAATTTTCCAGAAAAGTTTCATAATTTTTAAAATAGCCTAGGTATTTATTTTGACTTTATTTCATTAAATCAGTAATAAATTCGTAACAAATAGAATTTTTATCGAAAAATTAATTTTCTTTTTTCTAAAATTTTCTTTTGTCTTTTAGTACGTTAGAAAATTATTCGTAAACCCGTAGGACGTTTAGAACTTAAAATTCACGTTTTATATTGCGCACTCGCGTAATTTTTAATTAAACGTCACGTTTTTCATTTAGTTAACGTTTTAGGATTTCCGATACCTAATTATGTTTTCCCGTAGTGTTTTTAGGTATTTCTTAGATTGTTAGTTGCCTTAGGTTAATTTACTTTTACACTCGTTCGTTAATTTTCAAATTCGTTAATTTAACGTATTGCAAAACCAAATAAACTTTCCAATCATACAAGATTTTAATCCAAATCTCATTCGAAGCTTTCCATTCACACCTCGTTGGGGTACGACCCGGGAAATCACTTCCCGGTCTCACAATTTGAATATCACTTTCACAAGTTTTGCGAGGTAATCATTTTCCTAAACGGTTTACTTGTATTACTTCACGATTATTTGTCTCACGACAAATTGTTGATATTTTGATAAAATTGTTGTTTGCACACACCAAAACACAACGAATCAAATGGCCTTGGTTTTTCATTTGTCAAAGGTGGTGGATTTGTTGATCTTGGTGGAAGATCATTGAGATCTTGTACAAAAGGATGTGGTGATGTTGGAGGAAACCCAAATAACTCCATTGGTTCAAGTTTAGGTAGTGTTGATGGTGATGGAGTTTTGGATGTTTGGATTGGTGCACTTGGTGGAGTTGGGTCAATGGGTGATTTTGTTGGTGGTGGAGTAGTGAGCTCATTAGGTCCTTTGGGTGATGGAGATGGAGATGCATGGTTTTGAAAATGTTTATTTTTGATGGGTGAGGAGAATTCATCCGAGGATGAAGAACTTAAGTTGATTGTGTGGTTTGACCAAAGTGGTTTGACACTTATGCGGGCGGTTCTCCGAATGGGTCGAGATGGTTGAGAGGTGATTGTTGACTTTGTCATTGTTAAAATGGTTGATTAGAGGTTTAGGATCAGAGATTGTGATGGTGATGGTGTGATTTGACGGTGTTCTAAGATGGTTAAATTTATAGAGGTGTAGAAGTATGGGAAGGAGTGTTTGGATTTGATGTTTAGCCATACACAAATGGAGGTTGCTAATGATTTGGAAGATTAATGAAGGTTGTAAAATCATTGGAAGTCAATCCAATGAAAATGGTGGAGGAAGAAGACAAAGATTTGCACTAAATGCTTAGTGGTTTTGGTAAATTGGTTGAAGGTATATGTTTCACGGATTGCAAGGAACCTTTGGAAGGGTTCCTTCCTTTATGGGTGAAGGTTCCTTGAGGTGGTTATAGCTAGGTTTGAAATTTGGCGGGAAATGGTTTTCAATGAGTTCTAGAGGATGAGAAAGACCCTAATGTGCTTAAAAATTAGTAGGAAATGGGTTTCTTATCTAAAAAGGATGATTTGTTGTTGAGTGGAAGTTGAAATGTCGAAATCAAAAAAAAAAATCTGCAGGTTCACTGGCGGAACCCTTGCGATACACAGGCGGAACCCTATTTTGGGTTCCGTCCGGTCCGTTGGGCTAAAACTGGGTTGCCCAGAAAATTACACTGGCGGAACCCATTTGAGGGTGCCGTCAGTTCAGCCAGGCCTGAAAAACAAGGTAGGCCCACGTTTTGACCCGCGAGACGATTTTCAAATTTTTCGAAAACTCCTAAAAACAAAAATATAATTCATATCTGGTTAGGAAATGCAAAATTTGGACATGTAAACACGCATACCAGTGGACTTTGACCGGGGGCTAGCGAATTTCACTATACTTAGTGAAATTTTCATAAACTTGAAAATTTGACAACATGCCAAATGTTGTCTTCCTGCATCATTGTTAGTTCATACAAGTTTCAAATGGTACCAAATATCCTACCAACACACAAATACATAACACATATTGTTTAAATGACCAAATTGTTCAAATAGCACCTTGTGCCAAACACTCCTACACACCCGCTCTCATTGACGGTCAATCTTCTTCTTGAGCTTTCCAAGGAATCTCCCGAGATTTTTGAACATCCCCTTTGTTTGCTTGAACTCCGCTGACTCATTTGGAATATCCGGAAGTTGGGAAAGGTATTCTAGAGGTGGGAGCCTAGAGTTGGGCAAAGTCTCATCTTCACTCATTGAGGATGATGATGAGGAGGTAGGAGGATGAGGATGTTTTCCTTGGGCTTTGTAGACTCTCTTATCACTTAGTGGGACAAAAGTGTGTGGAATGATAGAGTAGTCTAGGCGAAGACCTCTAGGAGTTGCCGGAATAGGAGAAATGAACCAAAAGAGATGGGTCAAGAGCATTCCATACGGCATAGCCGTTGTGCCTTGCACGGGAATGTCGGCCATTCTCTTGGCCATGTAGTAGGCAAGGTTGAAGGGTTGCCTAACGGACAAGGAGTATAGAATGTAGCAAAGGTAAACATTGATATGACCCGGTTTCCTATGGTGCTAATGACATTGACTCTAAGGAGTTCTTCCCATTTCTTGAATTGAAGCTTGAGTTCATTGAGTTCCATACCATATGGGTCCTTGTTGACCTCATTTCCGGTACGGGTTCTCCTAGTGTTGGTAGTCCTAATGAAGAGGTGGTCACGAAGTTCATTCTTGGACACAAGAGGGGTATCATAGGGATGGATGCGGTCAATGAGTGTGTCAAGAGTTGAGAGGGAATGCTTTTTGGAGTAGATGCAAGTACCACAGTTTGGGACACCTAGGATTTGAGTAAATTCATCGAGAGTGAAGAAGTATTGATGACAACTAGCCCTAAAGTTAATAGACATGTGACCATACTCATCCGAGGAAAGAGTGACGGATGCATAGAATTCCAAAATAAACCTAGGACAAATAGGCTCATCGATTTCTAAGAGACAATCAAAGTTGATGGTTGCAAGTTCCATAGGTAGGTTTGTACCTTCTATGAAGGATGGGTCAATGGTCCTACCTTCGTGGACATAACGTTTTTCTAAGGCTTTGAAAACGTCGATTTGAGTTGGAGTAAGACCTTTGGTTTTGTGGTGTTTGGGTAGGTACTTAATGGTGTCCTTGTGGTTGTAATGGGTTAGAGGAGGCATGATGATTCCTAGAAAAACAAAATTTCACATTTTAGTCTAAGTAAACGACTATTGTAATGTGGATTTTCTAGTGTGTGCCTATATGAAAATAATGTGGAGGTGCGGTTATCTTGACTCATATGATGCTCAAAAATGTTTTAGAATGCAAGTTTTGTTATACAACGAAAGATAACCCAAGCGCTCCTAGTTCAATGTAGCTTCGTTTCAATGTACCCAAAAATACATATTGGTTATATATTCCCTTTAGCATTCAAGAGACATTATGCAAGTGATGTTTTTGAGCATAACGTTTTGATTTTGTATTCACAATGTAAGACGAAAAAATATTTGTCCTATTTGTGAGAAATTTTTGCAAGAATTTGACATGGGGTGTTTTAGTAAACATGTTAATAGCTTATAATAATGCAATTCCTAACTATGGGAAACATGATTAGTTTTGTTAAGCAACGAATTTCATGCATGAGATTCTTAAGTTAAAGCATAACCCAAAGTTTTTGTTTTTGTGCAAAAATAGAATTCCTAGACTCAGATCAGGAGTGTAATCATGTTTAGAATACTTACAATGATGATTGATGAGCAATGTGAATGAAGGAAGGACTAAAAATTCGTAGGTGTGGATGAATGGTGAAGTGAATAGTAGCAGTTTGGAAGTGATGGTATGAGATAATGGGTGTTTGGTTTAATATAAACAAAAAAAAATCTGCATGTCGGCGGATACAGCGGAACCATAAAGAGGGTTCCGCCCGTTATGGCTGAGGGTTCCGCCGACTCTGCTGAGAAAAAGACTTATTGATTTTTTTGATTTTTGTGATTTTTGTCTAATGTCTAGAACTACAAGATAAGTTCCATAAGTCCTAGGCCTAGCGTAAGGAGGTTAAATGGTTCTCGTTTAAGAGGTTCTGTGAGGATATCGGCTATGTTGTCTTCGGAAGAAACTTTCTCAATTGAGATGTTTCCTTTTTGAATGTTATCACGAAGGAAATGATGACGGATTTCAATATGTTTGGTACGAGCATGTTGAACTGGATTTTTTCCAAGATCAATGGCTCTTTTGTTGTCACAAAAAATGGTGATGTCGTTAAGTTGAATTCCGTAGTCGACAAGAGCTTGCTTCATCCAAAGAGCTTGTTGGCATGCCTTTCTGGCCGAAATGTATTCGGCTTCCGTTGTTGAGATAGCGAGAGCCGTTTGCTTCTTAGAGAACCATGAGGTGAGACAATGTCCAACAAAAGTACAAGTACCACTTGTACTTTTTCTATCAACATAGTCACCGGCATGATCCGAGTCGGCATACACTATGGTGTCTATTCCCGTTCCTTTGGGATACCATAAACCTAAATGTGTAGTGCCCTTAATATATCTAAAACGCTTTGAACGGCTTCAAGATGTGTTGTCTTAGGATCTTCTTAAAAACGAGCACGTAGACAAACACTAAACAAAATGTCGGGTCTACTAGCCGTTAGGTAAAGTAGACTTCCAATCATACCTCTATATTTAGTGCTATCTACAAATTCACTTTCCTCATCCTTGGTGAGTTTTGTTTCCGTAGACATAGGTGTTTTGATTGGTTTAGAATATTCTAATCCAAATTTCTTAAGCATGTCCTTAATATATTTAGATTGGTTAAAGAAGATACCATCTTCTAGTTGTTTAATTTGGAGTCCTAGGAAAAAGTTGAGTTCTCCCATCATACTCATTTCAAACTCGTCATGCATGATTTTTGAGAAATCGTCGCATAATCCTTGACAAGTTGATCCGAATATAATGTCATCAACATAGATTTGGACTATGATAATATGTGAACCTTTCTTCTTAGTGAAGAGAGTATTATCGACTAAGCCCATGGTATACCTATGGTCAACTAGGAAGGTTTTAAGTCGATCATATCATGCTTTTGGAGCTTGCTTAAGTCCTTAAAGAGCCTTTTTAAGTTTGTAAACATGATTAGGTTTTTCAAAATCGATGAAGCCCGGTGGTTGAGCAACATACACTTCTTCATTTATAAACCCGTTTAAGAATGCACTTTTGACGTCCATTTGAAAGAGTTAAAAAATTGTGTGCACATGCATATGCAAGTAAGATTCTAATTGACTCGAGCCTAGCAACCGAAGCAAAAGTTTCATCATAGTCAATGCCTTCTTGTTGATTATATCCTTGTGCTACTAGCCTAGCTTTATTTCTAGACACAATTCCATTTTCATATATTTTATTACGAAAAACCCATTCTGTTCCAATTATTGTTTGACTCCTTGGTTGAGGAACTAATGTCCATACTTCATTCCTAACAAATTGGTTTAACTCTTCTTGCATGGCTATTACCCAAGACTCATCATTTATGGCTTCGTTAATGTTTTTCGTTTCAATGGTTGACACGAAACAAAAGTCGTTACTTTCATTTTGGACTTTAGATCTTAGTGTTCTCTCATTTATTTTTCCTATGACATTATCTAATGGATGACTTTTGGATTGTTTAACATTAACAATTTCTTTGTTTAATGGTTCATCTTCCTTGTCATTTTCTAAGATCACTTGATTTTCAATAGTTTGACTTTCAACTAAGTCATCATCTACCAAAGGTGATGTCTTAGAGGGAGGTGGACTCTCGTCGAATGTTACATTCAACGATTCCTCGACTCTTAAGGTTTCTTTGTTTAAAACAATGTAAGATTTACTATTTTGTGAATATCCAAGAAATACACCTTCATAAGACTTTGGGTCAAATTTGGTGAGATAATCCTTGGTGTTAAGAATAAAGCATTTACTCCCAAACACTCTAAAGTATCCTAATGTAGTATTTTTACCTTTATATAGTTCATAAGGAGTTTTATTCAAAAATGGTCTAATTAAGACTCGATTTAAAATGTACATTGATGTGTCAACGGCGTTACACCAAAACATTTATGGAATGTTTTGTTCATTAAGCATTGTTCTACTCATCTCTTGCAAAGTCCAGTTTTTACGTTCTACTACACCATTAGATTGAGGAGTACGTGGAGCCAAAAATTTATGAGTAATACCATTTTTATCACAAAAGTTTCCAAATTGAAATTCATTATCAAATTCACGACCATGATCCGTTCTAATAGACACAATACTAGACCCTACTTGATTTTGAATTTTCTTACTTAGAATCTCAAATTTATCAAAAGCTTCATTTTTACTTTTCAAAAATTTTGTCCAAGTATATCTTGAGTAATCATCCACTATGACCAAAGTGTAGAAGTTACCTCCATAACTTTGTATAGCGGATGGACCAAATAAATCCATATGTAAAAGTTCTAGACACCTAGATGTAGAAACCAAGTTTTTAGCCTTATGGCTACTATGGACTTGTTTACTGACTTTGCAAGCGTCACAAAAGTGTTGGTCATATTTCAACTTAGGTAGGTTTCGAACTAGGTCTTTGGAGGAGAGGTTTTGTATAAGTCTCGTGTTAGCGTGTCCTAAACATCTATGCCATAAAGTTGAAGATTCATCTAATGAAGTAAGACAAAGTTTGTCTCTAGATGTTTGATCCATCTTCATGACATACACATTGTTCTTAAGAACACCTTTGGCAATGGTTATTCCATCTTTAAGTATTTTACTTCCATTTTCACTAAAAAGGGCGTTATACTTATTACGGCAAAGTTGACTAATACTAAGGAGATTGAAACCTAAGTTATCAACATGAGCTACATCATCTATAAAAAGAGAGTCATGAGAGATTGTACCTTTTCCGATGATTTTGCTCTTAGCTTTACTACCAAAAGTAACATTACCTCCATCACATTTGTGATAAGTTGAGAAGAGGCTTTTGTTACCCGTCATGTGCCTTGAACAACCGCTATCTTTAATCCATTCATCCGATTCCAAACATACTTTGAGGCACACCTATTTTATGAAAAACACTCAAACATTTGGTCCCCAATTTCTCATGGGTCCATTTTGGTTAAACATACCATTAACTTGGTCCAAGTACGAAAATAGAACATAAAGGTTCCATGACATGTAATTTAGAGTTTGGTGATGTCCAGGAGTGTTTTGGTTCCAAACATGTTGGTAGTTTGGTCGTGTGTTGTAGTTACTCTGTGGAAAGGGGCGTTTGGGAATAGGAGTCTTAGGTCTCGGTTGAGTAGTTCTAGTTCTAAATTCATTTTTACTAAGTCCTACTCCAGTTTTCATAGCAGGTTTTGTCTCATTTTTATATGTGACTTTAACAAATTTTGAACGATCCGACGTGGAAGCTGTAACTGCTGCTGCAGACCCGGCAGAACCTTTGGGTTCAACGGGCAGAACCCTATTTTGGGTTTCGTCTATTCTGCGGGCTGCTGTAGCAGTTTTGTTAGTTTCTTGTGCTTTCTTTTCTTGTTTCGTTTGACTCTTCGAAGTTTCAAGTTTCATGAAACCTAGTCCTGTTTTATCAAATGGCGACTTTTGAAGTTTCATAATTTATCCGCACAAGAAATACTCTTATCGAACTTCTTAAACTTTGTGGTTTGTTTAATAAGATCATCTTGAGTAATTCTAAGTTTCTCAATTTCGAGTTTAAGCTCTTCACATGATTTGCACGATGTCTCAATACCTTTACTCTTTTCTAATCTCTTAGCTTTTTCTTTTAACTCATAAACTTCATTTTATAAAAGCTCCTTTTTAGTTTTCAAAAACTTATTTTTGTGTATGATTTTTAAGCTTAATTCACAAAGTTTGTTATATTCTTTTTGTAAGGTGTCATCATCAATAGAAGAATAAGATGAGTCGGAGAGTACCTCATTTGAGTCGTGAGCCATGAGAGCAATTTCATCATTCTTTGGATCATCGTCATCTTCTTCATAGTCACTCCAAGCACCACCCACTAAAGCTTGTTGAGACTTGCTTTTGGGTGGTTTTGGACATTCTCCTATGAGATGACTTGTGTCTCCACACCTAAAGCATTTCCTTTCAACCTTTCCTTTCCTATCATCACGATCTTTTTGGAAGGTTTTCTTGTCATCTTTGGGTTGCCTTACAAACTTCCCTCGTCTACGAAAGAACTTCTTGAAGTCTCTAACGGCCATGGCATATTCTTCATCATCACTTGATTGGAGTCTAGCTTTCAAGGCAATGGACTTAATCTTTTCTTTCTTGCCTTTAACTATTTCCGAATCTTTTTCCATTACCATTTCATGAACTTTGAGGTTTCCAATTAGCTCGTCAAGTGACATGCTTGAAAGATCCTTGGTTTCTTCAATTGCCGTCACTTTTGCTCTCCACTTCGGATGGAGTGCTCTAAAGAACTGACAAAATTCTTGCTACAAAAAGATTCATCAAGTACTTTAAGTGAAGTAATAATAGTGTTAAACCTAGCAAATGCAATATCAATAATCTCATCTTCGGGAATAACAAATTGTTCATATTGTTGAACAAGAAGATCAATTTTGTTATCCTTAACTTGTGAGTTTCCTTGATGAGTGACTATTAAAGATTTCCAAATTTCTTTGGCGGTTTTACACATAAAGACTCTTTCATATTCTTTCTTAGGCAAAACATTGTAAAGCATCATTTTAGCTTCATTATTTTTAGCAATCAATTTCTTTTGATCTTCATCTTTACTATTCGTAGCTATATTATCACCATCAATGATTATATACCATAAATCTATATCTTTAGATTTCACGTAAGTTTCAAATTGGTTTTTCCAATATATAAAACCATTTGCTTCAAAAAGTGGTGGTATTTGCATAGATTGCCCTTCTTTGTAATTTTCAAAATCCATGGATCGTTTCAAGTTTTAAAACACAATATATTTTAAAAGCTTGAGTAATGTAGCTCTTGATGCCAATTGTGGAAAACTAGAAGGGGGGTTGAATAGTTTTACCGGATTTTCGTTTAATTATCTTTTGAAACTTTCCGTTTAATCAAAGATATAAACACAAAGACAACATGTAACATGCAAAAGAAAGAAACGATCAAACCACAACACGAGTATTTATCGTGGTTCGGCTACAAGGACTCTTTTTCTTTGCCCTACGTCCACGCCCCGAGTATCCAACTCGAGAGTTTCTTTCACTAGTCAACAAGCTCCTTTCACCGGCGGAGAAAACCTTACACATCGCTTACACGATTACCGACAATAAGCTAGATGTCGAGTTCTTTTACAAGGGTAAAACCACTCCCGTTAGTTCTTTTACAAGGGTACAACAACTCCCGTCACACTATGTATTTTAAGGCCTAAAATACTAACCGATCACAACTGAAAATACACAATCAAATGAAGTGTAAACTACACAAAGTCTATACGATGCTAAGCTAACAAGTCTTGCAACGTTGTGTTGAATACTTGTAACTTTATATGTACTTGTGAACTTCTTTGCTACAAAAGAAACTTCACACAAAATGAAATGTTAAAGGGTTAGATGAATGATATGAATGTGTATGTGTGAAATGTAATGATAAGTGATCAAACCAAATTCTAACAAATGGCTTGGTATTTATAGCAAGACCTTCAGCAGCTCTGGCGGATACCGCGGAACCCTCAGATGGGTTTCGCCCGTGTACCTCCAAGGTTCCGCCAGGCTGACAGTAGGTTTTGCAATAAATCTTTCCAAACCAACCAAAGTCACATCAACTTATTTTTAGTCAAACACTTACTTATGTAAGAAAACTTATGGTGAGTCAAACACACAAACTTACCATAAATGCATGATGTGATGTTAACATTTACTATATAAAGAAATATGTAAATGTAATGTTTTTCTATTTTAAGAAATATAAAAAGTGTTGTGTTTTATATGAAATGTAGATGTAGCAAATGTCTAATTATGCAAGTCTTTAAACTAAAAGTATGTTTTACTAAAAACTAAAGTTTATACTTTGTCGTTAACAAAACTTAGCAAAGATCGTAAAATATAAATAACGTTTTTAGGCGATATTTGTATTAACAAATTGTATCAAGAACAAAACATGCAAAAAGCCAATGTACAACAACGACAAAGACAACAACAACAACAACAACAACAACAACAACGCCACGCCCACCGGTGGAATGAATACTTAACATTCATATTAATAGTATGTTAGAAATTAAACATACAATATTTTACTTCATGTAATACCGATAGACGGGCTAATACAATTGATTCGTTAGCAAGTAACTTTATTGAAAATAATGTGACGGGCATTCAATTTTTAGTCAATAATTGTTACTACAGTTTGTTGGTGCATTTTAATATTTTTGCTCTTAATGTAGTTTTTTGTCTTGCGGTGTGTTAATGTCACTTTCTTAATTAAACGTCTTGGAATATTGCGTGACTTTGATATTTGATATGACTGTGTAAATTATGTCGATGCTACATATTGAAAATGGGGTAGTATATAGTAAAAATATCTTCATACTATCATCTTAACAATTAGAATCTTCTAAATCGAAGAAGTATATAAAGGAGAAGAAAATTGTGTTTAGTTAAATGTCGGGTCTGTTGATTGATTGGAGCGGTTTTATGATTCGGACTTGGATCATTGGATCTGATTTTTTAGTATACGAGTTATAATTTATACTCTTGAATATACTAATTACTTTAATGTTTTATGTTTTTGTAGTTTTGTTAAAAAGAAAATTTGTTTTATAGTTCGCTTTTAGTAATGTCATTTATTTGAACAACGAAGTCCGTCTTTCACAAAAAAATGAGAGTTTCAAACATGAACCAAAAATTAGTCCCGAACATTACGAAAAAAAACAATTAGATCCAACATGTGTGCATTGCATGGGTCCTGAGGCATTCCAAACATGTGTGCATCGCACGGGGATGAATATAAAAGGTCTTCAACATTAATGTCATCACTTCATATTTAAAATAATTTATATAACTTATACATATTAAAAAATTACATGTGAAGAGACTATTTTCAATGTAACATCTTTAAAATAGTCTCTTCACATATACTCTTTTAATGTCAATAAACTATTGTTGTATATTTGGGCATCACCATCATACTAACAACCCGACAATTTACACAATCATTTTCGCATGAGTCTTGAGGCAGCCCAAGTTATTTGTGACGAAAATTAGTGGCAAACATAGTTTTTGACTCGACCTCAATTAAAACTGACAGAAATAAATGCACCAACATTTTTCATGTCATGCTAACAAAAGTTGTGGTAACATCACAACTTAAGAACTTATTGACCAACAAAAGTTGTGGTAACATCACAACTTAGGAACTTATTGTCAATAAACTATTTTAAATGTGTGTCATGCTTAGAAAAGGTGTGATACCATCACAATTTAGATATATAACTAGCAGGGTCCTCGCGCGTTGCAGCGGCGGGTATCCTGTGATTAAAGTTTAGACGCCAACAAAATAACAATGGCAAACTCATTAACCAGTGAAAAACATGATCCCAATCCGACCCAATTCACCCATTTTTACCGATTCTGACGGGTCATCTTCCGTTTCGTTTTTGAACGGATTTTATTAGCTAGCCAAACCAATTGCGACTTCGGGTTCCGGTTGAACTCGTTGGTCCGGTCCGGTTGAGCCCGTTGGTCTGGTTCGGTTGAACCAGTTGGTCCGGTCCGGTTGAACCCGTTAGTCCGATCCGGTTTTCAAATCATATGTACCAACAATGTAAATTGTATAAAGCTTTGTGTGTTTTATTTGTTTGTACAATGTGTATTATAACATGTATTTTTTATTATAGTGGTGCTTTAAAAATAATATTAATTAGTGTTTAATGTTTTATTCTTAATTTTAAGTTTTTTATATGTGTGTTTAATTGATTTGTACCAAGTGCTTTATATGTTGTATGTTTTAACTTTAAGACTTTTGATTATTAATGTGTTTAATGTTAAGAAATTAAGTTAATTAAGAGATATTTAATGTTTCAAAATTGTGTTTAATTTACTTGTACATATTGCTTTGTTAGTTGTATTACTTCATTTTAAGATATTTAATGCCATTAGTGTGTTTAAATTACCATTTTAAGTTTAATGCCATTAATGTGTTTAAATTATTTGTACATGTAGCTTTGATGATTGTAATGCTTAATTTTAAGTATTCTAATATTAGAAGGTCTTCCTCTATTATAATATAGTATAATAATGAAAATAAGTGTCAAAGCTTACATGTCAATAAACTATTTTAAATGCGTGTCATGCTTAGAAAATGTGTGATACAATCACAACTTAGATATATAATGACGAAAATATGTGTTGAAGATTACATATTAGTTTTATATCAAAATATAGGGATGTTACAATTTTGAGAATAAATACAAAATCTAAACTTTATAAATAACTACTAATATATCATGAAAAGTTTAAATATAATGTTACAATCTTTAGAATAAATACAAAATACAAGCATTATAAATAACTCGTAACATGTCATAAAAAGTTAAAATATAAAATTTACCGATCAACTAAGGCCATACTTACAAAAGTCTAATAATGAAAAAAATTACTACACATTACACTATAACCGCGCACGGTCTGAATTACTCGTATGAATAATAGTTGTCAATGCAATTGTGAGTTATTAATTATGACACTTTTATAAGTCCAAACAAAATAGACAACAATCAACATCACACTTACCTAAACTTAACAATTACGCAACACCACACTCTATAAACAAAAAAATCTTTTATTCCTCACCCGATATGGGATTGAAAACCTGATACTTCAGAGTAATAACTAATAATCCTTTTACAAGATGTACATTATCTTCACTTCAATCATGATCATATCACATCTCATTCGTTTTTTCCTGATCATCACACCTTTTTCCGTCGCTACCATAATTAAGAAGCATTAAATTTTTGTGATTATGCTGATGGTTTGCATTGTGTTTGATAAGACCGAGACTCTTACAATTGGAAATCCACTGGTTGTTAACACGAGACTCTTCAAGAGCATGGTACTTAGAAGTTCTATGAATTAATTGTTGGCGTTGCAACTGAGGTACGTCTTATACACCAACGTAATTGTGGAATTATGATATCATGACAATCATATAAATAAATCAAACACATCAAGTAAGCATATGCAGAAGCGTTATAACAAGAACATATAACATGTAATTAATTAATCAATAATAAATAGTAAACATACCTTTGTGATTCTAGCCCGAACAAGAATCAATTGCAATCTTCAAATCAAGAACCCTAATTAGGGTTTATGTGGATTATAAGAATTACCCCTTACCTCTTTTGTAATTCAATCCAAGAATCAAACAATAGTGTGTTTGAATCGTGTTCTTGTACACACGTACTAATTCAAGTAAAAGTTTATGCAAGTAAATTAAACACAAAACCTTTTAGCTTTATAAAAATCGAAACCCTTATGGGTAATATAGATGGATCGATTTTGAGGACAAGATGAGAGAAAGAAAACACCTATTATGTGTGTACAAGTTATGAGAAAACAATATCCCATATTCGTTTTGACTTGTCTATTTACCAACTAATACATTTTAATGGTATAATAATTTTCAAGTCAATTACATGCTTTATAACACAAGTACTTTTTACAAAGTCACTTCATGTCCATGTCTTTACAAGAAAACATAAACGGTTATAATCCCACTATACGTTATAAGTTATTTAACAATTTAATAACTTCATGTATATGTCTTAATTAAAAAAAACATAACAAGATAACGTCTTACTTTATTATAAGTCTTATAACAATTAAAAGACTTTATGTTTATATCTTTACAATGAAACATAAACATATTTAACTAAAGTAATTATGAACACCATCTTTTGGTTTCAATAGAAATTTTAAGTTAATTTATTACTTCATAATAATGTAAATAACATTATTTCTTCATTTATTTATGTCATTCAAAGAACACATAAATATTCAGATTGAAGTAGCATTAGATTACTTAATTAATTTATGTCATTCCTTGAATTCATAAATATACTAATTAAAGTAGTCTTCATATCATATTGACACATGTTCTAATAGGTATCTAATTTAAAAATTGTAAATTCTCATAGTTCAATTACATCAGTTGATCTGCTAGTAATGAAAATATGAAATTCACCTTGTTGTTGCAATCTAGCTAAGCTCTCACATAACATAAATTGTAACACCAAGTGTTTCTTGAATTAGATTAGTATAATTCATATTAGAACTTTATTCTCTTACCTTGTAGTTAAGAAAATCCATTAAATCATATCTTTATGAGTTGTTTCTTGCACACATTAAAGATAACATTTCTCCCACTTGTGCATGGAACAACTTCATATAGTTGATAAACAACACGCCATGCATTTGTTTATGTGATCAATATGATTGTGTCATAGATTTTAGCATAACAAGTAGATGTAGAACAACAATGTCTAGTAAGGAAACATACAAGACTATCCTTAAAAGTATGAGTGTCTACACTTGGAAAGTAATTATCTTTAGCTACCAAGATGTCAAAGCTTGTAACTCCCACTAAATTAAAGATTATTACAATAATTCCTTATTCAGTAATAAGTACACAATACTCCCACTGAATTTGACAACATTGTAAATGTTTCATATCCAGTGAAAGAAAATAGTGTGCTTTTAACTTTCCTATACCTTTGAATGTCCATACGTAACAATTACTTACGTACTAAAAGTGTATTCTACTACGTAAATGATGGACTATCCACCAAATGCTATTAACTTGAAAAATTGGGCATGCAATTTCTTCCTTAACAGGTCTACCATCCTACAATGTATGTAGCACCTTTTAAATAGTCAAAACAACTAGATTAATAAACTAGTTTGTCTTTTATCATTTTGCAGTAATTAGTCTAGATTCTAATTTATAATAACTCATAAAATGTCATATATATAATTTTCTGTTAACCAAATATCATATTTGTTACTAAGAATTTAATCACCGAATGAGGATGATGAAATCCCTTGAAAAATGTACGCAATTTTCTTAACTATTAAAAATTTGCTATGAGTTATATTAGAATTTAGATATATCTAATATTCCTATTATCCTTTCTCATTCATGAAAAGGAATAGGATTGTGTCTCACTCTTCCTTCATAGAAAGGAGACTTCTTTTGTCTTTTAAATAAATATTTCTTAATCAAACATTTGTTTGAAAACAGAACTAGATCAATTTACCAAAGCCCAAAGTGCGTTTACGGTTTGAACATTGCATTAATACATTAAAACGAATTACAAAATTCAATTTCAGTATTTTTGATAATTAGATCTTTAAGAAAATAAAATACCCATTGGTAAATATTCATATAAACCATAGTATTTTCTTAAAGCTAGGATCCTAATTGACATAGTAACATTACATCAGCTGGTCTACTAGTAATAATAGTATTCAACAAGGTAATTGTCGAACAATAATTGCCAATATCATATTGCAATTCCTAGATTTATGGGATTTACATTCACAAAACCTTTGTAATGTAAGCATGTTTCATCCCCATCTTAATGCCTTGAGTCCAAAATCTCACTTCCTACTCAATTTAAGTCGTCTAACTTAAAAACTGCAAACTCACATATCCATCACATCAGTTGATCTGCTAGCAATGAATTTATGGAATTTACCTCTCCATTGCAATCTTGCCAAGTTCTCACATGACGTAAATTACAACTTCAAGTGTTCTTAATTAGATGGCATTTGACTTAATTTTATAAGGGTATTAATTTTGATGTGTAATCAAAATAATGTATGAAGAAGTGATTCGTGTGAAAACCAATTATATATAATATAGTATAGTATCGAAGTGATCCGCGTAAAAATACGGATCACCCGAGTCGTTTTCCCAACGAAGGCGAATGGAATCGAGAATATCGATTCGTGAAATCGTGAATTTGAAAAGTGAGAAAGTGAAAATAGCAATCAAATAGTTCACGTATTCACAAACAAGTATGAAATATGCAGAAAGTACAAGCTAATTATGCACCGAAATGAAAAACGTAAAAACGAAAACGCAACCACAAAATTTAAAACGTAACGTATAACGAAAAATGATCCTACGAACTTGAAAATATTTTCTAAAAATCTTAAACTAATAAAAAGAATTTTAAGAAAAAGAAAAATATTTTTTTGAGTTTTTATTTATTTTCTATGAATTAATAATGATTTTTGGAATTAAAATTGAATTAAAAATAAAGAAAAATAGGAAAATAAATTGGAAAAATGAAAATAAAATTCTAAAAGTTCTAAAATATTATAAAAGAATTTCTAAAAATATTTTTGTATTTTTCACAGCTTTTTCTGATTTTTTTTATGGATTTTTACTATTTAAAACTATTTAAAAATTGAATAAAAATCAAAATAAAATAAGAAAAATAGTAAAAAGGCTTAGATAAATCTGGAAAAATTCCAGAAATTCTAAAATAATAAAAAGAACTTGAATAAAAATTTTGAAGTAAAAATGAAAATGGAAACTGCTTATTTAGTGTAAACTGCTTATCACAAGTGCTTATTTATAAGCACTTGTGAAAAGTTGTTGATGAAACTTTTAAAATAAACTCAAAATGATGCAATGAGCTCAGTAATGAAAGGAAAGTACAAATGCAAACACAAAAATTAACAACAGCAATACTTATGAATCGATAAGCTCAAAATAAGCTCACAGTCATTAACAAAACAGGTATAAGCAGAAACAGGAATTCAATGATGATGCAAAATACAGACAATACACTAAAACAACTTAGAACATAAATCAATATGCAAATTCAAGCAACAGAAACAAAACCGCAAGTCTGACAACTCAAACAGTCAACTGTCTCACACAGTCACTACACAAGCTCAATAAGCTATATCTTTAAGCTCAAATTTCAAAGACAAGAGGAACACAAGATCAATAACAAAACTTAGTTACTAAATTAATCAGAATTCAGATCTAAACTAATCCTCAACTATCACAAAATATATCAAGTTCAGCAGCCTGTGGACACAAATCTTTGATGAAACAGTTACCTAATTTGAAACTTACACTAATTTGACCACTGATTTAAAACTAAATTCTACTTTTTAATGAAAAACCTACTGATTTACTGCAGTTATAGGTATACTTATATCCTAAATCAACTAATGGTGCAGAAAATATCCAACTTACTAACTCAATTTCTCATTAATTAAACTTATCCAAACACTCCTAACTGTGACAGTCATTAAACAACTCTAATAGAATTATCACAAAATGCACTACAAATCTGAATTACTTCCAATCAGTTTCTAAATTTAGATCACATTCAACAATTTCATATCAAATTAAATCTCTGTTACTCAATAAACTTCAAACACAGAATCTAAACAATCCAATTACCAAAACTAATTCCAACAGAATTTCAAGTTCACAAATCAACTTCCAAATTAGACTCTAAGAAAAGCTTACACTACTACGAATCAATCACACAGTTGAATTCTAATGAACAAATAGTTATATAAAACCTAAAATTATAACTACTCAGCAATATAATCAATGAAACAGTGTTAACCACAATACTAACTTAGCTAAGATCTACACAAACTCATCGACAATAACTATAACAACAATAGCAGATGAATCAAAAGATATAACAAGCTCAAATCTAGCAGCTATATATGACCAGTTCACATGAACTCAGAACACAATCCACACTAATGATAATACCACAACTAACCTAACTCAGATTCCAGACATAACAGATTAGCTCAAATAGTCATAGATCAGAAATCAAACAACTCAGTACTAAAACTTATTCCACCAAAGCAATCACTTTCAAATGAAATAATACACAGATGCAATTCAAATTTAACTCAGCTCCACAATATCACAATTGCTTAAATTCTACTATGCTACTCAAATCTCACTAGCAACTACTATAGTTACACAAGATAAGCACAAACAGATGCAAATAACTACACTCAATCAAACAACAATTAAGCTCAGCTACACAAACAACTATATTAAACTAAGGATTATCAATCAATATCAATTCTGCTACTACAAACAACTAAACTACCAATCAATATTAAAGGAATAGAAATGAGATTTACCAAATAATTTCCCCTCAGCTAGAACAGAGGGGATTCACAGAAGCCTATCTCTAGGATAGGCAGGTTCTTCCTTTGTTAACCAAGCTTATCCAATTAACCACCTCAGCTATCAATTACCCGAACTTTTGACTTTAATTGACTGACTCAAATAACTTCCACTAATAAGCTAACAAGCTTAAATGGAATGTATGAAAAGAAAATAAGCTCTACTGTAAGCTTTTATAACTAATATGTATATATTTTTTATTTTTTTGATATTTTATAATTTTTTTTATATTTTTATTTTTATGATTTCTAAGATAAAATATAAGTATGAATGAAATTTAAGCTGAGTTAAACTAATAAAAGCAGAATACGAAAGAAATAAAAGCAGAATAAGCTATAATAATATGAAAAACAAGCTGATATTAAAGGAAATAAAACTTTTATTAAAATTCAAAAGAGAAATTACAATCACTAAACTATATTACATAAGCTGAATACATTTTGACAGAGTATTGTTACACTAAAAACCTACACTCTAATGAGCTAAAATAGAGACCTATTTATAGGAGGAGTGAAGGAGTTGGGGTTGATTCCACGCTGGCAATCCGTGCAACATTTTGTGCTTCTTTCTTCTCATCTCAGCCCTTTGATCCTTTTTGTGCTTCTTTTCACTAATAGTAGCCCTTGGATGAGAATTTAGGACGTGGCCTCACCAATCCAACTCTGACATGTGTCCCTTCCTTGTGTAATATTCCTTCTCTGACATGTGCTCTGAGCACGTGACAGGCTTCTAGAAGCTCTAATGATGAGATAATCTTTAGTTAATTGGTGTGGTGTGAGGTGGTTCGAATCAATTGAGAGTAATGGTTAACTAGGGTTCATATTTGGGGATGTTTCTGGGTTGAGGGAATTTGGGGGTAAAATAAAAAAAAAAAACACGTTTGGATTATTATTATTGTTTGACTATGGGTGGATTTTGACCGGGTATAAAGGGTAATGTAGTGGGCTGGGTAAAATATTAAGTGGATTTGGCTTTGGTTGGTTTATGGAGAATGGGCTTTAGGAATTGTTGTGGATTGGTTTTGGATTAGAAAATGGACCAGGCTTTTGTTATTTTCATATTTTTTTGGTACAAATAAAAATCAAGGACCAAAGTTGTAACATTTGAAATTCCAAGGGCTGGTTTTGTCATTTTTGAAAATTGTAATCCAAGGACTATTTTTGCCACTTTTGAATTCATGAAGGACTTATGTTGACTTTTGGATCCCGGCATTGACTTTTTGACCGTCTTCCACTCTCATGCCCGTTTTTCCGGTTTTCGTGTGATTTTTCGTCATTTTGAGATTAATCCGTACCTGCATATTCACAACATAAAAACACGTGTTTTCTTGGCATTTGTTAGCTCAAATAGTCGTTTTAGGTAGATAATTAGCCATAAAATAGTGAGTGAATAAGCACTCACCAAAATCCCCCCGACTAAGGTATTGCCGTGTCCTCACGCAATGTGATCAATTCACGCTTTAGGGATAAATAATTTCAAAACTCTTCCTACTAACTTTGTAAAGTAGCAAGGAGGTTCGAAAGAAGTAATAAGATCATTTATTCCCGAAAACGCTCCATTTTCCAAAATTTTCCTTTTATTCCTTTATTCCACTTATACTTTCTATTTTTGTATTTTTCCATACTTCACACTTGTGACGATTTGTTGAACTTTCATTATTTTGCAATAATTATTAGGGTCAACGAGTAGAAACACTTCTTTTAAGAAACGACCATATGGATAAAAATCGTCATCCTTGATTTTTCACGAGTCCCCAAACTAAGTGTACAAATGAGATCACAGTTTATCTACAAATTAGATGCTAACACTACTCATAATAGTTACTTGTGGAAACTCCTTACTCCCATATCCTAGGCTTTGTATCTCAATATTTTATTTTGTTGAGAAATGAATTGCTTCATATTTTCTCGTTCCGATACTTTTTAGTCCGATAGTGACACCTAAGTTTAAACGATAAGTAGTTATCCATTTTCTCTTAAGAACCACTGCAATAGAAATTCGGTCCACATCAAGGAATTTGGGGTACATACAATATCAAAGATATAAGTTGCGGAGTACAATCACGTGCACCTCATGCGACTGATTACTAATCACTAATCACATGCACCTCTCGCGCCAACAACTTATTTACATACAAGCTCTTATTCGATACAACTTTCAACTTTCACTTTTCTTCATTTCACTTTTTTTACTTTTCTCATATTTTTCATACTTTTCACTTTTTTTCTTTCTTGACTTTTCTTAACATCAATGGAAGCTTATCGGGTAGCTCCAAAACCACATAGATAATCAACATTTGACTTTTGATTTTTTCACTTTTTGCTCTTATTTTTTATGTTCCTTGATATGTACCCAACTTCTAAAGCAAAAATTCTCTTAAGAAAACAAAGAACTAAATATTATTCAAACCGAAATACCACTAATTAACCTAGAACATCTATTATATATTGGTGACGTTTCTGATGGGAGTAAAAAGCCACAAGTACCTCTCATGAGCTCTAAAGAGAACCACTACTCCACGTTTAGCATCTAACTTCTAAATAAACTCTATCATTTCTCGCTCTTCGCAATTTAAGATTCCAAATAATGAAACCAGCGAATACTTAGCCGATAATCAGCCACGCATATATAAAGTCCGTTACGGAAACTTGCAAATTCTAGAAGAAGAATTCGCGTTTTCAAGCTCCTGATGTAAAAGACTAGCGAAAGCTTTTAAGCTGCGCATGTATAAAGTCAAGTACGGGAACTTGCAGATTCTTAAGAAAGAATTCGCATTTTATAGCTCCTTGTGTACAAAACTAGCACAAGCTTATGTGATTATCATTGGTTAAGGGAACAAGCTAGGGCTCAACACGCCCGGTCAAGTCAAAATATTTATTCCTACTCTCGCCAGCAAGAAAGTCAACAAGGTGTCAAAACACTTATTCAAACTTTATTATATTTTTGCACATCTTTTTCAACTTTTTCTACTTTTTTGTACTTTTTCATGACATTTTCATTCAAAATTTTTGAAATTTTCTCATTTTTTCAATTTTTTTATTTTTGGTGGAAAAACAGAGTTGCAAGAGTGCACGACATGTGAAACATGCAAGGTCAAATCGAATCGAAGATTCACCCTCCCCCCGACTAGAATTAAACATTGTCCTCAATGTTTTATGGGTTAAGGTAATCCTAACAAAATTCTAGGCCGTTTATTAATTATGCCAAAGAAAACGTTAGTCGATAAGATTTACGGATATAAGATTTCAAAAGGCACCGATGAATGAGACTCCAAGTGAAGAGATAACGAGCACGAGAGTGATCATAAATCACGGACAATCCTGAACAAACATTACAAACAACCACGGAACACAAGAGTAGAAGAGGCACCCTCTCCTCACGTTATTTGTTAGAAAATAGAAATTAAGAAGATGAAATGGATAAGCATGGGTTGCCACCCACGAAGCGCTTGGTTTTGTTCACCGAGTTACATGAGCTTGACTCGATCCCCGAATTCAATTGTCCTTGGGGAAAGTCTGGAGATCCGGGACTACCATAGTTGGTACATCCCCTCCAAAGTAGTGTTTCAATCGGTGACCATTCACCTTAAAATTGGGACCATCTTGTTGAGCTAACTCAATGGTTCCATAAGGGAAAACTTGGGTTATTGTGAATGGTCCTGATGAGGCGAAAAATGATCCGTTTTTAGGGGGTCATTTAAGCCCGAATCC
Organism: Artemisia argyi; assembly: GCA_030686995.1. Classification (NCBI taxonomy): domain Eukaryota; kingdom Viridiplantae; phylum Streptophyta; class Magnoliopsida; order Asterales; family Asteraceae; genus Artemisia; species Artemisia argyi. The sequence continues at coordinate 120,546,422 of CM060677.1, read as the reverse complement.
GAATTTATTTGATCAAATATTGCCCTAAATCATTCCTTTTGTCATTTTAGGTGTTTGGAGAGTGAATTCTGGAAAAGAAGCCATTTTGGACGTTTTTGGAGCATAAAAGTGAAGAAAACGGCAAAGTACCAAATTTCCATGCTGAAGATACAAGGTGACGGCGTCAAGAGTAATATCTTGACGGCGTCAGACATGAAGATTAAAATACCGAAGGTGGTGACGGCGTCAAACGCCTTCATGACGGCGTCAAAGTGGCAAGAATAAAATACCGTGGTCGGTGACGGCGTCACATAGGCCGTCATAAGTAGATCAAGGCCGTCCAAGGAAGTATATGGCGGCGAGGTGACGGCGTCACATGTAACTCTTGACGCCGTCAGCCTACTTTTCCTATATATAGTTTTCTAGTTTTTTCATTAAAAAAGAGAGAAGTTTTGGTGAAACCCTAAAGACGAATTTGGTGCCTCTTTTACAGGTTTTTCAAGGGTTCCAAACCCTTGATACCTTGCATTGTAATTGAGATAAGTGTTCTTCTAATTCAATCAATATGTCTATGTGTTGGTTGTTTATCTCTTGTTCTTGTCTCAATTCCATTATGCTAGGCTAGATCTCTCTTGTGTTTGCTTAGATCTAATGAAACCTAGATGTTGATTATGTGTTGATTACTTGTTTATTCTTGTTCTTGGATGAATGATTTATATGTTAGGCTTAAGAAAACTGGCAGATCTCCAAATGGTAACATGCTTGAACGTCTTAAGAAACATGAACCGAGGCGTACTAGGTCTTTATTGGTTGTATTTAATGCATGAGCCACTGTTTACAATCCCTATAGTTGTGCTGGGTCATGGTGTAGGAGGAGATAAGAGCTCATAGAGTTGGGGAGTTATGTATGCCACCCCACGAATGATATTAAGGAATACAATCCGTCATCCATACAAGTATAACAAGTAATTAACACGTAAAAGATATCTAGGGAGTAGTGAAGTCTAAGTAAACACAATTTCTCCAATTACTGCTCACAACCTTAGTATAATTTAATTTGTTTTCATTTTTATTATTTTATTTTGATTATATATTAGTTTTGGGTTAGTTGAATAGCAACTAATTCCGCCCACTCCTTCAAAAACCGAGATTTTAATTGCTTTCTAAAAAATATAAAAACACAAAAATAATCATCCCTCACCTCTAGAATTAGTAAATTAGGTTTTCTAATCCTAGCGACACTTTTCCTAAGCTGAACGATCAATCCCCCGGTACTTGTCACTATACTATACTACAACGATCAGGTACACTGCCTGGTGGGGGTTGTAAGCTTCTCGAGATCCCTCGAGAGGTAAAGCAAGGTGCGATTCCCACGCATCAAGTTTTTGGCGCCGCAGCCTGGGGAATAGTTATTGTCTAGGTTAGGATTTCTTTTTATTAGGTCTACTTGCTAGATTCCTTTCTAGTAAGATTTTTATTTTTATTTTTAGGTCTTCTTTAGTCTATCTTATTTCTTCGTGCCTTTGTTCGTAACTCTTTACCATCCGACATCATGGAAGGTGGTAACATCTTTGAACCCGTCATCCCACCACAACAAAACCCACCACTAGAACCCCTTAGGCCCCGAACCTTAGGAGAGTACTCCCAACCTAGCCATCAAGGCTACCGAAACACCATTGAGCTCACCGGAGCCAATGTGACCCCCTTGCGATCCGACACCATCCGGTTGGTGCAAAGCGGATGTGCATTCCATGGACTTCGTTCCGAAGATCCAAACCAACACCTTAAGGACTTCCTCAAAATTGTAGATTCCATAGACCTAGGTGTTGAAACTAGAGAGACTACCCGTTTACGCCTATTCCAATTCTCTCTACGGGATCAAGTTAGTCAATGGCTTGAGCGTTTACCCGCGGGATCCATCACCACATGGGATGATCTCACCACTCGTTTCCTTGCTCAATTTTTCCCACCGGGGAGAACTACTAAGCTTAGGAATGACATCTTGATGTTTCAACAATGTCAAAATGAATCCCTTTATGAAGCATGGACTCGTTTCAAGGACTTACTCCAAAAAGTCCCTCATCATGGCATAGATCTTTGGCTCCAAGTCCAAATCTTCTATGACCATATCGACATCTCCACGAGGCGAACCATTGACCAATCGGCCGGTGGTAAGCTACGTGATCTTAGTGCGGAACAATCATGGGAACTCATAGAAGATCTTGCTCTCTATGACAACGAAAGTTGGAATGATCCCCGTGACTTGAACAAAACGGTCAAGGCAATATCCTTGCCTTCGAACAATTCTAGCACTCCCGACCGTAGGATCATGGAACTTGAGGACCAAGTCAAGTTTCTCATGAAATCTTACGAAGCTCCGAAGCATTCAAGCCAAGTGAACAAAATCACTTCTTCATGCGAATTATGTAGTGGTCCCCATGACACTCGTGATTGTGTGGAACTCCCCGGAACAGCTTTTACGGATTACGCATCCACGCGTACCGACGAAGCGGGAGATAAGTGGTACACTTTCAAGCCCGAGCCAAACACATACGGTGATTCATACAACCCCTCATGGAAAAATCACCCAAACCTTAGGTGGAAACAAAATCAACCCAATTCATCCAACCCACCTAATCGTTACCAACCAAACGGTCCACCATCCAACCGTACTTTCAACAACAATCCTTCTAACAACTATGGTAGTACCAACAATCTTGAAGGATTGATGTCAAAATTCATGGCATCTCAAGAAGCCCGCATAGCTAGGTTCGAAACCGAATTCAACCAACAACAAACGGAGATGACCAACAAGATTGACAACTTGTTGAGAGCCCTCAACAACCAAACATTGATCACACCTAGGAAGGACACTAGGGACACCGATAGTGGAATCCAAACTAAGGACCCCTCATCATCCAAACATGTCCACTTTGTCAATGTTGTCACCATTAAGCCGATAGATAAGGAGATAGAGGAGAGTGACAAGGATGAAGTTAGAGTAGAAGCCGATAGTGAGGATGAGAGTAGGGAAGTTGAGGTCAATAAGGATGAGGAATTAGAGGAGGTAGAACCTATAGAGGAATACTTTGATAAGTTGCCAACCGAGGAAGAACGGGAATACCATAAGGATTTATTCGATAGTCCCGAGAAAACACATATCTTTGGCGACCCCCTTATCAAAATGGGAGACCCCTCTAACATTAACATCCCATGCAATATTGGGCACATGCATATATGGAAATCTTACATCGACCTTAGATCCCCCGTGAACATCATGACTAGGACTTTTTACAATTGGGTGATGAAGAAGCAACTCAATTTTAGGATGATGCCCGGTAAAAATTGGATAAGTAATTTTGTAGGGAGAGTTAAGGGATTACATGTTATCATAGGGAATCTTACCTATGAGATTGATTTTATGATAGTGGAAGACACTCGTCCGGTGATAGATGCTTGCCTAAGTCAAATAATATTTGGGAAACCATTTGTTGAGGCCACTAGGATGAGTTATGATCCGACTTTAGGGATAGTTAGATTCAAGGAAGAGAATGATGAGGTTGCTTATCAAATGCCCTACAAGATTGAGCAATACCGCCTTCTCTCTAATTTCGAAAAGGAATACAAGCAAGCGGCTTATTATAGGAATGATGAGGATAGACGTAGAGGAGTAGAGTATGTTAGAAATAGGATGCTTGGTTTCTACAAAGAGTGCTTGCAACTAGGTCCGGAATACAAAACTGGTTTAGAAGACGACCTAGAGAGTGGAACCAATGATGAGATCACGTAGTAACCCATGACTTTGAGTCTAGCTACAAGACTCGTAAATAAAGAAAAGCGCTTCTTGGGAGGCAACCCATGTTTTGTGTGATTTTATTTGTTTGATTGTTATTTGCTTCCGTATGCATGTTTTATTTTTATTGTTGGTTGATCATGTTTCTCAATTAAAATGTGGAAATACTTTATTATGTTGTTTGGCCTAGTCTTAACTCCAACCCAAAGGTATTTTTGCAAAAGATAAGTGTAAGGGGAAACCCCAAATATGTTTTCAAGAAACAAACCGATCATGATTCTCCACAATTTTAAATGAACATGTATATTCGTATTTGTTAGAGTCAAATGCTTGTATTGAGTCATAATGAAGTTTTGCAGGATTTTCCAGGAAGTAGGACAAAGTTTTTCCAGAAATTTTCCGGAAACTTAACATAAGAATTTCTGCAGGTCCATTCTGACGGCGTCAGAGTATTACTCTTGACGGCGTCAGGAGTTAAAAATCTGGAAATTTTACCGGTTTTGTTTTTCTAACGGAGTCTTATGGTTTTTGTGAATTATTAAGTTTTATAATCTCCAGGAAATCTGCAAACTTCATTCCACAAGCATTATATCTTATCTTGTTTTCTAGGATTTAGTAACTTATATAGGATGCCGCCGATTTTACGCGAGGTTGCCTTGTCTATTGTTGTCAGGATTTACAGGTTATTTATGACAAGAAGATGATTTATATTCTGGAAGGGAAGCTTTGATTGTTCGTTTTCTTGGAGGAAGATTTAACCTGGTCAACCTATAATCCATACCGAGCGAATCAGGGGAGTATTTGATTTCATTCTCTTTACTTTTTCACTTTTACATTCTTTACTTGAACATTGGGGACAATGTTCATCTTAAGTGTAAGGGGAGGGTAAAAAGATGATACCTTACATATGCACTTTCGCTTGAGTTTGTTTTGTTTGATAGTAGATGTGTAATAAAAGTACGAGAAATACTTGTTAGTGTAATTTTAGCGCCAAATTTAAAATTTTTTACAACATTTAGGAGTGAAACTTTAGCCATAGCAAGCGTCTCATGGATAGGAGGTTGTATGACTAGCACATAACCGTATATTCAGAAAAATTTTCCACCCAAAAATGTGAGGTTCGCCTTTAGATTTGATAGGAAAAACATTTACTATTAGTGCTTATGAGTGTACCGGTAGCATTTAGATTCTAGAACTTGCGTTAGTGATGCATCCCGAGACCGCTAGTGAGACTACATTCGTGTGGTAGGATTTACTACATGATAAGAGGCATTAGGATCACCCTTGTGTTAAACCCGTATTATAATTACTTGACCATTTAAGTCATATTGCTTGGCTAGTTAAGTCAACTAATTTTTCCCACACCCTTAGCGTTGTACTCATTTTTAGTACACGAAACCCCTAGTACACCCCTCCGAGCCTATCTTTTCGTTTCTAACTTTAAGCATCTTACTTAAAGGAAGAATTTCTTACACCCCACTTAAATGTACACCCAAATCGCCTTAGCCTTCCGTGTATGCGCTCATTTTTAGTGCATTATTGTTATTTGTTAAACCCTAAGTTAACTTTCTAATTGATTACATGGTTGCTAAGTCGAGTCATATCATTGTACATATTGTTTTGGGACTATTGGGACTCATGGGTAAGTACTTATTTTATGGAGTAATGGGGAAGAACATAATATATTACCCCCATATGTACGTTAATCTTAAAAGTGCTCCAAGTGTTTTGATTTTCTTAATTCGAGTCATTAGATTAGTTAATTGTAAAGTATGTAAAGATTCAAGTGTAAGGGGAATTCTCATCCCCTATGATGTATTATTTCGGATGGTAGGGTAAGAGTGTATGCAAAAAAAAAAAAAAAAAAAAAAAAAAAAAAAATCGAAAAATCAAGAAAAAGAAAAAAAAATAGTAAAAGAAAAAGAGAAAAAAAAACATACGGACTACCATCCCGTTTTTATTCTATGTTTATTTTATGTTTTTGTTATTTTTCATTTATTAGCTTAAGTCGAGTCTAGTCTTGGCTTAGCAATGCCATCTTGTACATGTAATTAACCAAGATTGTTAACTCGCCACCAGTAAAACTTCATTTATCCAACAAAACCGTGTAATTCATATCCCTATACCTAACGTTACAACCCTTTAAAAGACCTCTTTGATAGTTTATCCTAGGTGCTTACGCCATGTGGTGGAGGTTTGATCCTTTCCCAAGCCTATGGTAATCTATTTTGCTATGACAGGTAGTGAGAGATATCTTCCATTTCCATAATGTTATATTACTTTATTACACCCGAGAGATGTGAGTATCTAAACACTATTTGTAAGGTGCTTGTGTATGACCTCCGTGCTTGTCTATTGGTCTTTAGTGGAACGATTAATTGTTGTAATTACTTTTATATTAGTGTTAAATGACCCCTAACTTGTCTTTTGAGTAGAATAAAAACGCATTTGCTTGAGGACAAGCAAATCTCAAGTGTAAGGGTATATGATGAGGCGAAAAATGATCCGTTTTTAAGGGGTCATTTAAGCCCGAATCCGAATTTATTTGATCAAATATTGCCCTAAATCGTTCCTTTTGTGATTTTAGGTGTTTGGAGAGTGAATTCTGGAAAAGAAGCCATTTTGGACATTTTTGGAGCATAAAAGTGAAGAAAACGGCAAAGTACCAAATTTCCATGCTGAAGATACAAGGTGACGGCGTCAAGAGTAATATCTTGACGGCGTCAGACATGAAGATTAAAATACCGAAGGTGGTGACGGCGTCAAACGCCTTCATGACGGCGTCAAAGTGGCAAGAATAAAATACCGTGGTCGGTGATGGCGTCACATAGGCCGTCATAAGTAGATCAAGGCCGTCCGAGGAAGTATATGGCGGCGAGGTGACGGCGTCACATGTAACTCTTGACGCCGTCAGCCTACTTTTCCTATATATAGTTTTCTAGTTTTTTCATTAAAAAAGAGAGAAGTTTTGGTGAAACCCTAAAGACGAATTTGGTGCCTCTTTTACAGGTTTTTCAAGGGTTCCAAACCCTTGATACCTTGCATTGTAATTGAGATAAGTGTTCTTCTAATTCAATCAATATGTCTATGTGTTGGTTGTTTATCTCTTGTTCTTGTCTCAATTCCATTATGCTAGGCTAGATCTCTCTTGTGTTTGCTTAGATCTAATGAAACCTAGATGTTGATTATGTGTTGATTACTTGTTTATTCTTGTTCTTGGATGAATGATTTATATGTTAGGCTTAAGAAAACTGGCAGATCTCCAAATGGTAACATGCTTGAACGTCTTAAGAAACATGAACCGAGGCGTACTAGGTCTTTATTGGTTGTATTTAATGCATGAGCCACTATTTACAATCCCTATAGTTGTGCTGGGTCATGGTGTAGGAGGAGATAAGAGCTCATAGAGTTGGGGAGTTATGTATGCCACCCCACGAATGATATTAAGGAATACAATCCGTCATCCATACAAGTATAACAAGTAATTAACACGTAAAAGATATCTAGGGAGTAGTGAAGTCTAAGTAAACACAATTTCTCCAATTACTGCTCACAACCTTAGTATAATTTAATTTGTTTTCATTTTTATTATTTTATTTTGATTATATATTAGTTTTGGGTTAGTTGAATAGCAACTAATTCCGCCCACTCCTTCAAAAACCGAGATTTTAATTGCTTTCTAAAAAATATAAAAACACAAAAATAATCATCCCTCACCTCTAGAACTAGTAAATTAGGTTTTCTAATCCTAGCGACACTATTCCTAAGCTGAACGATCAATCCCCCGGTACTTGTCACTATACTATACTACAACGATCAGGTACACTGCCTGGTGGGGGTTGTAAGCTTCTCGAGATCCCTCGAGAGGTAAAGCAAGGTGCGATTCCCACGCATCAGTCCAGATCAACGGGTTTTAAGCTTACCCGAGAATATCTTTAAACGAGAGTTAAAAAGTAGCACTTGATCACCAACGTTAAAAACGCGGTCTTTGATCTTGGCATCATGAATTCTTTTTGTTTTCTCCTTATAAATCAAAGAATTCTCGTAAGCTTGATCACGGAGTTCGACTAACTCATTCAATTGAACTTTTCTGTGATCACCCGCGGTTTTCAAGTCAAAGTTGGCATGTTTTAAGGCCCAGTAGGCCTTGTGCTCTAGTTCAATGGGCAAATGACAAGCTTTCCCGTAAACCAGCTTATATGGTGTACACCCAATGGGAGTTTTGTAAGCGGTCCGGAAAGCCCATAATGCATCTTCTAATTTGTCGGCCCAAGAGGCTCGGTGTTCTCCTACTGTCCTCTCAAGTATACATTTTAAACCACGATTGGAGACCTCAACTTGACCACTCGTTTGTGGGTGATAAGCCGTGGAAAGACGATGTGTGACACCATACTTAAGCATAACATTCGCAAATTGATCATTGCAAAAATGGGTTCCACGATCGCTTATGATGGCTCGAGGTGCACCAAATCGGGCAAAGAGACTCTTTAAAAATTTAACAACCACTCGGGCGTCATTGGTGGGGAGCGCCTTCGCTTCAACCCATTTTGATAAGTAATCGACGGCCACGAGAATATATTTGTTACCCCTAGACGACGGGAATGGCCCCATGAAATCGATGCCCCAAACATCAAAAATCTCACAAACTTGAATCGCATTTTGCGGCATTTCATCTTTTTGAGAGATTTTCCCTTGAAGTTGGCAAGAATCACATGTTTTCACCAATTCATGGGCATCCCGATATATTGTCGGCCAATAAAAGCCGGAATCGAAAACCTTCTTAGCGGTGAAATTGGCACCATGATGTCCCCCCTGTGGGTCCATTATGACATGCCTTTAAAATTTCAACGGCATCCGTACCGTGAACACACCGCCGGATCACTTGATCCGCACAGACTTTAAACAAGTAGGGGTCGTCCCAAAAATAATGTTGGACATCTTTAAAGAATTTCTTCTTTTGTTGGGACGACATCCCTTTCCTAATGAAATTCCCCGCATGGTAATTCGCAAAATCGGCGAACCATGGGGTACTTTGGTCAGTTTTGGTCACACTCCCAAGTGTCTCGAGAGGAAAAGCATCATTAATTTCCTTATTCTCGAGAACACTTTGATGGGGGTTCTCAAGTCGTGAAAGGTGATCGGCAGCAAGATTCTCAGCTCCTTTCTTGTCTCGTATTTCGACATTAAATTCTTGGAGCAAAAGAACCCACCGCATTAAACGTGGCTTCGCATCTAGTTTAGCCATTAAGTACTTTAGGGCTGAATGGTCCGTATACACTATGCATTTTTTAAGAAGCAAATAAGACCTAAATTTCTCAAAAGCATAGACAACCGCTAACATTTCCTTTTCGGTAGTTGTGTAATGATGTTGGGCGTCATTCATGGTCTTGCTTGCATAGTGTATAGGCTGAAAATACTTTTTCTTACGTTGCCCCAGAACTGCACCAATGGCATAATCGCTAGCATCGCACATTAGCTCAAATGGTAAGTTCCAATCGGGGGCAACTAAGATTGGTGCCTCCGTTAACTTTTTCTTTAAAACATTAAATGCATCGACGCATTCATTCGTGAAGTTAAACGGAGCGTATTTTTCTAAAATGTGAGTCAGAGGCCGGGCTATTTTGGAGAAATCTTGAATAAAACATCGGTAAAAGCCGGCATGACCAAGGAAACTTCGAATTCCTTTGACGGTAGTCGGGTGTGGTAATTTAGCAATAACGTCGACTTTTGCCCGATCCACCTCAATCCCAGATTTGGATATCTTATGGCCGAGGACTATTCCCTCTTTAACCATGAAGTGGCACTTTTCCCAATTTAAAACTAAATTAGTGTTTTCACACCGAATTAGCATATTTTCCAAATGGGAAAGGCAAGAGTCAAAAGTATTTCCATAGACGGAGAAGTCGTCCATGAACACTTCCATGGTTTTTTCAATCATATCGGAAAAAATGGCCATCATACACCGTTGAAACGTGCCTGGAGCGTTACATAAGCCAAAGGGCATTCTACGATAGGCAAACGTTCCATACGGGCAAGTAAAAGTGGTCTTTTCTTGATCCGGGGGATCAATGGGAATTTGAAAGTACCCAGAAAAGCCATCAAGAAAACAATAGAACTCATTTCCCGCTAAACGTTCAAGCATCTGGTCCATAAAAGGAAGCAGGAAATGGTCTTTACGTGTCGCATCATTCAACTTGTGGTAGTCGATACAAACTCTCCATCCGGTCACAAGTCGAGTCGGTATAAGCTCATTATCGTCATTCTTCACAACAGTGATTCCGCCCTTCTTTGGCACACAATGAACCGGGCTAACCCATGAACTATCCGAGATTGGATAAATCATTCCAGCGTCAAGGAGTTTAATAACTTCCTTTTTGATCACTTCATGGATTTGTGGATTAACCCGTCGTTGTTGCTGGACGGAAGCTTTGTGACTATCTTCAAGAAGAATCTTATGAGTACAAAATCGAGGGTCGATTCCCTTAATGTCAGATATTTGCCAAGCAATCGCACTTTTATGCTTCCGAAGCACATCTAAGAGTCGTGTCTTCTCCTCATCTTTAAGGCCTTTTGATATTATAACCGGTAATTTATCATTTTTTTCCATGTATGCGTATTCGAGATGAGGAGGCAAATCCTTGAGCTCGAGCTCCGGAGGATTCTCAATAGACGGCTTTACTTCTTTTACGTCTGCCATTTTTAAATCAACCGGATGAGAAGAAACAATCAGTTTTTCATTTAACAATTTTTCTATTAATAAAATGTCTCCCTCCGGATCAAAGTTATTATTATCAATTTCCGGTGAAAATGATTCATTTGCAAGACAAGCATTGATTTCTTCCCAAGCGAGATCACTTCCCTCAAACGGAGTGAGGGAAGGGGAAGAATCGGAGACGATCGGTTCAAAAGAAGGAGTGGGATTGCCACTCGAAGCATTATCGGTGAAACCAAGAAATTCTTGAGCATACTCCTCCGTAAGTTCATCAATAACATCAACACGGTTGACGGAAGAAACATCGTAATCGGAGGAGTATCTTGCGGTTTGATCAAGGTTAAAAGTGACGGCTTCGTTTCCAACACGTAAAGTAATCTCCTCGTCATAAACATCAATTAAGGCACGACCGGTCCTTAGGAAACCTCTTCCGAGAATGAGAGGAACCCGTGGATCGGCATCGAAATCAACAACCACAAAATCCGCAGGGAAATGAAATTTCCCAACATTGACAAAAATATCCTCAGCTATGCCAATTGGACGAGACGTAGATCGGTCGGCAAGCTCGAGGGTCATAAGCGTCGGTGTCAAGTTAGGAAGAGACAACTTTTTCCATATCGACAATGGCATAAGGTTAATGCTAGCACCAAGATCGGCTAAGGCGAAGCATTGAACCATACCCGGAAAATTGCACGGTATAAGAAACTTGCCAGGGTCTTCAAGCTTTTCGGTTAGCTTTTTAAGAAGAGCCGCTGAGCAATTCTCGTTCATTTGAGTCCTTGACATTTCAAAAAGCTTTTCCTTATTATTCAAAAGACCTTTTAGCATCGAAGCAAATTTAGGCATCAAAAGTATAGCATCCGCGAGACTTATATCAAAGTGTAACTGTTGAAAAATCTGATAAAATTTCTCCATTTGGTTTTTATCCTTCTCGCGGTGCTTTTGTTCATTTAAGCGTGACGGATATGGCAACTTTGTTTTAACGGGTGTTTCATTTTCATTATCATTAACAACCTTTTCCTTTCCTTTAGACATCGGGACCACCGGAGCTTGGATGTCTTCGGTCCTTCCATTATTAATAGGAATTTCCGTATCCGTTGTCACCTCGGGTTCACGGGCGACTACCTTGGGAGGTAGAGAAGAAGAGGTATTCGGAGCCGTCGGTCCATCATAAGTAACACCACTCCTTGTTATGATCGCTTTTGCATCGCCCCTCGGGTTAGCGATCGTGTTGCTTGGCAAAGTTCCAGAGCCCGAGGGTCGATCATTTAAACACTTGTTGACATCATTGATTTGAGTTGCAAACATTTTCGTTGTTTCTTCTTGTTTGGCAATTAAAGCTTGTTGACCTTGAATCAGTTGTTTAATCAACTCTTCCGTGGGCGACGGATTTGGAATAACAGCTTGATTTTGATTATTAAAACTTTGCCCATGGTTTTGAAAATTGCCATTGTTCTGATTTCCATGATTATTATTCTGAAAATTTCCATTGTTTTGAAAATTATTCCCTTGAGGCGGGCCTTGGTGATAATTTCCCCAGTTTTGATTTTGAAAATTCTGATTTTGTCCTTGAAAACCATTATTTCCACGGTTGTGATTTTGATTGTTATTGAACTGATGATTACGGTTTTGCACATTGTTATTCTGATTCACTTGATTAGGTTGATTAAACCCGGGTGGTCCTTGAAATTGGCTCGAACGGTAGCTGAGGAGATTACGGTCTCCTTGAAGAGGTGGGTAACCGTTGCCACCCATATTTGCAGCATACACGTTCTCTTGAGCAAAAGAGCCGGTCGTCGGACATTCATAATACGGGTGTGGACCACCACAAGTAACGCAACCTTGATTAACGACATTGACTTGTTGACTTGATTTTTCCATAGACATTGCATCAACTTTCTTTGTTAAAGCCACAATCATACTTACCAATTCATCATTATTTTTTACCATTGTTAGACACTTGTGGTTTATTTCTCGACATTCTAACACGAGCCTTATTTTCGATTATCGTGAAAGCATCATTCGTGTTCCTAGCCAACAAGTTACCACCCGCAGCAGAGTTAAGCGAATCTTGATCAGCATGACATAACCCATTATAAAACGTATCAATCTGCTGAAGGTCGGTAAACCCGTGGTTCGGACATTTCTCCTTCAAATCTTTGAATCGGTCCCAAGCTTCACTAAACGTTTCATCAAAAGCTTGTTGGAACCAAAAGATTTGAGAACGTAGGTTAGAAGTTTTAGAGGGAGGATAGAAGTAATTCACAAACTTGGAAGCGAGATCATTCCAAGTGTGAATCGAGTTAGGCGGTTCCTTTTCCAACCAAGTCCGGGCTGCTCCTTTTAAGGAGAAAGGAAATAACTTCAATTTCACCACATCGTGAGGAACTTGGTTCATTCTAATCGTCTCAGCGATGTCGGTGAAATTTCTAATGTGAGCATAAGGGTCTTCGTGATCGAACCCGTGAAAGGATATACCCGTGATCAAATTGAGTAATCTGTGATTGATCTCAAAGTTGGTATTGATATCCGGAATCACAATAGCTCTCCTCACACCATTGAATGGTGATTGAAGTTGTTCTTCCATTGGACGTGGATCAAATGCCGGTTGTTGTCCCATCGGCGGGATAACATTGTGCTGCGGACCACCCATCGGCGGGGGTCCGTTGTGTCGTTTTGGTTCATCTCCTCGTCGTCAAGGAAATGAACCCGACTCGTATGTCGTAAAACCCGCTCGGGGTTAAAAAACGGAGACGTAAGACTCTCAAAAGAAGAACGGGTGTGCATACACCACGAGTAAAATCAAAAAGAAAATGAAAAAGAAAAGAGAAAAGAAAATCTTTTTGTTTTTTATATTTTTCACAAAACTTTTTATTTCTTTTGTTTTTCTTTTCTTAAAACGTAATGTTAATCGAAAACCGTTTTTTTCAAAACCACGCGCGACGGGACGGGAGAGAAGAATTGATCTCTCTTCAGCTAGCAATTTAATGTCTTAGCTTCCGTATTTCCCGCTTATTCGGTTGTAGTAATTGATATAGTCCAATAAACAACTAAATTACGTTTTCGTTATATTGTGAGACTTTTTTGGTTTACAACGCCCTTTCTTTCGATCGAGTCGAGGCTGTAACTTTTATTATTTTTTTGGTATTTTTGAAAACACTTTAGGAAAAGTGTTTTTGATTTTTCAATTTTTATAGAGATATATATACAAAGTAGAGGAAGGCTTAACAAAACACGATTTTTCAAAAAAATATTCAAAAATTCACTTCGGCCTTCCCCGGCAGCGGCGCCAAAAATTGATTCGTGTGAAAACTAATTATATATAATATAGTATAGTATCGAAGTGATCCGCGCAAAAATACGGATCACCCGAGTCGTTTTCCCAACGAAGGCGAATGGAATCGAGAATATCGATTCGTGAAATCGTGAATTTGAAAAGTGAGAAAGTGAAAATAGCAATCAAATAGTTCACGTATTCACAAACAAGTATGAAATATGCAGAAAGTACAAGCTAATTATGCACTGAAATGAAAAACGTAAAAACGGAAACGCAACCACAAAATTTAAAACGTAACGTATAACGAAAAATGATCCTACGAACTTGATAATATTTTCTAAAAATCTTAAACTAATAAAAAGAATTTTAAGAAAAAAAAATATTTTTTTGAGTTTTTATTTATTTTCTATGAATTAATAATGATTTTTGGAATTAAAATTGAATTAAAAATAAAGAAAAATAGGAAAATAAATCGGAAAAATGAAAATAAAATTCTAAAAATTCTAAAATATTATAAAAGAATTTCTAAAAATATTTTTGTATTTTTCACAGCTTTTTCTGATTTTTTTTATGGATTTTTACTATTTAAAACTATTTAAAAATTGAATAAAAATCAAAATAAAATAAGAAAAATAGTAAAAATGCTTAGAAAAATCTGGAATAATTCCAGAAATTCTAAAATAATAAAAAGAACTTGAATAAAAATTTTGAAGTAAAAATGAAAATGGAAACTGCTTATTTAGTGTAAACTGCTTATCACAAGTGCTTATTTATAAGCACTTGTGAAAAGTTGTTGATGAAACTTTTAAAATAAACTCAAAATGATGCAATGAGCTCAGTAATGAAAGGAAAGTACAAATGCAAACACAAAAATTAACAACAGCAATACTTATGAATCGATAAGCTCACAGTCATTAACAAAACAGGTATAAGCAGAAACAGGAATTCAATGATGATGCAAAATACAGACAATACACTAAAACAACTTAGAACATAAATCAATATGCAAATTCAAGCAACAGAAACAAAAACGCAAGTCTGACTACTCAAACAGTCAACTGTCTCACACAGTCACTACACAAGCTCAATAAGCTATATCTTTAAGCTCAAATTTCAAAGACAAGAGGAACACAAGATCAATAACAAAACTTAGTTACTAAATTAATCAGAATTCAGATCTAAACTAATCCTCAACTATCACAAAATATATCAAGTTCAGCAACCTGTGGACACAAATCTTTGATGAAACAGTTACCTAATTTGAAACTTACACTAATTTGACCACTGATTTAAAACTAAATTCTACTTTTTAATGAAAAACCTACAGATTTACTGCAGTTATAGGTCTACTTATATCCTAAATCAACTAATAGTGCAGAAAATATCCAACTTACTAACTCAATTTCTCATTAATTAAACTTATCCAAACACTCCTAACTGTGACAGTCATTAAACAACTCTAATAGAATTATCACAAAATGCACTACAAATCTGAATTACTTCCAATCAGTTTCTAAATTTTGATCACATTCAACACTTTCATATGAAATTAAATCTCTGTTACTCAACAAACTTCAAACACAGAATCTCAACAATCCAATTACCAAAACTAATTCCAACATAATTTCAAGTTCACAAATCAACTTCCAAATCAGACTCTAAGAAAAGCTTACACTACTACGAATCAATCACACAGTTGAATTCTAATGAACAAATAGTTATATAAAACCTAAAATTATAACTACTCAGCAATATAATCAATGAAACAGTGTTAACCACAACACTAACTCAGCTAAGATCTACACAAACTCATCAACAATAACTATAACAACAATAGCAGATGAATCAAAAGATATAACAAGCTCAAATCTAGCAACTATTTATGACCAGTTCACATGAACTCAGAACACAATCCACACTAATGATAATACCACAACTAACCTAACTCAGATTCCAGACATAACAGATTAGCTCAAATAGTCATAGATCAGAAATCAAACAATTCAGTACTAAAACTTATTCCACCAAAGCAATCACTTTCAAATGAAACAATACACAGATGCAATTCAAATTTAACTCAGCTCCACAATATCACAATTGCTTAAATTCTACTATGCTACTCAAATCTCACTAGCAACTACTATAGTTACACAAGATAAGCACAAACAGATGCAAATAACTACACTCAATCAAACAACAATTAAGCTCAGCTACACAAACAACTATATTAAACTAAGGATTATCAATCAATATCAATTCTGCTACTACAAACAACTAAACTACCAATCAATATTAAAGGAATAGAAATGAGATTTACCAAATAATTTCCCCTCAGCTAGAACAGAGGGGATTCACAGAAGCCTATCTATAGGATAGGCAGGTTCTTCCTTTGTTAACCAAGCTTATCCAATTAACCACCTCAGCTACCAATTACCCAAACTTTTGACTTTAATTGACTGACTCAAATAACTTCCACTAATAAGCTAACAAGCTTAAATGGAATGTATGAAAAGAAAATAAGCTCTACTGTAAGCTTTTATAACTAATATGTATATATTTTTTATTTTTTTGATATTTTCTGCTTTTTTTATAT
Organism: Artemisia argyi; assembly: GCA_030686995.1. Classification (NCBI taxonomy): domain Eukaryota; kingdom Viridiplantae; phylum Streptophyta; class Magnoliopsida; order Asterales; family Asteraceae; genus Artemisia; species Artemisia argyi. The sequence goes on along the minus strand of CM060677.1, from coordinate 120,530,068 downwards.
TTTTATTTTTATGATTTCTAAGATAAAATATAAGTATGAATGAAATTTAAGCTGAGTTAAACTAATAAAAGCAGAATATGAAAGAAATAAAAGCAGAATAAGCTATAATAATATGAAAAACAAGCTGATATTAAAGGAAATAAAACTTTTATTAAAATTCAAAAGAGAAATTACAATCACTAAACTATATTACATAAGCTGAATACATTTTGACAGAGTATTGTTACACTAAAAACCTACACTCTAATGAGCTAAAATAGAGACCTATTTATAGGAGGAGTGAAGGAGTTGGGGTTGATTCCACGCTGGCAATCCGTGCAACATTTTGTGCTTCTTTCTTCTCATCTCAGCCCTTTGATCCTTTTTGTGCTTCTTTTCACTAATAGTAGCCCTTGGATGAGAATTTAGGACGTGGCCTCACCAATCCAACTCTGACATGTGTCCCTTCCTTGTGTAATATTCCTTCTCTGACATGTGCTCTGAGCACGTGACAGGCTTCTAGAAGCTCTAATGATGAGATAATCATTAGTTAATTGGTGTGGTGTGAGGTGGTTCGAATCAATTGAGAGTAATGGTTAACTAGGGTTCATATTTGGGGATGTTTCTGGGTTGAGGGAATTTGGGGGTAAAATAAAAAAAACACGTTTGGTTTATTATTATTGTTTGACTATGGGTGGATTTTGACCGGGTATAAAGGATAAAGTGGTGGGCTGGGTAAAATATTAAATGGATTGGGCTTTGGTTAGTTTATGGAGAATGGGCTTTAGGAATTGTTGTGGATTGGTTTTGGATTAGAAAATGGACCAGGCTTTTGTTATTTTCAGATTTTTTTGGTACAAATAAAAATCAAGGACCAAAGTTGTAACATTTGAAATTCCAAGGGCTGGTTTTGTCATTTTTCAAAATTGTAATCCAAGGACTATTTTTGCCACTTTTGAATTCATGAAGGACTTATGTTGACTTTTGGATCCCGGCATTGACTTTTTGACCGTCTTCCACTCTTGTGCCCGTTTTTCCGGTTTTCGTGTGATTTTTCGTCATTTTGAGATTAATCCGTACCTGCATATTTACAACATAGAAACACGTGTTTTCTTGGCATTTGTTAGCTCAAATAGTCGTTTTGGGTCGATAATTAGCCATAAAATAGTGAGTGAATAAGCACTCACCAAGAAGCATGCATACAACTTCATAACATTGGTTTTATAAAACATTTTTATTACCAATTCACTAAGAGTAAAATAGCAAAGTTTTGATTGAGGTATCGGGTTCACCAATTAAAGAATTATCAACAATTATCGTCCACTTATATCATACTTTTGCATAAGCCCTAAGGCTTAGTGTTTCGGATAATAATTGCGGAATTGTGGTGAATTTACCCTTAAGATGACAGTGTACATGTAATGGTTGTTCGGTAAGTCTAATTTACACACAAACGAGCGTTAAGACAGAGTGTTGTCTATCTAAGGCCACAATTTAATGCGAAGCAACCTTATACCCATCTTGTAGTGTGTAAACTTTGGTCGAGCCTATTTAACCATTACGTACAAAAACATCAATCAACCAATACTTTGAAATTTAAACTCTTAAAACCAAAACAATTTCGCCATTTATTTAGTCCATATTATTTTTCTATTCAAAAATTACCCTTTTTCGTTTAAAAACATGTCTAACATAATAATAAACAAAAAAACAAGTAATACATAATAAAAAATAAAACAACCAAATAAACATATACATAACATAACAATTAAATATGTATAAAACGTGTAGCCACATAAAAATTTATTCAATAGTCCTATTAATAATCAAGTCTAGGTGTATTATGCATTGATTCAATTAAGGCTTTCTTCTTCAAAGGAAAAGGAGCCACATACATCGATAAATCGATTGCGTAAGCCAAAACTAAACAAATACCACATACCACATAATTGATTACTTAATATTGGAGTCATCCCCAATTCGACATCTATTAATAAATTTATGTGTTTCGATATAACTTAACAATCTTCCCTTTCACTATCATACTTTGTCTTCCCCTCCATCTCCCAATCCCACTGATGAGTGTGCAAATACTCATCATTTTTACCTTTTCTGAGCTGCCAAAACATCTAAAAACACTCAGTATTGTATCAAAATAGTAAAAATATCTCAGAAATGTGTTTTATATGTTTCAAATGCAAAACAATCAAAAACAGATGAAAAACGCATAAAGTTTGCATAATTGGCAGTTTCAGTCCCTCAAGTTTCATAAATTGACAAAACTAGTCCCTGAAGGTTTTAAAATGGAATAAAAGTCAACTTAAGTCCTTGGGAAGTCAAACTTATTCAAAATTAGTCCCTGGATGAAAGTTTAAACAAACTGGCAACTTTTACCCCTCAAAATCCAAAATTGACATAAAAGGTCCCTGAACTTTCAAAAATTGACAGAATTTGCTCCTTGTGTAACATTTCTACAAAACCAAACGGATTCCTTATTAATAATAACCCACCTGATCCAGTCCACAACCCTCCAAGCCCATCACCCACTTAGCCCAATCCACCCTTTTAATAAAAATAACGGGTCAAACCCCACCTCCCTGGTCAAACATCCAATACCACTTTCTTCCCCCCCAAAACCATTCCCCCCTCTGCAATACCACCTCCACCATCACCACTTGCACCTCTGTCCCATCCACCCTTATCCCTCCATATCACACTTCCCCAACACCAATCACATCCCACCCCCCCCCCCCCCTATGGTCTGCTAACAGAGCCAAATTGCCCATAAAAACCTTTCCCGCCAAAATTGCAAAGAGAGCAAAAGTGATCCAAGTGGCTATTTTATTGCTGGGATTTGGCTAGTGGGACCCACAAGACCAAGAGGGTGTATAAAAGAGAAGAAAGGAGCAGAAGAGAGGGTGTATTAGTTTAAGTAGTGTAGTGTAGTTTAGAAAAAAATCGGTATTAGTGTAATTTCAAGTTCCAGTTGTAATTTTCATTTCAATTATGTTGTAATCAGTTTAGTTTATGAAATTAAATCTTTCTTGAACCTTAAAGTCCAATCTTGTTCTTTAAATTGAGATTTAGCAAATTTTGGATGAATTTAACAAATTCATTTAAGATTGTTAAATGTTGTTGTTCCCTGTTCCTTCAAGCTCAAATAGATTTATTAACAAGTTTTCTAAAGGTTTTACAGCTTTGCAACTAGTATAACTCAGTTTCTCATAAATTCTCAAAAATACTTAATAAAATAGGTCATAATAAAAAAATCAGTTGTAATAATGAAGAAGGCATGGAGCTGAGTTGGAAAGAGATGGATATGGTTTAGTGAACCTGTGGGGGTTCTGTAGGATCATTTTATGGGACTTGGGTTCTCATTTTCTCAGCTTGGACTAGTTGTAAGCCAATTCTTGATTTTTGTCATTTTAGTTTAAAGGAATTAGTAATTGATTATCTGTGTTTCTATTGTTTGTTTACTGTTTATTAGATTAATGTAAGCTCATAAATTAGGTTTTAGTCTTAGTATGTCATAATTTCATTTGAAAATCACATTTTCACCTTCATAAAGGGGTGTTTGGATTAGTATGGCATGCTGTGGAGTTTGAGTTGTTTTGTTGTTGTTTTAGTATAAGCATGCTACCCTAGGCCAATGTAGGTTAGAATAGGTCAAAAATCCAGGTTTCCATAAGCTAAAGTCAAAATCCCCACCCAACATCCATGACAGTCCACTGTTGGACTGTGGGGTGTTCCAACCCTTTGATTTCAATGTGAAATTAGCTTAGGTTGCCTTATTTAGTTTCCATTAGGTTTAATAAACTTGTATTAGTCACTTAGAAGCTTCAAAAGTTCAAAAAAGTCAAAGTTGTATGTTTGTGATTTTGCCAAAATGGGCAGAATTTTTGTGAATTTAGAGTTAGGTTTCAAGCCTTGAGCTTTTGAGGGTTTGTAACCCCCCACCTCAACTTCACTATCCCACCTTCACTGTATTTTTGCAATTTTTGTTGTGGGCCCCACAACCCTCCAAAGAGGGCTGCAGGGCAACCAACTGTTCTGTGCAGCAGTTACACAGCCCACACCACCACCTTTGGTGGTGGTTTGTGGCCACCACAGTGGTCCCCACACCTAGACTTTAAGTTTTCTCAACCCCCCTCCTACCAAGGTTTCTAGTTTGACCCTTGCTTTGACCTAGGGATAAGTGGATCCCACCTGGAATAAGCCCTCAAGTTTGTCCCCATTCTGAGTTCAGTTTCAAATTACAAGTGCTTATTTCCATCTTTTTAGCTTATTAGTGATAATTGCTCATTGTTTCTAGCTTATTTTAGTGTAAGTAACTTATTTGTATCTGTTTTCATCATTGTGGGACCCACACAAGCTCATTTGAGCTCATTTTCCTTAACAATCAACATAAGTCAACTGTCTAGCAAAAGGGGGTGTTCTCAGCTTATTTTAAAGTTATAAAAAGTTTGTTTTCACAAAAAGTAGTTGTTTTTAGGTATAAATCAAGTTTGTAAAAGAAAATTCCAAAAAATCAAGTTTTAAATAAAGTGATAGTTTCTATTTAATTCAATTTAAATTTTATTTTTCATTTTTAGATTTTTTTAAGTATTTAGTATTTTTATATTTTTATTAATTACCTATTACATTAAAGTAAATTTAGTAATTTTTCTAGATTTTTATTCTGTCATTTAGTATTAATTAGATTTAATTTTAGTTTTCTTAATTATTAATTAATACTAAGTATTAAATATCATATTTAGTTTTTATTAAGCATAACTTAGTTTTTATATTTTTCCTAGCTCTAATATAGTATAATAGACTTTTAGAAAATATATTTTTGAATTCTACTGTTCATTTTCCATTTTTCTTATTTTAATTGTTTAAATTAGACTTAAGTTAATTAAAAGGTAAATAATTAGTGGATTAATCTTAAAACATAATTTTTAGAGCTTTTATAATTTTTTAGGATTCCTGTGATGGTTAAGTAATTTTATAAATTTTCTTATAATTTTCTAAGTTAATTTAGTATTAATAGTAATTAAAAGTAATTTAATTAGTTTAATTAAGTTAAATAGTTTTTAATTTATAAAAAACCCATAAAAAGACAAAAATATTTATTTTTATTTTTTATACTTTCTTCAAGTTCTAATTTAAGTTTAGAAATTATTTTTGCAAATTTTTAGTTTAATTTGTAGTAGTTATAATTATTAGTTAATTTAAATTAGATTTTAATTTAGATTTTAAATAGTTTTATTAATTAAATAGTATTTAAATAATATTTTAATTATTTTCATAATTTCATTTTCATTTTTCATTTTAAGTTTTAAAAAGTGTCAAAAGCACCCCTTGTAGTTTGTTAAATACCAAAACCCCACTTTTCCTGTTACGTGAATCTGATTTGTGAATACGTGCATATATCTGGTATCTGATTTTTGTGAATATTATATTTGTGTACAAATACCAAAATAACAGTAGCAAATCTCAATGCCACATCATCTGGGCTACTGTCCTCAGTTCAACTTTCTCATAAACGATTCCCAAAACACCATTTCAATCTCGCTGGGACTTTAACGACCCGGGGAAACACTATACTATCCACGGAGTATTGATTCTAAGCTGTTTTTGACTAGTTGACCTTGGTCAATAATATCTGACTGCTTTGGGACCAATCACCCACTAACTCACTACACTCACAACCTATACCTAACACCATATCCAGTCACAAGATACCATGCCAAGCTGGCAATCCACCTCTCCATTTGGGCGCCAAAGTTGAATCAAGGGATGATATTGATGATGTTTTAATCCTAGGGTGGTGATTGATTTCAAAGAAGCACACGATGTCCTATCAATGGAATGACACCTCAGCAATCCTTGGCACATTTTTTACATCCTACGGCTCAAACTAAGCACTTGGGGACCAAGAATTCATCAACGGCTGCCAAGAGACTCAAAGAAACACAAAGTGTGCTCATTTTGCACCTACAGCTCAGCAACAAGACGAAGACAAAGACTTGAAACGCTAGGACTTTTAGTATAAGTAGAATGATATGTCGCCCACGGAAGGCAGTCTAGTTAGGTTTAAGTTCTTTTTTTTTTTTTTTTTTTTTTTTTTTAATTCAAGTCTTTAGTTAGTGAGTTTCAGTAATAGTCAAGTAGAGTTTTTAAATTATTCTGAATTCAAAAAGTTTTATGTACTCTTGTTCTTGGTTATTAATGAAAGTTCTTTTTACTAAATCGACTCAATTTATCATCCTGCTCAGTTTTTTAAGTATGCTTATTTAGTGTCTATATCTGCTTATTATTGTCTCTTACAGCCTAATAAGATGCCTTAGTTCAGTTTTTATAAGTTTGTTGGATATTTAAAGGGGTGTTTGGAAGAAGGTTTAACCAGCAGTAACCCTCAGTGTTCTTAATCTATTTAGTGTAACTTAGTCCCCTTGTATTGCTTATTTACTGTTCCCCGTATGCTTACTTAGAATTTCCCCTAGTTGTCGTTGGTTTGTTTACCCTTAGGAAAGCTTATTGGTAGTTTATTGATGGCTTTTTAGCCCTTCAAACTTCCACTTGGTCTGCCCATCAACCTTTTCTTTTCTCTTCATTTGAATTGTGCTCAGGGTAGATTTAGGAGTGGGTTTAGATTTTCATTGTTAGACTTGATTATCTAGGATTTACAGCTTATTTGGAGTTTAATTGTAGGCTGCCACAAACCTTTGTGCAGGGCTGCTTAGACAAATACAGGTTCCACATGCCTTCAATAAGGTATTTTTCATCTTTTGGTTTCTAGCACTCAGGCCTTAAGATTTGGCAAGATTAAACTTTGCTAGCTTGTTTATTTAAGAGAATTTTTATTTAATTTTTGTTAATTTTTATTGGTAGTCATTTATAAGTCCAAAGTCCCCCCACCAGGACCATACTAGGCCTGCTCTTAAGCTGTCACAAACAGCCCCCTAGTACCAGTTATCTAGATTGCTAGTTTGATTATTGCCACTGAGTTGTTAGTTATTGCTATTTGTATAATTTACCTTTGGCTTGTGACTCATGAGCTTGATTTCCTATTCGAGTTTATCTCATTAGCTATTTAGGTTTGCAAATATAGCACCTTCTTTGGTCTTATTTCTTGGGTTCTGTTGCTGCTACTATTTTTGTTTCTCATAATCTGAGTTTGATTTGATTCATTGTTCTTGTGTTTGTTGTTGTTATCCGTGGTCGTTATTATTGCTTATTGTTGTGGTGGTCGTAGGCTCATTTGAGCCGTTAGCTTATTTGTGTGATTGTGAGATTTCTCAAAAAAATCTTAAGTCAAAAACAAGAATTCAAACCTGTTGAGAATTTACGTTCATACAGGCTAAGTTGTAGCTTTCCAGAAACATTGGTTTTGCTAAAATTGTGTGTTGTTGAAGTTAAAAGATTTTGCAAAAATAAACTTCGAAAAATAAAATTATTTGCAAAAAGTGCAAGAGGTAGGATTCGAACCCTGGACCTCTTGCACCCACACCAGACACAGACACAACACCACATAACCAAACGCCCTTGGGTCTTTTCTTGTTAAATCTTTCCTCTCTAATTCTTTTATAGTGGTTCTAGTTTGTTTATTTACTTATTCTCAGCTTATCCTTTGCTTATTTAAACTGCTTATTTGTACCTCCCCCATCCTTGCTACAATTTTCTTAGGGTAGTCTTAGTTTTACTTATTCACTAAAAAAATTTCAGATTTTTATAAGTAATTTTAGTATTTATTAGAATTTAATTTAGTTTAAATAGAGTTTAATTGATAATAAATAGAATTTTCGTTTAAAATTTAATTTTCTTTTTTCTAAAACTTTTTTTGTCTTTTAGTACGTAAGAAAATTATTCATAAACCCGTAGGACGTTTAGAACTTAAATCTCACGTTTTATTTTGTACGTTGACGTTTATTTTTAAATAAACGTTACGTTTTTAATTTAGTTTGCGTTTAGGGTTCCCGATACCTAAATTTGTTTCCCGTGGTATTTTAGGACTTCCCTAGTTTTGTAATTACCTTTAGTTTACCCTTAGGTTAAATTATTTTCACCTTCGTTCGTTAATTTTCAAGTTTCGTTAATTTAACGTACCGTAAAACCAAATAACCCTTCCAACCATACAAGATTTTAATCCCAATCTCATTCGAAGCTTTCCATTCACACCTCGTTGGGGTACGACCCGGGAAATCACTTCTCGGTCTCACAATTTGAATATCACTTTCACAAGTTTTGTGAGGTAATCTTTTTCCTAAAAGGTTTACTCGTATTACTTCACGTCTATTTGTCTCACGACAAATTAGACCTCACGTTTGTTGATATTTTGATAAATTGTTGTTTGCACACACCAAAACACAACGAATCAAATGGCGCCGCTGCCGGGGAGGCTGTGTGTCGAAAGTCTCGATAAGGTTTAGACGATTAGTCTTGTAGAACCTTCGCAAGAAGTTACGTTTTCATAAAACTTATAAAAAACATAAAATATTTTTCTTTTGTTTCTGTATATGTATTATATCTATAAAAGTTAAGAAAAACACAAAAATATTTTCCCGTTTCTTTGTTTAATAATTACAACATTAAAATCTTACCACCGCAAACCAAGGCAGAACACCTACCAACTGGGGGTGTGACCATAATAAGTTCTCAAACTAAAGATCAAAACTTGCCTTTGTATCACTTGCGTTTTGGAAAACTTTTAATCGATAAGCATACACTAAGAGGAGTCGAAACGGTATAGGGCGATCCAACGAACTTCGCCCTAGTGAGAAATCCATTCTTTTCTCCCGCTCCTTGTACGTTTATCCTTAAAGGTCAACCTTGCGTTCTTGATTATTGGTTTAAGTTCCCTTGTCGTTAAAGTGGTATTGTTTTAATTGATATTTTTGTGGTGCATGCGCACGCGTTCGTCTACGTCAACAAGTCCTTTGCAATCGCTTAATAATATTCCAAGAAGAAGGCGTAATCGACGACGTACCAATCGATTAGTCGAACCCGAGATTCGTACTATTCCCATCATGGTGGCTGAACCCACTATGAATGAGCTTCTCCAAGCACCCATCGAGGGTTACGGAGATGCTATCATCATTCCAGCCATCGTGGCTGACAATTTCGAACTTAAGACGGGGTTGATAAACTTAGTCACCTCGCGTCAATTCTATGGTTTCGAGAGGGACGATCCTCAAGATCACATTCGATGGTTTAACAAAATCACGTCCACCATCAAATGCAAAAATGTCCCTGAGGAAGCTATCAAACTTCTTCTCTTCCCGTTTTCCCTCGATGGGGATGCCAAAAATTGGCAAGACAAACAACCCCCTCGATCGATTGAAACGTGGGAAGATTTGGTTAAGAAGTTTGTGAATGAGTTCTTTCCTCCATCTAAAACCACAGCCCTCAAGAATGAGATCATGAAATTCATGCAGAAATTCGATGAATCATTCGATGAGGCATGGGATCGTTACAAGGACATGCTTTGTAAATGTCCTCATCATGGTTTTTCCGAGTTAATGCAACTCGACACTTTCTATAATGGTGTGAGCCAAGTTGATCAAGACTCTCTCAATGCCTCCGCGGGAGGTAATTTCTTGAATCGAACCACCAAACACGCTTTGATGATCATTGAGAATAAGTCTAAGGTCCGCATTCCACGAAGCAAATCGGTTGTTTCCCAAGTTAATGTTGGTCCTTCTACCTCATCACCCGTGGCTCAATCTAGCACCGATGTTAGGCTTGACAAGCTCACGGAAGCTATTCATGCTTTGGTTCTCACCAAAACAAAGAAAGTTTCTTCTCAACCTGCTGAAGTCAAAAAGGTTGACATTTGTGTTACTTGTGGTGGTCCACACGCATACTACAATTGTACTGCCACCGATGGCAATCCATTTGAAGTTAATGCGATAGCCGGTAGTTCCAATCAAGGAGGTAACCAATACCGTCCTCAAATGGAACCAAATTACCGTGCTAACAATCAAAGTGGGTCACCCGGTTTTTCTCAACCCAATAATCCAAATCAATTCAATCAAAATCAACAACAAAGAAATCCGAATGTTCAAAACCAATTTCAGGCCCCTATGAATCAATTTCAAAATCAAGGGGGAAATTACAATCAAGGTTCTCAAAATCAAGGAAACTTGAATAGAAACCAAAGTTATGGTAATTTCAATCAAGGAAACAATTTTCATGGTAACCAAAGCCATGGAAATTTTCAAAATCAAGGTTTCAATCAAAACAACCGAGCTCAAAATTTTTCTCAAAACCAAGCCGTTGTTCAAACTCAATCATCAACCGATGAGTTGTTGAAACAATTTATGAAAGCTCAAGAAGAAACAAACAGGTTGTTGATCGGTCAGATTTCTGAACTAAAGAAGTCTTTAAATGATCGACCTTCGGGATCGGAAACGCTACCAAGCAACACGATCGCCAACCCGAAGGGCGATGTAAAGGCGATTACAACCCGTAGTGGTGTTTCTTATGATGGACCCGCAATTCCTACTACCTCATCTACTTCTCCTCCTGAGGTAGTGGAACGTGAACCTGAGGCTACAAAGAACAAAGTGCAAATTACTAGCCCACGAAGTACCGCACACGTCTAACCTCATGTTGTCCCAAAAACCAAATCCAAACCGGGAATTGTTTTTGAACCTCCGGAAAATCCCATTCAACCAAAAGCTTCAATACCTTATCCTTCGCATTTAAATGATCAAAGACTCCGTGAGCAAACTAATGATCAAATGAAGAAGTTTCTTGAGATATTTCAAAAGTTACACTTCGACATTAGTTTCGCGGATGCTCTTCTCTATATGCCCAAGTTTGCTTCCACTTTCAAGAGTCTTCTAAGTAACAAAGAGAAATTGTTTGAACTCACTAAAACTCGTTTGAATGAAAATTGTTCGGCGGTGCTTCTAAAGAAACTTCCCAAAAAATTAGGAGACCCCGGAAGATTTCTCATTCCTTGTGATTTCCAAAAGCTTGAAGAGTGCTTCGCCTTGGCCGATCTTGGCGCTAGCATAAATCTCATGCCTTTCTCTATTTGGCAAAAACTTTAACTTCTCGAGCTTACAGCAACACGAATGACTCTAGAATTAGCAACCCGATCGGTTACGATTTCGAAGGGTATTGCTGAAGATGTCTTTGTGAAGGTTGGCAAGTTCCATTTTCCTGCCTACTTCGTAGTCGTTGATTTTGATGCTGATCCTCGTGTCCCCCATATTTTGGGAAGACCATTCTTAAAAACGGCTCGTGCATTAATCGACGTCTTCAAAGGTGAAATGACTCTAAGAGTTGGCGATGAAAAGTTGGTCATTAACATTGAAAACACTTCAAAAGATCTTCTCGAACTTGAACGGGAAGAAATTAACCAACTTGATGTCATCGATTTTGCATACGATGACTATTTTGAAGAGGTGTTGAATGTGCAAGGATCAATTAATTCTACCATTGACGTCTCTCCCCCCTCTCTTTCTCCATTTTTGGGAGGTGACTTCATTTTGGAAGAAATTGAAGCTTGTTTGTCATGTGATTCTCGTGTTGATCATGATTCTATCAATCCCGAGGAAGATATACTTCTACTTGAGAAGTTGCTTAATGATGACCCATCATCTCTTCCTCCAAAAGAACTTCATAACATGGAAGTCAAAGATGTTAAAAAAACTGATGACTTTCTTGAGGTCGAATTCAAGAAACTTCCGCCTCATCTCGAGTACGCATTTTTGGAGGGTGACGATAAGTTTCCCGTCATAATTGCTAAAGACTTGAATGAGGAAAACAAAACCGCTCTTCTCAAGGTTTTAAAGTCACACAAGCGAGCCATTGCTTGGAGACTTTCCGACATCAAGGGTATTAACCCAGAATTTTGTATGCACAAGATTTTGATGTAGGATGACTTTAAACCGGCGGTTCAACAACAAAGAAGGGTAAGTCCTAAAATTCATGAGGTTATCAAGCAAGAGGTCATAAAACTTCTTGATGTCGGTTTGATTTACCCTATCTCGGATAGTCCTTGGGTGAGTCCCGTTCATTGTGTGCCCAAGAAGGGTGGTATAACGGTTGTTAAAAATGATGATAATGAGTTAATTCCTACTCGATTGGTAACAGGTTGGCACGTTTGCATTGATTATCGAAAATTGAATGACGCCACCCGTAAAGACCACTTCCCTTTACCTTTCATGGATCAAATGCTCGAAAGATTGGCGGGAAACGAATACTATTGTTTCCTTGATGGTTTTTCGGGTTATTTCCAAATTCCCATCGATCTTCAAGATCAAGAAAAAATGACTTTCACGTGTCCATATGGAACATTTGCTTATCGATGCATGCCTTTTGGCCTGTGCAATGCTCCGGGCACGTTTCAAAGATGCATGATGGCCATTTTTCATGACATGATCGAGAAAACAATGGAGGTCTTCATGGATGATTTTTCGGTCGTTGGGAATTCATTCGAATCATGTCTCGCCAATTTAGACAAAATGCTTCAAAGGTGTGAAGACACCAATCTTAGTCAAATTGGGAGAAAAGTCATTTCATGGTCAAGGAAGGAATTGTCCTTGGCCATAAGATTTCTAAGAGCGGGATTGAGGTTGACAAAGCTAAAATCGATATTATTGCTAAGCTTCCTCCCCCCAACACTGTTAAAGGTGTTCGGAGTTTTTTGGGTCATGCCGGCTTCTATCGTAGATTCATTCAAGATTTCTCGAAGATAGCTAGGCCTATGACCCGACTTCTTGAAAAAGAGACTCCGTTTATCTTTTCCGATGAGTGCATCGAAGCTTTTCAAACTCTCAAGAAAAAGCTTACCGAGGCACCAATTCTAGTTGCCCCCAATTGGGACCTACCTTTCGAACTTATGTGTGATGCAAGTGACTTTGCAATAGGTGCGGTCTTGGGGCAACGAAAAACCAAACATTTTCAGCCGATTCATTATGCAAGCAAAACCTTGACCGAAGCTCAAGCTCACTACACCAAAACGGAAAAAGAATTACTAGCCGTGGTGTATGCGTTTGAGAAGTTTCAGCCATATTTGATCTTGAGTAAATGCATAGTGTACACGGATCACTCGGCTCTCAAATATCTCTTTGCCAAGCAAGATGCAAAGCCGAGATTGCTCCGTTGGGTTCTCCTCCTACAAGAATTTGATATCATCATTCGTGATAAAAAAAGGAGCCGAGAACCTCGCTGCTGACCATCTTTCCCGATTGGAAAATCCTCATCAAGATGTTCTTGGGAAAAAGGAAATAAATGAAACGTTTCCTCTCGAGACACTTAATGTGATTTCCTCTCGTGGTGATTCTAGTACCTCATGGTTTGCCGACTTTGCAAACTACCATGCGGGGAATTTTGTTGTCAAAGAGATGTCGTCCCACCAAAAGAACAAATTTTTCAAAGATATGAATCATTACTTTTGGGACGATCCCTATCTGTTTAAGATCTGTGCAGATCAGGTCATTCGAAGGTGTGTTCATGGCCAAGAAGCCATGGAAATCCTTAAGGCTTGTCATCATGGACCCATCGGGGGACATCATGGCCCGAACTACACCGCTCGAAAAGTTTTTGAATCTGGTTTTTATTGGCCCACCATTTACAAAGACGCGCATGACCTAGTCAAATCTTGTGACTCGTGTCAACGTCAAGGAAAGATAACACAACGGGATGAAATGCCACAAAATGTCATCCAAGTTTGTGAGATCTTTGATGTTTGGGGCATAGACTTTATGGGGCCGTTCCCGTCTTCACGAGGGAACAAGTACATACTCGTGGCCGTTGACTACTTGTCAAAATGGGTCGAAGCCAAAGCTCTCCCAACCAACGATGCCCGAGTAGTTGTAAAGTTTTTGAAATCTCTCTTCTCTAGGTTAGGAACTCCTCGCGCTATCATTAGTGATCGCGGTACTCACTTTTGCAACGAGCAATTTGCAAAAGTCATGCTCAAGTATGGTGTCACTCACCGACTTGCTACCGCTTATCACCCACAAACAAGTGGACAAGTGGAGGTTTCAAACCGTGGTTTGAAAAGAATTCTTGAAAGAACCGTAGGCGAAAACCGTGCCTCTTGGTCGGACAAATTAGATGATGCTCTATGGGCTTTTCGCACGGCTTATAAAGCACCCATCGGATGTACTCCTTATAAGCTCATGTATGGAAAAGCATGTCATCTACCGATTGAGCTCGAGCACAAAGCTTATTGGGCTTTGAAGAATGCCAACTTCGATCTCAAGTCTACGGGTGATCATAGGAAAGTTCAACTCAATGAACTAAATGAATTTCGTGGTCAAGCTTACGAAAACTCTTTAATCTATAAAGAGAAAACAAAGAAGATCCACGACTCCAAAATCAAGAACCGCGTTTTCAACGTTGGTGACCGAGTCCTTCTTTTTAACTCTAGATTAAAAATATTTTCGGGTAAGCTTAAAACCCGCTGGACTGGACCTTTCACCGTTGCCAAAGTTTTTCCTTATGGTACCATCGAGTTATCTCAAAATGACGGTCCAAATTTCAAAGTGAATGGGCATCGGTTGAAGCACTACTTTGGAGGGGACATAGCACCCGTGGTTGTCCCGGACCTCCAAACTTTCCCCATGAACCAATGAATTCGGGGTCAAGTCAAGCTAACGACTCGATAAACAAAAACAGTAGCAACAACATGGGTTTTCACCCATTTCTTTCTACTTTCTAACACCCTAGTGTGGGGGAGTGGCCACCCCCTGCAGCTATTTGCAATGTATATATCTTCAAAAAAAATGTGTGTACATATAAATAAAGTGAAAAATGAAAATGACGTTCCCACAGTTAGCTTCTAATATTCTCTTCTTTCGTTCAAGGATTCGGCATAATAGCCGGGACTTTGAATATTGAGGACAATAATCAATTCTAAGTGTGGGGGAGGGGAAAATTCTAGCGAATTTTATCAAATTATACCGTCTAGTACCCCCGTTTTTGGCCAAAATTTTTTTAAAAAAAAATTCACTTTATTTCAAAAAAAATTTGTGGTTATCAGTCCGCCGTGTCTAAACGACAAAAGGATTAGCTAATCCAAGAGCAAACGGCTCTTGGTAAAGATAGCTCAAACCCGTTGATGGCTTACAATTTGCCCAAAATTGTATGGTACCTCAACTCACCATATCCTCAAAAGTAAATGAGTTGGCTAGCCCGCAAGATTATGGCTTGTGGTAAAGGCAGTGGAAAAACCATAATTGGTAATCAACTCACCAAGATGTTGACTGTTCCATCAAGAGTTGGCTAGTCCAGAAGAAAACGGCTTCTGGTAAAGACAAATCAAAACCGTTGAAAGCTGGTGGTTTGCTCAAAATCATATGGTTATAGGGTGGACCATAGTTCTTACTTGAATCAAAACATTCGGCTACTCCAAAAGTGATGGCTTTTGGTAAAGAGACTTTAAATCCATTAATTTTTCTCAAAAAGATTGCTAGGGACTAGCAATAGTTTAGTGTGGGGGATTGATGAGTATGTAAATACTCATCATTTTTAGTCAAATATGAACTACAAAACGATTAAAAACACTAAAAAAAGCACCAAAGTATGAAGAAAATCCCAAAGATCGTGTTTTATATGTTTCTGATGCAAAACGAGTGAAAACAAACGAAAAACGAACAAAATTTGCATAATTGGCAGTTTCAGTCCCCCAACTTCCAAAATTTGACAAAACTAGTCCCTAAGCATTTATTTCAAAGAAAAGTCAAAGCAAGCTCTTTAAAAGTCAATTGATAACACAAATGATCTTTGGGTGAAAATTTTTCAAAAAGTTACACATTTGGTCCCTGTACTTTGGCAAATTGGCAATTTTGGTCCCTAGTGTTTCAAATTTGGAAAATTATGTTTTTGGTCCTTTGGTTTATCTAACTTGACAGGATTGACCCTTGGTTGAAGCTTGAAAGATTGGCAGATGTGGTCCTAAAAAATCAGAATAATACAAATTTGGTCCTTGTGTTGTCTACATTAATCAAACGGACCCTTGATATTATAACACAAAAATTACCAGCCCACCATCATACCAATCCAAACCCCAATCCCCCTAGCCCAATCCCTTCTAGCCCAACACCCCCAAAACCCTAAACGTATAATAAAATACGCTCCCCCTCTTCCTTGACCTAGTCAAGACACCACAAACAAACATCCTCCCCCCCCCCCCCCCCCCCCCCGGTGACCTGATACCTCCATCACCATCTTCCCTTTCACTATCATACTTTGTCTTCCACTCCATCTCTCAATCCCACTAACTCACTACACTCACAACCTATACCTAACACCATATCCAGTCACAAGATGCCATGCCAAGCTGGCAATCCACCTCTCCATTTGGGCGCCAAAGTTGAATCAAGGGATGATATTGATGATGTTTTAATACTAGGGTAGTGATTGATTTCAAAGAAGCACACGATGTCCCATCAATGGAATGACACCTCAGCAATCCTTGGCACATTTTTTACATCCTACGGCTCAAACTAAGCACTTGGGGACCAAGAATTCATCAACGGCTGCCAAGATACTCAAAGAAACACAAAGTGTGCTCATTTTGCACCTACAGCTCAGCAACAAGATGAAGACAAAGACTTGAAACCCTAGGACTTTTAGTATAAGTAGAATGATATGTCGCCCATGGAAGGCAGTCTAGTTAGGTTTTAGTTCTTTTTTTTTTTTATTTCAAGTCTTTAGTTAGTGAGTTTCAGTAATAGTCAAGTAGAGTTTTTAAATTATTCTGAGTTCAAAAAGTTTTATGTACTCTTGTTCTTGGTTATCAATGAAAGTTCTTTTTACTAAATCGACTCAATTTATCATCCTGCTCAGTTTTTAAGTATGCTTATTTAGTGTCTATATTTGCTTATTATTGTCTCTTACAGCCTAATAAGATGCCTTAGTTCAGTTTTTATAAGTTTGTTGGATATTTAAAGGGGTGTTTGGAAGAAGGTTTAACCACCAGTCCCCCTCAGTGTTCTTAATCTATTTAGTGTAACTTAGTCCCCTTGTATTGCTTATTTACTGTTCCCCGTATGCTTACTTAGAATTTCCCCTAGTTGTCGTTGGTTTATTTACCCTTAGGAAAGCTTATTGGTAGTTTATTGATGGATTTTTAGCCCTTCAAACTTCCACTTGGTCTGCCCATCAACCTTTTCTTTTCTCTTCATTTGAATTGTGCTCAGGGTAGATTTAGGAGTGGGTTTAGATTTTCATTGTTAGACTTGATTATCTAGGATTTACAGCTTATTTGGAGTTTAATTGTAGGCTGCCACAAACCTTTGTGCAGGGCTGCTTAGACAAATACAGGTTCCACATGCCTTCAATAAGGTATTTTTCATCTTTTGGTTTCTAGCACTCAGGCCTTAAGATTTGGCAAGATTAAACTTTGCTAGCTTGTTTATTTAAGAGAATTTTTATTTAATTTTTGTTAATGTTTATTGGTAGTCATTTATAAGTCCAAAGTCCCCCCACCAGGACCATACTAGGCCTGCTCTTAAGTTGTCACAAACAGCCCCCTAGTACCAGTTATCTAAATTGCTAGTTTGATTATTGCCACTGAGTTGTTAGTTATTGCTATTTGTATAATTTACCTTTGGCTTGTGACTCATGAGCTTGATTTCCTATTCGAGTTTATCTCATTAGCTATTTAGGTTTGCAAATATAGCACCTTCTTTGGTCTTATTTCTTAGGTTCTGTTGCTGCTACTATTTTTGTTTCTCATAATCTGAGTTTGATTTGATTCATTGTTCTTGTGTTTGTTGTTGTTATCCGTGGTCGTTATTATTGCTTATTGTTGTGGTGGTCGTAGGCTCATTTGAGCCGTTAGCTTATTTGTGTGATTGTGAGATTTCTCAAAAAAGCCTTAAGTCAAAAACAAGGATTCAAACCTGTTGAGAATTTACGTTCATACAGGCTAAGTTGTAGCTTTCCAGAAACATTGGTTTTGCTAAAATTGTGTGTTCTTGAAGTTAAAAGATTTTGCAAAAACAAAATTATTTGCAAAAAGTGCAAGAGGTGGGATTCGAACCCTGGACCTCTTGCACCCACACCAGACACAGACACAACACCACATTACCAAAAGCCCTTGGGTCTTTTCTTGTTAAATCTTTCCTCTCTAATTCTTTTATAGTGGTTCTAGTTTGTTTATTTACTTATTCTCAGCTTATCCTTTGATTATTTAAACTGCTTATTTGTACCTCCCCCATCCTTGCTACAATTTTCTTAGGGTAGTCTTAGTTTTACTTATTCACTAAAAAAATTTCAAATTTTTATAATTAATTTTAGTATTTATTCGAATTTAATTTAGTTTAAATAGAGTTTAATTGATAATAAATAGAATTTTCGTTAAAAAATTAATTTTCTTTTTTCTAAAAATTTCTTTTGTCTTTTAGTACATAAGAAAATTATTCGTAAACCCGTAGGACGTTTAGAACTTAAATCTCACGTTTTATTTTGTACGTTGACGTTTATATTTAAATAAACGTTACGTTTTTAATTTAGTTTGCGTTTAGGGTTCCCGATACCTAAATTTGTTTCCCGTGGTATTTTAGGACTTCCCTAGTTTTGTAATTACCTTTAGTTTACCCTTAGGTTAAATTATTTTCACATTCGTTCGTTAATTTTCAAGTTTCGTTAATTTAACGTACCGTAAAACCAAATAACCCTTCCAACCATACAAGATTTTAATCTCAATCTCATTCGAAGCTTTCCATTCACACCTCGTTGTGGTACGACCCGGGAAATCACTTCCCTGTCTCACAATTTGAATATCACTTTCACAAGTTTTGCGAGGTAATCTTTTTCCTAAAAGGTTTACTCGTATTACTTCACGTCTATTTATCTCACGACAAATTAGACCTCACGTTTGTTGATATTTTAATAAATTGTTGTTTTCACAAACCAGAACACAACGAATCAGCCTCCATTTTGTTTCCAGCTCATTTCATTCAAACAAAAAAAAAAAGGCACTTCGCCTCCATTTTACTTCATCTCATTTCATTCAAAAAACAATCGCAGCTTCTTGGTGCCAAATCTAATATATAGGGGCCATTCATGTGAGAAATCTGATTTTTGTGACAACGCGAGAACTAATCCTAGCCACTCATTTTATTCTCCTTAAACTTTGATCTAATAGCTATTATTAGCCAACTATTTTTTTTGAAAATTTTAAAAAAAAATTCAAAAAATTTTTGAAAATTTTTTTAAAAAATTTCAAAAAATTTTCGAAAATTTTTTTGAAAAATTTTCAATAAATTTTCAAAAAAAATTTTGAAAATTTTCCACAAAAATTTCGAAAATTTTTTTGAAAAATTTTCGAAATTTTTTTTTTCACATGTGACAATTTTTTTTTTTTCATATGTGACGGAATTTTTTTTCACATGTGACAAAAAAAATTTACATGCGACGAAATTATTTTTTTTTTCACATGTGACGATTTTTTTTTTCACACGTGACAAAAAAAATTTTGTGAAAATTTCCAAATTTTTTTTCACATGTGACGGAATTTTTTTTTCTCATGTGACAAAAAAAATTCGTGAAAATTTCCAAATTCTTTTTCACATGTGACGAAATTTTTTTTTCACATATGACGGATATTTTTTTCACATGTGACGAAAAAAAAATTTACATGCGACGAATTTTTTTTTCACATGTGATAAATTTTTTTTCACACGTGACAAAAAAAAATTCGTGAAAATTTCCAAATTTTTTTCACATGTGACAAAAAAAATTTCGAAAAAATATTTTTCGGAAAAAATATTTTTCGAAAAAGAAAATTTTGGAAAAAAAATTCGAAAAAAGAAATTTCGAATTTCTTTTTTTTTTGAAAAAATTTTTATCGAAAAAAAAAATTCTAATAAAAAATTTTTGAAAAAAAAAAGTTTTTCGAAAAAAAAATTTCGAAATTTTTTTTTTCGAAATTATTTTTTTCGAAAAAAAATTTTCGAAATTTTTTTTTTTCGAATTTTTTTTGAAAATTTTCGAACATTTTTCAAAATTTTTTAAGAAATTTTCAAAAAATTGATTAACTAATATTAGCAATTAGATTAAAGTTAAAGGATGATAAAATGAGTGGCTATGATTGCTTCTCGCGTTCTTACAAAATTTAGGCTTCTCATTTGAACGCTTCACTATATATATATATATATATATATATATATATATATATATATATATATATATATATATATATATATATATATATACGGGGAAACGCGAAAAAATACGGGAACACGCAAGCCACGGTACCCATCTTGCGTCATCCATTTGCGGTTTCCGGGACCATCTCGGCTGGTCGTGATGGCTTAGGACTCGAAAACGCGAGGGACGGTACCGTCCTCGCGCCGTCGGGTTGCGTTTTCCAGGAAAACATCAGCGAAAACGCTGGATACCCAGGCCTCTTAAGTTGAAGGTGATTTGTATCACATGTGGTTATAAAAAGAGTAATATTAGTTAACCAAAAAAGTACAGGTCACTCTCAATTTATACAGATTGTTGATTTTTTATTTATATACTTTGAGTAGAATGTAGAACTCCCATACTTTTTATTTTAAAAAGTAAATGCCCCAACCATCAATCATCTTTTACATACATACTATTAGTGTAGACATACATTAAGATGCCATCGCCAAAGTACCATATAAGAATTAAGAACTATGAAGATTTGTTTTGAGAAAAGTCGGGACGAAGGTCGATCCAGTAGAGAGAAATCTTATAGAAAAACGCATACCAAAGCATCAAATTGTTGTTTGAAGAGGTGAAAGAATGTTTCAGCTATGGAGCTTATAGGCGGGTACACGACATTGAGCAATTCTATGGTTGTTTTGAAATCTCCTGATGTAAAAAAGCTATAAGCCTTTGTAATAATGTTGTGGAAGAAGCTGTCAGCAAAATACATCCAGATATAGTATTAAATAAGTAACATCGGGACCCTCTTTATAAATAAACAAGGACAAGTCACATCTTCTGTGAGAAAAACCAGTACAAGTAATATAACTCGCAAACCACTGAACCAGGCATGAGGTGCCTGTTTAAGGCCCTATAACGACTGTCGAAGAAGACAAACATAATCAAGACGCCGAAGATCCCGAAAACCAAGAGGCTGATGCATATAGACAATCTCAGATAAAGTACCATAGAGAAAAACATATTTGACATCGAGCTGATGGACAGGCCAATGCCAAGAAGCAGCGAGACTTGGTACATCCTAATAGTGGTCGGTTTAACCACTGGGCTAAATGTCTCATCATAGCCGGACTTGTGGGCTTGTGGGCCATTAGGGTTTTATTATGTTGATTTAAGATCATTTGAGGACCAAACTTTTTTTACATACAAAGGGATTAATCTCCACCCTCCATCTTTATTTGATCTAATAGATGAGATTAATCTCAACAATTTAAAAAACCCACTTTCATCATTTTTTTTTTTTTTTTCAGATATTAATATCTTTCAAACCGTTAATCGTTAAGCGGAAAAAAATATACCGTTACGACGAGCATATAATTATCTTTCTATAGATAGACACTTTGATATACTTTCGACCAAAAAATCGTTTTTTTCACGTTTTTTTTTCGTAGCCGAATAAATCATATATGATATTATATGATATATCATAAATGATTTTTTCGGCCACGAAAAAAAATGTGAAAAAAACGATTTTTTTTAATCGAAAGTATATCAAAGTGCCCGTCTATAGAAAGATAATTAAATGCTCGTCGCGATGGTGTAATTATTTTCGCTTAACGAATAACAGTTTAAGAGATATTTAAATTATAAAAAATTTGTGAAATATTAAAATGCTTTTGATATCAACAATTAATTTCTTTTTAGATGATTGTGTAGATGAGTCCCTTGGTATGTAAGAAAAGTTTGGTATTTAATATAACTCTCCTCTATTATGTTTTCGTATTTGTAATCTATAAATAGTTTATTATTAACAAAGTTTTACGTATAGGGGTTTTCATTATCTAACATGGTATCAAGCGAGGTCTGATCCTCAGATCTAGTCTGTCACCATGAGCCGGTGTTTCCCACCATAACCTAAACATAATCGTTGTCATAAGTGACAAAATAATAATAATAATAATAATAATAATAATAATAATAATAATAATACAAGACAGTTCCCTTTCCGCTCTTCCTGCAACTATGATTTCCTTTTCTTTACAATTTCTCATACTTAATTGTTTTCAACCTTCTTTCATTTTTTGTCTATCATTAGTGGGTTACAACACTTTTCCTATTCATAAATCCTTAAAACCTTTTCTTGCAATCATCTTCTCTAAGCAACTTTACTCCACAGCCCTCAAGCACCAGAACCATGCATCTTCTATGCAACAAAGCATATCAAGAATCTCAAAAGAATTACACTTTTCCTATTTCACGCCAAGGTTCTAAAAGACGCGTCATTGCGGCGCTAAGGCGCCGTAAAGGCGCGAGATGTGACCTCCATACTAAGCAATACATCAAGGCGTCAACTCAAGGCGTGAAAAGGCGCAAGGCGTGACGCCTTTTTTGAACTTAACTCTGATGAAAAATGTTTTTTTTTTTTTTTTTTTTTTTTTTTTTTTTTTTTTTTTTTTTTACTTAATTTCGTGTGTATAACACTTTTTATAAACTTGATACATATGAAATATGATATAATATATAAGTTTATAAATATTTTTATATTTTGTGTCGCTTTAAATAACGCCTTAGAAAACGTTGTGGCTTCCCTATAGCTCCTAAGGCATGAGGCTTGGCTATGCCGTCGGGTCATGCCTCACGCTATTTATAACATTGGTTATAGCTTTAATGTTTTAAGTTTTGCACTCCAGCTTGAGCTTTCGTGATTTTTCCGCTCGGACTGCGAGCAGTCCCATTTTTGGACCAGTACAACCTGGGCTAGTGCACAGGGCCCCAAACTTTTGAGGGGCACCACTTTTGTCAAAGCCCATATGTATTCATGTATCCATAAGCCTCTTTTTAAGCCCAAAAGACCAGAGCATGCAAAGTTCAAGCATATAAGATTTGTTTATTGGTTGGGACGTTAAGCTAACGAGGACGGCCGCGAGCCGCCGCGTGTGGCGGGGCGCCGTTTATGCGTTTCAAATACATTCACGACAACATATTTCTTACTGCAAGAGGAAATAGGAAACAAAAATATATATGTAGTCACTAAACATGTGCAGTCTCGAAGTTTAGTATACACATCAGATGTTGAACAGCTCATCAAAGCCCACTAACCATATCAATAGTTCACCAATAATCCCAAAAATAAGATACTTGGTAACCCATAAGACTAAAAGTGTCAAACTTCATACATGAAATATTTTTTTTGCCATCAACGCATGACAGTACGATAGCTATTTTACCTCATTTCTTAGATCCGTGGCCAATTTGGCATGTGATGCTTGCGTTGGACGCTGTACATCAGACTGCGCTTCTGCTTCCTCTTCCCCTCGGCTTTTTTCCTGCTGAAACAACATAAAGAGATTATCTAAATCAAGTACATGCCGCATGCAACTTTTAACTTAAATCTATCCCATGAGTCAACATGCTAAATAATTATAATACATGCAAAATAAGTTTCTAAGCATATAAAAATTAGTTTTTTAAAACAATTATTCAGCAAATACGTGGACTTCACTGGTAAAAAAAAAATATTGTTTTCAGGTCATGCAAAGTTCTTTGGAACTACATATGCAACTTTTATAAGATAATACAATGTATTTGTTTAGCGAAAATGTGCACCTTTTAACGAAGTAGTTTAGTGGCGGCAAGTCAGTGAATGTGAAGTTGATCCTATGCAGTCCCACTACAAAACTGCTAAACTGTTTACAACACTGCATAGGTAAAGCGACACACCCTCATCAGCAGCACCGATGGTACTGCGGAAATCTACCATTGGATGCTTTTAGTCTCTCGTCATACCAAAAAAGGAGTCTGCAGTAGTTTCCCAAGTGTAGACCATTTAGATGCTCAAATTAATATATATGCCAGATTAATATATATGACATAAACAAACGGTGGTCAATAGAAACAATTGCAATACAGCATGAAAATAATATATAAAATAAGTGATCATCTAACCTTGTGGAACAGAACGTGCTCGTATACAATCAGCGTCTGAATTCTGGAAAGTGGTGTGCGGGTGTTCAGCTACACCTGTAATAATACCATTCGTCAACAAATTAGTATTTACATATTGTAACAGACAAACAATGGGTATATGGTGCGGGAATATAAGACCGTCGCCGATGTACAACAGCAGGAAAAAGGCAAACCTTGTGACCATTTCCCTATAGTTAGTGGTTGTGCATAATTGTTACCCATACGTACACCGGCACATTCGTCGTTGTCTTGCATATTTATACCTACAAAGTCAAAAAAAATCAGATATTAACTTAACATAAATACCGTATATAGGTAATTAAGGATTAACAAAAGTTGTTGGGAAATAAGTTTGCCCTCTCAACTTTATCCCAGCTTCTGAGCTGAATAATCGATATCATCTTAACTAACCTTTCGTTGGATCTCAGAAAAAATCATCATAGAAGCGACTTCAACTGAATTAATCACGAAGAAAACTGAATTAATCATGAAAAAACCACGCTATATTGTACTGCAACTATACGATACGCTATACAGTTGTAGAACAGGATACATTGTACTGCAGCTGCAAAAATCATAATTGGAATAATCTAGAAACCAAATTAATCAGAGAATAAGTCAAAATTGAAAAGCATGTGCCGTTCATTCCAGCGATGGCACCAAATCTGAAATGAAGAAATAAAAAAACAAAGAATACATACCTGAGATGTATCTCCTTGAAGGCTAGTAAATATGGTTGGTTTCGTGGAATCCTTTACATAGAGCAAACATGCATTCATCATCAGTGCCTGTCAAAAGGAAAATCTAACACATCTTCTGCATAGCGAACGACATAATTTTTGCCTAGGACACCGGCTTTCATTTTCGGTCTTTCAGTCGCACCTAAGACAACAGCAATCATTAGTATATTCATGTAACACAACTCTATATATTGTATGATCTAAAAGACGCGAATGCAAGCACCAGCTTGTATTTCAAGAGATTAATTAAGATACCTATAGCCGACGATTGTATGACGTTGTTGTGCCTATTATTTGTACCAGATATGCGAAGAGATAATCTATGTTGCTGGTCCGCATCAAAAGAAAGATATCGAGTCAAATACCTTGGCTTCTCATGTGTGAGCAACTCTTACTTGTTGGAGAATGATGAAAGGAATGCCCGTTTTGGCAAGCTGCAGAAATAGAGAAATGGTAAATCAGTATCTAAAGACAACAAATTTGGCATCCAAGAAACTACTAAAGATATAGCAAAAGTAGCAGGCATGTAACAGCGGAGTACCCTCCAAGCAAGAAACAGACGCACGAAGAGTTTTTAGGTAGGAAACACTACCTGTGGCATTAGAAGCTGTAAATCCTCAACCTGGCAGCGTGTGGATTGCCATAGCCGGATAACGTATGATTCAGGAACAAATGGTTGTCCATCCTCTATTCATATCGAGGTCACCATCAGCTAACCACTAAGTGCAGCGTCGTCCATTTTCTACGCCAATGTTAACACCTATTATAGCAGCAAACTGTTAAAAATTAGTATAAGTTAAAGCAAAAAATCAAGCACGTTGATAATTGCTAAATGTAACAGTACTCTAAATTACCTTCATCCAGGGAACATGATCATGTACTTTGTGGGTGTTGAGCTACTGCAACAATTTTGCATATTCTTGTTAATACGTGTCACAACCACGTATGGTAATACTGTAATACCTATACCGGGGTGTGCCGGAGTTCTTATTTTCAGCTTATGCTTGTGGAACCGCTGTTCCAGTTCCATTGATGGAGTAGTACGTATTGAAACATACAGATAAATTACTATTAAAACCGTAATGTCATATATACTTGAGCCCGAAAATCATGCCTTCCAGGTTTGTACCAAGAAGTATGCCAGATACCACATATGGTTTCTGAATCGCACTATAAATAGAAAAAAAGATTCCATAAAACACATATTTTGACATAACTATTTATTATCTGCAATCTCTGAACTGAGATTATTAAATGAAAGAATTAAATTCGATAAAATAGCTTGAATTAATTACCTGTAGACTGTTGCTGAATACTTTGTTATTTTTCTTCCAACTCTGTAATCTATCTTGCCCCTTTGTTTTTCAATATTTTTCCCTTTTCTTGTCCTTGAGAGTCGGTAAGAAACTGACTGTAGTAAACCAACACATGATACAGAAAAATCAAATTATGTGCACACAATTATCCGTTACAACAAAATATTACTACCAAGCAAAAAAATCGGCAGATCACATACCTCTTTATCCGGCTTTGGCTAGTCAATACAAAGAACCGGACTACTATCGCAAGCGAATCCAGGGTGGCATGTTCGGCAAGAGACGAATAGAATTTGGGCAGTCCAGTGATTGCTGTCAATTATTACGCTAATCCCCATCTATTTTTATTGGTCTGCACAACAATGAATAATCATTATCTCATGCTTCAAGCGACTACCAATACACATAATTTCAGCTCAAAATACGTTGAAGCTCACCTACGGTCGCCGTGGTCACGTACGCAGACCGACATGCTGCTACCTCGTACGTCGACACCTACACAATTAGCAAAACGTTACAAACGTTGCGTATGTAAGAAATCTAAATCCACGTGGCCGATTTCAAATGTGTATAGCAAAATCAGTTTTAAGTTCATTAAGTTGTGAGCATCGCGTTTATCAAAATAATATGAATATCTACTGACAAAACATTCAACATATACATTGTAATGAACATAATCTGTCGATAGAAACTACGAAAGAACAGAAAGTACTGACTTCTAAGCTATAGTATAATGCTACCCAGTCATTTATATTTTGTTATATTTTTTGTTTTCACCCATTTTGACCCGTCAACACTCACCTCTGGTCGCACCAAAGTACATATTCGCATAAGGCTCTTTGCGAGTAAGGATCTCCCATAACACATCAACCGACAACATCCCAATAGACACAAACCCGCACATAACAAATAAAACAATAACACAGCAAGCCTCCTACAACAATCAATAATATATTAAAAAGAAAGCGTCTAAGTTACTTACATTTTTTGATCTTTCAATGCTGACTTTGACTATAAAATGTATCCCTTGCATGTAAGGATCTCCAAAATGACCATAACCTACCAAAATCCTACGAATAAAAAAACTTGTTTTATATAAAAACTAAACTAAATACCCTTAATCTTTATTCCATAGTAACATGTCATCTAAAAAACCCGTTAATTAACCCATTTTAATTAACAATTCCAAACATCACCTAAAACCTTAGAACACAATGAAAGCAAATTTATGAAACCAATAACATCAAATAAAACCATAAAAGCATACCAGCCCGAGCTTCTTGTTTACCCAGTAATCGCAGCAGCCTCTGAAAAAGCATCCTCAATCCTGAAATTATGGTTATTAATATGATTTTAGATCATCAAACATCACCAAAAAAATGAATGACAACATATTTGAGAAAGACGGGGAGAAAGTGGTATGTCTTTCTCTCCGTCTTTCGAGGTGGTTCACTCTTTAACCAAGACATACCACTTTCTTTACGGCGTTCATCCAAATAATGTAAATGAAAGAGAGAAATGTTGAGGAATAATAAGAACGTCCATCTGGTGTATGCATATTCGTTTGATATACACCCAATTCCTGACCATAACATAAAGTCAAATGTTACCTGTTATAGAAACAGCCTCCCCCGTACCGGTACAACAATTCAACTAAACCTGAAAAAATAAAGGCAACCTAATTCCAAAAGTTGAGATAAACGATAATATAAAACACACAATAATATCAATTTACAAACAAAAATACCTTGAGCCGAGGCCATGTCCTTGTCAACTTTCGCTTAAAATTCACAAAGAAAGCCCTTGTAAATCCTCTTTTTTCCTGTTACAAAAGACAGTAACAAAATGATACTCAAGTCATGTAAAGAAATAAAAGTAAACGAAACAGAGATTAAAACTTACACAATTATGTCATGTGCATATGACAGAGCGAGTTCACCTAACGAATCTTTCACCTTCATACTTGAAACTAAAACACAACCACTAACATTAAGTTCAGGAACCTCAGACGTATATGTTACACTCTCTAACATAGTTCATAACTAATTATAGATAAACATGTTTTAAAAATTACCTCGAAGGCAGATGACCCAACGAAACCGAAACTTTTTCCTCAGCTCCACTACCATCACCCGAGCTGCGGACACTTGTTACTTACGAACTACACCCACCATGAGACTACACCCACCAACAGATAAAGATATAAACCAACTACAGGTTAAAACAAAAAATTGAGACACTTGGCTGCAACCACACTCATGGTATGGCTGGCCCGCCAAGATACGGCAACCAAAATGACACCAACAATCTGAATAGCAACGCTTCGTATGCGTAAACACGGGCAGCTCTTTATAACCGTATCATCCATAGGTCCTGTAATCGACAACAAAGTTCAAATTAATCCAAAGAAAAACTAAAAATTATGAAATCTTAATCAGCTTGTGCATATGATATATGTTAATCTTATACCTGATGTAAACTGTAATTTACAATCAAGCATATAAAAACCCGAGTGAATAGAAAGTATATCAGATAGTATAAGGTACTGACTGATATATACAAATGAAGGGAAGCGAAGTAAGTCAAATCTTAAAAGCATACACACGGTTTTGAATCATGTCCTTATAAGCACCAAAAACAGTGTATCTTAAGAATCAAATCTTGAAACAACAGTGACGCCTACTTGCACCTTTGCCAAACTGTTTATGATATAACAAAGACACCCGAGTATTCAAGTCATCATTTGTAAACAAAGCCCGTCGACGGGCACCCGGCACCACTGTGTCTACTGGTTCGGGCTCGCTTACCGATATACCATTCAACGAACGACTCGTGATAGCCCTTTGAGAGATACCATCAGCATAAGCACCCAACCCCTGGCCGTCTCTTCTAAATTTGGACACCTAACAGAAAGTAAGTCGCTAGAAGATCGCAAAGGATTAGCAAAGGTCATGACAGCCACACCACTAACGGACAGATCGTCTTCCAACATAGGGGCACCGTTAGGTCCACGTACAGCTCCTACTCTTGGTTCTCATACTTAAAGAGTCAACGTACACAACAATAAAGGCAGAAAAAACAACAAAACTACATACGTCACACATATATAGCTACACGTGTCACATAAATCCTAAAAGCAAAAGTAACAACAGATACATGTATAAACCAAGTACTTGTAAAACCAAAAATTGAGACACAAACACCCACCCACCTTAAATTACCAGCAATACAACGACGCTTGACCCAAAAGAACCCAATTTCAACAGGAACGTAGCTGCTACAGAAAATGGATAATCGTCACTTCTGGAAGAGATGCGAGAAGAAGATAAGAATCGAAACACAAGCGGTGGTTTGTTAATATCGAAGAAGATAAGTAAGAAAATCAGGCGGTGCATCGTTAATATCAAACGTCCCCAAAAAGAAATAAAATAAAAAAAGAAAAACGGGCTCGGATACTGGGCTTGGACAGCTTAAGTGGGCTGGACGAAAAGTGCGGAAATCAAAACGACAATCCTTGCGTCGTTTTTGCCGGGACGTTATATATATAGTAACGAGTTGGGCGCCGGCCCGCCGCGTTGCGGCGGGGCGTCGTTTCATGTCGTTGATAGTTGCACGGTATTTTTTTAGTAACAAATGTATAGAGGAAAATATCTGAGACCTCAAAAGTGCATTTTTGGACCAAATTAGAATAGCTAAAACCTTAGACATTAGCAAATATAAAATTCCAAAGTAAGGATGTGCCAACTCAACAAATCCTCCTTATAGACATTCTGTAAAACATTCAGCAAGATAAATTCTGATTCATCGACCAAATAACAAACACATCCTACACTAAAAACAACAAATGTACCAAATATACTTGGTTACTTAACAAAAGTGAAGCCAAGAGTACTTATCAACGGCTTGTTGCAAATAACAATAGAAACCGACGAATCATAGATGATTCCAACACTCCAACTGTCTCTAACTGAAACCCATGTCCTTCCCTCATCCTCTAACCTCGCTTACAACATCACTTCTATCTTCCTTTCGATCTCAAACCTTGTACATCAAAAGAATCGAACAATCAGAGGTTTAACTCATTACGATATAGCAGAATTCAGCAATAGATACTTTGAATACAACACTCTACAATTCGCGTAACTTTACAAAAAGGTTACTGACAAACACGGCAGGCTTTACACAACAGGTAAAACATATACCAAAATAAATACGCAAGCATGTATAAATAAGAGGACCTAACCTGTTACTACTAACAACAGTTTCTAAGGAACAGCCTTCTTGTATACGTGTAAGTTCATCGCTTTGCAATGGCTTATTTACACCTACAAAATTAACAACCAGTGCTTAAGAAACTCACCAATGCATATAGTCACATGTTTTTAACATGGAAAATGTTCAATGATATGGTTATGGAAATGCACAATATACTCTATAGTGTTTTGATATTGGACCCTGGTAGGTTTTTTTTCGTTGTATTTGGTTTACGATGATTTTCCTAGTCAGCATAAGCAAGATCAGCAAGGTTTAGCAATCTGGTTGCAACAACTTCATCCCGTCTTCTTGGTCCTTGGTTTGAGCTCTGAACAACAAAAACATGATCCAAAAATCTTTAGACTATTATGGAATAAAAAAAGTCATACATATAAACTGAACATCTATTTTATATACATCTAATAACTCCTACAAATCATTGTGGCCGAGCCAATTTTGTAAAACCAAAGTAGAATATTATATAAGACAAAAATCAACTGTAATTGATTTATTTACAGAATTTACGTCCTTTTTATACTACTTGTAAAAAATCATAATCTGTACGCCCTTCTTATAAACGAAAGGTTCTATTTACAGAATTTACGAAAGTAAAACGGTACCTTTAGATGTCATGTAAGCTCATTAGCATGCAGAACGTCTCCAAATGACAGCCCGTAAACTTATTAATATCTGTTGCCTTCAGATTTGCAACTCCAACGCTCTGTGGTTGTATACAAATCATTTTTGCTGCAGATTTCATAATGACTTCGAGTCGCTACTGGCCGCCATATCCCTGTAGATGAAATAACAGATTATACCAAATAACAAACACTTATGTATGTGAATATAAGCCAAAATGTTCACGGATGGACAACATACTTTATTGCTACTATTTTGTGCACAGTTGCTATAATGACAAAAAGTAAGGGTAATGGTATTTGCAAAATGTTTGTGCAATCCGAAAAAATGACACACATCAAAACTAACAGTCAAGTTACACTAAGGTAATATAAGAGTGTCGTTCGGCGTGTTTGTTTGCGGCTGACTATCCGTCATTTTTTTAGCAGGAGTGTTCTTCTTTAGCCTACAAATGCATTTTGAGTACAACAATAATAGAATAGACATATATGCTTACTCCGTATTCAACTTGGGAGGTTTGGTTTGAGCTTATTTTTGCCTGTGTATGTGGTTTAAGCTTACTTTCCCAACTTTTAGGCTTTTGAGCTTTTGAAAAGCTAATTAGCCAAACATAATTGTTATTAATCCAAATGGAGATCTATGCTAGCATTTACCTATTCAAGAGTAGTATGGTTCTAGCAGTTCTACGATATCCTATTTACTTATTAGAGAGAAGTATACTTTAATTAATATGCTATAAGTAAGATCGTTCCATTTCTAAAGGAATGTAAATAATACGCTTACCATATCAGGTTGTATGTTTGCGGCTTCTGGAAGACATGGGATGCTGGACAGGTCACGCTGATGGGTTCAACGGGTGGGTTTACCGCTTAATAGGTGTGTGACGACTGACGAAAGCTACGCTATATTCCTTGCTCGGTTCACTCGTGTATTTGCATCCTTAGTGCTGGTTGATGAAGAACATAGTTCAGCTGTAAGAGGTGTGAGTATAATGAGAAAATCTATTACGTATAAATTGTATAGCAAAAATTTCACATGTAATCGTAAATCATATACATAATCATATTCATTAAAAGAATGCACTGCCAAACCTTGTCTAAGGTTGCTTTTGTCAATAGTTTCGTGTGCTTGTATCCTGAGTGCTGGTGGATGAAGATGATCCTGCTGCAACTATTACACAGGTCAAAAGCATATAGGAGGTATAAATTGTATGGCAAAATTGCTACACATAATCGTAAACCACATATGTAATCATATTCGTCGGCTGACTTACCTCCTATACATGACGGCATAATGCTACCCGTGGTAAACGTCGTACATCCTTCCTAAACTATTATGCACTAAACGTAGCAGAGAAGGAGTATGTTCCAGAAAGAAAGAGCAACCACCAATTAAAGGAAAACATTATCAGAGCTGGCAGCCAAAAAAGAAACAATAGCAAACAATTTCATTAGTCCATAACAACACAATTTTTCTGATGTTCTGTTTCTATGTTTGAGAGCAATCAGTACATCAGAAATTACCTATAAGTGAGCAGCTTCATATCTACCAATTCTATCTTGATTAACATGGAAAAGGCTAAACATCCACCTGTAACAGTTTAATGAAAACGACATCATTAATCGTCTAGGTATATGAATCATTTAAAATAGATATGTGCTCGTTCAATATTGTTTGCTATATGGATTTTATATACTCGTTCAATATTGTAAAAGAAAAAAATGGTGAAACAAAAACAATTATATAATCCACACATCAAAGGACCTCATGATCCCCACTTTTACCCATCACAACAGAAAAAACGGGTTCCTTTAAACCAATAATCACCAAGCATAGTCCTCTTTAGTCTTCACCTCGTCGTTTAGAAACCTGATTATTGTCTCATCATATGTCCAATCTTCAAATTATATTTCATGGCCAACCTGAATTCATACAGAAAATTGGTTGGTCAAATGATTAATTGCAACCGAAGATGAATCAAGGATAACCGGCAAAAAAAAGAGCATACCTTAAGCCAGTGAATAAGCCGTAAGGTCAATTAAGAAACCTAATAAGCCAATCAAAGTAAGTATATGAGCTTTTCGAAACACCAATTAAACCATAATCAAATGAATATAAGGCGAAATTTCAAAATACCCAATTCATAAACCCATAAACACAATCAAACCCTAATCTTTATTTAAAAAAAAAATCAAAGAAAGAAAAAGGAACATATGTATTTGCTGCTAACCGATCAGCCAAAAGGCTTATGAAACACATGGAATCAATCCGAAAATCTCAAGCACAATTACAAACACAGCAAAACTCTGGAACCCATTTTGCTTGCTATGCGGGTCGACGGCACGCCATCATCACATCACCACCGCTGTGGATTATCAGTCCATAATGATTAGCACTTTCAGAGAGTCGATGTTAGTAACTGTTGATTCACTTGATTGAGAAGAGCGTTCTAGAATTGAGTAGAAGCAGAAATATGGGATTATATCTCTTAACTCTTGACCTTGGGTATAGAAGAAACACGGCAATGGATCGGGCTCACTTTAGCAGGCCAAAAAATTATGTATGTAGCCCACAATATTACACGACGTCGTATTAAACGGTAAATAATATATATAGTAATGAATGTAGTTGGAGTTTGGAATAAATTTATTATTTTATGATTCGTTGTAGGTTTGTTTTTTTGTTTTTTTTTTTTACCGGTGCATCAATATCAGATAGTTAAATGTTTTGATGATCACGTTTTAGGTTGCATTGCTATCTAAGTTTTCTTTCTAAATTTTGCTCGCTTAAAGGGCCTACTTTTAGTTATGGCACAGGGCACCTCAAATCCATGAGCCGGCCCTGACTGCGGGGAGTATTAGCTGAGATATTTGGTTCAAGCCGGCTTGTGAGCTTGTGGTCCATTAGGGTTTTATTATGTTTTCGTATTTGTACTCTATAAATAGTTTATCATTAATAAAGTTTAACTTACGGGGTTTTCATGTTAGATATAGTCTCAATATCATTAGTGGTGTCAACTTTGTAGAAACAAAACATGATTCAATTAGCGAAAGTTCTCTTCTTGAGATGATCAGACTTCCATTTTATCAAGAATGCGTTATTTGGTTATATGCACATGGTTATTCATACTTACTTTGGTTATGTTGCTTGTGATATTTAAATCTGAAAAACCGTCACCTTCATTTCTTTAAATTTGAAGACATTATATTCTTCTTCAAAGTGACCATATTACATGTGTTTTTACTATTTCAGATTGCAAAAAGTGTTAGACGCTAGTCGGCCGGTCGACCAACGTCTAGCTAATAATAGGCGGGTTGGACTTTCTAAATACAAATTAAAAAAATATATATATGTATATTGTTAAATTTAAATATGTGTTGATAAATCTTATCATAAATAATTTAGTGTGTATCAAAAAAATTGGATATTTTAGGGTGAAAGCTGAAAACACGCAAAATAATTATTTAAAACACACGATGTACGCAACGAACTTTCAAAAAGCTGAAAACACGCAATATACTTTCAAATTTGGAACAATGTACGCAATATGACCTGGAACCAGCAGGTTACCAGGTTTCAAACTTTGAAAATTGACAGGAATAGTCCCTGTAGCTTGCGTTGACTTTCGCTGGTCATCCTTGGACTTTTTTTCACCTACAAAAGGTACAATAACGGTCCCTATTGTTTGCGTAGACTTTCACATTAGTCCGTTTTTATACCTTTTTCACCCGTTCTCTTACGTTTTTATCCGTTTTCGTCCGTTTTTTTACGTTTTCGTTCGTTTTTATACAATTTCATCCGTTCTCTTACGTTTTCGTTCATTTTTTTTACGTTTTCGTTCGTTTATATACGTTTTCACACACGTTTTTACACTCGTTTCTACACACATTTTTACACACGTTTTCACAAACATTTTTACACACGTTTTTACATACGTTTTCACACACGTTTTTACACTCGTTTCTACACACATTTTCACAAACATTTTTACACACGTTTTTATATACGTTTTCACACACGTTTTTACACACGTTTTTACATACGTTTTCACACTCGTTTTTACACACGTTTTCACAAACATTTTTACACACGTTTTTACATACGTTTTCACGCACGTTTTTACACTCGTTTCTACACACGTTTTTATATACATTTTCACACACGTTTTTACACACGTTTTTACATACGTTTTCACACACGTTTTTACACACGTTTTCACACAGGTTTCTACACACGTTTTTATATACGTTTTCGCACACGTTTTTACACACGTTTTTATATACGTTTTCACATACGTTTTTACACACGTTTTCACACTCGTTTTTACACACGTTTTCACAAAAAATTTTACACACGTTTTTACATACGTTTTTACACTCGTTTCTACACACGTTTCTACACACGTTTTCACAAACATTTTTACACACGTTTTTATATACATTTTCACACACGTTTTTACACACGTTTTTACATACGTTTTCACACACGTTTTTACACACGTTTTTACATACGTTTTCACACACGTTTTTAACACACGTTTTCGCACACGTTTTCACACACGTTTTTATATATGTTTTTACGCACGTTTTCAAACACGTCTTTACAAATATTTTTACACACGTTTTTACATACGTTTTCGCACACGTTATCACACATGTTTTACAAATGTTTTCACACACGTTTTATACACGTTTTTATAAACGTTTTCACACACGTTTTCAAAAACGTTTTTACACACATTTTTATATACAATTTTACATACATTTTTACACACATTTTCGTTCACATTTTTACACATGTTTTTTTGGGACTTTTTTCATAATTTGTTTTGGGTTTTTTTTCGAATTTTTTTACACACGTTTTGTCCATTTTTTAAGTGTTCGTCCATAAAAAAATTAGAAAAAGAATTTTGACAAAAAAAAATTGTAACGAATTTCAAAAAAAGATCAGAAATAAAAATCGGAAAAAAATTCCAAAAAACGTGTGTAAAAACGTTTATAGAAACGTGCGTAAAAACGTATATAAAAATGAGTGCGAAAACGTGTGTAAAAACGTGTATAAAAACGTGTAGAAACGAGTGTAAAAACGTATGTAAAAACGTGTGTAAAAATGTTTGTGAAAACGTGTGTAAAAACGAGTGTGAAAACGTGTGTAAAAATGTATGTGAAAACGTATATAAAAACGTGTGTAAAAACGTGTGTGAAAACGTATATAAAAACGTGTGTAAAAACCTGTGTGAAAATGTGTGTAGAAACGAGTGTAAAAACGTGTGTGAAAACGTATGTAAAAACGTGTGTAAAAATGTTTGTGAAAACGTGTGTAAAAACGAGTGTGAAAACGTGTGTAAAAACGTGTGTAGAAACGAGTGTAAAAACGTGTGTGAAAACGTATATAAACGAACGAAAACGTAAAAAAAAATGAACGAAAACGTAAGAGAACGGATGAAATTGTATAAAAACGAGCGAAAACGTAAAAAAAACGGACGAAAACGGATAAAAACGTAAGAGAACGGGTGAAAAAGTATAAAAACGGACTAATGTGAAAGTCAACGCAAACCATAGGGACCGTTATTGTACCTTTTGTAGGTGAAAAAAAGTCCAAGGATGACCAGCGAAAGTCAACGCAAGCCACAGGGACTATTCCTGTCAATTTTCAAAGTTTGAAACCTGGTAACCTGCTGGTTCCAGGTCATATTGCGTACATTGTTCCGAATTTGAAAGTATATTGCGTGTTTTCAGCTTTTTGAAAGTTCGTTGCGTACATCGTGTGTTTTGAATAATTATTTTGCGTGTTTTCAGCTTTCACCCGATATTTTAATAGTTAAATTAAAGTTTTGTACAACAATTAAATCACAAATTTATTTTTTCCCACTATTTAAAAACAAGATCCGACCAACTAAAATAAAATTTAAAGTTAAAAATCGGTGTTGACCGCCATTGACTAGCGTTGACCACCATGACTGTCTTGTTGACCATCACTGACCACCTTCTGACCGCTTTTTTAAAATCAAGGCAGCTGGTGGCCGCCTAGTGCCTAGGCGCATCTTATGCCACTTTTTACAACACTGTAGGCAAGATAGCAAGATATTTAAAATCGATCAATTAGATTAAAAAAATAAAAAAATAAAAAATAAAAAAAAAAATAATAATAAAAAAAAACTCTTAACTGTCATCAACGTCAATTGTACAATACTCCTAGTTAGAGAAGTTTGTTCTGAATTTAAAATAAGAGTAATGATATATATGTCTAACAATAGACCTATTTTATCCATCTTTTGACAAGCGTGTTAGAATATTAGTGTGTAATAGTTAGGATATAAGTTTAGGAGGTTAATTGTATTTTAGCTCAAACTTAAGGAGGTTAGTCATGTATTAGGAAAGTTTCTAACCTCCTCAATTGTAGAATCCTTGTTCACCAAGGATTAGGTTTCTCCCCCCTCATTCTCTATAAATAGGAATGAGGGGTGATGTTTTATTTGTGCCTTCTTTTCTTGCTCACGTTTAATAAACGTTTGAGTGTAAAATATCTCGTGTGTGTTGGTGCCACTCGGCATTAAGGGATCATAACCCTTTGCCGAGGTCTTGTTGGAGTAGTTTTTGATTCATGGTTCCGCTCTAGAAATCGGTTTGTTGGATTTCTTCCAACAATTGGTATCAGAGCCTTGTTCAAGAAGAACGAATCACACATCGTGGAGAGAGCCAAAACAAGATAAACGAGTGAACCGGGTTTGGTTCGTCGGTTACTGCTTAGCCATGGGAGAATTGGCGCTGCGGGTTCGTTAACCGTTGGATTTCTACGAAATTCAAACCGTAGGTTGAAGACACATAGATCTAGGATCTCACCGGAGGGACCTTGCATCGGAGCTTCCAGGAAAGAGATATAGGTTGTCGAATTTTCTGGTTTGGTTGTTGTGTTCTTTGTCGTTTTCGGTTATTGTTTGGCTATCGTTGTGTAGATTACACGGTTCAAGGTTTCTAGGTTTTCAAGTCAAGATTACTTGGGCAACAAGGTTCTTGAAGTTATCTTGCAAGGAGGTGGATCGATTCTCCTAGGGTTATAGGAAATCGTTTTCTTTTGTCACAAGGTTCTTGGAGTTTCGCTTTTGAGCTTCAAAGGTGATAAGGTTTTGCAAAAAGTTTCAACTTCAAGTTTTCGGTTTCTTGGAATTCAAGTCTTGGTGATTCTTGGAAGACAAGTAAGGTTTAGCTTTGTCTTGGGATTCAAGAAAAGTGATTACTTGGAGTACAAGGTATATCAAGGTTGTATACTTGAGGTGGAAAGATCGAAGCTTTAGGGTTTTTCTAAAGGTTAGTAGATTAAATTATTACAAGAAAGCGGGTTTAGCACACGGCTTGCGAGACTTGTTAGTAAAGTTGGTTAAAAAGCAACTTAACAAGGTTTGTAGCAAGGTTAAAGAAGAATGGCTAGTATGAATACTAGGTTAAACATCGAAAAGCTTGATGGGAATATTGTACAAAACCATGCAGGTTCAAAACAAGTTGGGTTCAAGCAACTTGGTCTTGGTGTTAAAACAAGGGTCCATGGAGTACATGTTCAAAAACGTGTTTGGTTTGAGGTGGAACTGCAGGGAGCTTAGGAAAATCGTGAAGCTGAGGTAATTCAGGAGAGTAACGATCATGCTGCAGTGGCTCAAAGAAAGTTGGAGGACAAGCAACTTGAAGAAAAGACAAACACGGTGATGAGGCGAAAAATGAACCACTTTTAGGGGGTCATTTAAGCCCGGAATTGAATTTATTTGATCAAATATTGCCCTAAATCGTTCCTTTTGTGATTTTAGGTACTTTGGGAGTGAAATCTGGAAAAGGAAGCAATTCGGACGTTTTTGGAGCATAAAAGTGAAGAAAACGCCAAAGTCTTAATTTTCCTTGCTGGGAACAGTAGGCGACGGCGTCAAGAGCAACATCCTGACGGCGTCAAGAGTAAATTGCATGACGGCCCAGTGCAAACATGAAGGCGTCACAAGTAGAGCGTCAAGAGTAAAATACGTGACGGCCTGGAAGGACCTAACACATGACGGCGTCAAATGTAGATCAAGGCAGTCCGAGAATTATTTTGGCGGCGAGATGACGGCGTCACCTATTTGGTCTTGACGCCGTCAGCCTCAATTTCCTATATATAGTTTTCTAATTTTCATTCATTAAAAAAAGGAGAAGTTTTGGAGAAACCCTAAGGCCGAACCTATTACGAATTTTACAGGTTTTTCAAGGGTTTTCAGCCCTTGAACCCTTACATGTGTAATTGAGATAAGTGTTCTTCTAATTCAATCAATATGTCTATGTGTTGGTTGTCTATATCTTGTGCTTGTTTTAATTCCACTATGCTAGGCTAGATCTATCTTGTGTTTGCTTAGATCTAATGAAACCTAGATGTTGATTATGTGTTGATTACTTGTTTATGGTTGTATTGGATGAATGATTTTGATGTTATGCTTAAGAAAACTGGCAGATCTCCAAATGGTAACATGCTTGAACGTCTTAGGAAATATGAACCGATGTGCACTAGGTTTTATTGGTTGTATTTAATGCATGAGTAAATTCTAATGATCCCATGTTAGGAGCTTCTTAGCCGGCTCGACATAGGAGTGAAGTAGGCACTCATAGGATTGGGGAATTAAGTGCGCCACCCCATGAATGGTATTAAGGAATACAATCCGTCATCCACGCAACTATAACAAGTAATTAACGTGTAAAAGATATCTAGGGAGTAGTGAAATCTAAGTAAACACAATTTCTCCACTTATTGCTCACAACCTTAGTTTAATTTAGTTTTATTTTCATTTCTAGTATTTTATTTTGATTGCATCTTTAGTATTGGGTTAGTTGACTAGCAACTAATTCCGCCCTAATCTTTCAAACCCGAGATTTTTATTTGCTTTCTAAAAAATATAAAAAATACAAAAATAATCATCCATCATCTTTAGAACTAGTAATTAGGTTTTCGAATCCTAGCGACACTATTCCTAGCTGAACAATCAATCCCCCGGTACTTGTCACTATACTATACTACAACGATCAGGTACACTGCCTGGTGGGGGTTGTAAGCTTCTCGAGATCCCTTGAGAAGTAAAGCCTGGTGCAATCCCCACGCATCAAGTTTTTGGCGCCGCAGCCCGGGGAATAGTTATTGTTTAGGTTAGAATTTCTTTTTATTAGGTCTACTTGCTAGATTCCTTTCTAGTAAGATTTTATTTTTATTTTTAGGTTTCTTTAGTCTATCTTATTTCTTTGTGTTTTTTATCGTAACTTTTCACCACCTGCCATCATGGCAACCGACGAATCCTCTAACCTTAGGATCACTAGAAGTCGTAGTTCCATTAGAAACCTTGTCTTGCCTTATGCAGAACCCGAAAGGGAAATGCATAGATTAAGACAATCTCACTCAACTCCTGAACCATCTAGCGTTGCCATCGATTTTGATGCACCCCTTTCTGAAGAAAATTCAGAAATTCACGTTACAACCCCTAGCTCCCAACCCAACAACGAGATGAGTACCCCCGCTACTCCTACTCCTAAGCGCCTTAAGGACTACTCTTCCCCAACCCCTCGTGGCCTCTCAAATGCCATAGTCTACCCAAACGAACACACCAATGAGGTCTTGCATGCGAACGATGTTTGGCTTGTCCAAAGTGTGTGTAAGTTTTGTGGATTAGATGAGGAAGATCCAATTCAACACATTAAAGACTTCTTGAAAATAGTAGACACCCTCCATACGGATGGGGCTACTAGAGACACGTCCCGATTACGATTCTTTCCTTTCACCCTATATGAAAAAGCCCAAGAGTGGTATGATAAACTCCCTTCTGAATCTATTTTCACATGGGAGCAACTCATATCCAAGTTCTATGAGAAGTTCTTTCCACCTGGAAAAACCTCAGCATTTAGAGATAGGATCCTCCGTTTCCGAAAAGGGAAGGACGAACCCTTCCATAAATCGTGGATTAGATTTAAGGATTTAATAAGACAAGTTCCCCATCACGGCATCGAACTTTGGCTTTTGGTCCAAATCTTCTACGACAATGTTTCCTCTAATGATCGGAACGGAATCAACCAATCTAGAAAAGGGAGATTAGCCAATCTTAGTGCCGAAGAAGGATGGGATAGGATTGAAGAATATGCTCAAGACCAGGATGACACTTGGGATGAACCTGAGTCGACTGTCAGCATTTCTGAAATCACTTCAGGTCGGTTGAGAAAAAATCACAAAAGAATGGAGTACCTAGCTGGGTCGCAGTTACCTAAACAACTTTCGAATGCTTACTTAATCTGCGACTACTGCGGGGGCCCGCATGAGGTAGAAGAATGCGGAGGAGCAGCCACGACTGAACATGCATGCTTGTCAGGAGGTGACATCTATGATGATCCCTCCCTTCTGCCTTTTTACCAAAATGACGATTACACCCTCTGGGGAAATCTGGTAAAAAGAGAAGAAAGAGAGGAAGGTCCTGAATTCGAGATCAGGAGCACTTTTGAAGATGACCTTGGTCACTTCACTCAAGAAAAAGGCTTGCAATTAAAAGGTCTTAATGAACTTGTTGACGAGCAGCAGAATGACATTGGGGAATTTTTCAACAAGCTTAACTCAACCCTCGATAACCTTGAAATGCCATCAGTAAGCAAAAAAGACCCCATGCTCGCGATAACCACTCGAGCTGGAACAACAACCAAGGACCCCCCTTACCCAAGCTCGTCCCCCATCACTCCCGATCTAAACAAGCCTCGCGAGGAGGAGGAGGATGTAGGTAGCGAGACTCCTAACCAACCTCCCTTGACGACCCCTTCCCCATCAACCCCACCTAACCAACCTGTGAGGATCCCATTCCCATCCCGATTAAAGAACCAGAAAACTGAGAATGATAATAAAAGATTCTTGTCATACCTGAAAGACTCGGTAGTCACCATACCCCTCCTTGATGCTTGCTATCACATGCCGAAGTATAGCACATACTTTAAAAAACTGCTCGCTAACCGAAAGAAACT
The DNA here is from genome assembly GCA_030686995.1 of Artemisia argyi. Lineage (NCBI taxonomy): Eukaryota > Viridiplantae > Streptophyta > Magnoliopsida > Asterales > Asteraceae > Artemisia > Artemisia argyi. The sequence goes on along the minus strand of CM060677.1, from coordinate 120,488,089 downwards.
CGAGGGTCTTGTGACCCTGGGGGAAGAATGCTCAGTGGTGACCCATCGAGGGCTACCAAAAAAGGTAGACGATCCAGGCAGCTTCACCTTGCCTTGCTCCATAGGATCTCTATCAATAAAGAATGCTATTGCCGATTTGGGGGCGAGTATCAATCTCATGCCTCACTCTATGTTCCTTAAATTATGATATTCTGGATTAAAGCCTACCCGTATGAACATCCAACTAGCCGATAGATCAGTCAAGTACCCCGTAGGGATATGCGAGAATGTGCTAGTTAAAGTTGGGAAATTCAAATTCCCGGTCGACTTCGTAATTGTGGATATGGAGGAGGATGACTTGGTACCCATCATCTTAGGGAGACCATTTCTTGCTACCCCTCGTGCAGTCATTGATGTTTATGACGGCAAGTTAACCTTGCGAATGGGAACCGATAGTACAACCTTCGACATTAAGGACTCTATGGAACTCTCTCTCGAAGCAGCTAACCGGCTCTACTTCATTGGGTAGGTCGATGAACTCACAGATGTCATTGATAGCTGTGTCGATGAACAAATCGAGGAAGGTTGGCTACGGGACGAGAGTTTTCTGCCTTTGCTAGAGGTGGAAAATATGGAGGATGTTGGGGCAGTCTCCTTCTACCCTAGACAAGAGGCAACGGAGCATCTCGAGCTCCGAAAGCCCGAAAACAAGCTTAAGCCTTCTATTATCGAACCTCCTGAGTTAGATCTTAAGGAGCTTCCTAACCATTTAGAGTATGCCTTCCTTCAGAGAGAGGACCAACTGCCGGTAATCATAAACTCTTCCCTGGAACGTGAACAAAAAGGTAAACTCTTAGGGGTCCTAAAGAAATATAAGGGAGTGCTCGCATGGAGTGTAGCCGACATTAAGGGGATTGACTCAACTTTTTGCACACATAAGATTCTCATGGAAGAAGATTACAAACCTACCGTGCAACCCCAGAGGCAGGTGAATCCCAACATTAAGGAAGTGGTAAAGAAAGAAGTCATCAAACTTCTGGATGCAGGATTGATCTACCCAATCTCGGATAGCCCATGGGTCAGTCCTGTACAGGTTGTACCTAAGAAGGGTGGAATGACTGTGGTTAAGAATGACAAGGGTGAGATGGTGCCTCAGAGAACGGTCACTGGATGGCGGGTATGCATTGACTATCGAAATCTCAATGATGCCACAAGGAAAGATCACTTTCCCTTACCATTCATTGACCAAATGTTAGAGAGATTGTCTGGACACGAGTAATATTGCTTCTTGGATGGATTTTCAGGGTATTTTCAAATTCCCATAGCACCTGAGGACCAAGAAAAGACCACGTTTACTTGCCCTTATGGAACATTTGCCTACAAAAGGATGCCTTTTGGGATATGTAATGCCCCCGCCACTTTCCAACGATGGATGACCGCAATCTTTCACGAACTCATGGAAGATAGCATGGAAGTGTTCATGGACGACTTTTCGGTCTTCGGGAACTCCTTCGACCGCTGTCTCGCTAATCTAGAGAAGATGCTTAAACGTTGTGAGGAAACCAACTTGGTGTTAAACTGGGAAAAGTGTCATTTCATGGTGAAAGAAGGGATTGTGTTAGGGCATAAAATCTCAGGGAACGGAATAGAGGTGGACCAAGCTAAAGTTGAAGCTATATCCAAGTTACCATACCCCACGACTGTTAAAGCAATACGCAGCTTCTTGGGGCACGCCGGGTTTTATCGGAGATTCATCAAAGACTTCTCCAAAATAGCTCGGCAGTTGACTCAATTGCTTGTGAAGGATGCTCCGTTCGATTTTTCCCAAGAATGCAAGGATGCATTCGATCTCTTAAAAAAGGAGCTCACACAAGCTCCAATCATGATTACACCTAACTGGGAGTTACCGTTTGAAATCATGTGTGACGCTAGCGTTTTCGCTGTCGGGGCTGTATTGGGCCAACGGCGTGACAAGCTTTTCCAACCTATTTACTACGCTAGCAAAAGCATGAATCCCGCTCAAGAGAATTACTCCACCACCGAAAAGGAATTATTAGCCGTAGTGTTCGCATTCGACAAATTCCGGCAATATCTTGTCCTTTCAAAGACAGTCGTTTTCACTGATCACTCGGCTCTTCGATATCTTTTTTACGAAGCAGGATGCTAAGCCACGACTAATTTGGTGGATCTTGTTGCTACAAGAATTCGATGTTGAGATTCGTGATAAGAGGGGGAAAGAAAATCTGGCCGCAGATCATCTATCTCGTCTTGAAAACCCCTTGGATGAGCACGATAGAAGTGAGATTAGGGATTCATTTCCTGACGAACAACTCATGTTAATGATTGATTCGGATCCTTGGTACGCCGATTTTGCCAATTATCTCGCAAGCAGAATCGTTCCTGAACACCTGACTAGATACGAAAGAAAAAGGTTTTTTTCTCAGTTAAAATACTACTTTTGGGATGAACCATTTTTATTTCGAAGGTGTCCTGACCAAATTATAAGACGTTGTGTTTCGGAAAGTGAGGCAGTAAAGATTATGAGGGAATGTCACTCTGGTCCCTCTGGCGGGCATCATGGGATAAACACCACCGCCCTAAAGATTTTCGACGCAGGATTCTATTGGCACACAATTTTCCGTGACGTCAAAGAAATGGTACAGGCATGCGATGCATGTCAACGGGCTGGGAACATATCACATAGGGATGAAGCACCTCAGAATTTTATACAAGTATGTGAGGTCTTCGATATTTGGGGAATTGACTTCATGGGACCCTTTCCATCTTCAGGGGGAACGAATACATTTTAGTTGCCATCGATTATGTTTCAAAATGGGTTGAGGCACAAGCCCTTAGGACCAATGATGCCAGAGTAGTTATTCATTTCCTGAAAAAGCTTTTCGCTAGATTCGGGATTCCTAAAGCTCTCATCAGTGATAGGGGGACCTACTTTTGCAATGCACAAATGGAGAAGATCATGAAGAGGTATGGAGTATCCCATCGGTTCTCCACCGCCTATCATCCACAAACCAATGGCCAGGTCGAAAACACCAATAGGGCTATTAAAAAAATACTTGAAAAGACGGTTAGTCAAAATAGAAAGGACTGGTCATTTAAACTCGACGAAGCCTTGTGGGCATTCCGAACCGCCTACAAGACATCTATTGGAACGACCCCGTTCCGCATGGTGTATGGTACGGCGTGTCACTTGCTAGTAGAATTAGAACATAAGGCTTATTGGGCGCTTAAGACATGTAACTTAGATTATACAATTGCCAGAACTAATAGGTTCTTGCAATTACACGAGCTTGATGAGCTTAGGTTAGAAGCCTATGAATCTTCCGTTACATATAAAGAGAGAGCAAAAAGATGGCATGACCAAAGAATTAAGAAACCCAATGAATTTTCAGAGGGAGATAAAGTCCTATTGTACAATTCTCGGTTGAGACTATTTCCGGGAAAACTAAAGTCTAGATGGTATGGACCGTTTACGGTGAAAAATTCCTCTAAAACTGGAGCCGTTGTGTTGTTAGACGATGAAGGTAGGGAATTTACTGTCAACATACAACGTGTAAAACATTATCAAGAAAATAACAATGAAATGATTAGTGAGGAGGATGTGACGTTTGATGATGAGGTCACGTAGTAACCCATGACCTTGAGTCTAGCTACAAGACTCGTAAATAAAGAAAAGCGCTTCTTGGGAGGCAACCCATGATTTTGTGTGATTTTATTTTGTTTGTTTGTTATTTGCTTCTGTATGCATGCTTTATTTTTATTGTTGGTAGATCATGTTTCTAAACTAAAAAGTGGAAATACTTTACTTTGTTGTTTTGGCCTAGTCTTAACTCCACCTAAAAGTATTTTTGCAAAAGATAAGTGTAAGGGGAAACCTCAAATATGTTTTTAAGAAACAAACCGATCATGATTCTCCACAATATTAAGTGAACATGTATATTCGTATTTGTTAGAGTCAAATGCTTGTATTGAGTCATAATGAAGTTTTGCAGGATTTTCCAGGAAGTAGGACCAAGTTTTTCCAAAAATTTTCCGGAAACTTAACATAAGAATTTCTGCAGATCACTTCTGACGGCGTCACGAGTTAACTCTTGATGGCGTCACGTGTAAAAATCTGTAAATTTTACCGGTTTTGTTTTTCTAACGGAGTCCTAAAGTTTTCGTTGAATTATTAAGTTTTATAATCTCCAGGAAATCTGCAAACTTCATTCCACAAGCATTATATCTTACTTTGTTTTCTAGGATTTAGTAACTTATATAGATTTCCGCCGATTTTATGCGAGGTTGCTTTGTTTGTTTTCTCAGGATTTACAGGTTATGTATGACAAGAAGATGATTTATTTTTCTGGAAGGGAAGCTTTGATTGTTCATTTTCTTGGAGGAAGATTTAACCTGGCCACCTAATTATCCATACCAAGCGAATCAGGGGAGTATTTGATTTCATTCTTTTTACTTTTTCACTTTTACATTCTTTACTTGAACATTGGGGACAATGTTCATCATAAGTGTAAGGGGAGGGTAAAATGATGATACCTTACATATACACTTTCGCTTGAGTTTGTTTTGTTTAATGGTAGATATGTAATAAAACTATGAGAAATACTTGTTAGTGCAATTTTAGCGCCAAATTTAAATTTTTTTACAACATTTAGGAGTGAAACTTTAGCCATAGCAAGCGTCTCATGGATAGGAGATTGTATGACTAGCACATAACCGTATATTCAGAAAAATTTTCCACCCAAATATGTGAGGTTCGCCTTTAGATTTGATAGGAAAAGCATTTATTATTAGTGCTTATGAGTGTACCGGTAACATTTAGATTCTAGAACTTGCGTTAGTGATGCATCCCGAGACCGCTAGTGAGACTACATTCGTGTAGTAGGATTTACTACATGATAAGAGGCATTAGGATCACCCTTGTGTTAAACCCGTATCATAATTACTTGACTATTTAAGTCATATTACTTGGCTAGTTAAGTCAACTAATTTTTCCCACACCCTTAGCGTTGTACTCATTTTTAGTACACGAAACCCCTACTACACCCCTCCGAGCCTATCTTTTCGTTTCTAACTTTAAGCATTTTACTTAAAGGAAGAATTTGTTACACCCCACTTAAATGTACAACCAAATCGCCTTAGCCTTCCGTGTATGCACTCATCTTTAGTGCATTATTGTAATTTTTTAAACCCTAAGTTAACTATCTAATTGATTACATGGCTGCTAAGTCAAGTCATATCCTTGTACATATTGTTTTGGGACGATTGAGACTCATGGGTAAAGTACTTATTTTATGGAGTAATGGGGAAGAACATAATATTATTACCCCCATATGTACGTTAATCTTAAAAGTACTCCAAGTGTTTTGATTATCTTAATTCGAGTCATTAGAATAGTTGATTGTAAAGTATGTAAAAATTCAAGTATAAGGGGAACGTTTATTCCCTATGATGTATTATTTTGGATGGTGGGGTAAGAGTGTATGCAAAAAAAAAAAAAAAAAAAAAAAAAAAAAAAAAAAAATCGAAAAAAACAAGAAAAAGAAAAAGAATAAAAAAACAAAAAAACATACGGACTACCATCCCTTTTTATTCTAGGCTCATTTTTATGTTTTTGTTATTTTTCATTTATTAGCTTAAGTCGAGTCTAGTCTTGGCTTAGCAACGCCATATTGTGCATGTAATTGACCAAGATTGTTAACTCGCCACCAGTAAAGACTGCCTATATCCAACAAAACCGTATATTTCATATCCCTACACCTAACGTTACAACCCTTTAAAAGACCTCTTTGATAGTTTATCCTAGGTGCTTACGCCATGTGGTGGAGGTTTGATCCTTTCCCAAGCCTATGGTAATCTATTTTGCTATGACAGGTAGTGAGAGATATCTTCCGTTTCCATATTGTAATTTATACTTTATTACACCCGAGAGATGTGAGTATCTAAACACTATTTGTGAGGTGCTTATGTATGACCTCCGTGCTTGTCTATTGGTCTTTAGTGGAACGATTATTTGTTGTAATTACTTTTATATTAGTGTTAAATGACCCCTAACTTGTATTTTGAGTATAATAAAAGTGCATTTGCTTGAGAACAAGCAAATCTCAAGTGTAAGGGTATATAATGAGGCGAAAAATGAACCACTTTTAGGGGGTCATTTAAGCCCGGAATTGAATTTATTTGATCAAATATTGCCCTAAATCGTTCCTTTTGTGATTTTAGGTACTTTGGGAGTGAAATCTGGAAAAGGAAGCAATTCGGACGTTTTTGGAGCATAAAAGTGAAGAAAATGCCAAAGTCTTAATTTTCCTTGCTGGGAACAGTAGGTGACAGCGTCAAGAGCAACATCCTGACGGCGTCAAGAGTAAATTGCATGACGGCCCAGTGCAAACATGAAGGCGTCACAAGTAGAGCGTCAAGAGTAAAACACGTGACGGCCTGAAAGGACCTAACACATGACGGCGTCAAATGTAGATCAAGGCAGTCCGAGAATTATTTTGGCGGCGAGATGACGGTGTCACCTATTTGGTCTTGACGCCGTCAGCCTCAATTTCCTATATATAGTTTTCTAATTTTCATTCATTAAAAAAAGGAGAAGTTTTGGAGAAACCCTAAGGCCGAACCTATTACGAATTTTACAGGTTTTTCAAGGGTTTTCAGCCCTTGAACCCTTACATGTGTAATTGAGATAAGTGTTCTTCTAATTCAATCAATATGTCTATGTGTTGGTTGTCTATATCTTGTGCTTGTCTTAATTCCACTATGCTAGGCTAGATCTATCTTGTGTTTGCTTAGATCTAATGAAACCTAGATGTTGATTATGTGTTGATTACTTGTTTATGGTTGTATTGGATGAATGATTTTGATGTTATGCTTAAGAAAACTGGCAGATCTCCAAATGGTAACATGCTTGAACGTCTTAGGAAACATGAACCGATGTGCACTAGGTTTTATTGGTTGTATTTAATGCATGAGTAAATTCTAATGATCCCATGTTAGGAGTTTCTTAGCCGGCTCGACATAGGAGTGAAGTAGGCACTCATAGGATTGGGGAATTAAGTGCGCCACCCCGTGAATGGTATTAAGGAATACAATCCGTCATCCACGCAACTATAACAAGTAATTAACGTGTAAAAGATATCTAGGGAGTAGTGAAATCTAAGTAAACACAATTTCTCCACTTATTGCTCACAACCTTAGTTTAATTTAGTTTTATTTTCATTTCTAGTATTTTATTTTGATTGCATCTTTAGTATTGGGTTAGTTGACTAGCAACTAATTCCGCACTAATCTTTCAAACCCGAGATTTTTATTTGCTTTCTAAAAAATATAAAAAATACAAAAATAATCATCCATCTTTAGAACTAGTAATTAGGTTTTCTAATCCTAGCGACACTATTCCTAGCTGAACGATCAATCCCCCGGTACTTGTCACTATACTATACTACAACGATCAGGTACACTGCCTGGTGGGGGTTGTAAGCTTCTCGAGATCCCTTGAGAAGTAAAGCCTGGTGCAATCCCCACGCATCACACGGACTGCTTGGTAAAAGAGCAGGAAAAGGTACACCTTGGTATAAAGGTGGGGGCGGATATTACGGTAACCGGAGTACCTGGTCAAGAAGGTGCAGAGGGTAATGTTGCTGAAAGGTATAGAGGTGACAGTAATATGGCTGCTTCAGGAGTTGCTGGAGTGATAAATGAAGAATATGCACATGAGACATTGACTTTCAGGGATGCAGTTGCTTGTGAGGTAATTTCCAAGTGGATAGCTGTAATGAAAGAAGATATGGATACTTGGTCTAGTATGTGTTTGCTCAGCAACGGTTTCAGGCGAAGCAGTGACGACAGTAAAATATATTACTTGAAGTATGCACCAGGTATGTTCATATATCTATTCCTCTATATAGATTATATGGGGTTTACTTGCGAAAGCAAGGCTGAGATATGGGTTACCAAGGGTTTGCTAGATGAAGCAAAGGAAATTATGCTTGGTATGGAGATCTTCAGGACTCAGGGTGGTAATACTCTGAGGGTGTCACGATTCAGGTTTTCCAACGGGATGTCGGTTCAGATATTGTTGGGGGGACACTCTACGCTGTCGTTAGAGGATGGTCTATCAAGGAATCGTGATGAAAAAAAGAAGAGTAAGGGGTCATGTATATATGTAGTTGGAAGTCATGAGTATCAAGTGGTCTGCACGAGACCTGACATAACATTTGCGGATGTGGGAATGTTGGATAGGTTTGATCGTGGATTACAGACGGACGTACAGGCTTTTGTGGATTATGACTACACCATGGGTAGATCAATCACAATGAACGGGTTTATGATACAGGAATGTGCTGTGAGCTGGGAAGCTATGTTGCGACACATGATGACTTTGTTAACAACTGAAGCGGAGTATATGACACTTGCTGGAGAATTGAAGGAGAATACATGGCTAAAGGGACTCTCTACAGAGTTAGGATTTGAGCTAAGGTTAGTAGCGGGTATTGCTACTGGTGCCTTGACGAAGGCGGTCCCCGGTCCGAGGTTCCAGCACTGGTTGAAGCTGATGCGTATCGGAGAAGGCTAACTATTACCACTAAGGTGGAACTTGTTAGAATATTAGTGTGTAATAGTTAGGATATAAGTTTAGGGGGTTAATTGTATTTTAGCTCAAACTTAAGGAGGTTAGTCATGTATTAGGAAAGTTTCTAACCTCCTCAATTGTAGAATCCTTGTTCGCCAAGGATTAGGTTTCTCCCCCCTCATTCTCTATAAATAGGGATGAGGGGGTGATGTTTTATTTGTACCTTCTTTTCTTGCTCACGTTTAATAAACGTTTGAGTGTAAAATATCTCGTGTGTGTTGGTGCCACTCGGCATTAAGGGATCATAACTCTTTGCCGAGGTCTTGTTGGAGTAGTTCTTGATTCATGGTTCCGCTCTAGAAATCGGTTTGTTGGATTTCTTCTAACAATTGGTTTTAGAATAGAACCTCAGTTGGGCTTATATGTTGGACTTGGTGAGATGCTGGGCCGTAAGAATCTCTACAAGTGGTATCAGAGCCAGGTTGGGCCCAGTGATGGTGTGGATGGTGTTCCCTTGATTAGACCCCGGTTCGACGGTATTAGTGGATCCCGGTAAACCTTGTACCGAAAGGAAGCCGGTAAAAAGCGGTGTGTTCCAATGGTAAAGGTCGGCGGTATGAAAAAGGTGGGATCATGACTATAGTCGAAGGGGAGGCCCATGGTGGTTTGGGTTTGAGGGGAGGATTGTTGGGTGTACAAACTCAATCCCACATCGGTAGAACTATAATCTCAAAGTTAACTTATAAGCTTGGTGGGCTACTCCTTCTATCACCAATTGATTTTAGAATGGAACCTCAGTTGGGCTTATATGTTGGACTTGGTGAGATGCTGGACCGTAAGAATCTCTACAAAGCGTAATACACTTTTTATTTTTCATTATTTTTCACCAATTAAATTTTCAAATGTAACAATCACATATTCATGTCTAATTTTAGGTGTATATGTTAGACATTCAAATCATTTTTCTTAAAATAATTTCAAATAGAGATGAACTTCTTAAGATTTTATACTATGTGTAATTTTAACCTTATAATATTAAGAAGAAGTAAAAACTTAGTTGAACACAAAATGACGAGGTTGAGAAAGCTAGCTTAAATGACTAAAAACGTCATTGATAAATTAGTTTCAGTTAAACATATGAATTGTATAACGCGGTGAATCTGAACGTGTCGGTCTGTTTTTAAGATCACAACTACAAGCAAATCGAAAAGAATTTTGATCCCATTTCCAATGGTAATTGATTTGCACATATTAGTAATTGATTGACACACTCCAACTCATGCATACCAGACTTGTACTGTATTAATATTCTGCATTAACTACATGTACAATTGAGTATGCAAGTAAAATATTGGAGTGTGCAAATCATCTCCCATTTCCAATTCTAGCAACGTAATATCAAAATCAGTACATATTCCAAACTCTCTCGTTATGAACCGGATCTTTTAATTATCGGGTTTTTATAGACCTCGTATTGAAACATGAGATGGACCAGTCAACCAAACCAAAGCGTTGACCAAAGGCCCAAATAAATATGGACCTTCATCCCCAAATTAAGATTTGGGGCAAAACAAAAAACTCAGACAGTGGAAGAAATGAGGCGACGGAGGGTTTGGATGTTTTTCTTTCAAGGGTTGTTTACCCCCTCTCTTGTCAATGATTTTTTATTTTGCCCCCAGTATCAAACAACCCTTTTTATATCTTTTATATAATAAGAGAAAATTCATTTCATACTCTTTGATTCATGATGATGATGATCCATAGTACATACATACAGATACGTTGTTTATGTTTCCACAAGGACCAATTTTATAGTTTACTCTTTTTATATTATTAGAGGCAGTGATGATGAATTTCTATAAAACATTGTCTGAGTATATCAAATAAAGTTGAGATTTTCCGCATCTTGGCTTGGCAATTATATTATTGCAGCCATGGCGGTTGTATCCTCTTTGTTTTGATTCATTTTACAGATCTGAGCCTCATATAAATTAACTTCTTGCTTAATTGTTTCCATTGATTTTTTTGGAATTTAAAGTCTATATGCACATATGCAGTTGTTAATCAATTGGTGTTTTTTTTTTTTTTTTTTTTTTATATATATATTTTGTATTTGCTCATCTACTTTCATTCTAGTTTAGATTGTTTACGCATAAAATTTGAGGGTTCAAAAGGCTAAAAGAGATTCATTGTGGTTTGTGAAACTTTGGTTTTTGCAGAGCTATTATCACAATCATATTCTATTTGAAACACTTCTGATATGACGATGAATGGCGGAAGATGTCGCGAGGAAGATTTGCTGCAACAAAATTTTGTGAAGGATGGAGGTTGTTGCTTTTTTTTTCATAAGGGGACGGTGGATTTCCATAGCTGATTTTCTTGCAAACAGGGGATTGACCAAATGAGTCCAAGATGTTATTTGACTCTTACTGTATTCGAGTATGCTTGAATGATGAAAATTGCTGCTTGTTTGTTGGAGGTAGTCTGTTATTCCAAGTGAGTACTACACCTTACATCAAGTATGTATCATGTGAATTTATTATTAATGAAATACCATTGTCTTTATGAGAGTGTTTATGTGTTCTATCGAAGTTTTCTTTCACTTTTTCAAATTTTTCTTTCCAAACTTTTATAATGAACCGAATCACATTCATCTTCCGAGATACAATAATGTATGAGCGCTGTGTTCTCGAGTTATTTCATTAAAGAAAAGGGAAGGACTTGAGTTTCTATGACTGGATGGCATGACGTGTAGAGTGAATAATAAGGGTGGAATTGGTGGCTTGTTGATAAATGTGAATAACTTTAGATAATTTAGCAGTTGAGTTGGAGCCACTACTGCAGTAAAGAGGAAGTCAAGGTAGGAGCTACTAGAAGTTGAGAACTAAAAGAGACTCCGATATGGCTTTAAGCATGTGAGTAGGGAATGTGAATCATGTAGGGAGCGTTGTGAGGAAGATTGTTTCTGCAACAAGTGATGTAGATGTTGATTTTGTTCATACAGAGGTCGAATGCAAAGAGAACCTTTATTGTGATTGGCAAGATCTATTAGGAGGCGGGGCAACTAGCTAGCCCTAGTAGTAAGGATGGAAGTCATATAACCTAGCTTGACGTTTTTGCAGAGTTAGTTCAGTCTGAAGTTCAATTGGCAAGCAAGCTCAACAAAGTGATTGCCTCGCTGGATGAGGGTCTTGCAAACTGAAAAATAAGTCTAATCAAGTATGCAACATGACGTCTGACAAGTTAAGGAGTTCTATTGTGGCTAAGGCGGCCTGTCAGCTAGCAACTTCAGGGACAGAAAGACCAATTCCTACATGACAGGAGTATGCAGATCTATTATTGGGGGACAACTGAGTCAAAATTCAGGTCTATCCATTGAGTATGTATGATCTGAATTGATATTGAATAAAATATATGAATTGCTAATCAGAGAAAAGAAAGACACATCTTATTAGAGTGTTTCTACTTCTTTGTCTGTTCAGACTTCGACTTGAAAGATTGTTATGTAATCATCTATATTAATATATTTTCACTTACTGTTTACAAACGATTGATTTCTCAAAATAATATATTGAAACACACTCATCTACCAAATGAAAAGTTTTATGCATATCTGGAATTAAAGCACGGTGATGGAAATGAGACGAAAGAAATGTAAATTGTCATTCTACAAAGGTAAAATACCTACTAATGTTGCATGATGCAACCTATTTCCTAAAAGTCACATAACATACAACTATACTTTAGAACGACAGAAAGTTAGTAACAAATAAGGCGTTGTTATACTACAAGTATCAATATTTTGGAGAAAAAGTGTTTCAAATTTTCAATATCTTAAAATTTTCGTTAAAGTCAAATGGATGACTAAACGGTTAATTTGTGAAGAGACTAGCCGAGAGGTCTTGACAAGGCTTAGGGGAATTCAAGAACGAAGTGTTAAAGCAAAACTTTGACATCTGAATTTGGTCATAACAACGAATTTGTTTGTTCAATAAGCCATCCCAAACATCATATGTTATACGTAGTTCTAGCAAGTCATCCCAACAAGCCCCCGATATAAGCATTCTCAATTTTCAATAAGCAATCCCAAACAGTCTGTATGCTTATTGCATATGTTTATTAAGTGTGTTATTTGAGATGGATGGCTTATCGGAATTGCTTATAAAAAGGCTATTTGAAATGACTTATTGAATTTACATTTTATTTTTATTTTTTTAAAAACACTTATAGATATCGGTTATAATCATAAACCACAGTTTTTATATTTCATCTTCTAGACTAGCCATACAACCAGTCTTTATGCACTTTTAACCTTTTGGACATCCCATCATTTAGTAGTGAATTGTCGTTAAACTATCACTTGTCACTACAATTTGTCAAAGATTTTATAAAAGACTGATTTTGTAATAGTGAACTGTAGTTAGTGCACATTATAGATAAATTTTGGTATCTACGATAGCTCTATGCCATGGTGTATTGCACCAACCTTGTTGATACAAAAGTTGGGCTTACCTTGTTTGGACTCCTGCTCTCGCACCAATTAGAACTTTAGTGCTTGTGAAACCTGCGCACTAAGAAAGCAAACAACACCGTTAGGCTTATCGTGGGATTGTCTCCCACGATTAGACTCCGGCGTGAGAGTAAGTAATCGGTTTTAGGGTTTGTAGAAGAGTTAGGGATTGTGTAAATCGTACATTTCAATGAGAATATGTAATTCTATATATAGGACGCAGAAACCGTGTAGGTATCTTGCTCCTTACTCTTCGCACTCGTGGTGCTTATCTTAGGTAAGGATATCTATCGCGTGAATAGAGGATCCTTATCCCTTAATTATGTGTATCGATTGGGCTTTGGGCTTCGTGAGCCCAAGCCGTTGGTATTAATGGCCCAAGTCATTTGTCATGATAACCCACTCGTGGTGGGTTTGGGCTTAGTAATGTCTATAATTTGGGCCCGTGGCCCAACTATAGGCTATACGTCATCATGTTCCCCCAGTCTAGTATGCGCGGCACGTAGTCGCGGATATTAGACTAAAGGAACGAGCGGCAAGCATGGCGGGAAGGGATTAAATATTTCCCGCCCAATTGATAAAAACAATGAACCTAGCCCCAAATATCACAAAGTGTGCCTCGAGAAACGGGGGAACTATCCACGTGTGTCTCAGGAAAAGGGGAAAAGTGCTTGTACTCTTCACCTCCCAGCCACACGTTTGTGAGTGGATTCCACGTGGCATCCCATTTAGGGTTTCTTAGTCTCTTATATAAATTACCGCCTCCTTTTACTGTTTTTCACACAGTTAAGCGTGTTTTTCACCATTTGCAAATTTTCTTTGTCTTTCTTCAATCCTCTGTTTTCTTGAGGTAACTGCGCGTGCGCAATTTTTTAGCAAAACTTATTTACAAAATGGTTGTTGCGCAGTTAGATGAGTTTCGCTCCCTGATGGATGAGGATGACGTACGTCAGTTTGCTTCTGACTATTTCATTCCTCTCGACGTCCATCCGGAGGCCCCATGTCACAACTCACCATTTCAGGTCATTTCCCAAACTTTGTCAAACACTATTCATCAAAACACTATTCATCAATTTACTATTCATCATATTTGGTGTCAGTTTGACATTCAGAGAAGCATTCAGAAATTTTACTATTCACTAAATACTATTCATTGCCGGAAAAAATTTCATCATTCACGTGCATTATTCATTTCATCGTAAATTTAGTTTACGGGTATTTAAATTCGCGTAACCGTATTGGTTCAGGTGCGAATTCATGCATTATTAGTAAAGACATTTCATACGGACTAGAGACAGTCTGCATATCATCAGTAGGTCATTTACATGTTATACCACTCTTAGGATCTTCAAATTTATATATTTGATACATTTAACATTTTCCTTATAATTATTTATAAGTAAACGTTAACACCCGGTTTATAAACACGACGAATATATCTAAATATTCCCACAATGGTCCCGACATATTTTTATATCCATTTTATCATCATAAAAGTTATAACATTCATTTACCCAGTATTTTGGAAATTTATTTTATTTATAACGTGAGCTTATGAATATTACGACGGTTTTCGTAAAAACTAAACAATAATCACCCGAACACTCAGTACTTGTACCCAACATATTTTTATCATTTTTATAACTTTATTTAGTCCCGGTTAACTTCATTAATATTTATTTCTAGCAAACCCGGTACCCGATTATAACTAATACTTACACAAAACCACAACTAATACTACACTAACTTATCCTAAGCAACTCAAAACCGATTTTTCTTCTCCTTTTCACATTGAAAACCGGCCACAATACCATCCCTAGACCACAAGTATGATTTTCTAACCTTATGCATTTATGTACACTTATAATACAATAAACCTCCAAAGTTATATCTAAACTAATAACAAGAATCATAACATCACAATTTCATAAGCCAAAAAGTTCATCTCATCCCTTCCATCACCATGAAACCCACGACCCATTTCAAAAACAAAGATCAAACCATTATTTTTCAAAGTACAAAGCTACAAAGTTGTTCATTTCATCATTCTAATCAAGAATCATCCAACAAAAACACAAGTAATCCAAGGTTTCTAATCATCTCATCACCTATTATTTCAAAGTGAGTATTCAAAATTATTTTCATGTTTTCATCTAATTAACATATGTATCTTATGGTATTCATGCTTAATTTCATGCACAAACTAGTTATACCACTTTATTTTTGTATACTTTTTGAACATACAAACCCTAGATTGTGATTTAGGTGTTCCCTTATTAAATTAACTTGATTACTAGTCATTAAGAACCCATGGCACCCTAAGAAGGTGTATGGTAGGATTAGTATAGATTTGTGGAGTTTGCAAGAGTTTTGGTTGATGTAGAAACTAGTTTTGAACCTTGGAAATGGTTTTGTAACAAGTAAATATACCTACTGTCTCATTTTGTTAAATTCTGGAAAATCAGTAAATACAAAGGAAACTTTGTCAAAATTTTTAGAAAATACTTTCAAAAGCGAATCTGTAGGCGAAAGAACGGATTAAAAAGAGTTTATAACGAAGAAGTTATGATTTTTGCAAGTTTATTGACGAAAACTATTTTCCGGAAAAATACATGCTGTTGGACGTTTTTCGTCGGACAAAAAGAGGCTTTAGACGTAACCCGGAGGAGCCAAGCTTTCCAAAATATATTACTACATATTAAGACGTAACCGTGGATATAAAGAACAAGTAAAACGGACTTATAACGACAAAGATATTCACGTTTCAATATCGGCAAAAAATCCTCTATAATTGGCAGCTTTCACTAGTAATAATAATAATACTACTTCTACGTACTAAATTCTAGATTTTCTAGAAATATTAACCAAGTACCCAAATTCATAACTAATGAAGTATTAGTGATTACAAGTATATTTTCATTACTACAAGGCGTTATTTCAAGGATTTCAAACCGAGAATTTCAACATTAACATTGATACATACGATATATATATATATATATATATATATATATATATATATATATATATATATATATATATATATATATATATATATATATATATATATATATATATATATATATATATATACATTTCAACTAGTTTTATTTTCTAATTGACTTATTTTCCTAAGTATTGGAAAATGTATTATTTTGATAACAACAAGTATTTTCTCAAGAATAGAGTGGTATAGGAAACATGTGCATAGACATTCATAACATCATTTCATGATCTAAAGTAGATCGTTTATCATTCACATTAGGTTGCGGCTAGTGTGCGCGCCTTGTTTTTCAGCTCATTACATGTTCATGGTACCATCATATCAGGTGAGTCATAGCCCCACTTTTACTTGTTTAATTACTTTATAAACTCTTTGGGGGAGATACATGCTTAAATACTCGTGTTATACTTTTATACGATTTGAATTACTTTTGGGGGAGAATACACTGCTTTAATTATTTTTGTACAATGCCAAAGTATAAATTTCTTACATTGTGATGAGTGTCTAAATACTCATCATTTTATACCAATCTGAACTGCCAAAACATACAAAAACACTCAAAAATGCATCATAATACTTAAAATATCTTAGAAGTGTGTTTTATATGTTTCAAATACAAAATATGCAAAAACAAATGAAAAACGTACAAAGTTTGCATAATTGGCAGTTTCAGTCCCTCATGTTTCAAAAATTGTCAAATCTAGTCCCTGGTAAATCAAAACATGAAAAATATCATCAAAGGTCCTTAGGGATTCATAAGTTGTCAAGAAAAGTCCTTTAAAGTTAAAAAATTACAAAATGACAACTTTAGTCCCTCAAGTTTGCAAAATGTCAAAATTAGTCCTTAAGGTTTTAAAAATGGGAAATTAATAAAATAAACCTGGAACTATTCTAAAATGACAAAATTGGTCCTTATGATAACATTTTGAGAAATTACAACCACAGTCCTTTAAAAATCCAAATTTACATAAATGGTCCTTGGAGTTTGAAAAATTACAGAAAAGGTCCATGGGTATTTTTTAAATGGAAAAATCATAAATTTGGTCCTTGGTTTATCATATATTGCAGGTTTGGTCCCTTGGAAGTACTTTGGAAAAGTGGCAAACTCAGCCCTTAACTTTGCCCAAATTACATTTTTGGTCCTTGTTAAAATACCACAACCAACCGGACCCCTTTTTATTTAATAAACCCAAAACCAAATCCAATCCAAACACCCTTACCCCTAGCCCACTAAACAAAAGCCCAATACCCAAACCCAACTCACCCCCGTTTAATATATACTCGGTCAAATAGTCAACCACCGCTCAAATACCAGCTCCACTGTTCATCTCCCTCACCCCAATCCAAAACCAGAAACCAAGGTGGTTTCTTCCACCTGCACCACCACCTCATCACCTTTCCACCTCACTACCTACTCACCTCTCACCTCACATCTAAACCACATCAGCATTAAATGCTTTCTCCATAATTTTTCACTCCAAACTACTCCACAACCTCTGTTTTCTTCCATACAACCCCAACTTGTCCTAAAAACATTCCCCTTTGTCCCCTGACACCTCAACAACACTCCAATTATCCTTAATTGTTCACCTTTGGCCCCAAGTTAACGTGTGACACTTTGGCGCCAAAATTGGTTTAAACGGATGAGATTGATTCAAAGAAATAGAGGGCCAAGATTGAAGTGGGAAAAGCTCAAAGTCACACCTGGAACCCTAATTTGAGCTTATAAAAGGAAGAGAAGCAGAGGAGTTAGATATCTAGTTTTTTAATTTAAAAAGTGTATGTCGTATTAGTTTGTTTTCAAAGTTCAAGTGTAATTTAAGCTTTCAAGTTTCAGGTTAAGCATTCTCAGTGTACTAGTAAGCTTTTTAGTTAATAAAAATTAAGTTTGTGTTGTTATATCAGTTAATGCAATTTTCAATTTCATATCAAATTCCTTAATAAACTGTGCACTTGTTATTGCTAGATTATAGAGACTATTAAGCTCACATAAGCTCCTAAGAAGCTCATTAAAGCTTTTAGATATCTCAAAACCAGATTTAGATATAAAAAACTCATAAACTTAAAAAAGTCAACAAAAGTCAAAATTCCAAGTTCTTGGTTATAAGCAATGGAGCAGGGCAAAATTTGGATGGCCTTGGGTTAGTGAATCTGTGGAGATTCTATAAGATTGTTCTCTGGTTCTTGTTCTTGGTTCAGCTTGAAGTGCTTATTGTAAGTTTTATTTACAACTTTTTACATCCAACTGTGTTCTAGCCTATCATTGTTATTTTCTTTGTTTCTCAGGTTTAATTGGTGTATTCTAGTGTATTTGTGGTTTGAGATTGCTAATTGCTAAGTAGAATAACTTGTTACTAATTTTCTAAAAATCTCACAGTCAAGAAATCATTTGAGCCATATCTTGGTTTCATACTTAGGTTGTTGTTAATCCATGTTCCTTTGATCTCTGTTAGTAATAGTATAAGGTTTGGAAACAGATTTGTAGGTCAAATCATTGTTTTGCTTTGGTAATCACAAAATCAGTTAGTTAAAGTAGTGTTTGGAATAAGCTAGTGAGCTAAGTTCTTGTTGTTATTTGACGTTTATTTTTGTTTCACTAGACTGCAGTAGTATAATTTAGGTTAATTAAGGCATAAAATTGTGAGTTCATACACCCAAAGTCAAAATCTTAGTCTAATCATCTCCACAGTTCACTGTGTGAGATTTGGGACTTCAAACCCACACCATTAGCTTAAATCTTATAGCTCTAGCTTAATATAGGTCTCTTATAGCTTATTTTAATTTATCAATCAGTTTCAGTCATTAGAATCTAAATAAAGTCAAACTAGTAGTTAAATTCAATAAAGTCAAAAGTGTTGCTCTCAGATTTCTCAAAACTTGGGTGATTTTTCTAGAATTTAGGAAGCTAATCTAGAGCTTGAAACTTTTTGTGCTTATAATCTACCACCTAAACTCTAGGAATCAAAGCTTATTTGATTTTTAAGATTTTTTCTCAAGCTTGTGCAAGAGCTGAAAGTGGACTGCAGGGCAACTCAGTACCCTGTGCACTCAGACCATATTCCACCCACCCAACTTTGGTGGTGATTTGTGGTTACCCCAGTGGGTCCCACACCTCATACCTTGGTTCTTACAACCCCCCTCCTACCAGTGTTTGAAAATTGACCCTTAGTTTGACCTCTAGATCAGTGGACCCCACCTAGAATCACATCAAAACTCTGTCCCATTTCTGAGTCAGAAACCAAATAAGCAATTGCTTATTTTAGCTTTTCAGCTTATCCTAGGAGCTTATCTCATCACATCTAGTTTAAATAAGTTCAAGTAACTTAGGTGAACCTTACTTAACCAGTGTGGACCCCACATAGCCCCAATTTAGCTTATTTCTTGGTGTGGTCAACATTAGTCAACTGTATAAGCTAATAAGCACTCTCAGTGCTTATTTTGAGGTTCCCAAGTAGTTCTCTTTGTAAAAGTTTCTTATTTTAAGTATTTTAGTAGTTTTATAAAAGAAAAACCAGAAAAAGCAAACTTTAATTATAGTGATAGCTTCTATTTAATAGAAATTATCTATTTAATTTTCATTTCAGCTTAATAATAAGCACTTGTCCAATTTTATAATTTTATAAATTTCCTAGTACCTTAAAGTAGTTAAAATAATTTTCTTAGAATTTTCCTAATCTGTTTACTATTTATTAGATTTAAAAGTAATTTAAATAATTAAATAGGTAATATTAGTAATTAAATAGTTTTCTTTAATTTTATTTAACAACAGTAGAATTTTATATTTTTCCTAAGTTTTATAAAGTATTTAAGACTTTTAGAAAATAGTTTCATAATTTCTACTATCCATTTTCTAATTTTCTTATTTAATTTAATTAAATTAGATTTAAAATAATTAATAGGTAATTAATTAGAGGAATAACCTTAAATATAATTTTTAGTAGTTTTTATAATTTTGTAGAATTCCTGTGATGGTTAAGTAATTTTATAAATTTTATCATAATTTTCTAAAATAATTTAGTACTTATAGTAATTTAAAATAGTTTAAATAGATTAATTAAGTTAAATAGTTTTTAATTAATAGAAAACTCATAAAAAGACAAAAATATTTATTTTCATTTTTTATACTTTCTTCAAGTTCTAATTTAGGTTTAGAAATTATTTTTGTAAGTTTTTAGATTAATTTGTAATATTTGTTATTTTTAGTTAAATTAAATTAGAATTAAATTAGATCTTAAATAGTTTTATTAATTAAATAATATTTAAATAATATTTTAATCACTTTTATAAATTCAATTTCATTTTCAATTTCTTTTTAATTTTTAGTTTTAAAAAGTTTCACTTTTACCCCTGTAGTTTGTAACTTGTTAAATACCACTTGTGTTTGTCTGTTATCTGATTTTCTTATTTGTGCTTTTGTGCTTATATCTGTATTTATGTTATAGTTTATATTATCCAAATATCAAACAATCAGTAGTATAATCAACCCTCAAATCATCTTTGTTACTGTCCTCAGTACCACTCACTCTCCTAATCGTTTAAAATTAAACTTCAATCTCGTTGGGATTTAACGACCCGGGGATTTCCCTATATTTCCACGGTCAATAATAACTTGCACTTTCTCCCAGGTGGGCCTATCAGCTGCACACGGTTGACTGGTTGGTTTGGGAGGAGTCAAAATTTGGCGCCGCTGCCGGGGAGGTTGTTGCGTATTTCAAAACGGTTTCAGTTAAGTAGTTTTCAAAAACCCTCCTGTACAAATATCACCACTTTGTAAATTTTTAAGAAAATCAAAATCATATCTGAAAAAGTTCATTAACATTTCTCCTGAAGTGTTAACAACACCAAACAAATCATAAACAACAAAACAAACTGTGAAGTTAAATTACTTCGTTATCTTTAAGATTACAACCTATACAGTTAGTTTAAGGTAAGTTCTGACATTAAATTGCGAACTGAAGAGGAATCCATTTATTTCCTCCCGCCGATATGCGAGTAATCTTAAAGGAACGATTTCGGTTAACGAATCAGTTCCAAAAATATTGTCCAAGTTTTTTCACCCATACACGAAAAGCCAAAAACATTTTACTGTGAATATAAATTACATAAAAGTTTACCACCGCAAACCAAGGCAGAACACCTACCAACTGGGGGTGTGAACATAATAAATTCCCAAACCTAAGATTAAAAACTTACCATTGTATCCTTGTGAATAATGTACCATTTTTAAAGGAGCTGTTTACTTGTGATTATTGGGTTTAAGTTCATTGTAGTTTTGCCTCTATCTTGTGTTGAAAACTAATTTTTGTGCATGCGCACTCGTTCACAAGCAAAGAATAAAAAAAAGAAAAACGTACCCGAGTTACGTATTGTTGAAAAAGAACACACAATAAAAATGAACGACGAGCCCCCATTTCTTCCCAAGGATGAACCAGTTCCTGACACCTGAACTATGGAGGAACTGTGTCAACCTACCATGCAAGGGAGGGGTGGACCAATTGCACCACTCACTATTGGAGCCACGGATTTTGGATTAAAACACCACATGATACAACAAATCCAGAATACGTGCCAGTTCCACGGATTGCAGGGTGACGATGCCAACAGGCATCTCGACAAATTTTTAACTGTCACCCAAAGCATGAAACAACATGGCGTCGCCGAAGACAGCCTACGTTTATACTTGTTCCCCTATTCTCTCACTCATCATGCAACTTCATGGTTCGATCGACTTCCAAAGAATTCGATCCACACTTTTGATGAGATGATTACCAAATTCCTGGCCAAATACTTTCCACCATCTATGGTCACAAAGCTGAGGAATGATATCAGCAACTTCAGACAGCTTCCCGAAGAGTCCTTATTTGAGGCATGGGAATGCTACAAACTTGCTATTGATAGGTGTCCCAATCATAACATGCTTCTTGTCACCATTATTGATACCTTTTATAATGGTTTGACACTCCGTCATAGTGACACCATCAATGCTGCTGCTCAGGGCACCTTTATGAAAAGGACCCCTGAAGAGTGCTATGACTTAATCGAAAACATGACTGCCCATCATAATTTTTGGGACTCCTCTGCTGAGAGGAACGACTCATTTAAGTCAGACACTCCGGCGAGCAATGAAATATCAATCCTAGCTAAAAAGCTGGATGATTTATCTACAGCAGTTTTGCGTATCCATCAGAATAATCCTAATCAGGTCAAAACTGTTAACCCAAGTTATGAAACTTGCGGTGGTCCACATACATACACGGATTGCCCAGCCTCCGGTGGCTTTGCTCGTGAAAACGTGTCCGCAGCTCAAGGTTCCTATAATACGGGAGGTAATTCTTACCAACCGCAAGGAGACCGAAACCTTTTGAGCTACCGTTCTAATAACTATCTTGGACCACCAGGGTTTAATCAACCTCAAAATAGGAACCAGAATTTTAACCAGAATCAGAACCAGAACCGAATGAACCAAGGTTATAACAACCAAGGGAATTTCAACTCTGGTCAAAACCAGGTTCAACAAAATCAGAACCAAGGGAATTATAACAGAAATCAAGGTCAGAACAATTACCCACAGGGTAATTTTCAACAACAAAACCACTTCCAGGGTAATAACAACCAGCAACAAGGGAATTTCCAGAACAATCGGGCTCAAAATTTTCCAAACCAAAATCAAGCCATTGTTCCAACTGGACCATCACATGATGAGTTATTAAAACAGTTTATGAAATCCCAAGAAGAACTGAACAAAATGCTGGTTAGTCAAATATCTAATTTGCAGAAGTCTTTAAATGATCGACCCTCGGGCTTAGGTACTACTTTACCTAGCAACACGATCGCTAATCCGAGGGGCGATGTAAAGGCGATCACCACAAGAAGTGGAGTTTCTTACCAAGGACCTACAGCTCCCTCTACCTCTTCTCCTATCCCTGTAGAGGAATGTGAAACTGAGGATACTACAGATACGGTACTTCCTAATAATAACGGAGGTACCAATGACATCCCTCCTCCAGTTATCCTGGTCCCGACTCCTTCTAAAAGAGTCGTGTTTGAAACTACCGAAGGTCCTGTTGAAAATCCAAAAGTCAACCCAAAAACAACAATTACATATCCCTCACGATTGCAAGACCAAAAGCTCCGTGAAAAAGCTAATCATCAGATGGAAAAATTCTTTCAGATTTTCCAAGAACTACACTTCGATATTAGTTTCGCGGATGCTCTTCTTTTAATGCCCAAATTCGCATCGACAATAAAAAACCTGTTGAGCAATAAAGAAAAACTGTTTGAGATGGCACGAACTCCACTTATGATGCTGAATCGGTCAACCGAATTGATGTCATTGACATTGCATCCGAGGAGTATGCTCAGGAATTCCTTGGATTCGCTGATAATTCTATGAGTGGCAATCCCACTACTTCTTCTGATCCCATAATCGCTAATTCTTCTCCTTCCCTCACTCCGTTTGAGGGAAGTGATTTCGTCCTTGAGGAATTAGAGGCCTTTCTCAAAAGTGATTCAGTTCCCGAAGGAGTTGATTACCAAGAGATTGACCCGGAGGGGGATATACTTCTTCTTGAGAAGTTATTGAACAAAGATCCTTCTCCCATTCCTGTTCTACCACCACAACTTCATAAGGTGGAAGTCAAATATGTTGAGAAAAATGATGACTTCCCCAAGGTTGAACTTAAGGACCTGCCTCCTCATCTAGAATATGCATTCTTGGAAGGTAACGATAAGTTACCGGTCATTATTGCAAAAGACTTAAAGGATGAAGAGAAAACTGTGCTGCTTAAGGTTTTAAAGTCCCACAAGCAAGCAATTGCTTGGAAGCTCTCAGACATAAAGGGTATTAACCCGGATTTTTGTACACACAAAATCCTAATGGAAGAGGACTTTAAACCTACCGTACAGCACCAAAGAAGGGTAAATCCAAAAATCCACGAAGTTATAAAGGCTGAAATTATCAAACTTCTTGATGCGGGATTGATTTACCCTATATCTGATAGTCCTTGGGTTAGCCTATATTTCCACGGGGATTTCCCTATATTTCCACGGTCAATAATAACTTGCACTTTCTCCCAGGTGGGCTTATCAGCTGCACACGGTTGACTGGTTGGTTTGGGAGGAGTCACATTGCTTAAGTTGCCTTATTACCACGTCTTGACAAGTCCCCTTTATTATCATGGACCGTTAATTATAATGCCAAGCGAGAGTGAGTGAATAGATCTATTGAGGGTGACTCCTCCATTCGTGTTTGGGTTGCTCCAACGGAATTACGAATGCATTTCATGTCTAATATAGTACGAGTGTCTGGTAAACACTCATTTGGGGCAAATTTTAGTACGTCTAGCTTCGGGGTCATGAGCTTAAGAGCTAATGTGGGTTTCATTATTGAAATCTTAGTACTTTACTTTATACTTGGGCTATTGTACATACGAAAATTACTTATAAATTCCCGATACTTTTTCATCACTATTACTACTGAATTACGATGCTTTTGCATCAGCCTTATTACTGAATTACGATGCCTTTGCATCAGTCTTACTACTGATTTACGATGCTTTTGCATCAGCCTTATTTCTGAATTACGAATTACGATGCCTTTGCATCAATCATATTACTTTTGTTCCATAATCCAAATCATACTTTGGCAGTGGGTTGTAAACACACAGGTTACAAGTCTCTTATGGCGGGACTTGGAACTGAGTGGATTTACGAGGCCTTTGCTGGGAATTCTTCTTTCAAATGTTTTACATTACATACTTATTCACTAAAATCTATGAACTCACCAACCTCGTGTTGACACTTTAGCATGTATTTTCAGGTTATTAAGGTAGCTCATGTTGCATGCATTTGGACCTTCATGGAGTCGCGGAGTCAACGCGTCTCAATATTATTTCATGTACTTATGTAAACGTTTGATCTAGTATGACTTGTTTTTCATAAACTTGCAACACTTTTTGGGGACCTCATTTTGTAAACTCTGGATTATTTCAATGATCAAACGAAGTATTTTCCAAACGACACTTTAGGTCGTTCAATGTAACTGTAACTGTGGTGCTATGACAGACACCCCCAAGTATTCCATTCCGCTGCAAGTCAGGTAAATTGGGGGTGTGACACCCCAGATTTTGACGCGTGTATAGCTGATTTCCCGGATGGGAAGATAGGTTTATACACACGCTTTTTTGACTATGCGAATTATCGTATACCCATTTCCATGTTTTTGAGCAATTTGCTCAATTACTATCAGCTCCATATATCGCAGCTGCACTATATAGGTGCGGCGAAGATATCTAATTTTGAGATTAACTGTCGGTTGCTTGCCATTAACCCGACTGTCGACCTGTTCCGTGCGTTTTACCATTCTACGTGGGCGAACGGATGGGTCTCATTTGCCAAGCGCGCCGGGAACCTTCAATGCTATACCGTTAAGGTAGATTCGTTAAGGCATTGGAGGGAACACTTTTCTGGGTGGATGATGTGGTTTTTCCGTCACGCTTTGGGTTCTATGCTCAAGGGGCGCTGTCGATGGATGAGCGTCCTGTCCCTGGTTCGTACAGCCTTGCGGATGCGGATACTATTGATAGTAACCGTATTCCCATTAACTCCTATCCTGAGGAGTTTTTGGTGCACATGGGGCTCAGTCGCAATTATTTTGATGGCGCTGGCGAGGTTCCAACCTTCATTGATGAGAACAGCCAGGGTGGGTGCTCATCCTTTCTTGCCTTTGCCTCTAGAATGTAAGTATTTGTTTTAAATAACTAAGTTGTCCTTGTTATTTGTTGTTGTTCTTCGCAGAGATGGATTTGTTCGCGTTCGTGAAGTTGAAGGAGCCCAACCGTGCGACCGTGGGAGTGCGTCCTTTGAGGGTTGGTGCGCAGCCTATTTTAGAGGCGACTGACGGACACCTAACGGTATTTGGGCCCGTTAATCGTCCGAACTCACCACCTGTGGCTGTGTATGTGCCACCAGTGCAGAGTGTTCCTCCCACTGGAGAGCCGTCTCACGCGAAGGAAGAGACGCATGCGGAGTCGTCTGATAGTGTGGAGATTGTGGAAGTCCGTAGAGTGAAGCGCAAGGAAGCGTCTTCTGGTGGTTATGTTGGTACCTCCAAAAGGAGGCGCCGTCTGATTGGTGAGGATGAGTTAGATGCACCAGATGAGATGTCTGCTACTAGTGCGCAGAAGAACTAGGATAGATCTCCACCACTTGTGTAAGCGTTTGTGCTTGTAACCTTCTTTATTTGGCGTATTCGCATACTAATTACATCCTCTTTATTTCACAGGGACCATGCTGCAGGGGGTGATGCGGCTTTTGCTGATCATGCCGCATCGCCTAAGGTTGCAGATGTGGAAGAGCCTTTGAAGGCTACGGCGCAGATGTCTGCGCAGGAGTTGGTTGAGGAGCTTGCTGGTGTTGCCACTCGCCAGGCTGAGTTGGTTACTCAGCTAAAGGCGCGGACCGTCGTTGAGGGAGGTAGCCTTGCTCAGAGGGATGAGCAGATTGCGCAACTCAAAGCGCAATTGGCGGAGGCTCAGGCAGAGGTGTTAGCTGCCGATGAGCGCGCCAAGAAGGCAACTGAGGAGAAGCTGGTAGTGTTGGCTGAGCTACAGCGCGAACATGGGGAGTCGCAGCAATATAACGCTGACCTTGCCTGGGGGGTAAAATATCTCGAAGAGAGAAAGAACGAGCTCTGCAGTCAGCTTGCTCAGTTTGTCAAGCAGGTAGAGGAGTCTGTGGAGGCACAGGAAGAGAAGCTGCGCCATCTCAGCATAGAGTATGATGAGGAGCTGTATCCCCATCTGATGTCGACTATTGCAGAGCGCAGGTACTTGTTGTACCTTAATTTCTTTATATATTTTGTGTTTCTTTTTTAATGCCTTTTTCGTTGTTTTCGCAGGTGGTTGATCAGCCATGGCTTGCGCTTGGCTGCCATGGGGACTTTGGAGTCCAAAGAGGTTATGAGTGCCTTTGGGAGGGTGGTGGAGTACGCCGCCGCTCGTGGCAAGGCGCAGGCCATTGAAGAGTTGGCTGAAGCGTAACTTCTCAAGGTATCTCCCTCTGAGGTTCCTGAGTATAGAGCTGATGCCTACGACGAGCTTGTGCAGGCAATGGAAAAGATGAGGCTCTTTGAGCTTCCCCACATTGCGCAGCTGGAGCGCGACCAAGATTATCCCATCCGAGTGATCATGCAGGGATTAACACTTGGGAGGCATATAGCCGAGAACGCAGAGGCCGAGGCTGATTTCTTCTTAAAGCCTGATGAATCCCAACTGCAGGTTCCAGTATTTGTGCGACCGCGTGATATCCTGAACCCCTTCGCTCTTGAGACGGAGGTGCCAATGAAGGAAGTTTTGGAGCGCCATGAAGAGAGGGCAGCAAAGAAGAAAGGTCTTAAAGGGAAGGCCACTCTCTGCGGTGTGGGTGCTGCGCATCTTCCTAGGTCGGATGGCATTGCAGTCAGTATGGCGACAGTATCACAAAGAGATGCGCTATTGTTGAAGAAGCTTCAGGAGGCGGGAAGCTCAGTTGTGCCAGAGTCCTCCCCCAAGCGCATCCATAGTGTATAGATATGTACAACTCTTAGTTATATCATTGTAAAAACTCGTAGTTTTTAATAAATAAAAATATTGGACTCTTTTGTGCACATATGTTGTTTTTGTACTTAGATGTATTCCTTGTCTTTATTACGTGAAAGACTTATCTAGAGTAGCAAACGTGCAAGTAATATCTTGTATTTGAGCCCAAAATTTGTTTGTTAAGTTCGTGACTTAGGAAACGTTTGCGGTCCATAACCTTATCAAACGTGCGAGTAAATGAGTAGCGTACTACGTTTATCATTTTTGGTGGCCAAGTGTTTTGGTTTATTAGTTTGTTTTCAACTTGTTGTTGCGCATTCGTTGTGAGATGCGTACTAAAGTCATGAGCTTGTATGAAGTTAGTGTACGAACTTAGGAGTCAATTGTTTTGAACCCATGTGGGGGAGTGCAGCGTACTGCGACTTCCACTATGTAGGAGTCAATTGTCTTGAGTCCATGTTTTGTTAAACGCGCACCGTGTGCAATAAAGTGCATCCATCGTGGGATGTACTTAAGAACTTACTCCAACGTCTTGATAGTAAGGTGTTTAACAAGGATACGTGATCCGATGTTGATGGGTTTGCAACCCTCTTACTCAACGAGTACTTTAGTAGGTTTACTCATCCTGTCTGCCCTCGTGTGGTCTTAATATGTGCATGCACGCCATGTAGGCAATAATATAAACAGAATTGAAACATAAATAGATAATGTAAGCAATAATGTTGAATTGTGTTGTGGAGTTAGCTAGAAACCACAACGTTTTATTAATTGTTGCAATTGCAGAAATAACAATTTCCTAAGAAAAAGAAAGAAAAAATAAATACACCAACATTTATTGAGCGCTTACTAAAGTGCGGATGTGTTAGTGTGTGGCTCGTGGCCTAAAGGTAGCATCTCTTGAGATTGCAAATGTTCCAGGTGCGTGGTAGCTCGTGGCCTTTCATATCGCGCACTCTGTACGCACCGTCGCCTAATGCCTCTGTGACCTCGTAAGGCCCTTCCCACTTTGGTCCGAGCTTGCCCGTGTCTTCTGCGTGGCTGGCATCGTTGGCGCGGTATACAAAGTCCCCTGGTTTGAAAGAAGTGTTTCTGACTCGTGCATCATAATATTTCTTCATCTTTGATTTGGATCTTGCTTCGTGAATAGCCACCCGTTCGCGCCGTTCTTCCAACAGATCTAAGTCAATGCGTCGTTCATCATCGTTTGTTGCGATGTTAACTTCCGATGTACGGATGGTTGGCATTCCAATTTCTGCTGGTATAACAGCTTCTGTCCCATACACAAGAGAAAAGGGTGTATCGCCATTGCTGACTTTGATTTCTGTGCGGTGAATCCACAAAACATGCGATAGTTCATCTACCCATCTTCCTTTATGTCTGTCCAAGCGCGCCTTAATTCCTTCACCCAGGCTACGATTCGCGCGTTCTACTAATCCATTTGTTTGTGGATGTTTAACTGACGCGAAGTGCTGTGTGATGTTTAACTGCGCGCACCAATCTTTGAATGGGTTATCACAGAATTGTTTTCCGTTGTCCGAAATAATTTCTCCAGGTAGGCCGAAGCGGCATACAATGTTATCCCAAACAAATCGTTTGACCTGGTTGCCTGTGATACTTGCTACTGCTTTCGCCTCGATCCATTTGGTGAAGTAGTCAATGGCGACAATGAGGAACTTGAGTCCTCCTGCCGCGACTGGAAAGGGTCCAGCAATGTCAATTCCCCATTTGTGGAATGGCCATGGTGAAGTGATTGGTGTTAGCTCATGTTGTGGCCGACGCGGAATGGGTCTATGGACTTGGCAGTCGTTGCATCTTCTAATCATGTCTCGCGCGTCGCGGTGCATGGTAGGCCAATAGTATCCGGATCGCAAAGCGCGCGCTACAACAGACCGTGGTCCTGAGTGCATGCTGCAGGATCCAGCGTGGATTTCCCGGAGTACGTAATCTGCTTGAAGAGGTCCGACGCACCTGAGCCATGGTTGTAGGAATGAACGCCGATATAGGATACCATCTCGAAGTTCGAACCTCTGCGCTGCGCGCCGTATCCGTCGAGCGTCCTTTTGTTCCTGGGGGAGTGTTCCCTTACTGATAAAATCCATGATGGGTGTCATCCATGTGGGATTTTCTTCTTCTATCACTGTGGATACTTCCATCTCAGAGATGGATTTGTTTTTTAAGGTTTCCACCAATACCTGCTTTGACAGGTGTGCAAAGCTTGTGGATGCGATTTTACTAAGCGCATCGGCTTTTTTGTTTTCTCCTCGTGGGATTTGTTTGATGGAAAACTTGTCAAAATTATTGATCAAGGATTTGGCTTTATCGAGGTATTGTATCATGTGTTCTTCTTGAGCCACATACTCGCCTAATACGTGGTTAGCTACTAGTCGTGAATCCACATTAGCTTCTAGGTTACGTACACCCATTTGATTTGCTATGCGTAGTCCAGCCAGTAATGCTTCATATTCTGCCTCATTGTTTGTGGCTATGAATTCAAAGCGTAGGGCGTAAGTGTGCTCTATTTCATCTGGGCTTGTAAGGATAAGACCTGCGCCTGATCCTTCTGCGCATGAGGATCCATCTGTAAATAGAACCCATGGTTCTTGTAATGGTACTTCAATCTTTGGTGATGGAGTATCATCATCTGGCTTCTCGATAATGAAATCAGCCAGTATCTGTCCTTTGATAGCGGTGCGCGGCCTGTAGGAGATATTATGTTCGCTCAATAACACACTCCACTTTTGAAGTCGCCCTGATGCGTCAGGTTTAGAGATAACCTGCTTGATGGGTTGGTCCGTGATTACAGCTATCGGATGCGCTTGGAAGTACCTGCGCAGTCTTTTAGCTGCGAATACTAGAGCTAGGACCAGTTTCTCCATAGCGGTGTAGTGAGTCTCTGTCTTCTTGAGGGCTTTGCTTACGAAGTATATAGGTGTTTGAACAGAGTTTCTGTCTGTCAGTAGTACCGCGCTGACTTCTCCATGGGTCTCTGATAGATACATGATCAATTCTTCCCCTTGTCGGGGTGCGACAAGCTTTGGTAGCTCTGCTAGGTTTTGTTTCAGCTGTTGGAAGGCTCCTTCCGCTTTTGGAGTCCATCGAAAATCCCCCTTCTTTGTGCACTTCGTGAGTGTTTTAAAGAGAGGAAGTGATTTGTCTGCTGATTTGGACAAGAATCGGTTCAGTCCAGCTAATTTGCCATTTAGTGACTGGACTTCTTTTAGTGTGCGCGGTGAAGGTAGTTCGATAACCGCTCTTGTCTTTTCTGGGCAAGGTTTAATACCATCGGGTTCTATTAGATATCCAAGAAACATGCCTTCTGTTGCTCCAAAAGTGCACTTCTTAGGATTCAATTTCATGTTTATTCTTCCTAATGTTTTAAACGTCTCCTCAATGTCGCGCACCAGTTCCTCTTCGGTATGGCTTTTTATGACTAGGTCATCAACATAGACCTCCAAATTGCGGCCTACTTGCTTCTCAAATGCATTATCCACTAACCGTTGGTATGTGGCTCCTGCATTTTTTAAGCCAAAGGGCATTTTTGTGTAGCAATACACCCCTTGACTCGTATGGAAAGCTGTTTTTTCTTCATCCTCCTTGGCCATTTGAATTTGGTGGTATCCTTTGTACGCGTCTAGGAAGCACTTAAAGGGATATCCGCACAGGGATTCTACTTTCCAATCGATTTCTGGTAGTGGGTAGCAGTCTTGTGGACATGCTTTGTTGAGATCGGTGAAGTCCACGCACATTCTCCAGCTACCATCGCTTTTCTTTACCATTACTGGGTTGGAAAGCTAATCGTGGTAATAAACCTCTCGCATGATCCCTGCGTCCACGAGTTTGTGTACTTCCTCTAGGATAGCTTTTGCGCGTTCTGGAGCTTGGCCATGTTTTTTCTGGCATATTGGAGGATATCCTTGTCGGATTTCGAGCTTATGTTCAGTAATGGCTCTTGGCACTCCGGTCATGTGTTTAGCTTCCCATGCAAAGATGTTAAGGTTCTTTTGCAATAATGCGCACACAGTTGCTCTGCCCTTGTCGGACAGTGATCCCCCAATTGATATCTCTTGGTCAGGGTAATCTGGGTGGATTGCAACTTTCAGGTTTGTCACCTTGGTCGTGTGCTGTTCTGGAGCGCGCGGAATTTCATCTGCTACTATGTTGCATTCTCTTGGAGATGCAGTAGTGTTATAGAGGGTGACGATCCCTCCTTCCACTGGGAATTTGAGCATCCCATGTGCGGTGGATGGGACCGCGCGCATAGCGGATATCCCTGGTCTCCCAATAATGCCATTGTATGATGAGGGAGACCTGATCACCATGAAGTTCATCCAAGCCGTTGTAGAATGGTATTCATTACCAATGACTACCAGTATGCGTAACTGTCCCATGGGCCAAATTTTTTCACATGTGAATCCAGTCAGCGACGTCGTGGCCGGAATTAACTGGTTTTGTATCTCAGGTTTTAGCCTTCTGAAGCAGTGTTCATACATGATGTCCGCGGATGCTCCTCCATCGACATACATGCGATGGATCTCGTGACCTCCCGCTTGTATCTCGATGGTGAGTGGTTCGATTACTGCGTTGTCCGCAGTGAGGGTGGGGAAAGAGATATGGTTTCCCTTGGAAAACCTTTGGCTGACTTTTTGCTTCGTATTTCGCTGCCATGATTGTATCATGTATATTGTGTCAGCTTTATTTTTTGGCATCTCCTTTTTGGCCCCATTCCTTTGTCTATCTTTCCCCTCTTTGATGTTTTTAACGAGGTGGTCCATCTTTCCTTCCCTAACTAATTTATCAATTAGCTGGCGTAGTTGAACGCACTCGTTAGTGGTGTGACCCTTCTGTCCATGGTATTCGCAGTATCCTCCTCCAACACGCTTTTCTTCTGGCGTTAACATTGGTGGAGGTTTTGGGAAATTTGCTCCCTCTGTCGCGAATATTTCCTTAGGGGTTTTTGTGAGTGGGACATACTTGTCGTTATCCTTTCCATTATTTTGGTTGCGATAATTCCTGTTGCGGTTGCCACCTTGGTCATTGGATTGTCTCCTTGACTGTTCTTGTGGTTTAAAGGTTGAGTAACCTTTTTTGCTGTCTGCCGCTGCCGCTTCCCCTTGAACGAAGGATCTGGTGCGCTTTGTTAGCTCATCAAAGCTTTGGGGTACTTTGTCATTTAGCTTCCGTATCAGCTCTGGGTTATTGATCCCATTCATGAACCCTGAGATTTTTAGTACCTCGGTACATGCCTTGACTTGCATGCATTCATCCTTGAAGCGCTCCATGTAAGCGCTTGTGGATTCCCCTTGGCGCTGTTTCACTCTGGCTAGTTCCACAGGGTTCTTTGCGAGTTTGCGCACTTCCTTCGTTGCGTGAAATTTAGGCGGAATGCTTTCCGCAGCTCTTCAAACCCATTTATGCTTCGTCGTGGAAGCTTGCTGAACCATGTTCGCGCATTCCCCACTAATGTAGAGTTGAACATATGGCACCACACAGGTTGTGGCCAGTTTTTGATAGCAGCTGCTGACTCAAAAATTTTTAGGTGATCATCAGGATCCCCCGTGCCATCGTATGTTTTCACATTAGTGGGCATGCGCCTTTTCTTGTCATCTGAGAAATCGCTTATGCGTCACATGAACGCATCAATTTTATGGCGACGCCAAGGAAGGGAAATATCCTCATCTTCGTTGTTCTGGCATCGGTTCTTAGATTTCCAATGTCCCGTCTCTCTGTCCTCGTTGTCCGAGGAGCTGCTTGAGGGGGAGTTGTTTCTCCTACGACGCTTGCGCCGTTTATCCTCGGAGTCTGAATTTGAAGGACTTGTACTTGGGGAGTGGTGTTTCCCCAACCTATCTTGGATTCTTCTGCTTCCTGACCTTGAGGTGCTTACGCTTGGTGAGCGTTGTCGTCCAAGTCTATCTTGTATTCTGCGACTACCAAGCCTATCATGGACACTGGTGTGCTTCGCATTGTCTTCGTAATCCTTCGAGTATTGAGGTTAGATGTTGTACCAAGTCTATCATGGACGTTGGTACGCCTCTCACTGTTTCTGCGCTCATGTTGGCGCGGTGGAGATTTTTCTTGGTTAAAGTTTAGCCGATTTTGCAGGTTGCGGCTTGACCTTTTCCTTGTCTCCTCTTGCATGAGACGAGTTAGAGTCTCATAGTGTTGGGACACGAAATCGTTTAATGCCACTCCAGGTGCATCCTCTTCTACTGCGAGGATGTTTGTCTCCGCATGGGGTTCCCTCTCTCAATTAGGTGCTCCCGGTGGCACAGTGTTGTCCACTATGGGTGCCACCTAGTGGGGAGTGGTAAAGAGGGTACGCTGAATGTCCTCAGCGCTTGAGACTACGGTCGTAGTTCGGGTTGTTCCCAAAGGCAATTCTACCGCGGCCAGGATTGGAGTTACATTCGACTCCCGATGACCAGCCGCACTGGTTGTTCCAGAGGTTGGTTTAGAAGTCGAATCTTGATGCTTCTTCCTATGTGAATCATCACGTGTTTTCTCCATCTGCGGAGTCCGCTGACCTGAGTTCTTGTTTTTTGGCATTCCGGTCTTGAGTTCTTAGTGTAGGGTCCCACGGATGACGCCACTTGTTGATACAAAAGTTGGGCTTACCTTGTTTGGACTCCTGCTCTCGTACCAATTAGAACTTTAGTGCTTGTGAAACCTGCGCACTAAGAAAGCAAACAACACCATTAGGCTTATCGTGGGATTGTCTCCCACGATTAGACTCCGGCGTGAGAGTAAGTAATCGGTTTTAGGGTTTGTAGAAGAGTTAGGGATTGTGTAAATCGTACCTTTCAATGAGAATATGTAATTCTATATATAGGATGCAGAAACCGTGTAGGTATCTTGCTCCTTACTCTTCGCACTCGTGGTGTTTATCTTAGGTAAGGATATCTATCGCGTGAATAGAGGATCCTTATCCCTTAATTATGTGTATCGATTGGGCTTTGGGCTTCGTGAGCCCAAGTCGTTGGTATTAATAGCCCAAGTCATTTGTCATGATAACCCACTCGTGGTGGGTTTGGGCTTAGTAATGTCTATAATTTGGGCCCGTGACCCAACTATAGGCTATACGTCATCAAACCTCATGACGCGGGCCAAACCCAATTTTCTTTTACGTTTCTTTAAAATTATGAGATAGGTTTGTGTGTTTTGTGGTTGTGTTTGAATGTTATTATTATTACTTTTTTGCAGTTGACGTCGAGAGGTTGAAGAGTATGGTTTTGTTTTGGTTTTGTAACCAAACTTTGTTGGTATAATTATGAGACTATTAATTTCTGATTCTTTACTTTTTGCTTAGATATAGTTAGTCGTGATGCTTTACATTTTTAGTATCTAAGGTAGCGTTTAGTTGTAGATTTTTTTTCTTTTTTATCCGGTTTTATATTCCTTAAGAAGGGAATGGTTTTCTTCTATAGAGAAAACTTGAGAATTTTGAAAACTTGTATAAATGGAGTTATATTTTTCCTTTTTTAAAAGATTACCTTATATTGCGACGGTGAGCGACGACTGCGAGGATTGAAGGTGGAGATATTATCAATGGTAATTAAGGTTAGAATGAGATATTTGATAGTAGATTGCGGAATCCCATCTTTTTTTCAAGGTGAAAAAAGTGAAGTATGATATGTTGAGATTTTTAATTTTTTAGTTAATATTTGAAAGAGAATTTAACTTTTTTTAAAAAAAGTTGTTGAAAAAAATATAACTAAATGGGTTTTTAGCTTTTTATTCTTATGATTAAAAAAAAATGAGATGTTTTTCACGAACTAAACACACACTAAATTACTATTAGTTTCTAGCTGTATTATAAAGTTTAGTTTAAGTATAATGGTTTATTATTTTTAAAAAGGAAGAAAGAAAGAAAACCGTGATCTACTTTTGGCATCAGAAAAAAATGAAAAAAAATGAATATAAAGAAACACAAAAAGATCAAAACCCATTTTTTTTCTCATATTAATTATTGGGTTTTGTTAACTTTTATAATGCATGCTGTTTTAGAAAAGTCTAATTCTATTAACTTTTTGGGGGCAATTCTATATTTACCCAACTTAAACATGATAATGTCATATTTACCCAAAACATGCTTTAACTGCATTATAAATCATACATTCAAAACTTGTATTTTGGATATATATATATATATATATATATATATATATATATATATATATATATATATATATATATATATATATATATATTGGGTAAATATAGAATTATCACTGACTTTTTACTAATTAAATACCAGTATCATATTTACCATTAAATTTTACTTTTATAGTTAAAACGAGATGGGAAACCCGCGCGTTGCCGCGGGGTGTTTTCCCAAAGAAATATTTCTTGCTGCAAACTGGGCAGAGAACTCAATCAAACGGGCGAGAAAACTCAAAATAGGTACAATTATAAACTAATCTTAAGGCGGGCCAGAAAGCTCATTCAAACTGTATTTTAAGAGCAAAATATGTGCAACCTGAAAATGATAAGGTGTATGTGCATATGATGCACAAATGGTATACGAAGCTCAGGTTAAGAGCGAAGTGCACAAATGTTGACCAAAAAAAAAAAAAAAAAAAAAAAAAAAAAAGGATTACAGTAACTGTAGCTGCGGAAAGATATTACATATTTAAAACTTCAATACATCAATTTTAACATTTAGAACATGAAATCATTGTGCCTAAAATTAAGCAATCAGAACAATGCTTTAATCGAGATCACTTTTATCTTTTCCCATTTGCGTCTGTTGCCTCAATCATAAGCAAGCAGGTACAGATGGAGAAGAGTCACCTCCAAGCATTACATGGATGGTCGTGCTACCCTTTTGTCGCTGTCAATAAAAATCGTCTGATCAGTTTTGGATGTAGTTCCCCACTTTTCCTATCATAGCATAAAAAGGGTTAAATGTCGATACATAAGGTAAAAAGAACAGGTATCCAGTGATTTTATGGCCAATGTAGAGCTGGTTAAATTTAAAGCATTGTAGTGGTAGTGGTTCGAATCGGTCAGTAATTGGTATTTGAGCACAACTGTTATATACAAAAGGCCGTATAGGATTTGCCTATAAGAAAACTTTTTTAATATAATTAATGAGCCGATTAGGCATGTAAGCATGAAGTTTTACATATTCAGGACAAAGAATGACAAAAGTAAACAGAATGTATCAAATCCTAAATGTAAACCATAATTCAAACTAATGATAAACCTTTCTGCCGTCGTTAATATACAGGGACTACATTTGCATATTGTATGTTTGACAAAACGACCAATCAATGATTATATTCTATCATTCCTAAACCGATTTTTGAAAACAAAAGTATCAAGAATCGCTAAATTTTCTAACAATGCATAAAATCACATCTCTCACGTTATTTAAATATGTATAATATCATAATAGCAAAATATAGATGTGGCCCTTTCGCGACCTATATGACCTATACCCCAGCCCATCCGTTTTTACATTCCTACAGATGATGAGTGTTTACCTCTATAAAAATAAGTTGTCGTAATCGTATCCATATGGGTTGGTATTGTCAGAACATACTCATCCGGTATCAATTGTTGGCCTCTCAGTCTCTCACATTGAGCACCCGTTGCTTTAGAAATTGACTCGCTCTTCCTGAAAAATGGCCAAAAACAAAAGGTAAATAAAAAAGGGCAAAAGTCTTTAGTATGAAAAATGGATCGAAAATATAAATTAAACGTATTTGTAGTCTTTACCACATACCCAATTAATCAAATATGTATCTGTAGTACCCAAAAATTAATCTAAACTATGTTGTGGTGAGGTTGCGGCCAATCATGGATACCTTACACGGTATCATTAGCAGCCACTGTCAATCCAACTGTCGAAACAATTAAGCTAAAATAAACACATCTTTTATCATTTTTATGTTTTAGCTTGTGTTGCTTATTTGACCAACATTCAATTGTTTATCTAAAATCAATTGTATATGTAATCAAGTTGTGCATATAGTTTTAAAAAACAGTGGAGACAACTCAACTTGCATAGATTGCACTTTCCGCGAAACACCACAACCTTAACTGTTATAAACTTATACATTGTTTGAAATAGGATTTAAGGTGGTGCTTGGGATTTAATATTAATTTGAATTTTATGTTTTTATACTGTAGAAAAATTGTAGGTCTGTCGTGAACATCAAGACCTATAACAGAGGTGCCTATTCGCTACTGCAAAACATGGAATATGAACTTTAAGAAATAACACAGTAACCTTTTTTACACATAAACGCATCCCTGCAAATCCAATTCTGGCGATGAAATGTTTTTGTCTGCAAAAAATAAAGAAGAAAATGAAAACCATGTTAGCGGGTCGAAATTATAGAACAATTAAAGTAAGCATGGTGCAACAATGCAATGCATATACCTGTCCGGAGAAAAGGATCTATATTTGCCTCAATTCCAGGCTGCTTGAAGGTCCGTCTGTAAGAATGAAGCAAGTACGCTAGTCAATAAGGTATACTATTTTATTATTTATAACTTAAGAGCTTATAATGTTCCCCTTATATACATTTGCTGATATATATATATATATATGTATATATATATATATATATATATATATATATATATATATATATATATATATATATATATATATATATATATATATTAATATTCAAAGTCCAAATATTGAGGCACAATAGTCAACTGCAAGACCTAAATACAAACACCCCTAAATCTTATAGTAAGTAATTTTACCTGCCGATATTTGTTTCCAACGAAATGATTTGATCACTGAAATCCAGACCGGCTTCATTAGCCATATTTTGCACCTGCGATCATTAAAAAAAGCAATATTTTAAATACCTCTCACACATCGCTACAATTTAAGTTATATAAAAGCAATTAAACACCTCTCACACATCGCTACAATTTACATTATCTGTTAGGTCAATGTCATTTGCAGCAACATAGTTTTCTGAACTGGCAGGACAGTCACCCACATTGCTGATACCACTGCGGCTGTTATTTTTTGTTCTTCCTTGGGTTATTCGTGCAGACTTTTGTGCATTTATAGAGGTTGCTTCGGTGTTGCTTCCTACATTCGTCATTACCAAATTCGATTCCTACATCAGCATACCTAAACGACTAAATCCTTTACAATAGATAAATGCTAATGATTGAGATTTTCACCTGTAATGCAGTTCAGGTTGAACTCAGTGGGCATGTCGGACGGTTGTCTGCATCTGCAGCACCAAATTCGATTCCAAGAATATTGTTAAGAGTAAAATATGGTTCGTTAAACTTCACTCCTAATACATCTCACTTTAAAAGCTTATAACACCTCACTATTATATGTTCTAAAACCGCCTTGCTGTTTTAAACATAAAATAAAATGACCAACCGAATGACGTACTTACAGGTTGAGACTCTTTTGACTAACAATTTACGCTTTTGAACTATAGCATAACACAAATTGATCCATTCATAAGTAAATGGACAAAAAATGCTACATGTACTAAAACCTGTTAATTTTATTATAACATGTCGTTCGGCAAA
Organism: Artemisia argyi; assembly: GCA_030686995.1. Classification (NCBI taxonomy): domain Eukaryota; kingdom Viridiplantae; phylum Streptophyta; class Magnoliopsida; order Asterales; family Asteraceae; genus Artemisia; species Artemisia argyi. The sequence goes on along the minus strand of CM060677.1, from coordinate 120,448,907 downwards.
ACATTGAAGAAAAGAGATTTTCATATGGAAATTAACTGAAACAATCACTAATATTTACAGCATACTCACTTGTTCTCGCTCTATATTATAGCATACTCACTTCTAAAGTGCACATCTATAAAGCATGTCATTCGGGTTGTTTTACCAGTTGAATAACCACATTTCTGTCTTTATACACCTTGCAAATACATTGATATTGATACTTCCTCTATTAAAAAACAAAAGACCAAATAGTTTGGCAGGGGCTTCACGAATGATTAAAGCAAACGTTATACGATACTATGAGCTGACAATAGCAATGTGAAGATGGATATTTGACACTCCTGTAATGTTGACTTTTGTGGTTTCATGAATAAATTACGGTGGTTTCATTATAGAATACCAAAAAGGCAAAGGCTAAGCAAATCTTTCTTAAAATAAAATTAAACTTGCACATTCAGAATGCGCCTATAAATTGAAAAGTTGTGACAACCCTCAAATATTGGACAACCCTCAAATACTAACCTAGACTTGCAACAATCCAATAAAGTCGCCATCGTTCCAAACCACGTTGCCGGTGGTTGTGCCGGGCTACCCTTTCGTATCGATTTACCATACTATAGCAACATCATCGCACCTGCATAGTGACCATTGAGGTTGGACATTATCCATTCAATAACTTTTGACAAAACCTATTTGTTAGTGATAACTCAGCTTCATGAACCAAGAAAGATTGAATCCAACCTTGCTTTAACTTCATAAAATTGAGATAACATAATTTAAAACAAAAAAAAAATAAACCTTGATTAAAATCCACATCAGGTAAGTAAAAAATAGTAATGCATTTTAACCAATTTATTACATTTCAATCAAACAAATTTTTAACTCTAACCACCACAACTTGATTCTATAGTACGATCTAATTCAACAAAAAATAATAATATCATAAGTTATCATGTATATTATGTTTATCATATTTTAGATTTCTTCTAAACTATAATAAAACCTGTACTAAACTTAAAAAAAAAAAATAAATAAAAAAAAATAAAAATAAAAATAATTGCAGTCGTTGTTATCAATACCCATCTATCATATATCTTCATCCTCCAAACCACCTACAAACAACAACAAAAACAAAAGAAAATAAAAACTAAATAAAGTAGTCGAATCAATGAAGATAAAAGTTACCTCATATCAACTTTGTTTTTTTTTTTTTTTTCAGATTCTTGAAAAGGGACACAATCGGATTTGTGGAAGATGATATATCCGCGTTTTTTTTTTTTTTTTTTTTTTTTTTTTTTTTTTTGTGGATTAACGCCCTTGTTTTTTATAACAATAATGGATCGCCGCTAGGATCATCTGGAATTGTTGTTACTTCGGTGGGTTTGGTAGGATGAAATGGAGAAGATGAATCAGAGGTTGTGGGAGGGAGTGGAGAAGAGGGGGTAGGATGATAGTAATATGTGTGTGTTCTGTGAGTGTGAGGAAGAATCGGGAAGGTTGTCAATAAAATATTATTTTAAACACTGTAGTTGGCCAAAAATTTTGTCGGGACATCCCAAGTTTTAGTATATAGGTATAATACAAAATAAACGTCATCCCAAAATCCCACGTGGACCAAACACAAACAGCCAGAGGCAAACGGTAAATTTAGGAACAGCACTTGCTATAAAAGCAAAGCAAACCATCATCTTCAATCTAGGGTTTGGGGCAAAACTAAACAAAAAAACTCAGACAATTTGAGAAATGAGGCGACAGAAGGTACGGATGTTTTCAAAGGTTGTTTACCCCTTCCGTCACCTATGATTTTCTATTTTGCCCCTAATTTTAAACAACCTTTATCTATACAACTATATACATACACACATTCACATCCAAACACTCCCTTATACATTCGATCCATAGATCGGTTTGTATATAAGCTCATAAACTCGCTCCATGAACACCCCTAATTCATATATTACTCCCTCCGTTCCATAATAATTATTAGAGGCTGTGATGATAAAGTTCTAGTAATTGTCTGAGTTAATCGACAAATAATTTGAGATTATACTGTATCTTGGCAGGGTAATTTAACTATTGCAGCCATGGCGGTTTTATCCTTTTTTGTTCGGTTTGTTTTTTTAACAGATCTGAGCCTCTTTTTATCATTTCATTATTTTGGTTACGGAGGTTGTATGTATAAAAAATGTGTTGTTTTGATACAAAATATATCAATTCAAAGGGGGTTGAAGACGAGTGTATATTAGCTATAGAGGTGAGTTCATTGAGGAAGAGTGTGGTTGTGGTAACTTCTTATCTTTCGCATTTTCATTCTTCTTCTTATTTGATCCTAACTCTAAATAAGTTACATCTTGTTTATTTGTGACGGAGGGAGTATATATTTCTGGGACCAACGGTGTATCTTATTGTCTACAGAGGCGGTGATGATGAGTTTCTAATTGTCTGAGTTATCATGCAAAGGTGAGATTTACCGCATCTTGGCTTGGCAATTTCCGGTTGTTATTTGCTAATGCAGCTGCGGATTTGCAGCCATGGCGGCTTAATCCTCTTTGTTTTGATTGTTTCACAGATCTGAGCCTCATCAATTGTTTGACATTGCGTTGTTTTGCAATCTAAATTGACACTTCAAATGTTTTTATAAACTTTTTACGCCAAAGCTGCATTTATCCAGCTTTGAACTTTTGAACTTCTAACTGATCAATGATTCAATTCTTTATAAATTTATTGAACTGTTTCTATTGACATCCATTTTCATACACTTTTTCATTCTCTTAGCTATTCTTAAGCTTGCAGTTAAAATCACCTTTTTAGCTCGGTTAATTCCGGACAACAGGTCACTGAACCAAAAATAATTTCAACAAAGTGATAGCTAAATAAAGTTTGTGATACTATATGAACAATGTGTTTTAAGCATGTACTCTGCAGATCATTTGACGGCTAACATGACTTGCCTGTTGCAATGTTTGTCGAAATAAGCTGCTTAGTGGATGTAATGTGCTCCTGTAGATATCTTATATGCGAATGAAGGGTGAAAATTGAAGACATGATGAGATTATCTGATTGGAAGTGGAGGCAACAGACCAGCATTTTTTTAAGCATCATGTAGTTTGCAGATGGAGCTGATAGTGCTGTTGAGTCTTTGGCTGGATTGGGGTCATATAATTCAGATTATCAGAAAGATTTTATATAACATTCGTAGCACGGTGGAAGTGAAAGTATTGGGGGTATGAAGTAAATTGATTTGAGTAGCTAAATGCATATGATGTTTCTAGTATAGTTTCAAATAGATGTTGGGGGACCTAACACATCTGAATAAGCTGTAATAGTGTAGTTTTGGGTAAAAGTGTAGTATTAGTATGTAATTGAGTTTTTGTTAATAAAATGCATCTGACGTTCAAGAATAAGTTTATATAGTACGGAGTATTACATTTAGTTAAATTTAGGTTTGTTTGGTTGATGTTTTAATGGAAAGATTACCGAACTCATGTTTTTTTGGACAAAGAATTCAACCCAGCCAAAAAGGAGGGAGCAAAACTTGAATAGTCTAACAGAGATGGAAAGAAAGCAACCGAATATGCAGAACCAAATCCTCATTTGCAGCTGCTTAGACCTCTTAATGGATGGGATTGCAGGAGCATATACTACCATTTCCAAACAGCCCAATCAGAGAAAACCTAACAACATAACATTGGCAACAAAAAGAGTCAATTTTTGAACACTACACACTTTATACAATCCAATGCCCGATCCTCAAACAGGCGATCTGTGGTTTCCAGGGATTCATCATAGATATCAGCAGAAAATTTAGATCAGTTTCATGATAGTCCAAATTGACTTCTGAGGGGTCATTATCATGGGCTAATCGCCAATAAAAGACCTTCGCTTTCTTTGGAATCCATTTGATCCAGTTTCGCTCTCAAGCCAATACTTGCAAGCATATTGACCGCTAGTTTGAAAAGTCGAGTAACAGTAATTTAGCTGAATAAAATCATTTGATGCCATCTGATCTTGTGGAAAGAGTAATCGCATTTAACATATTATTGGACATCGTCAATTCAATTACAGACCGACTCTCGATTAGCATCTCCATTTTTGTGCATCATCTCAACCGTTAGACTCCAAAAGCCACCATTACCTCTCTGCATAAAGATAAAAACTGAATTTTGTATGAGCATAAGTACAAATATAAGATGAAGGGAATCCCGTCTTCAAATTAGAGTAACTTAGCAATTAAACTTGATTCCTTCCATTCCGTAAAAAGCATTTAAAATCAAATGATTGAGATATATACCCAATCTATCAAACGACAAGCGCCAACTATTTGTCTCATTCCAAACTCTTGTTGCCACACTCATGCTCTTGACAGACCCAAAGACCCCATTAAGTCAACCCACGTATCAAACTAAGAGCCCACCTGTGCCCAGTTTATAGTCGCTGATGTTGAACGGACTGTGCCTAATTTTGCTCAAACCTGACCAAATAAGGATGCAGTCTATAGCAAATAATTTCAAAAGAATTCAGTACCAGAAGTCATAATTACAAAAGCAACCAAGTATGCAGAACCAAACCCTTATCTATAGTAGCTCCGATAAGTATGACACGTGCCTAATGTTTGGTTGATTTACACGGAAATGCAGAAGCATGCTCCACCTTAATGAATGTAAAGTATGTAACCATTAGAAAAACGATTTCAGAAAAAGGATTCGCAGCTTTCAAGTTTGATGAACTTACTACATACGAGACACATTATGCATCGAAGGTCCCTTGTCTGCCACCATTGAAAACATTTGGACCAAATAGGAACCACTTTAGAGCATCATACAAAAGACAATATGTAGATGTGGGAGATTTATCATAGACAAGAGCAGAAAGCTGAGATCATCTAATCTTGTGGAAAGAGAAACATCATTTAGCATGTCAGTCAAAAGTGCTTGTAATTTGGTGTTTCTCAAGGTGGTATTGATGAGTTACTAACCGTGTGAGTAAATCTGACAAAACTAACATTTTACTGTAACTAGGTCAAGCAATTTCCGCTTGTTGTATGTATATAGTTTTCTTTAACTAGCCTGATCAATTTTTACTTTTCTACTGCAGCGGTGAATATGAAGCCAATGGCAGTTAAATGTTCTTTATGTTGATTGTTTAACAGATCTGAGCCTCAACATTCTTATTAGAAATGCATTGTTATGCAATTGAATTCAGCACTGCAAGTGTTTTCACAGTTGTTTTTTTTGCCAATACTATGAATCTGCAGCTTTAGTAGATCAGGTATATAGTAAAGTTTCTGTTATTTTCATTGAAGTCGGCCTTTTTTGTCAAATCTTTGATCTAAGGCATGCAGCGAAAATCCCCTTTTTAGCGTGAAGAATTCAGCCATCTGACAAGTAGAACAGCTTTCTTAACCATACTGATAGCCAAATTAAGTTTACGACATTTGTGACAATGAAAAATGTGTCTTAAGCATATAACTCTGGAGATCAGTTGACTAAAGTTAGTTGCATATAACAAGGTTTGTCTATTTGAGAAATTGGCGCTTTTAGCACTAAAACCTGAATCGTCCTTGACTTTAACTATGATAAACCAATAGAATGTTTTGAGTTTGAACTGTCCTGGGTTAGGTAGTTTCTAATATAAGCGTGAAACTGCTAGTTGACCTTTACTGCATTGAAACTAGCCAACAACCCCTGGACACATGTAGTCCAGCTGTCTTCCGGACATGTGTCCTTCGGACACATATGTCATCAGATTGCGGGTCTACTTTCAGCAGCATTCAGAAGTTCGATATTGGGATCCGGTCACATGGTCATACTGAAGGATTCCATGGATTTCATGCTAAATTCACAAAGACCCTCAAAAATCTTGATGGTTACTTTAAACCTTTTAAGTTCCTAAATGTGAAAGGGTTCTGGAGTAGTTCTCAAGCAAAGTTTTCCATCTCAAAGTTCATGTTCCTATTTCAGGAGTTTTAGATCCACAAAGGTGCAAAGAAGTTCAAGTTTTTAGCCTCAAAGTTCATGTTCATGCTGGGGGACTCAATATAACAACATTTGCAATGATGATGTTCAACTTTTCAATATCAAGTTCCATATTAATGTGCATAGTCTATGCATTACTTGTTCCACATCAAAATGAATATTGTCAAAGAGCATTGCAACATTGAAAATAACGACTGCTACTTTCTATTATAGTAGACATAGAAATAGTTGACGTAAACACAATAGATAACTGGTCTCTTCTAATAATGAGAACGATATTAGCCAGAACTGTAAATGAGAACTCGCAAACTTCTGTCTGAGTATTGAGTACTAGGCATGTCTTAACTAACCTGTAATCATTGTAAGAAAAGCAAGAACAGTACTGAAATTCACTCTGTAGTAGAAACATTCATAATGTATGAATACAGGATAATTGGGTATTAATAGAGTCCTATCGTTGCTGTTTTTTAAGACAAATATGGTTCTGTGCAATCTGTATGTTTAGATATTTAACTTATTTAATGTAAACGACACAGTTAAACTTTGTATGACAGTTATTTACTTCTTATTACAGTATGGAATCCTTTTTGAGACTTTATGCATACTGTGACTGTTGGAAAATTTAGTGCACTTGAGGGATCAATTCACACCTGGTAATGGGTTTGGAGGTATGGAGTATACACCCATTTGGTCACTGAATCCCCTGACTCAATAGTGGTTATGTTGTGAATCTGCTGCTAGTTGATTCAGCTACTAGTGTGTTTCCACTGATGTGTTAACGATTACCACTGCAAGGGTTGTTGTTACCACTGCAAGGGTTATTGTTACCACTGCTAGTGTTAACATTACCACTGCTAGTGATAATGTTTTCACTGATAACCACTGATCCCTATTATTATGGAAAGTATAATTAATGGGCCGTTAATTATACATAATTCCATGGGCTAGGGTTTGAGTAAACTCTATTATAAATAGAGGTCATAACTGATTTGCATGGAAGAGAGATATACAAACCCTAAACACTAAATACGCATCTGGTTCTTGATTTGTGCCTAAAACAAGAACTTCACTTGGTCTTATCCCATAGAGATATTCGTGTAACCCAGGCATAGGGTCGAATAGTTTTTATTAGAAAGTGATACCACGATTTCAAGTGAATATCCGGTACCTTCATTGATTATCTTAACCCTAATCTGGAACTGTTTTGCAGCTATACAACCAACAATCAATAGAAACTATTAGTGATAATCAATGGCTGCTGCTATGAGACAAATGGCTGCTAACTTTTCCAAGTTGGAAAAGGTTGAAGGTGTGGATTTCAGAAGATGGCAAAAGAAGATGCACTTCTTATTGTCAAGTATGAATGTGGTGTATGTTCTCACGACTGAGATTCCAGAAGATCATGGAGATGATGCTACTATGGATCAGATGAGGGCAAGGAGCAAGTGGGAGAATGATGACTACATATGCAGAGGTTTAATTCTCAATGGTATGTCTGATTCTCTATTTGATATTTATCAAAATGTTGAAACTTCTCAAGAACTATGGGATTCCTTGGAAGCCAAGTATATGGCTGATGATGCATCAAGTAAGAAGTTCCTTGTAAGTAATTTTAACAATTACAAAATGGTTGATTCTAGACCTGTCATGGAACAATACAATGAACTTCTTAGTATACTTGGTCGATTCACACAACACAAGATGAACATGGATGAGGCTATTTCAGTCTCTTGTATCATCGATAAACTACCTCCTTCTTGGAAAGAATTCAAACATATGCTTAAGCATAAGAAGGAGGAGTTAACTCTTGTTGAGTTGGGCAGTCACTTGCGCATTGAGGATTCACTCAAAGCTCAAGACATTGACAAGCCAAAGAGTAGCACTGCTACTGGTCCATCAGTTGTCAATATGGTGGAGCATAACAACTCTACCAAGTACAATGACAACAAGGGCAAGCGTAAGCATCAAGATAACACCAAATCTGATCTTAACAAGAAACCTAAGGTGACTTGTTGGAAGTGTGGGAAACCTGGACACTTCAGGAAAGATTGCAAGGGTGGTAAAATTGGAAACAAATCCAATGGATCAGGCACAAGTGGAGGGAATGGTAACACCAATTCTCTGAAAGGTCAGAATGTGTTTAATAAGTCTTTTAAGATTTATTATGTTACATATATATCTGATATTTACTTTGTGCAGGATGATGATGTTGCTTGGTGGGTTGACTCTGGAGCTACAATTCATGTGTGTAAAGATAGAAGCTGGTTCAAGACCTACAAGTCAATGAATGATGGTTCTATTCTTCACATGGGAAATGAGTCAACTGCCCTGGTGCATGGAAAAGGATGTGTTGAGTTGAAGTTTAGTTCTGGAAAGATTGTTTCTTTATTTAATGTTTTACATGTTCCTGATATTAGAAAGAATTTGGTTTCTAGTAGTGTTTTAAATAATTGTGGTTATAAACAGGTTATTGAATCTGATAAGTTTGTTTTGTCTAAAAATGGTGTGTTTATTGGTTTTGGTTATTTATGTAATCAAATGTTCAGACTTAATATTGTTCATGATAATATTGATTCTGCTTTTATATCTACATCTAAACTTTATGATTCAAACCTATGGTATGCAAGACTTGGCCATGTACATTTTAAAAGAATGCAAGATATGTCTAAGGATGGGTTAATTCCAGCCTTTGATGTGAACACTGAAAAGTGTAAAACTTGTATGTTGAACAAAATAACTAAGAAACCTTTTCAAGGAGTAAAACGTGAAACTAAAGTTTTGGAGTTAATTCACAGTGATCTTTGTGATTTACATGCTACTCCCTCTTTGGGGAATAAGAAATACTTTGTGACTTTTATTGATGATGCTTCTAGGTTTTGTCATGTTTATTTATTACATACTAAAAATGAAGCATTAGATAAATTTAAAGTATTTAAAACTGAAGTTGAATTGCAACAAAGTTCCCTGATCAAAAGATTAATGACTGATAGGGGAGGTGAGTACATGGATACTCTGTATTTTCAGTCTGTTGGTATAATCCATGAAACGACTGCCCCTTATACTCCTCAGCAAAATGGTATTTCTGAAAGGAAAAACAGGGTGCTGAAGGAGATGGTTAATTCCATGTTGTCCTATTCAGGGCAGAGTCAAGGATTCTGGGGTGAAGCTATGTTAACAGCTTGCTATTTATTAAATAGAGTTCCCAACAAAAGGAACAAAGTTACCCCTTATGAACTTTGGACTAAAAAGAAACCTAACCTTAATTATCTTAGGATATGGGGTTGTAGGGCTGTTGTAAGACTCCCTGATCCAAAGCAGAAAACTTTGGGTGAAAGAGGCATTGAATGCATCTTTGTTGGATATGCTGAGCATTCCAAGGCATATAGGTTTTATGTTATAGAACCTAATGAGTCTGTTTCAATTAACTCAATAATTGAATCAAGGGATGCACTATTTGATGAGAACAGATTCTCATCTATCCCTAGACCAAGTCAAAGGATTCCAAATGGAACCAATGACAATGGTGTTTCAGAGGTTCTGCTGATGAGGTTCCTGCTGATGAGGTTCCTGCTAATGAGGTTCCTGCTGAGGTTGTGGAACAACAACCTGAACCTGAGCTCAGAAGGAGCAATAGGATGAGGACTCCAAAGTCATTTGGACCTGAGTTTCAATTATACTTAATTGAAGGTACAAGGAGTGAGGTCTCTGACCAATACTCCTATTGCTTCATTGTGGAGGATGATCCCAAAACATTTGAAGAAGCAATGAAGTCCCAGGATGTTGCTTTCTGGAAAGAAGCAATTAATGATGAGATGGACTCCATCATGGGCAATAACACTTATGTGTTGACTGATCTACCACCTGGTTGCAAACCTTTAGGTAGCAAATGGATTTTCAAAAAGAAAATGAAGGTAGATGGAACTGTTGAAAAGTTCAAGGCAAGATTAGTTATTCAAGGCTTTAAACAAAAGTCAGGAATAGACTACTTTGATACTTATGCTCCAGTGGCACGTATCAGTACCATAAGATTGCTAATTGCTTTGACATCAATTCACAATCTGATTATTCATCAGATGGATGTGAAGACAGCTTTCTTGAATGGTGATTTAGATGAGGAGGTTTACATGAACCAACCTCAGGGCTTCATCATGCCTGACAATGAAAACAAGGTGTGTAAACTGATTAAGTCTCTTTATGGACTAAAACAGGCACCTAAGCAATGGCATCAAAAGTTTGATGAAGTGGTTTTGTCTAGTGGTTATTTACTTAATCAAGCTGACAAATGTGTATATAGCAAATTTGATGAATCTGGTAAAGGAGTCATCATTTGTCTATATGTTGATGACATGTTGATCTTTGGCACTGACCAAAATCAAGTTGATCTTACAAAAGAATTTTTGTCATCAAAGTTCTCCATGAAGGATATGGGGGAGGCAGATGTTATCCTTGGCATAAGGATTAAACATGAAAGTAACAAAATTTCTATATCTCAGTCTCATTACATTGAGAAGGTGTTAAAGAAATTTAATTACTTTGATTGTACTCCAGTTAGTACTCCTATGGATACAAGTGAGAAGCTAATGCCTAATACTGGCAAAGCTGTATCTCAACTTGAGTATTCTAGGGTGATTGGCTGCTTGATGTATGCCATGACTTGTACAAGACCTGATATTGCTTTTGCTGTGGGTAAACTGAGCAGGTATACTAGTAATCCTAGTGCTCATCATTGGCAAGCAATTCAGAGGGTCTTTAAGTATTTGAAGAGAACTATGGATTATAGTCTCTCATATACTGGTTATCCTTCAGTATTAGAAGGATATACTGATGCAAGTTGGATCAGTAACACTGAAGACAATTCGTCTACAAGTGGCTGGGTATTCCTACTTGGTGGAGGTGCAATTTCTTGGGCATCCAAGAAACAAACTTGCATTACCAGTTCAACCATGGAATCTGAATTTGTGGCTTTAGCTGCTGCTGGCAAAGAAGCTGAATGGTTGAAAAACTTGCTTCTTGAGATTCCATTGTGGTCTAAACCTATAGCACCTATTTCTATCCGTTGTGATAGTGCTGCTACATTGGCAAAGGCTTATAGCCAGATGTACAATGGGAAGTCTAGACACTTAGGTGTTAGGCATAGCATGATTCGTGAGCTTATCATGAATGGGGTGGTATCTATAGTGTTTGTTAAATCTCAACAAAACTTAGCTGATCACTTGACGAAGGGTTTGGCTAGAGACTTGGTTTTGAAGTCTGCTAAAGGGATGGGTTTAAGTCCAACTTAGTCACTGAATGCAAGGATACCCAACTCCATTCTAAGGAAACTTGGAAGCTGAGTTCAATGTGGAAAGCTGATCATTTAGTGGACTGAAGCACATGTATTACAAACATCCCAAGGTTGTGCTTGTTACTTGCTGAAAGGAGGATGAAGTCTTCATTTCTTAATGGTTAATTTTCTTTGAAAAAGTGCTAAGCAGGAGCATGAATTAAAGATGAACCACCTATGTAAATGTTGAAGTTTTGCCGCTTCAGGAAGCTTTGGACTTTTAGCTTTTACAACATTTATGAATTGGATATGGACACATGGCTTGTATAGTGTCAGGAGTATTTTAGTGTTTGAAAACTTGTATGTATTTATCATCAGGTATTCAAATGGGTTGAAGGGTTCAATTCTTAGAACACCCTGATTCTCGAATATTTGAAAGTATATGTACTAATGTGGAAATTCAATCCTCAGGATATTTTCATTTATGCACTTGTTTTGGTTTGTGTTTGATTTTTCATGCAAAGGTAGTGAACTAAATTTGGGGAGGATTGTTGGAAAATTTAGTGCACTTGAGGGATCAATTCACACCTGGTAATGGGTTTGGAGGTATGGAGTATACACCCATTTGGTCACTGAATCCCCTGACTCAATAGTGGTTATGTTGTGAATCTGCTGCTAGTTGATTCAGCTACTAGTGTGTTTCCACTGATGTGTTAACGATTACCACTGCAAGGGTTATTGTTTCCACTGCAAGGGTTGTTGTTACCACTGCAAGGGTTATTGTTACCACTGCTAGTGTTAACATTACCACTGCTAGTGATAATGTTTCCACTGATAACCACTGATCCCTATTATTATGGAAAGTATAATTAATGGGCCGTTAATTATACATAATTCCATGGGCTAGGGTTTGAGTAAACTCTATTATAAATAGAGGTCATAACTGATTTGCATGGAAGAGAGATATACAAACCCTAAACACTAAATACGCATCTGGTTCTTGATTTGTGCCTAAAACAAGAACTTCACTTGGTCTTATCCCATAGAGATATTCGTGTAACCCATGCATAGGGTCGAATAGTTTCTATTGGAAAGTGATACCACGATTTCAAGTGAATATCCGGTACCTTCATTGATTATCTTAACCCTAATCTGGAACTGTTTTGCAGCTATACAACCAACAGTGACCACATATTTGTATATAATCGTCTAAATAATATGTACACTCATGACTGCATGCCTATGAATACAGCTGGTCGGCATGTCGTCTGAGCTGACATGTTGTCTGGAGGAGTTGAGGGCTCCCATCTCTGATGAAGCTTGTTATCTTCATTTTCCACATCAAAATGTCTCTTTTACAGCAAGTTAGGCCTGCCTCCTAGATATCATGGGTTTTCTAGCAGCTTTGTTCCCATCATCAATATGTGTCCAAAACCTAGGTCGACTTCTTTTTCTCCGCTTGTACTTGCTTATGCACCACAGAATTAGAAGAAATCTTTTATCAGTTTTCGTTGAGCATCTGATGCCTATCATCAACATTCTCTTTTCTTTCCACCACGATCTTTGGTTCCACTAAGTGCAAGTGGTTCATTGATTGTTTGCTCTGCAGATGGTTTGCCCTTCTTTCATGTATGGTAAGAGAACTGATGTGAGAGTTGCAGTTGCGCAGATTTTACTTTCGAGTACCATTGACAAGTTACACATTGGCATCAGGTCAAATGGTCATACCGGGGACATTCAAGGATTTGTAGTAATATTCATCGTGCCCCTCGAGAAACCTTGATGGTTAGTTTTGGTTTTAAATGTTAGTCAAAACCCAATTTAGTTTTCCGTCTCCAAGTTAACGTTCACAAAGTTCATGTTTAGATTTACAAGGCTGCAAAGTAACCTGTTGTTCTAAGCTTTTGATCTTAAAGTTCATGTAAAGATCTTAGTGTTGTTCCAGAAATCGTCGAAATTTGAAACATTTTTTCAATCTCCAGTTTCATTTCAAAACTAAAGGATTTCAAACAATTACCATCTACCCAAGATAGATAGCAAAATGCAAACTTCCAATCTTCACAAGATAGAAACAATTACATTGCATAACAACAAGGTACACAGATTGGAGGCGATAAACATTGATAATAGACAATGATAACAATTTATATCAGCATTGACAAAAGCTAAAACAAAAACGGTTATACTCAAATCAGAACGAAATTTTTAATAGAAAATGAGGCTCAGATCTGTAAAAAGTATCAGAACAAAGAGGATAAAACCACCATGGCTGCATTCATCACTGGCTGATTAACCGGATAAATGCCCCGCCAAGATGCGGCTAATCTCAACTTTATTCCATTTACTCAGACAATGTTATAGAAATTCATCATCAATGCCTCTAATAATTTTGAGAACGGAAAGAGTAATTATCAACAGCAGCAGCAGCAATAATAAGAGTAAATTACATGAATGTTACATGCTTAAATGGGAAGACACGTGCAAGGCACGTGATTCATTCATATACAACCAAACACCCCGCCTCTGCTTCCCATTTCTCCTTCTACCTTCTCCTCTGGTCTGCTCACAACATTACCACCGCCATATGTCACTTTCCTATTGGTTCAGACACGTCATCCTCTTCCCTCATTGGTCAAGACACATCATAACTACTTTTCCCTCCCTTTTCCATTTTCTATAAATAGTTGTAATCTTCTCACTTTTCATTTAAGCTTGATGAATTTCCCTCTTGTTCTCTCTAGCTCCTTGTAACAAACTCCAACAGAATAATAACAAATCCTTTTCACATTTCACTCCAATTTACATTCTGCGCCTGTAAATTCAGTGATTTGTGAGTGTTTGACTACCAATCCTAGTGATTCTAGTTAAGCACGTTACAATTGGTATCAGAGCGGTTTTCCTGGCCCTCTAATTCCATTTTCTGATCAAATTCCGGTCAAATATGACGTTTTCCGGTCAAATTTGACGTTTTCCGATCAAATTCCGGTCAAATCTGACGTTTTCTGGTCAAATTTGACGTTTTCCGGCGGACTTCCGGCGATTACTGCTTATTCCGGTGATGTTTTGGTGTTTGAAGCTGTACAAGATGGTTAACACCAGGAATAATGTTACTGAGGGTCAAATTGATCCTAATATTCAAAACTGGGTGACTAATCATATAGATACTGTTGTTGCTGGAATAACTGAGCAATTAACTACTATGAATGGTACAATACAACAGTTACTCACATCAAATCAGTATTTTACTACTAGATTGGTTCATGGTGAAGGCAATAACAGATATAGCAGGCTTGGTAAAATGGAATTTCCTAAGTTCTATGGTGATGATGTTAAGGGATGGTTGTATAGAGTCAAGCAGTTTTTCACTATTGACAATGTGGATGAAGTTGAGAAGGTTAAGATAGTTTCAATCCACATATATGAAAGAGCTCTGACTTGGCACTTGCAGTTTATGAGAACTCATGGTGAAAATGTCACTTGGCAAAATTATGAGGAGGCAGTTCTATTGAGGTTTGGGGATGTCAATGAAGATCCAATGGCTGAGCTTAAAAACTTGAGGTATAAGTCCACCATGAAGCAATACCAAAGTGACTTTGAAGCCTTGTTGACTCAAGTGAATATTACTGAAGCTCAAGCCATTAGTATGTTCATTGCTGGATTGCCTGCTAGTATTGAGGTGAATGTCAGAATGTTTAAACCAAGGACACTTGCAGATGCATTCAGTTTGTCTAGTTTGCAAGAAACTGCTTTAGCTTTGACTAAGCAAAGGTATACTCCTATTTTACCTACTCCTAAGCCTATTACTAGTACTTCTTATGCTAATAGGAATGTCACTTATCCTGCAAAGAGTACTAGTACCTTAGCTTTACCTGCTCCTCCTACTCATAATGTGGCTAAGAATAGTGGTGAGGAAGGAATAAGGCCTAGGAGACAACTGAGTCAAGTTGAGTTGAATGACAAAAGGGCAAAAGGTTTATGTTTTTATTGTGATAAAAAATACCTGCCTGGTCACAAGTGTGAGGGACAAGTGTTCACATTGGAGGTAAAAGGAGTAGATAATGTTGCAGAAGAGAGTTGTTTTGAAGAAGGAGAATGTAGTGGGGAAGAATATGTGTTGCCTGAAGAAACAACACAACCACACATTTCCTTGAATGCTTTGTCTGGTGTACCCACATTTAACACCATGAGAGTTAAAGGTCATGTGTTAAAACAGCTACTCCACATTCTTATGGACTCAGGGAGCACACATAAACTTTTAGATCTTCATACAGCTAAGAAATTAGGGTGCACAATTTCAAAGACTTGTCCACTCTTGGTTTCTGTAGCTTGAGGTTCTAAATTGGTTAGTCAATACATGGTTAAGAACTTTCAGTGGAAGATACAAGGGGTTCTTTTTCAAACTGATGTCATGTTGCTTCCCTTGGGTGGATGTGAACTTGTACTTGGCATTCAGTGGTTATCTACCTTGGGAACTATCATGTGGAATTTTCATGATCTGTACATGAAGTTTGTTTACCAAGGGCACAAAGTTGTGCTGAGGGGCACTCATCAATCTGAGATAGCTTGGTTGAGTGGCAAACAAATGAGTAAAGTTCTGGATTTCAATGGCATTACTCAGTTTTCCTCTTTGTTTTGTATGGAACAAACTGCTACATTGACTTTGGTGCAGTGCAATGGTTCAACTACACCATTGGTATCTGATCAGTTGCAGCCATTACTGGAGGAGTTTGCAGATGTGTTTGCTCTACCAACATATTTGCCACCTCATAGAAGCTTTGATCACAAGATTCCTTTGGTTTCCACAGATGTCAATGTCAATGTGAGACCTTATAGATATCCTCCTGCTCAAAAAGATACTATTAAGGTTATGGTGAAAGAATTACTAGATTCTGGGGTAATCAGACCTAGCAATAGTCCTTTATCTTCTCCAATAGTCATGGTTAAGAAGAAGGATGGGTCATGGAGGTTATGTATTGATTACAGACAGCTAAATAGGCAAACAGTCAAAGACAAGTTTCCAATTCCTGTGATAGAGGAATTGATTGATGAATTGCAGGGAGCACAAGTATTTTCTAAGCTGGATCTCAGATCAGGGTATCATCAAATAAGAATGCAAGAGGAAGATGTTTACAAGACTGCTTTCAAGACTCATGAAGGCCACTATGAGTTTGTTGTGATGCCTTTTGGACTCACCAATGCTCCTTCAACTTTCCAGGCCTTAATGTATTCAGTGTTTAAACCATTCCTGAGGAAATTCACATTGGTGTTCTTTGATGATATCCTTGTTTACAGTCCTTCTATGCAATCACATGTGAGTCATCTCAGAATGGTCCTGCAAACTATGAGAGATCACTCATTATATGCCAAGCAAAGCAAGTGTGTGTTTGGTACAGCTCAAGTGGAATACTTGGGACATGTAATTTCATCACAAGTAGTGACTACAGATCCAAGCAAAGTTCAGGCTATGCAAGATTGGCCCATTCCTGCTAATTTGAAATAGTTAAGAGGATTCTTGGGCCTTACTGGTTATTACAGAAGATTTATTCAAGGTTATGCAAGCATTAGTCATCCTCTTACTGTTCTATTAAAGAAGAATGCTTTCCATTGGAATGCTCAAGCTCAAGAAGCTTTTGAGAAGTTGAAAGCAGCTATGGTTCACTCACCTGTTCTGGCTTTGCCTAATTTTCATGAAGAATTTGTTATTGAAACAGATGCTTCAGGAGTTGGCATTGGAGCAGTATTGCAGCAAAATGATCATCCTATTGCCTATCTAAGTAAGACCTTAGCTCCAAGACATCAAGCTCTTTCCACTTATGAAAAAGAGTTACTTGCAGTGGTGTTAGCTTTACAAAAGTGGAGAGGCTATTTGCTTGATAGGCATTTAAAAATTAGGACTGATCATTTCAGCTTGAAGTATGTGTTGGATCAGAGGATTACTACACCTTTCCAATCCAAGTGGCTTCCTAAGTTGCTTGGTTTTGATTATGAGATAGAGTACAAAAAGGGCAAGGAGAACTTAGCAGCTGATGCTTTGTCTAGAGTTGAAAGACAAGCAGCTTTGTTTACCTTGTTGACTGCTGGAATTTCTAATGAGCTCATGGATGTTGTGATGGCTACTTGGATTAATGATCCAGTTCTTGCACAGATAATGGAAAGTTTGAAGCAAGGTTCCAATATCAACAAGTACACATGGCATAATGAGCCGTTGACAAGAAAAGGAAAGTGGGTAGTGGGTAGTAATATGGAGTTGAAAAAGAAATTGGTTGAGCACTTCCATGGGTCAGCTATTGGTGGTCATTCAGGGGTGTATGCAACCACTCAAAGACTCACTACTTATTTCTATTGGAAAGGCTTGAGGAAGATGGTTAAAGAGTTGGTGAGAACTTGTGATACATGCCAAAGAAACAAGCCTGATCTTTCTGCTTATCCAGGCTTATTGCAGCCTTTGACTATTCCTAGCAGAGTTTGGGAGGACATTTCAATGGATTTTATAGAGTCTTTGCCATTGTCCCATGGGAAGACAGCTTTGTTAGTGGTGGTGGATAGGCTCTCCAAGTATGCTCACTTCTTGCCTATTGCTCACCCTTTTACAGCTTCACAAGTGGCACAACTCTTTCTTGACAATGTGTATAAGCTTCATGGGTTGCCAAAGTCCATTGCCAGTGACAGAGACAAGGTCTTTATGAGTTTGTTTTGGCAGTCATTGTTTAAGATGTTGCAAGTGCAGTTGAAGACTTCTTCTGCCTATCATCCTCAAAGTGATGGCCAAACTGAGATTGTTAACAAGTGTTTGGAAACTTACTTAAGGTGTATGACTGGTGAATCACCTAAGGATTGGCTGAAGTGGATTTCTCTAGCAGAATATTGGTACAACACTAGCTTCCATAGTGCTATCAATACTACACCTTATGAAGTTGTGTATGGACAAGCTCCTCCATTGCATGTTCCTTATATGGCTAGAGATAGTCCAGTGGATGCAGTGGATAGGACACTTCAAGCTAGAGAAAGAATAATTCAAATGTTGAAATTCAGTTTAAAAAGAGCACAAGACAGAATGAAGAATCAAGCTGACAAGAACAGGGTTGATAGGGAATTTGAAGTAGGAGCTTGGGTCTACTTGAAGCTCCAACCTTACAGACAATTAACTGTTAGAAATGGGAAGCAAACCAAGCTTTCTTCCAAGTTCTTTGGGCCCTTTCAGGTTATACAAAGAATTAGGAAAGTTGCTTATAAGCTACAGCTTCCAGCTACTGCCAAAGTCCACCCTGTTTTTCATGTGTCACAGCTTAAGCCTTATTTCTCTGATTCTGCTTCAATGGGTACTTTTCCTCAATGTGATGATGAGGGCTTGTTAGCTGTTACTCCATTGAAGCTATTGGAAAGAAAGATCCTCAAGCAAAACAATAGGATGGTGGTGATGGGACTTATCCAATGGACAAATGGCAGTATTGAGGATGCAACTTGGGAAAACTTGGCAGACATTATCCATCGGTTTCCTGAGTTTGAGCTGGATCCTTGAGGCCAAGGATCCTTTGAAGGGGAATGGATTGTTACATGCTTAAATGGGAAGACACGTGCAAGGCACGTGATTCATTTATATACAACCAAACACCCCGCCTCTGCTTCCCATTTCTCCTTCTACCTTCTCCTCTGCTCTGCTCACAACATTACCACTGCCATATGTCACTTTCCTATTGGTTCAGACACGTCATCCTCTTCCCTCATTGGTCAGGACACATCATAACTACTTTTCCCTCCCTTTTCCATTTTCTATAAATAGTTGTAATCTTCTCACTTTTCATTTAAGCTTGATGAATTTCCCTCTTGTTCTCTCTAGCTCCTTGTAACAAACTCCAACAGAATAATAACAAATCCTTTTCACATTTCACTCCAATTTACATTCTGCGCCTGTAAATTCAGTGATTTGTGAGTGTTTGACTACCAATCCTAGTGATTCTAGTTAAGCACGTTACAATGAATCGTCCCTATGATTAAAATCTGAATAAACAAACACAACCTTAGTAATAAATGTTGTTGAATGGTATTGGCCCAAATTGCCAACCACTAATAAACAACAACAATAACAACAACAAGAAGAACATCTTCAAGAACATTCGGAGTCCGTTTAAACAGACAAAAGGGTTGTTTAGATTAAGGGGCAAATAATGGAAAATCATTGACAGCAGAGGGGGTAAATAACCCTTGGAAAACATCCATTCCCTCCGTCGCTTCATTTCTCACATCATTGTCTGAGTTTTTTAATGTTATGTGTTTGCCCCAAAACCTAAGTCAAAGATGAAGATGTGGTCTTATAGTGTACTGGATTACTGGGTTTAATACTTGTTTAAACTAATTTCCTGTTTTGCCCTTGTAGCTAATGTACCCAAACATATGGCCTATGGTTTTTTGGTCATTTTGCAAATATAAGATTTTAGGGTCCGTTTAGTTTGTAGACGGGTTTAGGATTTAAATTTAGAATTTTGATTTGATAAAGGTTTAGGAGATAATATATGTTATAAACATGAGAAAGAGAAAATATATAATATATATTTTTTTTTTAATGAATTAATGTAATGTGTAAAAGTAAAATCTTTATTAAAAAACAATAAGAAGTAAAAATAAAAAAAGATGTGGCTAGTAAGTTAAATGGGCTCATAAAAATCAAAGTATTGTTTTATCCCCACATGAGTAGGTGAGTTTTCTATAATCCTAACCATTTGGCCTAACACCAATATTGAAATCCGATTTTTTTTTTTTTTTTTTTTTTTTTTTTTTTTTTTTTTTTTACCAAACCACATTTATAATCCCAAAATCCTAATCTTTTGGCCCATAAACCTCAATCCAAACGGGTTCTTATATCTTTTTCAAAGATTTTGAATAAAACCTGAGGGTATGTTTGGTTTGTAAGTGGCTTTGGATTTGGATTTGGATTTGGATTTGAATTTGAAGAGAGAAAATATATTATAATTTTGTTTTATAAATTAATATTGAATTTTGTTATGTGTTAATTTTGAATAAAAAATACATTAAAATTAGAAGTAATGAAAAGGTTAAAAATTATGCGGCTAAAAATTAAGGGTGCGTCTGGTACGTTATCCGGAATCACTAAAGGTTGGTTTTGATTAGAGGGGTGTATGTGATTGGGGATATTAACTTCATTATTGTTATTTGGTATAAAATTTTAAATGACATTTAATCTATACAATGTCTTCATGTTTTAATAATGACAAACATGTAACTTGTAATACATAACGTACGCTATCTGAAATCATTAAAGGTTGGTTTTGATTAGAGGGGTGTATGGGATTGGGGATATTAATTTCATTATTGTTGTTTGGTATAAAATTTTATGTGTTAGTGCAAACGTTACGACGTTTAATCTATACAATGTCTTCATTTTTAATGATGACAAACATGTAACTTGTAATACATAATGTAAAGTGCACAAGTGACTCGTTTACACAAATCATCAATGCCGGAGCGCATCAACATCTCTCGACGGCTCAAGGCTACATCACTTAAGGTATGAACAAACTCTATACTAATTTTGTTAAGTGATCAAAGAAAATATTTTTGTCATTAAACCTTACATTTTATAAATGTCACCAAAATTTTTACAAAAATAAGCTAGAATGTTTTAAAGAAAAATAACTTTGAATTTGAAATTTGAATTTCAAATACCCAACAGCCATTTTTTTCGCCCAAATCAGATAAAATTTCACCACTAAAGGACAAAAACTGTTAGGGAGGTCCCTTAATTAAGGTGGCGGTCCCTTATTGATAAGAGACCGTCCAAGGTTAAAGGGACCGTCCCCCGCTTCTCGAGTTGGCTATAAATACTAGGCCATTTTCTACAGAAAAACTTAATCCTCTTAGTACAAAATTTTCTTTTATTTCCTTCTCCTTCTTTGATAACTATAACTCTTTGGTATGTGTTTATAAGTGATCTCTTCATCCTCTATCTCAAGTTCAAGAGAAGAACACTCAAAGTCGTCAAGAATCGATGTGTTATTGAGTCCACACACAAACGTAACTAGTGTTACGATTCTCTTCTTCCTCTAAACTCTATTATTGTATATTAGTAGATCCGACTTGTGTGTGAGTCATGATTAGATTTGTTAGGTTAGAAACAGACAACGTGTAAGTCCATAAAGTGTTTTATCTAGACTAGGACTTTGTATAAGTTGGTGTGTGAAGACTTGGACTTGTGGTAAGTCCTTGTAGTGAAGACTAGGAACTAGTGTTTGTCCATGTGAAGACTTGGATTAGGTAAATCCAAGTGGAACGTGTTTGTGTGAAGACTTGGACTGGGTGATCGTCTGTGTGAAGACTTAGATTAGGTGAATCCAAGTGGACAAGAGTGCTTGTTCGTGAAGCCATGTGGGGTTGATGTAGATTGGTTCTATCTAGGATTAGGACTCGACATTCCGCTTAGTGTCATTGAACTTGGTGTAAGGTTTGGTGTATGGTTTGTCTGGCATAATGGAGCTTGTTGACTAGTGAAGTAACTCTCGAGTGTGGTACTCAGGGAGTGGAGTAGGACAAAGAGGTGCTTCATTCCGAACCACTATAAATCACAATGTCTGGTTTGTGTCTTCTCTTTACTTTCCTTTCTTGCATTTATCTTTTTGTTCTTGAGTTCTATCGACAAGTTAAACTAATATATAATGAGAATCAAAATTTGTCTCTTCAATTCTCAATTCAAAACCAAACTTTCACTCTCACTCTAGATCAATTTGCTCAAATTCTTGGTCTTCCTAATCATGGGCAATGTGCCTACACCAAAGGTATGTCTCTTAAGTCACTCACGAGTAATTGAGACGAGTATGGTCCTTATCATACCTACATTCCCACACCCAATGAAATCATTGAACACATTCATCTCCCTCAAAAAGTCCACGGTATTTGATGAGGCGAAAAATGAACCACTTTTAGGGGGTCATTTAAGCCCGAATTGAATTTATTTGATCAAATATTGCCCTAAATCGTTCCTTTTGTGATTTTAGGTACTTTGGGAGTGAAATCTGGAAAAGGAAGCAATTCGGACGTTTTTGGAGCATAAAAGTGAAAAAAATGCCAAAGTCTTAATTTTCCTTGCTGGGAACAGTAGGTGACGGCGTCAAGAGCAACACCCTGACGGCGTCAAGAGCAATTTTCCATGACGACCCAGTACAGATTTGACGGCGTCACAAGAAAGGGCGTCAAGAGTAGAAGTCATGACGGCCTGGAAATGCATAACACATGACGGCGTCAGAAGTAGATCAAGGCAGTCCGAGAAGAGTTTTGGCGGCGAGGTGACGGCGTCACAAGTTTGGTCTTGACGCCGTCAGACCTCTTTTCCTATATATAGTTTTCTAATTTTTCACATTAAAAAGGGAGAAGTTTTGGAGAAACCCTAAGTACGAACTTGGTGCGAATTTTACAAGTTTTTCAAGGGTTCTAAGCCCTTGATACCTTTCATGTGTAATTGAGATAAGTATTCTTTTAATTCAATCAATATGTCTATGTGTTGGTTGTCTATATCTTGTTCTTGTCTTAATTCCATCATGCTAGGCTAGATCTATCTTGTGTTTGCTTGGATCTAATGAAACCTAGATGTTAATTATGTGTTGATTACTTGTATATAATTGTCTTGGATGAGTGAATTTATATGTTAGGCTTAAGAAAACTGGCAGATCTCCAAATGGTAACATGCTTGAACGTCTTAGGAAACATGAACCGATTGCACTAAGGTCTTTATTGGTTGTATTTAATGCATGAGCCACTGTTTATAATCCCTATGGTTGTGCTGGGCATGGTATAGGAGGAGATAAGAGCTCATAGAATTGGGGAGTTATGTGCGATACCCCATGAATGGTATTAAGGAATACAATCCGTCATCCATGCAACTATAACAAGTAATTAACATGTAAAAGATGTCTAGGGAGTAGTGAAATCTAAGTAAACACATTTTCTCCACTTATTGCTCACAACCTTAGTATAATTTAGTTTATTTTCATTTCTAGTATTTTATTTTGATTGCATCTTTAGTATTGGGTTAGTTGACTAGCAACTAATTCCGCCCAAATCCTTCAAACCCGAGATTTTTATTTGCTTTCTAAAAAATATAAAAATACAAAAAGAATCATCCCTCACATTTAGAACTAGTATTTAGGTTTTCTAATCCTAGCGACACTATTCCTAGCTGAACGATCAATCTCCCGGTACTTGTCACTATACTATACTACAACGATCAGGTACACTGCCTGGTGGGGGTTGTAAGCTTCTCAAGATCCCTTGAGAGGTAAAGCCTGGTGCGATTCCCACGTATCAAGTTTTTGGCGCCGTTGCCGGGGATTATCTATCTTTACATCTATTCCTAAACTTTTGCAAAAGAGTGCGGCGCCATCAAGTTTTTGACGCCGCAGCCTGGGGAATAGTTATTGTCTAGGTTATAATCTCTTTTATTAGGTCTACTTGCTAGATTCCTTTCTAGTAAGATTTTATTTTTATTTTTAGGTTCTCTTTAGTCTATCTTTTCTTTGTGTCTTTGTTTTTAAAAACCTTTCCATTGACTATTCCGTTAGCCATTATGGAGAACGCGAATCCACCATACTACAAACCACGAAATTCACCCACTCCAAATGACATCTTGATGTTTAAACAACATGAGGATGAACCTATCTATGATGCATGGGCTCGTTTTAAATATTTACTCTGAAAAGTCCCTCATCATAATTTTGATCTGTGGTCCCAAATTGAAATATTTTACCATCGTGTCGACCACTATACCAAAATGGACATTGACCATACCGCACATGGGGACCTTTGGGGATTAAGTGCTGATGAAGCATGGGAAACCATAGAGAATTGTGCCATACTTGCCAAAAAAATGGACAACCCAAAAAACTTTGTTACGGATCAATTGATAGCAAGTTTAAGGGAACAAGCAAGAAGACTGTTTGGGGATAAAACTATAGATGAGATAACTGGGCATACGGGGTGGTATGATTTCACCACAATACAAGCTGAACACATAGGTGATATTGATGTGATGGAAGAGATAGTAGAAAACCCAAGCCCAATAAGTACCCCACAAGTCCTTCCATCACTTGAGGAATACACACCACCCGTGACTTACCCGGAAGAAGTAGAAGAGACTATAGGAGCCCCAATAGAGGTAGAACCCTTGTACCAAACACCACTAGAGGATATAGGTTTGAATACTTGTAGTGATAACCTTACTCTTAGTTCTAGGGGATTACCTAGTGTTGATGAACTAGAACCTCAATCTTCACACAACTCTCCATCCTTAGATATACATCTAGGAGACAAAAGAGGAGCCGACCCACCCATCAACCCATGTATTCCGGGTAGTCTTAGGATAAAGGTAATGGACTCTAAGCCTTGTAGAGAGGAAGCCAATATAGGAGTGGAAAATGGCCTTACATGCTTACATCACCCATTTATGATTGATCACAAGAAACATTATGGGTTTAAACCGGGTTTATTAGGTCAAGATGGATCCCCAACTAGTAGTCTCTTGAAGTTGATAGAAAATGATCCATTTCTAGGAGAAAATCTTAATTCACCCATTAACCCGATTGAATTAGGTAAGGTTATAATGATAGGAGTACATCCCTTTGAGCATATCATTCATACACCACTCTTTCCTCACATGGCATACTTCCACCGCGATGGTGTGTATCGCTACTATCACCCGCACCTAATCCTAAGTGTAGGGAAAACCTCACCTTTATCCGTGAAATAAGGGTAGAGTCAGGCTCGTGACTCGAACAAAAACAAGCGCTTATTGGGAGGCAACCCAAGCTTTATTTATTTGTTTGTTTGTTTGTTTGTTTGTTTGTTATTTGCTTCCATATGCATGTTTTATTTTTATTGTTGGTTGATCATGTTTCTAAATTAAATAGTGGAAATACTTTACTTTGTTGTTTTGGCCTAGTCTTAACTCCACCTAAAAGTATTTTTGCAAAAGATAAGTGTAAGGGGAAACCCCAAATATGTTTTTAAGAAACAAACCGATCATGATTCTCCACAATATTAAATGAACATGTGTATTCGTATTTGTTAGAGTCAAATGCTTGTATTGAGTCATGATGAAGTTTTGCAGGATTTTCCAGGAAGTAGGACCAAGTTTTTCCAGAAATTTTCCGGAAACTTAACATAAGAATTTCTGCAGGTCACTTCTGACGGCGTCACGAGTTAACTCTTGACGGCGTCACGTGTAAAAATCTGGAAATTTTACCGGTTTTGTTTTTCTAACGGAGTCTTATTGGTTTTGTGAATTATTAAGTTTTATAATCTCCAGGAGATCTGCAAACTTCATTCCACAAGCATTATATCTTATCTTGTTTTCTAGGATTTAGTAACTTATATAGGATGCCGCCGATTTTACGCGAGGTTGTTTTGTCTATTTCTCAGGATTTACAGGTTATGTATGACAAGAAGATGATTTATATTCTGGAAGGAAAGCTTTGATTGTTCATTTTCTTGGAGGAAGATCTAACCTGGCCACCTTATTATCCATACCGAGCGAATCAGGGGTGTATTTGATTTTATTCTTTTTACTTTTTAACTTTTACATTCTTTACTTGAACATTGGGGACAATGTTCATCTTAAGTGTAAGGGGAGGGTAAAAAGATGATACCTTACATATGCACTTTCGCTTGAGTTTGTTTTGTTTAATGGTAGATGTGTAATAAAACTATGAGAAATACTTGTTAGTGCAATTTTAGCGCCAAATTTAAATTTTTTTACAACATTTAGGAGTGAAACTTTAGCCATAGCAAGCGTCTCATGGATAAGAGATTGTATGACTAGCACATAACCGTATATTCAGAAAGATTTTCCACCCAAATATGTGAGGTTCGCCTTTAGATTTGATAGGAAAAGCATTTATTATTAGTGCTTATGAGTGTACCGGTAGCATTTAGATTCTAGAACTTGCGTTAGTGATGCATCCCGAGACCGCTAGTGAGACTACATTCATGTAGTAGGATTTACTACATGATAAGAGGCATTAGGATCACCCTTGTGTTAAACCCGTATCATAATTACTTGACCATTTAAGTCATATTACTTGGCTAGTTAAGTCAACGAATTTTTCCGACACCTTAGCGTTGTACTCATTTTTAGTACACGAAACCCCTAGTACACCCCTCCGAGCCTATCTTTTCGTTTCTAACTTTAAGCATTTTACTTAAAGGAAGAATTTGTTACACCCCACTTAAATGTACACCCAAATCGCCTTAGCCTTCCGTGTATGCACTCATTTTTAGTGCATTATTGTTATTTGTTAAACCATAAGTTAATTATCTAATTGATTACATGGTTGCTAAGTCGAGTCATATCGTTGTACATATTGTTTTGGGACGATTGGGACTCATGGGTAAGTACTTATTTTATGGAGTAATGGGGAAGAACATCATTTATTACCCCCATATGTACGTTAATCTTAAAAGTGCTCCAAGTGTTTTGATTTTCTTAATTCGAGTCATTAGATTAGTTTAATGTAAAGTATCATTCCCTATGATGTATTATTTTGGATGGTAGGGTAAGAGTGTATGCAAAAAAAAAAAAAAAAAAAAAAAAAAAAAAAAAAAAATCGAAAAAATCAAGAAAAAGAAAAAAAAAATAGAAAAAGGAAAAAGAGAAAAAAAAAACATACGGACTACCATCCCTTTTTATTCTATGTTCATTTTATGTTTTTGTTATTTTTCATTTATTAGCTTAAGTCGAGTCTAGTCTTGGCTTAGCAACGCCACATTGTACATGTAATTAACCAAGATTGTTAACTCGCCACCAGTAAAAACTTTCTTTATCCAACAAAACCGTGTATTTCATATCCTTACACCTAACGTTACAACCCTTTAAAAGACCTCTTTGATAGTTTATCCTAGGTGCTTACGCCATGTGGTGGAGGTTTGATCCTTTCCCAAGCCTATGGTAATCTATTTTGCTATGACAGGTAGTGAGAGATATCTTCCGTTTCCATATTGTAATTTATACTTTATTACACCCGAAAGATGTGAGTATCTAAACACTATTTGTGAGGTGCTAGTGTATGACCTCCGTGCTTGTCTATTGGTCTTTAGTGGAATGATTATTTGTTGTAATTACTTTTATATTAGTGTTAAATGACCCCTAACTTGTCTTTTGAGTAGAATAAAAGCGCATTTGCTTGAGGACAAGCAAATCTCAAGTGTAAGGGTATATGATGAGGCGAAAAATGAACCACTTTTAGGGGGTCATTTAAGCCCGGAATTGAATTTTATTTGATCAAATATTGCCCTAAATCGTTCCTTTTGTGATTTTAGGTACTTTGGGAGTGAAATCTGGAAAAGGAAGCAATTCGGACGTTTTTGGAGCATAAAAGTGAAGAAAACGCCAAAGTCTTAATTTTCCTTGTTGGGAACAGTAGGTGACGGCGTCAAGAGCAATTTTCCATGACGACCCAGTACAGATTTGACGGCGTCACAAGAAAGGGCATCAAGAGTAAAAGTCATGACGGCCTGGAAATGCATAACACATGACGGCGTCAGAAGTAGATCAAGGCAGTCCGAGAAGAGTTTTGGCGGCGAGGTGACGGCGTCACAAGTTTGGTCTTGACGTCGTCAGACCTCTTTTCCTATATATAGTTTTCTAATTTTTCACATTAAAAAAGGAGAAGTTTTGGAGAAACCCTAAGTACGAACTTGGTGCGAATTTTACAAGTTTTTCAAGGGTTCTAAGCCCTTGATACCTTTCATTTGTAATTGAGATAAGTATTCTTTTAATTCAATCAATATGTCTATGTGTTGGTTGTCTATATCTTGTTCTTGTCTTAATTCCATCATGCTAGGCTAGATCTATCTTGTGTTTGCTTGGATCTAATGAAACCTAGATGTTAATTATGTGTTGATTACTTGTATATAATTGTCTTGGATGAGTGAATTTATATGTTAGGCTTAAGAAAACTGGCAGATCTCCAAATGGTAACATGCTTGAACGTCTTAGGAAACATGAACCGATTGCACTAAGGTCTTTATTGGTTGTATTTAATGCATGAGCCACTGTTTATAATCCCTATGGTTGTGCTGGGCATGGTATAGGAGGAGATAAGAGCTCATAGAATTGGGGAGTTATGTGCGATACCCCATGAATGGTATTAAGGAATACAATCCGTCATCCATGCAACTATAACAAGTAATTAACATGTAAAAGATGTCTAGGGAGTAGTGAAATCTAAGTAAACACATTTTCTCCACTTATTGCTCACAACCTTAGTATAATTTAGTTTATTTTCATTTCTAGTATTTTATTTTGATTGCATCTTTAGTATTGGGTTAGTTGACTAGCAACTAATTCCGCCCAAATCCTTCAAACCCGAGATTTTTATTTGCTTTCTAAAAAATATAAAAATACAAAAAGAATCATCCCTCACCTTTAGAACTAGTATTTAGGTTTTCTAATCCTAGCGACACTATTCCTAGCTGAACGATCAATCCCCCGGTACTTGTCACTATACTATACTACAACGATCAGGTACACTGCCTGGTGGGGGTTGTAAGCTTCTCAAGATCCCTTGAGAGGTAAAGCCTGGTGCGATTCCCACGTATCAATATTCTTCTTGATAATGGTCATGTTGAATTCCATGAGTCCCACTTCTATAATCTAGACCCACTCAAGATTTGTGTTGATGAAATTCATCCACATCTCCGAAGATGGGTAGAAGTGCTCCGTGAAAATGTCTTTTTGTCTTCCTCACAATCGTGAGCATCTTCTGGCTTGTTGTGCTCACATGTTGTATTGTCCTGTTACCGAGCAACACTACAATCTTGCCTACTTTGTAGCAAGAAGAATTGTAAATGTCAAGGCTCGTCTCACTGGTACAAAAAGTTGTATTGGTCACGCCAAAAATGTGTGACGATATGCATATATTCACACACGTTTTTTTTGTTGTGTGTCACCATAGGTCCCGCCACCGTAAGTGGCATATGGTCACATTGTTGAGTTCGTGGCCTTTTCCATCGAAAAAGAGTGACCAAAACCCCGAATATGTGTGACAAATTAGGCTTGTTGGATTAGTCATTATCAGTGATCGTAAACACCTTATAGTCACACGAATGTTTTTTTAGAGTAACTATTGTTCGTCCTTTGGCCACATAAATATATAATATATGTGACATTTGAGATGATATATTCAAGTAAATGTGTATTTTGTGTGACTATTGATAATCCAATGGCCACATGAATATATAATAAATGTGACGTTTGTGATGATTTAGTCACACAATGGGTGTTATTTTTTTGGAGTTAGTCACATAATATTTAACACAAAGTGGTGAAAAGTGTGAATAAGTGTGACCATATGCTGTTTAAAGTGAAGAAATGTGTATTTTGTGTGACTATTGATCATCCAATGGCCCATGAAGTTTATGTTTGCGTGGCCTTTTGTAATATTTAGTCACACAAAGCATGTTTGTTTTGGGTATTTAGTCACATACCATTAAGCAAACAGTGGCCAAAAGTGTTAATAAGTGTGACCATATGCTGTTTAAAGTGAAGAAATGTGTATTTTGTGTGACTATTGATCATCCAATGGTCACATGAAGTTTATGTTTGCGTGGCCTTTTGTAATATTTAGTCACATAAAGCATGTTTCTTTTGGGTATTTAGTCACATACAATTAAGCAAACAGTGGCCAAAAGCGTTAATAAGTGTGACCATATGCTGTTTAAAATGAAGAAATATGTATTTTGTGTGACTATTGATCATCCAATGGCCACATGAAGTTTATGTTTGCGTGGCCTTTTGTAATATGTAGTCACACAAAACATGTTTCTTTTGGGTATTTAGTCACATACAATTAAGGAAACAGTGGCCAAAAGCGTTAATAAGTGTGACCATATGCCGTTTAAAATGAAAAAATGTGTATTTTGTGTGACTATTGATCATCCAATGGCCACATGAAGTTTATGTTTGCGTGGCCTTTTGTAATATTTAGTCACACGAACCATTTTTTTGGGTATTTAGTCACATACAATTGAGCAAACAGTGGCCAAAATCGTTAATACGTGTGACTATATGCTGTTTAAAATGAAGAAATGTGTATTTTGTGTGACTATTGAAAATCCAATGGCCACATGAATTTTATGTTTGTGTGGCCTTTTGTAATATTTAGTCACACAACGCATGTTTTTTTTGGGTATTTAGTCACATACGATTAAGCAAACAGTGGCCAAAAGTGTTAATAAGTGTGACCATATAATGTTTAAAGTGCAGACATGTGTGTTCTGTGTGACTAATGTTCATCCAATGGTCACATGAATTGTTAATTTGTGTGGCATTTAGTAATATTTAGTCACACATCGAATTAAAGAAAAGAGTGACCAATGATGTTAGTACTGCTAGTACTAAGTTAGTACTGCTGGATCAGAGTTACTACTGCTAGTAAATAAATAAAATAGAATTAAAAACAAAAAGCAATTTCAAATTTCATAAAACTCGAATGTATATAAATGAACAAAATATATATAGAATTTTAATTTCGCATATAATGAAATTCTCAACTACTAAAAGTTAAAACTTTTTGAATCTTCCCCGGACCCGCCTTAGCTTGCTTTTGCACTTCTGCACTAGAGACATAATTTTTGCGCTTCGGTTGTAATTTTGGTCCAGGATTATTTTCACTAACTTTTGGTTTCGTAGTTGGTGGTGTAACCTGTAGTAAACAAAAGA
Organism: Artemisia argyi; assembly: GCA_030686995.1. Taxonomy (NCBI): domain Eukaryota; kingdom Viridiplantae; phylum Streptophyta; class Magnoliopsida; order Asterales; family Asteraceae; genus Artemisia; species Artemisia argyi. Next base: position 120,417,967 of record CM060677.1, on the reverse strand, counting down.
CGCTTGTATCAAACATTGAATTTAATATGAAGAATTATATATATATATATATATACTAGTGTTCGAAGCCCGCCCGATGGGCGGGCATGCTTTGTGATTTTTCCTTTAATGTATTAATTTTGAATAATGTGACATATGTATACGAAGGTTGTATTTGTGTGTAAATAATGTGTTTGGAAGTTACTATTAAGCGTTAATTATATGTGTTTAGTTAGATATATGAATATTTGTTATGATTAGTAGAAAAACATAATGAGTGTATATAGTTAGACAACTCGTATTATTATGGGAAATATGTTGTATATAATTTACGTGAATATGTTGTTATATATTTTTTTAGTTTCTTTTGTAATATTTAAAAAAAAATGAAATATATTTGGAAAAGTTTTAGATTAAGAATACATATTATTTAAAAAATTATACATTTATCCTATTACTATGGAAAACAATATATAAAGAAGGGAAGCACGAATTTTAATTATCATGTCGGGAGGTATTAGTTATCGATATTTTTTATTTTGAAAAAATATCCTTGATTATCTGTAATTGATTAATAAATAGATTTAATTTATTTTTTTATAAGATAAATGTTTATTGTAATGTGTATATGCAGAAAGAAATTGTTATACATAAAAACTTTTAGATATACTTACCTTCACTTGTAGGATGTCGCAGGCGGCTATTTACATATGTGCCACCTAAAGGCTGGTCACTTATAGACACGGGCAGCACCTAACTATTCAGGCATTACGCAGGATAATTATATATAAAATGGTTGTATTAAATGCAATCAATAACTTCATTTGATGATAAACGTGTTGTTCATGTTACAGAATTGAAGTACATATAAGTTTGATGAAAATACATCACTAAAGTTGAACCGGCCGGGTGCTTTGGTACTATTTCATCCACCACTTTCGATATCAAACTGCATGATAGCAAGAATTTAGTTTACAAATCTGTTGTACGTACGTTTATACCCATATGGTGAGTTATACGACATAAGTTTATCATCAATACACAAACATTTGTGCAGTATAATATTTAAACTCTGAATATCATACCTCTTCATCGCCCCCCAGTTCATGTAATTCATGTAATAAACTATATAGATACGCCTCTCGACCACCTCCCGGTGCTCTTGATGTATGTTTTCTCCTTGGGTTTAATACAACCATCTTATTAATAAACAAAAAAAAGACTGATAAGATGCATACAAATGAAGAATGAAAGATGATCAAATGAATTTAATACATCTTTAATACCTAAAATTTAGTCATCTTATCTTTATACTTATTCTTCAATGATTGCAAACAAAGATAACAGTTAATAGAAGAGTACTGAGTACCCAGCCGTTGAGGTAGTCCCGTAATTATTTCCTCATATCAAAAAAAGGCATGGCAATAAGAGCATACCTGGTTGCAGTGACCAAAGTATTTATACTATTTGGGTGGACCTATAAAGCAAGAAAAAAGTGTGAGATTGTTTAAAGCTGGTACGAATTTGAGGAGACCAACATGAAGCTAAAAAATGAAATGCTTATAAAAAACAACGAATATTATTCACGTAGAAGCAACTAACCTGCTCGAAGTGTGCCCAAAACCGGATCGGCTCTAACCCCGGTGTTCACATTTACAGTGCGCTTTTCGGCTGAACCAACAACAGAAAAAGATTAAACAAATCAGTTAGAAGAATATAGCTGCTATATATGGTTTACATGATAATGATAATATTTAGTGTATACAAAGTTTTAAATGTCTGAATTCATAAGTCAAGATAACTGTAACATGTATTGCTAAGCACGGAAGTCTGTGGAAGGAGCATGTTAAAATCACTTGCATTTGGAGAACATACCATCACTGTCATCACCGATCCATGGAGAGAACTGAATAATTGGGGCATTGTAGGGAACACGTTCATTGATCCCAACTTTTTAAGAATTTAGGAACACTCTTCCAGATTGTTTCATGGAAGTAGCTCATTCCTGCTCTCATCTTATCAGCCCTGTAACAAAGCATACACCCATAAGTCCCACATCCCCAATATGTACAAATAATAGTTATAAAGCGTGTACTGTACTATTTTAGTTACATGATAGATGTGAGAATAGTTTATTCATGCTTTTTTAAAGAAAGTCGTTGTTTAGAAATCACTGATCAACATCCCCTTATACTTGAAGCTTTAAGTATGTAACTGATATTAGGAATCAGGTGAAGAGAAATACAGCATTAAAAGAGTTCCAAGCATCCAAAAATCAAAATCCTGAACATAATCTCTTTAAAAAAATAGTACAGATTAGTTGCCAAGGTTGACGGCGACCGAGGTAGGTGGCCTAGACAATTGTAACCTATACACCGGTGACCACTGAAATCATGACCTATTGATTTTAATACAAAAGTGATAAATTGTAATAAATAGTATACATTTGAAAATAAACCAATGGGTTGTAAGCATACCTGCTGTTTGGTGAGGTTTTAAAAGCATTGGGTTCAGATACTCCACATTTCATTTCTCTTCTAACAGTGTTGAATGGGTAGCACGTAAGCATGGCAATCAAGAAAAGACTTCTGTACTGCATTTGGTGGAAGACCAGATGATAGCAATCAGTGTTTCAACGGGAGCCCAATACTGCTTAACTTGACGCAAACTCCGGTCCCTCCAAAAGGCCTACGTCTTGAGAGACTTGGAGATAAAGGGTATATCAATATGGCTGCTCATCTATATAGGTCAGACCATGTCTTCTTCTCAGACCTACCTTGAAAATATGGCTCACAACAATTCTTAACATTATTCTAGAGAACCACTCGGATTAGATGAATCTATCCCTTTTTTTATTTAACAGACCAAGTCAAATTTGATACTGTGTTTTGGTTAATGGGACCCAATGTTTTGGTTAATGGGACCCAATGTGACTCACTGTTTGACTTGTTATCTAACACATGTCTGACTTGCACATATATCCACCTCTACTTAGGCTTAGTTAACTGTTTGTGTAGCAATGCTTAATAGTATGTTAGATGTGTGCTTTAATGAAGATAATTTATAAAGATGTTGTATAGTTACAAAATGAGTTTTTGGGTAATAGGGGAGGATCAAAATGAGTTCATACTTACAAAACATCCGGTTGAAGCCTGAATGCTCCAATACGTATAGTTTCAGTTAGTAAATCTGAAATGATATGAAACAAAACAAATTCACATCAACTATGTATCCATTTTGGTGAGGATGATGTGTACATAGATCAAGAATCAAAAGTATACCTGAAGTCCATCACTTTTGACAAGCTCTAGTACTTCATGATTTCTCCCATCATGAATTTACAGGCAATTGATTCAACAGATTTAGAATTACCCAAAATAACCTGCTACATTTATGCACACGTCAATAGTGTATCAAATTAGAACACTTGTTGGTCGAAATAGATGTTGGACTTACCACGATGCAAAGGCGAGGTCTTGATTTATCAGGCTGTTGTGGTTGTAGTTCCACTGCATATGAAATACAACGAACGCCATCAATAATTGTTCCCTCACTAATGGCTATCAAGTGTCATTTATTCACTGCTCCATCTATTGTTGTAATGTACCTTGAGCCACAAAATAAATTGCACATCATTCAGGCGTTAAAATTCACAAAAAATTATCCACAAATAACGATTAAATGATAAAGATTAAATAAAAAACATAGCCTCTAACAACACCTGCTGGTTTGTTAATCGCATGGTACCTGAATAAGTTTTTTTGGACAAAAATTGTATCGCTCCAACATGGGCTAACCCAAAAAGTTAATAAATTTGACCCATTACCCAAAAGCCTTACAGTAAACATTCACCAACTAATTTTGTTAATAAATTTCAAACATGGATAACTGGAAGTTATAAGACCTGCACAAGTCCTCGTAGACAAAGACGCCTGACCATAGGAGAATCATCTGATACGTGTAGACACAAGGCGTCAACTATCTCCTCCAATACCGTATCAGGCCCTACACTACTGCATTTGAAAATATTAGTTAAAATAAAATAAAAAGGTAAACTATTATGGAAAGAAAGTACTCCAGACTTGCATGTGACGAACAAAATCTGACAGTGCTACTGCTGCAGCTTCTCTATGAAATCTTACAGGTTGATTCAAACAATGACTTAAAATAACTGGTATTGCTAGAACCTGAATATTACAATAGGAAAAAATAAATTACAACCCCTTCCAGTAAATGAACAGTATACGACGAAAACCTCACTTGTGATAATCAAAACGCTTCAATATATTAGAGCGCCTATGTAGAGTTATAATAATAATCCTAACAATTAAAGTTTCATCTCCTTGTTTCTACAGACTATTAAATCGATATGCTAAATAAAAAATTCATCAAATCATAGCAATCCACATATGTCGCATAGAGTATTAAAACAACTTGCATAGCAACAAACATGAATTCAAAATACCTTAGGTTGCTATTCCACATAATGTGCAAAATCAGCAGCAGTTGTGACCATTTAACTGTCTCGTTAAAACTGCAGCATTATTTTCAAACATTCTCTTATGCATTACTGACTTGCTGAACAAAGATGGATCTGAAAAAGAGTAATGGTTTGCCTTAACAATGCAGCGTCGTGCCGAGACACCTTTTCCTGGATGTAGAGGGAATCTCAGTGATTTGCATCAGTACCACTTAATGGCACATCAGGAGTATAATACGAACAACTGTCTCTGCTACAATGCCTCTTGCCAAGAACACTGTAAGGTACACTATAAGGTGTATGTACGTCTTCTAACATAAAGTCATCACTGTTTAGCGCACCTGAACTACTAATTTTATCACAATAATATCTAAACTAAAGGCCGTTGCTGCTGCCTTTTTAAATTCTGAAATCCCAATAAGCTAACTATTTTCAACATAGGAGCTTATGAACTTGAGCTTTATAAACTTAAATAACCCATAAGCTCAAGCTGATTACCCGAAAACAGAAAACAATAAGTTTAACAGCTATTCAAAATTTCAACAAACATTCAGAACCAAAAACTAATTGGTAGATTTAATACTTCTCAGATACGCCAAAAGCCAGCCTGGCTGCACAACGTCACTTGAAGAAACAAACAAAGCAATATGCAATCAGATTAGAACATTGGTTATCGATACTTAAGCAATGTGCAAGAACATACACAAAACAGGATACTGAAAAACTTCAAGAGACACAAAATGACAATGCATCAATGGATAATAGTGCACTTACCTTACAATAATCAAGCATTCCTTCAAAAGGAAGCTTTTATTCATCACTAACTATAACAGGTATGCATAACAATAGCATCAAACAATCTAGCAGATGACGGTGTATCACGAGCTGGACTTAAGCAAAACACATACCTGCGTACCAGGAAACAACCAGCTTAAGAAATGAACATAATACTTTCAAGTGAAAATACATGATTCAGCAACAGAAATTTACTTGTGCATGCCACTATGCGCTGCTATTTTCCCTGCCTCTACAGCACTACCCTTTTCGATAAGAACACCATCAGCATTGCCAAGTTCTGATCCATGTTTAGAATTTATTTTCCCTCCCTGAAAATAGGATATTATAGGTCATGATCGCATGCAAACTTGGTAAGTTGAATCTAGCAAAACTGTATGAAAGCATGTCGAATAGTATTTTCTTCCTAAATTAGTATAGAAGTGTTGTTTTCTATGATGCATTTGCTGATAAGCATTTGTGATCACATAAATAAAGATTGGGAGCATAAATATCAAATCTTTTCAAGTGAAACTTGGTCAGGCTTGTACCTAAAATTATCAATAATACTTCATTTATTAGAACAATATGTTGAAATATTAGATGCATGACTAAAATTAAGAACATAAATGTTACCCATTCCCTGTGGAGTCCATATCTGGTAACAACCAGCATATTGCCTGTTTCACAAACCTGCGAACAGTTTTAAAAGACCATGGATGATGAATTGGATATATGTGATCTCTTCCTTCAGACCTCTTCCATGCAGGCTGATCAGTAACCCACTTCAAACCGTCTATACGGTGAATAAAGTGTGACCCCTTATCTATGTAAAAACTGAACGACACTTTCTGTTTTCCGTTATATAAAACTGACTGCGCATCTCATGGAGTACCCGTGTTTACTTGCAGCCGTTCTGGTGTACCCGCTAACAGGCCTTTGATAACTGTTTGGGCCTATAGTACAACTGGCATCCTGTCTAGCTGGTACCTTTTGCCTTTTCGTTGCCTCTCTTATGGCCATGCCTTCTATACATTCAGCTGATTCAAGAAAAGGTGAGTCCTGAGATTATGTTGTTTGCAAAAGTGATCCTCCAATACCAGCTGAGCATGCATCATCTTTGGCTATTGTAATGTATGCACCATCCAACAAAGCAGACGAAGAAGAAGATGATGATGATAACAACTCAAGGCCGTAACGCTTCCGAACAGCTTTTGTTTTAGTTCTCATATTTGGCTCACAACTAAGTCGAGTCGACTATAGGCTATAAAAGTTTTTGGTGGATCTAATACTTAAGTAGTGACATACACATAACAAAAACGTAACAACTATTAACTAATTGTAGTCCTCATAATTAGCTACCAACTAATGCGGCTTGACTGCAGGATATAAAACTTTTATCGCATCTAATACTTAGATAACTATATGTACACAATAGATACTTAAGAAGCACCATTAATGAAAAGTTAAGAAGGCAAAAACAACCACAACATGCAAAACTGTCGTTCAAGAGCACATATAGCTTATCTGTTAGCACATAAAGATAAGATTAATGAGATGGATTAAGATGAAGCAAGCCTAGAAGTGATCATTTTCAAAAGATGCATATAAGCAATATATAAGTTGGTAAAACAGGTTCTAGCGTGACAGCTATAAGAAAGAAACTTGTAACTTTTCATCAGCAATTCTTCCAGGAATGACTTGACGTTGCTCACTCCAATTCTGCACTAAACCAATAATTAAAGCGTTGTTGAGCAAAAGCAATACTAATACGAAAAATATAGTATGAAGTGCTTGTTTTGACGAACTACAATATGAGCAAATAGACATTTTTTGTTCCAGTTTAATTATGTTATAAAAGGGAGCGGAATTCAAAATATTTTTCCTGCTGTACAATTGCAGTCAAAACACACAAAATAAGAGAAAAATGAGCCACATTGGTATCGAACAACATTATGATGATGTTATTGTCAAGTTAAAAAGGATAAAATAAAAACAAAGTCCACATAAGGTGGAACATATATGGTCAACTGGATCACCTTGTTCCATCAAATCCTCCCATGTTGCAATACTTAGATGCACTCTTTTATATTTGTTACATACGAAACGTTTAATGCACGGGCACATCATCACCTTAAAAAAAACAAAAAGAAAAAAAAAAAAGAAAAAAAAAACAACTTACAATCGATCTTCCAATTAATTTATGAATCTGTTTGCAAGAATCTTTTTGATAATACTTCATCCAGGATTAAGATTAACGTTTATGTACCTGGAAACACACATAACATGCACAAAAGTTACACAACAATTCTAGACATAATAAAGCGTTAAAGAAACAAAATAAAAATCATAACGATAATTCTATTACCTCAACGTGTGAAGACGATTGTTTTTAGGGAATACGGTTACACAACAATTCTGGACATAATAAAGCGTTAAAGAAACAAAATAAAAATCATAACGATAATTCTATTACCTCAACGTGTGAAGACGATTGTTTTTAGGGAATACGGGATTAGGGTTAGGGTTTTGAGAAAAAGGTGAGATATGAATGATATTATTTATTTTACGTAGGTTTTATATGTTTGGGGCATTGAGGTGTTATTGATATCAATTTAAGCATGTCATTAATGTTTTCAAATGTCTATCATAAAAATTTGTTTGCTCCGGTGGTTCAAGCACTTGCTTTTGGAGGGCAAGACCTAGGTTCAAATCTTGCTAGTGACAAAATTTTTAAAAATCCGAATTTTTAGTAAACCAATCCGAAAATCACATAAATGGTATCCGAAATTTAAATAAAATGGGAAAAAAAATTGCTTACATGGATAGAATGTGATGACATGGATGCTATAATAATTACTGGGCAATGAGGTGGCGTTTACGTGGCATTATCTACATGTAACGCCTCCTGTTATATATAATATATATATATATATATATATATATATATATATATATATATATATATATATATATATATATATATATATATGTGTGTGTGTGTGTGTGTGTGTATGTGTGTGTGTGTGTGTGTGTGTGTGTGTGTGTGTGTAGGTTGAAAAAACACATGTATGTACCTCCTCATGATCAGGAAGAATAACTTGATCCTTTGGCCATGCAAAGAAATAACCTATGCCTTCCCTAACTGTTTTTAACCCATTATTCCCTACGTCTGGTATGTATGCTGCATCCACTAACGATTTATCAATTGAGACTCTGTAGCAATCATTTGGGAGTGGTTGGTTATGTAGCATTTGTTTTCCTGGAATGTTGTGTATGCGACCCAAAGCAACAATATTTGCTTTCTTTATGTGCCACAGTTTGCAATTGATTGTCTAAAAAAAAGAATTTTTGCATATGTATATATCAGAAATTATTTAAACAAAATTAAGAATAACAAGAAACATGTTGAAACACATACTTGTGCTTGTGTTGTTAGAGACACATTATCCTGCGATAAGGAAGCTGGAGACCCATTTCGTCGTGACTTACCCTTTTTCTTAGGTCCGAAATTTATAACAGATTCATGTACGTATATATAAAATACGGTACATTATTTAAAAAATAACAAGAAACATGTTCAAATACATACTTTTGGTAGTTCTTTTGTTGGAGATGCATCTCCTTGCGATTGGAAATCTGCAGACCCGTTTTGTCGTGTCTTTGGTGTTTTCTTAACATTTTTAACACGTTCCTATATGTATATATAAAACACGGTACATTAGTCATGTAGGTAAAATTAAAAAATCAAAGGGGGATGTTTTACTCCTTACCATTGTTTCCATTACCGGTTCCAAAGTTTCAATCCCATTAGGCTTCTTCTGAATTATCACATCTTTATCACGTGCACGTACACCAACACTGGACTGAGTTCCTTCGACCACCTGATGATCATTAGCGCTGATATCTATATTATTAATGGCCATTGGAGTCGTCACCTGCAATATAATTAAATTAAATTAAGAAATACATTGGTGTTAGCATAAGAAAATGAAATTGTTAACATAAAAAATAGCTTACATCTGAGTCTAATGGAAATTGAGATGCCATATCCAACTGCATCCCTTGTGAACTTAACAGACTCAACAGTTTAGCAAACATTCCCTTTGTATCTGCCATCTCATTGGACAATTTCTTGACCTGGTCATCTTTTTCTGTCATCTCGGTGGACAGTTTCTTGAGCAGTAGATCTTTTTTTTACGCTCGCTTCTCTCATTATCAATTTGAGTTTGAAGCAACTCAATTCTTTCATCAGTTTCATTTCTGGTTCGAGGAAGATTAAAATACCTCTTATATGAAACTCCATTTCCCACTCCTCTTGCATAACCTCCCTTTTCCTTACCAAATACAACTGTCATGGCATTAGTGCCATCATCAACATCCAAGGTTCCTTCCTTGATCTTTTCATCAGCTTCTTTCTGCAAAAAAATATGGGAATTGTTGGTATTAAAAGTTAGTACTACTAGTATACAAGTTAGTACGGCTAGTACAAAGTTAATGTTGCTGGTATATAAGCATAATAATAGAATTTGTAGTCAAATTTACAAGTTTATCTGCCACCGAACTAATCTCAGCATCTGGAGATTCTCCGTCTTTGTTTTGCCTTCCTTTGATCCACAATACACTACGCGGGGGTTCATCATCTGCTTCAATTTCTTTTTTTTTTTTTTTTGATCTAATGGACATCAAGTGCATACACATATATGTAAAGTTAAACCAAGATAATCAAGTATGATCAATTAATAAAACAAACAGTATAACCTTACCATTTTCTCTTTAACATAAACATATCCACCTCATCCCATTTTATGCTGATAAATATTTTTGGAACGCGACAGTTTAGCTTTATCTGATTTCTCTTAAAAACACAAAATCATAAGGCATTTAGATGTGGTAATGCTGCAAACTAAAAATTATGAAATGACATGCATATAGACTTAAATAAAGATGACTAATTAAAACCTTGTATTCATTGGTGGTCGTGTAGGTTACAAACTCAACCCATTGTTCTTGTGTCATAATTGTACTATACTTTTCCGGCCTTTCATTCATTTTCTCAGGTGTATCTACGTTGGGCACTATGTATTTTTCCCTGAGTTTCGTTCTGTAATTCCTTAGCAGTTGACCAAGACGATTCATTACTACCTTTTTGAATGTTTTTAATTAGTTGCAGATAATTGATAAATTAAACTTATATATGTAGTACTGGGTTAAATATTAGTATATATGTACCGTGATTTCATCCCATAATTTTTGTCTTGATTCTTTATCCACTTTCTTCCAGGATAGAACCTTCAAACCTATGTGCTCACGAACCACATCTCCTAAAAAAACTCGCAAATAGTGCTCTGTTTAACCCTGCAACCCTATTCAACGCATCGATGGTTACCTTGTGCTTTATTTGACCAGGATGGCCATATTGAAGGCGAAACTTAGCTAGCCTGGTTATGCCCCTATTAGATAGTTTTCGATTTAATTGGTTGTCATTTTATTCATCAGATGAAGAATATATTTCGTCCTCATACTGTATTGTGTTAACACCAGCTTCATTATCTGGAAGCAAATATCAGTATCAACGTTTTCAATCATTTCCATGACGACTCTTTAGCAACAATGTGTACAAGAAAATGATTCTGGCTTGGAGAGTAATGGTGATTGAAGATTTGATGTTTGTGTTTTGATTGCAGTGTTTAGTATAATTAGGAGACAAAACAGGGTATTTTCATGATTATGGGCTCTTACTTATGTTAAATGCCATATAATTAGGTGATTTAAAAATTTTGGATCAAAATTTTGGCTCCAAATTCTTCTAAATTATTTTTAAAAAATTTCGCTTATGAACATAAACTACTTTTTTTTTCTCCAAGATCATGAGTACTATTGAGTCAGGCGGCTTCTTCAGAAAACCGAGGAGAGTAAACAGTAATCATAGATGATGATAAATATTAAGTCCCAATATTGTTCTTGTTTTACCCTTTAAGTCTTTCTTTTACAACTTTTACCTTAAGTTTTCTATCTTGTGTTATATAATACTTTTAGATGGATGGATTGTGTTTTAAATATATTTTCATTAGTATAATTTTCATCAAATATTATACAACACAAATAAAAATATTTAAGGTCAAAGTTATAAAAGAAAGACCTAAAAAGTTTCTAACAAATCGGTTATATTTTTATTCGGGTCATAACACATAAAAAACGTGTAAAAACAAACAAAAATGGGTAAAAACGGATGGAAACGGACTAAACGTGTAAATCGTGTTGTTGGATTAGTTCGGTTTCATTAAATCAGTTATATTTTTATTCGGGTGATTAAACACAAAAACGTGTAAAAACAAACAAAAATTGCTAAAAACGGATGGAAACTGATGAAAACGGACTAAACGTGTAAATCAGGTTGTTGGATTAGTTGGGTTTAATTAAATCGGTTTTATTTTTATTCGGGTCACAACACATAAAAAACGTGTAAAAACAAACAAAAATGGGTAAAAACGGATGGAAACGGACTAAACGTGTAAATCGTGTTGTTGGATTAGTTTGGTTTCATCAAATCGGTTATATTTTTATTCGGGTGATTAAACACAAAATGTGTAAAAACAAACAAAAATGGCTAAAAAACGGATGAAAACGGACTAAACGTGTAAATCGTGTTGTTGGATTAGCTTGGTTTCATTAAATTGGTTATATTTTTATTCGGGTGATTAAACGAAAAAACGTGTAAAAACAAACAAAAATGTGTAAAAACGGATGGAAACGGATGAAAATGGACTAAACGTGTAAATCGTATTGTTGGATTAGTTCGGTTTCATTAAATCGGTTATATTTTTATTCGGGTGATTAAACACAAAAACGTGTAAAAACAAACAAAAATGGCTAAAAACGGATCGAAACGGATGAAAACGGACTAAACGTGTAAATCGTGTTGTTGGATTAGTTCAGTTTCATTAAATCAGTTATATTTTTATTCGGGTGATTAAACACAAAAACGTGTAAAAACAAACAAAAATGGCTAAAAACGGATGAAAACGGACTAAACGTGTAAATCGGGTTGTTGGATTAGTTGGGTTTAATTAAATCGGTTATATTTTTATTCGGGTCATAACACATAAAAAACGTGTAAAAACAAACAAAAATGGCTAAAAACGGACTAAACGTGTAAATCGTGTTGTTGGATTAGTTCGGTTTCATTAAATCGATTATATTTTTATTCAGGTCATAACACATAAAAAACGTGTTAAAAAAAAGAGAGGCTAAAAACGGATGGAAACGGATGAAAACGGACTAAACGTGTAAATCGTGTTGTTGGATTAGTTCGGTTTCATTAAATCGGTTATATTTTTATTCGGGTGATTAAACACAAAAACGTGTAAAAACAACCAAAAATGGCTAAAAACGGATGGAAACGGACTGAACGTGTAAATCGTGTTGTTAGATTAGTTCGGTTTCATTAAATCGGTTATATTTTTATTCGGGTTATAACACATAAAAAACGTGTAAAAACAAACAAAAATGGCTAGAAACGGATGAAAACGGACTAAACGTGTAAGGGTTGTTGGATTAGTTGGGTTTAATTAAATCGGTTTTATTTTTATTCAGGTCATAACACATAAAAAACGTGTAAAAACAAACAAAAATAGGTAAAAATGGATGAAAACGGACTAAACGTGTAAATCGTGTTGTTGGATTAGTTCAGTTTCATTAAATCGGTTATATTTTTATTCGGGTCACACAAAAACGTGTAAAAACAAACAAAAATGGGTAAAAACGGATGAAAACCGATGAAAACGGACTAAATGTGTAAATTGTGTTGTTGGGTCATAATTAAAAAACGTGTAATAACAAACAAAAATGGATAAAAACGGATGAAAACGGATAGAATCGACTAAAACGGACGAAAACGCGCAAGGGTCGGGTTACCGTGCGGTTCATAAAATGTTCACTTAATAAATAAACGAGCGTAAACGAACTTTTGCCGAACGGTTCATGATCAATGTTCACTGAATGTTTAGTTCGTTTACAACTTTTAATTCAACAATTGTTTTTATTTCTTTATTTTATTTTGTCCAAGGCGATTCAATATCAAGTCGCAACAAACTAGTTACAAATTTCGAGTTAGCTAAGGGGGTGCTTGGTTGGGGGTAGGGGTGGCAATTCGGGTTGGGTTGTCAGGTTGGCGGGTCAGAAAACCACAACCTGAACCTGACCCATTTAAATGGGTTAAACGTGTTAATGGGTCGACCCGTTTAAACACCACCACCAGCAGCAGTAACCACCACCAGCCACCACCACCAGCATCACCAACACAACCACCACCACCACCAGCATCACCAACACCACCACCACCACCATCACCAACCACCACCACGAGCATCACCAACACCACCACCACCACCACCACAACCACCAACCATCACCACCAGCCACCACCACCAGCCACTACCACCACCATCAGCCACTACCACCACCAGCCACATCCACCACCACCACCAGCCACAACCACCACCACCACCAGACACCACCACAACCACAACCAGCCACCACCACCAGCTACCACCAGCAACTACCAACACCAGCCACAACTACTACAACCACCACCAGCCACGACCAGCAGCAACTACTACCAGCCACCACCATCACCAGCATCACCAACACCACCCCGAACACCACCACCAGCATCACCAACACCACCAACACCACCACCAGCATCACCAACACCACCACCAGCATTACCAACACCACCAACACCACCACCACCACCACCACCAGCCACCACTACCACCATCAGCCACTACCACCACCAGCCACAACCACCACCAGCCACAACCACCACCACCACCACAACCACCAGCCACCACCACCAGCCACCACCACCACTATCAGCCACTACCACCATCACCACCACCACTACCACCACCACCACCAACAACCACCACCACCACCACCAGCCACCACCACTACCACTACCACTACCAGCCACCACCACTACCACCACCACCACCAGCAACCACCACCACCACCACTAGCCACTGCCACCACCACTACCACCGTTAGCCACCACCACCACCACCATCTTTTTTTTAGTCATCTTTATCATAAGTATTAAATGTAGTAATCATTTAAAATATAGTTATTCATATATCAGAAACTTTTTAACATGTTATATATATTTTGAATTTGTATGTTGTATCAAATAAAGCACAAATTACCTTTAATTACTAGAGTGTCATAATTTGGACTACATTATACATTAATTAACTCTTACTTATTAAAAACTTAAATAGTGATTTGATTGATTTGCATGAGAACATGAATAGACTGCATGGAAAGACTCAATACTTTGAATTAGTACTCTGTAATTACTTTTTGCAATGATTTAGTTTACACAACCACATATGTTTGGAGTAGATTATTAATTAATTACTGTATCTAGTTTCATCACTAGCCACATAAATCATCATCAAAAAACACAATTTCTTACTTAACCATTATCAAATCATCATCTAAAAACATGTCTGGATCTCCTAATCTCAATGAACTGAAAGATTTGTGTAGGTCTGATAAACTTCAGAAATGTCTCAAGTTCCTCTTCAGTCAAGAAATTCCTCTAAATGAAGTAATGATCCGGTGTTTGGGTGAGAAGCATGATGAGCTGCGGATAAGTGTTGATAAGCACACCGAGAGAATGGCTGAGGTTTTAGATCTTAACTTTGATGATGAAGAAGCTGTTGATGATGGTTATGAGTCCCTTCGGGAGGTTCAAGTGATGGAGCACCGTTTGCTGGAGTCCCTTTCGGCCATTTTGGTTGACCTTCGTGCTCTGGTATCCAAGAAGGAGGAAGCCATTGCCGATATGGATTATTATGATCAGAGCTCCAGTTGAATGGTTGTTTAAGTAGGGTCTTTTTGGCTGGGTTTGGTGGTTCCTTGTTATATTTTTGGTTGTTGTTTTGAAGGAACTGGTACATTTAATCACCCTCCTTAATCTTTAATAGTAATAAATATGATTTAGGTTTTTAATTATGTCATAATCTTGTGTTTTTATTTTAAATATACTTTATTAATAAGTAGTTGAGTTACCTTATATCTCACACTCTGAAATATACACACATAAGAAACACATATTGGTGAAATAGGTATCTTCAGCGAATTTAGGGGTTTCAAAATGAAGTAACAAAAATGAAATCAAGCAATAAATAATCAAAATAAACGCTCTATATAAGAGCTTGATTGTTTTATCATCAATACAGGCATCCATTTGGGTGTTTATCAAGTCATTCATGTATTAGTTTTTTAATTGTATGCTAATAAGATTTTTAAGTTGATTAGGTTATGATTTTTTGTGTGGTTCAGATTGATTATTAAGGGTTTCTTGATTCTTATTGTATGCTATAGATGTTATAGAGTGTTTGGGATGGATTATTAAGGGTTTCTTGAAATTGATATATGGATATGTTTGCAAGTTAATTAGATTATTTGTGTTTAAGTAGCTTGTTTAGTTAGTACTCAGGTTGTGATAACATTACACAACTGTACTACGAAATTTTGTAGATTTCTTCAGGTCAATCATGTTCCATTGTGGCTAGTCTTCGTTGGCGACTAATGTATTTATAGTTCTGTCAAGAATTATAATTATTCATCCCTGGCAAATGCTCGTCCCAATGGATCATGATTGGCCAGAAGATGTTGCGAAGGTTCAAGCCAGTCTGCATCAAACAAGAAGTCAGCAAAAAGTGACAAAAAAGTTACACTATGTTCACAAGTTGAGTAAAAAGAGGGAAAGAAAAATGAAAGTAGTTTTTGTTGTGTTCTCAAGTTTTATTTAGGAAGTAAAGTGAAAGTAAAGTAATGAAAGTGGGAGGATTTTGCATATAAAACTTTTACCCTACTTTAAGAAGAAACTGATGCTACTAGTAATGTTGAAGAAATGGCTAAAGTGGTACAACAAGATCAAGTTTCTACTGCTGTAGAGGTTTGGATTATATGTTCTTCTTTGTATATTATCTTGGGAATGCCCATATCAGCAATTGTTAATGTTGTAAAAAAACTTTTGGTAAGTAATATAATTCACCTTTAGTGAGATTACAACTGCTGTAGAGGTTTGGATTGTATGTTCTTCTTTGTATCTGATCTTGGGAATGCCCATATCAGCAATTATTAATGTTGTAAAAAAACTTTTGGTAAGTAATATAATTCACCTTTTGTGAGATTACAACTGCTGTAGAGGTTTGGATTGTATGTTCTTCTTTGTATCTGATCTTGGGAATGCCCATATCAGTTTCTACACTTTTTTTTCCTTTCTGAAATGGTGAATTTTATTAATTAAGGAACCCGCAACTTACAAAGATTATACAAGCAGTCAAATTGAACACACTCATTTGACTGATACAATATAATAGATACATTCTACACAATCGTTCACGAAACTAGCTGATTCAATATCCACCATTCTTCTAGACTTAGCAACTACATGCTAACATCTAGGCAACCACGGAGAACTATCCCTTATTGGCTACATTTCCACTAAAGAAACACCCTTCCTAATTCCATCCTAGTTAGTTTCTATAGTTTATTTGTTTAGATTTTGTAACAAAATGAAAAAATAGTCTATAAGAGGAATATAAAAATAGTCTATAAGAGGAATATAAAATATCTGTAGCCCCCTTTTTTGGTATGTCCTCCCCAAAAATTTTGAAAAGCCCTCTATATTTTTTCACCAAATTTCGAATTCTCCCTCCACCCATTCCCATCTCCACCCACGTTTCTCACATTTCTCACCAATCACCACTCACAGCCACCAATCACCAATCACCAGTCACATCACAGCCACCATTCACCAATCACCATCCATCATATCACTTGTCGGTCTGGCCATCAACAACGGAGGGAGGTTCATTTAGATCTAAATTAGGTACTTTTTTGAATTAGGAATTCATTATATTGGAATTTTAACTTATTATTCATTTTCATTGTATATTTTATTTGTTATGGATTTGTTGGTTTCTTGTTTCTTTGGTAATGTCAACTTATCGTGTTTTTGGCCGAATCATTTAATTAACCAACAACACAATAAAGATAACATGTTGTAATTTACACATTTTTCTTAATACACGTTTTCATATTTGACATTTGAAGCTTAATTAGATTGATGCCCAATACACTCATTCCATTGTGTTGTTGCAATTCTTATTGTAAACCTAGCTTATTAATTAGCTAGACACTTGTGACTTTGACATTGGAACTTCATCAATCTAAAGCTTCATATATGCTTATATTGGTTTAACTTGTAACTTGTAGGATATATACGTTATCATTTGACCTCAACAATAATAGCATGGACGAGTCTTGGATGACAACTTGTAGGACCAACAAACAATATATTGATGGAGTAGCAGCATTTATTAAGTATGCACTACACAACTTGTAGAAGATGAAGAACATCGACCCACGAGTTAATATATGACAGCTTAAGATGCCATGTTCGTGTACCACATGTTTAAACAAAATAGAGCAAACAAAGGATGACGTGGAGTACCATTTATTCTCTAACGGGATTAATCTTAGATACAAAAAATGGGATAAACATGGAGAAAAGGATGAGCAAGCAACAACAGCCCAAATACCTTATAATGCAGAAACAGAGTTTGTTGACGACACGGATTTCGACATGGAGTCACATTCAGAAATTCCAACAGATGGCCCAGCAACGGTAGAAATGGTTAATGCTACGAAAGAAAATTTTGATGAGGATGACCTTGCCAAGTTTCAAAAACTATTATTAGACGCGGAGAAGCCACTTTATAAAGGATGTCCTGACTTCACAAAGTTGTCTGCAATAATTAAACTACTCAACTTGAAGGGTAAGTATGGAGCTTCTGATAAGTTCTTTACTGAATTACTAGGATTGATAAAAAAAATGCTACCTGCTGGTAACGAAATGGTTGAAAAAACTTATCAGGCCAAAGAACTAATGAGAATGATGGGATCAGGATACGAAAAGATACATGTGATGAGGCGAAAAATGAACCACTTTTAGGGGGTCATTTAAGCCCGAAATTGAATTTATTTGATAAAATATTGCCCTAAATCGTTCCTTTTGTGATTTTAGGTACTTTGGGAGTGAAATCTGGAAAAGGAAGCAATTCGGACGTTTTTGGAGCATAAAAGTGAAGAAAATGCCAAAGTCTTAATTTTCCTTGCTGAGAACAGTAGGTGACGGCGTCAAGAAGAACATCATGACGGTGTCAACAGTAATTTGCATGACGGCCCAGTACAAACGTGAAGGCGTCACAAGTAGAGCGTCAAGAGTAAAAGACGTGACGGCCTGGAAAACCATAACACGTGACGGCGTTAGATGAAGATTAAGGCGGTCTGAGAAGTATTTTGGCGGCGAGATGACGGCGTCACCAATTTGGTCTTGACGCCGTCAGCCTCAATTTCCTATATATAGTTTTCTAATTTTCATTCATTAAAAAAAGTGAAGTTTTGGAGAAACCCTAAGGCCGAACTTATTACGAATTTTACAGGTTTTTCAAGGGTTCTCAGCCCTTGAACCCTTTCATGTGTAATTGAGATACGTATTCTTTTAATTCAATCAATATGTCTATGTGTTGGTTGTCTATATCTTGTTCTTGTCTTAATTCCATCATGCTAGGCTAGATCTATCTTGTGTTTGCTTAGATCTAATGAAACCTAGATGTTGATTATGTGTTGATTACTTGTTTATGGTTGTATTGGATGAATGATTTCGATGTTAGGCTTAAGAAAACTGGCAGATCTCCAATTGGTAACATGCTTCAACGTCTTAGGAAACATGAACTGACGTGCACTAGGTTTTATTGGTTGTATTTAATGCATGAGTAAATTCTAATGATCCCATGTTAGGAGCTTCTTAGCCGGCTCGACATAGGAGTGAAGTAGGCACTCATAGGATTGGGGAATTAAGTGTGCCACCCCATGAATGGTATTAAGGAATACAATCCATCATCCACGCAACTATAATAAGTAATTAACGTGTAAAAGATATCTAGGGAGTAGTGAAATCTAAGAAACACAACTTCTCCACTTATTGCTCACAACCTTAGTTAATTTAGTTTATTTTCATTTCTAGTATTTTATTTTGATTGCATCTTTAGTATTGGGTTAGTTGACTAGCAACTAATTCTGCCCAAATCCTTAAAACCCGAGATTTTTACTTGCTTTCTAAAAAAAATATAAAAGTACAAAAAATAATCATCCTTCATCTCTAGAACTAGTATTTAGGTTTTCTAATCCTAGCGACACTATTCCTAGATGAACGATCAATCCCCCGGTACTTATCACTATACTATACTACAACGATCAGGTACACTGCCTGGTGGGGGTTGTAAGCTTCTCAAGATCCCTTGAGAGGTAAAGCCTGGTGCGATTCCCACGTATCAAGTTTTTGGCACCGCAGCCCGGGGAAATAGTTATTGTCTAGGTTAGAATCTCTTTTTATTAGGTCTACTTGCTAGATTCCTTTCTAGTAAGATTTTATTTTTATTTTTTATTTTTAGGTTTTCTTTAGTCTATCTTATTTCTTTGTGTTTTTGTTCGTAACTCTTCACCACCCGACATCATGGACGATGGGAACATCTTTGAACCCGTCATCCCACCACAACAAAACCCACCACTAGAACCTCTTAGGCCCCGAACCTTAGGAGAGTATTCTCGACCTAGCCACCAAGGCTACCGAAACACCATTGAGCTCACCGGAGCCAATGTGACCCCCTTGCGATCCGATACCATCCGGTTGGTGCAAAGCGGATGTGCATTCCATGGACTTCGTTCTGAAGATCCAAACCAACATCTAAAGGACTTCCTTAAAATTGTAGATTCCATAGACCTAGATTTTGAAACTAGAGAGACAACCCGATTACGCCTATTCCAATTCTCTCTATGGGATCAAGCTAGTCAATGACTTGAGCGTTTACCTGCGGGATCCATCACCACATGGGATGATCTCACCACTCGTTTCCTTGCTCAATTTTTTCCACCGGGGAGAACTACTAAGCTTAGAAATGACATCTTGATGTTCCAACAACGTCAAAATGAATCTCTTTATGAAGCATGGACTCGTTTCAAGGACTTACTCCAAAAAGTCCCTCATCATGGCATAGATCTTTGGCTCCAAGTCCAAATCTTTTATGACCATATCGATCTCTCCACAAGGCGAGCCATTGACCAATCGGCCGGTGGTAAGCTACGTGATCTAAGTGCGGAACAATCATGGGAACTCATAGAAGATCTTGCTCTCTATGAAAACGAAAGTTGGAATGATCCCCGTGATTTGAACAAAATGGTCAAGGCAATATCTTTTCCTTCGAACAACTCTAGCACTCCCGACCGTAGAATCATGGAACTTGAGGACCAAGTCAAGTTTCTCATGAAATCCTATGAAGCTCCTAAGCCTTCAAGCCAAGTGAACAAAATCACTTCTTCATGCGAATTATGCAGTGGTCCCCATGACACTCGTGATTGTGTGGAACTCCCCGGAACAGCTTTTGCGGACTACGCATCCACGCGTACTGACGAAGCGGGAGATAAGTGGTACACTTTCAAGCCCGATCCAAACCCTTAAGGTGATTCATACAACCCCTCTTGGAAAAATCACCCAAACCTTAGGTGGAAACAAAACCAAGCCAATTCTTCCAATCCGCCTAATCGTTACCAACCAAACGGTCCACCCTCCAACCGTACTTTCAACAACAATCCTTCTAACAATTATGGTAGTACCAACAATCTTGAAGGATTGATGTCTAAGTTCATGGCATCTCAAGAAGCTCGCATATCTAAGTTTGAAGCCGATTTCAAACAAAAGCAAAGCGAGATGACCACCAAAATTGACGCATTGTTGAAAGTTCTCAATGACCGAGAAATGGGAGCACTCCCAAGCGACACGGTCAAGAATCCGAAACTAAACGTTAATTCCATATCTTCAGTTTCGTCACCCACTTCGTGTCCACAATACTACTCGGTTAAATCAACGAGCACGTGTTTCAAACAAAACCAAATTCTTCAAAAGGACCAATCAAGCAAAACACCCGATATAGAACCGGTCAAAAGTATAGTTGAAACACCTCCTACGCAAGATCTTGACGATGAATTCAAGGAACTTCACCTTGAACGCTCCGTCATTGATGTCTTAGCTCGTGCTCCTTACTATAGTGCCCTCCTAGAAAAATATGAGAAGTTTAAACTAGGTAAAAATGGGACCGCCTTCGTTCAAAACAAGTTGCCTAAAAAGCTTGATGATCCGGGTATATTTGTTTTACCTTGTAAGATAGGAAGATCCGAAGCTTTCGACACACTAGCCGATTTAGGGTCAAGCCTCAACTTGATTCCATTATCCTTATTCACCGCTCTTAAGCTAGGAAAGTTATAGGAAACGGAGGTATTGATAGGGCTAGCGGATGGGAGTATTGCCCACCCGGTTGGAATGATTAAGGATGTAGTTGTTCACGTAGGCAGGTAAACTATATTAGCGGATTTTCACGTCCTAGGCATGGTTAGTGACACTACATGCCCATTGTTGGTAGGAAGAGGATTTTTAGCAACCGCTAGCACCATGATAGATTGTAAGGAGTCTAAGATAGCGGTAGGTGAAGGCGATACTTGGTCGGTGTACGATGTAAAGAAGCATAGTTATGATTGTGATGATGAACCGACACCGCATTGGGTAGAGATAAATAGGAGACCATCTAGATATGGACCTTGGATAGAAAGGAACTTTATAGGACCTCAATGCCCATTTTATCTAGAAAAAGATTTCGTTAAAAAAACACATTCGGTGGAACAACTCATAGCTAGAGATGAAGAGCTAGATCCCTTTGAGGACCCCTTAGTCTTTAGGAAGATGATTGAGTTCTTGAGCGTAATGCCTATTAATATAGAGATGAACAAGTGGAAAAGAGAGGGAGACAAGTGTAAATGGAGGTGGGATAAGCCACCTAAAGAAGGTGACGGATCATGGCATATAAGGATGACCTTGTATGATCCGGATGGGGAAAAGTTTGAAAGGTCATACCATACTAAGGAAACCGATAGGAAGTTGAAACCTAAGTTTGATCCAAAAGATTTCCTCAATGAGGAACTCACCCGTGTCACGTGGTAACCCATGACCTTGAATCTAGCTACAAGACTCGTAAATAAAGAAAAACGCTTCTTGGGAGGCAACCCATGTTTTGTGTGATTTTATTTTGTTTGTTTGTTAGATTTTATTTGTTTCCGTATGCATGTTTTATTTTTATTACTTGTGGCTCATGTTTCAAAGTAAATTGTGAAAATGCTTTATTTTGTTTTTAACTTCGTCTTAATTGCATATAAAGGTATTTTGCAAAAGATAAGTGTAAGGGAGATCCAAATTTGTTTATAAGAACGAAATTGAGCATGAACCACAACAATATTAAATGGACATGTGTATTAGTACTTGTTAGAGTCAAATGCTTGTATCGAGTCATAATGATGTTTTGCAGGATTTTCTAGGAAGTAGGACGAAGTTTTTCCAGAAATTTTCTGAAAACTTAACATAAGAATTTCTGCAGGTCACTTCTGACGGCGTCACGAGTTTACTCTTAATGGCGTCACGTGTAAAATTCTGGAAATTTTGCTAGTTTTGTTTATACCGGACTCTTAAAATTTTTGTTGATTCTTTAGTTTTATAAACTCCAGGAAATCTGCAAACATTCATTCCACAAGCATTATATCTTTAATTGTTTTGTTTTTATTCCTAAGTCTGGAATTACATCTAGTTGTGAGTTATCTTTGTTCGGGTTGATGCTTTGGGTTTTTGTCTGTTTTCTCAGGATTTACAGGTTATGTATGACAAGAAGATGATTTATATTATGGAAGGGAAGCTTTGATTGTTCATTTTCTTGGAGGAAGATCTAACCTGGCCACCTTATTATCCATACCGAGCGAATCAGGGGAGTATTTGATTTCTTTCGTTTTACTTATTTAACTTTTACATTCTTTACTTGAACATTGGGGACAATGTTCATCTTAAGTGTAAGGGGAGAGTAAAATGATGATACCTTACATGTACACTTTCGCTTGAGTTTGTTTTCTTTGATGGTAGATGTGTAATAAAACTATGATAAATACTTGTTAGTGCAATTTTAGCGATAAATTTAAAATTTTTTACAACATTTAGGAGTGAAACTTTAGCCATAGCAAGCGTCTCATGGATAGGAGATTGTATGACTAGCACATAACCGTACTTTCAGAAAAATTTTCCACCCAAATATGTGAGGTTCGCCTATAGATTTGATAGGAAAAGCATTTACTATTAGTGCTTATGAGTGTACCGGTAGCATTTAGATTCTAGAACTTGCGTTAGTGATGCATCCCGAGACCGTTAGTGAGACTACATTCGTGTAGTAGGATTTACTACATGATAAGAGGCATTAGGATCACCCTTGTGTTACACCCGTATCATAATTACTTGACCATTTATGTCATATTACTTGGCTAGTTAAGTCAATTAATTTTTCCCACACCCTTAGCGTTGTACTCATTTTTAGTACACGAAACCCCTAGTACACCTCTCCGAGCCTATCTTTTCGTTTCTAACTTTAAGCATCATACTTAAAGGAAGAATTTGTTACACCCCACTTAAATGTACACCCAAATCGCCTTAGCCTTCCGTGTATGCACTCATTTTTAGTGCATTATTGTTTTTTGTTAAACCCTAAGTTAACTATCTAATTGATTACATGGTTGCTAAGTTGAGTCATATCCTTGTACATATTGTTTTGGGACGATTGGGACTCATGGGTAAAGTACTTATTTTATGGAGTAATGGGGAAGAACATCATTTATTACCCCTATATGTACGTTAATCTTAAAAGTGCTCCAAGTGTTTTGATTTTCTTAATTCGAGTCATTAGATTAGTTTATTGTAAAGTATGTAAAAATTCAAGTGTAAGGGGAATGTTCATTCCCTATGATGTATTATTTTGGATGGTAGGGTAAAAGTGTATGCAAAAAAAAAAAAAAAAAAAAAAAATCGAAAAATCAAGAAAAAGAAAAAAAAGTTAGAAAAAAAAAAGAAGAAGAAAAGAGAAAAAACATATGGACTACCATCCCTTTTCATTCTATGTTCATTTTTATGTTTTTGTTATTTTTCATTTATTAGCTTAAGTCGAGTCTAGTCTTGGCTTAGCAACGCCATATTGTACATGTAATTAACCAAGATTGTTAGCTCGCCACCAGTAAAAACTTCCTTTATCTAACAAAATCGTGTATTTCATATCCCTACACCTAACGTTACAACCCTTTAAAAGACCTCTTTGATAGTTTATCCTAGGTGCTTACGCCATGTGGTGGAGGTTTGATCCTTTCCCAAGCCTATGGTAATCTATTTTGCTATGACAGGTAGTGAGAGATATCTTCCGTTTCCATATTGTAATTTATACTTTATTACACCCGAGAGATGTGAGTATTGATACGTAGGAATCGCACCAGGCTTTACCTCTCAAGGGATCTTGAGAAGCTTACAACCCCCACCAGGCAGTGTACCTGATCGTTGTAGTATAGTATAGTGACAAGTACCGGGGGATTGATCGTTCAGCTAGGAATAGTATCGCTAGGATTAGAAAACCTAAATACTAGTTCTAAAGATGAGGGATGATTATTTTTTTATTTTTATATTTTTTTGAAAGTAAGTAAAAATCTCGGGTTTGAAGGATTTGGGAGGAATTAGTTGCTAGTCAACTAACCCAAGACTAAAGATGCAATCAAAATAAAATACTAAAAATGAAAATAAACTAAATTAACTAAGGTTGTGAGCAATAAGTGGAGAAACTGTGTTTACTTAGATTTCACTACTCCCTAGACATGTTTTACACGTTAATTACTTGTTATAGTTGCATGGATGACGGATTTTATTCCTTAATACCATTCATGGGGTGGCGCACTTAACTCCCCAATCCTATGAGCTCTTATCTCCTCCTATATCATGCCCAGCACAACCATAGGGATTATAAACAGTGGCTCATGCATTAAATACAACCAATAAAACCTAGTGCACATCAGTTCATGTTTCCTAAGACGTTCAAGCATGTTACCAATTGGAAGTCTGCCAGTTTTCTTAAGCCTAACATCGAATTCATTCATCCAAAACAAATATAAACAAGTAATCAACACATAATTAACATCTAGGTTTCATTAGATCTAAGCAAACACAAGATAGATCTAGCCTAGCATGATGAAATTAAGACAAGAACAAGATATAGACAACCAACACATAGACATATTGATTTAATTAAAAGAATATTTATCTCAATTACACATGAAAGGTATCAAGGGCTTAGAACCCTTGAAAAACCTGTAAAATTCGCACCAAGTTCGTACTTAGGGTTTCTCCAAAACTTCTCTTTTTTTAATGTGAAAATTAGAAAACTATATATAGGAAATAGGGTCTGACGGCGTCAAGACAAAGCTTGTGACGCCGTCACCTCGCCGCCAAAATAATTCTCGGACTGCCTTGATCTACTTTTGACGCCGTTATGTGTTATGCATTTCCAGGCCGTCATGAATTTTACTCTTGACACCCTTCCTTGTGACGCCGTCAAATCTGTACTGGGTCATCATGGAAATTACTCTTGACGCCGTCAGAAATTACTTCTTGACGCCGTCACCTACTGTTCCCAGCAAGGAAAATTAAGACTTTGGCGTTTTCTTCACTTTTATGCTCAAAAAACGTCCGAATTGCTTCCTTTTCCAGATTTCACTCCCAAAGTACCTAAAATCACAAAAGGAACAATTTAGGGCAATATTTGATCAAATAAATTCAATTTCGGGTTTAAATGACCCCCTAAAAGTGGTTCATTTTTTGCCTCATCATATACCCTTACACTTGAGATTTGCTTGTCCTCAAGCAAATGCGCTTTTATTCTACTCAAAAGACAAGTTAGGGGTCATTTAACACTAATATAAAAGTAATTACAACAAATAATCGTTCCACTAAAGACCAATAGACAAGCACGGAGGTCGTACACTAGCACCTCACAAATAGTGTTTAGATACTCACATCTCTCGGGTGTAATAAAGTATAAATTACAATATGGAAACGGAAGATATCTCTCACTACCTGTCATAGCAAAATAGATTACCATAGGCTTGGGAAAGGATCAAACCTTCACCACATGGCGTAATCACCTAGGATAAACTATCAAAGAGGTCTTTTAAAGGGTTGTAACGTTAGATGTAGGGATATGAAATACACGGTTTTGTTGGATAAAGGAAGTTTTACTGGTGGCGAGTTAACAATCTTGATTAATTACAAGTACAATATGGCGTTGCTAAGCCAAGACTAGACTCGACTTAAGCTAATAAATGAAAAATAACAAAAACATAAAATAAACATAGAATGAAAAGGGATGGTAGTCCGTATGTTTTTTCTCTTTTTCTTTTTCTATATATATATATATATATATTTTTTTTGTGCATACACTCTTACCCTACCATCCAAAATAATACATCATAGGGAATGAACATTCCCCTTACACTTGAATTTTTACATACTTTACAATAAACTAATCTAATGACTCGAATTAAGAAAATCAAAACACTTGGAGTACTTTTAAGATTAACGCACATACGGGGGTAATAAATGATGTTCTTCCCCATTACTCCATAAAATAAGTACTTACCCATGAGTCCCAATCGTCACAAAACAATATGTACAAGGATATGACTCGACTTAGCAACCATGTAATCAATTAGATAGTTAACTTAGGGTTTAACAAATAACAATAATGCACTAAAGATGAGTGCATACACGGAAGGCTAAGGCGATTTGGGTGTACATTTAAGTGGGGTGTAACAAATTCTTCCTTTAAGTAAAATGCTTAAAGTTAGAAACGAAAAGATAGGCTCGGAGGGGTGTACTAGGGGTTTCGTGTACCAAAAATGAGTACAACGCTAAGGGTGTGGGAAAAATTAGTTGACTTAAATAGTCAAGTAATATGACTTAAAGGGTCAAGTAATCATAATACGGGTTTAACACAAGGGTGATCCTAATGCCTCTTATCATGTAGTAAATCCTACTACACGAATGTAGTCTCACTAGCGGTCTCGGGATGCATCACTAACGCAAGTTCTAGAATCTAAATGCTACCGGTACACTCATAAGCACTAATAGTAAATGCTTTTCCTATCAAATCTAAAGGCGAACCTCACATATTTGGGTGGAAAATTTTTCTGGATATACGGTTATGTGCTAGTCATACAATCTCCTATCCATGAGACGCTTGCTAAGGCTAAAGTTTCACTCCTAAATTTTGTAAAAAATTTTAAATTTGGCGCTAAAATTGCACTAACAAGTATTTCTCATCGTTTTATTACACATCTACCATTAAACAAAACAAACTCAAGCGAAAGTGCATATGTAAGGTATCATCTTTTTACCCTCCCCTTACACTTAAGATGAACATTGTCCCCAATGTTCAAGTAAAGAATGTAAAAGTTAAAAAGTAAAAAGAATGAAATCAAATACTCCCCTGATTCGCTCGGTATGGATAATAAGGTGGCCAGGTTAAATCTTCCTCCAAGAAAATGAACAATCAAAGCTTCCCTTCCAGAATGTAAATCATCTTCTTGTCATACATAACCTGTAAATCCTGAAAAAAATAGACAAAATAACCTCGCGTAAAATCGGCGGCATCCTATATAAGTTATTAAATCCTAGAAAACAAGATAAGATATAATGCTTGTGGAATGAAGTTTACAGATTCCCTGGAGATTATAAAACTCAATAATTCACAAAAACCATAAGACTCCGTTAGAAAAACAAATCCGGTAAAAGTTCCAGATTTTTTACACGTGACGCCGTCAAGAGTTAACTCGTGACGCCGTCAGAAGTGACCTGCAGAAATTCTTATGTTAAGTTTCCGAAAAATTTCTGGAAAAACTTGGTCCTACTTCCTGGAAAATCCTGCAAAACTTCATTATGACTCAATACAATCATTTGACTCTAACAAATACGAATACACATGTTCATTTAATATTGCGGAGAATCATGTTCGGTTTTTTTCTTAAAAACATATTTGGGGTTTCCCCTTACACTTATCTTTTGCAAAAATACTTCTAGGTGGAGTTAAGACTAGGCCAAAACAACAAAGTAAAGTATTTCCACTATTTAGTTTAGAAACATGATCTACCAACAATAAAAAAAAGCATGCATACGGAAGCAAATAACAAACAAACAAAATAAAATCACACAAAACATGGGTTGCCTCCCAAGAAGCGCTTTTCTTTATTTACGAGTCTTGTAGCTATACTCAAGGTCATGGGTTACTATGTGACCTCATCATTGGTTCCACTCTCTAGGTCGTCTTCTAAACCAGTTTTGTATTCCGGACCTAGTTGCAAGCATTCTTTGTAGAAACCAAGCATCCTATTCTTTACATACTCTACTCCTCTACGTCTATCCTCCTCATTCCTATAATAAGCCGCTTGCTTGTGTTCCTTTTCGAAATTAGAGAGAAGGCGGTATTGCTCAATCTTGTATGGCATTTGATAGGCAACCTCATCATTCTCTTCCTTGAATCTAACTATCCCTAAAGTTGGATCATAACTCATCCTAGTGGCCTCAACAAATGGTTTTCCAAATATTATTTGGCTTAGGCAAGCATCTATCACTAGACGAGTGTCTTCAACTATCATAAAATCGATCTCATAGGTGAGATTCCCTATAATCACATGCAATCCCTTCACTCTTCCTGCAAAATTACTTATCAAATTCCTATTGGGCATCATCCTAAAATTAAGTTGCTTCTTCATCACCCAATTGTAATAAGTCCCAGTCATGATGTTCACGGCGGATCTAGGGTCGATGTAAGCTTTCCATATATGCATGTGCCCGATATTGCATGGTATGTTAATGTTAGAGGGGTCTCCCATTTTGATAAGGGGGTGCCAAGGATATATGGTCTCTCGGGACTATCGAATAACTCCTTATGGTATTCCCGTTCTTCCTTGGTGGGCAACTTATCAAAGTACTTTTCTATAGGCTCTACCTCCTCTAATTCCTCTTTCCTATTAACCTCAACTTCCCTACTCTCATCCTTAGTCTCGGCTTCTACTCTAACTCCATCCTTGTCACTCTCTTCTATCTCCTTATCTATTGGCTTAATGGTGACAACATTGACAAAGTGGACATGTTTGGATGATGAGGGGTCCTTAATTTAGATTCCATTATTGGTGTTCCTAGTGTCCTTCCTAGGTGTGACTAACGCTTGGTTGTTGAGGGCTTTCAACAAGTTGTCAATCTTGTTGGTCATCTCCGTTTGTTGTTGGTTGAATTCGGTTTCAAACCTAGCTATGCGAGCTTCCTGAGATGCCATGAACTTAGACATCAACCCTTCAAGATTGTTGGTACTACCATAGTTCTTAGAAGGATTGTTGAAAGTACGGTTAGAGGGTGGACCGTTTGGTTGATAACGATTAGGCGGATTGGAAGAATTGGGTTGATTTTGTTTCCACCTAAGGTTTGGGTGATTTTTCCAAGAGGGGTTGTATGAATCACCGTAAGTGTTTGGCTCGGGCTTGAAAGTGTACCAATTATCTCCCGCTTCGTCGGTACGTGTGGATGCATAGTCCGCAAAAGCTGTTCCGGGGAGTTCCACACAATCACGAGTGTCATGGGGACCACTACATAATTCACATGAAGAAGTGATTTTGTTCACTTGGCTTGAAGGTTTAGGAGCTTCGTAAGATTTCATGAGAAACTTGACTTGGTCCTCAAGTTCCATGATCCTACGGTCGGGAGTGCTAGAGTTGTTCGAAGGCAAAGATATTGCCTTGACCGTTTTGTTCAAATCACGGGGATCATTCCAACTTTCGTTGTCATAGAGAGCAAGATCTTCTATGAGTTCCCATGATTGTTCCGCACTTAGATCACGTAGCTTACCACTGGCCGATTGGTCAATGGCTCGCCTCGTGGAGATATCGATATGGTCATAAAAAATTTGGACTTGGAGCCAAAGATCTATGCCATGATGAGGGACTTTTTGGAGTAAGTCCTTGAAACGAGTCCATGCTTCATAAAGAGATTCATTTTGACGTTGTTGGAACATCAAGATGTCATTTCTAAGCTTAGTAGTTCTCCCCGGTGGGAAAAATTGAGCAAGGAAACGAGTGGTGAGATCATCCCATGTGGTGATGGATCCCGCGGGTAAACGCTCAAGCCATTGACTAGCTTGATCCCATAGAGAGAATTGGAATAGGCGTAATCGGGTTGTCTCTCTAGTTGCGACATCTAGGTCTATGGAATCTACGATTTTGAGGAAGTCCTTAAGATGTTGGTTTGGATCTTCGGAACGAAGTCCATGGAATGCACATCCGCTTTGCACCAACTGGATGGTGTCGGATCGCAAGGGAGTCACATTGGCTCCGGTGAGCTCAATGGTGTTTCGGTAGCCTTGGTGGCTAGGTCGGGAATACTCTCCTAAGGTTCGGGGCCTAAGAGGTTCTAGTGGTGGGTTTTGTTGTGGTGGGATGACGGGTTCAAGGATGTTCCCATCGTTCATGATGTCGGGTGGTGAAGAGTTACGAACAAAAACACAAAGAAATAAGATAGACTAAAGAAAACCTAAAAATAAAAAATAAAATCTTACTAGAAAGGAATCTAGCAAGTAGACCTAATAAAAAGAGATTCTAACCTAGACAATAACTATTCCCCGGCAACGGCGCCAAAAACTTGATACGTGGGAATCGCACCAGGCTTTACCTCTCAAGGGATCTTGAGAAGCTTACAACCCCCACCAGGCAGTGTACCTGATCGTTGTAGTATAGTATAGTGACAAGTACCGGGGGATTGATCGTTCAGCTAGGAATAGTGTCGCTAGGATTCGAAAACCTAAATACTAGTTCTAAAGATGAGGGATGATTATTTTTTTATTTTTATATTTTTTTGAAAACAAGTAAAAATCTCGGGTTTGAAGGATTTGGGCGGAATTAGTTGCTAGTCAACTAACCCAAGACTAAAGATGCAATCAAAATAAAATACTAAAAATGAAAATAAACTAAATTAACTAAGGTTGTGAGCAATAAGTGGAGAAAATGTGTTTACTTAGATTTCACTACTCCCTAGACATCTTTTACACGTTAATTACTTGTTATAGTTGCATGGATGACGGATTGTATTCCTTAATACCATTCATGGGGTGGCACACTTAACTCCCCAATCCTATGAGCTCTTATCTCCTCCTATACCATGCCCAACACAACCATAGGGATTATAAACAGTGGCTCATGCATTAAATACAACCAATAAAACCTAGTGCACATCAGTTCATGTTTCCTAAGACGTTCAAGCATGTTACCAATTGGAAGTCTGCTAGTTTTCTTTAGCCTAACATCGAATTCATTCATCCAAACAAATATAAACAAGTAATCAACACATAATTAACATCTAGGTTTCATTAGATCTAAGCAAACACAAGATAGATCTAGCCTAGCATGATGGAATTAAGACAATAACAAGATATAGTCAACCAACACATAGACATATTGATTGAATTAAAAGAATACTTATCTCAATTACACATGAAAGGTATCAAGGGCTTAGAACCCTTGAAAAACCTGTAAAATTCGCACCAAGTTCGTACTTAGGGTTTCTCCAAAACTTCTCTTTTTTTAATGTGAAAATTAGAAAACTATATATAGGAAATAGGGTCTGACGGCGTCAAGACAAAGCTTGTGACGCCGTCACCTCGCCGCCAAAATAATTCTCGGACTGCCTTGATCTACTTTTGACGCCGTCATGTGTTATGCATTTCTAGGCCGTCATGAATTTTACTCTTGACGCCCTTCCTTGTGACGCAGTCAAATCTGTACTGGGTCGTCATGGAAATTACTCTTGACGCCGTCAGAAATTACTTCTTGACGCCGTCACCTACTGTTCCCAACAAGGAAAATTAAGACTTTGGCGTTTTCTTCACTTTTATGCTCCAAAAACGTCCGAATTGCTTCCTTTTCCAGATTTCACTCCCAAAGTACCTAAAATCACAAAAGGAACAATTTAGGGCAATATTTGATCAAATAAATTCAATTCCGGGCTTAAATGACCCCCTAAAAGTGGTTCATTTTTCGCCTCATCAAGTATCTAAACACTAGTTGTGAGGTGTTAGTGTATGACCTCCGTGCTTGTCTTTGGTCTTTAGCGGAACGATTATTTGTTGTAATTACTTTTATATTAGTGTTAAATGACCCCTAACCTGTATTTTGAGTAGAATAAAAGCGCATTTGCTTGAGGACAAGCAAATCTCAAGTGTAAGGGTATATGATGAGGCAAAAAATGAACCACTTTTAGGGGGTCATTTAAGCCCGGAATTGAATTTATTTGATCAAATATTGCCCTAAATCTTTCCTTTTGTGATTTTAGGTACTTTGGGAGTGATATCTGGAAAAGGAAGCAATTCGGACGTTTTTGGAGCATAAAAGTGAAGAAAACGCCAAAGTCTTAATTTTCCTTGCTGAGAACAGTAGGTGACGGCGTCAAGAAGAACATCATGACGGCGTCAAGAGTAATTTGCATGACGGCCCAGTACAAACGTAAAAGCGTCACAAGTAGAGCGTCAAGAGTAAAAGACGTGACGGCCTGGAAAACCTTAACACGTGACGGCGTCAGATGAAGAT
Source organism: Artemisia argyi (assembly GCA_030686995.1). Taxonomy (NCBI): domain Eukaryota; kingdom Viridiplantae; phylum Streptophyta; class Magnoliopsida; order Asterales; family Asteraceae; genus Artemisia; species Artemisia argyi. Next base: position 120,385,074 of record CM060677.1, on the reverse strand, counting down.
TAAGGCAGTCCGAGAAGTATTTTGGCGGCGAGATGACGGGATCACCAATTTGGTCTTGACGCCGTCAGCCTCAATTTCCTATATATAGTTTTCTAATTTTCATTCATTAAAAAAAGAGAAGTTTTGGAGAAACCCTAAGGCCGAACTTATTACGAATTTTACAGGTTTTTCAAGGGTTCTCAGCCCTTGAACCCTTTCATGTGTAATTGAGATAAGTATTCTTTTAATTCAATCAATATGTCTATGTGTTGGTTGTCTATATCTTGTTCTTGTCTTAATTCCATCATGCTAGGCTAGATCTATCTTGTGTTTGCTTAGATCTAATGAAACCTAGATGTTGATTATGTGTTGATTACTTGTTTATGGTTGTATTGGATGAATGATTTCGATGTTAGGCTTAAGAAAACTGGCAGATCTCCAATTGGTAACATGCTTGAACGTCTTAGGAAACATGAACTGACGTGCACTAGGTTTTATTGGTTGTATTTAATGCATGAGTAAATTCTAATGATCCCATGTTAGGAGCTTCTTAGCCGGCTCGACATAGGAGTGAAGTAGGCACTTATAGGATTGGGGAATTAAGTGCGCCACCCCATGAATGGTATTAAGGAATAAAATCCGTCATCCATGCAACTATAACAAGTAATTAACGTGTAAAAGATATCTAGGGAGTAGTGAAATATAAGTAAACACAACTTCTCCACTTATTGCTCACAACCTTAGTTAATTTAGTTTATTTTCATTTCTAGTATTTTATTTTGATTGCATCTTTAGTATTGGGTTAGTTGACTAGCAACTAATTCCGCCCAAATCCTTAAAACCCGAGATTTTTACTTGCTTTCTAAAAAAAATATGAAAATACAAAAAATAATCATCCTTCATCTCTAGAACTAGTATTTAGGTTTTCTAATCCTAGCGACACTATTCCTAGCTGAACGATCAATCCCCCGATACTTGTCACTATACTATACTACAACGATCAGGTACACTGCCTAGTGGGGGTTGTAAGCTTCTCAAGATCCCTTGAGAAGTAAAGCCTGGTGCGATTCCCACGTATCAACATGTATGTAGCAACAACTACATTCTTTACTGGAAGACTAACAAGGAATTGACTGTTTGTCCAACTTGTGGGATATCAAGATGGAAGGTGGATAATAAGACACGTAAAGTGTGTGAAAACATTCCGGAAAAGGTCATGTGATACTTTCCAATTATACCAAGACTACAACGACTCTTTAAGTTAGAGAGTATTTTAGAAGATCTAAGATGGCACGCCACAAGGAGGGTAACAGATGGTGTTTTACGTCACCCTGCAGATTCACAGGCATGGCGTACCATAGATGAAAAATTCCCCCACTTTGCTGAAGATCTGAGAAATCTACGGCTAGGAATATTGGCTGATTGGGTTGACGTCAACTCAGGAACTAGGCATCACAGTGTATGGCCAGTTTTATCTGTCATATACAACCTTCCTCCATGGTTTTGTATGAAAAGAAAGTTTATCATGCTTTCGGTATTGATATCGGGATACCCGGGAAATGATATCAATATATTTTTAGAACCGTCGGTTAATGATCTGCATACCTTATTCGAGGATGGGGTTGATACATATGGTGCCTGTACAAAAGAAAAGTTTAAACTGCGTGCCTCTGTGTTATGGATGATAAATGATTACCCTACACTTGGTACATTATGTGGCTGCCCATACAGTGGATTCAAAGGTTGTGTAGTATGTAGGAAAGATACACACTGTGTTAGACTTTCCGCCTCATCCAAGCAAAGTTATGCTGGACACAGACGATATCTACTATACAGCCATGTGTTCAGAAAGCAAACGGCAGTGTTTAATGGAAAAGAAGATTTTCAGCGTGCTCCAACTCTATTGACTGGGGAACAAATATACAACGAGGTACAACTAATTGAAAATAAGTGGGGAAAAGGAAAATGAACAAACAATAACACCTCGAATAACCAAGAAGATATGAGAGGCTGTGGTGGGAAGATTACAACGCAGAAAAGGAAAACAACAGAAGCAGAGGGTAGTGCAAGCCAAGTAAATGAACCATATTGGAAGAAATTCAACATTTGGTATCGAAAGCTAAAGTATTGGAGGCATAATGCTGTTCCACATTGTATTAACTTCATGCATGTTGAAAAGAATGTTGCTGAGAGTCTAGTCAGAACTTTGATGAATGTTCCTGGAAAGACAAAAGATGGAATGAATGCTCGATTGGATCTGGAAGAGTTGCGGATAAAAAAAGAGTTGTTTGCTAGGAAAGAAACAAACAAAACAACACTACCTCCAGCAGGTTACACATTAACGAATGCTGGAAAAAACATCTTTTGTGAAACGTTAAGCAACATCAGGGTACCACAAGGCTATTGTTCAAATTTCTCTAGTTTGGTCAGCCAAAATGATAAGAAGCTCATTGGCCTTAAATCGCATGACTATCACATGCTAATGCAAGAGTTTTTGCCCATTGCTATACGTTCAATCATGCACCCACCCACACGATTTGCTATTATCAGGTTTTGCTTTTTCTTTAAAGCTATATGTAGGAAAGAAATCATATTGCAAGAACTAGATAATATGCAACAAGAACTTGTTGTGACATTGTACCTTCTCGAGAAGTTCTTTCCTCCGTCATTTTTTGATATTATGATAAACTTGACAGGGCACCTAACTAGGGAGGTAAAATTATGTGGTCCCGTATGCTTTCGGTGGATGTATCCCTTCGAAAGATGTATGAAGGTTATTAAAGGACATGTGCGAAACATAAATAGACCAGAGGGATGCATTACTGAGGAGACTATCGCGGAAGAAACAATAGAGGTTTTTAGCGGGTATCACAAAACCATGAAAACTATTGGTATCCCACCTGATAAACATGTAACCAATGAAAATGAGGATGGAAAGCCATTGTCGGCCAGAAAATCAAATGTACTTACCAGAGATGTCTTTTAGAAAGCACATTTGTATGTAATACAGAATACAGATGAAATTGTGCCGTATATCGAGTAAGTATTACTAACACATGTCTATTTCGTTTCTTAAAATGTTGTATCAAATATAATAATCAAATACATTGTTTTGTTTCAGCCGACACAAGCGATTTTTGAAAACAAAATACCCGGGTAGAAAAATTGCATTGCTGGAGAATGAGCACACTAAATCTTTTGCTAAGTAGTTACACGAAGAGGTAATTACTCGTATGTTGTTTATACTACTTTTTTGTTTGTTGATAAATATAAGTGAGTTGTTCCTGCAATTTAAAGTTAATATATACTTGTAATGAAATTCAGGTTGAGAGAGAGTTAGCGATATCCAAAGATTATGTATCAGAAACTGTGAGGTGGATATCAATTAGACCACGCGCCTACGTAGTGAAATACGAGGCATATAACATCAATGGGTATACATTTCGTACGAAAAGTAATGATGGCATAGTTTACCAGAACAGTCGGGTTAGTGTTGAGGCAGCAGATCTTCACATATCCAAAGAAGTTCTAACCACAAGAAAAACATTTTATTATGGGATTTTACAAGAGATATGGGTACTAGATTACCGTTTCAGGCAAATTCCTCTTTTCAAATGTGATTGGGTTAATTCAAAAAATGTTGGGGTCAAACGCGATACTCTTGGTTACACATTGGTAGACCTGAATAATCTAGGCCACAAGAATGATCCATTCATATTAGCTTCACAAGCACGACAAGTGTTTTATGTGAAAAACCAGGCAGATAAAAAATTGTCTATTGTCTTTAAAACACCTACCAAGAATTACAAAGATACGTATGACGATGTCGATGAGGAATTTAGTACAGTCATTCACGAGCAAAATGATAACATATTACCGCGAATAAATCCACAAGCAAAAGATGCCTACTATCCAACCGACTGTGAAGGTATTGTTATACGAAAATCAAAGTGAAGCACGTGTCATTCTCAAGTTGTAACACTCTGTTAAGGGATTTATTTTTGTCTGCAGAACCTATTTAAGTTTTTGTTTTGCTGCAAATACTCTTTTAAAGGATTTATGTTGTTGTTGTTGTTGTTGTTGTTGTGTTAATTGTTTAGTTCGTACTTGCGAATACTCTTTTAAAGGATTCCATATTATACAAAACTATAACTTCTGGCAGCATAAATTGTGTACTAGCAGTATTAACTATGTACTAGCAGTAGTAAACACCCTGCATATTTTTGTTACAGTTGTCTTGTATATGTAGTTTTCATGTATGTGGTTATGCTTTTATATAGTGCAGAGTTGAAAAAAAAACAGTGTTTGGTACGAAAGATTCTCAATTTCAGGCACTTTGTTGAAAAAACAGTGGTTGAAAAAGTAGTCAATGTGCAGTCATGACTAATAGACTGAACTCAATTAAGTGAATATCAAATTACATAAGTTATCAGAAATGTGTGACCATATTTATCGAATTGTGACTACGCTTAAATAATGTGTGACAAAATATGACTATGATTTAGTCACACAAAAACTCAATGTGACTAATATCAAGGTTAATGATAACTCATGACTTCACACTTTGCTATAAATAATAGTCACATGAATATTTCACAATGTGACTATTTTGAATGTATTGGTCACATATAATACTCTTATAATGTGGCCATAAACATCATTTAGATACACATTTGTGATATGCTGTGACTATTGTAAAGCCTATAGTCACATGATCGTGCTTCAATTAAGTGTAACTATACACATTAGGATTTGGCAAGCAAACACACACTAAACTTTAGACACACATATTAACTTACGTGACCATATGTATCAAATTTTCGTTACACTTAATCATGTTTCTATGGTTTAGTGTGACCATATATGACATTTGGTCACACTCGTCAAGTGCGTGACATATATTTGTCACTATTAAATGCATATCATGACTAACGCTTCAAACTTACTTTTCAGTTGTCACACATTTCAAACACTATGTGGCTAAATATTCAGCAAAGAATAGCAGTTACGTTTAAATAATGTGTGACAAACTTGACTATATAATTTAGCCACATACACAATTACCTCATGTGACCGTATATCTATTTTGGTCACACTTTTCAATTGTGTGACATATATTTGTCACATATGTACATATATAGTGTGACTAATGTTTCAAGCTGATTTGTATCTGTCACACGTCCCGAATTAAAAGTGACTAAAATGTCGAAAAATATTTACCAGTTACCCTCTGGTTACATATATACACAAATGTGTGACATATATTTTACGAAATGGTCACACAAGTCGGATCAAGTGTGGCTGTTTATTTTATTCTGGTACATTTAGTTATGTAAAAATGTTACCGTGTGACCGTTCAAAATCGACCATGTGTGACGAAAGGCAGTTTTTGTACCAGTGTCTAGATAAGGCGATACCATATGGCATGTTGTTGACTCATCTTTTAGGTATGTCATGAGCTCATCCCCTCAACTCCGTAATGGTCAATACTCACTTGTCGAACCCGTCATGGTTCCCTTGACCCAAAACACATATGTCTCTCTTTACTGGAAATGTTCATCAAATCAACTCGATCACAGTAAAAATTCCATCCCATACTATGATGTCTTATCAAGTGATGATGAGTAAGTGCAGGAAGTTACGGGGGTGCTCAAGTCAATGGAGTAATAGGAAAAATTATTTATGGTTATTTGAGCATATTTAAGACATGTTATCCTTGTGTTAGTCTGAATGATTAACTCTTTTATCTAATATGTGTGATTAAGCTCAATAACTTACTTAAATGAATTATATGCTTTCTTGGATGCTAGCTCTTTTGTCTTCTTTGATAGCATGCTTATAACTCGTTTTTGATATTTGCATAATAATCTTTAAATGCTAGAACTAGCTTTGTATGGGTCAATTTTGGCAAAATAATCTTTAGTGATTTGAGGCACTAAAATTTCCTGCAAATAGTCCCCCTATAACACCTCTCTAGATGTCCAAAAACTAGGTTCTGCAGGAACATTCGTGATCATCAGGTCACGGTACTGTTAAATATGGTACGATACCGTTAAATTTAATGGTACCGTGTCCAATTTAGTGGTACCATACCCCAGATTGACGAATTTTTCCTATTCACTCTAGATTCCTACATCCATATCCTCAAAATCTTCAAAGTATTGCAACCTCTCATGCATCTTAAGATTCCTTTAGACCATCCTAGGACATCCCCAATAACTTTAATTTAAACCACACCACCTTTGCTTTTATAAGGTCTCATCATTGCAAGCATTTCTTGCAACTCACCCTCACCTTCAACCTTTCCTTACACACATACCATGTATTCCACTCAAACTTCATCAACTCATACTTCAAAGAGATCTAGGATCATCAATAGACCACCAAACAATAATGATGAGGAAATCATCACACCACCTTCCTAAATTACTCCTCATTCGCAAAATTGGACAATAATATACCAAATTCAGCATCACCACACTCATCACACCTATAATCATCACCACGATGCTCACCATGATTCATGGGCCAATCTATTCAACCTCATAAGATTGATATACATAGTGCTAGCCGCCTATGTCATTCTCTTTTGGTAACCTCATCATCATCACCATCCAATAGCCCATTCAACTAAACACCTTCATGTCTAGTACTCAAGAATAAACACTTACGACCTTTTTTTGGACAAGAAGCAAATCTTAGGGCCTCTCAAGTCACTAAAGATGACTACGTGCTTCTTGTTGTTTTAGTTTTGTTACTTCTTGTACTTACACTTTTATGTGTGATTATCTTTCACTTTTAATGCATGGGCTTATCGTTTGTTTGTGGTTGGACTGTTTTTTTTGTGTCACTTTTGGTTGGATTAGCATTTTCATGTTTAGACTTCTTAGCCAACTTATATTATGGTTGGATATTTTTTTCTTTAATGCTACATGTTAGATATCGTATCTGTGTCATCTAACCTTGTTTTATAGCATCATCCATTGCTCGATTCCTTGGTATGCTCCAAATGAGGGGGAATATACATCAAGGGGGAGCCTTAGCAGTCTTTTTGCTTCGACAAAAGGGGGGGAGAAATGGGATATAAACTCAATTAAAAACTTGTTAAAATTAGTTTTCACATAAAATGAGTTTATTTTTTTGTCATCATCAAAAGAGGGGAGATTGTTGATGCAAATAATGTCTAAAAACGTTATTCTTATCTTTCGATACCTCTACGTTTTGATGATAACAAAATGTGAAAACATTTTACGTTAAAATTAACGTAAACAAGTTTTTAATCGAAATATCCGGTTTCTACACAAATCATTCTAGGTATGAGCAAATAAATCGACTACTTGACAAATGAACAAAGAAGTAAATTTGTGTTTTAAACTTGACAATTTTTAATGTGACAAAACATTCTTTTCAAAAATATATTTTACAAATTATTTTTGAATTTTAAAGAAATGTTTTATTTGGATAAATAAATTTAAAAAGCTTAACAACTATTTTCCCCCTCAAATTAGCTCCAAACTTTCCAAAATAAACCTTCACCACTAAAAACAAAAAGGAGAGCATTTTTTCTGGCATGGTACCACTAAATTTAGTGGTAGCGTGTGAACTTTAGCGGTACCGTGTACCCATAACGGTCAGATTTTCATTTCCTATAAATACCACCTCACTTCACTGATTTTACTCATCCTTTTTCACACAAAACTTTCTGTATTCCATTCTTCTTTCTCACTTACATTTCTTTGATCATTAGTTAGTTTTCTTTTGTTTAAAAAGTGATCCTTTCATCTGACCAAAGATCACCTACATTCCTCTACTAGTCAAGAGAAGAATACATAGTGTCAAGAAGACACAAAGTGTTAGAGTCTTTGTGTAGTGCACTTGCATTACTTATTGTTTGCTTGATTGTATCTTGATATACATCAAGTGCTGTAATCTTGTTTAAACTATCTTGTGTTGATCATTGTGATCTTGTTAAGATCTTGAGGATCTCTTATAGCTAGTGTGTTAGTGTATTGATCAAGTGGATCAAGGGTAGATTGTGTTGATTGAGTGGATTGTGTAGATTGTGTGAGGATCATGTGGATCGTGTAAGAAGTTAGGATTGTGTGGATCATGTGAGAAGTTAGGATCGTGATAGATTGGTACTAGCTAAGATTAGTACTCGACATTTAGCTTAGTGTCGGAAAATAACGTAAGCGACGTTGTATGGTTTTCTCCGCCTGAAGGGAGGTTGTTGACATAGTGCTTATAACTCTCGAGTTGGGTACTCGGGGAGTGGAGTAGGGCGAAGAAGAGCTTCGTGACCGAACCATATAAATCACTTATCTCAGTTTGATCTTTCCATCTTTATTTTTATTTTTTTATTTCCATTGCTTGTTAGTATTAGTTTAGTGTTGTGTTCATATTTGTGTTGGTTGATTTCATCTACATACGAATCAAGGTTTTTCACAAAGCAAACTTTTATAACTAGAGAAAAAGTTGGTAAACTATTCAACCCCCCTTCTAGTTACCCACAATTATCGCAAGTTGCACAAAATTAACCAACTTTTTGGACGAACATTTGCAGTTGAGCTAGCATATCGTAATCTCTTATCGATTGCCCCGTTTCCTTCTTAAAGTACTAACAACCATCCAAAACCCATGACTTTTTTGCGCATTCCTTTAGCACTATTTTGTGTGTGTTGGCCCAAAACTTTACAAAACATTATTTCTTCCTCAGAAGTCCATAGAACTTTAACACCATCTTCTTTTGTAAACATATTTTTTGACATCTTTTTTATGGCTTCTTTTTTACGATAATGATCTCTTCGACTGGTGAGTCTTCTTGAACGAGTTCAGAGGGACCACCCGAAGCTTGAGTAAGAGAATAACGTTGAGAACCAAAAATGGGTCCAAAACTTCTATGTCATCAACTTTAAAAGGTTCAATCGGAGAAAAAAATTGAGTTTGGTTCGTTGGTGGTGACGATGAATCGCGATACACGGGTGGTGAGGACGAAGGATACATTTGTGGATGAAATGAAGTTTGTTGTTGTTGTTGGTACATTTCTTGGTTGAACGGAGATACCAACAATTTGTTTGGGAAAAAAGTTGTTGTGATTTTGTGATGTAAACAAAATTCGGGTTGAAAAGTAACGGTTGGTGATTGACCTAAACGGAAATTGTAATTGGGTGTTGGAACGTTTTGTCGGCGACTTGTTTTTTGATGGGGATTTGGGACTTTTTGAGACTTTTTTTTTTTCGTGGAGAGTATAAAGAATATATATAGAAAAAAAATGTTTGAAAGCGTAAATAAAAATGAAAGAGTATCAGAGTATTTTTAGTGATGAAATTATTTAAATTTTAAAATATTTTTTTTAAACGCCACCAAGGGTCATTTTTTGGCCGTTAGGTTTTCTTTTCTCCTCACCAACACGGTCTATGGGAAGACCAACATCTCACAAACAACATGACAGATGCGTCATGGGAGTCTGTGTTTTAACGTCGACGTGTCAGTGGAATTGAAGCACACGTGGGTCGGGCCCTGTTACACCCATTCGTAGTGTATAAATTGGAGATGGTATAATGATAAACTATACGAGAAATTTCGACTACTTGTGTCCTAACTCATGTGTATGAAGAAATAAAAACGAGAGTAAACTACACCGTTCGTTCTTGTGGTTTGCGTTGACCGCTGCCTGTGGTCCTTTGACCAAAATAATTGCACCTTTCATCCTTAACTCAGAAACGTTATGCACCATTAGTCCCTCCCTCTAACAGGGTGGACTAACGCTCGTTAACTTGTTTGCTTATGAGGGTATAATAGTCATTTTGCACTATAAGGATGAATGGTGCAAGGACGAACGGTGCATTTTTTCGCTTTTAGTCCCTTTTTTAATGCTTTCTTCCGTTTTTTACGTTTTCGCCCCGTTTTCGTCCGTTTTTTTTACGTTTTCGCCTATTTTCGTCTGTTTTTTAACGTTTTCATCCCGTTTTTTACGTTTCCATCCACTTTTTTTTTTACGTTTTCGCCTGTTTATTTTACATTTTCGTTCGGTTTTTACGTTTTCATATGTTTTTTACGTTTTCGGCTGTTTATTTACGTTTTCTTTCTTTTTTTTACGTTTTCATCTGTTTATTTTACGTTTTCGCCCTTTTTTTACGTGTTCGTCCATTTTTTTACGTTTTCGTCCATTTTTTAATGTTTTCGTCCATTTTTTACGTTTTCGTCTGTATTTTTACGTTTCCGTCCGTATTTCTACGTTTTCGTCTGTTTTTTTACGTTTTCGTCTGTTTTTTTTTACATTTTCGTCTATTTATTTACGTTTTCATCCGTTTTTTATGCTGTCGTATGTTTTTTTATGGTTTCGCCCGTTTTATCATGTTGTCGCCTTTTTTTTTACATTTTCGTTCGTTTTTTTATGTTGTCATCTGTTTTTTAAAGTTTTCGTCCGTTTTTTTACGTTTTCGTCTTTTTTTGACATTCTCGTCTGCTTTTTTACATTTTCATCCGGTTTTTTATGTTGTCATCTATTTTTTTACGTTTTCGCCCGTTTTATTATGTTGTCGCCTGTTTTTTTACGTTTTCGTCCCTTTTTTCCTGTTGTCGTCTGTTTTTTTTACGTTTTTGTCTGTTTTTTACGTTTTTGTCTGTTTTTTACGTTTTTTTCTTTTTTTTTTTACATTTTCGTCTTTTTTTTTACGTAAAAAAACAAACAAAAACGTAAAAAAATGGATAGAAAAGATGAAAACAAATAAGAATTGATAAAAACGTAAGAAAACCGGAAAAAAATATAAAAAATGGGATGAAAATGTAAAAGAAGCCGACGGATGAAAACGTAAAAGATGAAAACAGATGAAAACGTAAAAAAATGGGATGAAAACGTAAAAAAAGGACAAAAACGGACGAAAACGTAAAAAAAACAGACGACAACATAAAAAACGGACCAAAACGTAAAAAAACGGGCGAAAACGTAAAAAAACAGTCAAAAATGTAAAAATACGGACGAAAACGTAAAAAGGGCAAAAACGTAAAAATGGACAAAAACGTAAAAAACGAATGAAAAACGTAAAAATGGACAAATACGGACGGAAACGTAAAAAGGGCGAAAACGTAAAAAAAATAGATGAAAACGTAAAAACCGGAAGAAAACGTAAATTAAACAGGCGAAAACGTAAAAAAAAATGGATGAAAACGTAAAAAACGGGATGAAAACGAAAAAAACGGATGAAAACGGACGAAAACAAACGAAAACGTAAAAAAGGACAAAAACGGGCGAAAACGTAAAAAAACATAAGAAAGCGTTAAAAAACGGATTAAAAGCGAAAAATTGCACTGTTCGTCCTTATAGTGCGAAATGACGATTATACCCTCATAAGCAAACAAGTTAACAAGCGTTAGTCCACCACGTTAGAGAGAGAGACTAATGGTGCATAACGTTTTTGAGTTAAGGATGAACGGTATAATTTTTTTGGTCAAAGGACCACAGGTTGCGGTAACACAAACCACAAGGACGAAATAGTTTACTCTAAAAACGATGGCAAAAAGCTTTGGGAAGGAGAACAAGAACAAACACATGGGTACCAAGCATTCATAATATTAATGCATCTTGACCACGGTAAGGGTTATTTTGAACTTCAAAATTTTGATTACTACAACCAAGAGAATGACGAATAAATATATGCATGGAGTAACTCTTTTCGACAAATTTTGTACTAGAAATTACAGCTAGTAATCACGAATATATTGTGGGTATATATTTCCGAAGCTTGATAAACGAGGAAACATTATTCTTATTGTTGAGGTATTTAGAAAGCTTTTATGACGTATGCGGATACGCTTATGAATAAAATCGCGTAAATGGAGTTGAGTTATTGGTTTCGGAAGATTTTTAAACCATTTTTAGAACGAACTAAATTTTAACCATGGAATCCAAATAACGTGAATTGGGTTTTATGTTAGTCTGTTTTTGAGGGGTAGTTAAGATATGATGTGGAAAACTTTAGATTTCAGCTTAGGCTTGTAGCATCAAAATGAGCTGAAATGAAGTCGCATTTGACATGCATTAAGAGTACCCGTTGTTTCCGAAACTATTATAAAAATGGTGAAATTTAAGAGCAGATATGTAGTGTCATATCTCCTCGATAAACATATACTCCTAACATATTGATGATCATTGCATGGTTTACATGTACTAACAAAAAATAACTCAAGTACACAAGTTAATGAACAAATACATTTCTTTCAACTGATATATCACAACTCAACAATATGAGGAAGTGGAAGGTCAAAATAGTAAATTAGGCTTGAAAAGCAAATCTCACCCACAATAAAACCAAACACCCACTACGACACAAGATTTGGGGCAAACAAAGGAAAAAACTCAGACAACAAATTAGAAATTGAGGCGGCAGAGGGAAGGGATGTTTCAAAGGGCTGTTTACCCCCTTCTGCAGCCAATGATTCCGATTTGCCCCAAACAAACAGCCCTTAATTATAAGAGTAGATTGCATCTATCGTCTGTGTTTCTGGCTTCTGATCATACTCTGTGGATCTGGTTGTTCATTTCTGGAAGCAGCTTCAATTACCAGCATTAAAGATCACAAAAGCTATCTACAACCAAACGTGCCCTAAAGTAAAACAACTATCAGAGGCAGTGATGATAAATCTGTTATGTATTTGTTGTCTGAGTGAAATCGGTCAAAGTTTGAGAATGACCGTATCTTGGCGGGGCATTTTATATAAATGCAGCCATGGCGGTTTTTCCTCTTTGTTCTGATTACATTTTTACAGATCTGAGCCTCCATTATTTTTACTTTTCTGAATTACGGAGTAGTATTTTTTTGGGTTTTAGTCGTACAATAGCAACGTACTTTCAGTTTTGTACCGTTTTTGTACTTTCTTTTGTTTCACTTAATGCAACATACTTTCAGGTTTTGTGCTACCTTGGTACGTCAAAGTAAGGGCTACCGGATAGAAATCAAAGTTGAATGTTTTTACACATAAATGGTCCCTGTGGGTGGCTAGGTCTCACAAATTTAGTCCCAAATCAAAGTGGATTTTTTTTCGATTTTGTTTTCTGAATAATTTTTTCCGAAATTTTTTTTTAGTTTTTTTTTTCGAAATTGTTTTTTTTTTTTTCAAAAATATTTTTTTAATTTTTATTTTCGATTTTTTTTTAATAATTTTTTTTTCGATTTTTTTTTTCTGAATAATTTTTTCCGAAAATTTTTTTGTTTTTTTTTTTTCCGAAATTGTTTTTTTCGATTTTTTTTTCAAAAATATTTTTTGAATTTTTATTTTCAAATTTCTTTCTGAATAATTTTTTTTTTCGATTTTGTTTTCTGAATAATTTTTTTCCGAAATTTTTTTTAGTATTTTTTTTCGAAATTGTTTTTTATTTTTTTTTCAAAAATATTTTTTAAATTTTTATTTTCGATTTTTTTTTAATAATTTTTTTTGGTTTTTTTTTTGAATAATTTTTTCCGAAATTTTTTTGTTTTTTTTTTCCGAAATTGTTTTTTTCGATTTTTTTTTCAAAAATATTTTTTGAATTTTTATTTTCAAATTTCTTTCTGAATAATTTTTTTTTTCGAATTTTTGTTTTCGTATTTTTTCCCCGAAATTGTTTTTTTCGAATTTTTTTTACTAAAATAATTTTTGAATTGTTTTTTTTTCGATTTTTTTCTGGATATTTTTTTTTCCAAATTTTTTTTCCCGGTTTTTTGTCTTTCAATTTTTTTGATTTTTTTTCGAACTTCTTTTTCTAAATAATTTTTTTTTCAAAAAATTTATTAGAAATTTTTTTTTCAAAATTTTTTTTACACGTATTTTTTTCGAAAAAAAAAATTCTAAAAACAAAATGCAAAAAAACAAAATTTCGAAAAAAATAATTCAAAAAAACATTGTAAAAAGTTAACAAAAATATTTAGGGACTAACTTCGTGATACCCCTTAAACCACAAGGACCATTTATATAATTAACTCAAAGCTTATTATAAGTGGAATGCCTACGTGGCATGTCCAAGTAAGAAAAATACCTCTGTATCCGGTAACAGAAAGTATCAAGTACCAAGGTAACCCAAAACACAAAAGTATGTTACATTAAATGGAACAAAAAACAGTTCACGTACCAAAATGGAACAAAAGTGAAAGTTCGCTGCTATTGTACGGCTAAAACCCTATTTTTTTTCTCTGTAAATTGTTGTTAATTTAAAGGTTTTAAATCTTGAATTATTGACAGGTATTTGATTGATTGGAAACAGGTTCAATAATTTATTTTTTAGACTCTCGATGCAATCAACCCTTTTTAAAGGTAAAGGGAGTTGATATTCTCATCATATTTTTTTGATTGTAGTACAACAACAACATACCCAATCTCGCAAGAGCGGGGTATGGGGGAGGTAGAAGTGTAGACAGATCTTACCTCTACCCCAGGCAATATAATACTGTAATACTGTAATGCATAAGTTGTGATGAAAGCATCAAAAAATATGATGGGAGTATCAACTCGTTCATACTACACTTAACTTGGTTTTAAAAAGATAGAAATAAAATTATTTGAAAACATTTTTAAACGAGTATAATACAATACAGTTTAAGGTTTAAACGCTTTTTCAAATAACGAGAATGTAGTCGATGGAAAAGTACAACGACCTTGAGCTAAGATCTCTTCGGATTAGATTCCATTTTGAAACTTTTGCAACTTTAGTTTGGTGGTATGTGTGCAAATGTGGGGAAAGACCAATGCTTTGGCGCACCATAACGGGGTTTGCAAAAGGAAGATGATTTGCACATTTTAACAATTTATTTACACACTTAAAATTATGTGTTATGACTTTTATACTTTTAATATTTGTGTTTTGATTTGCACATTTTACTAAGGACACTTGCAGTCATGATTCCGAAATCGTCCATACATCTGAAATCCACCAATAATATCATTCCACCTCATTTAACCTTATTCATACTTTTTTCATACCTCCCAACCTCATTTTAGTGGCAACCATGCCTTTTTCATACCTCCCAACTTTTTTTTATTAATTAAATTAAACAATTTAATTAAAACATAAATATTTCATTAATAACTAAAAGAAAATTACATAATACTTAAAAAAAAAAAAAAAAAAACATAATTAAAAGAAAATTACATTATTCTTAAAAAAAAAAAATGAAATAACTAATCATCGAGATATGTTAAGTTTTGGGTATCTATGTGATCCGTAAGATCATATAGGAGTCGGTAATGTATTTGTTCGTCGATTAACTCCGGTAATACACTATCGTCATAAACTGGCGCGACTGGCGGATCCATTATATGAACCGGTGATATTGCCATCCCATCGTCTTTTAAAATCATATTGTGAAATATGATACACGTATAAACGATTTGTCGAATCTTCTCAACCAACATTGCCCGGAGAGGACGAGCGACAATCATCCATTTATTTTTAAGACGACCAAAAGCTCGCTCGATATCTTTTCTTGCAGACTCTTGTAGCTTCTTGAATCTCTTTTCATTCAATTCAACCGGGTGCTTGTATGCTTTAACAAACGTTGACCATGTAGGATAGATTCCATTGGTAAGATAATAACCACGTTTGTAAAACCGTCCATTTACATGAAATGAACTGTTTGCCGCCGTTCCGTTTCGCTCCGTAAGATACAATGGTGACTGATTCAAAACATTGATATCGTTGTTTGCACCGGGAGGACCAAAAAACGAATGCCAAATCCACAAATCGTAAGACGCGACGGCTTCAAGCATAATAGTTGGGTATTGATGATCACCTCGCTTATATTGACCTTTCAAATGTCTAGGACAATTACGCCATGGGAAATGGGTACAATCAATGCTACCAAGCATTCCAGGAATGTGATGTTTATCTTCATGGAACTCGTATAAGCGTGCAATATCATGGGATGTAGGCCTACGTAAGAACTCTCGACCATATAATTTAATAATCGCTTAGCAAAAATGATCAAGGCATTCTCCTATAAAAAAATTAATAACAATAACTTTAAAAAATATATATAACGCTAACTTTATAAAAAAATTAATAATAATAAGTTTAAAAAATATATATCACCTGACATTCGGCGCGCCATGTTTAAATAGTCATCAAATCTATCTGGGGGTTCACCCGTTGCGAGTTGCCTAATGGGCGATGTGCATTTTTGTAATGCCGTCAAAATTTTTTTTCCCCTCGCATCTAAGCCCTCTTGAAACCATTCGAAATTCGCTTCAACATCAGCAACAACTCTTAAAAACAAGCTTTTATTCATACGAAACCGTTCACGAAAATGTTCGTCGTTAAACTTTGGACGTTCAACGAAATAATCATTCATAAGGGTTCGTAAAGCTGCTTCACGAAAACGAGTTACATACTCCCGACTTTCGGTAGAGCTTGCCGTGTCGTCAATTGCATCGTACGCGGCTAATAAGGTTTCTAGGGTGCTACCGGATGGCACTAGTTCGGACAATTCGCCGGGGGGACTCACTAACGATACGGACGAAGAAGAAGACATTGTAAAAATATGTGAATTTTATATATGTGAATTGTATTGTTTGTGTTAAAAATGTATGTGTTTAGGTTGAATATATATAGGGGAATTTTTTTTTTGGGCCGATGCACGCTCCTTCCTCCAACGTCCAAAAAATTTAATGCCCAACGGTTAGATTTTGCATTGGAAAGCCCATGCCTCCGAGGCAATATTTGCCGCTCAATGCTTGCCGTTGATGATGCCGGTGGGGTGGCGGCGGTGTTCACCGCCGGCATCACCTTGCCGGTGGGTGATGCCGCCCCCACTGCCACCCATCTAAGTGATGTAGTGGTATAAATGACATGACACAAATATTTTGAGTGTGCAAATAAATTGGTGGAGTGTGCAAATCAAACTCCTTTGTAAAAAGGTAAGTCTTGTGACAGTGGTGACCTATATTGTATTATCGTTCCGGCTGACACTTCAGCTTTCTTTTTCCTCAACCCATATTCACCTCTCTCATCACAGTGACAACCCATATTGCATAATTTAAAAAAAAAAAACATTTTTTAACACAAACACAAATTTTATTAATAAAACATAAATATTACATAAACGAAACGATACGGATTAAAACATTACAATACTAAATTAAACGTAAATATAACTAAACATCACAGAAATTCTTCATCGTCTTCGTCCTCATCTTCGTCTTCATTGTCATGAGGGAGACGATGATGTCTACGATTTCTCCAAATGTGCTCGACCAAATCAGATTTTAAGTGTATATGAGTTGCTGCGTTCTCGAACTCCTGAGAAATTGCTAAAGATTCTTTAAATATATTTAAGGGATCGTGTGGTTGGTGGACCTCCTCTTCGAACCATGTATGACATATCGCCCGCTGGTCGTCTTTTATGATCATATTATATAATATGATACATGTATATATAATATCTTTGAGATCACTTTTAAAAAACCCTCGAGCCGGAACTTTAAGCATTTTCCACTTCCTCTTCAACACACCAAAAGCCCGTTCCACATCTTTCATTGCTGTTTCGTGCTTCCTCTTGTACAATAGTCTTTTATGATCATCCGTATGAGGATTTGAAATGGACTTAATAAGAACGGACCATTGTGGATATATCCCGTCAGTAAGATAATATCCCCTTTTGTATTGTACATCGTTTGCTTCGAATTCAAGGTCTGCTGCTCTCCCATATCTGATATCATTGAAGACAGGTGAACGACGTAAAACGTTTATGTCGTTATTTGCACCGGAAACACCAAAGAACGCATGCCAAATCCATAAATCTTGGGAAGCGACCGACTCCAATAAAATGAATGGATGTGGCCCATGATCACCTCTAGCATATTGACCTCTCAAACCGTTCGGGCAATTATCCCACTCCCAACTTGTACAATCAATGCTTCCCATCATCCCAGGAAATTCATGCTTATGCTCGTGATGAGCATATAATCTTTCAAGGTCAGAATACGTGCGCTTTCTCAAATACTCAGGACCATATAACTCCATGATAACTTTGCAAAACTTACGGAGACATTGACGGGATGTTGTTACAGCTATTGCCAGATTCTCGTCAAGAGAATCTGGAATGGCCGCGTATCCCAATTGACGAATGGCCGCAGTACACTTGACCAATGGGCTAATATCAGGTATGCCCCTACAATCATTAGTTTGTTCAAAATAAGTAGAATAATCGGTTACCTCTCGAACAATTTGTGTGAACAATTCTCGGCTCATTCGAAAACGTCGACGGAATGTTCTTTCATCGTGCAGCGGGGTTTCGCCGAAGTATGCATTCACTAACCGATTGTGTGCAGCAACATGATCCCTAGGTATGTACCTTCTTGTAGGTTTTGGCTGATGTGCTTAATACACGTTCCAAGCAAACTCCGCAAACTCCGTTAACTCACTAAAAACTTCTTCGTCGTCGTCGGAAGACGAAGAACCAAACAAATACTCGTAAGACGACATAGACATGGTGAATGAATATTGATGATAATTTGTTTGAATTGTGTTTGAAATTGTGTGTTTGAATGTGGGTTTAATATTGGTATTTATAGGATGAAAAGTGGTAAATTTTTTTAAAAAAAAGTTTAGTTAGTTTTTTTTTTTTTTTTTTTTTTTTTTTTTTAGTACAAACGGTAATGTTCTTGTACAATATCGATTAAAAACTCGACCCATATTGCAAACCTTCATCCAGCGATCGATTTCACAAATGCCACCCACAAAGGCTCGATCAATTTGGTAAATCGATCGATCGATCCTCTCGATCGATTAATTCAGGCGCACTATCACAAGCCTAAGCGACCATTGGACATCCCTGGCTAACCGGTCTCACGACCAACATGAGAGGTGAATCGCGTAATAAAAGGCACAAGACTAGAATTGAACTTATGATTTTCGTCATTAAGATGCATGTCACCATCCATTCATCTACTAATGTGAAGACCCATATAGAAAAACTAGTATAAGATAGAGTAATAGAGTATATGTTAGAAACGTGATGAGAAATTACTTGCATTCAAAATTATGGCTCAAGTTCAATTCAAGTTAATTTTACTTGCCCTCTTAGAAGCCTAATAAAACCTTTTTCATGTCTATTCGTTATTTACACAAACAAAAACCCTAGATGTTGATATGTTGTGTTTTTTGCCCTGAAAAAGGAGGCTCCGGTAAGATAGAGATCTTGGTTTTTGAGTTGCTAGTGATCTCACACTGTTTGATCAACTTGATCATATATGAGCCGTTGATTTCACCTCCATTAAAACCACTCTATGCATTATTTATGTCGTTCTACCAATGAGCAAAGATATTATTCTTGTTATTCAAATTTCCCTTTTTTTTTCCTGTTAACGTTGAATTATGTGGATATGATACGAGATGATGGTAATGAAGGTTGCTATTGTTATTGTTGTTATGTTTTTAAGAGGCTTTGATGATTAATATATGTATGAGCAAAATTTTGGGATATGCATATCTTATTCGTATCTTGGCTTGGTAATTTCAGATAGTATCTGTTTTTAATTTGACACATGCAACCGTGACTGCAGCCATGGTGGATTTTGACATCATATTTTGAGTACGACATATTTGAGCCTTTGAAAATCATTTTTTGAACAACTTTTAAAATAAAGTGAAAGCTCAAAACACCCTAGATACTTTTTGAGATTTACCGAGCTACGCAACATACTTAAGTGAAATGACTAAAAAAGGCCCTTCGTCTACAACTCCATAACAAAGGGTATTCTAGTCATTATACTTTGAGTCATGGACTATATCCACACCAAAAGAGCCTCACATGGACTACGTATGCACTTTTGGAAAAGTAGAGACTGAATCTATAGTTTGGGCAAACCACAAAGACGGTTTTTGGAATTTACTTCAATTGATAACAAATAGAGTAAATTGCAACAGTTGTCCAATGGTTTGGCCATTGCAGACACAGTCCTCACCATATTGAAAGTGCACTCGTCGTCTCTGTAAGGAACTTACTAGTGCATTTATCGTCCATGCGTAAACTAAAATAACTAGACTGCCCTTTTTTCCTTATGTTTCTTTAGTTTTATATTTTTAGATAAGTCATCTGTACTCTTTTTCAGAACAAACAACAAACCTAAATTCATCATCATAACAACAAACTCACAAAAGATCATCATCTTTAATTCCTCTTGTGTGCACACACAAACGGCGGAGGGTAGCAGCGAGGTGAATTTTTTGGTAAATAAAATTGTGTTTTTCGACCTCACATCCTTCGATGACATTTGTTTTCATAACGAATGAAACCGAGTTTATGTAGATTGTACCGGATTTAGTTTGATATGTAGACTTCCATAGTTTTTTTTTTTTTTTGTTTTTTTTTTATTTATTTATTTTTTTTTTATTTTTTTGTGGCTTCCTATTTCATATGCGGCTGATTGCATATTTTTTTTTAGGCTAAGGAAACTGATCTGTGGAGATTAAATGGTTATGTGGTTCATGGGTTTATGGTTTGTGATCGTGTGAGGTTTAGAAAGTGAATTTGGGAGAACTTGGACTCAAGTAAATAAGTAAAATGAAATATACCAAAGAAACACGTAAACTTTAAATTCTTTTTAGTTGCGTTTATGAAATAAGTAAAATTAAATGGTTATGTGGTTCATGGGTTTATGATTTGTGATCGTGTGAGGGTCAAAATACTCATCCCTAATCGAAAGAGATGATAACATGCGTAAACTTCAAAGTCTCTTCAGTTGTATTAATGAGTGGGGGTTGTCACATAATTTAAGTTTGATTTTATTTATTTATTTATTTATTTATTATTATTATTATTATTATTATTATTATTATTATTATAAAACATCACTTCATTAGAAAATCATAGGATTTACAAGAAATTAGAGAGGAGCCGAGAAACAAGTTGGGCCCCCACTCCTTTAGCTATAGCAAAGCTAATTCTACTAGAAATATGATCAGCGGCGCGTGCTCCAATGTCTTGGATCAACGAGAATCTACTAACGCGTTTTAGTAATGTCACCGCATCCTTCTCAAGTTCTCCCAAGGAAGAGAATGAGAAGGGGAGGAAACCATACCCAATGTCCGCACATTTAGTCTCATACTTGGCCCGCTTGCGTTGTGCAGCTTCAACAACCGCGCGCCCAGGTACAAAATCAACCATGTTGGTCTGTGTCAAGGGAGATGCCCTTGTCAAATCAACACATGTGTCCCGCCCATCATCGCAAGAATAGAGTAACACATCAGCTGGGCGCAAGGATTTGTCCCTGTCTCCACATAACCCAATGTCAACCTCTTTACGAGCCGAGATCCCCGACCGAGAAACTATGTTGATAAGGGTATCACGTACTATATTATGTCGATGTTTAATCCTGATGATACCAGCACATGAGACCGCATGATCTCCATAAATGTCCCCCGCAAATACCCTAGAACAAGCTGAGCATGGCATTTGAGTAGAGAATAGGGGAATACCCAACCGATAGCATAGCACACATCGGTAAGTTCTGGCATTCATGGTCTGTCCCAACCCAGAAATCGGGATCACCCTAAGCCAGTCTGAAGTGTGGTCCTCATTTTGCGATCTCCATAAAGCCATTTGCCTAGCAGATAAGCAAAAGATGGATTCGGCCATTTTGGCAACACGTGTAAAATATATGTCTGCCAGTTTCTTCATGAGTTTGGGGGCAGCGATCTCACATGAGCTGCCTAAAAGGTCAGTTTCCATTTTCACATCAAAAGCGTGCAAGGCCTCATCGAAGGAAGAGCCAGAAGTTACGATGCCAGAATGTCGGAGGAGCCTAGTCTGTAAGCAAGTAGATTGGAGTCTAGATGCAAGGAAAGCATAGTTCAATACGTCACCTACACCATATACACCAAGCCCCCCAAATTCAAAGGGTAGCGTGGCTAGTCTCCCTTGCCACTCACCAAAACCAGGTCCAGAAGTAGTGACAATACGCTCTAGAGAAGAACGAAGTGCCGCATCAAAGGCAATTTGAGCCCTCTCGAAGACCTCAGGGGGACACGTGCGCATAGAAAAATATAACTTGGAAATTCCAGCACATGCCCGGAGGAGTAGCAACTCACATTGAGGGTCTTTAAGCTTAGCAACAGCAACTATAAGCTCAATGGTTTTAGCAACCCTCTTCATAACAAGCTCACTGCTAAACACAAGGTCTACACTGGTAGGTCCCCCCAACAATTTAACACCGTGTGAAGGCCGAGCAATATTAGGCGGGAAAACACCTGCAAGCCTGCTTCTAGGATCCTCCCTTGGCCAAAAAACATCGGTTTTATCGACATTGAGATGCAACCCATAATGGGGTCCATCCATCATAATCAGCTCCAAAACCTTTCCAACTGTTAGAGTATCGCCAATGATCGTGCCATCATCCAAATACCACGCTTGAAGGGGAAGACTAAAGGAATCTCTGATCTTGCAAACCAATGGGTGTAGCACTAGTGCAAAGAGAAGAGGTCCAAGTAGATCACCTTGTTGTACCCCTTGGTGTGACCATAAAGTGTGTTCACCGTAATATAATCTAGCTGGGCTGGAGTAGCAAAATTCAACCCAACGGGAAATGACAGGACAACGCAGGCGAACCTCTTGTAACATGACCTCCCGGTCAACCAAGTTGAAAGCATTTTTGAAATCCACCAGTAGCATCGAAAGGCCCTCCTCGCCACCGCGGTCTTCAATAAACCTATTTACAACATGGAGAATAGCCTCCCCTCCTCCAGGTACCCCGACGCCAAATTGGAGATCATTCAAATAGCTGTCTAAGGAGTGGCCAATCATAGAAGCACCAACCTTGGAGATTAAACGTCGCCAAACAGTCCCCACAGCAATGGGGCGGATACCCCCTCCGGGTTTGATCAACGGTGTGAGAGGAGCGCTACCAATGAACTCACCTAACGCCCTAGGACATTTACCACCAAGAAAAAGATTAACCACCTGAGTGATAGAATCGATTAACTCATCTGAAATGGCCACAGCCGCACCACTAAAGCAATCCAAAAGGTGTTGGGCGGGCAATCTGTCTCGACCACAAGAGGTACCACGGGGGAAACTCTTGATCATATCAAGAACCACATCAGTAGGTGCAACGAGGTTATGATGATCAATCGGTATATCCGACAAAGAAGGAGCAGACTTGAAGGGGTGCTTAGCCTTAAGGTCCTCAAGGGTGGTATCATTATAAGGAGCAATACCTGAAGAAGAAAGAACTCTAACAGCTGCAGTATAATGGCCATCACAAACCTTCCTCTTACATTGTTTGACGTTACGCTCCCCCACGTCCAAGTTGTCATCATCAATATTAGACCATGCAGGGGAGGGCTCTGCTAAAACCTCTTTAACAAGCTATAACCCACCACCAGGCATACCCCAAGAGCTAATGGTATTAGCGATATATTCTTCCTGGCATTGGCGTTTAAAGGCCGGCCTACACTCCATGTTACTCCTTGGGCGAAAGGTTTTCAGGAGACAAAGAGGCAGGACTAATAGACTGACCCAACAAGAAATATCCTTAGGTGTGCAGATCACCTTATCAAGGGCTCCTTTCAGTACGCGGGCGAATCCCAAACGACACTTTGGAGGGATAGATTTGACAGTATGCAACCCTTTGGAAAGCAAGGTGTCAAGTAATTGTAAATCAAAACCAAACTGCTTCTCCGAAGTCGAACCCTTGTCAAGAGTAAGCGGAACAGAAGAAGGAACTGGTGGCTTGACGAGTTCAAACAACACGAACCTAACAACACCATTACCACAGTCAGGGGGCGACACACAATCAGATCCATGTCGGCATTTAGAACGAAGGGTATGTGTCTTAAAACACACTCCGCACAACCAAATACCCATACGCTTCAAAGTGGCCTCAGCCGATTCAAAAATGGCAAGATTAGTAGCCAGGGAATTTTTAGTGGTAGGTAAATCATCCTTATTGAAATGACGGTCACGTAGGTGAGCGATCAGCGAGGTTCTGGTGAGCCCATTTCCACTACCATCTTGACAACCGCTTATACCGCCAAAAGGACAATGAAATCGCGTGATTGCCATAACGCAAGTCAAACCACAAAAACAATTGAACCAAGACACAGGTCAAACCACAGGCCGAAACGCAATGTATAGGTCCAACTACTACACTGTAAGGGTCCGTTTACGCGAACTTCAATAAGGCCCAAAAGGCAGCAAGCCCAAAACCAACAACAAACCACAACGTCCCCAGTTTTTTTTTTTTTTTTTTTTTTTTTTTTTTTTTTTTTTTTTTTAATGATAAGCAAAACACTACCAAAAGGGGGTCCACAAACAACAATCACTGAAAAACTTGTACACAAACAAAACCAAAATCAACCACTGCAACTCGCTAAGTCCTGTCCAAGGTGGGGCCCACAAGATAACCAGCCAACCAAACCTTCCTGAAAACCAAACCGCTGCCAAAGTGGGTCCACAAGACAACCCGCTAACCAGTGTAGAAACACCAGACAACCCGCTGTACTAGTGTGTGGGCAACTCGCTAATGACAAGCAGCTGCTAAATCCTCCCCTGCCACCACGTCTCTACCAGGAGAAGTAGAAAACGTCGTACAGCGGGAACCAAGCACACCAACCCAATACCGGGCAAACACAAACACGGGCGATCCCTCCGGTCACCCGCTGTGACCAAAGACGACGATCCAAACGACCTTAGGCAAGGAACCCAGCCAACAGTGGCCAAAGAGAAAGCTATACAAACAAAAGAAAAAGGAGACGATCCAACACCGAGTTGAATCAAAGGTGCAGAGGGAGGACGAAGACGACGATGAACAGGATCAAGGGGATCCCTCCGGTCACCAAAATTATTATTATTATTATTATTATTATTATTATTATTATTATTATTATTATTATTATTATTATTATTATTATTACTTTTGCAAGTGTGTGGTAGATGCTCAATGTGTTTTCTATACTTCTTTTTAGAGAATATTAATTCAAGCAAAATTTAGCAAATGTGTAAACAAAGGCATTTAAGTCATTTTAGTTTAGGAAAGGACGATAAATGCATTCGTAAGTTCTTCACAGGAACGACGAGTGCACTTTCAAAATGATAGAGAATGCGTCTGCAATTTCACCAAACTAAAAAAACGATTTTTGCAATTTACTCCAACAAATATTTCAATAGTTTAAAGCCCATACTTTATAAAGTTAATTACATGGTTGGTCTTTTAGGCTGTACCAAAATTGCAAGTTTCATCCTTTTTCTAAGAATTACGCTAGCAATCCTTGACATATCCATTATATACCACCATTGGTCCTTGATGGCACAAACATTTCTTTTATGACAAATTTACCCCTGGATTTATATCCAAACATCCCTTGTTCTACATTGAACTTACCTCACTACTATACAATAATCCAAACTCCGCTTTCTTTTGACCTCTTTTATCTCATCCTAACATACACTAGTTAACATAAAACATACATAACCACTATTATCTATACTACATATAAAAGAAAAATGGTTAATGTGAAAAAGTGAAAAGTCAAAAAATGTGAAACATTGAAAATCGTAAATCTAAACAAATAAAGGAAACTGTTGTAATTTTAATTCAAATAAACCAAAAAACTTAAAAATGAGGAATGTGTAAGTGGTAAATTCGGTAATGAAAGGCTGAACATTAATGCAAATAAGCCAAAAAACTATTAATACACATCGAAAACCGGGTTGACCTGGGACACTTTCAACCGACAGGTTGACCCGGTTTAATTTGACCAATTTTTTTCGACCCAATCGTCGGGTTGGCCAGGTTTAAATTGATCCATTTTTCGACCGGAATGTTTCTACCGATTAAACCATCCGGGTCGAACCGGGTTTCAGAATATTATGTTTAATCCCTAAATCCTCTAACTTTTATTATTTTTCGTTTATAACTCATAAACTTATTTTATTACTAAAACTATCTATCGTTATAAAATCCCGTTGCTATGCACGGGTACTCGTCTAGTTCTTCTAAATGCATATTTATTTTCAACAAACACACACAACCTCGAATACTTAATAAACCTACCAATAAATATATAATCTTATAGAAGAAGATGATAGGTTTTGAATAATGGAGCGTTTAGCGGGTTTTAAGAAATAACATGGGTATATGTATGTATTCGTGTTTATGTATGATCAAGATTGATTTTTTCTTTTTTTTTTTCTTTTTCTTTTTTTAAGTTTAGTGTATGTTGGCATGAGATAGAAAAAAGGGTTGAAGAAGAAAACTGTTAGTATAGAATAAAGGGTGTTTGTATATATATATAAGATGGGAGGTGATTTGCACACTCCAACTTGTGTTATATGTAGTTGTACATTTATTTTGTGCTACTTTTGTAGATTGTACATTGAAGTATGCAAATAAGAAATGAAAGTGTGTCAATCAACTCTCATATAAAATAAGGGTAAATGGTCATAAAATTAATGTTTGTGTTGCTGGCGACCATGAGTGTTATGAAATGGATAAGTCAAGAACTGTTGATGTAATTGTTAACAAAAAAGGACGAATCTTGCAATTTACATACAACCACAAGGACCAAAAGTGTAATTATAAATATAACTATAAGGCAGGGAGCGCTCCCCTCTAAAACGGGGTGCTACAGTGGTCTAAACAGTGCTCCTATGGTTTTTACCCCGTTTTCCTTTCCGTTTTTCCCAGATATTTCCCCCCTTTCTCGAGCTTTCTTCGGTCTTCACAGTTCTTCTCCACCTTCACCCTCATAGACACACACACACACACACACGAAATCTAATAATCGAATACACATTCTTCCCGATTCACCAAACACAGAAATGTAATAATCGAACACACACATCTTTGTCTTCTTTCTCAGATCTACCATCAATCAAAACCAAAAAAAAATAAATAAACAATTAATTATCGCCTAATCCTAAATCAATTTCAGGTTACATAAAAAGGCTTTTTAGGGTTTTAGTTTCAATAATGAATTGCAGGTAATTATTTGTGTTATGAATAATTTGTTTCTAATGGTGGATTTATCTTCAATTTTTTTTGACATATTGTGGTTTTGTTTAAAGATGATTATTAGGGAAGTAGCTTGGTGAAGATACAGATAAGGTCAGTTGAGTGTTTTTTATTTTATTTTATTTTATTTTCAGTCATCATAAAAAAAGTACCAATCAGAAAGAGGTGTGATTTTGTGTGTGTGTGTGTGTGTTAAAATTGTTTGCTCTAATTTTTAAACTTATATTGTGTAGATTATTTGATTGACTCATGGTGATGAGAATGTTAAGATGCCGAATGGGTTCGAAGTTGTGGTGACAAGTGACCAGTTTGCGGTAGCACCTCCGGAGTGTGCCGGGAAGCGCTTTTATGGGTTCCAATGGCATTTTTAGGTATAAGATTTGCGATTTTGGGTTATGTTTGGTTGTACACCAATTGTTTGAAGAAATGTCTTAAGGAAATTTTTTTTATAAAAAAGTAGTTTATATGAGTATAATATAAGCACATGTGAAGTTATCTTGCAACTGATAGACAAACAGGTGCACTTTCCTTTTTACATTGAATCTTGCAATTTTCTTTTACACTGAATTTTACATAAGAGTTTGTCAAAAAAAAGTGCCATGCTTTGATAGGTGTTTTGAATAACAGATAATGTCTATTAAGTAAAAACATATACAACATATATTATAGTTTCGTCATAGATATAAAGTTTTTTGATAAGGTCTAGCAGAAACAATTGAAATATGAGAAGGTTATGCAACTGAATGAAAGGTTAGGGGGATATCTGTGATGTGCTTGATGAAAGGTTACTTGGGCAATAAAGTTACATGATACCTTCGTATGTTACAAATCTCAAATCACAGACATCCCCCTAATCACCACAAAGTAGATACTTTGGGTTTCTGACAATGAATACAGTTGAAGAAACTGAGAAAGTAGTAGAGGCATATAACGATACCTTATGTCGTCATTGTCAGAAACCTTATGCGTACTATTATAAATACTCAACTTTTTTTTTGGATTATGTGTATTATATGTTTTTTTGCAGGAATTGAATAACTATTTGAGCTTATTAGGGGTTTTTTTGATTATGGGTTTATTCTTTTGTAATAGTTAATATGAAAGATGAGGAATTGGAATGTGGTTAACGATGAGAAAAAGGAGGTGTGTTTATAGGTCTTTGGTGTCAGTTTTATATATGCACTAAATGTTTGACTAAAAGCACAAGTATTCCATCAATTTCCTGATTTATTTACTTAAAAATTGTTGCAGGAAGGCGTCTAGGGTCTCATGTTAGCTGCTAGATGATAACAGGTGCAAAGAGTAATGGTGCAGGGAAGTGAGTAAAGAAAGACGATGGTATTGAAATGTTACAGATAAAGGGGAAAAGACGGATACGTTACATCCTCATGCCTAAATCCATGGCCAATGTTGATTTTTTGGAAGTGAGAATCACTGGCCATGGTATTGAAATGCAGTTTCTCCTTAAAAGTATTGTATCGCTGCAGTTGAGGTACTTAACCCTTACCATAACGCTTTTCAGTAACATAAACTTTGTCACTAATGTCGTTTCTCAGCTTCTGATATGTAAATCTGGTGCAGGACATATTGATTATAGTCAAATAAACGAGTAGTATTGCTGTCGTTGATATGCAAACTTATAGAAGGAAAAACTGAAGTGTAGCATGTATATTACAACTGATCTACAGGATCTAAAGTTTATTGCTAGACGTTGGTGGTGGTGTTACGGATCATCTTATGAAGCCGTCAACTGTTGGTAAGCAAAGCATTCAACTGCAGCATCAATTTTCTATATAGAAAATGGAGTAATAATAAAAACCACTATCCATAGTCTTAGTCTATTTGATGCTACACACGCACTTACTCATTACTCATATGTTACTAAAATTGGATTTTATTTAATTATACATTGTGGTTTTCTCTAGGGACTAACGGAAGAAGAGTTGAAGTAACATCAGCAAGAGGCTCTCATTTGAAAAAAAGATCGGGACAGAAAAGTGGACATCTACTCAGGAATTAAGGTTCGTATTTTTTTACTTTCCTGTTTCTCTTTGTATATGTGTTTGTATCGGTCGAGCTAGATGTAGGTATTTTTTGTCTCATAATTATTGTTATAAAGAAAAGACTGAATTAGTATGGATGAGATGAAAAATGATAAGCAAATAAGCAATCCCAAACACCACCTTAATTCAACATGGCGAGCAACAATAAGTAAAGTAAACCAGTAACACAGTGATTTATGGAGTTCAGTTGCTTATTTGTGTTTTAGAATACGTAGTAGCTGTAACAATAGGTGTGTGCATCTAAAACCACAAATCTTGGCTACAAAGGGTATTTGGGTAACTTGCAGAAAGACTAATGGTGACACCTTTCACCTCAACGAAAGATGTGCCAAGGTACAAATTCCATAACTATCTTCCTCTTTTGCTTATGATTTTGTCATTTTCTATAATAAGCTTCAAATTATAATGATTCCATAACTATCTTCCTCTTTTGCTTATGATTTTGTACATGTAATTGACTAAGATTGTTAACTCGCCACCAGTAAAACTTCCTTTATCCAACAAAACCGTGTATTTCATATCCCTACACCTAACGTTACAACCCTTTAAAAGACCTTTTTAATAGTTTATCCTAGGTGCTTACGCCATGTGGTGGAGGTTTGATCCTTTCCCAAGCCTATGGTAATCTATTTTGCTATGACAGGTAGTGAGAGATATCTTCCGTTTCCATATTGTAATTTACACTTTATTACACCCGAGAGATGTGAGTATCTAAACACTATTTGTGAGGTGCTAGTGTATGACCTCCGTGCTTATCTATTGGTCTTTAGTGGAATGATTATTTGTTGTAATTACTTTTATATTAGTGTTAAATGACCCCTAACTTGTCTTTTGAGTAGAATAAAAGCGCATTTGCTTGAGGACAAGCAAATCTCAACTATAAGGGTATATGATGAGGCGAAAAACGATCCACTTTTAGGGGGTCATTTAAGCCCGGAATTGAATTTATTTGATCAAATATTGCCCTAAATCGTTCCTTTTGTGATTTTAGGTACTTTGTGAGTGAAATCTGGAAAAGGAAGCAATTCGGACGTTTTTGGAGCATAAAAGTGAAGAAAACGCTAAAGTCTTAATTTTCCATGCTGGGAACAGTAGGTGACGGCGTCAAGAGTAACTCCCTGACGGCGTCAAGAGCAAAATTCCATGACGACCCAGTACAGATTTGACGGCGTCACGAAGTAGGGCGTCAAGAGTTAAAGTCATGATGGCCTGGAAATGATTATCACATGACGGCGTCAAATGTAGATCAAGGCAGTCCGAGAAGAGTTTTAGCCGCAAGGTGACGGCGTCACAAGTTTAGTCTTGACGCCGTCAAACCCCTTTTCCTATATATAATTTTCTAATTTTCACATTAAAAAGGGAGAAGTTTTGGAGAAACCCTAAGTACGAACTTGGTGCGAATTTTACAGGTTTTTCAAGGGTTCCAAGCCCTTGATACCTTTCATGTGTAATTGAGATAAGTGTTCTTTTAATTCAATCAATATGTTTATGTGTTGGTTGTCTATATCTTGTTCTTGTCTTAATTCCATCATGCTAGGCTAGATCTATCTTGTGTTTGCTTGGATCTAATGAAACCTAGATGTTAATTATGTGCTGATTACTTGTTTATACTTGTCTTGGATGAATGATTTATATGTTAGGCTTAAGAAAACTGGCAGATCTCCAATTGGTAACATGCTTGAACGTCTTAAGAAACATGAACCGACGCGCACTAGGTCTTTATTGGTTGTATTTAATGCATGAGCCACTGTTTATAATCCCTATGGTTGTGCTGGGCATGGTATAGGAGGAGATAAGAGCTCATAGAATTGGGGAGTTAAGTGTGCCACCCCATGAATGGTATTAAGGAATACGATCCGTCATCCACGCAATTATAACAAGTAATTAACGTGTAAAAGATGTATAGGGAGTAGTGAAATCTAAGTAAACACATTTTCTCCATTTATTGCTCACAACTTTAGTATAATTTCGTTTATTTTCATTTCTAGTATTTTATTTGATTGCATCTTTAGTATTGGGTTAGTTGATTAGCAACTAATTCCGCCCAAATCCTTCAAACCCGAGATTTTTACTTGCTTTCTAAAAAATATAAAATACAAAAATAATCATCCCTCACCTTTAAAACTAGTATTTAGGTTTTCTAATCCTAGCAACACTATTCCTAAGCTGAACGATCAATCCCCCGGTACTTGTCACTATACTATACTACAACGATCAGGTACACTGCCTGGTGGGGGTTGTAAGCTTCTCAAGATCCCTTGAGAGGTAAAGCCTTGTGCGATTTCCACTCATCAAAAATGAAAATTAAATTTAGAAAAATCTAAAATATTATAAAACTAATTTTAAAACAGAAAATTATTTTTTCTACTTTTTAATTATTAATTATTAATTATTAATTAAAACTAATTATTTAATTAATTTAAACTAAATTTAATTATAAAAAATACTAAATGAACAAGGAAAAATCTGAAAAAATTCCTAAAATTATTTTAACTAAAAAGGAACCTGAGAAAAATTTAAAAATGATAAATGCTTATAAATAAGCAGAAAATAAGCCAAAATGGCTTAAATAGAAGCTATCACTTAACTTATTTTTGTCTTTTTCCAAATTTTCTTTTACACAACTAATTTAGAACTAACAACAAGCACTTTTTGTGAAGGGACTTTTTATGAATCTCAGAAATAAGTTGTTTACACACAAATAAGCCAAACAGTTGGCTTTTAGCTTGATTGTGGGGTAAATAAGCTCAAATAAGCAATGTAGTGTACCCAGGCCAGAGAATAAGCCACAAACAACTTATGTGTACATGGAAAAAGCTAAGATGACAAAAAGGATTAACTGAATAAGCTAAACAATCAAATAAGCACATCCAAATGTTGACAAACCCAAACATGCCTAAATGGCAATGTGCAGCCCACTGTGGGGCCCACAAGAGTGACTTAGGGTCCAAACCAAATGTAAATCTGGAAAGGGGACCTGAGGGGCTTTCCAAAGAGCTCACAAGCTCAGGATAAGCTCAAGTGATGAGCAAGTTATGGTGTTGGGAAACTGGTTCAGTAGGCTGATGTACAAAGTGAGTTTGTGAATTAAGCAATGAGACCAATAAGCTCACAATGTGAAACCAATTCCAATATGTTAGGAATTAAATATTCCATAGATTTGATTATCAGAAACAAGAAGAATGAAACATGAAGAATACTGAAATGATAAGCAAAATACGCTAAGTGCAATTCTGCTGAAGAATGTTTCCACTGATGGATTCTGCTGATGAGCAAAATAGTTCTGCTAATGGATTCTGCTGAAGAACATTTCTACTGAGAA
This sequence comes from Artemisia argyi, assembly GCA_030686995.1. NCBI lineage: Eukaryota > Viridiplantae > Streptophyta > Magnoliopsida > Asterales > Asteraceae > Artemisia > Artemisia argyi. The sequence continues at coordinate 120,352,728 of CM060677.1, read as the reverse complement.
GTGATTCTGCTGATTGACATTGCTGCTGATCAATGAGTCATGCTACTGAATGGATAAAGATGAAGAAGATATTTTGTGCATAAAAGTCAAGTATATCCTCTAGATAATATCTTTCATCAGTCATCAAATTGAACACTCTAAATGAGTTGTAAACATTGATACGTGTTGACTGACATCATAGTCATAAGCTAGATAGTAGATGAAAAAAGCTTATCAATTTTGTAATGATTTCCTTTGTTCTATAAAAAAGAGATCACACCCCTTTAGATAAAGCGCGCATGCTTCACAGTGAAACAAAGTGAACATCACCAAAGTGCTTCGTACTTAAAAATTACAACAACACCAAGTGTGTAATGTAAAGCACTTAGAAGAGTGTATGTGGGAACATCAGACAAGGGGTCTGTTGTTGTTAGGTTTGTTTAGCCTCAAGGATCTTTGATCCCTGTTAGATTGTAAACCGTGCTATACTTGATCACATAGCATTGGGGCTAGTTGGAATAACAAACAGAGACGTTAGAAAAACCTTGTTGTGATAATATTGTTTCTTTCATAGAATATTCCGTCAATATTATCATTGTGCTCGTAATAGCCAAATTCCTAGATCAAAGGCTTAACATCCTAGAGCTCATAAACGATCAGAAAAAGCTTATTGTTTTGGTTATTTAAATAAGCTTTTCACAGTTGGTATCAGAGCCAGGTGGCTCTGGATCTAGAAAAGAAAAGGTTTTTGTTAAAGAGAAAAGAAGAAAGAAGAAAAATTCGTTTTTGCTTAATTTTTCGCAACTTTCTGAAGAGCAGCTTTACAAAGGTTATAGCTCATTCGTTAACCGTTGGATTGGGCTAAAATTTTTGTTGAAGGTTCTTGGCATATCAAGGTAGATTCTCACCGGAAGGATCTTCAATATAAGCTTCAGATGGCAAGATATGCATCGTTGAAAACTGCTGCAGAAACAGTTGAGGTATGGTCGAATTTTTGGTTTTCTTTCTTGGTTTACACACACAAAGGGGAAGAATCACACACAGAAGAGAGTTGGTTCTTAAAAGATAAAAAGGCTTGTTTATCAAGTTATTATTGGTAAAGAAAGTTATTTGTTCCTTATTTGAAAATGAAGTGAAATTTTTCAAGGTTGTGTTCTTATCATATCTTAAGGTGATGTGTACACTTTAAAGATAACTTGTTCATTCGTTCAAGTGACTACGAAATGAAAAACACTTAAAGGAGTTACATTGTAGTGCTCAGTGTCTCATAGAAGATGAGTTTATTGTCATGAGATTGCGATCTCCCTATACATCAAGGATGGGTATACGTTCGAAGTCAGATTTAGTACAAGATATAAGACACAAGGTTGGTTTCTTTCACTTCAGCATCAAGTTAGTAATGATTGGTTTTTCTTCATCAGTCATAAAAGCCTATAGAAATAGAGATTCAAATGGTTAACATATGGGTTTCAGGGGAAGCTTAAATGTTCAAGTGTTCAACCATTTATTATGTATGTGCATCACCACAGGGAAAGTAATTGATTCTTACTATTGTTAATTAGTATTGCTACTAATGGTTTAGATTTTTACTATCTCAAGTTCATTTTTAGTGCAGAAAACTTAATGGAGGGTAATTTGAGATAATAGAAGGATAGATTGGATGTGTAGTATTAGTTCATGGCTGTAAAAATCATATTTGTAATATTCTCTATTTGTTGATAACAAAAAGGGGAAGAGATGTGGTGGATAGCATAAATTAAGGGGAAGACAGTATAGTTTCATTCATGGTGAACTTTAGTTATCTCAATTTCTCTACTTCGTCTAGTGAAATTCGTACAAGAATGTTTTTGTTTTGTAATCATCAAATAGGGAAAGATTGTTAGGAATTAAATATTCCATAGATTTGATGATCAGAAACAAGAAGAATGAAACATGAAGAATACTGAAATGATAAGCAAAATACGCTAAGTGCAATTCTGCTGAAGAATGTTTCCACTGATGGATTCTGCTGATGAGCAAAATAGTTCTGCTAATGAATTCTGCTAAAGAACGTTTCTACTGAGAAGTGATTCTGCTGATTGACACTGCTGCTGATCAATGAGTCATGCTACTGAATGGATAAAGATGAAGAAGATATTTTGTGCATAAAAGTCAAGTATATCCTCTAGATAATATCTTTCATCAGTCATCAAATTGAACACTCTAAATGAGTTGTAAACATTGATACGTGTTGACTGACATCATAGTCATAAGCTAGATAGTAGATGACAAAAGCTTATCAATTTTGTAATGATCTCCTTTGTTCTATAAAAAGGAGATCACACCCCTTTAGATAAAGCGCGCATGCTTCACAGTGAAACAAAGTGAACATCACCAAAGTGCTTCGTACTTACAAATTACAACAACACCAAGTGTGTTAAAATGTAAAGCACTTAGAAGAGTGTGTGTGGGAACATCAGACAAGGGGTCTGTTGTTGTTAGGTTTGTTTAGCCACAAGGATCTTTGATCCCTGTTAGATTGTAAACCGTGCTATACTTGATCACATAGCATTGGGGCTAGTTGGAATATCAAACGGAGACGTTAGAAAAACCTTGTTGTGATAATATTGTTTCTTTCATAGAATATTCCGTCAATATTATCATTGTACTCGTAATAGTCAAATTCCTAGATCAAAGGCTTAACATCCTAGAGCTCATAAACGATCAGCAAAAGCTTATTGTTTTGGTTATTTAAATAAGCTTTTCACAAAATACAAACAAATAAACTCAGGCAAATGACAATTAACAAGTTTCAACAATATGGAGTCCAAGAATAAATCATGAACTAATCAAAACAAGCTAACTGAGTTGCATTCAGAGTAAACAGTGGTCCAAGGATCAACTTTGAGGTGCAAAATAAGCTTGAGAATAAGCTCTAATGAGCAAATCAAACTGAGATATGTAAAAATACCCAAACAAACTTCTCAAAACAACAATTATCCAGTACTTGACTCAATTGGTTAACTAGAATTGGGACTTGGAAAAAAGGGTGGTCTGACAAGCCTGTGCTGCAAGGGGAGGTGACTTCATCTGCAGGTCAGTTAGACCCCAAATAAGCTAACAAAGAAAATTTCTAAAAATCTGATAATGGTGAAATATTGTAGTTAAGGTGAGGTACTTTTAGCACAACAAGTTTCTGATCCTAGCTTATCCTACAAAAATCTAGAAAAATCACCCAAAAAGTGATATTTTTCTGAAACCAACACTTTGACTTTCAAAGGATTTGCAAAAGGTTTGATGTAAGTGAAATTTGGTTAACCACATATGCTTGAATGATGTTTGTTTGAATATATCAAGCCAATTCTAGCAAGCAAATCTTTTTTTGAGTTGGATTCAAAGATTTGGAACACCAAATCACTAACAGTTAGGCTGTTAGTGGTTGAATGCTCAATTTGGACTTTTTTTCATAAAATTGACCAAGGGGATGGTCACTGTGGACTGAACTAAGCATAAGAACAACAAACAAGTAAATCTTAACCCCTAGTAACAACAACAACTCAGCTCAAATTCTTCTTCCAAACACCCCTTTATGAAACAGATTTCAATAACTTCCTCAAGTATTTCAAGGTCTAGGTCACAATTGGCATTCTAATCATTAAGATGTACTTTTATACACTGATTTGTGCCAAGAAACACTACCAATAACAACAATAGACTATAATTCACTTATACTACCTATAAGGCAGTTCTTATAAAAATATTGAGAACAAGCAAGCAAATGAATAAGCAATCCACTAGAATTAATATCACCACTAAATATCACCCAAGATATATGCAGAAACACATTTAAGCATTATATAAACAAAGCTACATTAATGAAATAAGATTAAAGAAGGATAGAAAAGTTTAGATCTCACAATGTGCTTCCAAGCTAAACCAAATTAACCAAGATCCACAATACCAAACCTAATGCTTCCCAAGAATCTCTAAACCAGGACCATCCTTGATTTATCCTGCTCTACTGCTTCTTCTTGTATTTTTTTTATTTTCTTTTCTATTTTTTCTGATTTTTTAATATTTTTTTTTTTTTGCTTTTTGACTAGACTTGCTTTCTATGCAATGAAAACTTGTAAAACTTATTGTTAAGCTATTTTGAGTCCATAAGATTAACAAGAAACAGTCACTAACAAATTTAAGCTAAATAGAAGATTTTCTAAACATAAGACATACTAGAATTTAAACTGAGAATTTGGAATCTTTTATTAATAGAACTTTGATGAGGCGAAAAATGAACCACTTTTAGGGGGTCATTTAAGCCCGAAATTGAATTTATTTGATCAAATATTGCCCTAAATCGTTCCTTTTGTGATTTTAGGTACTTTGGGAGTGAAATCTAGAAAAGGAAGCAATTCGGACGTTTTTGGAGCATAAAAGTGAAGAAAACGCCAAAGTCTTAATTTTCCTTGCTGGGAACAGTAGGTAACGGCGTCAAGAAGAACATCCTGACGGCGTCAAGAGTAATTTGCATGACGGCCCAGTACAAACGTGAAGGCGTCACAAGTAGAGCGTCAAGAGTAAAAGACGTGACGGCCTGGAAAACCATAACACGTGACGGCGTCAGATGAAGATTAAGGCAGTCCGAGAAGTATTTTGGCGGCGAGATGACAGCGTCACCAATTTGGTCTTGACGCCGTCAGCCTCAATTTCCTATATATAGTTTTCTAATTTTCATTCATAAAAAAAAAGAGAAGTTTTGGAGAAACCCTAAGGCCGAACTTATTACGAATTTTACAAGTTTTTCAAGGGTTCTCAGCCCTTGAACCCTTTCATGTGTAATTGAGATAAGTATTCTTTTAATTCAATCAATATGTCTATGTGTTGGTTGTCTATATCTTGTTCTTGTCTTAATTCCATCATGCTAGGCTAGATCTATCTTGTGTTTGCTTAGATCTAACGAAACCTAGATGTTGATTATGTGTTGATTACTTGTTTATGGTTTTATTGGATGAATGATTTCGATGTTAGGCTTAAGAAAACTGGCAGATCTCCAATTGGTAACATGCTTGAACGTCTTAGGAAACATGAACTGACGTGCACTAGGTTTTATTGGTTGTAGTTAATGCATGAGTAAATTCTAATGATCCCATGTTAGGAGCTTCTTAGCCGGCTCGACATAGGAGTGAAGTAGGCACTCATAGGATTGGGGAATTAAGTGTGCCACCTCATGAATGGTATTAAGGAATACAATCCGTCATCCACGCAACTATAACAAGTAATTAACGTGTAAAAGATATCTAGGGAGTAGTGAAATCTAAGTAAACACAACTTATCCACTTATTGCTCACAACCTTAGTTTAATTTAGTTTATTTTCGTTTCTAATATTTTATTTTGATTGCATCTTTACTATTGGGTTAGTTGACTAGCAACTAATTTCGCCCAAATCCTTAAAACCCGAGATTTTTACTTGCTTTCTAAAAAAATATAAAAATACAAAAATAATCATCCTTCATCTCTAGAACTAGTATTTAGGTTTTCTAATCCTAGCGACACTATTCCTAGCTGAACGATCAATCCCCCGGTACTTGTCACTATACTATACTACAACGATCAGGTACATTGCCTGGTGGGGGTTGTAAGCTTCTCAAGATCCCTTGAGAGGTAAAGCCTGGTGCGATTCCCACGTTTCAAGTTTTTGGCGCCGCTGCCGGGGAATAGTTATTTTCTAGGTTAGAATCTCTTTTTATTAGGTCTACTTGCTAGATTCCTTTCTAGTAAGATTTTATTTTTATTTTCAGGTTTTCTTTAGTCTATCTTATTTCTTCGTGTTTTTGTTTGTACTAGTTTGGTATTTATGGAATTAGAGAGTCGCCGTTTAGAAATTAGCAAGAGGCTTATTGCGCATAAAAGAAGAAAGAGAGAAGCTAACACATTTGAGAAATTCATTAAGCCTCTCCAAATGAAAATTGAGTTTACAGACTTCGCTCCAACCCCGGATGAATTGAGTTACCATAGGTTCCTTTTACAACATCCTTGCCCCTCAAAATATAGAAAGACACCATGGATTAGGAGGCATAACTTCAGGAACATAAAAATTCCTTGCATGATTGGGTACATGTCTAGAGAGCATACATACATTGACTTAAAAGCACCCATGAATATCATGTCTAGGCTCTATTACAATTGGATAATGAACGAAAGGTTAAGCCCTAGAAAAGACCCTGATCAATTCTAATAGGCTATGTAACTTTGTCAGGAGAGTTAAAGGGGTACACATCTTTATAGGAAATTTTACTTATCAATGCGACTTTGTAATCCTAGAAGATGTTAGAGGCATTATTGATCCACACCTTGGAGAAGTAGTTTTAGGACAACTTTTTGTTGAAAAGACTAAGATGTATCACGAGCATGAGAAGGGGATAGCTCAGTTTACTGATGGGGTAGAGAAGGTCACTTTCATGATGCCTCACATGAAGGAAGAATTAAAGGGCATCAAAAATCTACAAATTGATGAAATTCGACCCTATGAGGTTAAGGAAAATGGAATTAATGATGAAGCCTATTATGAGAGGAGGAGAACATACTATTCGGGTTGCATGAATCTAGGCCCGGAATACAAGCGTGATGAGAATTGGGTTAGATGTTTTGAGTTAGCACAAAAGTGGGAAAGGAAAACGTAACCCCTGACCTTGAGTCTAGCTACAAGACTCGTAAATAAAGAAAAACGCTTCTTGGGAGGCAACCCATGTTTTGTGTGATTTTATTTTGTTTGTTTGTTATTTGCTTCCGTATGCATGCTTTATTTTTATTGTTGATTGATCATGTTTCTTAATTAAATACTAGAAATACTTTACTTTGTTGTTTTGGCCTAGTCTTAACTCCACCTAAAAGTATTTTTGCAAAAGATAAGTGTAAGGGGAAACCCCAAATATGTTTTCAAGAAATAAACCGATCATGATTCTCCACAATATTAAATGAACATGTATATTCGTATTTGTTAGAGTAAAATGCTTGTATTGAGTCATAATGAAGTTTTGCAGGATTTTCTAGGAAGTAGGATCAAGTTTTTCCAGAAATTTTCCGGAAACTTAACACAAGAATTTCTGCAGGTCACTTCTGACGGCGTCACGAGATTACTCTTGACGGCGTCACGTGTAAAAATCTGGAAATTTTACCAGTTTTGTTTTTCTAACGGAGTCTTATGGTTTTTGTGAATTATTAAGTTTTATAATCTCCAGGAAATCTGCAAACTTCATTCCACAAGCATTATATCTTACTTTATTTTCTAGGATTTAGTAACTTATATAGGTTGCCGCCGATTTTACGCGAGGTTGTCTTGTTTGTTTTCTCAGGATTTACAGGTTATGTATGACAAGAAGATGATTTATATTCTGGAAGGGAAGCTTTGATTGTTCATTTTCTTGGAAGAAGATTTAACCTGGCCACCTTATTATCCATACCGAGCGAATCAGGGGAGTATTTGATTTCATTCTTTTTACTTTTTCACTTTTACATTCTTCACTTGAACATTGGGGACAATGTTCATCTTAAGTGTAAGGGGAGGGTAAAATGATGATACCTTATAGATACACTTTCGCTTGAGTTTGTTTGTTTGATAGTAGATGTGTAATAAAACTATGAGAAATACTTGTTAGTGTAATTTTAGCGCCAAATTTAAATTTTTTTACAACATTTAGGAGTGAAACTTTAGCCATAGCAAGCGTCTCATGGATAGGAGATTGTATGACTAGCACATAACCGTACTTTCAGAAAAATTTTCCACCCAAATATGTGAGGTTCGCCTTTAGATTTGATAGGAAAAGCATTTACTATTAGTGCTTATGAGTGTACCGGTAGCATTTAGATTCTAGAACTTGCGTTAGTGATGCATCCCGAGACCGCTAGTGAGACTACATTCGTGTAGTAGGATTTACTACATGATAAGAGGCATTAGGATCACCCTTGTGTTAAACCCGTATCATAATTACTTGACCATTTAAGTCATATTACTTGGTTAGTTAAGTCAACTAATTTTTCCCACACCTTAGCGTTGTACTCATTTTTAGTACACGAAACCCCTAGTACACCCCTCCGAGCCTATCTTTTCGTTTCTAACTTTAAGCATTTTACTTAAAGGAAGAATTTGTTACACCCCACTTAAATGTACAACCAAATCGCCTTAGCCTTCCGTGTATGCACTCATCTTTAGTGCATTATTGTTATTTGTTAAACCCTAAGTTAACTATCTAATTGATTACATGGTTGCTAAGTCGAGTCATATCCTTGTACATATTGTTTTGGGACGATTGAGACTCATGGGTAAGTACTTATTTTATGGAGTAATGGGGAAGAACAACACATATTACCCCCATATGTGCGTTAATCTTAAAAGTTCTCCAAGTGTTTTGATTTTCTTAATTCGAGTCATTAGATTAGTTTATTGTAAAGTATGTAAAAATTTAAGTGTAAGGGGAATGTTCATCCCCTATGATGTATTATTTTGGATGGTAGGGTAAGAGTGTATGCAAAAAAAAAAAAAAAAAAAAAAAAAAAAAAAAATCGAAAAAATCAAGAAAAAGAAAAAAAAATAGAAAAAGAAAAAGAGAAAAAACATACGGACTACCATCCCTTTTCATTCAATGTTCATTTTATGTTTTTGTTATTTTTCATTTATTAGCTTAAGTCGAGTCTAGTCTTGGCTTAGCAACGCCATATTGTACATGTAATTAACCAAGATTGTTAGCTCGCCACCAGTAAAAACTTCCTTTATCCAACAAAACCGTGTATTTCATATCCCTACACCTAACGTTACAACCCTTTAAAAGACCTCTTTGATAGTTTATCCTAGGTGCTTACGCCATGTGGTGGAGGTTTGATCCTTTCCCAAGCCTTTGGTAATCTATTTTGCTACGACAGGTAGTGAGAGATGTTTTCCATTTCCATATTGTAATTTATATTTTATTACACCCGAGAGATGTGAGTATCTAAACACTATTTGTGAGGTACTAGTGTATGACCTCCGTGCTTGTCTTTGGTCTTTAGTGGAACGATTATTTGTTGTAATTACTTTTATATTAGTGTTAAATGACCCCTAACCTGTATTTTGAGTAGAATAAAAGCGCATTTGCTTGAGGACAAGCAAATCTCAAGTGTAAGGGTATATGATGAGGCAAAAAATGAACCACTTTTAGGGGGTCATTTAAGCCCGGAATTGAATTTATTTGATCAAATATTGCCCTAAATCGATCCTTTTGTGATTTTAGGTACTTTGGGAGTGAAATCTGGAAAAGGAAGCAATTCGGACGTTTTTGGAGCATAAAAGTGAAGAAAACGCCAAAGTCTTAATTTTCCTTGCTGGGAACAGTAGGTGACGGCGTCAAGAAGAACATCCTGACGGCGTCAAGAGTAATTTGCATGACGGCCCAGTACAAACGTGAAGGCGTCACAAGTAGAGTGTCAAGAGTAAAAGACGTGACGGCCTGGAAAACCATAACACGTAACGGCGTCAGATGAAGATTAAGGCAGTCCGAGAAGTATTTTGGTGGCGAGATGACGGCGTCACCAATTTGGTCTTGACGCCGTCAGCCTCAATTTCCTATATATAGTTTTCTAATTTTCATTCATAAAAAAAAGAGAAGTTTTGGAGAAACCCTAAGGCCGAACTTATTACGAATTTTACAGGTTTTTCAAGGGTTCTCAGCCCTTGAGCCCTTTCATGTGTAATTGAGATAAGTGTTCTTTTAATTCAATCAATATGTCTATGTGTTGGTTGTCTATATCTTGTTCTTGTCTTAATTCCATCATGCTAGGCTAGATCTATCTTGTGTTTGCTTAGATCTAACGAAACCTAGATGTTGATTATGTGTTGATTACTTGTTTATGGTTTTATTGGATGAATGATTTCGATGTTAGGCTTAAGAAAACTGGCAGATCTCCAATTGGTAACATGCTTGAACGTCTTAGGAAACATGAATTGACGTGCACTAGGTTTTATTGGTTGTATTTAATGCATGAGTAAATTCTAATGATCCCATGTTAGGAGCTTCTTAGCCGGCTCGACATAGGAGTGAAGTAGGCACTCATAGGATTGGGGAATTAAGTGCGCCAACCCATGAATGGTATTAAGGAATAGAATCCGTCATCCAGGCAACTATAACAATTAATTAACATGTAAAAGATATCTAGGGAGTAGTGAAATCTAAGTAAACACAACTTCTCCACTTATTGCTCACAACCTTAGTTTAATTTAGTTTATTTTCATTTCTAGTATTTTATTTTGATTGCATCTTTAGTATTGGGTTAGTTGACTAGCAACTAATTCCGCCCAAATCCTTAAAACCCGAGATTTTTACTTGCTTTCTAAAAAAATATAAAAATACAAAAATAATCATCCTTCATCTCTAGAACTAGTATTTAGGTTTTCTAATCCTAGCGACACTATTCCTAGCTGAACGATCAATCCCCCGGTACTTGTCACTATACTATACTACAACGATCAGGTACACTGCCTGGTGGGGGTTGTAAGCTTCTCAAAATCCCTTGAGATGTAAAGCCTGATGCGATTCCCGCGTATCAAACTTCTAAATTACATTAAGGATTCTGAAAATACAACTTGGCTACTAACTTTTACACTTAAAAATAAATTGACATTAGTCTAAAATAAGCTAAATTCTACACACCATGCTCCACTGCTTCTCTTTCTTTTTATAGGGGAGAATTAGGGTTTCCTGAGCTCATTGAAGCTTTCCCACTTTACTCCTTAGCCATTGGATCAATTCACTCAATCTTCTCCGTTCAAAGTTTTGGTGCCAAAATATTTTTGGCACTTTCTCTTGATATAATTGATGCCAGGGGTGTGATATTGGAGTTTTGTGTTTGTTTGAGTGTAGGAGGGGGGGTTGAGTGCTGCAGAGGGTGAAGGAAGCTAGGGGTGCTGATGGTTTGCTTGGCTGTTTGCAGGTAGTGGGGGTGGTGATGTGGAGGAGGCGGTCAAAGGGGGTCAAAGTTGGGGTAATATTATTAAAAATGGGGTGTTGGGTTGTGTGGTAGGCTGGGGTGATTGGAGTGGGCTTTTGAAGGGATAAGTGGGCTTGGGGGTTTTATTGGATTGGACTTAAGGGATAATAATACTAATACAAGGATCCGTTTGGTTTGTATGGTTATTGAGCCCAAGGACTAATTTTGTCATTTCTGAAAATTCATGGACCATAATTGACATTTTCTCAAACTTTGCTTCAAGGACCAATCTTGCCATCCTATAAATCCACAAGGGTATTTGTTGTAATTTTCCATTTTAAAAACTCCCAGGGGCCATTTTTGCCAAATTGCAAAGTACAGGGACCAAACATGTAATTTTCTCAAACTTTTCACCCAAGGATCGTTTTTTATAACATTTGACTTTTCAATGCCTTGGGTTGACTTTTCTTTTATTTTAAACCTTCAGGGACTAGTTTTGTCAATTTTTGAAACTTGAGGGACTGAAACTGCCAATTATGCAAACTTTGTTCGTTTTTCATTTGTTTTTAAACATTTTGCATCTAAAACATATAAAACACACTTTTGGGATAAATTCTGTATTTTGATGCATTTCTGAGTGTTTTTGGATGTTTTGGCAGTTCAGATACGATAAAAATGATGAGTATTTACACACTCAACAATCCCCCACACTAAACTATTGCTAGTCCCTAGCAATCTTTTGAGAAAAACTTGATGGATTTGAAACTCTTTACCAAAAGCCATCACTTCTGGAGTAGCCAGATGTATCGATTCAAGTAAGAACTATGGTCCACCTGATAACCATGTGATTTTGAGCAAACCACCAGCTGTCAACGGATTTGATTAGTCTTTACCAAAAGCCGTTTGCTTCTGGACTAGCCAACTCTTGATGGAATAGTCAACATCTTGGTGAGCTGATTACCAATTATGGTTTTTTCACTGCCTTTACCACAAGCCATAATCTTGCGGGCTAGCCACTCATTCGCTTTTTAGGATATGGCGAGTTGATGTACCATACAATTTTGGGCAAATTGCAAGCCATAAACGGATTTGATATATTTTTACCAAGAGCCGTTTGCTCCTGGATTAGCCAATCCTTTTGTCGTTTCGACAGGGCGGACTGATAACCACAAAAATTTTGAAATAAAGTGAAAAAAAATTTTGAAATTTTTGGGCCAAAATGGGGGTACTTGAAAGTATTTTGTGATAAAATTCGCTAGAATTCCCCCCCCCCCCCCCCACACTTAGAATTGAATATTGTCCTCAATATTCAAAGTCCCGACTATTATGCCGAATCTATGAATGTAAAAAGATAATATTCTAAACTAACTCCGGAAATTATCGTTTTGCATTTTTCACTTTATTTATCTGTACATACAATCACACATTTTTTTTTCAAAGATATATACATTTCAAATAGCTGCAGGGGACGGCCACTCCCCCACACTAGGGTGTTAGAAAGTAGAAAGAAATCAGAGACACGGGTGAAAACCCATGTTGTTGCTACTGTTTTTGTTTATCGAGTCGCTAGCTTGACTCGATCCCCGAATTTAATTGTCCTTGGGGAAAGTTTGGAGATCCGGGGACAACCATGGATGATATGTCCTCTCCAAAGAGTTCTCGTAAGCTTGATCACGAAGTTCATTTAATTCATTCAGTTGAACTTTTCGATGATCACCCGCAGTTTTAAGGTCAAAATTTGCATGCTTGAGGGCCCAATAGGCTTTATGCTCAAGCTCGATCGGTAGATGGCACGCTTTCCCATACACAAGCTTGTAAGGTGTACACCCGATGGGTGTTTTGTACGCCGTACGGAAAGCCCAAAGTGCATCATCTAATTTATCCAACCAGGATGCACGATTTTCACCAACGGTTCTTTCCAATATTCTCTTAATGCCTCGATTGGAAACTTCTACTTGTCCACTTGTTTGAGGGTGGTACGCAGTAGAAAGACGGTGAGTTACACCATACTTTTGCATGACTTTATCAAATTTGTCATTGCAAAAATGCGTACCACGATCACTAATTATAGCACGTGGAGTTCCAAATCGAGCAAAGAGAGCTTTCAAGAATTTCACAACTACTAGGGCATCATTAGTGGGTAAAGCTTTCGCTTCAACCCATTTTGACAAGTAGTCAACAGCCACGAGTATGTACTTATTTCCATGAGATGACGGAAATGACCCCATAAAGTCGATGCCCCAAATGTCAAAGATTTCACAAACTTGTATTGCATTTTGTGGCTTTTCATTCTTTTGTGAAATATTCCCGTGACGTTGACAAGCGTCATAGGATTTAACTAATTCCTGGGCATCCTTGTAAATCGAGGGCCAATAGAAACCGGAGTCAAACACCTTTTTGGCGGTGTAATTTGGATTGTGGTGGCCCCCCGTGGGACCAGCATGGCAAGCCTTGAGAATTTCAGTTGCTTCTTGACCATATACACACCGCCGGATGACTTGATCCGCACAGATTTTGAAAAGGTAGGGGTCGTCCCAGAAATAATGTTTGACATCATTAAAGAACTTGTTCTTTTGTTGGGACGACATCCCCTTCACCACAAAGTTACCCGCAAGGTAGTTTGCAAAATCGGCAAACCATGGGGTAACAGAATCTCCACGAAAGGCAACCGCATTGAGTGTCTCGAGAGGGAAGGTTTCATTAATTTCCTTCTTTTCGAAGACATCTTGATGAGGGTTTTCCAAACGGGAGAGTTGATCAGCAGCTAGGTTCTCAGCTCCTTTTTTATCACGAATTATGATATCAAATTCTTGCAGGATGAGAACCCAACGAAGTAGTCTCGGCTTTGCATCTTGTTTTGCAAAAAGGTACTTCAAAGCCGAGTGATCCGTATACACTATGATTTTGGTCAAGATCAAATATGACCGGAATTTTTCAAAGGCATACACCACAGCTAATAATTCTTTTTCAGTGGTGGTGTAATGACTTTGAGCCTCGGTCATTGTTTTGCTTGCATAGTGTATAGGCTGAAAGTGTTTAGACCTGCGTTGCCCCAACACTGCCCCTATTGCATAATCACTAGCATCACACATAAGTTCAAAGGGCAAGTCCCAATCGGGGGCAACAAGAATAGGTGCCTCAGTAAGCTTTTTCTTTAGAGTTTCAAAAGCTTCTACGCACTCAGGTGAAAAGATAAAAGGAGCATCCTTTTCGAGGAGATGGGTCATAGGCCGGGCGATCTTAGAAAAATCTTGAATAAACCTACGATAGAAACCGGCATGACCCAGAAAGCTCCTGATACCTTTGACGGTAGTGGGATGAGGTAATTTTGCAATGACATCAATTTTTGCTTTGTCAACCTCAATCCCATTCTTAGAAATTTTATGGCCGAGGACAATGCCCTCTTTGACCATAAAGTGACTCTTCTCCCAATTGAGACACAAGTTTGTGTCTTCACATCTTTTCAACATATTTTCCAAGTGGGAGAGACAAGATTGGAACGAATCCCCAATGACCGAAAAGTCATCCATGAATACCTCCATTGTTTTTCCGATCATGTCGGAAAAGATTGACATCATGCACCTTTGGAAAGTGCCAGGAGCGTTGCATAAACCAAAAGGCATGCGACGGTAGGCAAAGGTTCCGTAAGGGCATGTGAAGGTAGTTTTCTCTTGATCCTGTGGATCAATGGGGATTTGAAAGTATCCCGAGAAACCATCGAGGAAACAATAGTACTCATTCCCCGCTAATCTCTCGAGCATCTGATCCATGAAGGGTAGAGGAAAATGGTCTTTACGGGTGGCTTCATTGAGTTTTCTATAATCTATACATACACGCCACCCCGTAACCAAACGAGTTGGAATCAACTCTTTATCCTCATTGGTGACAACAGTTATGCCACCCTTCTTAGGAACACAACGAATGGGACTCACCCAAGGACTATCAGAAATAGGGTAAATCAATCCAGCATCAAGAAGTTTTAGAACTTCTTGTTTGATAACTTCATGAATTTTTGGATTTACCCTCCTTTGATGTTGCACCACGGGTTTGAAGTCATCCTCCATCAAGATTTTGTATGAACAAAATTCATGGTTGATACCCTTAATGTCGGAGAGTCTCCAAGCAATTGCTCGCTTGTGTGACTTCAAAACCTTTATGAGCGCGGTTTTCTCCTCATCTTTCAAGTCTTTGGCAATAATGACGGGTAATTTATCATCACCCTCCAAAAATGCATACTCAAGATGAGGAGGCAACTCTTTGAGCTCGACCTGAGGAGAATCATCAGTTTTTTCAACATATTTGATCTCCTCTTTATGAAGTGTTTGTGGTAGAACAGGAAGAGGAGAGGGATCTTTGTTTAGTAATTTCTCAAGCAGGAGAATATCCCTCTCGGGGTCAATCTCTTGGTTATCGATTCCATCAGGAATCGAATCACTTTTGAGAAAGGCCTCAATTTCTTCTAAGATGAAGTCACTTCCCTCAAACGGAGTGAGGGAAGGAGAAGAATTGGCAATGATGGGGGTAAGAAGATGGAGTGAAGTTTTCACTCGAAGAATTATCATTGAAACCTAGAACCTCTTGAGCGTACTCCTCAGAAGCAACATCAATGACATCGATTCGGTTTACCGATTCAGTGTCATAATTTGAGGAGTACCTCAAAGTTTGGTCGAGGTTAAACGTTACTGCTTTATTACCAACACGAAGAGTTATTTCCTCTTCGTGCACATCGATTAGAGCACGGCCCGTTCTCAGGAATCCTCGTCCAAGAATGAGAGGAACCCTAGGATCAGCATCGAACTCAACAACAACGAAATCAGCGGGGAAGTGAAACTCTCCTACTTTCACAAATACGTCCTCGGCAATGCCAAGGGGACGAGTAATGGACCGATCTGCAAGCTCAAGAGTCATGCAGGTTGGAGTAAGTTCTGGAAGAGAAAGTTTCTTCCACACTGAATTAGGCATCAGGTTGATGCTAGCGCCAAGATCGGCCAAGGCGAAGCATTCAACCATCCCAGGAAAAACACATGGAATGAGAAATCTCCCAGGGTCTCCAAGCTTCTTAGGAAGCTTCTTTAAGATAACTGCTGAGCAGTTTTCGTTCAATGGAGTCTTTGCCATTTCGTACAATTTTTCCTTGTTGCTTAACAAGTTCTTGATCATCGATGCAAATTTGGGCATCAGGATGATAGCATCCGCAAGGCCTACGTCAAAATGCAAATCTTGAAAGATTTGATAGAACTTATCCATTTGGTGACTAGCCTTTTCGCGGAGCTTTTGCTCATTAAGTCGTGATGGGTATGGTATTGAAGGTTTAGATTTAGGGTTCTCAACAGGAGTTATTGGTGGTTCAAATACAACTCCTGGTTTGGTCTTTGGAACAACCTGAGGGTGGACGTGTGTGGTACTTCGTGGGCTAGTAAATTGCACCTTGTCCTTGGTTGCCTCAGGTTCACTTTCCACTACTTTAGGAGGAAGAGAAGAAGTAGTGGGAAGTGATGGTTCATCATAAGCTTTACCACTACGTGTGGTAATGGCTTTGAGTTCAACCTTAGGGTTGACAACTGTATTACCAGGAAGACCTCCCGAAGTAGAGGGTGGAGCGAGATGACTCATGAGACTAGCAAACATATTCTCAATCTTGTTTTGAGATTGATCAATTTTGTTGTTTGTTGCCATAAGCTCATTCTTCAGCTCGTTACCTTGCTTGGTTATTGAAGATTGAAATTCATTCTTCAAAGTTGAGATTTGATTCTACATCGCCCTCATTTTGGTCTCATTAACTTTAATGTAGTTATTGAGCTCGTTAGGGAGAGGTTCTTGGTAATTAGGAGTTGAATACCCTTGATTACCCCTTTGGGGTGGGTATTGATTCACCGGGGCATGAGTTTGATTTTGCATATTATTACCCCTTGGTGGATTAGGATTAAACCTATTTGGATTTTGAGGAAATCCGGGTGGTCCACTTTGGTTGCTAGCGCGGTAGTTTGATTCCACTTGAGGACGGTATTGGTTACCTCCTTGGTTGGAACTTCCGGCTATTGCATTGATGTCAAATGGATTGCCTTCAGTGGCAGTTCAATTGTAATACGAATGTGGACCACCACAAGTGACACAAACTTCTACCTTTTTTATTTCAGCTTGTGGAGAAGGTTGAGAAGAAGAAACTTTCTTACTTTTGGCGAGAGCCAAAGCATGAATAGCTTCCGTGAGTTTGTCAAGTCTAGCATCGGTGCTAGATTGAGCCATGGGCGATGAGGTAGAAGGACTAACATTCACTTGAGAAACAACCGGCTTGCTTCATGGAATGTGGACCTTAGACTTATTCTTAATGATCGCTAAAGCATCCTTTGTTGTTCGATTCAAGAAATTACCTCCCGCGGAGGAATTGAGAGAGTCTTGATCGAGTTGGCTCACACCATTGTAGAAAGTGTCAAGCTGCGTGAGATCAGAAAAACCGTGATGAGGGCACTTGCGAAGCAATTCCCTATAACGATCCCATGCCTCACTGAATGATTCATCAAATTTCTGTGTGAATTTCATGATCTCATTCTTGAGACTCGTGGTTTTGGAAGGAGGAAAGAATTCATTCACGAACTTTTTTACCAAATCTTCCCTTGTTACAATCGATTGAGGGATCTATACCTCGATAGATCACGAGCCAATAGATCGTTAGTCAACTAATGTAATCACTAGCTAGACTAAATTAGATAAACTCTGTGAGCTTGTAGTTATGCGGAATATAAAAACAAACTTATACTAAACTTGATCCTCTATGGATCGATAATATTAATGAAACTTTTGTACTAGAAACTTGTCCCTATTACAATGACCTAGGGTTCCTTATATACTAGTGGAAACCCTAACCTTTCTTACAAGAAACAAATAATGAAAAACTAATAAAAGATATTCTACATATCTTGTCCTAAAATACATAAGTTATATCCACGGTTAAACTCTATCCGTAGCATCTCTAGATGTCCGCAGGAACCAGTCATCAGCAGAAAGTCACTAAGCCTTCCGCAGGAACCTGTCAGCAGTATCAATCAGCAATATCTTCAATAATTCCTTACAATCCTCCCCTAATCTTGAATTTGACACAGTTAAGTTCAAGATTTCCTTGATAGATCGCCAATATCACAAACCAGAGGATTGAGGATGAACATCAGCAGCAAAGAATTTCCATAAGCAGAATCTCTATGATCAGCAATCAATTGAAAAGCACCATTCTTTGCAGCAACACAAGACTAAATGTACATCAAAACATATAAGTTGCATACTATTCTCATCACATCTAGGTGTGTTAACTCCTGTGAGAGGTGAATTGAGAGGTGAATCATTGAAAATAATGGATTGGATGTCTCTTTACCAATAGCCATCACTACTGGAGTAGCCAAGTGTTCAAAGGTACACTGATAACCACATGATTTTTAGCAAATCATCAGCTATAAACGGATTTGAGATGTCTTTACCTGTAGCCGTTTGCTCAGGACTAGTCAATTATTGATGAATAATCATCTTGGTCAATTGAATACCAAATATGGTTTTCCACTGCCTTTACCACAAGCCATATACATGTGGGCTAGCCAATTATTTGGAATCCATAAAGGAAAAATCCATGGTCAATTGACAACCATTTCAACTACTCAGCAATAAAGCATAGGTGAGTTGAAAACCCTATGATTTTGAGCAAACCATTACAGCTATCAACAGATTTGATGAGTCTTTACCAAAGCTGTACCCTTTGGACTAGCCAACTTTTTGATGGAATAGTCAACATCAGGCAAGTTGATGACCAGAAAGAGTGTGATAAGAATCAACACCAACCCTGCATACAACATACACAAAACTAGACAAATATGTTAGTTTATTTATTTATTTTTTATTTTTTTTTTATAAAAACTAAAAGAAAATAAAAATATACAACAAAATACAATACCAAGATCAGCTCATTGCAGATATGAATCCATTTGAATGCCATGCTTGGTTGCTAGTTCCTTCTTAGTCAAAATACTTCTTCTGATGAACCTTACCAATTGTTCAGCAAGATGAAGATCATTTTCAGTCATATCCAAAGGAACAGATAACTTTGTCTCCAGCATGAGATGCATGACTTCCTTTGTGATTGGGTAAAGAACATTAGCCCAGCAATACAAGGTCTTACCAGTGGTTGTAACAATTATATGAACATTAGGAAGTGGAAAGAACTTCCAATATTCAACCACCCATGTCTTTTGACCTTTCCATACTTGAAACCTTACACCAGAATCACCTTTATAAGAATCACACAAAATCTGCAAATCACCCATCAAATACATTCCAATGTCATCAGGGGAATGAGTTTGATAGTACTTGGTAACCCAATCATAAAGTGAGAGAAGATCTTGCTTGTCCACCATATGTAAGATCTGACTCAGAAACAAGAATGTTTAATAGTTCCATCTTGTCTAGTTATGACATTCACTTTTCCTTGGCCAAGCTCAGAATCAACTAGTTCCCACCCCACAATTTTCTCCCATACAACAGGGTCTTGACCATCATCAGAAGCATAATCAAAGAAAGTAGTACTATCCTCTAAAGGAATATCTTTTGAAGCCTTCCTCTTGATAGCTTTAGTCTTTCTCCTAGTGCCAGTATTCACAGGAATAGAAGGACCATCAACAGGTTCTTCTTTAGGAACTTGTGTGGAAGTATCAGCAGGAACATCTCCAGAATCATCATCATCAGGTACTTCAATTGGAGTATCTTCTGAAGCATCATTGGTAACATCATATGGAGCTTCAGCGGTATCATGATGAGATTCAGCAGTATTATGATGAGAAGCAGCAGGAATATCATCCATCTTAGCATCAGGAGTATCATCCTTCTGAGACAAGACTGAAGGATATTGCACATTCTCCTGACCACCATGAAAGGACCCAATAGATTCAGCAGGTTGATCAGCAATATCATGAATCTTAGCTTTCTTAGCTTGAGGCTCATCCAATAGTCTTCCTATAAACTCCAACACATCTTGAACATTTATACCAGAGGAATGAAAATTTGAAATGATCTTGTCATAGTAGAAGGTGAGCTGCTTATCAGAAAATCCCCAAACCTTCTTTTGATTCCAACCTGACCCAAACATAGAACATCCCTGATTCTTCACAAAATTCCTCATATATTTCTTGATTTCATTCTTTGTCCAAGGTCTTTCCTTTTGATACTTAGCTTTAATCTCTGCCTCCTGTTGTCTTTGCAATCTTCCTCTTTCAACCATCATCTGAACAAAATCAGGATTATCAACTCCAAGCTCAGATGCACCCAAATTCGGCTTGGAAGCAACCTGTTCAGCCAAATTCTCCCATTGTTCAGTAGTAAGATTCTTAGCTATCTCATCAAGCTCCTTCTTTCTTTCAGTAGGCAAGGTGGTAGTGAATTGAGGTCCCATCTTGTCCAAATCATCTTGAATTTTCCTAGCCAATGCTACTGAGGCTTGCGAATCCAATTGAACTTTAGTAGCTGCAGCATCCTCTTTAGCTTGCAAATGTGCAGCAACATTCTCACTAAGTTTTTCATAAGCAAGTTCCTCCTTGGATTTTACTCTGGAAGGAATGTCTTGATCAATCACTATAGACTTTCCTTTATCTTGCTTCTCAGGAGGGACAAAAGTCTTATCAGGAGAATCATGAGGAAGATCAGCTGGAATATCTACTGATGGACCATGAGTGCCCACTTCTGGCAAAGGAGTAGGAAAAGATTCCTTTCTAAAAACATCAGCAGAAGTCTTCTTGCTAGGAACATCAGCAGACTTCTTATCAGCAGAATGCTTCCTTCTGACATAATGAGCAACACCAGCAGACTTCTTGGCTCTGGAATCCTTTGGAACACTGACATCAGTAGAATGAGTAACATCAGCATTTGGAGCAACAGATGGTTCAGGCCTAATGTCAGCATTCTTCTGAACACTCTCCAAAGTGGTAGCAGCAAGAAGTTCAAGGCCTTCTAAGTCAATGTTGTCAGATGCTTTAGTAGAGTCCTCATCTGAGTCATACACCACACCTTGTTTCTTTCTTTGCTTAAGCTTACCTTCCAACTTCTTAACTCTTCCAATTAGAGTCAGAACAGCATTGCTGAGATTCTTTTTGGTGAAGTTCAGATCATTCTCCAACTTGTCCACCCTAGATACATACCTGTTCAACAAAGCTGATACAGAAGTGAGAGTAACAGGACCTTCAGCTCCACCAACAGGGATATCTGTGGTGTTGGAAGCATCATTGGTCCTATGGGTAGAATAATTTACATTTACATCTACATCCACATGATCCTCAAAGTGAGGTCTCAAAGGACTGAGTGAAGGAAGTCTTGTAAATTGTGGTGAGTGTACATTTTGGTCAAAGCCTAAATTCTCATTGAGCTCATGCTCAGGAGAATGAAGATCCATTGGTGAATGTACAGGTGTGGGTAATCTTGGTGAGAGTGGAGGCTGAACATCAGAAGCAACTGATGCATTTGCATCAGGAGCATCTTCAGTTCTTTCAGGAGAATCCTCTAGTGCTTGACCATCAGGGGAATCCTGACCACCAGCAGCTATATCAGCTGCATCTCCATCAGGGGGATTGCCCACCGGGGCATCAGCAGCTACATCAGCAGCTACTCCATCAGGAGGATTGCCACCAGGCAACATGGCTGGAAGTAAGGGTCTTATATCACTAGTAAATCTAAATTTCATTTGAGAAAACAACTTTTTAGATAAACCCTTAACAGGCAAGTGAGTGGGGTCATTGGTCTCAATGTCTAAAATGATTTGAAGAAACCTAGGATACAATAAATATTTAAGTTTGGTATCCTTAACATTTTCAAGCATAGCATTAAAGATATACCTAGAAAAGTTGAATGTTCTTCCCTGAGAGAGACACACAATAGCAAGAGCAATGTCTGTAGAGAATTGGTCCCATCCACTAGACTTAGAACCCATGCACTAAAGTAAGGTGTGTGTCAAATATCTCCATTTTGGACAAAACAGATTCTTGTACCATACTTTCCCATCACCAGTATAACCAGCAGCCTGAAGCCCTTGAAGTATGTCACTCTTAGGCAACTCAGTCACCCCTCCTTCATCACCCAACTGTAGTTTGGTCCTGACCAACGACTCAGTAACCACATATTCTTCCCCATCAATAACAGCAACAATCTCTGTTGGTCCATCTTCAACAGTCCTTATTTGAGCGGTTTCTCAAAATTGTACAACAAGAGACTCATAAATAACATCTGGATACTGGAGCAGAGCATAACTAATCTTGGACCTTTGAAGAAATTCCATCATGTCCACATAATCTTCATCATTCTTACCACGATCAAGAAAGGCATGTTTGTTATGATCTCCTTTGAAATATAGTTCAGCCATTGATTGAGAATGAGAAATTAGGGTTGGATGTTCTGAAAAATATTGAAATGGTTTTTGAAATTATATAGCGAGAGGGAATCAGTTAATTTGGGAGTGGGATATGCACGTCTTGGTTAATTATGGAAGTTACCAAACGTGAAATGAAACTGATGTGAATTATTGGAAAGAAATCCTTGACCAATAATCAACTAAGGCAAATCCCAATTAACTGACTCATCCGTAGAAACCAAATCAAATGGCTGAAAGCAAATGGTCAATCCGCCGAAAATAGTCAAACGTTGACTATGGTCAACAAAACCATCCGCAGTATCGATCAGCAGAATCTACCCTTCAGTGGAAACCAAATATCTTTGAAAAAGATTTCTTAATTCAAAATTCAAAGAACCCTTAATTATCTCCAAACTGCCTCACATTAATGGTAATAAATACACGCGGTTGGGGGATCTTATAAATAAAGGCTAATTATCCCCAAATCTCTCCACTTCAAATCAAATCCCTAATTATCATATCTTGAGTCAACAATACATCCATGGCTTCCAATCAACACATCATCAACCTTTCTTCTGACTCATCAGATACTTCTGACTCACTAACATCTCCACCACCACTCAACACGCCAACGCGTCCTCGTGGTCTCACAAAGGAGCAAGCTAAGAAGAAGAAACATGATGTCCCTGCCCCCTAGTTCATCATCAGAGGATCTTCCACCATACCCTTCTAAAATCGATGATCCAGAGTACCAGAGAGAGATGGAGAGAAGGTGGAATGAATTGGAGAAGGCAAACAGAGTTCCCAATCCTGATGAGTCTCTCATCTTCTTTACATCTTCTGATGAAGAGGATGATGAGGATGATGAACTTTACACCCCTACAACCTCTGATAAGCCTCAGTCCTCTTGTCCACGAAGAAGAAAAGTAAATCCACCATTGCCAAAGATCAGAAAGGTGGTGTTAGGTTTGCCTTGTCCTCAATGGCAAGGACTCTTCAATGTTAACAACAAGGGAAAGAAGAAGACTGTGGAAGGCAAGGGCAAGGACAAAATAGAATAGGAACTTAGTTGTTAATCTTTCATTTTCACTATCTTGTATTGTACCTCTGAAGAATCAATAAAATTTGCCTTGTTAATTATTGCTTGTTTTAATTCTTCTGATTAGCATTCCCCTGAATAAATAGAACTAGAATAGGCCATCAGCAGGAACACACTAAACAACAAGATAACTAGTATCAGCAGCAAGTTGGTCAAACCATTGACCTTCATCCGAAGAATGCAATTAACTGGACAACTTGCACACTTAGTAATTGCTACTGACTCAACTACCTCCTATTTACTTTCATTAACTCCCAGAAAACTCAAATCAAGTCTTTAAAAGAAGTCTTCAAGTCATAATCAACTCACCATCCCACAAATAACATATCTCAAAGTTTTTCTCACAAACAAAACATGAAGCCATCCCCCAATGTCATTGAAATCTCTTCTGATTCATTAGACTCTACCTTTGACATACCTCAGATCCAAAGATCATACTATTACTTAGGTGAAGGTCCTTCAGAGTTTTGTCCATCTCCAACCTCATCAGAAGGAACCACTGAAGCTGAGGAAACACCAGCTCCTCCAGCTATGGTTGTCCCTGATTTCACTCCTGTCACAGCATTCTTAACAAGTGAAATGGAAAGAGTCTGTGCAGATATGAGAAGAATCTCTGTCCCTGAAGAGCCACAGTCCTCAAGTAGAAAGAAGGGTCCATTGAAGGTGGTACTTGGTCTTGCAGCTCCCAAGCTTTGGAACAAAGATATGCAATCCAGAGGAATCCACAAGAAAATGCCAGACCCAAAGGACTTGGGTAAAGGGAAGAGGAAGATGGATTAGGTTGTTGCTTAGGGATGTGGTGGTATGATGATGGTTGGTTGTTGGTGATTGATGTATTTTGTGTTTCTTGTGATGACAGATCTTGTAATGGATGTACCAAACTTTCCACTGATGAATAATATTTTTCTTTTATGTCTTTACATCTAATTCCACTGAATGTAGATCTTTGTATATCAGCAAAAACATGACCTGCAACCAGACATTGAAACAAAACACAAAAACACAAAAGAACAACCAGAATAATATACAAGATGAGTAATTAGTACCTGCAAAAGAAAGTTAGTAAACATAATTCTAGAAAACATAATAATCTACATAAATACAACATGTACAATCCTCCCCTGAGGCATATGCCTCCCCTGAGGCTTATGCCTCCCCTCAAACATAGCATTCAAGGGTTAACCATCCCAATGTTGACAACTAGGTGATTAAACCTAGGTCCATCAAAAGCTTTTGTTAACAAATCAACCACATTATCATCAGTATGAATTTTAAGCACTTGAATTAGATGCTTTTCATTTGCATCTCTTATAAAATGGTGCCTAATTTCTATGTGTTTAGTTCTCTGATGAAAAACCGGATTTTTTAACAATGGAAATAGTACTTTGATTATCAATGTAGATTTTAGTGTTCATAAAGTTAAACCCATAATCCAACATCTGATTTTGAATCCAAAGTACCTGACCACAGCAATTGGCAGCAGCAACATATTCTGCTTTAGTAGTAGAAGTAGCCACAATGGTTTGTTTCTTGCACTGCCAAGAGATGAGTCTTCTTCCAAGAAATTGACAACCTCCTGTTGTGGATTTCCTATCCAAATTAGCTCCAGCATAATCACTATCACTGTAAGCCTCCAACACAAATGGTGAATCCCTTGGGTACCAAAGGCCTAGTTTGGGTTGGCCTTTTATGTACTTGAAAATTTTCTTCACAGCATTTTGGTGGGAAGTCAGTGGAGTGACTTGATGTCTTGAACAAGCACTGACAGCAAAGGTAATGTCAGGCCTAGAAGCTGTGAGATACATGAGTGATCCAATCATGGATCTATAAAGATGAACATTCACAGCCTCATCTTGCTCATTTGGATTCTTAAGCTTGGGTGGTTCATATGGAGTGGTAGCAGTCCTCAAAAGTTCAAAGTCAAACTTTTTCAAAATATCTTTAACATATTTCTCCTGATGAATAAATATCCCTTCAGGTTGTTGTTTGACTTGCAGCCCTAGGAAAAAGGTTAACTCCCCCATTGCACTCATTTGAAATTCACCTTTCATCAAATCTTCAAATTCCCTGCACCATGCTTCCTTTGTGGATCCAAAGATGATGTCATCCACATAGACCTGTACTAGAATGATGTCCCTGGAGTTTTTCTTAATGAAGAGGGTCTTATCAATAGCTCCTCTTCTGTAACCATGCTCCAAAAGAAATGTAGACAATCTAGCATACCATGCTCTTGGTGCTTGGTGAAGTCCATAAAGTGCTTTACAACTTTGTAAACCTTTTTAGGATGATGGGGGTCTTCAAAGCCCTGTGGTTGAGTAACATATACCTCCTCTTCTATTTTGCCATAGAGAAAGGCACTCTTGACATCCATCTGATAGACCTTAAACCCCATATATGAGGCAAAGGCTAAAAATAGTCTAATGGCCTCAACCCTAGCAACAGGTGCAAAGACCTCAGTGTAGTCAATCCCTTCTTCTTGTCTGAAACCTTGTGCCACCAATCTTGCTTTATTTCTGACCACAATACCTCTGGCATCCCTCTTGCATTTTAAGATCCACTTGGTCCCAATTGCAATCTTCCCTGCAGGCAAATCAACAAGTACCCAAACATCTTGATTCTTGAATTGTTGCATCTCTTCCTGCATAGTTTCAACCCAACTAGGCTCACTCAAAGCCTGTTTAATGCTTGTGGGTTCAACTTGAGACAAGAAACAAGCAAACAAACAATGCTTCTGATCTGTGTGATTGTCTCTCTTCTGAGTGGATACATAAGTCAAAAATGCACATTGCCCAAACTTGGTATTCTTGATGGCACTCCTGGTGAGTACCATAGCATTTGGATCACCAAGTATATTATCTTGTGGATGTATGGTGTTGATCCTTTTGATTGCAACAGGATTAACATCTATTGAGGGATCAAGATTGGTTAAAGTTGGAGCAAAATTTTCATCATAAGAAGCTGATTGAAAAATACCATCACTTTGCTCAACATTGGCAAGATCTGAGGGAGATGGAAACCTGCCATAAGGTTCATCTAAACTTGTGGAAACATCAGTGGAAACAGGAACTGCAGCAGAACAGCCTTCAGCAGAATCTCCATCAGCAGAATGAACAGCTGCATCAGCTGATGCATTAGCAGAACTAGGTTTTCTGCTTTCTTCAACAGCAGCTTGGTTTAAGAGGGCTTCAATGTCTTGAGCAAATTCAAGACCAAGTCTTTTAGCTTCCTCAGCAGCTGCATGTTCTTGCTTTTTGAGTCTAGCAAGATCTTCTGCATAGGTTGAATTTTCCACATCATCAGCAGATTTGGCATCAGAGGCTTCTTTGGTAGGAGGATCTGCTAACTGGATTGGTAGAGTTGTTACAACAATATTGGGTTCATCACATTCTGAATCACTGTCTGAATCATCTTGTAGAGTACCTGCATTGTTAGAAGATGACACTTGTACACCTGCAGAGGGGTTATTTTGTGCCTAGTATAACCCAAATAATCTGTAAGATAGTCAAGGTCAAAATACCATTCATGACCTTTTCCTTGAACATTAACATTCTCTTCCAGAAATTTCAGGTTAAGAGTCTCTTCTATCTTCTTAGCAGCCAAATTATAGACCCAATAAGCCTTGCTATGAGCTGAGTAACCAACAATATATCCTTCAGCTGCTTTAGCTTCAAATTTTCCTAGGTGATCACTTGTATTCAGAATGGTCACCTGACAACCAAAAGGTTTCAAGTGTTCCATGGTAGGCTTCTTCCCAGTCAATAATTCATAGGGTGTCTTATTGTGAGGTCTAGTGATCAACACCATATTCAATACATAACAGGAAGTACCAACTGCCTCAGTCCAAAACATAGTGGGAAGTTTAGAGTCAGCAAGCATAGATCTTGCAGCCTCAATAAGGGTTCTATTCTTTCTTTCAGCAACTCCATTCTGTTGTGGAGTCCTAGGAGTGCTATAATCTCTTTTAATACCCTTTAAACCACAAAGTTCAATGAGATTGGCATTTTTGAACTCTGTCCCATTGTCACACCTTATACCTTTAATCTTCTTGTTAAGTTGATTTTCAGCTAGAGCCATAAATTCTTTAAGTTCCTGAAAGGTTTGATCTTTAGTCACTAAGAAAAATGTCCAACTGAATCTGCTGAAAGCATCAGTGATCACCAAACAGAAGTACTTATGATCAATACTCCTGATGGATGTAGGTCCAAAAAGATCCATGTGAAGCAGCTGCAATGGTTCTGAGATTGCGCTCACAGTAGTAATGGCCTTATAAGAAGCTTTGTGTTGCTTTCCCTTGTTACAAGCCACACAATTATGCTCATTGGTGAAGATCTTGGAAGGAAGTCCATGAACTAGTCCATCTTTAGCAAGTTTGTTGATGACTTTAAAATTAACATGTGCCATCCTTCTATGCCATTTTGTAGATTCATCCAAGGATGCTTTAGCCACCAAGCATGTCAGATCACCTTCTGGCTTGACATCATTCAAGTCAAAGGTATACAGATTATGGTTTCTTGGAGCCTTTAGTAATACTTGATTGTCATCAGGCATTTGGAAATCAGGTGAAAGAATGAAACAACCATCTTCAGTGAAAAGGACAGGAAGCTTTTTGTCACAAATTTGTGAGACTGAGAACAAATTGAATCCTTGAAGTTCCTTCACATAGTAGACATTCTCAAAATCCACCTTTGGAGTTTTAATAGTTCCTTTGCCAGTAATCCTTCCTACTCCACTTCCAAACCTCACTATGCCTCCATTAATTGGCACAAAGTCATGCAGCTTCTCTTCATTACCAGACATGTTTCTTGAACAGCCACTATCAATAATGCCTAAGTCTTTATTAAGAAGAGGATGTTCCTACAACAAAGAAAGTTAATATACAACAACAACAAGTATTTTAGTAGACTTAAGTCGTGAAAGACTTGAGCCTGCCTTGTGGATCATTCTGATGAACCCAATATGATGAGTTAGATCCATAATTTTTCCTGGATTCCCTATAGTTAAATGGTCTTTTATATGTCCAAGAACAATCTGCTGAGGACTTTTCAGCAGAATCCCAAAAACCCTTCCCGTATACATTTGGTCAGTATATTCATACCAATGATTAACACCATTAAATGGTTGAGACCTATATCTATTTCCATTGGTATTCATATATCTATTATTAAAAATAGACCTATTAGAATAAACAGGCCAATCAGCAGGAGTGGAACACATTCTGCTGACATGATACTTAGCCTGTGGAGCTACTGAGGGTTTGGTATTAGTCCATTTTTGTCTAGGTCTATTGTTAACAACAGAAACACCCATCCTCTTTTCATGAAAATCACAATCCTTAATTAAATGCAACTTGCTTCCACAAACAAAACACTTCTTTTTCTTATAAGATTTATTAAATCCAAAAGATGTCTTATTAAACATAGAATTATTCAAACAAACATCAGAAACAGAATTGTTTTGTAAACACTGAAAAGAATTGTTTTCATAAGAAGTAAATAACAAGTCTTCAGAAGAGGCTGGTTGATAAAGAACTTCATCAGCAGCAACTTCAGTGTCCACAGACTTGTAAGATGACTTGTCAGAAATCTTTATTGAGGACTGGGGTGAGTCTGACTTGGTCTTGGAATCACAGCTGGCATAACTAGAGGTCTCTGAGGTCTTATCCCTGGAAGAACAAGAGACATAAGTGTTAGAATCATTACTAGATATGCTTCTAGTATCAGGGGAGTCATTGATCCTAATGCCAGTGGTTTCCTTTGATTCTGGTGAGTCAAACTTATGGGATGTGGGTTTATGGGTTCCTATGGTTGGACAGTCTTCAGACTTATTTGGCAAGTCTTTAGACTTTTTGCCAAAGAGATGGTGTAAACCATCAAAGTCAGAAGTTTTGGTAGTAGGCATAAATACACATCTGATTGGTCCTGGTACAGCATGCATCTCACCATCTTTTAGATAATTTATAGGGATAGAATAGTTATGATTCTTCTTATCTAAATATTGATTAGCTTCTGGACCTACATACTTCTTAAACCCTAGACCTATCTCAGAAGTAACAGACTTACTACTGTAGAGCAACCTAGATAATTTATCACCTGAAACTAGCCACTTTTTATGCCTAGCTACTTCTTTATCCAGTTTCTCTTGCAAAACATTTTTCTCAGACTCAACTCTAGCTTTTTCTTTTTCAGAAAATTTTAATTCATTGCTAGCACATTCTAAATCTCTACTTAAAACTCTAATCTTTTTCTCATAAGCTAATTGATTTTGTTGAAACCACACCTTTTGTTGTTCTAAAGTTTTAAAAGCTTCTTTATAAGTAGCAGCTTCAATAAAACAAGCATTATATTTTGGTTTCATATCATCATAAGCTTCTTTTAGAGTTGTATATTTAGAATCACAATCACAAGCACAAGTAGATACCTGAGGAGAGATTCCCATGAGACCAAAGCTATCATCACAACTAGCCATGCAGGAGATTTGAGGAGAACTGCTTATATCATCTTCATGCTCATTCCAGTCCACACTTGTATCTATAGCAGTGATCAAGGCCTTTGATTCTCCAGCTTCCACTTCTTTCTTCTTGTATGCTGAATACCTGGTACTGGCTTCACCCTTCTTGGCTGTGCATTCTCTTGCAAAATGGCCAATTTCTCCACAAGCATAACACTTTACTTTCCTTCTATCAAACCTAGCTGCATCTCTTCCATCAACGTTAAGCTTTTTACCAACCTTTTGCTCAAATATTCTAACTTTGAGAGAGAGCATAGCCATCTGCCACTTTAAGTCCAATTCTTCCAAAGCAAGTTCATCAATTTGCTCAAAGTCTTCATAAGCTATTTGTTGCTGTTTGTCAACTTCAGCAACAAATGAATGAAGCACATCTTCCATCACATTGCTAATCTTTGGATGAGTTATAGGATTAACACTTGAGAAAGACAATGTGGTCATTGGAAGACTTTGGCTTGGAGTGGATGGACTTGAGTAAAACTGTGGTGCTGGGGATGGACTTGTATAGGTATGTGGCATGTAGTTTGAGTTAGAACTGACAAAAGCAGATTGAGAAGGAGTTGCTGCATATGGAGAGAATCCCTTTATGTCACCTTCCAAAGCTTTTAGTTTGTTGTACAAGTCATCAAAGGTGAGGTAATCCAAGCCACCTTTGGTTTTCAATGATATACTCACCTGAGACCATGAGGGAGGCAAAGCTCTTAGAAACCTAGAGTTCACCTCCTCATTGTCAGGTCTTGCAAGCAGTTGATTCAAGTGACTCAAAATCTTCTGAAACCTGTCATAACCTTTGTGGAGACCTTCCTCTTCAGTAATCTTGAATTCTTGGAACTCCATCTTCAACATACATTTTTGCATCCTCTTTGATTCTTCATTCCCACCAAATCTAGCTTTTATGGCCCACCAGATTTCTCTTGGATCAGTCATGGAATGAAAATCTCCCATGTGGTCATCAGGAATTGCCTGCAGCAATATGGTTCTTGCTTTGTTCTCCCTTTGAATAGCAAGAATTT
This sequence comes from Artemisia argyi, assembly GCA_030686995.1. Taxonomy (NCBI): domain Eukaryota; kingdom Viridiplantae; phylum Streptophyta; class Magnoliopsida; order Asterales; family Asteraceae; genus Artemisia; species Artemisia argyi. The sequence continues at coordinate 120,321,829 of CM060677.1, read as the reverse complement.
CTTCAGCAGAAACAGGTTCCAAAATTGTAACTTTACCATTAGCATCAACACTTTGCTTTTTAGGATGACAACCATTGAGTATAACATTCCAAAGGTTATAGTCAACGCTTGCAATCCAGTTCTTCATCTTCATGGCCCAGATTTCATACTCATCCTTCCTAAGAAAAGGAAGTTTTGCATTGCTGTTGGAGAAGGCCACCTGTTGTAGTTGTTGAGTAAGAGAGCCTGCTTCTGAGAGAGCAACATCACCGCCTGGTTTGTCTGCCATTGGTACTGAGCGTTTAGTTATGTGATTGTGTAGAGGTTACAGAGAGTATCTAGTGGCTCTGATACCACTTGTAGGGATCTATACCTCGATAGATCACGAGCCAATAGATCGTTAGTCAACTAATGTAATCACTAGCTAGACTAAATTAGATAAACTCTGTGAGCTTGTAGTTATGCGGAATATAAAAACAAACTTATACTAAACTTGATCCTCTATGGATCGATAATATTAATGAAACTTTCGTACTAGAAACTTGTCCCTATTACAATGACCTAGGGTTCCTTATATACTAGTAGAAACCCTAACATTTCTTACAAGAAACGAATAATGAAAAACTAATAAAAGATATTCTACATATCTTGTCCTAAAATACATAAGTTATATCCACGGTTAAACTCTATCCGTAGCATCTCTAGATGTCCGCAGGAACCAGTCATCAGCAGAAAGTCACTAAGCCTTCCGCAGGAACCTGTCAGCAGTATCAATCAGCAGTATCTTCAATAATTCCTTACATTTAATCGCCTCTTCAGGGACATTTTTGCATTTGATGGTTGATGTAATTTTGTTAAACCATCGAATGTGATCTTGAGGATCGTCCCTCTCAAAACCGTAGAACTGACGTGAGGTCACCAGATTTATCAATCTGGTCTTAAGCTCAAAATTCTCGGCCACGATGGCCGGAACAACGATAGCATCTCCGTAACCCTCAACGGGTGCTTGGAGAAGCTCGTTCATAGTTGGCTCAGCAGCCATGATAACGGAAGATGTGGGAACAGTACGGATCTCAGATCTGACTGTTGGTGCTGAACATCTATGAGGTCTTCTAGGTTTTCTTACAAGCTCACGTAATGGGCTCGTGGACCTAGAAGAACGAGTGCGCATGCACTAGGGATAAAAACCAATCAAAACAAAATCGAGGCAAATCAACAGTGAACTTAAACCAATAATCACAAATGAATGGCTTCTTTGAAAAAGGTACACCACTCACAGGGATACAAAGGCAAGTTTTAAATCTTTGGTTTGGGAACTTATTATGTCCACACCCCCAGTTGGTAGGTGCCTTGGTTTGCGACGCTTTATTTTTACGTAGAATTATTATTCACAAGAAAGAGACGAATGTTTTTGGGTTTTTGTGTATGGGTTAAAAACTTTTGGACAATATTTTTGGTATCGTTTCGTTTACCAAAATCGTATCTCTTTAAGAATCACCTTAAAAGAAACACGATATAGAAAACGTAACGATCTGTTTTGTTTGTTTTTGATTTTTTTGGTGTTGTTAACACTTTAGGAAAAGTGTTAATGACGTTTTTGTTTTATGATTAAGATTTACAAAAAGGTGGTGGTATTTATACAGTGATGAATGAAAAACCACTAATCTCTAAAAAAACGTTTTGATTACGCAGCTACCTCCCCGGCAGCGGCGCCAAATTTTGATTGGTCCCAAATGGTCAACTAAGTTGAACAGGTGATGGTCAACCAAGTCAAACGTCTAAAACCAACTAACCAAGGAGTACATGGTATTCCCGGGTCGTTATGTCCCAGCGAGGTAAGCAATTGTATTCAAAAATGTTTTAAGTGATCGGGTGATTTAACAGGAGGATCAGGAATTTGATTATTATAATTAAACTACGAGATTATGATTGAGAATGACTTAGAAACACTATTCTAACAATTACTGATGATCAGATAACCTAGAAACGTAGGTAAACCTAAAAACGCGCGTTTGAGTTTAAAATAAACGCGAACGCGCAAGATAAAAAGTGAAACGAGAGCAAATAAAGTCCTACGAATGTGAAAATTGTATTTTTACAATCCTAATGACTTAAGAAAATTTTAAGAAAATTAAAATTATTTTTACAACTATTTAATTAATTACTATTAATTAATTACTAATTATTAATTACTTTTTAATTAACTAAATTACACTAATTATTAATTAATTATGAAAGTTAACTAGAAAAATGAAAATTAAATTTAAAAAAATCTAAAATATTATAAAACTAATTTTAAAACAGAAAACTATTTTTTCTACTTTTTAATTATTAATTATTAATTAAAACTAATTATTTAATTAATTTAAACTAAATTTAATTATAAAAAATACTAATGAACAAGGAAAAATCTGAAAAATTCCTAAAAATATTTTAACTAAAAAGGAACCTGAGATAAATTTAAAAACGATAAATGCTTATAAATAAGCAGAAAATAAGCCAAAATGGCTTAAATAGAAGCTATCACTTAACTTATTTTTGTCTTTTTCCAAATTTTCTTTTACACAACTAATTTATAACTAAAAACAAGAACTTTTTGTGAAGGGACTTTTTATGAATATCATAAATAAGTTGTTTACACACAAATAAGCCAAACAGTTGGCTTTTAGCTTGATTATGGGGTAAATAAGCTCAAATAAGCAATGCAGTGTACCCAGGCCAGAGAATCAGCCACAAACAACTTATGTGTACATGGAAAAAGCTAAGATGACAAAAAGGAATAACTGAATAAGCTAAACAATCAAATAAGCACATCCAAATGTTGACAGACCCAAACAGGCCTAAATGGCAATGTGCAGCCCACTGTGGGGCCCACAAGAGTGACTTAGGGTCCAAACCAAATATAAATCTGGAAAGGGGACCTGAGGGGCTTTCCAAAGAGCTCACAAGCTCAGGATAAGCTCAAGTGATGAGCAAGTTATGGTGTTGGGAAACTGGTTCGGTAGGCTGATGTACAAAGTGAGTTTGTGAATTAAGCATTGAGACCAATAAGCTCACAATGTGAAACCAATTCAAATACAAACAAATAAACTCAAGCAAATGACAATTAACAAGTTACAACAATATGCAGTCCAAGAATAAATCATGAACTAATCAAAACAAGCTAACTGAGTTGCATTCAGAGTAAACAGTGGTCCAAGGATCAACTTTGAGGTGCAAAATAAGCTTGAGAATAAGCTCTGATGAGCAAATCAAACTGAGATATATAAAAATACCCAAACAAACTTCTCAAAACAACAATTATCCAGTACTTGACTCAATTAGTTAACTAGAATTGGGACTTGGAAAAAAGGGTGGTCTGACAAGCCTGTGGTGCAGGGGAGGTGACTTCCCCTGCAGGTCAGTTGAGACCCCAAATAAGCTAACAAAGAAATTTTTTAAAAATCAGATAATGGTGAAATATTGTAGTTAAGGTGAGGTACTTTTAGCACAACAAGTTTCAGATCCTAGCTTATCCTACAAAAATCTATAAAAATCACCCAAAAAGTGATATTTTTCTGAAACCAGCACTTTGACTTTCAAAGGATTTGCAAAAGGTTTGACTTAAGTGAAATTTGGTTAACCACATATGCTTGAATGATGTTTGTTTGAACTATATCAAGCTAATTCTAGCAAGCAAAGCTATTTTTGAGTTGGATTCAAAGATATGGAACGCCAAATCACTAACAGTTAGGCTGTTAGTGGTTGAATGCTCAATTTGGACTTTTTTCATAAAATTGACCAAGGGGATGGTCACTGTGGACTGAACTAAGCATAAGAACAACAAACAAGTAAATCCTAACCCCTAGTAACAACAACAACTCAGCTCAAATTCTTCTTCCAAACACCCCTTTATGAAACAGATTTCAATAACTTCCTCAAGTATTTCAAGGTCTAGGTCACAATTGACATTCTAATCATTAAGATGTACTTTTATACACTGATTTGTGCCAAGAAACACTACCAATAACAACAATAGACTATAATTCACTTATACTACCTATAAGGCAGTTCTTATAAAAATATTGAGAACAAGCAAGCAAATGAATAAGCAATCCACTAGAATTAATATCACCACTAAATATCACCCAAGAGATATGCAGAAACACATTTAAGCATTATATAAACAAAGCTACATTAATGAACTAAGATTAAAGAAGGATAGAAAAGTTTAGATCTTACAGTGTGCTTCCAAGCTAAACCAAATTAACCAAGATCCACAATACCAAACCTAATGCTTCCCAAGAAGCTCTAAACCAGGACCATCCTTGATTTATCCTGCTCCACTGCTTCTTCTTGTATTTTTTATTTTCTTTTCTATTTTTTCTGATTTTTTAATATATATATATATTTTTTTTTGCTTTTTGACTAGAATTGCTTTCTATGCAATGAAAACTTGTAAAAACTTATTGTTAAGCTATTTTGAGTCCATAAGATTAACAAGAAACAGTCACTAACAAATTTAAGCTAAATAAAAAATTTTCTAAACATAAGACATACTAGAATTTAAACTGAGAATTTGGAATCTTTTATTAATAGAACTTCTAAATTACATTAAGGATTCTGAAAATACAACTTGGCTACTAACTTTTACACTTAAAAATAAATTGACATTAATCTAAAATAAGCTAAATTCTACACACCATGCTCCACTGCTTCTCTTTCTTTTTATAGGGGAGAATTAGGGTTTCCTGAGCTCATTGAAGCTTTCCCACTTTACTTCTTAGCCATTGGATCAATTCACTCAATCTTGTCCGTTCAAAGTTTTGGCGCCAAAATATTTTTGGCACTTTCTCTTGATATAACTGATGCCAGGGGTGTGATATTGGAGTTTTGTGTTTGTTTGAGTGTAGGAGGGGGGGGGGGGGGTTGAGTGCTGCAGAGGGTGAAGGAAGCTAGGGGTGATGATGGTTTACTTGGCTATTTGCAGGTAGTGGGGGTGGTGATGTGGAGGAGGCGGTCAAAGGGGGTCAAAGTTGGGGTAATATTATTAAAAACGGGGTGTTGGGTTGTGTGGTGGGTTGGGGTGATTGGAGTGGGCTTTTGAAGGGATAAGTGAGCTTGGGGGTTTTATTGGATTGGACTTAAGGGATAATAATACTAATACAAGGATCCGTTTGGTTTGTATGGTTATTGAGCCCAAGGACTAATTTTATCATTTCTGAAAATTCATGGACCATAATTGACATTTTCTCAAACTTTGCTTCAAGGACCAATCTTGCCATCCTACAAATCCACAAGGGTATTTGTTGTAATTTTCCATTTTAAAAACTCCCAGGGGCCATTTTTGCCAAATTGCAAAGTACAGGGACCAAACATGTTATATTCTCAAACTTTTAACCCAAGGATTGTTTTTTATAACATTTGACTTTTCAATGCCTTGGGTTGACTTTTCTTTTATTTTAAACCTTCAGGGACTAGTTTTTTCAATTTTTGAAACTTGAGGGACTGAAACTGCCAATTATGCAAACTTTGTTCATTTTTCATTTGTTTTTAAACATTTTGCATCTAAAACATATAAAACACACTTTTGGGATAAATTCTGTATTTTGATGCATTTCTGAGTGTTTTTGGATGTTTTGGCAGTTCAAATACGATAAAAATAATGAGTATTTACACACTCATCAGCTATATTTTTGGTTTTATACTTTCAAGTGAATAGAGATAAAACATAAATCAAATTGACCCATTATGCATTAGCAAAAATTTCTATTTCTAGCGATTAGTATACGTCACAAAAATGGAGCTATTGGAATATATGTAGTACTTATTGCATACCAATGTAGGAACCATTAAAATACTAACACATTACAGGTTACGAAACTCTATTTCATATTCGCTTCCTCCATATGAAATGCAATTATTTGACTATTTGCTGAAAACTTAGTGATTTAATTTTCTAATGAGTCTCGACAATTTTGGGTATCTTAAGAACAGTGTCGATGTTAATTAATATAGGATGGTGTTATTACCCCTTAATATCGTAGTAGGGTCGTTTATTTTGGTCTTTTTTAAAATCTGAATGTTGCTAGGGGCATCAGATGGATGCGTTGTCGATGTTATTTAATATAGCATGACATGTAGATGAATCCGAAATGGAGATGGAGGAGGTTTATCTGAATACGTCATCACAATTTTCAACTATCAGATTTTGTTTATTGTATGATTATTTTGTTTGTGCATACATGTATTGAGATTTTGTAGTCTCAAGTCATAAATTTCAGGTCGTTCTTGTTGGTCCTTTTCTTGGTACGATGTCAGTTGCAAGCACGTCGGCGGTTTTTTGCTGTTCCAGCTCAGTTTGAAGGTGAATAGCTGGGTCATGACATTATAAGCTTTTCATGACATTAAAATCAGATGTACCTCTTATACTTACGCCGATTGATGTTTCCTCAAGAGAAATGATGAAAAGCTTTTGTTTTTGTTCTTCCATTTCCATATCTTAATTAGTTGAAGTTTTGTTGCAGGTTGGTGGAAGTCTCAACTGGAAATCATGGTCAGGCTAAATATCACTGTTGTAAAGGCAGAAGACCCTTTTCTTACTATGTTGTAACCAAATTCTCTATTCATCATTGGGAGGTTTGTGTACACATTTCATGAATCAATTGCAGAATAAGTTGTATTTAACGACCATTGCATACCAACCTTTTGCATATTTACTTCTTAATGAATAACTTACTATACAGAAATAGTCATTGGGTAATCGTTTTTTTCAAATTTAAATTTAGCACAACACTCTCGCAGCAACGCGCGGGCAACCCTACTCGTTTACTCTATTGTATATTTACGAGTCAAGGTCAACTGTGCATGTGAATACCATTGATTGGACCAACTTAAACCCAATCAACAAGAATCATTTATAATTTGTATCGCCAAATTGACCATAAAAACAAAAAAACCTAAGGGGGCGTTTGGTTCAAGGATTACAAATTATGGTACTTTAAATTCTGAATTCTAAGAAATTATTAATTATGGGATTTAAATTTGTGGTGCGTGTTTGGTTGGTGATATTTTATCATATAACGAATCTTGAATATTAATTTCACTATCACCATTTTTTTATTGAAATTGCTTTTGTGTCCTTTTGGTGGGACCAAAAGGTGTAGATGTCAATATTTTATTAAATTTATGAGCCATTAAACTAATTTTTTTGGCAGTATGCCTATTATTTTATTGCATGGTGGACCCAAATGTTGCAAGTGGAGAGTCGGATATTTGAATGCTTGTCATTGTGAGGCAATTTTAATATACCTACTGTTAGCAATTTATAGCTTTTTTAATACCACCACTATCTCAACCAAACACAATATTTCAAGGTATTTAAATGTAAATTCCATCAAATTGACTCAATATGCTCAAACCAAACAGTGCCTAAGTTGAAAACAATGGATGTGGCGTTTAACTTTATTATGGTTTGCTCAAACGAATGAGGCTCTGATGAGAGTGAGTAATTTCCCTATTGCCATTTGATCATCCGATCAAATACAAGCCAATGATTTCCACACCACATTCAACAACTACTCTGTCTGTCTATGAAAATATTAAGTGTTTTTAAGCTGAAACAACTTGGTTTTTGTTTGTTTGTTTATGGGAGAATTAACATATATCCTTAAATTATCGGTAAGAAAGAAAAAGGCCGTGATGATGAAATGTAAGTGTGAGCAAAATCGATGTTTGGAAAGCTGATATGTATCTTGGCTGGGCAATTCAGATGGTAATTGCTACTTGAAAAGGTAGCATCTGCATTGCAGCCATTATTAGCCCAAAATAAGTTCGATTACAACATATCTGAGTCTCCTTTAAAAAAGCAGTATGATTTTTGTGGTCCGTATATGGGCAAACAATATTGTGTTTTTTGATAAGTAGATGTAAAGTTCTTTAGTTTCTACAATGCATAATTGGTTCTTTTGATAAGTACTTATGCACACACACTTTTATAAATCAACATTTGTTGATTAAATTGGTTACTGCAATTCATTATTAAATAATCAAAACACAAGTATTACCTACCATCTGTTCTAAGTTACATAAAACGTTAAGTTAGTTGGTTAACTTACATAAGGATCCATGGGTAGAAGGCAAAAAGCCTTTCTAATCAAACTGATGAAGACAACTAAGGACACTGAAATCACATATTTAGGCTTACATGAGACGAATCAATACTAAACAATTGATTGAATAAAAGACCTTGGAATTAAATGTGACTAACCAGTATTAGACAATTGCTTGAATGATTTAAGCCTGTGATCATGATGAATCAATCACAAAACCGTGAAATGAGAGTCGAAACCTAATTAATTTCTTCAGGTCCACGGAACACGATTGACCACAATAGAATTGGCAAAACACACACTACAAAATTTGTGACATTTACTCACTAAAACATTTTCCCACTAAAAGTAATAAAAGTCACCAAATCGTAATTATAAAAAAACAAAAAACAAAAAAAAACAATAAATATAACACAAACAAATCTCACACAAACCACTAGTACTTCAGACTTCTTTGTTAAAAAAAGTTCAGACTTCAGATCCAAAATCTCACCACCCAAAGTCCGAAACCCTAACTCCGCCGTTATTGATCATCGTTATCGACCGTCGTCACCGCCTCCACCGTCGTTATCTATCGTCATCACCACATCCACCGTCGTTATCTATCGTCATCACCACCTTAACCGTCGTTATCGACCATCCTCACCGCCTCCACCGTCGTTATCTATCTTCATCACCACCTCCACCGTCGTTATCGACCGTCCTCACCGCCTCCACCGTCGTCACCACCTCTACCGTCATCACTACCCCCACCGCCGTTATTGACAGCCACCTCCACCGTCAAATTAGGTATAATACAACTGATTGTGTGTTGATATGTTGTTAAATTTTTATCAAATTAATATATTATCGCTGATTATGTGGTAATATGTGTTTACAACTTATTAGGTTTTAGGACTTATTTTGTGTTTACACCTTATTAGGTTAAATATGTGTTGATATGTGTTTACAGCTTATTAGGTTTTAGGACTTATTTTGTGTTTACACTTATTAGGTTAAATATGTGTTGATATGTGTTTACAACTTATTTTGTGTTTATAAATTTGTTTACAGCTTATAAATATGTGTTTGCAGCTTATTATATCATTATTTTGTGTATAATGGATGAATGATGAAATTTTAATAGTTAGATTGATAAGAAATTATATATTACTAGTAATTTGTGTAGATATTGACGCTGAGTTGAAGTGAACTTAGGTTGATGCTTGTAATTTAACATAAATGTAGTGAAACAGATTAACGAGAATTTGAGCATAGAATTTAGGTTCTATCTACCCGACTAAACTCAATTGCTGATTTGTCGAAATATGAAAAAATCACCAAGTTGAAGTGAATTTTGGTTATAATATGTGATTAGGTTGATGTGTAATTTTAGGATTTTGTGCGTTGTGGATAGATACTGAGCTAATGTAGTGAAGATTAAGCGTTGAAAAACTTAAAGTATGTTTAGTTCTAAGAGGTGTTTGGATGTTAGGTAGATATACTTGTTTTCTAGTGTTTGGGTGAGAGAGGTTTGTTCTATTTTTTTTGTCGCATCAGTATTGTTGTTTTGAGGTAGTAAGACTTGGAGAAGCTGCTAAGAAATCGTAGAGAATTTTTGATTATTCGGCATTGTTTACTTTTCATGGGTAACTGTTTGATTATTCGGCATCAAGGTCTCTTAGCTAAAATTGTTTATTCAGAACTTAGATTGAATCTAGTAGGATTTAACCATCGTCTGCTAACGATGAATGTAAATGTTGTTAACCTTGTTATTACTAGCTTCTATATTCTTCAATACAAAAATTTGATTCTCGTTTTACCTGTTTGCCCTTTATACAATGCACATTTGTTTGGGACTATTCCTTACAGAAGGCAAGCTTTCTTTTCATAGTTTATGTGTGTGTGTTGTTTAGTACTAAGTTGCTTGTGTTTTAGCATTTTGATTTATGCACTAGCTTTCCTTGCAGTTTTCTATGAGATTCTCTAGTGTACATGGGGAGAAGCCATCAGCAAAATATGCCAAGTTGAGGAAAGAATCACTTGAAAGCGAATTTGGAAATGCACTTACTTCTAGAACCAAATGTCTCTCCATGTACTATGAGGTCTTCAAGCTTACCATGGAACATCTTTTATTCATGGCATTAATGAGCGCGCAACAAAGGTACATCATGACTTGGTTTTTTCCTTTCCATAGTGATACATGTACTTTGGCTGTTTGGGAAGCCATCACAGCATAATGGGCCTAGTAACATGTTTTGTCATGATTGTTCTATTTAACTGTGAAATAAGGATAATATAGCAAGCATCATGGCCTGTTTAAGTGCCTATGCACATGATTGGTTGATTAAATGAAGTGGCTAGTATGCTTATTCTGATATCTTGATGTAACAAGTAACAACCCACCATGCTCGCTTTTATGAGCATGAGCTCCGTGTTTGTTTATGATTAGTGCTTTAGTTTGGTAGCAAAAGAGGAATTAAATCTGAATGGTATTTGTCATTCATGCTTATTGTTTCAGTGTCCTTTTGTCATGACACAAACAGGTGTAATGCATCTGCATACAGGGGAGCTAGTAGTTTTAAAAGTGCAGAGCCCTAGTAGGTCGCTTTCTTTGACCCTTGATGCCCTATAATTTAACATGATTAGGGGCCAATTAAAGAGATTTGCCAAAGCAAGGAAGGATATAATTGTAGCAGCCAATGAGACGGCGAGACTATATGTCATTGTATGCCACATATGACACCAGTTTATGTTTTTTACAGGGAAGAGCTCACTTTTAAATCATCTTTTTCATACCAACTTCAGGGAAATGGATGCCTATAGACGAAGGCATGGTTTCAATTGCTCTTTTTCTATTGTTATCTTCACATAATGGCGTAGACGTTGCTTATATTTCATTTATTGTTTATCAGGTCTCAGACTACCTAAGGTATTTCGATAGCAAGATGTCCTGGTATCGAACTTTGCACCATTGTTATGGATCTTGAGGGTACCGACGAAAGAGTGCGTGGAGAGGTTATTATGATTTTATTATTGTTGCTTTCATATATTATGTCTCGTCATTGTTCCATCCTAAATATGAAGATTTTGTGAATTGTACAGGATGATACTGCATTCGAGAAACAAAGTGCTCTTTTTACGCTTGTTGTATCAGATATTGTGCTTATAAACATGTAAGTTTGCTGGTAGCTGCGTAGCTCATTTTAAATTCAGCTTCTTAATTCTTATAGACTTCAGTTGACTCTGATTAAATTTTTATTACGTAGGTGGTGTCATGATATTGGTCGCGAGCAGGCTGCAAATAAACCTCTTCTAAAAACCGTGTTCCAGGTACATTATTTGTACTTATTCTACCCATTTTCATGGTCTGTTTGTTGATGTCATGATTAGTTTATTTACTTTTCCAGGTTATGTTACGTTTATTTAGTCCACGCAAAACAACTTTAATATTCTTTATACGCGATAAAACGAGGGTAAGTTTTTCTACTGCAACAACGTGTGTAATGATAAGATAATCTGACGTGAATCTGACCCAAGTATCTTCTAACAACTTACAGACTCCTTGAAAATCTAGAACCTGTTTCGAGGTAAGATATCCCAAACATTATATTTCCAGGTTACCAACTGCTTCATGTGTTGTGCTTTATTTAATTATATTTAGTCAATATTTGTTTACAGTGTGCCCTTTTTCCTGTCTTCATTTTGGTTCTTAATCCTTGTTAGCTGTATGCTCATTCATTATCATTTGATTAGAAATATCAGCTATATTTCAAGGTTAGTTTGACATAAAGCAAAAGATATGAACTTTATACATAATACATTCATACCTAAAAAATACAATCATAGGAAAACCATGTATATAAATTATAGCTAATTAGTCTTTCAATAATCTTTTGATTTATTATACTGATAAAGTGTCCACAGTTCACAGGAAAACCACAAGGACAGCTTCCAAATTTTCCTTGACAGCATCATGTAAGTCAATTTTACCACTTTCCAAATATTTGATTGCACTTTAAGCTTATTTTCAAAATTTTGATGCATAAGCTGTTTTCCATAGGATAGTAGGGTAGATTCTAAGTTTAGCTTCTTAGTTTCAAGTTTTTGGTTCATTTCATCTTCATTTAGTTCCATAGGATAGTAGGGTAGATTCTAAGTTTAACTTTTTAGCTTCTTAGTTCCATAGGATAGTAGGGTAGATTCTAAGTTTAACTTAGGTAATCTTGTTTTTGACTTTCCAAGTCAAAACAGTCCACTTGTAGATTCTAAGTTTAACTTAGGTAATCTTGTTTTTGACTTTCCAAGTCAAAACAGTCCACTTTTGTACCCCTGCACATCTGTTGCAAAATTGCCACAGCCACTTTGATTTTCATTTTTAATTTCTTTAATAGTAGATCTTTTACTCTAAATTTTAGTTTACTGCTTATTCGATGGCTAATTTAACTACTTATAATTTTAGTTTATTTTTAAGAATTTTTCTTAAATGATTTCTCCGGCTCTCAACTTAGCCCCTTAACTGATTTTGCATTTGTAGCCCTTAGGTTCACTTTGCTTACTTAGTGCTTTTTAGTCCTTAATTACTGCTTATTTTTGTCCCCTTAGCTATAGTAGGTATCCCCTAGTTTCCATTAGCTTTTTTTTCTTCCCCTTAGGTCAGCTTATTTGGTGGCTTAATTAAGGCCTGCTCATCTTTTGAACTGTCCCAACCCAGTCACTTAGTAAGCTTCTTATTCAGCTCATATACTGGTATCTTGTTTTGTGTTGCTTTCACCTGGAAAATATATTTAACCATGCAAAGTATTGTTTCTGGAATTTGATAAATTTGGTACATCTGTAACAATAGCTAAGTCTTGTTTTCTTTTTTATTTGCAGGTCTGAGTTAATTGGCTGCACCATTAACAAGAACACTTATTGCAAAATGGACCAGCTTATTTTTGTACATTAGAGATTACATATATTGCAAAATGGAACAGCTTATGTTTATACATTTGAGATTGAAATTGATATCGAGATTGAGATTATTTTAGAGATTCATGTGTTTGAACTTATTTTGTAATTTTTTATTTTTTAATAAATGCATAATGTAATTTGGTACATTGATATTGCAGTTTCTACGTGCATTTTTGCCATATAGTGCACCTTTTGCTTACTGAAATCTAACAAAACAGATCTGCCATTTTAGTGATTTTGTATAAAGGTGGTGTACCCTTTAGTGACTAAAAAGTTTTAGACACTAAATCTTTTAGACATTTGCTCACTAAAATTTTAGTAAGAAAAGACTTTTAGTGATCCTTTTACTACTTACAATTTTTCTTTTTAGTGGGTGTTGAATATATAGCTTTTAGTGACTGTTTTGTATCTTTTGCTCACACTTGATTTAGTGAGCAAATGTCTAAAATTTTGTAGTGACACTCTTTGAAAGTGTAGGACCTTAAATATCATAACTTTATCACACCATTATAGAAGCAAAGATGAAGTAGAGATGAAAGATGGTGACTTGATATGTATATATGTATGGCGTATGTATTTAGAGAGAGATGGAAATGAGAACTTTTATTAAGAGAAACACACACAAATACACACACAAGCACACACCTCAAATGAGCCTTTGAGGTGTTTATATAGTAAGATACATGAGATGCCCTAAGGCTTTCTATGGGCTTGGGCTTGGGCTTGGGCTTGGACTTGGTTACATGATAAGATAACAAGGCTTATGAAACATAGCACATAACATATTAGCTTGCCAAGTCCAAAGCCCAATGACTAAACTATTACTAATCTTAACAAACGACACAAAGTTACAATATGAGAATGACCATCACTTCTATATATATATTTTAATGCTAACAATCTTCCCCTAAGGGGTGGTCATTCGAATGATGCTCCACGTGATTGGGTCTTCCGTGTTCTTTGGCTTTAACTTTGTGTGTCGTTGTAGAATAGTCTTTAGTCTTTGTTCCTTCATGCATTGTGATCTTTGATTACTGACTTTTCATCGTTCTTTGTTCTTTTGTGATGTGGAGTTATCTGCCTTTCGTCACTTCTGCGTTTCTGGTGGTTGTTTGCCATTCCAACATGCTCATACGTCTTTAGTCTTTGTGATACATGCATTTGTTATTCTCGTTCTTTCACACTGATCTTTGTCACTTTACTTCTGTCGATTCTTTCACATTGCGTAGAATCTTTCTTTGAACCTTTCTTTGCTTTGATCTTTGTGAGAACTTTCCTTTGACTTCGAGATGCATGTATGAGCATGTGGAATCCTTCACCATGGAGATGATGTATAGCTGCAGGTAAACAGTTAGCAATAAATCAACCGGTACTTACAGTTCGAATTAGAGATCGTCAACAGCATAGTGTGAAGACTCCTTCTAACCCTTACCAAGGCCGTTCCCATGTCAGATACTCTCGACAGAGCTTACGAGACCTACTTAGTAGCTCAATGACTGGGTGAGTCGCTGGGGATCACTCCACGACTGTAGACCGTTTGAAACCACTGTGAACACTAAGCGTAACCCATAAAGAATTACCAAAGTGACCTGCTGTCAGGGCTGCTTGATGTTGACCCTGGCAGGAATTTCCATTCAATCATTGAAAATCACAAATGTGAATCCTCTCATAAATGTTCTGGTAAATTGCTAAGATCTGCGTAGGACTCTAAAGTTTACATCTGGTGTCCTTAATGATGAACAACCAGTGTAGAAATATCATGTGTTCCTATGAGATCTTTTGATGAATCTCGGGGCTCTAGACTCGATAAGTGCACATTTGATTTCCTATGCGGAGATTAGGGAGAGGTCTCCTGCTTCAATATCAACCATCTCTAAGAGACAGGTCGATAGATTACACCGGTTCCCCATGAGAATGAAACAAGATCTTTTAAGAGAACTTGAGTGGTTAAGAAGGTTTAGTGTAGTGCATCACTGGGTCCATGACGTCTTTGTCTTCAATACCAGTGTCACCTTAGTAACAACCAGTAGCATATGAGTTGAACCCGGTGTCTGCCCTAAGGTTGAACATATGGAGGGCTATTTCTTTTCACCCTTTTTCATAACTTTTCTTTTTAATTCTTCAACCCCTTCTTTCTCCTTTCTCATTTTCTCCTTTTTTCAATCATACCTAAGGACTTCTGATTCTAATCTATTGGAATTGTCCTTGGGTAGATCCCTCCGGCTCTGGCGGATCATAGGACGGTTTTTCCTAACCTTAGTCACCTTATAACTCCATGACTATCCTATAATTGATCACATGCCAAAAAAACCTTTTTGTGTAAAATCTCTCAAAGTGTTTATGATAATAAAACACATTGTTGTTGCCACTTTGAGAGTTTTGCATTTCATTTGAAGGACTCCCCCTTCACATGTGCTCATGTAATTTTTAAGAAATTTGCACATGCGGGAGGAGTTTGCACTTTTTGAATTGATCCACTTTCAGCGAACATGACCAATTCGAGACACGCTTACATCACTAGTTAGACTAGCTAGAAATTATTACCCGTCCTGGTTAAGTCCAAAGAAAGTCTCTCGATACGGTACACTCTACTCAGACACGTCCTATTCGAGACACGCTTACATCACTAGTTAGACTAGCTTGAAATTATTACCCGTCCAGGACAAGTCTTTTTGATTAATGACATTTAAGCTTCGTCAATTCATTGGTAATATTTGAGTCGAGCTCTTTTGAGATTCAACCACAATCTTAAACACTTTGATCACATTTTAATCACGTCTTCTCCCCCTCAAAAATAGCATATCGTGATATTTTTTATATCAACTGATTAAGAAAAAGCTTTTGGAGAGATAGACAGATTTGTTTTTGCATGAAATTGGAACATTTTTGTTTTTGAAATACTCCCCCTCAAAACTCGCATATGTTTTTGAGAATGTTAAACTTTTTAAAGTTTAGAGGGAAGGAGTCTTCTCGAAGCAAAATTCTGAAAGAGAAAGAAGTTTCAGATTTGTTGAATTTTGCATCAAGGTTTTTTGAAAAACAAAGACTTCTCTTTGTTTGAATAGGAATGTCGCACTGAGGCGTACAACAGTGTCCATTTTTAGGATAAGTGCACTTTGTTGATGAAAATCATTTTTGCGTAGCACTTTCCTTTCTTTGAAAAATTGAGTTGTGCACTGTAAGTTGTACACAAGTCATTTTGATGATGAGCACCAATTTTTATAGATTTTGAAAATCTTTTTGAAAAATCTTGAAAAGGTAGTGCTCAGAATGTAAGAGATTTTTGAAAATCTAATTTTAACATTAGATCAACAATCATGGTCTTGAGCTTAAAGATTTTGAAAGTTTTTCAAAAGAAAACTCAAGCCAGATAAGAGTTTGGTTCTCATTTTAGGATAAGTGCTCGAAAAATTTGAAAACTTTGTTTTGATTAAGCACTTTCCTTTCTTTGATGCACGGGTCCTGAACTGATATGTCCATAAGCCATTTGATTAAGTCCTTATTTGAAATCTTTTCGAGTTGTTATACCCGGACTTAAGTTTTGAAAAGATTTCACTTTGAAGCACGGGTTGTAAGCTGAAGTACTTACAAGCCATTGTGAAGAATTTTTTTGAGAAACGACATGTTTTAGAAAAAACATTTTAGAGAACTCTCGCTCAAGCATCTGTACATATCCGTATCATTGTTGAATGATATTTCTAGAAACGTACAGAATATCGATTATACAAGAGACATGTCGTGAGAAGAATATTTTTGGATTTTTTGATTTTATATTGTTTTTGTATTTTTTGAAATTTTATATTTTTGTATTTTGTTTTTGTTTTTATAAAAGAAAAGGAAAATCAAAAATAGAAGATTGAAAAACTGGGTTCTGAGATAGTTGAAGCACCTGCAACCGAAGACGAAGAGGTTTCACAAATAACAGTGTTAGAAATACATGAATCATCACTCTGCGGTTGTTGACTATCAACGGTTGTAATGGTTTCTACTTCCTTATCCTGATGATTATCACTATTATTTGTCTTGGTGCAACTATCAAAAATCTTTCCAGTGGGAATCCATCTAAGACCAACTGTTTTAAAAACTTTTCCCGTGGGAATCCATCTAAGGTAAGATCTAGACGTAGTGTTCTTATCAGATGCTGCGGAAGTCTCAATTTTTGAAAAACTACATCCTGTAGAAATCCACCTATTAGGTTTCTTATCCATTTTCTTGTTGTCAACGAGTTTGTGTCTATTTGGTGTCTTAGAGGATTGTGCCTTGACACTTGATTTTCCTTTCTTGAGAAATTGTGCAATACATGCATCATGATTAGCTGAAAAAACACATTTTTGACATGTAGGACAGACAAATTCAACATTCTTGTTTAACACAGCAATTTTAACTTTGTCACTACAGTCTTTTGGAAATTGCTTGTTGTTCGATGAGGCTTTGAAATTCTTTGTATTGCATTCTACGTTCCTAGCATTCTCTTTTGTGCAACTACTCTTAGATGCAAGCCAATCCCTAGTATTTTGTTGATAGTTCCTAGGTAATGGTTTACTACTACTAGCAGTGCTTTGGAATCTTGTAGAATTCATCACACTAGGTTTTGTGCCTAAAATTCCGTCTTTTCAATGTTGTGCCTTTTTTCTAGCTTCTTCTAGATGATGATTTTTGGCCATGTCATTAGAACCAACAGATTCCTTAACAGTTTTTGTAGTCACATTCGGTGTACTATTCCTAGAAGAGCCAGGTGAACGAACATTTGTGTTTCTTTCAACAACCAATTTTTGATTATCAACAATCTTTTTATTTTCACTTTGCTAGGGCAAGGGTGTTGGAGTGACTGGTTTTGTCAAATCCTTTTTCTCATCAACTTTTGGAGCAAACCGTGAAATTGACATTTTTGGTTTTTGAACCGTGTTTGAAACATTTGGTTTCTCCGAAGTCAATGGTTTTGCAAACTTAGTTTCCTCACCCTTTCCTTTTTGACTTTCAAGCTGAGCCCTCAAAAGATCATTTTGCTCTTTCATGTTCTTTAAGTCACGCTCATACGACAATTTTTCATACTTGCATTCTTCCTTTTTTCGATCAAGTTATTTAAAATATGACACATTTTCTTTTTCAAGCTTTATAAGAGCATTTTCATATTTTGAAACAATTGCGGAGGTCTTAGCTCTTAGTCGTTCATCGTCTTGAACAGAATATGTTTGTAAAATAATGGACATAATGTCAGTGGTCATAACAGCTTCGAAGAGAGAATCATTTAGGTTTTCCAAAACATTCATGTTTTCACGAGTATCATTAGCTTCGTTTACCAGGGATTTGTGGTCCTTGACAAAGTCGGCCGTTTCTTTTAAGAAAGCTTGTTCAAAATGGATTACCCTTGCACTGATGTTATTCAGTGGGATAGTAATTTCGTTTTGAAACACCTTTTTATGTTCGATATGAAAACTAGAATGCCTGTTGTTAATATTGATGGTAGTTTTCGATGCAACAATATTTTGAGGTTCTTGAATTCTCTTTTTAACGTCATCAAGAATTTCTCTAGCCTCACTTGTATTAAAAGTGTTGTTAGAGGACATTTGTTCCATTTTTGAAAGAGATTTGGAAACAACTTTCTTTTTAGACAAGAATTTCGCAAATGGTTGTTTTATGGAAAACACAGATGGTTCTGTTTGTGGAACAAAAGTGATTCCCGAAAGTTTGTTCAATTTGTTGTAATCAATGGGTTTCAAATCCTTTTGTTTCATTTTATTTATGCTTTCTTCGACATGTTCAATCGTTAGCACAGAATCCCGAACGACGGGAGGATCATGTTTGGTGTAAATCACATTACCATTGTACAAAACATTCTGTTCTTGCTGAGCTTTCTTGAGATTACAAGGGGTGTTGTTACCAAGAGCCATTTTATGTTTCGTATGGTAAATTGGATTAGTTTGATTTGAAATCATTTTCATTGTTTGACTCGACTGACCCGACTTAACCACTAATTCTTCTAAATGTGCAATCATGTGTTCTGACTCTACGATTTCTTCCAAAAGTTTGTCTTCTTTCTTAGCAAAGTCCTTTTTCAACTCATCCCTTTCTTTTTCAAGATTGGTATAAGCTGTTTTTTGTTTAGAAAGTTGGTTTTGTAAATCAGAAATTTTCGCGTTTAAAGATTTTATCTTTTTGAAAGAATTAACATCAAGTGTATCAAACTTGAGTTGCAATTGTTGTTCCCTTGAAACGGAATTTTGATAACCAGTTTCTAATTCAGACAATCTTTTGTTATGAAATTCAAAAGCTTTAACGTTTGCTTTGTAACTCTCAAGCTCAGCGGTCAATTTAACATTCGCGGCCTTAACATCGCTATTGACCTTTTTCACATTCTCAATTTCAATACGACAATTATTCAATAATGATTCAAACAAAGCACGTGTTTCCTCATCATTCTCAGAATGCTGTGAAACGAAGCCTCCATTATGATTCACATCTGGAGTTGCTGAAGGAGTATTGCTACTACTTGGCGTGTCTAGATATGTATCATAATTGTATGCTTGCTTCTCAGAATGTTGTTCCTCATGAGGAGACATATCCAATATATCATTATTGTGACATGTGTTGAAATTTGATACCTCAGATGGTGCATTGGTGTCATAAACAGGAAGTGTGTCAGAATCCGTGTCATACTTAGCTTCCTGAAGATTCGCCATGAATATGTAGTTCGCATCGATATCCTCTCTATCTTCCATGTCATCCATAAGAGCCATAAAATCATTCTCCTCTGCATTCAACTGAAACTCTGCCTTTGCCTTTGCCTTTTGTGCCAACATCACTGCTTTCTGCAAGTACTCTATATCTTTCTTGTTCGACTTAGTAGGACAGTTCCTTGCCATATGACCTACACCCTGGCAGTTGAAACACTTTACCGGATTACCCTGATTCACATTTCCCAAATTCCCAACTACTGGAGCTGCAACATTTCTATTCTGATTACCCATTGCCTGATTACCAACATTCTGACCCCTCTGATTTCCAACAAACTGACCCAACTGATTCCCTGCATACTGACCATACTGATTCCCTGCAAACTGACCTGCATTCTGATTTCCTGCATACTGACCTGCATTCTGCATATTCTGATATCCCTGCGGATTCCCATAAACTCCAACCATTTGGCCTCCGTTGCTCATATTGAAACTCGGCTGAGCAATCTGCTTGTTGCGAGTGTTCGATGATATCCTTTGGTTGTTATTTGTTGGTGTAGAATATCGTCCTTGGAATGTTTTTGACAGAAAAGCAAACGCTTGAGTCAATGTTGCATTAACTTCATCATTGTCAGTGAATTCTGGTTCTTGGAATTGTGGGTATTGCTGTTGTAGAATAACTTGTTGTTGTTGTGGGTAGAATTGTTGTTGGTAGACCGGTGTCGGTTGTTGAATGCATGATGGTTGCATGTAGTTGTAAATGGATGATGATTGTTGTTGAGTGTTCACTTGTAATGGTGTTGGTGTATTAGCAATTAGTGCGAGAGGATCATGATTCTTTGCTAATCTTTCTTTCCTAACTTCATTAGCCTCAGCTTGGTTTTGATTCAGAAAGTCATAGAGTTGATCATAATTCACCTGATGTAAGTCCTTTGTCTGATTAACAATTGTAACATAACGACCCCATTCTTCTGGAAGGTTGTTTACGAATTTGATGTTTGTTGCAATTGTTCGAGGTGTCAACTTGTTTCTGATTAACTCATTCATCAACGTGCAAAACCTTGTGTAGTATGATTCAATCTGTTCACCTTTAGTGGATGTAAAGTTCTCCCATTCAGTAAGAAGTTTGTTCTCAACATCTTGTTGTCCAATTTATGTTCCATGACATATTCTTCTAACACGTTCCCACATAGCATAAGCAGTTTCACTGCTGTCGACCGTAGCAAAGATCTCTCGTGGTAATCCAAGTTGGATTAAATGCATTGCCATATCATCAGCTTTGATCTGCGTCTTGTCTTCATCAGTGTAATCTGCTTCTGTTTGTATATGCACGAGTGGTTCAGTTTGGAGGTGTTGTATTTGGATTACCTTGAATTTGAACTTGTCTTGGCTGAAATGGACCGTTTTTTATGGATTTGATCATAAGGTGACCGTTATCCTTTGTTTTGATGTAACGAAGCAAGCGGCTTGTCCATGGGAGATATCCACCTTTTTCAAGCATTGGAGGTCGGTTTTCCGCACCGGCTGCATGAATGTCTTGCTGAGTTGCCATTGATGAAGTGTAGATGGATAAAGTTGATTCTTGGATCGTTCCAACGAAATAGGAGTTGGGTTTGGTAAAGGTTACTTTCCTTGGTCAACGAACTTTAAATCCACCAACAATTTTCGAAACTTTGTCCACCAAAAGATTCTCTAAAAGAGTTCTAGAAAAAAATTTCTAAAAGTGTTCTAGAAAAAAAAATTCTAAAAAGTGTTCTAGAAAAATTTTCAGTGATTTAGAAACTTTTCAGTGTTCTAGAAACTTTTCAGTGTTCTAGAAACTTTTCAGTGTTTTAGAAACTTTTCAGTGTTCTCGAAAATTTTCAGTGTTTTAGAAACTTTTCAGTGTTCTAGAAATTTTTCAGTGTTTTAGAAACTTTTCAGTGTTCTAGAAACTTTTCACCAAAACTTTCTAAATTATACAATTTAGAGAGTATACCACGAGTCGAAGTGTTTTCTCACTTATACAAGCAAGGGAAACACCGAGTAAGCAACGGGACCAAGTGTGTTCTCGAAACTTTAGAGATTTAGAAACTTTGTGATTTAGAAAAATTGCTAGAAGTTTGAATTTGCAAAAAGCTCATCCAAATGAAGTTTGTATTCCAAGATTCTTGTACTTCTAGTTATAAAAACACCAAAACTTAAAGAAAGTTGCAAACTTGATGATTTTTATGAAAATTTTTTGTGATCTAGAAATTTTTCTAGAATTTTGATTTTGCTAAAAGCTCACCCAAATCAAGTTTGTATTTCAAGATTCTTGTACTTCTAGTTATAAAAACACCAAAACTTAAAGAAAGTTGCAAACTTGGTGATTTTTATGAAAATTTTTTGTGTTCTAGAAAAACAAGTACAAATTCAAAATTCGAATTTTTATGCTTGAAACTTTCAAAAAGATAGAAACTTTCTTGTTAGAAAAGGTTTATAACACTAGTTTGTAATCAAAAGGGTGTTAAAAACCAAGAAAAACAAGAAAAGTGATAAACTTTTTATAAAAAACTCGTGAATAAAGCTTGCAAAATACGAACTAAACAAACTCTCAACACTCCTAAATCATTGTTAGGCGATTGATACCACTTGTAGGACCTTAAATATCACAACTTTATCACACTATTATAGAAGCAAAGATGAAGTAGAGATGAAAGATGGCGACTTGATATGTATATATGTATGGCGTATGTATTTAGAGAGAGAGATGGAAATGAGAACTTTTATTAAGAGAAATTCACACAAATACACACACAAGAACACACCTCAAATGAGCCTTTGAGGTGTTTATATAGTAAGATACATGAGATGCCCTAATGCTTTCTATGGGCTTGGGCTTGGGCTTGGACTTGGTTACATGATAAGATAACAAGGCTTATGAAACATAGCACATAACATATTAGCTTGCCAAGTCCAAAGCCCAATGACTAAACTATTACTAATCTTAACAAACGACATAAAGTTACAATATGAGAATGACCATCACTTCTATATATATATTTTAATGCTAACAAAAAGTTTTAATATGACCCGCAGAACCTTGAATAACACCATAAATGTAAATTGCTTCTTATGTTTGTGCACTCAAAACGAGGACAGTATGAAGCCCAAAGTAGATCAAAGCCGTAAGAGTTCATTAATTTGCCAAAATTTGACCACAACAACATACACAAGCACATATATAAACACTACATGATAAGAGTTCATTAACTTGGAGTACCTTATTAGTGACTCTAAATTGACGATTTTATCATCATACTTGATTTTTATGTCTGTTATATGTTTAAGTTAGATTTATTGCAACTTCTTAGCTTGCTTTCCAAATTGTCCAACTTTAGAGATGAAAGTTTAAAAAAATAGAAAAAATTCATGAACAGAGTGTGAAAACACCAAAGCATATGTGTAGCATTACATCAGTCATCGTCATTCGTCAATTAGTGATCAGATCAGACATAAAATAATATTTATAACTGCAAAAAATGGAAAAATTGAAAATAGAAAACATGCTGCTCCTAAATACAAACTTCCTAAGATTGGCACAACTTCAAGCGCTAAAATTCCTGATGACATCATACTAGTGCATGCAGCGAGCATGCAAAGAGTAATTACCTGTGTTTGTGCAAGTAGCAATGTTCCTGCTAATATTATACCCCCTCCTACCAATGCCAATATACCCGGGATTACTACATACCAGCGAGGTCTCACTAGCTTAATTGCTTGTGAAATCTTGCTTATGTAAGAAAAACATTTCATGTTGGGAGATAGATGGTGGGAAAGTTGTTTCCATGCGGTTTGAGCATGATGTGTTGTTTTATCAATGGGTGGGATGATGGAATAGTTTCTGCTAAAAGTGTGACGTTGAGGGGAATATAGACGACTGATTGTGTTGACTGAAGCATGTTGTTGATGTTGTGGTTGGATTTTTGAGTAGTTTTTTTGTACTGATCCTGCGATTCTCTTAATATTTCTGCACACCACCAGTAGCCTGTCGCGATGATAAACAAATTAGCGCTACTCTTGAACATTAATAGATGAATGTCGTGAAGAATTGCCAACTATAAATGAATAAAGCCACTATGTACAAATTAGTACTAATGAAATGTTCGGAGTCATGAGGATTAAGTAAAAAAGGGGTTTTTTATTTATTTATTTATTTTTTTTTATTCTATAAAAAAGATAGTGCGGGTAGTATATACTGTACCAAAAAGTAATAAGCAAATACATTATTAAATAGTTTTAACTTTTTAAGGGGGTTTAGGATATATGCGGTTTTGAATGTTTAGACGACAATGCTTATATCTGTATTCTTTCTTAAATGGTGTTTCAGATTGCTTATTCAAGTGCTTGATCTTTTTACTTTATAAATCACGTAAGCACTTTCACTCGTTTGCATGAAACAGTTTGTCAACTTATTTTGGGCAAATAAACACATTAAAGTAACCAAACTTGTACATGCTTATGTATAAAAAGCAGTTTAAATAAGCAATGCCAAACACCTACCAACAACAATTTAATTCATTCACAAATAACGCAACAGGGAGCAGGGACGGAGCTTGAACAATATTATTATAGGGGCCGAAATATTTTTGTAATAATTTTGAAGGGGCCAAACCTATAATTATTATACATTTATACTAATTTAATATAAAAAACTACAAAAAATAAAGCCTAATGATCCTATATTTGGGGGGCACAACCCCCTCTTGCCCCTACTATCGTCCGTCAAGGGAGTTTAGACTAGAATTCCCTAGTCACAATGGGGGTGTCTCAAGAGATGCTTAGTTTAAAGTACTACTATGCTTGGAAGTAAGCAGGTTATTATTTTAAGTCAATTAGCAGTTGTATCAAAACACTCAAATCTGCTTAATAAAAGAATAAGCGCTTATATGCATAAGTAATCCCAACGACTCTAAAAATCCTGCATGACAAAAATTCTTGAAGTGTAACCCTACTTCATTCCTTAGCAAATATAGTCAATACGAGTTTTCCTATTAACAGTATAAAGTATCTATAAAAGCATAAAGTACAAAACATGTAATCAGAATCAGAATGATACCTTGACATAGCGAGAAAGATAGAAATTAGTGAAATAAACCCTGAGATTGATTCAAATGATTATTTTTTAGTGATCTCTATCATGATCATTTAAGCCGCACATAATATTTATCTTTATATATTATACGTTTGGTGTGTTGCACAAGTAACACAATTT
The DNA here is from genome assembly GCA_030686995.1 of Artemisia argyi. Lineage (NCBI taxonomy): Eukaryota > Viridiplantae > Streptophyta > Magnoliopsida > Asterales > Asteraceae > Artemisia > Artemisia argyi. The sequence continues at coordinate 120,296,918 of CM060677.1, read as the reverse complement.
ACCCTAAATCAAGTCATCAATATTCCTGACTTTGAGGAAAGGAATATTTCAAAAGCTGACTTTCAGTTTCCTATTTTTGAGGAGAATGTAAACGTCTTGGTTGACCAGGCTGTTAAGATTTCGAATAAACATAAACGTAAGAAAAATAAAGGTGTGTCATTAGTGGACCCGGACTCCAATTACAAAAGTAGCAATGAAAGGCCCAATAAATAAACTAGGATTGACCCAGATGACCCTTTTGGGCTGGATCCTTTTATTCTGGGCTCTGGGGTTAATCCAACTCGTGGATCATCTGGTCCAATTAGATTTGAGGATCTTCCTGGTGACTTCCAAGTAGCAGCTCCCACATCTCCTGTTCCTGGTATTCAGCCTTCTACAGCCGAAGATAATGAATCCATTTTCAAGGTTGATGAAGAAATCCAGGAGACAAATCGGGTTGGGAATATTCTCGGAGCAAACTTGGCTAATTTTCAACATCTTGTTTCGGAAGCGGTCGATCTGGACAGGCAACAATCAGGTTTTAAATGAATTTTTTATCTTCTAATATAAAAGGGTTTGGGGTGGATGGGAAACCTTCATGGATTAAGGGTTTGATTACAAAGTTTGGAGTCGATTTTGTGGCCATTCAGGAAACCTTAGTGTCTAAAGAAGGTAGGTTGGATTTGTCTCGGATTTGGGGGAGGTCTGATTTCCATTATGATATGGTGGAGGCTTCGGGCCGTTCGGGTGGTTTAGTCAATATTTGGAACCCCAAGAAGTTCAGAAAACTATCTGTATTCAAAGACAGGAATTTTATCGTTACTTCAGGCTTGCTATTAGAAGATGATTCTTTGTTAAATGTGGTCAATATCTATGCTCCTCAAAAAACGGTTCAGAAAAGGGCCCTTTGGGATTGTTTGAAAGGTGTTATCAGAGATAAACCGGGCATGTGGATTCTTTTGGGGGATTTCAACGCTGTGCGATTTCCTGAAGAGAGGAGGAATTCCAATTTTAATAATCTATCGGCTACTGATTTTAATTGTTTTATTGATGAAGCCAATTTGCAGGAGTATCAAATGAGGGGTAATAAATTTACCTTTCTAGCAAGTAAAGACAAAGATTTCAAGATGAGCAAAATTGACAGAGTATTGGTGTGTCAAGATTTTTTTAACAGGTGGCCTCTAGCTTGTTTAAGAGCTCTCCCAAGAAGTCTTTCTGATCACTGTCCTTTGTTGTTAACTTTGGTGGATTCCAACTATGGAGCAAAACCGTTTAGGTGGTTTAACTCCTGGCTTGGAAGAGAGGGTTGTGCGGATGTTGTTACTAAGGCCTTTGATAACTGTTCTTTAGAGGGCCCCGCGGATGTTGTTATTATTAAAAATTTGAATTATGTCAGAAGTATTCTCAAAGATTGGTGGAAACAGGTCTTAAAGAAAGAAGGTGAGGAAGTGGTGAAATTAAAAGATGATATAGAGAGTTTGGAGAAAATCATGGAAGAAAGGGGCCTTAAAGAAGAAGAGATCTGGGTTTGGGAAGAGAGTAAAAAAGAATTGGATCAACTTCACTGGTTTAATCATAGGGATTTGATTCAAAAGTCTCGTGTTAGATGGGCCTCTAAAGGTGATGAGAATTCCGCTTATTTTCACAGATTCATTAACGGACGGAAGGCGTCTAATGCCATTCCTTGTCTCATGATTGATGGTATTTGGGTTGCCAAACCGCCTTTGGTGAAAAGAGAGGTTTTAAAACATTTCAGACGACACTTCTTTGAAAAGCATAAAAGTAGGCCGAGCCTCACTTGTAGCAACATTCAAAAGCTGAACCCGAACTGTGTAGAAACTTTGATTGCCCCTTTTTCTAGAGAAGAAATAAAAAATGCGGTATTTGCGTGTGGGTCTGACAGAGCTCCGGGCCCAGATGGCTTTAATTTTAGTTTCATTAAACGATTTTGGGGACACCTTGAAGACGATTTTTTCAGACTTATGGAAGACTTTCATCATTCGGGGGTCATAAATAGAGGTTGCAGTACCTCTTTTATTACTCTAATTGCAAAGTCTAAGATCCCTTTGGGGTTGAAAGACTATAGACCAATTAACTTAGTTGGGGTGGTGAGTAAAACGGTTTCTAAAATCATTGCGGGAAGGATGAGTAAAGTGATTGGGAAGGTGGTCTCTCAAACTCAATCGGCTTTCTTAAAAGATCGTTTCATTTTGGATGGCCCCTTGATCATAAATGAGACTATTGGTTGGATAAAGAATACCGGAACTCAAGCTTTTATGCTCAAGATTGACTTCGAAAAGGCTTTCGATAATGTCAATTGGGATTTTCTTCTTTCTATTATGGACCAAATGGGGTTTCCCCCAAAATGGTGTCTTTGGATAAAAGGTATTCTCGGTTCGGCTAGGTCCTCGGTTTTAGTCAATGGTTCCCCCACTTTTGAGTTCCAATGTGAGAAAGGAGTTAGGCAAGGTGATCCTCTATCTCTTTACTTGTTCTTAATTGTGATGGAGGCGTTGGCCTCTATTCTTACCAAGGCTACGGATTTGGGTGTTTTCGAGGGCATTCGCCTTCCGAATGGTGGTCCTACCCTTTCACATTTATTCTATGCGGATGACGCTTTAATCATAGGGAGATGGTCTAAGGACAACCTAAAGATGACTTCTTGTTTACTAAGAATATTTTATTTGTGCTCCGGGTTGAAGATTAACTTACACAAATCCCATTTATTCGGTATGGGTGTCAATGGCGAAGTGATTCACTGCTTGGGTAGAGTTATTGGCTGCAAAATTGGAGATTTCCCTTTTGAATATCTTGGAATCAAGGTTGGCGCTAATATGAATCGGGTTGCCCATTGGAGCCCGGTTTTAGAGACCATTCAAAACCGTTTAGCATCATGGAAAGCAAAAACTCTTTCTATAGGTGGACGTTTGACTTTGATAAAATCAGCCCTTTCGAGCCTTCCGATCTATTACTTATCCCTTTACAAGGCTCCGAAAAAGGTGATTGATAAAATGGAGAGTTTCATGCGAAACTTTCTGTGGGCAGGTTCTTCCGACACAAAGAAACTTCATTGGGTTAGTTGGGAGGTAGTTACTATGTCTAGAGATGAAGGCGGTTTCGGGATTTCGAAACTGGGCGATGTTAATACAGCCCTTCTGTTGAAGTGGGCCTGGCGTTTCAAAACTCAATGCGATAGTCTTTAGCGAAAGGTTATCGAGTCTATCCATGGAGGAAGAAATAGGTGGATTTTTCTACCGGTGAAACGAAGTTTAACGGGCTGCTGGAAGACGCTTGTTCCTGCTATAGATCAGACTCAAATGCTTGGTAGGAAGGCTCAATGGTTCTTTAAATGCAAGCCTGGGAATGGAGAATCCATTCGCTTTTGGAAAGATAGATGGCTCGGTGATACGATTCTGCTAGAAAGATGTCTGAAGCTCTACGAGCTGGAAAAAGATAAAAACTGCAGCATAGCTCATCGGGTTGTTCAGATTGGTTCTGTTCTCTCTCTCGGATCAGAGTGGAATGCTTGGCCGGTCACTGTGGAACAAATTTCGGAGTTGCAAGACCTTCAGTATATGCTGTCAAACTTTTCTTTTGCAGGAAATAAAGATTCTTGGCGGTGGGACACTGAAGGCAATCGGAGTTTTGATGTTGCTACTGCCAAAAAACATCTTCGGGAGTCTAGAACAAGTCAGCAGCGGGTCTGTTTAGTCAAATGGGAAGCATGGGTTCCTCTCAAGATCAATATCCTCATGTGGCGTATTGAATTGGATCGTCTCCCAACTCGGATGGCTTTACAACGAAGACAGATTTTAATTCCGTCCAGCACTTGCCCCTTATGTGATGTGGAAGATGAAGACTGCAGCCATATTTTTGTCAAATGCGGTTTGGAGTAACATTCTGAGATGGTGCAATATTCGGCTCGTTTTAATCAATGATATGGAAGACTTGTTCAAACTCCATAAGCAGGTGACTGGTCCGAAGTGGGCAAAGAAAATTATAAGGGGGATTGTTATGGTGACGTGTTGGGCAATGTGGAATGTTCGGAACAAGAAGGTTTTTGATAACACGACTCCGAAAGTTGTCGATGTTGTGGCTCTAGTGAAATCCTTATCGTTTTTATGGTTGAAACATAGATCTAGTTTTAATAAAATTGTGTGGAAGGATTGGGCGATGTTCCCCTTGTATATGTTGTAATCGTTTGTGTGGCGGTCCTCGCTTTGAGGACTAGCCGTTTTTAATGAAGTTTACTGTTCAAAAAAAAATGGTAACAACAAGGGGAGTAGCCCGCTGCGTTACAACGGGTTTTCTTGAAGCGAAATTGTTTGTCCATTTTGTTGCCAATTTTTTTATTTTTTATTATTATTATTATTATTATTTTTTACTTTTGTTTTCTTAATATCGAGTAATGTTTTTAAGTAAGTGTTTGCATTTGCTTTGTTGATGGTTGTATTTTTTCTTTTTTTTAATAGTAACTATTTTTTGTATTGTGTATTTTTTAGCATTTTCTTGTTTCGGTAAGTCAAGAATTTTGTATTAGAGGAGGCGAAACATTGACTTTAGTGGGTATGACAATACGTTTGAATAGGTATAGTCTAAAATGGACACGACATTAGATGTGTAGGGGTTTAATGTTCCTGGCGAAATGTGTGCATGCTATCTATATTGATTTCTAAGAGATTTAATATACTAAAGTAAATTTAGTAACCGTAATTCGATATTTGCATGCGGGAAATTAAATATAGTAGATGCACTTTTAATGAAAAAAAAATGCTATGATATTTTTTTAGGCGGTGCTGAGAACGTAAAAAAAAATTAGGCACGGGACGAAAAAAAAATGCCCCTATATTATAATATTCATGATTAATAGGGTTAATTTTTAGTGCCTCTTAGTGGGTTGAGCCTAGTACATATAATGGGACAATGGGTATTTAGTGCCCCTTTATGGGTTGGGTCCGGCTCAGTTGCTGATGATGTACCGGCCCAAAACCGTCCATGAATTTTTTTATTTGTCATAAAATATTCGTCTACCGGTGCCCTTTTAATCTTTGAGCAAGCTAAGTGCGTGCATTCATATTTACACTAGAAAAAAAAAAACAAATAAAGTAGCGTAACTACTGGACCAAAAGCAGCCCACTGACAGGCCGAAGGTTTTTTGATTAGCCCACGAAGAAATTATTTTTTTAAGGTTAGTTAGCACCGACATTCGCAAATAGTTAAATATAGGGTAATGTGTTTATAAATCTTTATCAGTGAGAGTAATTTAAAAGCGTTAAATGATCTAATATAACTTTTGTCAATTATAATAACACTAGCTAAAAGACCTGTAAAATTCACAAATATTTAAAAAATAATAATAAAATAAAAATAATTAAATAATGGTTGTATCTTACTTTGTTACGCGGTTACGTTGGATAACGAAACATTTAAATAAACCATTTTGGGTAGAGTAAACATATAAGAATCAAACAAGGAAAAGTCCAACAATTTCCAAATAAGTTTAAAAAAAATACGATAAAATCAAACAAAACCATATTGTAGTTTATGGATACTCAATTTTGAATTGTTGATTAAACACAAAGATATCTTTGTAGTCATTGATTCTCGATCTGTAGACTGTAGTTGATGAAACACATTGACATATGTTTATACATCACAAATATAATAATCCTTCACTAAATTCTTTTTTTCTTATAAAATAATCCTTCACTAAATTCTCTTTTTCTTATTTAAAATAGAAAATGAACAATTATTTTGAAAATGTCAAAAAGTAAATGTGGACTATAATATTGAGACGGAAGGAGTACATTATAATCCATCAAATATTGGATGCATTTTACACTTCTTCTTGTGTGGGAGGTTTTAAAAGATGCTCCGAAATAGAAGGAGGTGGAAGTTCCCCGATTTGAAGAAGCGAAACATGAAAAGTTCAAGAGATACAAGTCATCCGGGTCTAGTTCGTTCAACACAACCAGGGACGAAGCCAGGAATTATAAATAAAGGGGGCTGAACTTTTTTTTCAAGCTAACAAAAGTAAAATAAAATTCTATCTAGAAACATACCTTTGTAAAAGATGGACTTTATTAAAGATTAGAATAGATGCCGCAGCCAATACAAAAGTACTTTCGCCTTGCAACATTAAACACTACCAAAAGAAACTAGCAAAAGAGTTGTATACCATCAGTAACTACATCAGCTAGTGGAATCTTGAAACCATTCAACATTAGTAGCTAGCAACATCACCAAAAGAGACTAACAAAAGAGTTGTACACCATCAGTAGCTACATCAGCTAGCGAAATGTTGAAACTATTGTACATAAGTAAGAAATATCACCAAAAGAAACTAACAAAAGAGTTGTACACCATCAAAAGCTACATCACCTAGCGAAATCTTGAAACCATTCTACATTAGTAGCTAGCAACGTCAAACACGACCAAAAGAAACTACATCATCTAGCGAAATCTTGGTACCATTCTAGCAAACACAATCTAATAAACATACCTACATGTTTCCAAAATATAAGCACATAACGCTTACATTGATCACAAATACCATTCTGTTTCATCATCAGGAACATGTGAACTCTCGACTTGCACCTGCAAATAAATAATATAACCAATTAAACAGCTAACTCCTAAGCCATATATAGTTAAACCAAAAAATAAAGATTAATTGAGAAGTATACCTTGGCCATTTGAAACTGGACGCGTCTTTTTTTCCTAGAATTGAAAGCATCTATTATCATGTTTGTAGTAAATGTGTCAGAAATCCCCCTTTCGATGTAGATAATCAAGCAATGTTTAAGATAGTCATCACTCATTTTAGTGCGAAGTCTTATTTTCACAATTTTCATTGTTGAGAAAGCTCTTTCACTCGATGCAGTTGAAACTGGAAGAGTCAATATAAGACGTATCAAGCGGTCAACCAAAGGATAAGATTTTGATTTCCCCGTCTCATGAAGCTCTTTACATAAAGCAGAGTTTAGAAACTTTTTTTTAACCTTGGATGATTACGCACAACTACCTCATAATGTTGCAACTCAGCTTTTAGTTCAATCTTTTCTTGATCAGTGAAGTCCAAAGGATAATACTTCATCACCAGCTTACAAATATCATCAATATTGAAGGACTTTCTTAGATCTAGAGCAACACTGAGGCGAAGAAGTTCTGTTACAGACTCATTAAATCTATAGTTCAACTCTACTAATTGGCGATCTATAGCAGCATAGAATACATCAACTCTATAGTGATGTTCGATGGTCACATTATTCTTTTACGAGACCGAATTAAATTCCTATAAGTTGCATTCATGTCGGGAATTTGGATATTATTATTCGCACATGCAAGAGTAACTTTACCCATAAGTGATTGCCAACCTTCATCTCTTAACTTTTGAAGTAGTGTCTTTGTAATGGAAACCAAAGCCAACGCATTAATAATATCCTGTGATTTATGTTGTAAAGCTTGACAAAGCTTGTTAGTTATCTCCATTATTTCCTTCATAATATGCATACCAATAACAAAATCAAATGATAACAAGTGTTTAAGGTGTTAATACAAATATCGCCTAAAAACGTTATTTATATTTTACGATCTTTGCTAAGTTTTGTTAACGACAAAATGTAAACTTTAGTTTATAAGTAAATCATAATCTTAGTTTTAAAGACTTGCATAAATAGACATTTGTTACATTTTACATTTCATAAAACACAACACTTTTTATTTCTTAAAATAGAAATGTCACATCACATTTATGGCAAGTTTTGTCAATATATATTTATGGAAAGAAAGTGTGTTTGACTAACCATATATTTGCTTGCACAAGTTTTGTGTTTGACTAAGTGTTATGAGATGTGACATTGTTTGGTTTTCTAGATTTATTGCAAAACCAACTGCAAGCCTGGCGGAACCCTGTGGGTACACGGGCGGAACCCATCTGAGGGTTCCGCCGAATCCGCCAGACTTGCAGAAGGTTTTGCTATAAATACTAAGCCACAAGTTTGATTTTTGGCTTATCACTCTACATCATTTTTTCACACACATTCATTCATTCTTTCATCTAACCCTTTAACATCTCATATGTGAAGTTTCTTTTTGTAGCAAAGAGGTTCACGAGTTTATAAAAAGTTACAAGTATTCAACACAACGTTGCAAGACTTGTTAGCTTAGCATTGTGTAGACTTGTGTAGTTTACACTTCATTTGATTGTGTATTTTCAGTAGTGATCGGTTAGTATTTTAGTCCTCAAAATACAAAGTGTGACGGGAGTGGTTGTACCCTTGTAAAAGAACTCGACATCTAGCTTAGTGTCGGTAAACGTGTATAAGCGACGTGTAAGGTTTTCTCAGCCGGTGAAAGGAGCTTGTTGACTAGTGAAAGAAACTCTCGAGTTAGATACTCGGGGCATGGACGTAGGGCAAGGAAAAAGAGTCCTTGTAGCCGAACCACGATAAATACTCGTGTTGTGGTTTGATCGTTTCTTTCTTTATACTTGCATGTTATATATTGTGTTTGTGTATATATCTTTGATCAAACGGAAAGTTTCTAAAGATAATTAAACAAGTTAAAAAGATTTTAAACGGTAAACTATTCAACCCCCCTTCTAGTTTTCCACAATTGACATCAAGAGCTACGTTACTCAAGCTTTTAAAATATATTGTGTTTTAAAACTTGAAACGATCCATGGATTTTGAAAATTACAAAGAAGGGCAATCTATGCAAAGACCACCACTTTTTGAAGCAAATGGTTTTATATATTGGAAAAACCGTTTTGAAACTTACGTGAAATCTAAAGATATAGATTTGTGGTATATAATCATTGATGGTGATAATATAGCTTCTAATACTAAAGATGATGATCAAAAGAAATTAATTGCTAAAAATAATGAAGCTAAAATGATGCTTTACAATGCTTTACCTAAGAAAGAATATGAAAGAGTCTTTATGTGTAAAACCACCAAAGATATTTGGCAATCTTTAATAGTCACTCATTAAGGAAACTCACAAGTCAAGGATAACAAAATTGATCTTCTTGTTCAACAATATGAACAATTTGTTATTCCCGAAGATGAGATTATTGATAATGCATTTGCTAGGTTTAACACTATTATTACTTCACTTAAAGCACTTGATGAATCTTTTTGTAGTAAGAATTTTGTCAGGAAATTCCTTAGAGCACTCCATCCGAAATGGAGAGCAAAAGTGACGGCAATTGAAGAATCCAAATATCTTTCAAGCATGTCACTTGACGAGCTAATTGGAAACCTCAAAGTTCATGAAATGGTAATGGAAAAAGATTCGGAATTAGTTAGAGGCAAGAAAGAAAAAGTTAAGTCCATTGCCTTGAAAGCTAGAGTCCAATCAAATGATGATGAAGAATCTACTTCGGATAATGATGATGAGGAATATGCTATGGCCGTTAGAGACTTCAAGAAGTTCTTTCGTAGACGAGGGAAGTTTGTAAGGCAACCTAAAGATGACAAGAAAACCTTCCAAAAAGATCGGGATGATAGGAAAGGAAAGGTTGAAAGGAAATGCTATAGGTGTGGAGACACAAGTCATCTAGTAGGAGAATGTCCAAAACCACCCAAGAGCAAGCCTCAACAAGCTTTTGTGGGTGGTGCTTGGAGTGACTATAAGGGAGATGACGATGAGCCAAAGAATGATGATATTGCTCTCATGGCTCACGACTCAAATGAGGTACTCTCCGACTCATCTTATTCTTCTATTGATGATGACACCTTACAAAAAGAATATAACAAACTTTGTGAATTGAGCTTAAAAATCATAAACAAAAATAAGTTTTTGAAAACTAAAAAGGAATTTTTAGAAAATGAAGTTTATGAGCTAAAAGAAAAGGCTAAGAGATTAGAAAAGAGTAAAGGTATTGACACATCATGTAAATCATGTGAAGAGCTTAAACTCGAAGTTGAGAAACTTAAAACTACTCAAAATGATCTAATAAAACAAACCACAAAATTTAAGAAGTTCGATAAGAGCATTTCTTGTGCGGATGAAATTATGAAACTTCAAAAGTCACCATTTGATAAAACAGGACTAGGTTTCATGAAATTAGAAACTTCAAAGGGTCAAACGAAACAAGAAAAGAATGCACAAGAAACTAACAAAACTGCTACAGCAGCCCGCGGAACAGACGGAACCCAATTCAGGGTTCCGCCCATTGAACCCAAAGGTTCCGCCAAGTCTGTTGCAGCAGTAACACCATCCACATCGGATCGTTCAAAATTTGTTAAAGTCACATATAAAAATGGAACAAAACCTGCCTTACTGGAGTAGGACTTAGTAAAAATGAATTTAGAGCTAAGACTACTCAACCAAGACCTAAGACTCCAATTCCCAAACGCCCCTTTCCAAAGAGCAACTTCAACACACGACCAAACTACCAACATGTATGGAACCAAAACACTCCTGGACATTACCAAGCTCCAAATTACATGTCATGGAACCCTTATGTTCTACTTTCATACTTGGAACAAGTTAATGGTATGCTTAACCAAAATGGACCCATGAAAAATTGGGGACCAAATGTTTGAGTGTTTTTCGTAAAATAGGTGTGCCTCAAAGTTTGTTTGGAACCGGATGAATGGATTAAAGATAGCGGTTGTTCAAGGCACATGACTTGTAACAAAAGCCTCTTCACTACTTATCACAAATGTGATGGAGGTAATGTTACATTTGGTAGTAAAGCTAAGAGCAAAATCATTGGAAAAGGTACAATCTCTCATGACTCCCTTTTTATAGATGATGTAGCTCATGTTGATAACTTAGGTTTTAATCTTCTTAGTATTAGTCAACTTTGTCGTAATAAGTATAATGTCCTTTTTAGTGAAAACGGAAGTAAAATACTTAAAGATGGTATAACCATAGCTAAAGGTGTTCTTAAGAATAACGTATACGTCATGAAGATGGATCCAACATCTAGAGACAAACTTTGTCTTACCTCATTAGATGAATCATCAATTTTATGGCATAGACGTTTAGGACACGCTAACATGAGACTTATTCAAAACCTCTCCTCCAAAGACTTAGTTCGAAACCTACCTAAGTTGAAATATGACCAACACTTTTGTGATGCTTGCAAAGTCGGTAAACAAGTCCATAGTAGCCATAAGGCTAAAAACTTGGTTTCAACATCTAGGTGTCTAGAACTTTTGCATATGGATTTATTTGGTCCATCCGCTATACAAAGTTATGGAGGTAACTTCTACACTTTGGTCATAGTCGATGATTACTCAAGATATACTTGGACAAAATTTTTAAAAAGTAAAAATGAAGCTTTTGATAAATTTGAGATTCTAAGTAAGAAAATTCAAAATCAAGTAGGGTCTAATATTGTGTCTATTAGAACGGATCATGGTCGTGAATTTGATAATGAATTTCAATTTGGAAACTCTTGTGATATTAATGGTATTACCCATAACTTTTCGGCTCCACGTACCCCTCAATCTAATGGTGTAGTAGAACATAAAAACCGGACGTTGCAAGAGATGAGTAGAACAATGCTTAATGAACAAACATTCCACAAAAGTTTTGGTGTAATACCGTGATACATCAACGTATATTTTAAATCGAGTCTTAATTAGACCATTTTTGAATAAAACTCCTTATGAACTATATAAAGGCAAAAAGCCTACATTAGGATACTTTAGAGTGTTTGGGAGTAAATGTTTCATTCTTAACACCAAGGATTATCTCACCAAATTTGACCCAAAGTCTTATGAAGGTGTATTTCTTGGATATTCACAAAATAGTAAAGCTTACATTGTTTTGAACAAAGAAACCTTAAGAGTCGAGGAATCATTGAACGTAACATTTGATGAAAATCCACCTCCCTCTAAGACATCACCTTTGGTAGATGATGACTTAGTTGAAAGCCAAGCAATAGAAAGTCAAGAGATCTTAGGTAATGACAAGGAAGATGAACTATTAAACAAAGAACTTGTCAATGTCAAAGAATCTAAAAGTCATCCATTAGATGGTGTCATAGGCAACATTAACGAAAGAACTCTAAGATCAAAAGTTCAAAATGAAAGCAACTACTTTTGTTTCGTGTCAACCATTGAACCGAAAAACATTAATGAAGCCATTAAAGATGAGTCTTGGGTAATTGCAATGCAAGAAGAGTTAAACCAATTTGTTAGGAATGATGTGTGGACATTAGTTCCTCAACCAAAGAGTCAAACTATAATTGGAACAAAATGGGTCTTTCGTAATAAAATGGAATTGTGTCTAGAAACAAAGCTAGGCTAATTGGACAAGGATATAATCAACAAGAAGGCATTGACTACGATGAAACTTTTGCTCTGGTTGCTAGGCTCGAGTCAATTAGAATCTTACTTGCATATGCATGTGCACACAATTTTAAACTCTTTCAAATGGACGTCAAAAGTGCATTTCTAAACAGAGTCATAAATGAAGAAGTGTGTGTTGCTCAACCACCGGGATTCATCGATTTTGAAAAACCAAATCATGTCTACAAACTTAAAAAGGCTCTTTACGGACTTAAGCAAGCTCCAAAAGCATGGTATGATCGATTTAAGACCTTCCTAGTTGACCATAAGTATACCATGGGCTTAGTTGATAATACTCGCTTCACTAAGAAGAAAGATTCACATATTATCATAGTCCAAATCTATGTTGATGATATTATATTCGGATCAACTTATCAAGAATTATGTGTGGATTTCTGAAAAATCATGCATGACGAGTTTGAAATGAGTATGATGGGAGAACTCAACTTTTTCCTAGGACTCCAAATTAAACAACTAGAAGATGGTTGATGCGTGGGAATTGCACCAGGCTTTACCTCTCGAGGGATCTCGAGAAGCTTACAACCCCCACCAGGCAGTGTACCTGATCGTTGTAGTATAGTATAGTGACAAGTACCGGGGGATTGATCGTTCAGCTCAGGAATAGTATCGCTAGGATTAGAAAGCCTAAAAACTAGGTCTAGAGGTGAGGGATGATTCTTTTTTGTATTTTTATGTTTTATAAAAGCAAGTAAAAATCTCGGTTTTTGGAAGAGTGGTCGGAATTAGTTGCTAGTCAACTAACCCAATAACTAAGATGCAATCAAAATAAAATAACAAAAATGTAAATTAAACTAATTACTAATCTGGTGTGAACAATATATGGGAGAATTGTGTTTACTTAGATTTCACTACTCCCTAGATATCTTTTACAGGTTAATTGTTTGTTACAGTTGCGTGGATGACGGGTTATATACCTTAATACCAATCATGGGGTGGCGTACTTACTTCCCCAATTCTATAAGCTCCTACTTCACTCCTATGTCGAGCCTGCAAAAAGCTTTTAACATGAGATCACTAGAATTCGCTCATGCATTAAATACAACCATAAAAACCTAGTACACATCGGTTCATGTTTCTTAAGACGTTCAAGCAAGTTACACAATGGAGATCTGCCAGTTTTCTTAAACCTAACATTGAAATCATTGATCCATTACAACTATAAACAAGCAATCAACCTATAATCAACATCTATGTAACAATTCGCATTTTCAGGATAATTACTATTCCCGGAAAATTTCACTATTCACTTTTACTATTCATTTTTCCCGAAAATTTTCCCGAAAGTTGATTTTTATTTGATATTCTCAAGTGATAAATCATTTCCATGGCAAATTAACAGTTTGACATTCATAAGCTCATTTTCGTGAAAGTTATTAAGGAATTACACGGAATTACACGTTTTAGGGTAAAACGTCAATCAGAAATTCTACGCACAACGAAATTCAACCCCGTCAGGTGACCCCACATCAGTAAAATATTTTACACACTCATGATTTATTTGAGAATTAATCGTGACTGAGAAAAATATGACCAAAAACTTCCCAACAGGTCACCCAAGCCTGTACTACTCTCGCATGAGCACGCTTAATCGTTTGGGCGATTAACCGTTAGACCACAAAACGCGTTTCTAAGACTATTTGAGTTTTCAACTTCTTAGAAAAAGTCAACATATTCTTTCCCTCCTCCATTGACCAAAAATCATCCCTTGATGTTATAAGTCATTTCGTGATTTTTAGGCTTACGGTTTGATGTCTAAAAGACATTTAATACCAACCGACACTAGACTGAGCTCAGTCTAGACATTATAAGTCATTTTAAATCATTTTTATCACATTAGAAAAGTAACATTTTACTTTTCTCAATTTTACGCAATATTCGTACGTTTTACGTATTACGCGTTTTAGACCCGTGTTTCCAGTTTTTAGCAGGGTTTTACACCCAAATGGAACCTACCACTCATTTTATATTTTATTATGGAACTTATTGACATGTTTATCAATACTTTCAAGTTCCATAATTTTACGACACCCGGTTTTACGTTTTGAGGCTTAATCATTTACGATTGGCATTTCCCGGAGTCAAAACTAACCAAGTATCTTGGATAATACCAAGAAAAGGCCACACCCTTGCTCTCCAAGCTCATGAACAGCCTTGGAGGGGGGATTCACCACCCATGTGGCTTGATCTTATGCCTTGTGTCATGAGATGTGAACATGTGTTCAACTTGGCCTCCAAGTGTTGACTAGTCAACAATGTAACCTCCTCATTTGCATATAAATGCTTCTCCTCCCACTCCTTGACCATATGAACGACCCACACACACAACACCCTTCATTTTACTAGTTTACTTCAAGTTCCATCCAAGAAATCAAGTGCAATATCCATACATAAACCCTAGTTTAGTTTTGATTCATCAAAACTACTTCAAATCTTTAGAACTTTGGTGATTTCTCTTGAGTTTGAATCCACTCAAGTCACCTCAATTTTCATCATCTCTCTTTCAAGATTACAAGAGTAGAAAGATTGCATGAAGTGAAGTGGGTTGAAGCAAGTCTATCAAAGTCCTATCCTTACATGTTAACTTCCTTTCATCTTTGAAAGCCAAAAGTTGTGAGCCAAACCCTAACTTGATTCTTGTTAAATAATCATGTTCATGTTATTTACATATTATTTGTGCTATATTATGTCTTGTATTAATGTCCATGATGTATAAAAGTGAGCAAAACAAGTTATTGTTATTGATTGTTACAACAAGTTACTAAAACAAGTAAACTAGTGACTTTCTTGGTAAGACCTGATTAAAATGGTAAAAATATGATGTTGGATCATTACATATTACAGTAGAGGACCTAACAAGGAAACCATAGCAATTTGAACCACCTAAAACGAGTAAACGAGTCAAAAGTTATGGCGATTTGAAGTTACCAAAGATTTCCGACAAAACTGCCAAATACCATTCTGATCAAATTTGAGTTTTGAAAGTCATACTTCTGGTCCGATTCATCAAAAAGTTAAAACACGAAAGTTGTCCGGAACGACGTTTTCGTTCAGGAACAAAGAAGCTCGAGCCCTGAAAACGCTTTTTGAGTGATAAATTCTTCAAAATCTTAACAGCCCATTTTTAGACCAAATTCATTACATATAAGTTATGGTTTATGAAGACCAAAGGGGTCTTATGACCTAAATCAAGACCACAACCATGGCTAGAGCCAAGGTTGAGTCTCAAGACCATGGAACAATGACCAAAGGTCATGGCTAGGCCATGACGAAATGACCATACAAGCTTACCAAGGCAAATACATGAATTAGAGAAGTTGGCGATAACTTGAACATACAATTTGGATCTACTTCATCTAAAGGAAACCATGAGATTTTACCAAGAGAAAATGGTCATTCAAGACTTATGAAACTACCCCTAATAACAATCTTCATGTACAAATAAACTTTCCTAAGTTTATTCAAATATCGGACATGTAACCTTTCGGATCAAAACTTATATCTATATATTTCATCAACTACTACAATAGTAGGGAGCCTCATGTGAGGAGTTCATTATGTAAGCCGTCGAGTTGAGTTGTGGATTTACGAGTTAAAGTGTCCTGGCTCCTCGAACGCTTACTAACATGACTTCTGAATTATGTCGGCCCGAACGGTAGTAAACGATATACAAAACATACATGTTTCATGAATCTTCTCTTTCAAAGACTTACACTATACATCATACCACATCATGGACTAAATGCAAGATATATATATATATATATATATAGGCACTACTTCATATTCTTTACTCCGATCTTAAGTCACAACATTCTATTATAGGTTGCTAGTAGAAACCTTCACGATTCAACCGTTACATTCATTACTTGCTATCTTACTTAAGGTGAGTTCATAGCCCCACTTTCGATTACTTAATCGTTTTACAAACCCTTGGGGGAAATACATGCTATTTATAACCGAGCACAATGTTTTTAAATTGTATGCTTACCTGATTGTTTTATTATCACTAAGTACCAGCCTTGCTAAACCGATATCCTTGATTATGAACCATTTAATCACTAGCAATAGTGAGCGCGAATATTAATAATAGGCCTATTGGGATTGACGAATCCCATTTGTATTGACTAAGTTCAAACAAATGCATTAATATTTGAGATTTAGGTATGTTAGCAAAGTACCTACCAGGATAAATCTGCCGATCGATATTGGTACACGTTAACGTTATGGTGTCATAAGCTTAGTGTATAATACATGTTCCGGGCGTATAATAACGTAGCCTACCTGTTTTGTTTTCCAAACATTGGTGTGAGCCTATAACTCACACTACCAACATATTGTGTTCAATCGATTTAACAAACTCTATGAATATCACTCAACCTTTGTGTTGACCTCTCAAGCATGTATTTCAGGTTCATGACGATCAAGGATGGAACGGAAGGGCACGGATACTCAAGAGGGCTATAAATTTTATTATCATTCAAAACTCATTTATTATACATTGTAAACATGGAACCAATTGGGACCTCATTTTGTAATCTCTGATATTTATATAATTTGAATGATAAACCTTTTCAAAACGACTCAATTGGAGTTCGTTTTCTATCATTGTGACTATTGTGCCGTCGAGTAACACCCAGTTTGAATTCCGCTGCATCCATGAATTGGGGGTGTTACAGATTGGTACCAGAGCCATGGTTATAGAGAAACGGGTCTAAGTGAGACCTAAACTATAACTACAATCACAAACAAAAACATTTTATAGCCTTCCGCTCTCCGTGTCTTCCATCCTCCAGACGATTATGGACTTAGTAAGCATGTTATGATACACAAACATATTAGTATATTCATATATACCCATTTTGAGCATTTCCCCGAAGACATTTTTATGCTACACAAACATAATTGCATATTGATATATGTACCCTAAACATAATTCAGCATTTCCCCGTAGGCATTTTATGCTACATGAACACATATAAGTATATTGATATATACACACTAGGCATTTTATGCTACATGAACACATATAAGTATATTGATATATACACACTAAGCATTTTATGCTACATGAACACATATAAGTATATTGATATATACTAGGCATTTTATGCTACATGAACACATATAAGTATATTGATATATACACACTAAGCATTTTATGCTACATGAACACATATAAGTATATTGATATATACTAGGCATTTTATGCTACATGAACACATATTTGTACATTGATATATACACACTAGGCATTTTATGCTACATGAACATATTAGTATATTGATATATAAACTCGGTTTATTTTCAATCATTTATCTAAACAATGGACTAAACATATCTGTGTATGCCTATTCTAAGGCATTTCGGCACAGCCACACTCTCCCAATCATGTTCCTACTCCAACATTATATGTCCAAGACATTGTAACGGATTGCAATGGTCTCATTCATTTTTCAAGACATTGTGAGATACAATGGCCTCATTCATTTTCCAAGACATTGTGAGATACAATGGTCTCATTCATTTTCCAAGACATTGTATGATACAATAGTCTTAATCATTTCTCAAATGATTTGAGTCACACAATGACTAACCTACTTCCTAGACATTGTGAATTACACAATGGTCTAACCTACTTCCGAGACATTGTGTTTTGTGCAAATGGTCTCTAGAATTATTCCATCACATCATCAATATCATTTCTTATGATATCAAAAACCCGTCACAATCTATCGATTTCAAAACAAGAAATATGAGATTTCTAAAGGACAAACTAATCCATCATCGACAAAAGCTGAACTTTCTCTACATTCACCAAAGTTTTCTATGAAACCTTCATTATTAAAAGTTCGTGATCCTGGCCAAGTATGTTCTATTTTAGAACTACTTAAAAATTTCCTTTCCATATGTATCTACCCTTACTACCTTCTATTCAATGGAATATGAAAACATACGTTACAAGTCTTGTATGGACGGGACTTGCAACTTAAGGGTTTGACATCGCCTTTGTTTAGTTGACAGTTTCCTGAAAGCAACGGACATATCACAAGTATACCTAATTTAGGTATTTGAAAATTTTATCGAACCTTGGCTAAATATAGACTAGTCACCTATATTTAACCTAGGGACAGTGGAATATAGTCTGACTAACTATATTCGACTTAAAATTTTCAAATACTGAGAGTAGTTGTACTAGGGTTATGTTTAGGTTGATTTCCTACATGAACTCGATAAACCACCAGAATACATTAAAACAATCTAGAGACACGATAATGTCTTACCACTCAGCGAAATCTTAACACCTTATTTGTGTTACCTAATTTCATTCTTGAAAATTTTCATTTATGAGATAATCCGAACTACTATCCTGGGATAGTTATCAATTATTCTCTTCATCCTGTAGAAGTACTATCCTGTTTAGGATACCATTCCATCATAAACTTTTAAAATCTCTTAAGATTTTTAAAGCAAACTCAACATCTATACCTAACAGTATTAATGTTAAGCATACATTACACACTTTTGTTCATCAACATATCACAACATTATCGTCACAACCGTTACAAACACAAGCTCATTAACAGATCTTGATGCACTTTTAAAGCTCAAATCATCCTTAGTTACACCACAAGTACCCTCATCAGCTTTACAAGATTGAATATTCATCTTGTACTTTTGGAACACCAGTATCATCTCGTAATACCCTACCTTGTAACTCACCGGCTAAGTATGAATGTTGTGTCGGGAATTCTTGAGTAGAATGATTTATAATGTCCTTATTTGAATGGATTGGGATGCCTTTCCATTTAAATAAAGAAATTATAAATCATCGAACCATAAGTTTATATTCCTTTAGTTACATTGTTTGGGATGCCTCTCTATGTAAATAAAGAATTATAAACAAGTGGGCTTATTTATATCCGAAATAACATAAATATGAAGTCAATGAACACTAGATACAACAACAGATTACCTACTAGGCTATGATTGCAACGACTATCCCAATTTCCATTAGTACGAGGTTTACATTTTGGTTTTCATAATGATAGTGCAATAACAAACAAACTCATTGCGAGGCCATGTAACCATATGCATGTGCAGTCGTACCAAACTCATTACGGGGCCATGTAACCATACGCATGCGCAGTCGTACCAAACTCATTGCGAAGCCATGTAGCCATATGCATGGGCAGCCGTACAATTCAAAACAGGACTTGGTCCAACCACATGTTCAACACTTAATCCATTATTCGATTCCTATATCAATTGCTATTGATACTTGACAACTATATCAAGTACTATTTGATATTCAACTACTATATTAATTCCTATTAATATCCGACTGCTATATCAATTTCCTTTGATATTCGACTATTACCATACCTTTCCTACATAAAAGGAAGCCTCATCCTACACCATACACCGAAATGACAAATCAAATCACATCACTGGTAATTCCAGACTCTAGTCCTCATAAGTAACCACACCTTTTCATCGATACCACTCCAACATATGACACACAAAGAACTTCGGGACGAAGTTCCCCGTAAGGGGTAGAGACTGTAACAATTCGCATTTTCAGGATAATTACTATTCCCGGAAAATTTCACTATTCACTTTTACTATTCATTTTTCCCGAAAATTTTCCCGAAAGTTGATTTTTATTTGATATTCTCAAGTGATAAATCATTTCCATGGCAAATTAACAGTTTGACATTCATAAGCTCATTTTCGTGAAAGTTATTAAGGAATTACACGGAATTACACGTTTTAGGGTAAAACGTCAATCAGAAATTCTACGCACAACGAAATTCAACCCCGTCAGGTGACCCCACATCAGTAAAATATTTTACACACTCATGATTTATTTGAGAATTAATCGTGACTGAGAAAAATATGACCAAAAACTTCCCAACAGGTCACCCAAGCCTGTACTACTCTCGCATGAGCACGCTTAATCGTTTGGGCGATTAACCGTTAGACCACAAAACGCGTTTCTAAGACTATTTGAGTTTTCAACTTCTTAGAAAAAGTCAACATATTCTTTCCCTCCTCCATTGACCAAAAATCATCCCTTGATGTTATAAGTCATTTCGTGATTTTTAGGCTTACGGTTTGATGTCTAAAAGACATTTAATACCAACCGACACTAGACTGAGCTCAGTCTAGACATTATAAGTCATTTTAAATCATTTTTATCACATTAGAAAAGTAACATTTTACTTTTCTCAATTTTACGCAATATTCGTACGTTTTACGTATTACGCGTTTTAGACCCGTGTTTCCAGTTTTTAGCAGGGTTTTACACCCAAATGGAACCTACCACTCATTTTATATTTTATTATGGAACTTATTGACATGTTTATCAATACTTTCAAGTTCCATAATTTTACGACACCCGGTTTTACGTTTTGAGGCTTAATCATTTACGATTGGCATTTCCCGGAGTCAAAACTAACCAAGTATCTTGGATAATACCAAGAAAAGTCCACACCCTTGCTCTCCAAGCTCATGAACAGCCTTGGAGGGGGGATTCACCACCCATGTGGCTTGATCTTATGCCTTGTGTCATGAGATGTGAACATGTGTTCAACTTGGCCTCCAAGTGTTGACTAGTCAACAATGTAACCTCCTCATTTGCATATAAATGCTTCTCCTCCCACTCCTTGACCATATGAACGACCCACACACACAACACCCTTCATTTTACTAGTTTACTTCAAGTTCCATCCAAGAAATCAAGTGCAATATCCATACATAAACCCTAGTTTAGTTTTGATTCATCAAAACTACTTCAAATCTTTAGAACTTTGGTGATTTCTCTTGAGTTTGAATCCACTCAAGTCACCTCAATTTTCATCATCTCTCTTTCAAGATTACAAGAGTAGAAAGATTGCATGAAGTGAAGTGGGTTGAAGCAAGTCTATCAAAGTCCTATCCTTACATGTTAACTTCCTTTCATCTTTGAAAGCCAAAAGTTGTGAGCCAAACCCTAACTTGATTCTTGTTAAATAATCATGTTCATGTTATTTACATATTATTTGTGCTATATTATGTCTTGTATTAATGTCCATGATGTATAAAAGTGAGCAAAACAAGTTATTGTTATTGATTGTTACAACAAGTTACTAAAACAAGTAAACTAGTGACTTTCTTGGTAAGACCTGATTAAAATGGTAAAAATATGATGTTGGATCATTACATATTACAGTAGAGGACCTAACAAGGAAACCATAGCAATTTGAACCACCTAAAACGAGTAAACGAGTCAAAAGTTATGGCGATTTGAAGTTACCAAAGATTTCCGACAAAACTGCCAAATACCATTCTGATCAAATTTGAGTTTTGAAAGTCATACTTCTGGTCCGATTCATCAAAAAGTTAAAACACGAAAGTTGTCCGGAACGACGTTTTCGTTCAGGAACAAAGAAGCTCGAGCCCTGAAAACGCTTTTTGAGTGATAAATTCTTCAAAATCTTAACAGCCCATTTTTAGACCAAATTCATTACATATAAGTTATGGTTTATGAAGACCAAAGGGGTCTTATGACCTAAATCAAGACCACAACCATGGCTAGAGCCAAGGTTGAGTCTCAAGACCATGGAACAATGACCAAAGGTCATGGCTAGGCCATGACGAAATGACCATACAAGCTTACCAAGGCAAATACATGAATTAGAGAAGTTGGCGATAACTTGAACATACAATTTGGATCTACTTCATCTAAAGGAAACCATGAGATTTTACCAAGAGAAAATGGTCATTCAAGACTTATGAAACTACCCCTAATAACAATCTTCATGTACAAATAAACTTTCCTAAGTTTATTCAAATATCGGACATGTAACCTTTCGGATCAAAACTTATATCTATATATTTCATCAACTACTACAATAGTAGGGAGCCTCATGTGAGGAGTTCATTATGTAAGCCGTCGAGTTGAGTTGTGGATTTACGAGTTAAAGTGTCCTGGCTCCTCGAACGCTTACTAACATGACTTCTGAATTATGTCGGCCCGAACGGTAGTAAACGATATACAAAACATACATGTTTCATGAATCTTCTCTTTCAAAGACTTACACTATACATCATACCACATCATGGACTAAATGCAAGATATATATATATAGGCACTACTTCATATTCTTTACTCCGATCTTAAGTCACAACATTCTATTATAGGTTGCTCGTAGAAACCTTCACGATTCAACCGTTACATTCATTACTTGCTATCTTACTTAAGGTGAGTTCATAGCCCCACTTTCGATTACTTAATCGTTTTACAAACCCTTGGGGGAAATACATGCTATTTATAACCGAGCACAATGTTTTTAAATTGTATGCTTACCTGATTGTTTTATTATCACTAAGTACCAGCCTTGCTAAACCGATATCCTTGATTATGAACCATTTAATCACTAGCAATAGTGAGCGCGAATATTAATAATAGGCCTATTGGGATTGACGAATCCCATTTGTATTGACTAAGTTCAAACAAATGCATTAATATTTGAGATTTAGGTATGTTAGCAAAGTACCTACCAGGATAAATCTGCCGATCGATATTGGTACACGTTAACGTTATGGTGTCATAAGCTTAGTGTATAATACATGTTCCGGGCGTATAATAACGTAGCCTACCTGTTTTGTTTTCCAAACATTGGTGTGAGCCTATAACTCACACTACCAACATATTGTGTTCAATCGATTTAACAAACTCTATGAATATCACTCAACCTTTGTGTTGACCTCTCAAGCATGTATTTCAGGTTCATGACGATCAAGGATGGAACGGAAGGGCACGGATACTCAAGAGGGCTATAAATTTTATTATCATTCAAAACTCATTTATTATACATTGTAAACATGGAACCAATTGGGACCTCATTTTGTAATCTCTGATATTTATATAATTTGAATGATAAACCTTTTCAAAACGACTCAATTGGAGTTCGTTTTCTATCATTGTGACTATTGTGCCGTCGAGTAACACCCAGTTTGAATTCCGCTGCATCCATGAATTGGGGGTGTTACAATCTAGGTTTCATTACATCTAAGCAAACACACAAGAGATCTAGCCTAGCATGTTAAAATTAAGACAAGCGTAAGATATATTCAAATAACACATAGACATATTGAATGAATTGAAAGGATACTTATCTCAATTGAACATGAAGGGTTTCAAGGGGTGAAAACCCTTGAAAATACTGTAAAAGTCGTGTTAGGGTTTATTAAGTTCGACCATAAAATTCTCCTCTCAAAGTTACACTCTAGAATGAAAATTACAAAAACTATATATAGATTTACTAAGGTGACGGCGTCAAGAAGAAAGTTCTGACGCCGTCAACCCACCGCCAAAAATATTCTCGGATTGCCTAGATCCAGATATAACGCCGTCATGTGTATTGCTGCTCTGGGCCGTCACCACTTTTACTCTTGACGGCCTTTTATCTGACGCCGTCAAGTTTTCTCTGGGCCGTCACCAAAATTGCTCTTGACGCCGTCAGGAAATTGCTCATGACGCCGTCAGGTACTGTTCCTAGCAAGGAAAATTAAGACTTTGCCGTTTTCTTCACTTTTATGCTCCAAAAACGTCCAAAATGCTTCCTTTTCCAGAATTCACTCCCAAAGTACCTAAAATCACAAAAGGAACGATTTAGGGCAATATTTGATCAAATAAATTCAAATTCCGGCTTAAATGACCCCCTAAAAATAGATCATTTTTCGCCTTATCATATACCCTTACACTTGTGATTTGCTTGTCCTAAAGCAAATGCACTTTTATTCTAATCAAAATACAAGTTAGGAGTCGTTTAACACTAATATAAAAGTAATTACAACAAATAATCATTCCACTAAAGACCAAAGACAAGCACGAAGGTCATATACTAGCACCTCACAAATAATGTTTAGATACTCACATCTCTCGGGTGTAATAATGTATATATCACAATATGGAAATGGAAAACATCTCTCACTACCTGTCATAGCAAAATAGATTACCATAGGCTTGGGAAAGGATCAAACCTCCACCACATGGCGTAAGCACCTATGATAAACTATCAAAGAGGTCTTTTAAAGGGTTGTAACGTTAGGTGTAGGGATATGGAATACACGGTTTTGTTGGATATAGGCAATCTTTACTGGTGGCGAGTTAATAATCTTGGTTAATTACATGTACAATATGGCGTTGCTAAGCCAAGACTAGACTCGACTTAAAAAAATAACAAAAACATAAAATAAACATAGAATGAAATGGGATGGTAGTCCGTATGTTTTTTCTCTTTTTTTTCTATTTTTTTTTTCTTTTTCTTAATTTTTTCGATTTTTTTTTTTTTTTTTTTATTATTTTTTTTTTTTTTGCATACACTCTTACCCTACCATCTAAAATAATACATCATAGGGAATGAACATTCCCCTTACACTTGAATTTTTACATACTTTACAATAAACTAATCTAATGACTCGAATTAAGATAATCAAAACACTTGGAGTACTTTTAAGATTAACGTACATATGGGGGTAATAAATGATGTTCTTCCCCATTACTCCATAACATAAGTACTTTACCTATGAGTTTCAATCGTCCCAAAACAATATGTACAAGGATATGACTTGACTTAGCAACCATGTAATCAATTAGATAATTAACTAAGGGTTTAAACAAATAACAATAATGCACTAAAGATGAGTGCATACACGGAAGGCTAAGGCAATTTGGGTGTACATTTAAGTGGGGTGTAACAAATTCTTCCTTTAAGTAAGATGCTTAAAGTTAGAAACGAAAAGATAGGCTCGGAGGGGTGTACTAGGGGTTTCGTGTACTAAAAATGAGTACAACGCTAAGGTGTGGGAAAAAATTAATTGACTTTACTAACCAAGTAATATGACTTAAATGGTCAAGTAATTATGATACGGGTTTAACACAAGGGTGATTCTAATGCCTCTTATCATGTAGTAAATCCTACTACACGAATGTAGTCTCACTAGCGGTCTCGGGATGCATCACTAACGCAAGTTCTAGAATCTAAATGCTACCGGTACACTCATAAGCACTAATAGTAAATGCTTTTCCGATCAAATCTAAAGGCGAACCTCACATATTTGGGTGGAAAATTTTTCTGAATGGTACGGTTTTGTGCTAGCCATACGACTCCTATCCATGAGACACTTGCTAAGGCTAAAGTTTCACTCCTAAATGTTGTAAAAAAATTTAAATTTGGCGCTAAAATTCACTAACAAGTATTTCTCATAATTTTATTACACATCTACCATCAAATAAACAAACTCAAGCGAAAGTGTATCCTATGAGGTATCATCATTTTACCCTCCCCTTACACTTAGGATGAACATTGTCCCCAATGTTCAATTAAAGAATGTAAAAGTGAAATAGGCAAAAGAATGAAATCAAATACTCCCCTGATTCGCTCGGTATGGATAGTGTGGTAACACGGTTAGATCTTCCTCCATGAAAATGAACAATCAAAGCTTCCCTTCCAGAATATAAATCATCTTCTTGTCATACATAACCTGTTAAACCTGAGAAAACAAACAAGGTAACCTCGCGTAAAATCGGCGGCAATCTATATATACTAACAAATCCTAGAAAACAAAGTAAGATATAATGCTTGTGGAATGAATGTCTGCAGATTTCCTGAAGTTTATAAAACTAAAGATTCAACAAAAACTTTAAGACTCCGTTAAAAAAACAAAACTAGCAGAATTTCCAGAATTTTACACATGACGCCGTCAGGAATTTCTTCCTGACGCCATCAGAAGTGACCTGCAGAAATTCTTACGTTAACTTTTCGAAAAATTTCTGGAAAAACTTTGTCCTACTTCCTGGAAAATCATGCAAAACATCATTATGACTCGATACAAGCATTTGACTCTAACAAATACGAATATACATGTTCATTTAATATTTTGGAGAATCATGATCGGTTTTGTTTCTTAAAAACATATTTGGGGTTTCCCCTTACACTTATCTTTTGCGAAATACCTTTGGATGAAGTTAAGACAAAGCCAAACGACAAAATAAAGTATTTTCACCATTTTAGTTTGAAACATGATCTACCAGAAATAAAAATAAAGCATTCATACAGAAACAAATAACAATCAAACAAAATAAAAATCACACAAAACATGGGTTGCCTCCCAAGAAGCGCTTTTCTTTATTTACGAGTCTTGTAGCTAGACTCAAGGTCATGGGTTACTACGTGACCTCATCTCTCGAGATGATGTACCCCATATAATTGCGATCATTATTATCGTGGTGGTGGTGTTTCAATCTGTCGATACTTGCAATCACCTCTCCTCCTCCGTTACTTCTCAAGTTAGCCATCCCATCTTGGCTTATGCTTGCAATTGTGAAAGGCCCATATCACCAGGGACTCGGTTTATCGTGAGGTGTCGTTATCTCCAAATGTCTTAAGAGTACTAAGTCCCCTTTTTCGAATGGTACATGGTTCCTCGTTGGTTGACTATGTTCAAACTCGACATGAACTTTGTTGCTTTTGCCTTTGCTTTTGCTTCCTTCATGTTGAGTTTCTTGGTAGCTTTTGATTCTTGCCTCCCATGCAAGTATCTTTTCCTGAGCATGAATAGGTGATGTGTCAATGTTGTTTTTGAGCTTTCTCCCCATCAAACTTTCTTGCGCATATCGCGGGGTCATGGGAAAGCTAATCTTTCTTTTTCCTGATTTAAGCTCAATTTTCCTATTTTCATACTTAATGATAGCTCTTGCGGTGGTAAGGAATGGTGCCCCAAGGATTATTGGCATGCATCCACCCCCTTTATCATCGATGATCATGAAATCAACAGGATACATGAATCCCGCGACATTGACCAGCACATCTTCTGCGATTCCCAGGGGGTACACGTAAGAGTGCCCAGCGAAGGATAGCCTAACACGAGTGGTGGCTGGCATTTTTGACGTTAGTTGGGTGTAGATAGTTAGGGGCATAAGATTTACTTCCGATCCTTGGTCAGCGAAAGCATTTAGATATTTCAAATTTCTGATGCTGGCCGGTATCTCAAAGTTCCCACACGCCATCTGCTTAGTAACCACTTTTTGTACCAGTAGTTTCTCAAATATCGGTCCCCCAGGTAATGTATCATACTCTTCTTTTCCCTATTCCTCCTTCTCTGAACCCTGTTTGGAGGATTGGTTACGCCCGTCACCCTTTATCCAATTTGTTATGGTGCTTTCGTTTATATCATGTTTCAGGTAGTAACTTAAGGGTTGAGATCGTATCGGTACATCTGAGGGTTGTTCCCTAGGGGTTTCTACTTTCTCATTATCCGTATGGACAATTGTGATGGAATTAACAAACCGGGTAGTGGGGGTGACGCTTTCTTTTCTGAGTAACATCCTTTCAGGGGTTTTCTGGTTGGCATACTCCTTCACTAGGCTCATCATCTCATTCATTTTCTCTTGCATCTCCTCCTTTTGTTTATAAACTGCTTCCTCGAATTTAGCAAGCCGCTCAGAATGGGTTGCCATATATTCCCTCATTCTGACTTCAAATTCCGGGCTAAGTTTCTCAGGTGGAGAATAAGGTGGGGAATAGTTTTGAAAGGTCTCAACATTCTCTCTAGAGGGTGACTCTGATAACGGCGTTGAAGTCATTTTCGAGACAGAATTGACAGCAGCCCGTCTAGGACTTAAGGGTCTCTTTTGCCTTTCCTCGAAATAGTCAACTTTTGCCTCAAGTTTGCAAAGGAGTTCATCAGAGATTTGATTAGTCCCTCCAGGTGTCGAGATTGCGTTGATGGCCGCTTTTATAGTGTGATTAAACTCCCATAACTCTTGATTATCGGCGGCAAGCTCGTCAATAATTGCCCAAGACTCCTCGGCGTTCTTATCACACAATCTACCTCCTGCGGCTCTATCGATGGTACGTTTAGTGTGATAGTCGACATGGTCATAGAAGATTTGAACTAATAACCAAAGATTTATACCATGATGAGGAACTTTGTGGAGTAGATCCTTGAAACGGGCCCACGCTTCGTAGAAAGTTTCACCCTGATGTTGTTCAAACATCAAGATGTCATTTCTAAGCATCGCAGTCTTCCCCGGTGGGAAGAATTGGGCAAGGAAACGAGTGGTGAGATCATCCCATGAGGTGATGGATCCCGCAGGGAAAAGTTCAAGCCATTGACTAGCTTGATAACGTAGAGAGAATTGGAATAGGCGTAATCGGGTCGACTCTCTAGTTGTAACATCAAGGTCTATAGAATCCACGATTTTAAGGAAGTCCTTGAGATGTTGATTAGGATCTTCGGAACGAAGTCCAGGGAATGCACATCCGCTTTGCACCAACCGGATGGTGTCGGATTGCAAGGGAGACACATTGGCTCCTTGGGTGAGCTCAATAGTGTTTCGATAGCCTTGGTGGCTAGGTCGAGAATACTCTCCTAGGGTACGGGGCCTAAGAGGTTGGTTAGCTAGTGGTGGGTTTTGTGGGTGGTCTTGTTGTGGTGGGTTGATGGGTTCAAAGATGTTACCACCTTCCATGATGTCGGATGGTAAAGAGTTACGAACAAAAACACGAAGAAATAGGTAGACTAAAGAAAACCTAAAAATGAAAATAAAATCTTACTAGAAAGGAATCTAGCAACTAGACCTAATAAAAAGAAATTCTAACCTAGACAATAACTATTCCCCGGCAACGGCGCCAAAAACTTGATGCGTGGGAATTGCACCAGGCTTTACCTATCGATGGATCTCGAGAAGCTTACAACCCCCACCAGGCAGTGTACCTGATCTTTGTAGTATAGTATAGTGACAAGTACCGGGGGATTGATCATTCAACTCAGGAATAGTGTCGCTAGGATTAGAAAGCCTAAAAACTAGGTCTAGAGGTGAGGGATGATTCTTTTTTGTATTTTTATGTTTTATAAAAGCAAGTAAAAATCTCAGTTTTTGGAAGAGTGGGCGGAATTAGTTGCTAGTCAACTAACCCAATAACTAAGATGCAATCAAAATAAAATAACAAAAATGTAAATTAAACTAATTACTAATGTGGTGTGAACAATATATGGGAGCATTGTGTTTACTTAGATTTCACTACTCCCTAGATATCTTTTACAGGTTAATTGTTTGTTACAGTTGAGTGGATGACGGGTTATATTCCTTAATACCAATCATGGGGTGGCGTACTTACTTCCCCAATTCTATAAGCTCCTGCTTCACTCCTATGTCGAGCCTGCAAGAAGCTTTTAACATGAGATCACTAGAATTCGCTCATGCATTAAATACAACCATAAAAACCTAGTACACATCGGTTCATGTTTCTTAAGCCGTTCAAGCAAGTTACACAATGGAGATCTGCCAGTTTTCTTAAGCCTAACATTGAAATCATTCATCCATTACAACTATAAACAAGCAATCAACCTATAATCAACATCTAGGTTTCATTACATCTAAGCAAACACACAAGAGATCTAGCCTAGCATGTTAAAATTAAGACAAGCGTAAGATATATTCAAACAACACATAGACATATTGAATGAATTGAAAGGATACTTATCTCAATTGAACATGAAGGGTTTCAAGGGGTGAAAACCCTTGAAAATACTGTAAAAGTCGTGTTAGGGTTTATTAAGTTCGACCCTAAAATTCTCCTATCATAGTTACACTCTAGAATGAAAATTACAAAAACTATATATATATTTACTAAGGTGACGGCGTTAAGAAGAAAGTTCTGACGCCGTCAACCCGCCTCCAAAAATATTCTCGGATTGCCTAGATCCAGATCTGACGCCGTCATGTGTATTGCTGCTCTGGGCCGTCACCACTTTTACTCTTGACGGCCTTGATCTGACGTCGTCACGTTTTCTCTGGGCCGTCACCAAAATTGCTCTTGACGCCGTCAGGAAATTGCTCTTGACGCCGTCAGGTACTGTTCCCAGCAAGGAAAATTAAGACTTTGCCGTTTTCTTCACTTTTATGCTCCAAAAACGTCCAAAATGCTTCCTTTTACAGAATTCACTCCCAAAGTACCTAAAATCACAAAAGGAACGATTTAGGGCAATATTTGATCAAATAAATTCAAATTCCGGCTTAAATGACCACCTAAAAACGGATCATTTTTGGCCTCATCAATGGTATCTTCTTTAACCAATATAAATATATTAAGGACATGCTTAAGAAATTTGGATTAGAAGATTCGAAACCAATCAAAACACCCATGTCCACGAAAACTAAACTCACCAAGGATGAGGAAAGTGAATCCGTAGATAGCACTAAATATAGAGGTATGATTGGAAGTCTACTTTACCTAACAGCTAGTAGACCCGACCTTATGTTTAGTGTTTGTCTATGTGCTCGTTTTCAAGAAGATCCTAAGACAACTTATCTCGAAGCCGTTAAAAGGATTTTTAGTTAAAAGGATTTTTAGATATATTAAGGACACCATAGTGTATGCCGACTCGGATCATGCCAGTGACTATGTTGATAGAAAAAGCACAAGTGGTATTTGTACTTTTGTTGGACATTGTCTCACCTCATGGTTCTCTAAGAAGCAAACGGCTCTTGCTATCTCAACAACGGAAGCCGAGTACGTTTCGAGCGGAAAGGCATGTCAACAAGCTCTTTGGATGAAGCAAGCTCTTGTCGACTACAGAATTCAACTAAACGACATTACCATTCTTTGTGACAACAAAGGAGCTATTGATCTTAGCAAAAACCCGGTTCAACATGCTCGTACCAAACATATTGAAATCCGTCATCATTTCCTTCGTGACAACGTTCAAAAAGGAAATATCTCAATTGAGAAAGTTTCTTCCGAAGACAACATAGCCGACATTCTCACAAAACCCCTTAAACGAGAACCTTTTAACCTTCTTAGGCTAGGCTTAGGACTCATGGAACCTACATTGTAAGTTCTAGACATTAGACAAAAATCACAAAAATCAAAACAAATCCAAAACCCTTTTTCTCAGCAGAGTCGATGGAACCCTCAAACACAACGGACAGAACCCAATTTAAGGGTCCGCCGTATCCGCCGACCTGCAGAACCAATTCTTTGTTTATATTAAACCAAACACCCATTATCTCATACCACCACTTCCAAACTGCTACTATTCACTTTACCATTCATCCATACCTACGATTTTTGGGTCTTCCTTTCACTCACATTGCAAATCAATCATCATTGTAAGTATTCTAAACTTGATTGCAATCCTGATCTGAGTCTAGGAATTCTATTTTTGCACAAAAACAAAAACTTGGGGTTATGCATTAACTTGAGAAACTCATGCATGAAATTAGGTATTTAACAAAACTAATCATGTTCCCCATAGTTAGGAATTGCATTCTTACTAAATGTAAACATGTTTGCTAAAACACCCCATGTCAAATTCTTCCAAAAATTTCTCACAAATAGGACAAATATTTTTTCGTCTCACATTGTGAATACAAAATCAAAACGCTATGTTTAAAACATCACTTACATAATGTCTCTTGAATGCTAAAGGGAATACATAACCAATATGTATTTTTGGGTACATTCAAACGTAGCTACATTGAACTAGGAGCGCTTGGGTTATCTTTTGTTTTATAACAAAACTTGCATTATAAAACGTTTTTGAAGCATCAAAATGGGTCAAGATAACCGCACCTCCACATTGTTTTCATATAGTCACACACTAGAACACCCACATTATAATAGTCGTTTACTTAGACTAAAATGTGAAATTTTGTTTTTCTAGGAATCATCATGCCTCCTCTAACCCACTACGACCACAAGGACACCATTAAGTACCTACCCAAACACCATAAAACCAAAGGCCTTACCCCAACTCAAGTCAATGTTTTCAAAGCCTTAGAAAAACATTATGTCCATGAGGGTAGAACCATTGACCCGTCCTTCCTAGAAGGCACAAACCTCTACACGGAATTTGCCACAATCAACTTTGAGTGTCTTTTAGAAATCGACGAGAGTATTTGTCCTAGGTTCATTTTGGAATTCTATGCATCCATCGTCCTCTCCACGGATGATTATGGTCAAATGTCTATTAACTTTAGGGCTAGTAGTCATCAATACTCCTTCACTCTCGAGGAGTTTGCTCAAATCCTAGGTGTCCCAAACCGTGGTACTTGCATCTACTCCAACTTGCACTCCCTCTCAACTCTTGACACACTCTTTGACCGCATCTATCCCTATGACACCCCTCTTGTGTCAAAAGATGTACTTCGTGACCACCTCTTTGTTAGGACAACCAACACTAGAAGAACCCGTTCGGGAAATGAGGTCGATAAGGACCCATATGTAATGAAAATGAATGAACTCAAGCCCCAATTCAAGAAATGGGAGGAAGTCCTTAGAGCAAATGTCATTAGCACAATAGGAAACTGAGATCTTATAAATCTTTGCCTTTGCTACATACTCTACTCTTTGTCCGTTAGGAAACCCTTCAACCTTGCCTACTACATGGCCAAGAGAATGGCCGACATTCCCGTGCATGGCACAACGGCTATGCCGTATGGAATGCTCTTGACCCGTCTCTTTAGGTTCATCTCTCCCATTCCACCAACTCTAAACGGTCTTCGTCTTGACTACTCTCTCATCCCACACACCTTTGTCCCACTTAGTGATAAGAGAGTTTACAAAGCCCAAGGAAAACATCCTCATCCTTCTACCTCCTCCTCATGTTCCTCAATGAGTGAAGATGACAATTTGCCCAACTCTAGGCTCCCACCTCTAGAATACCTTTCACAACTTCCGGATATTCCAAATGAGTCGGCGGAGTTAAAGCAAACAAAGGGGATGTTTAAGAATCTTGGAAGATTCCTTGGAAAGCTCAAGAACAAGATTGACCGTCAATGAGTGCGGGTGTGTAGGAGTGTTTGGCACAAGGTGCTACTTGAACAATTTGGTCGTTTAATCAATGTTTGTGATGTATTTATGTGTTGGTACAATTTGTGATACTATTTGGAACACGTCTTAACTAATAATGATGCAGGAAGACAACGTTTGGAATGTTGTCAAATTTTCAAGTTTATGAATTTTTCACTAAGTATAGTGAAATTCGCTAGCCCCCGGTCAAAGTCCAATGGTATGCGTGTTTACATGTCCATTTTTTGCATTTCCTAACCAGATATGCATTATATTTTTTATTTTAGGAGTTTTCGAAAAATTTGAAAATCGTCTCGCGGGTCGAAATCGCGGACTGTCTAAATTTTCAGGTCTGGCGGATCTGGCGGCACCCTAGATTGGGTTCCGCCAGTGTAATTTATGGGCAACCCAGAAATGGCCTAACGGATCGGACGGAACCCTCACACGGGTTCCGCCTGTGTAATCCAAGGGTTCCGCCAGATTTCCTGCATAATTTTTTTTAGTTTTCAAAATTTCAACATCCACTTAACAACATACCATCCTTTTAGTTAGAAACCTAATTCTTGCAATTTTCTAAACACAATAGGATAGTTCTCATTCCTTATAACTCAAAGAAAACCATTTCCCGCCAAATTTCAAAAATAGCCATAACAACCTCAAGGAACCTTCACACATAAAGGAAGGAACCCTTCCAAAGGTTCCTTAAAATCCCTGAGCATATATCTTCAACAAATTTGCCAAAACCACTAAGCATTTAGTGCAAATCTTGTCTTCTCACTTCACCATTTTCATTGGATTGACTTCCATGATTTGACAACCCACATTAGTCTTCCAAATCATTAGGAACCTCCATTTTTGTATGGCCAAACTTCAAATCCAAACACTCCTTCCCACACTCCTTCATCACTATAAATTGAAACATCCTAAAACACTATCAAATCACACCTTCCCCATCACAATCTCTGATCTTTAAACCATTTTTAACCATGACTAAGTCAACTATCACCTCTCAACCATCAAGACCCGTTCGGAAAACCGCCCAAATAAATGTCAAACCACTTTGGTCTAACCAATCCGTCAACCTAAGCTCCTCATCCTCGGATAAATTCACCTCACCTATCAAAAATGAACATTTTCTAAACCTTGCATCTCCATCTCCATCACCCAATGAACCCAATGAGCTCACTCCACCACCAACTAAATCACCCATTGACCCAACTCCACCAAGTGCTCCAACCCAACCATCCAAAACTCCATCACCATCACCATTACCCAAACTTGAGCCTATGGAGTTATTTGGGTCTCCTCCAACATCACCACACCCTTTTTTCCAAGATCTCAATGATCTTCCACCAAGACCAACACAACCACCACCTTTTGCAAATGAAACACCAAGGTCATTTCTTGACCAAAATAAGCATTTTAACCACAACCAACCACCACAACAAGAATACCACCAACCCAAACCATTGTTGTTTCACCCTATCTACCATGACATCCATGGTCCTCTTTATGGAGAACCAAATTTTGAAAACCATGATCACCCAACTCCACCACATTCTCAAGCCCAAACCTTTGAGTCTTTCTTTCCTTCCTATGAGGAAATTCAAAGCATGGTAGAGAATCACCTCCATCAAGCAATGGAATTTCAAACCACCTTGCTTGACTCTATACCAAACCCATCCTTCAACCAAGAACTAAAAACCAACCAACCCTCAAACCAAGAAACCAAAACCAACCCATTTCCACCCACTCATCCCCATGTTTGCTCACATTGTGAGCAAATGGGTGAAAGCATCAAATTGTTGCTTCACCAATTTCAAGACGAAACCCGTTTTGCATTCCAACACGTCATAGAACATTTGGATGCTCTTTCCCACCCAAAAAAATCCTAGACAACATTTGGAGGCCTTTTGCCCCATTTAGGAAAGTAGGATTTGATTTTTTATTTCTTGGCTATTTTTCAATTTTTTTAGAAGTAGGAGGATCTTTTTCATTTCTTGTCTTTGACTTTTACAAAGTTAAATTTTACTTGGAATGATATCTTTTTCTACTTACTTACTTGCATTATTGGTTGATCATTTTTGAGTTGTCATTGTGGTTGCAATGTGTACGGTAACTACATGCTTGATTATATATATCACCAACTAACCAATTTTTTTGTAGGATCAAAATCCATGTTTCCCATCTTGGCACTCCTTTTAGGGGGAGTATCGACCAAGGGGGAGCACCTGCATTATTCCGCTTCGCTACTCTACTTTTTGTTTCGACAAAAAGGGGGAGAAATATATTAAACCTTTAAACTAAATATGACTTTCATCACTTAAGTAAAACAAGTTTAATATAATTTTTTTTAAGTCTTAAACACTAAGATTTTGGGAGTTACTTAAAAACAAAGTTTATGTTTTGTCATCAAAAAAAGGGGGAGATTGTTAATACAAATATCGCCTAAAAACGTTATTTATATTTTACGATCTTTGCTAAGTTTTGTTAACGAAAAAATGTAAACTTTAGTTGCTAAGTAAATCATAATCTTAGTTTTAAAGACTTGCATAACTAGACATTTGTTACATTTTACATTTCATAAAACACAACACTTTTTATTTCTTAAAATAGAAATGTCACATCACATTTATGGCAAGTTTTGTCAATATATATTTATGGAAAGAAAGTGTGTTTGACTAACCATATGTTTGCTTGCACAAGTTTTGTGTTTGACTAAGTGTTATGAGATGTGACATTGTTTGGTTTTCTAGATTTATTGCAAAACCAACTGCAAGCCTGGCGGAACCCTGGGGGTACACGGGCGGAACCCATCTGAGGGTTCCGCCGTATCCACCAGACTTGCAGAAGGTTTTGCTATAAATACTAAGCCACAAGTTTGATTTTTGGCATATCACTCTACATCATTTTTTCACACACATTCATTCATTCTTTCATCTAACCCTTTAACATCTCATATGTGAAGTTTCTTTTTGTAGCAAAGAGGTTCACGAGTTCATAAAAAGTTACAAGTATTCAACACAACGTTGCAAGACGTGTTAGCTTAGCATTGTGTAGACTTGTGTAGTTTACACTTCATTTGATTGTGTATTTTCAGTAGTGATCGGTTAGTATTTTAGTCCTCAAAATACAAAGTGTGACGGGAGTTGTTGTACCCTTGTAAAAGAACTAACGGGAGTGGTTGTACCCTTGTAAAAGAACTCGACATCTAGCTTAGTGTCGGTAAACGTGTATAAGCGACGTGTAAGGTTTTCTCCGCCGGTGAAAGGAGCTTGTTGACTAATGAAAGAAACTCTCGAGTTGGATACTCGGGGCGTTGACGTAGGGCAAGGAAAAAGAGTCCTTGTAGCCGAACCACGATAAATACTCGTGTTGTGGTTTGATCGTTTCTTTCTTTATACTTGCATGTTATATATTGTGTTTGTGTATATATCTTTGATCAAACGGAAAGTTTCTAAAGATAATTAAACAAGTTAAAAAGATTTTAAATGGTAAACTATTCAACCCCCCCCCCCCCCCTTCTAGTTTTCCACATAAGGCAATGAGCAACATTACCTTTTTGAGAAGTCGTGGACCCTGTAACAGCAATGTCACTCAATACTACATATGCAGGACCATACAAGCTCATCAAGCTACATATTGATCTAAAACACGAACTCCATCTAGTGTCACCTGGCCTTTGCATACTTTGGATATGATTTGGTCCTTTTCCGGTCTTGAGCTCTCCAATCTCAGCTAGATGTGCAATTTCAGCAACTTGAGCATCTATTAGTTGATCATTACGCTTGCAAGTAGAGGAAATGACGTTAACAATGATGTTCAAATTCTTAAAAAACTTGTGCACCTCTGCCACCTCTTTAAATGTTGAAACTAATGCCAACTTCAAGTGATGGGTAAAGCAATGTATATAATATGCATAAGGACACACCTTTAAGATCAAAGCTTGTAGGCCATTCCATTATCCACGCATATTACTCGCCCCATCATATCCTTGGCCTCGAATATTCTGAACATCTAGATTATGATAAGACAATTGATGCGTGGTTTTGCAACCTTGTAAAAGGTTTTACCTCTCAAGGGATCTTGAGAAGCTTGCAATCCCCATCAGGCAGTGTACCTGACCGATGTAGTATAGTGTAGTGGCAAGTACCGGGGGATTGATCGTTCAACTCAAAGAATAGTGTTCGCTAGGGTTAAAACTCAATTAAACTAGGTCTAGAGGTGAGGGATGATTCTTTTTTTATTTTTATATTTTATGAAAAGCAAGTAAAAATCTTGGGTTTTGGGAAGAATGGGTGGAATTAGTTGCTAGTCAACTAACCCAAATAACTACAAATGCAATGAAAATAAAATAAAATGACACGAAAATAAATATGGAGAAAAAAAATAATAAGAGAAATATGTTTACTTAGATTTCACTACTCCCTAGCTATCTTTTACTAGTTGATTAGTTTGTCACAATTGCATGGATGACGGGTTATATTCCCTAATACCATTCGTAGGGCAGTGTACGATCTTCCCTAACTCTATAAGCTTCTACCTCTTCCTATGTCGAGCCGACTACTAGCTCCTAACATGGCCTCTTTAGTAGTTACTTATGCATTAAATATAACCAATTAATCGTAGTACACATCCGATTCATGTTTCTTAAGACGTTCAAACATGTTACCAATTGGAAGTCTGCCAGTTTTCTTAAGCCTAACATCGAAATCATTCATCCACAACAATTATAAATAAACAACCAACCAATAATCAATAACTAGGTTTCATTACATGTAAGCAAACACAAAGAAAACCTAGCCTAGCATGTTAAAGTAAAGACAAGCATAAGATAGAATCAAACAACACATAGACATATTGAATGATTATTGGAAAACTTATCTTCAATCAAACATGGATGAAACAAGGGTTTGCAACCCTTGAAAGTAAGGTAAAATTCATGCTAGGGTTTCTCCAAAACTATCCCAAAATTCTCCTCTCTTAACAAATGAAAAATAGAAAACTATATATAGATTTTTGGGTCTGATGGCGTCACGTTATAGGTCTGACGCCGTCAACTCGCCGCCATAAAACTCCACGTATTGCCTAGATCCAGATCGGACGCCGTCCCTTGTAATTCACTTCTTGGCAGTCTCTTGCAATTTGAACGTGACGGCCTTGGTGACGCCGTCACATGTTAAATCTCCAAAACATTCTGGCGCATCATGTATATTTAATTATCCACCTCTTTGTCCATGAGTGACGGAGTCACATACAATTCCTGACGCCGTCAGGTACCAATTTTAGCATGATTTGGAGACTTTGTCGTTTTTTCACTTTTTCGCTCCAAAAACGTCCAAAATGCTTCCTTTTCCCGATTTCTTCTACAAAGTACCTAAAATGAAAAAAAGAACGATTTAGGGTAATAATTGATCAAATAATCTCGAATTTGGGCTTAAATGACCCCCTAAAAGCGGCACACTTTTCGCCTAATCAAGAATGAAGATAAGATCTCATCTTTTAGAGTCAAAGAAGTTGTGTGTCACACCCCGCAAAGGCGGAAATTCGAGGCGACTCCTAAACAAGCATGGAACTTGTGACGAGGATAGTCGGAACATAACATAATCATATAATAACAAGGAGTCTCTCAAAAATGGGTAAGAATACACCAAACATAGTCATGATATCCAATACTAGAAACAAAGTCTCAAAATCCATAAAAGAAATTCATGATGATAAAAATCCTAAGGTCTCTTACTAAACCATGCAAGTAATCAAATCCTTAAGCAGTCTTATTCTCTTAACCTGAAAATGATACTCAAAATGTCAACATATTGTTGGTGAGTTCGTGGGTTTAAAGTAAAGAAAACTAGGTTGCCATGCATAATTGTTTGAGACAGGTGTGCATATAAATAAAGCATATGGAAAGTAGCACAAATTGAATACCACACATTAAATATACTGATAACATGCAAAGCCTACCAGCTGGAGCTACTACATGAGTCTTGAATAATCATGAATAACCATAGATTGTCAAGTGGAAATAAATCAATGACAAATTGAATATACTGATACTACTACTAAAGAACCTAGCATAGATATAAGCACATGCTTGTCTTACAAGAAAAAAGTTGAGCATAGCATAAAATGGATTTGAGTATCATTCTCCCCCAAGAAAAACATAAGTGAAAAATAGGGCCACGAAAACTCACCTTGAAATCAAAAAGACAATGCCAAATCCAATATAGTGAATCACAAGGAATAAATAAGGAATCTCGGCTACTCTTTCTTCAGTGGATCTACACAATTTAGGTATCACACATTACTTAATAATCCATTACGTTTATTATACTTTAAAGTTTTTACTAATTTATTAACTTTTTATAATTAGTAACTTTCCGGATTTAATAAATTTCTTGAATTAGTAAGTTTGATACTTGAGGGGTATAAATAAAAATTGAATTAACTTAAAGGTTTAAAAATGACAATTTCATAGTTTAGGGTTTATTATGCAAATTTGGTAAAGTTTACGGTTTATATTGTAACTTAATTTCAGAACGACCAATTTAGGACATAACCGATTTTATAAGCCATACTAACCGTATTTCCGACTTAATCTATGCCCGATACAAACACACTCCCACTCAAACACACCACTCAACATATATTTACTCATACACGTATCAAAACAATATGAGACACAAGCATCACACAACCTTAACCACATACCC
Source organism: Artemisia argyi (assembly GCA_030686995.1). Lineage (NCBI taxonomy): Eukaryota > Viridiplantae > Streptophyta > Magnoliopsida > Asterales > Asteraceae > Artemisia > Artemisia argyi. The sequence goes on along the minus strand of CM060677.1, from coordinate 120,257,051 downwards.
CTTTTAATTCAATTTATATCTACATTTAATAACTCATTTGGAAACCTCAAAAACTCATACATTCGACCCCACTTAATAAAGCAACTCATGAATATAACAAAGTCACAATAACCAGACTTCTAGTCTTCCCAGCTTCGACTAAGACACACATATTCACACGTTTTACTTTGGTTTTATTTGTCATACATGCATGCTCTCGAGACCTGATATACACACACATACATTACTCTCTTTCAAAACAGTTTTCACACTCTTTTTATACCTTCTTCGACCCATACACTCTATATATTTATAAATCTGTTTCCAAATCAGATAGGTATGTTTTAGATATACTCAACACAAGACACACATAAATCATAACTAAACCTTATTCTCGTTTAAGACCTACTCAAACTACCAGGAAATCTGCCAACACAATACATGGAAATTTAGACACCATGCATGCATTTCACACGTGAAACCACAACTTTAAACCTTCGTTTACCCATGCGACTCACACACTTCATATCTTTCAATTCTATTTTAAATAAGATATGTGTGTTTAAAATATGCTCGACCAATGCCACACATAAATAATCTGTAAACGAACCTTATTCCTGATTAAAACCCACTAGACTCACATCAGATCACACATGCAATCACACATTCATTCCAAGGTTTTTTAACAAGACAATATAACCCCAAAGCCTAATCTTTTAATCTATTTAAAGTGCATGTATCAGCCTTTGTATAGTTCGACCCAACAACACTGAAGTTCTACGTGACACAAATACACACGACACCCCACGACCTGATCTATTTCCAACTACAACCCTAACACCCCCTCATTATACTATCTTTTCAGACCAAACTTACACATAAGACAACATTCATGCGAGACCAGACCATTTTAAAATCGAGGCAGAAACAACATCAAAACAGCCCACAAAATGCGACACAATTAAACCACTCATGAGGCGTATAAGTTATGATTTTATGTCGAGTTAAATGTTATACAAGAATGGATACAACAATCTCTTAACCAATACTGAACTCATGACATATATATATATATATATATATATATATATATATATATATATATATATATATATATATATGTGTGTGTGTGTGTGTGTGTGTGTGTGTGTGTGTGTGTGTGTGTGCGCGCGTGTGCGCGCGATATATATATATATATATATATATATATATATATATATATATATATATATATATATATATATATATATATATATATATATATATATATATATATATATATATATATATAGAGTTTGGATCAAATAAAAAGTGATTTAAGATAGAAAAGATAGAAAGTCTATATGTCAATAATATTGTATTGAAAATGTGACAATTGTGTGTCAATTATAAGAAGTTATGTGTAAGTCTGTCAATATAGTTAAAAAAAATTCGTGGGTGTGTCAAAAATACGTCAATTGTGTGTCAATTACAAGAAATTATGTGCAAGTGTGTCAACATATTTAGTTATGTGTCAAGTGTGTCATTAATACCCCAATTTAATATCATTAATACCCCATTTTAATCTAATAATCCAATGGTTAAAAATCCTTCCTATACTTTTTACCATTAGTGACTTTTCACAATAACCATACTATATATATATATATATATATATATATATATATATATATATATATATATATATATATATATATATATATATATATATATATATATATAGAGTTTGGATCAAATAAAAAGTGATTTAAGATAGAAAGGATAGAAAGTCTATGTGTCAATAATATTGTATTGAAAATGTGACAATTGTGTGTCAATTATAAGAAGTTATGTGTAAGTGTGTCAATATAGTTAAAAAAAATTCGTGGGTGTGTCAAAAATACGTCAATTGTGTGTCAATTACAAGAAATTATGTGCAAGTGTGTCAACATATTTAGTTATGTGTCAAGTGTGTCATTAATACCCCAATTTAATATCATTAATACCCCATTTTAATCTAATAATCCAATGGTTAAAAATCCTTCCTATACTTTTTACCATTAGTGACTTTTCACAATAACCATAATATCTATCTATCTATCTATCTATCTATATATATATATATATATATATATATATATATATAATACGTATGTTATTCTGGTTAATCGTCTAACAACTCATGATTTTATGTGACTGAAAACCCTTTATATATCTCCAATTCATCAAGGTACTTATAACCTCATGGTTCTGTTAGTTGTATAATATATATATATATATATATATATATATATATATATATATATATATATATATATATATATATATATATATACATATCTACATATCTGATAATCATGCGTTAACAGGTCAATTAGATAGAATTATGAACAAGGTAGACGACGTACCTTTCTGTGATAGCAAAGAAAATAAAAACCAACGAGACCAAACAATATAAAAACCCACGTAAAAATCACCACTTATCACCACCAAGAATCACTCTATATAACCCTTTCTTCGACCTATAATCTGCTTGCTTCGAGAGAGGAATTGAGAGAATTATTTGTTTGTATGAGAGATTTGTGAATGAGAGTCTTCTAAGATCTGAAATTTAGTGGTGAGGAGCGTGCTTATAACTGTATACTTGACCTAATCCTTGAACGTGGGAAGAGAGAAAATAACGGGAAAATAAAGACTCGATTTAGGGAGTTATTTGAATGAGAGGTACATTGAACTTGGTATAAGAATTAGTATGGGTCGATATTACATTTTCTTGTACATACAATATGTGCTTAGGATATATATATATTTAAAGTATTTAACTTGTATAATTTAACTTAAGTTATAATCTATGTGGAAAACTAGAAGGGGGTTGAATAGTTTACCGCTTTTTAACTTGATTATCTTTTTAAAACTTTACGTTTGTTCAAAGATGCAAGTACAACTTTGCATGTTTAATTCTTTGAAAAGCTTTACATGTGAATAACAATTCTAACTTTACTTGTTTCATTCTTTGAAAAGCTTTACATGTGAATAACAATTCTAACTTTACTTGTTTCATTCTTTGAAAAGCTTTACGTGTGATTAACAATCCTAACTTTGCTTGTTTAGTTCTTTGAAGAGCTTTACGTTTGTTTAAAGATATAAACACAACTTTACTTGTTTAATTTTTTGAAAAGCTTTACGTGTGATTAACAATTCTCACTAAAGACAATATGTAATAAGCAAAGATAAAGAAAAAAACAATCAAATCACAACACGATTGTTTATCGTGGTTCGGCTACAAGGACTCTTTTTCCTTGCCCTACATCCACGCCCCGAGTTTCCAACTCGAGAGTTATAAGCACTAATCAACAAGCTCCTTTCCCGGTGGAGAAACCTTTACAACGTCGCTTACACTTTTACCGACACTAAGCTAGATGTCGAGTTCTTTTATACGGGTACAACCACTCCCATCGTCGCTTACACTTTTACCGACACTAAGCTAGATGTCGAGTTCTTTACCAAGGGTACAACCACTCCCGTTAGTTCTTTTACAAGGGTACAACAACTCCCGACACACTATGTATTTTGAGGCCTAAAATACTAACCGATCACTTCTATACAAGATACACATGAAGTATAAACTACCAAAGTTTATACATAACAAAGCTAACAAGTCTTGCAACTTAGAGTTGAAACTTGTAACTTCTTAGATGAATATGTGAACTCCTTTGCTACATAAGAGAATCACACAAGTTAGTAGCTACCGAGTATAATGAGAGAATATATGTAAACTATGACTCTAAGTGATGACTCAAAACTAACAAATGGTTTGGTATTTATAGCAAAACATTCTACAGGTCTGGCGGATACGGCGGAACCCTCAGATGGGTTCCGCCCGTGTACCCCCAGGGTTCCGTCAGGGCTGCAGTTGGTTTTGTAATAAATCTTCCAAACCAAACAAGGTCACATCACATAAATACTAGTCAAACACAAACTTGCACAAGAAAACTTATGGTTAGTCAAACACACTTTCTTTCCATAAATGTATAATGACAAACTTACCATAAATGTGATGTGATATTTCTATTTAAAGAAATAAATGTGATGTGACAAGAATATTTCTAATTTAAGAAATAAAAACAATGTTTTGTTTAAAAGGAAATGTAAACCTTAGTTAAACAAGACTTAAACACTAAAAGTGATGATTTACTATTAGCTAAAGTTCATACTTTGTCATTAACAAAACTTAGCAAAGATCGTAAAATATAAATAACGTATTTAGGCGATATTTGTATTAACAATCTCCCCCTTTTTGTTGATGACAAAACATAAACTTTATTTATGAGTAAGTCACTAGTTTTAGTGTTAAATCTTATAAAGTTAGTATAAAAACTTGTTTTTGCTAAGATGATGTGATATGCAAAAAAAAAAAAAAAAAAAAAAAAAAAAAAAAAAAAAAAAAAAAAAAATTGAAACAAGTTATATATAAATTCTCCCCCTTTTTGTCGAAACAAAAAGAAGAGTAGCGAAGCGGAAGTATGCACTTGCTCCCCCTTGGACGATACTCCCCCTAAATGGAGTGCCAAGAGAGGAGACATGGATTTTGACCCTACAAAACAAAATGTTAGTTGCCACACAAGACAAGTCATGAAAGCATTTCATGTCTAGAACACAACTAAGAGTTGTGAAGTGGAATAATGCAACACTCATGCTCCCCTTTGAATATTACTCCCCTAAATGGAGTATCAAGGAAGGAAAACATGGATAATGATCCTACAAAAAGAAAGGTTAGTTTCTAAAACACAAGATATATGTATGCTACCATATCAAGGTATAGTTCACTCATCATACCTAAATGGTAAACAAACAATTCAAACCTTGTAGTAGAATGAAATTCATTTCATGTAAAATTTTGACTCTTAAAAAGTCAAAGACAGGAAATTAGGACGACATCATCCTACTTCTTAAAAATAAAGAAAAACTAAAACTAAACTAAGAACATAAAATGCTATGAGGAAATCATCATTTTCCTTAATGAGAAATATTTTCCAAAAACAAGGCTAAGGTTGTTTAAGGATGAAAATGTGTGTTGAAGGTTGTAGCGGGCTTTATTTTGAAGATTGAGAGGGTGACACGGGTTTTGGTTTGTTGGTTTAAATGGGAAACATTTTCCAAAAGAAACGGTTATGTTTCATTTTGGAGACTCTAAGGTTGAGGTGGGTGAGACAAGGATTGTAGATGATCCAAAATGTGGTTTAGTATAAACCTCATTTCTTCAGATAGCTCACGAATTTCCCTTCAACACCCTTCACTAATGTGAGCGGTTCTTTCACAATGATTGCAATCATGGCGGGGAAAATTTGGTGGAAGAGTGGTTTGATTTGTTGGTAGTGGATGGTTTGAACTTGAAGGAGCAAAGGTAGATGGTTGAGAGGTGTTTTTGCTTCCTTCATAAGTTAAGTGCAGTGTTGTTTGTAAAACCATAATATGGTTGATTTGAGAGTCAACCATACGTTTGAAGGCATGAAGGTGGTTTAAATGAGTGTCAATCTCATTATTAAGGTTTGGAGGTTTTTCCCATATGGATGCTTCTATTTTCTTATAAGAAGAAAGTAGAGATTCAAATTGCTGGGAATGTTCTTGTGGTGATGGTTCTTGTTGTTGTGGTTTTTGTTGTTGTGGTTGTTGGTTTTGAACAAAATGGCGGAAGCTTTGTTCGCCGGAAGAATTACCATGAAGGTCTTTGTAAATTGGGTGAAACACAAATGATTGTGAGTGTGTATGACCTTGATCATTTGGAAAAATAGATGGTCTAGCATAACGGTAAGCCAACCGTTCCACCAGTGATGGTTGATGGGGTTCATCATCTAGTTGCTCACTAGGTTGTTGTTGGGTTTCCATTTGAGCAATGGTGTCAAAGAGTGACAAGGATGGTGGACTTGATGATTTGGGTGATAGGTCTTCTAATGTTTCCAAATAGGGTAGTGGTGACGTTGGCGGTGTATGGAAAAGTTCCATTGGTGTAAGTGTTGGTGATTGAGGTGATGAAGTTTTTGATGGTTGAGCTTGTTGAGAAGGTGATGTTGAATCACTTGGAGGTCTAGTTGGTGGAGGAATGGTGGCTATGTTGGTCTTGCAATGTGTTGGAGAGGGTGTTGGAGTAGCAAGATTAAGCAAATCTTGAATGGTGATTACATTGGTATTGCAATGTGTTGAGGATGGTGTTGAGGTAGTGAGGTTGAGGAAATCTTGGATAGGTGATGAGATGTTGAGTGAAGCATCACTTGAAGATGATGAGCTTGAATTGACGATTTTGTTGAAGCAACAAGGTTTAACACTAATCCTAGTGGTTTTTGAGAAGGATTTCGATGACTCGGATGAGGTGTTAGATTTAGTCATTTCAAAGGTGTGGTTTTGATGTTTTGAGAGAAGAAATTATGATGGTGATGGTGTGATTTGAATTGTTGCAAAAATTTCAAATTTATAGGATGGAAAAGATGTTGAAATGGGTGTTTGGATTTGATGTTCTATCATTCAAAGATTGAGGTTTCAAATGATTTTCATGAACATGTCACATCATTTGATGTCAATCCAATGAAATAGGGTGGAGTGAAAGACTAACATATGCACTTAATGCTTTGTGATCATGGGATGTGATTTGGTTGAAAATGTTTCAATGGTTTGAAGGATCCTTTAAAAGGGTTCCTTGGGTTAGTTATGTTTGAATTTGAATTTTTGGAGGGAAGTGACTTCCTAATTGTTTTAGTGAGTGAGAGTTGTCCTAATATGGTTGTTGGAGTTAATGGAAGATGTTTCTCACTTAGGATAATGGTTTGACACTTTACAAGTTTTGAACTTAAGAAAAATGACAAAAATTTTCTGCAGGTGACTGGCGGAACCCTCGCGATACACAGGCGGAACCCTGTTTTGGGTTCCGTCAGGTCCGTTGGGCCATTTCTGGGTTGCCCAGAAATTACACTGGCGGAACCCAATCTAGGGTGCCGTCAGATCCGTCAGACCTGAAAAAGTTCACAGTCCGCGATTTTGACCCGCGAGATGATTTTCAAATTTTTCGAAAACTCCTAAAATAAAAAATATAATGCATATCTGGTTATGCAATGCAAAAAATGGACAAGTAAACATGCATACCATAGGACTTTGACCGGGGGTTAGAGATTTTCACTAAACTTAGTGAATTTTATCATAAGCATAAAAATTTGCAAACACCTCAAATATTGTCATTATGCATAAAAGCTCATACACACATAATCTGACAAACATAATAAAGCATGAACGTGAAAAACAATACAAATCACATAGTTTAACACATACAATGTTCTAAAACCTTTATAAGCCAAACACTCCTTAATCACGCTTCTCACAACCGGTCTATCTTCTTATTGAGCTTGCTTAGGTACCTTCCAAAGCACTTGAAAATTCCTTTGGTTTACTTGAACTCTTCGGATGCATTGTCAATGATGGGGAGTTCTTGAAGGTAGTCTAAAGGAGGTAACTTAGAGTTAGGAAGTTTATCATCCTCACTCATGTCGGATGACGATGATGATGGTGAAGGTGAACGAGTACGTTTGCCCTTAGCTTTGAAAACTCGTTTATCACTTAGAGGGACGAAGATGTGAGGAACGAGAGAATAGTCAAGGCACATTCCATTATCGTTAGGAAGAATGGGTGAGATTGCTCTAAAGAGGCAAGTAAGAAGCATTCCATAAGGAAGAGCGGTTGTTCCAACTAAGGGTATGTCGGCCATTCTTTTGGCTAGGTAGTAGGCTAAGTTAGAGGGTTGACCGGTGGAAATGCTATAGAGCATGTAGCAAAGGCATGTGTTGACATGATCTCTATTTCCTATGGTACTTATGACGTTAGCTCTAAGAATTTCTTCCCACTTCTTAAATTGTGGTTTAAGTTCATTGAGCTCCATACCAAAAGGATCCTTATCCACATCATTCCCCGAACGATTCTTCCTAGTGGTAGAGGTTCTAACGAAGAGATGTTCTTTAATTGTTTCCTTACTAGCAAGAGGGTTGTTGTATGGATGAAAACGCTCAATAGAATCAAGACTTGAAATAGGCCACTTATCCGTGTAGAGACAAGTACCCTCATTTGGGACACCAAGAATGATAGCTAAGTCTTTTAAATCTAAGAAATTTGGTATTTGATTGGTTGTGGAGTTTAATGATATCTTACCAAAATCATTTGTGGAAAGGTTTACGGTTGCATAGAATTCTAAGATGAACCTAGGACAAATTGGCTCATCGATATCAAGGAGACAATCAAAGTTGATTGCGGCAAAGCTTTGGCGAATGGAAGTTCCTTCTAGAAAGGATGGATCAATGGTTCTACCTTCGTGAACATAGAGTTTTTCTAATGCCTTAAAGGTTTCTACTTGAACTTTGTTGAGACCTTGGTCCTATGGTGTTTGGGCAAGTACTTAAGGGTTTCCTTGTGATCGGAGTAATTTGCGGGAGGCATGTTGATTCCTAGAAAACACAAAATTATATGTTAACGACTTTTAACAATGTGGATGTTCTAATGTGTTCCTGTATGCAAACAATGTGGAGACTTGGTTATCTTGATTCATTTTGATGCCCAAATTGTTTTGTTATGCAAGTTTTGTTATAAAAACAAAAGATAACCAAAACTCTCCTAATTGAATGTGTCTTCGATTGAATGTACCCGAGAATACATATTAGTTATGTATCCCCTTTAGCATTCAAGAGACAATATGCAAGTGATGTTTCAATGATGTTTTTCATTTGTTTTAACAATGTGGTGAAGAGTTATGTTCTAGTAGTGGATTGCAATTTTTGAAAGACAATGCACTTGGTGTGTTTGGCAAATCAAAGCAACAACAAAAAGGGTACGATTCTTAACTAATGGAAGACATGATTGGTTAACAACCAAGTTTTTCATGAATCAAAAAGTTCTATGCATAAACCCTAAGATTCTAGTTAATAAATGAAAATGTTATACATGAATTAAAAATGCAATTATGATTAAAACACTTACAAAGTTGATTGGATTTGAAGAGGTTAGATTGGAAGCCCTAAATTTCGTATGGTTATGTGCAGTGTTGCAAAAATCGGCCGAATCGGCCGATTAATCGGCGAGTAATCGCTAATCGGTCTGCGACCTTGGAGGAAATTACACGGAAATCGGCCGATTAATCGGCCGAGTCACAAAAATCGGCCGATTAATCGGTAAAAAATCGCTAATCGCCCCCCGACCGCCTCAGTACCGATTCACGATTTTTGCAACATTGGTTATGTGTTTTTAAGAGGGTGACGGCTGTTTGAAAAGTGAATGATTAAGTTAAGAGGGTGTTTGGTTTTGAAATTAAAAATAAAACATCCTGCAACTTTGGCGGACCAGGCGGAACCAAAGGGAGGGTTCCGCCCGTATGGTCTGAGGGTTCCGTGGGAACTACAGGGAAAAATTCAAAAGGGATTGTCTTGATTTTTGTGGTTTTATCCTAATGTTCAAAACTAAGGTTTTAGGTCTTATGAGTCTTTGACTAAGCCTAGGGATGATGAATGCTTCTCATTCAAGAGGTTTTGTGAAAACGTTGATAGAATGGTTAACGTAGAAGACTTTCTTAGTTAAGACGTTCCTCAATGAACATTCTTACCAAGGCGATGATGATGGATCACAATATGTCGATTAAGAACATAATTGTCACAATTCACCATTTCAGGTCATTTCAGGTCATTTCCCGAACTTTGGAAAAACACTATTCATCAAACACTATTCATCGTTTTACTATTCATCATTTTCGAGGTCAGTTTGATATTCTGAGAAACTTTTGGGAAATTTACTATTCACTAAACACTATTCATTTCCGGAAAAGTTTTCACTATTCACTTGCATTACTCATTTCATCGTAAATTTAGTTTACGGGTATTCAAATTCGCGTAACCGGATTTGGTTTAGGTGCGAATTCATTTTATTAGTGTTAAGAACACTGCATACAGACTGGAGATGGTCTGCATATCATCATAACAGCATTTTCATGTTATACCACTCTCAGGATTTTCAAATTATTACATTCAGTACATTTAACGTTTTTACGTATAAGTATTTATAGTAAACGTTAACACCCGGTTTATACACGACGAATATATCTAAATATTCCCACGATGGTCCCGACATATTTTTATATCCATTTTAACATCATAAAAGTTATAACATTCAGTTACCCAGTATTTTGGAAATTTATTTTATTTATAACGTACGCGTATGAATATAACGACGGTTTTCGTGAAAACTAAACAATAATCACCCGATCACTCAATATTTGTACCCAACATAATTTTAACATTTTTATAACTTCATTTTGACAAGTTTAGTCATTATTTCATATTTCATATTTTTACGATACCCGGAATTACGTTTCGCGACTTAACAGTTTACGGTTTGCGATTAACGGAACCAAAACCGACTCCGTGGACTAGATAATACTCAAATTTTCTACATCCTCTTCCTAAATTCAGCATGTGCTGCCCCTCCCCATCACAAGTTACTTGACATTGATTAAATATTTACCAAATTGCCATTTCCTAGAAAAATATCTAGCCTAAACACTTTAAACACTACACATTTTATTTTTTTGGATCAAAAACTCATTCTCTTCATCCCTTTCACCATAACCACGACCCAACATCCATTTCATGATCAAGTGAAGGTTTTTCAAAAGTTAAAGCATCAAAGTTGTTCATTTCATGATTCTAGTTAAGAATCTTGCAACAAAAACACAAGAAACACAAGTTTTCCTCATCATCTAACCACCTCATAATTCAAAGTGAGTTATCAACTTTATTTTTTCATGATTCATCTTATAATTACATGTATTACATGATTTCCATGCTAAAAACCATGTACAACTAGCTATACCACCATTTATTTTGTTAGAAATGGAACATACAAACCCTAACTTTTTATTTATGAATCCCCTTGCTATAATAACTTGGTTAGGATCCCATGGCACCCTAAGAAGGTGTATGGTAGGATTAGATTAGCTATGTGGTGATTACAAGAGGTTTGATGATGTTAGAAATTAGTTATAAACCTTGAAAACTTGATTTGGAACATGTTTAAGACATGCTGTCCCATTTTGTGAAAACCTGGAAAATCAGTAAACACCAAGGGAACTTTGGCAAAATTTTTAGAAAATACTTTCAAAAACGAATCCGTAGGCGAAAGAACGGATTAAAAAGAGTTTATAACGAAGAAGTTATGATTTTTGCAAGATTGTTGACGAAAAGTATTTTCTGGAAAAATAGTTGCTGTTGGACGTTTTTCGTCGGTCAAAAAGAGGCTTTAGACGTAACCCGGAGGAGCCGAGCTTTCCAAAATATATTACTACATACTAAGACGTAACCGTGGATATAAAGAACAAGTAAAACGGACAAGTAACGACAAAGATATTCACGTTTGAATATCGGCTAAAACCATTTCTATTTGACAGCTTTTAATAAAAGTGGCACAAAAACTACGAAGTACATTTATAAGCTAGAAGTAATATTAAGTACCAAGCTTTATAACTAATGAAGTATTAGTTATTACAAGTATATTTTCATCATTTCAAGGCGATATTTCAAGGATTACAACCCGAGTATTTCAACACTAACATGGAAACATACGATATATATATAAGTATATATATTGCAACTAGCTTATTTTATTTTCTAATAGCAATATTTTTCCAAATACTTGGATTATATATTTTGATAACACAAGTGTTTTTCAAAGAGTAAAGTGGTATAGGAACATGTGCATGGACATTCATAACATCATTTCATGATCTAAAGTAGATCGTTCATCATTCATATTAGGTTGCGGCTAGTGTGCGTGCCTTGTTTTTCAGCTCATTACATGTTCATGGTACCATCGTATCAGGTGAGTCATAGCCCCTACTCTTTTAATCGTTTTGCAAACTCTATGGGGGAGAATACATGCTCGTTTTTACTCAAACGCATTACTCGCTTACATGGTTGATTTCTTAAATATTTTCAGCTTTATCTAAATACTTGTTGATTATTCGAGTACAATATTATTCACTTGCTAACTACTTGCTATTTACTCATAGACATGAGTGCATAAATTAAAACTATTTACCGATTGCCTAAGATTGCCTAAGTTAAGGACCTGTAGCTACAATTTCAACGGGTATAGATTTACCTGCATTGGGTATGTTTGATTACCTACAATTTCAACGGGTATAGATTTACCTGCATTGGGTATGTTTGATTACCTACAATTTCAACGGGTATAGATTTACCTGCATTGGGTATGTTTGATTACCTACAATTTCAACGGGTATGGATTTACCTGCATTGGGTATGGATTTACCTACATTACTTGGGAGCGTAACCTCCTACATATAGCTAGAAAACCTTTTTGGTGCCTTGAACTTAGTGCAATCAATATTCATTTTATGCGTTTTGCTTATGGTCAGATTCATTTTTATGGCGACATCGCCATGGCTACATTATCACTCTTACCTTTATATAGCAGTATTGCTACATTTATCTTTGAACCTAGATGCAAGTATTACCTTTGTTCACGTAAACGTATTACATTTGGCAGTGGGTCGTAGACACACAGGTTACAAGTCTCTTATGGCGGGACTTGGAACTGAGTGGATTTACGATGCCTTTGCTGGGAAATCTTCATTTCAATGCATTACATTCTTTTTCACAAGACTCTATGAACTCACCAACCTCGTGTTGACACTTTAGCATGTATTTTCAGGTATTTAGCTATGGCACACTACTGGAGGTTTTGGCAGGGCAGGGCATGGTCATAGAAGACTCTGATTTAATCATTTGGGGACCGTTTTAAATTATTTTAAAGGCCTACTTCCGCATTACTTTTAACAATGTAAATTCAACATTTTGATTTAACTATTTTATTCAAAATGATTCAAGTGCAAACCATTTTTGAACATGTGTTGTAATACCAATTGAGTTACACCCCAGCTACATGTATGCTTCCGCTGGACCCGATTTTGGGGGTGTGACAGATTGGCATCAGAGCTTTGGCTATAGCGAACTAAGTGTTTTTAAAACCTAGACTATAGCTACTTTCAAGAAAACTTAACCCTATGACCGTCACGTGCCTGCCTGCCAAGCTGAAGCCTCATTTGTGGTTAGTTGCTGACATAGGTGATGAGATTTGTGTCTCATTATCTGATATATATTATATTCATTTATTATAGTTGATTACTATAATTTTCTTTCATATAAGCATGTTCACGTATCATATATGTCACCGCATTATGTTTTTCCTTGCATAGTTTCATCATTTGACCTCGAGTTTAGTCACCTGCCTTAGTATTTCAGGACGTCTTGGTATTTGTGAAGGACATAGTCTTAGTATGACTGAGCTGAGTATTTCAAAATTCATGGAACCTCGGTGGGATATAGACTGGTCATCTATATTCAACCCGGGATAGTGAGATATAGGCTGACCACCTATGTCTGACTCAGAAATGAATTTTGCAACACTGAGAATGGTTATAATAAAATTCTGTCTGGATTGAATCCTTTACTCATTTTCCAAATGTTTCATGCATGTGTGAGTATACCCTCGTTGTCAGAACATTCATACTTTTCATCACCTCGTGAACCGCCGCTTGGAAGCATGTCAATTGATCATTTCATCTCATGAACATTCACGTCTATGCACGATACACTTACATCACAGTATTTTCTTTTATTACAATATCATTTTGTCGCAGTTGTCACAGTCTCTTCCCTTCTCACCATCATTATTATTTCCTTTCCCCATCCCCATATAAATATAGAATTAGCTGACACTATATAGTTTCCTATGCCACTCATCCCTCACTACCACCAATATTGTTAAGTGGATATTATCAATGACCTCCCTAGGAAAGACTTTCCATACCATCTATAAGGAGAATCTCTCGGTACATTAAGACCATTCAAAACTCAACAGAAATCTCAGGATATCACAAAACCATTCGAAACACTATCATTGGCCTGATCACCAAAAATTCCATCATCTAGAAAGTATTGGCTTGACTGAATTACAGGATTATTTTAGATACGATTACTCACAAAACAACACCATAGAGATAAATCCAATCTCCTAACCAAGACTGTAGAACATTCAATTGAACATGGACTCACCAATAGACTTTATTCAAACATAGGGAGATATGCTCAGAGCATGAGTGATTGACTCAAGAAATGGTTGGACTAACCAATTACCATAAATCAAATTCAGTTGCAACTATAGTTATCGCGCGAACTTAGAGACTACACCATTTGAGGCACTCTATGGTCGAAGTGTCAACATTCATTGACGGATCGAAATTTAGAAAAGCCCAACTCACTAGTCCAGTAAGTATTCATGAAATAACCAGGAACTTCCTACAAATCAAGAATCAGTTACAAGTTCGATAAAGTTGTAAACCATTAAAACTTCAAGTTGGTAAGCAGAGTTATACAGAAAGTTCTGCCTAGGAAAGGCATGATACCATTCAGAAAACTTGGAAAGTTAAACCCGAGATATACACTGGACCATGTAATATTTCAAACAGAGTAGGCCTAGTGGTCGTCAGACTTGAGCCTTGTTAGAGAACAACAGCAACAGGATTACACAACCACGTATTATCAGCTTTTCAGAATTGTCACCCATAATCCCATTTGGAAAGGAATCCAACCCAAAGTCAAACATAAACCTTGCAGGAGAACAAGTAGAAATCATGGACCGTGTGGTCAAACAGTAGAAGCAGAGTCGAATTCCTATCGTTAGAGTTCGCTGGAATTCTAGAATATCATCACCTTTTCACCAATATGTTTTCAGAGACCAACATAAACTGAACTTCGGGACGAAGTTCCTTTTAGAGGGGAAGACTGTCACAATTCACCATTTCAGGTCATTTCAGGTCATTTCCCGAACTTTGGAAAAACACTATTCATCAAACACTATTCATCGTTTTACTATTCATCATTTTCGAGGTCAGTTTGATATTCTGAGAAACTTTTGGGAAATTTACTATTCACTAAACACTATTCATTTCTGGAAAAGTTTTCACTATTCACTTGCATTACTCATTTCATCGTAAATTTAGTTTACGGGTATTCAAATTCGCGTAACCGGATTTGGTTTAGGTGCGAATTCATTTTATTAGTGTTAAGAACACTGCATACAGACTGGAGATAGGCTGCATATCATCATAACAGCATTTTCATGTTATACCACTCTCAGGATTTTCAAATTATTACATTCAGTACATTTAACGTTTTTACGTATAAGTATTTATAGTAAACGTTAACACCCGGTTTATACACGACGAATATATCTAAATATTCCCACGATGGTCCCGACATATTTTTATATCCATTTTAACATCATAAAAGTTATAACATTCAGTTACCCAGTATTTTGGAAATTTATTTTATTTATAACGTACGCGTATGAATATAACGACGGTTTTCGTGAAAACTAAACAATAATCACCCGATCACTCAATATTTGTACCCAACATAATTTTAACATTTTTATAACTTCATTTTGACAAGTTTAGTCATTATTTCATATTTCATATTTTTACGATACCCGGAATTACGTTTCGCGACTTAACAGTTTACGGTTTGCGATTAACGGAACCAAAACCGACTCCGTGGACTAGATAATACTCAAATTTTCTACATCCTCTTCCTAAATTCAGCATGTGCTGCCCCTCCCCATCACAAGTTACTTGACATTGATTAAATATTTACCAAATTGCCATTTCCTAGAAAAATATCTAGCCTAAACACTTTAAACACTACACATTTTATTTTTTTGGATCAAAAACTCATTCTCTTCATCCCTTTCACCATAACCACGACCCAACATCCATTTCATGATCAAGTGAAGGTTTTTCAAAAGTTAAAGCATCAAAGTTGTTCATTTCATGATTCTAGTTAAGAATCTTGCAACAAAAACACAAGAAACACAAGTTTTCCTCATCATCTAACCACCTCATAATTCAAAGTGAGTTATCAACTTTATTTTTTCATGATTCATCTTATAATTACATGTATTACATGATTTCCATGCTAAAAACCATGTACAACTAGCTATACCACCATTTATTTTGTTAGAAATGGAACATACAAACCCTAACTTTTTATTTATGAATCCCCTTGCTATAATAACTTGGTTAGGATCCCATGGCACCCTAAGAAGGTGTATGGTAGGATTAGATTAGCTATGTGGTGATTACAAGAGGTTTGATGATGTTAGAAATTAGTTATAAACCTTGAAAACTTGATTTGGAACATGTTTAAGACATGCTGTCCCATTTTGTGAAAACCTGGAAAATCAGTAAACACCAAGGGAACTTTGGCAAAATTTTTAGAAAATACTTTCAAAAACGAATCCGTAGGCGAAAGAACGGATTAAAAAGAGTTTATAACGAAGAAGTTATGATTTTTGCAAGATTGTTGACGAAAAGTATTTTCTGGAAAAATAGTTGCTGTTGGACGTTTTTCGTCGGTCAAAAAGAGGCTTTAGACGTAACCCGGAGGAGCCGAGCTTTCCAAAATATATTACTACATACTAAGACGTAACCGTGGATATAAAGAACAAGTAAAACGGACAAGTAACGACAAAGATATTCACGTTTGAATATCGGCTAAAACCATTTCTATTTGACAGCTTTTAATAAAAGTGGCACAAAAACTACGAAGTACATTTATAAGCTAGAAGTAATATTAAGTACCAAGCTTTATAACTAATGAAGTATTAGTTATTACAAGTATATTTTCATCATTTCAAGGCGATATTTCAAGGATTACAACCCGAGTATTTCAACACTAACATGGAAACATACGATATATATATAAGTATATATATTGCAACTAGCTTATTTTATTTTCTAATAGCAATATTTTTCCAAATACTTGGATTATATATTTTGATAACACAAGTGTTTTTCAAAGAGTAAAGTGGTATAGGAACATGTGCATGGACATTCATAACATCATTTCATGATCTAAAGTAGATCGTTCATCATTCATATTAGGTTGCGGCTAGTGTGCGTGCCTTGTTTTTCAGCTCATTACATGTTCATGGTACCATCGTATCAGGTGAGTCATAGCCCCTACTCTTTTAATCGTTTTGCAAACTCTATGGGGGAGAATACATGCTCGTTTTTACTCAAACGCATTACTCGCTTACATGGTTGATTTCTTAAATATTTTCAGCTTTATCTAAATACTTGTTGATTATTCGAGTACAATATTATTCACTTGCTAACTACTTGCTATTTACTCATAGACATGAGTGCATAAATTAAAACTATTTACCGATTGCCTAAGATTGCCTAAGTTAAGGACCTGTAGCTACAATTTCAACGGGTATAGATTTACCTGCATTGGGTATGTTTGATTACCTACAATTTCAACGGGTATAGATTTACCTGCATTGGGTATGTTTGATTACCTACAATTTCAACGGGTATAGATTTACCTGCATTGGGTATGTTTGATTACCTACAATTTCAACGGGTATAGATTTACCTGCATTGGGTATGTTTGATTACCTACAATTTCAATGGGTATAGATTTACCTGCATTGGGTATGTTTGATTACCTACAATTTCAATGGGTATAGATTTACCTGCATTGGGTATGTTTGATTACCTACAATTTCAACGGGTATAGATTTACCTGCATTGGGTATGTTTGATTACCTACAATTTCAACGGGTATAGATTTACCTGCATTGGGTATGTTTGATTACCTACAATTTCAACGGGTATAGATTTACCTGCATTGGGTATGTTTGATTACCTACAATTTCAACGGGTATAGATTTACCTGCATTGGGTATGTTTGATTACCTACAATTTCAACGGGTATAGATTTACCTGCATTGGGTATGTTTGATTACCTACAATTTCAACGGGTATGGATTTACCTGCATTGGGTATGGATTTACCTACATTACTTGGGAGCGTAACCTCCTACATATAGCTAAAAAACCTTTTTGGTGCCTTGAACTTAGTGCAATCAATATTCATTTTATGCGTTTTGCTTATGGTCAGATTCATTTTTATGGCGACATCGCCATGGCTACATTATCACTCTTACCTTTATATAGCAGTATTGCTACATTTATCTTTGAACCTAGATGCAAGTATTACCTTTGTTCACGTAAACGTATTACATTTGGCAGTGGGTCGTAGACACACAGGTTACAAGTCTCTTATGGCGGGACTTGGAACTGAGTGGATTTACGATGCCTTTGCTGGGAAATCTTCATTTCAATGCATTACATTCTTTTTCACAAGACTCTATGAACTCACCAACCTCGTGTTGACACTTTAGCATGTATTTTCAGGTATTTAGCTATGGCACACTACTGGAGGTTTTGGCAGGGCAGGGCATGGTCATAGAAGACTCTGATTTAATCATTTGGGGACCGTTTTAAATTATTTTAAAGGCCTACTTCCGCATTACTTTTAACAATGTAAATTCAACATTTTGATTTAACTATTTTATTCAAAATGATTCAAGTGCAAACCATTTTTGAACATGTGTTGTAATACCAATTGAGTTACACCCCAGCTACATGTATGCTTCCGCTGGACCCGATTTTGGGGGTGTGACAATAATGGATTGAATTGTCGCCGAAGTCGATGATTCCTTTGTTGAAGGGATAACAATGTTGATAAAAGAATTCCGTTGTTGACACGAATTTGCTTGTTCAAGCGGAGCTTGTTGATGTGCTTCTCCATCCGAAGCTAATTTGAGAACCTTACGCGTTTTGGAGAATCATTGGGTAAGTAAGTAAAAGTGCAAGTACCACTTGGGCTTTTCTTATCAACTTATTGCCGACATAATTCCATTTAGCATACACTATGGTTTCTATTCCCGTTCTTTTGGGATACCATAATCCTAGTTGTGTAGTACCTTATGATGAATCCAAACAAGCTCTTTCGAAAGAGTTGTTTTAGGATCTTCTCTAAAACGAGCACATAGACAAGCACTAAACATAATGTTGGATCTAATTGTTATGAGAACAAGTAGTCTTCCGAACATTTCTCTACATTTAGTTTTACCTACGGATTTACTAATCTCATTCTTGATAAGTCATCAATAACTTAACCATTGAGAACAAGAGAGTAACTAGGAATGTCTTTGAGTTAAAATCCCTTGCTTTTGGGGCTTGCTTTTATTATCAAAAAGTCTTTCAAAGATTGACACTATAATCACTTGATTACTTTGAAAAATCTATTTTGTTTCACTAGTTGTTTTACTCTAAATTCCAAAAACTGTTTTTGTTTGAATTTGTTTAGACACAACTATGACATATAAATCAAGTTTTATAACTTATGTCAATTTTGCTTGATTCAATGTTTGACTCAAGGTGAGAAGATGTTATTTTGTACTTTTATCCTTAATGTTTTACACAACATACTTGTCTTGCCATCATTGGACTTTCGACTAAGTCATCATCTACCTAAGATGATATCTTAGAATAAATGTTATATTCAACGACTCCTCGACTCTTTGGGTTTCCTTACTTAAGACACTATGAACTTTATTTGTTTTGAAAAAGTCCAAGAGGTACAACATCATAAGACTAAGTGTCACATTTGATGTGTAAATCCTAGATGTTAAAAAATCATTTTCTTCCACACATCCTAATGTATGCTAATTGTGATTTATTTCACTTTGTGTGTTTTATGTGAAATTATCATAAAGGAGTGGTTGAAGTTAAACACAATTTAAGACCCAAAGTATGGTGTTTTAAGAATGTTGTTTTTCAAAGGTTTGTTTTACAAGCATTACAAAAGTGTTAGACATTTTATCACGTAGGAAATTCTTAGTTAGCTCACTTGTAAGCAAGAGTTGAGTGAGACTCACTCAAGAGTTTCTCGTGTTTAACTCTTTACGGTTAAAGAACCGAAACACCTTATATCTCCTACTAGTACTAATAACGAAATTCCTTGTCTTAGAGAATCTAATCTTTGTTATTACTAATGGCAGGTAAACACTTTAGAATACTACTAATAATACATACTACAACACATAATGCTAGAAACAAGAGACAATCAAAGTCAAGTTGAAGTAATGCGTAACTTTTAAATTGCATAGAGATGCTATCAAGAGAATAACCACAAAGCGTAAAATCTTGGTTTGACGACACGCTTTGAAACTCAATTACTCATGTATCTAAGAAGGTTAGATAATCATATAAAAGCATAGAGCATGATAATCTTAATCCTTTTATCATGAGTTTCTATTAGAGATTGAATTATCTCTAAATCTCTCTTCTAGGTTTAACAAATTTTACTTGCTTTGTTTTACTAGTTGATGGTGCTTTTGAGTTAAATCCTAATCCGGTTTTATCTTTAAACAACCTTTGACTCCTCAACAATCTTTCAAGAGATTTTGAGCTTTCATCAAATTAAGCTAACATTTTTCCTTTCTCATTTTGCTTTTTAATCTCATGTTTGTAATCTAGACATAATTTATATTCTAGATCAATTTCAACATTACTCTCAAGTCTAGACATTTTATCTTCTAACACGATTTCCTTTTCAAAGATATTCACAAAAGATTTTGAAGACTCATTGTTAAAGATAGTTTTTAGGTTCATGTTACCTAAAAGTTTAGACTCATCTTCTAATTTAGAAAATTTTAAGACAAATGTGTTAAAGCAAAAATGTTTGGTTTCAACATGTACCTTGCTTGTTGTTTCAATAAATTTACAATCACCCACCGGATCATTGTCTTCGTCTACATCCGTTTCATACCATGATTCGCAAGCAAGTTCATCACGACACACGTACTCATCTTCACTTGTACCTTCACTTAAAACATTTAAACTAGTAGCACATGTATTAACTTCTACTAAGTGTCTATCTTCTATTTCATATGTAAGATCAAATTGATCATCTTTGACTTGACATATTTCTTGATGAAAGTTGATTATATTTTTCCAAATATCATTAGCCGTTTTACAAAAATACATTCATTCCTATTTGGTTCTTGATAAAGCTTTATAAATCATTATCTTAGCTTTAGTATTTTTATCAAGTTTAGAATAGTCAACTTGGTTTTCAAAACTTGTTTTCTTTAGTTTGAAATCACCAAAAGAAATAATATGCCAAAGATCTTGATCAATTGATTTCACATAGTTTTCAAAATTACTTTTCCATTCAAGGAAGTTTTCTTTTTCAAATAGCGGTGGGTTTTGAATAGGTTTCCCTTCTTTGAGATTTTCAAAATCCATGGATTGATCCAAGTTTTAAAATACATTCTATTTTAAAGATCTTGAGTAACGTAGCTCCTGATGCCAATTGTGGAAAACTAGAAGGGGGTTGAATAGTTTAACGCTTTTTAACTTGATTATCTTTTTAAAACTTTACGTTTGTTCAAAGATGCAAGTACAACTTTGCATGTTTAATTCTTTGAAAAGCTTTACATGTGAATAACAATTCTAACTTTACTTGTTTCATTCTTTGAAAAGCTTTACGTGTGATTAACAATCCTAACTTTGCTTGTTTAGTTCTTTGAAAAGCTTTACGTTTGTTTAAAGATATAAACACAACTTTACTTGTTTAATTCTTTGAAAAGCTTTACGCGTGATTAGCAATTATCACTAAAGACAATATGTAATAAGCAAAGATAAAGAAAGAAGCGATCAAACCACAACACGATTGTTTATCGTGGTTCGGCTACAAGGACTCTTTTTCCTTGCCCTACATCCACGCCCCGAGTTTCCAACTCGAGAGTTATAAGCACTAATCAACAAGCTCCTTTCCCGGTGGAGAAACCTTTACAACGTCGCTTACACTTTTACCGACACTAAGCTAGATGTCGAGTTCTTTTATACGGGTACAACCACTCCCATTGTCGCTTACACTTTTACCGACACTAAGCTAGATGTCGAGTTCTTTACCAAGGGTACAACCACTCCCGTTAGTTCTTTTACAAGGGTACAACAACTCCCGACACACTATGTATTTTGAGGCCTAAAATACTAACCGATCACTTCTATACAAGATACACATGAAGTATAAACTACCAAAGTTTATACATAACAAAGCTAACAAGTCTTGCAACTTAGAGTTGAAACTTGTAACTTCTTAGATGAATATGTGAACTCCTTTGCTACATAAGAGAATCACACAAGTTAGTAGCTACCGAGTATAATGAGAGAATATATGTAAACTATGACTCTAAGTGATGACTCAAAACTAACAAATGGTTTGGTATTTATAGCAAAACATTCTACAGGTCTGGCGGATATGGCGGAACCCTCAGATGGGTTCCGCCCGTGTACCCCCAGGGTTCCGTCAGGGCTGCAGTTGGTTTTGTAATAAATCTTCCAAACCAAACAAGGTCACATCACATAAATACTAGTCAAACACAAACTTGCACAAGAAAACTTATGGTTAGTCAAACACACTTTCTTTCCATAAATGTATAATGACAAACTTACCATAAATGTGATGTGATATTTCTATTTAAAGAAATAAATGTGATGTGACAAGACTCTTTCTAATTTAAGAAATAAAAACAATGTTTTGTTTAAAAGGAAATGTAAACCTTAGTTAAACAAGACTTAAACACTAAAGTGATGATTTACTATTAGCTAAAGTTCATACTTTGTCATTAACAAAACTTAGCAAAAATCGTAAAATATAAATAACATTTTTAGGCGATATTTGTATTAACAATCTAAAACGTGAATATCCTAGTATATATATCTTATAGGGTTTAGTTTATACTTTATAATATAGTTTAGTTATATAAGTCTTATAAATCGAATGAAACTTAGAGTTCTCCTATGCATACGTTTTATGATTTCTAGATTACGGCTCGGAAAGTAAAGCATGATTTAAGTAACTTAAGGTATAATTAAATGCTAGATCAGATAGATGTTGACTAACCCGAAATGTGAGGGTTCTCACATTGTGTCCTTTACATGAATCAAGTCTAAAAACCTTTCTTTAATGTTTCCCTTCTGGTCCACAAATCTCACCACAATAGCCATCTACTCTTTTTTAGATTCATCTCGAGACATCAACTATCAAACAAAAGTTTGCATTCCCTATGTGGCACAATTGGTTCTTTAAGGCTTCTTAGCATCTTACAGAAAAATTATGAGCTGAGGCTGAAGTTTTACCTACATGAATCATGAAAGCACAGTGGTTGCCACAATTTACCTTTTTCCACCTGTTGAACCCTTGCTTGGTAAACCTATCAGAACTAACTCGTCCAACGGGCTTCTTATTGAAAAGATAACAAGGTAAACAATATGCAACATCCTTTGTCTCCGAATATTCCAACCACCAAAATCTTTTAAACCATACTTCTTGAAAGCTTCGCATACGACCATTAGGACCACCGCGACTTAAAGGATATTTCTTTTTACTGAGTTAATAAGGTCCAAGTCTAATGTATTCACGTCTAATTTCATCTTGGTGGTCACTTGGAAAACTTGATATTGAAGGTCGTGCGCCTGGGCTAAAATTTTATCACTATATTTCTAAAGCATTTGGGCTTATTGGAGGGGGCCAAGCACCATCCACCCCCTCCCCCCACTCCCTCCGTCACTAAACACAATGCAGTCAAGATAGGGTAGTTTTAATCTCAGTGATATGGCTGGAGACGATGAGGGAGAAGAGGAGGGAGAGGAGATGCAGGAAGTTCGACGACCGATGACTAGAGACAAAACGAAAAAGAAAGCAGCGAAATCATCCATTCCATCGACATCGTCAACAACTGGCAGTGACGAATCGTTGGCTAGGTTGATGGTCACCGAATATGGAAGTCAAACCGAGTCGTTTCTGTCAATGAAGAAAGAAGACCACGCTACCTTTTTGAAGATCAAAATGATAGAGATGGAAATGCACCCAAAGAATCTCAACAAGGAGATGGAAGCCCAACAAAGGAAGCTCAAAATAAAGCAACAAATGTTGGTCATCCAAGAATAAAAATAACGAGAGAAAGACGAAATCTGCTATATGAGCCATACTGATCACTTGAGGGGAATCCAACTCGAAATGGGTTGCAGATGAAGCAGCGATCAAGAAGAAGTGAGATTTACTATTTATTTATTTATTTATTTATTTGGTACGTTTATGTTTTTAATTATCAATGCAAGGTTTCTAAATTATGAATAAAAGTTTAATATAGTTTTTCATTAAATTTGTTTAAGCGTAAATTCTCAAAAGGGGACTTTTTCTTGATCAAATTCTCAAAAAGGTACAAATCCAACTAGTTTTCCCAATTTGGTCATGTGTTAATGTGCGAACGTGCGATCCCATTAGTTTTGTGACACGTGTCCAGACAAAGAGGACTATACCAATCATTTGCAGGCCCACTCACCCGACCATCGTACACCCCCGCCCACGCAGATGTAAGGTTTCTAATTATCAATGCAAGGTTTCTAAATTATGAATAAAAGTTTAATATAGTTTTTCATTAAATTTGTTTAAAAAATGGATTTGGCGGTGAAAAAAGTGGTTGTATGTTGACTGGTGATGTAACGCGTAAAGATAAGAGTAATTGTCATCATTTTGTTTAGTCTAACATTGCTGTTTTTTCTAGTTCAATCAAATGTGTTTCGACCTTTAGGGTGACACTTATGTGTTTACAAAGCTTAAAAAAGCAATTCGTACAACGCTATAGTTGGATGTGTCTTGAACTTTATCTTGTGCTACTGGAAGCAAATTGAGTTGTTTCACATTGTATATGTGAGATAGTTTGCTGTGGCTGCTTGTGTACATTGATGGCTAATATTTCTCATGGGAACAATTAATCTCATTTGGTATCTTGCTATCAGTGTACGGAAGTACCAATACTTTGTGTGATATTCCTTGTCTAGTTTTTGTGTTGTTTAAGTTTTAGTATTTGTTTGCTCGGAGTTTCGTTTTTCTTTTGGGTCTCATTCTCTATTAATTAGCTTATTTAATTGAAATGGGACGCCTTGTATTGTAACTCATTTTTATTTTAGGTCCTTTATATAATGTTGCCTTTCAAAAAACACACACACACACATATATATATATATATATATATATATATATATATATATATATATATATATATATATATATATATATATATATATATATATATATATATAGGATCGAATAAGATCAACCTTAAAATTGTTAAAATAAGATACATTAAACAACCAATAAAACTAGAACAAGTGGCATTTAAGTTTTTAATTTAAGCAAAATCACTAATTAAATAAAAAGGGTATTAAAGGTATTATACATCTCTTACTTTTCAATAACCCTAAATAATATCATATCTCTCCCCCACTCACAATTTATCCGCCACTTTTTTCTCTCTCTTTCTCACACTCAGTTTCCCAACACAAATCCACAAATCCGGCTGACCACCATATAGCATCGATCATATCTCAATGAATCTGGCAGGCCAGTAATATGATAAAGTTAACCATAACCGTCGGCCGCCGGTGATACTTGTAATCCATGTTTACTTTTCGTTAGGAACAACCACCACTGCCCGTCCCTTTCGTTTTTACCGGATTTATGAACGTTGTGGATTTATCCGGTGTACCGGGTCTATGACCATCACCCTAGCAGGTGATAACAGTGTACCAGATCGGTGACCGTGGGTTTTATCCGATGTACCGGATCTGTGACCACGACTCTAGCAGGTGTTATCCAGTGTATCAGATCTGTTTTTCCAACGAGACTTCTATTTTATATCCGTTTATGTACCAGATTTGGTACACAATATATACAGTGTACCGGAATATGCTACTTTTCAGTTTTGATCTATTCTTGGTACACAAATGTGTGTATGTACTAGTCAGATGGGACTTATTTGTTTTGAAGTTTTTTTGTAGTAATTTATCAATTTTGTTAGAGAACTCCGAATAAGATATGTGAATCAATGTATCAATAGGGCTGTTGTTGTAATTATCGGATTCTGGGTAACATGAAAGGATTCCGATGTACCGGAATCTGCTCTGTATCAATAGGGTTGTTTTAATAATTTTTAGTTTTGTTTTGGTGACACATTTTATATTATTGTTTGTGTAACAGATTAATGTATAAAAAACGTTGATGAGATTTTTTGTAACAAAATAGCATGAAAATTTGAAAAAAGATTGACCACATTTGATTTGGATTGTCCAAAATACCCTTGAACCCCTATTTAATTAATATAATGTCACTCATTTAATGTTAATCTCATCCAACACAAATTAAAAGATCCAATGGTTTAAATTGGGTCTTACTTTTACAACTTTAAACTTGATCTCACAATAACCCTATATATATATATATATATATATATATATATATATATATATATATATATATATATATATATATATATATATATCTTTTCTTACTTTTGTTTTTTTTCAAAGGCAACATGTTTTTTTCTCATGAGAAAGGTAAATAAGCACAAAAATGAGGGTCCAAAACAAAACTAATTACTACCACACAACCATAAATATCACACACCTAAAAGGTAGTCAGACAAACACGATGGGGAATCTCAAAAAAGATGCTCGAAAAACCGGTTGAGACTCCGGTGAGAGAGACGTGGATGTTTTTAGAGGGTAGTTACCCCTCTCTTGCCAAAACCCGATCCAACCCGGATCCGGTTGAGTCAATGATACCATCATCCCCATTATTCCAAAATCAACAACCCTTGAATCATGAAACAAAGACAACCATAAGTATAATCATAAACCATGTCTCTGAAAATGGTGTTTGGGATTGCTTCTGTTATTATTATTATTATTATTTTTTTTATTATATAGAGGCGATGATGAATTTGTAATGTGAAAAGTGTTTTTCGAGCATTGGTTATTGGCTTAAGGTGAATTCGGGCCGTATCTTGGCGGGGCAACCCGGATGGTATTATTACTATGCAACCGGTGTTTGCAGCCATGGCGGTTTTCGATCCCTTTTGCTGGTATTGAGATACAGATCTGAGCCTGAGTTATAAAAACACACGCGATCACATTCTATCCAGTAATTTTGACTTTTGACTTTTGACTTTATATGTTTTAGTACTACGTTTCTAAAACAACATTTTCGATTTTTTATTCAAAGTAAAAATGGGATTAGTATGACTTTATGTGTAGAGGTCGGCATTGATGCAATTTACAGTTCTTACTTTTGTGACTTCTAAGTTCAAACAAGATTTTTTTGTACAACAAAACTTTAAAGTGAATTTTAGTTATTGTTTTTGGGATGCAAATTTCTTAAAGATATTGCTTACCTTAAATAACCTTTTTAGGTTTATATGGAAAAATTAAACTTGTTACATGTATCAAGTAAGTGGAGAGATTTGGTTGTGCAGGGTCAATAGTTACGTTTACAAAAACCATATCATAATTCTAGACCAATCACTAAAAGTACAAAATGAACGAAACACACGTAGAAGACAAAAGGTTACTCTCTCAAGACGGGAATGATTTTATTAACAGCTAATCAAACAACATTTCATATCCTGAATAGAATAGTTATATTTTTATTTTGTACACAAATTTGAATGTGTTACATTGTGGAGTAACTCATAAGTTAAGACTTACAAGTTAGGGGTTGGCAATAGACCCTTCACCCCAAATACCTTCACTCAATTACACCCATACATTTTATGTCACATCATTCTCTCACTTTTTCCTTCACTCACCCATTTTTTATTGGCATCACACCACTCACCCTTCACTCATTTTTTTTTCTATTAAAATTTATTAAAAGACTAAAATTTCATTAAAATTAAATAAACATTACATAATATTATTAAAAAACATAAAATAACTAAAATTCCATTAAAACTAAACTTAAAACCATTAAATCCTACAAACTACACGGCCACCCGTGTTTGGCGCATATATCGCGTTTCTTGTTGATGACGAATTCCTTGAAAGCTGGGTCCGGGATATTGTCGTGCGGCTCCATAACGAACTTCATGTCACGATTGTAGACCTCCCCATCAATAAACTTGAAATATTCCTCGTCTTTTTTCTTTTGAACCTCCAACTACGCCTGCATTAAACTTTTCTTTCCGTCCGTGTAACTTGCAAGGGTATCACGCATCGAGTTTCGGCTTGAATCTCCAGAATCCACTTTTTTTTGCCTCTCGGTTGACGTGATGGAGTTGGGTTCACGTTGAGGTTCGGTAAGTCACAGTCGAAATCTTCCACGTTTATTGGCGTCTCGTTTGTTGGGGTTTGAGCGCTACTTGACTCCGACGACTTTCTTTTCTTGCTTGATCCCGTGGATTCAGCAGCCTGACTAACCAACGGTTGTTCTTTCCACTTTTGTTGATCTTTGAGAATGTGCCACGCTTTGGTATGCACGAAAGCTTTCCTAATTGTTTTTCAAAATCGAGTTGGGCTCTCTCATAAACTTGAAGATCGTCGCATCTACTTTCTTTCAAACGTTTCTACAAAATAAAACAAGTATATATAAAACAAAATTAAAAAAGTATATATGAAACAAAATAAAACAAGTATATATGAAACAAAATAAAATACCGCTTGTATGTAGTAACTGTTGAACGCAGCGATCATTTGATGCATAGGAGTCCATTTCGAGTTCAATTGATGATGAGTGCGTTCGGTTCTCGGGACAAGGGTTCTAAAATGCTTTAGAACTCGCTTCCAAAATCCTAGCTTTGTTTGACGGTCGCCAACTTTTTTGTCCACCGAAATTTTAATCCAAGACTTAGCTAACGCCTCCTCCTCATCGGGCGTCCAAATCTTACTTGGTTTTTTTCCACTTTTAGGCAACGGCACCTCTTCGACCTCATCGACTTGTTCGACATCTTCATCAATTGGTTGTGTCTCGGGTATCACGTCAACATTGTCGAAATATTCATCATCATCGGTATCATCATGAATTGGTAACGCTTCACTAACCCGGTCACGCCTTTTTTGTTGGGTATAGCGCGGCTCATACGGGTCAAAGTTAGTAGGCATTTGCGGTAGGGGTTGTTGGGTATATTGATAATCAAACGGCTCGAAGTTTGTAGGAAGTTGTGGGAGGGGTTGTTGGGTGTAGAAAAATGGTGGAGATTGCGGGTACATTTGTGGGCGGTAACCGGGTTGCGAAGGAGATGATTCGTGACCGGGTTGTGATTGCGGGTACATTTGTGGGTGGTAACCGGGTTGTGAAGAAGATGATTCATAACCGGTTTGTGATTCAATTCGAGGACGAATTGCGCCTCTCGATCCACGAACTCTTTTTCTAGGATCCCTATTATTTTTTTGACTCCATCGTAAACTTTCTAGGCGGATTTCTTCTTTTTTTTTTTTAGCAGTGAGTTAAGGTGTTTTTTTTTTTTTTTTTTTTTTTTTTTTTTTTTTTTTTTTTTTACAAAAAATACATAGGAAAAAAAAAAAAAAAAAAAAAAAAAAAAAAAAAAAAAAAAAAAAGATCCGTTAGCCCCAAATGGTCAAAAAATTAAAGGCTCCAACGTTCATTTTTTTGCTTCTCTCCGTGCGGTAAAGTTCCCGCAAATCTCCCCCACCGTGCGGCAACAGGGGAAGCCCCCCGTGCCATGCCTCCCCGCACCCATTACCAAACCCCTTAGAAGGCATGTTGTTTCCTCAATGTTATAACGGGTGTTGGTGCTATCGCGTCTTTCTTTGGCATTGTTCTCACTGATGAAAGCCGACGTTAACACAACAATGGTGTGTTGTGTGTGTATTTTTGGGTTTATTTAGTGGCTTGAGTTTTAGTGCTACAAAATACGAATTAGTTATGGGTTGATGTTACTTTCGGTGTTATGTTGATATGACAACATGACACTAATGTTACACACCTAACGCTATGTTCTCAAGTCTAATTTTTAAAGAATGGAAGGGGTTTTGTTTGTGTTCTTGAGTTTTAATTTTTAAGTTGCCAGGAAAGGATGAGAAGCTACCCAAATTACTAATATACCCCCAAAACAAATCAATTACCTGCTCTTTGGCATTTCTCTAACCCACGTACCAACTTTGTGTGGCATTTCGTTTTCTCATGAACTTTGTTAATGGCCTGTTGTTATGTTTGTGTTGCCTACTACGTTATTTAGTCTGATTTACATCAGCAGCCATTGCTTCTTTTCATATACACTTATACATCAAGCTTGTACCTAGAAAATATTAATTATAGATTGATTGTTTATTAGCGGGCATAACTAGTGTTAATGGCCTTTTGTTTGTGAATACGAATACATAAACACATGCCAAATAAGGATATAATTGTAATTTAACAAAAGCCCAAGTTCTCACAAAACCCGTTCCCCCCTGATCATCCCAATTATCGGTGGATTACATATACACACAAAATCTCATCCCTTCCCTCCCTCCCATCTTCCCGTCCCCTACCTTTTCATCTAAAAAAAACTCAAGAACACCCCTTTTTTTGATTTCCCTTCTCATCCCCTTCCATTACTTTAAAAAATAAACTCGAGAACAGAGCGTGTACATAGAAGTTTATATGGACATGTCATGGGGTTCGTTCATGTGTGTTTTGCGTCTCAACTGAATGAATGCTTAATAGGGCCTTATTATATTTACATCGTAATTAAAATAAGTTTAGGATACATGCTAAAAGTAACTCAAATAAGACTTGGCATAAATCTCTTAAATGGTCATCTAAATGTTTCGCAACTTCAATGCCACCAGTTGACCATTTTTTTAAAATCCTGTGGCCAAATTATGAAACTCTAAAAATGGGTATCATACATGGTAAATATAAATGTTGTGCATTGACCAATATACCCTCCCACCCACCATAAATAAACTGTTACACAACACATCCAAACCAAAATTGGGGATCTGAATAAGAAAAGATGCTCGGATAAACAAAGGAGGCTCCGGCGAGAGAGAAGTGGGTGTTTTTAAAGGGTAGTTGCCCCTCTCTTGCCACAACATTATTTTTATCAAATCTTGTTGTGCCCATGACTTTGTTCCCAATTTTTCTTTTATAAAAATTAAACCAACAACCCTTTCTGTTCAGAAATAAATAAATAAAAATAAAGAGTTAATTACATCGTTGGTCCTTGTGGTTATGGTCAAATTGCATGCATGCAGTCTCGTATTATATGGGAGGTGATTTACCATAGTCATACATATACAATTTGTGTTTGTGTGGTGGTGAGAGTGTTGGTGATGGTTGTGTTGCTATGTATGGCGATGATGATTGATTTCTGTAAGGATTGTTTTAATCCGAGCATCTTAATAATCAGGCAGTTGGGTGATATTCGACCCGTATCTTGGCGGGGCAAACCGGATGGTATTTGAATAAATGCAACCGGTGTTTGCAGCCATGGCAGTGTTCGATCCCCTTTCGCCTGACTTAATACTTACAGATCTGAGCCTATTATTATTATCTTCATTTCAATCATTTAATGTTTTAAGTGTTACTGTTTTTAAATTGGTTTTAACGATCTGTTTATGAACACATCAAATATTTGTAATGACCATTTTTCAAATTTGAAATGATGTACACGACATGTATGAGCTTTGTTCATGTGAATTACTACTGATTGAAGCTTCAACCGAAGATTGTATCATGTTGAAATACCTGAATTTAAGCCAATAAACTGACCTTGATTAAGCTACAACGCTTGTGACTGACCTGATATATGCTCAAGTTACTTTCTCTGATAAGACCACAATGTAAAGGTGTAGCAACCTGCAACCTTTTTAAATAAGTTGTTGAAACTTGATCACGTCGTGTTTGATTACTTGAGTCAAGACCCATGTATCCTTGTATGAACTCCGTGCAAGTCCTTGTATAACTCCACGTAAGTACTGAAACATAAAGCTAACCAAATACTGAGCTAGGTTCGCGTATCAAATAGACCATCTTTAGCAGGCTCCCAAAATAGTATATCACATAACTGAGGATGAATACTTACTCATGACAACCACTGAGTTCATCAACAAAAAACACTGGGTTGGTTTTTCGGTCGCTACTTCCCGGATGAATTAAATCCGACTTAACACCACATTCATAAAACTCAGATACTTAACCATGTTTTTTTCTGAGCAATGAGATATAAATCCATATGTGGCACTAGTGCTCCCTGATTCTCACTTATCCCATTTTGATTTGCCATCTGCAAACTTGCTGCTAGAACTTTTTTAAAATTTATTACTGTATTATGCAACATTAATCAGGCTAATAGACCTCAAATGATCAACTGTTTTCGATCATATCCTTTAGGAATTTATATAATGAAACTGGACGGAGTTCATCCCTTTAGGAAAAGAGGATTCTTAGGAAATGTTCAATCACTTATTGAACTTCTGGTTTTATCACATCCCACAATTTCTCTATGAAACCAAACGTGTAACCATTTGGACTTGGTGTTTTATCATCATCACTATCTTTATCACTTGCCAGTCCTTTGTATAGATAATTTTATATCTAAAGCAGCCGAAAATTGTGGAGTTAGTTTGCGTGATCCAGGAATACACATACACCAATCACCAAACACATGATCAGTGGCCAATTGTTTGGCAAATAATGTCAAGAAGTAGCTCAGATAAGTGATCCATAAACATATCTGCGTATGAATCCTGATTCTTACAAAATACTTGTGCATTCCGTATCTTCAAGGCTCACAACTTCCTCATGAGAACAAAATCAGCCGATTCTTCTACCTGATAAGAGCCCCACAAATCCTTACACATGTTCATTAAGGTGGGAACCTCTAACCATCCATTGTGAAACCTGAATGGTTTTCGGCCCAAAAATTGATCCTTGTTACTCCATCTTAGAGTAACATGATCAGATTCGTCCTTCTCACATGCTGTAAGAGTTGCGAGTGGTGAAGGTTCCAACCATTTCTAATTTACAAACATTCTGTCGATTTTTGGCCGTTTTCCTTCCCCTCCCATCATTGTCAACCTTGAATTCTGGATGGACATATCAACCAATATAGAAGAATCCAAGATCAAAGCTGTCCATTTCCTGTGTACCAACAATCCCGCATATATAATCATTCTTTCGGGTCTGGAGAGGAGTTAAAATCTCCCATCATACTTAACAGTCCTTGCCAAAGACGAGTAAATTCTGTCAATTGTTCCCACATCTCTACATTCTCTAGTATTAGCAAATGACCCTATCGCCACCAACCAAAAAATGCACACGCTATGTTGTTCTTTGAGATTAAAGGCACCTTGTCTGCAAGCAGAATCAAGCTGTAACCAGTGCTGCCAATCTGCCTTGTCAGTTGTCACGGGATCAGGATTCAGGACTCCCTCCACAACTTCTGGAAGGACATATTCGATTAAATACAGGTTGCCCAGACCATCTTACTTGAGTTTCTTTTGCTTAAAGTCTACCTGGTACTTTCTTGCAATCTTACCTCCCATGGAACCTTTTGATCTATTTCCAAAACCTATCGAATTCAACAATGCTAGGATCCTCATTCCAATTAGGTTAGTTCTGGTTCATACCGTTGGTTACTTCCTGTCATTTGATTACCAAATACTACACCACTTGACTTGTCCACCTTAGTTAACATATCATATTAAGACATTCTATTGCAGCCATCATCGTGTAGATTTGAAAGCAAACAAGTCACTGTAAAGGCACCAACCAAAATTCGAGGAAGGTTTATTATCGACGTGTAGGGTGGGGGGGTGTTTGGGGGGGAGGGGGATTCGCTATATAGTCTGTAGCTATAGATTTGTCAGCAACTTTGTTTAGTCCAATTAATTGTTGCTACTTCTCCTGACTACTAAAGTTACTTACTTGTGGTTTATTCCTAATCTACAATCTGCGATGATTGTGTAGCACTGTGTGATTAGGTGATGAGGGTTTGGGGTATGATATTTGCGTGGGTGGGGAATAGGTCCTTTGACTGTATTCTCCGCAAAGGAAATTCTAACACATACAGGTGGTGGAAGACTGGAAGTAATGACTCTGGCAAGCTGATATATGGGTTACTGCATACTACATATGGAGGAACATAGACAAAGAAAGGTGTATTCAGTTGGGAGATATAGATTTAGAAGTAGAAGATGTACGAGTTTGGAATCATGATTGTGTAGGAATAACCTGGTAGAGTGTGCGTTTGGCGAACAAGTTTGGAGTTGAATGTCCAAGCTTGTGTAATCTGTGTGTTAGCTCTGGTAGGGGGAGCTGTTTCCTCATCTTGACTGTCGCGTTCATACAACTC
The DNA here is from genome assembly GCA_030686995.1 of Artemisia argyi. Taxonomy (NCBI): domain Eukaryota; kingdom Viridiplantae; phylum Streptophyta; class Magnoliopsida; order Asterales; family Asteraceae; genus Artemisia; species Artemisia argyi. The sequence continues at coordinate 120,222,933 of CM060677.1, read as the reverse complement.
GTTTGGGTGATCAAATGGGGGGTTTAGTTTTCCCTTTTGTTGCAATGCATTTTGTACTTTCATATGCCATGGTCTGTTGTTTGAAATTGGCCTATGTAAGTTGTTGTTGCTCTATGTAATCTTTACTTTGTTATTTAGCTTCCCAAAATAAAAAATTTCTTACCTATGTATATCTTCTACTAGCTTCATAACCCGCCCAATGGGCGGGTTCGCTTCATAAGTTTACTTGATAATGATAGAAAATACCACATAAACAATCATAAAGAATATCAACATACGAAAATTGAATAAAGAAACCTCAAATGTGAAACACGAGGTTTAGAGCCCGCGCTTCGCAGCGGGATGTTTGTATAGAGAGTTATGACTTCCGTTATTTCCTAATTTTGAATTTGTTGAACCATAACTACATAGTCTGTTTTCACATAAAAAAAAAAAAAAAAAAAAAAAAAAAAGCCACTGATAACTGTAATCATCCGTATACCAAGTAATTATATCATGTGGCATTTAATTTACACCAACGATTAGCCTACTAAAAGGCATTTACATTTTTTTTATTACAAAAAGTCGCATGGTGTTGCCAAACAGTGCATCAAGAGCACTTTTGTCAAAAGGATTTGCATGTTTTGTGCTGCTGATCATGAGTGGTCATTGACATTCTAGGATTGAAAAAATGGACCAAGCCTGTACGTACTGAAATAGAACGCACCGCACCTAATGTTATCCAGCAACAATATTGCTTCAAAGACCGGCGGAAACCTGTAACAACCATTAAAATCAATAAACTAACCACTCATTTAATAAATCAAATACTTGATGTTTAGCAAAGCTAATCCATTTGAAAGAAAGTAAAGAACATACTTAAAAAGACAGCCAAGAAGCTGCCCACAAACTCATGAAGCCTATGTGAAGTTAAAATATGATGAACTCAAGAGATGATTAATCCTATTACCTTTTTGAAATGTGTAGGTGCAATGAGTTGGTGATCAACCTAAGGAACAACTGCATGGAACATGACGACACCATAACGACACATCTTGTTACACAATGTAAAAGCTGCAATCCATGTAGAGCTCCATAAATAGTGGTTCACCGAATTACGAATTATCCAATCTAAAAACTGATAATACATAAATATACCACAAATTCCAAGTTGGTAAAACTGTAATTGAAACACACCTTGATATTTTCATAAATTGGCCTTCCTTTTCGATGAATATGTAACTTATATGCCGCGCTATATTGTACTACAGCTGCACAAAGAAGAAATGGAATAAGAAACCAAATTTATCAATGAATATGTTAAAATTGAGCAGCATGTGCCCATCACTCCAGCGATGGAACCAACATTGAAATGGCATTCGTTAATCAGCACGACAAAATGATGGTCCACATAACACCAGAAATATTTTCAACCTTTTCCAGGTTTACTAAACCTACCTTTCGAGTTGTAATGCAATTTCTACTCGAAACTCAAATAAGCAATATGTTAACCTCTGGTAATCAACGGCTTTATTAGCATGACTAATTTCACTACTTGAAAAAAAAATATGAAAACGGAATACCTTCTCTATTACCAGGTAAACTGATACAATTATCTACAACTTCATGAATAACACCATAAAATTTAGTAAATTAAAAATTGGCGTTCAGGTTAATCCGCAATAACTTTTTCATCCATCACTATTAATGGGTTATATACGACCACTAATAGTAAACTGTTACAATTAGCTACAACTTCATGAATAACACCATAATCCAAATTAACCTCCCGAATGTATGATATATGTTCAATTATCTATTATATCCTTATGCATATGAACGTTTTTGAATGAAAAAATGAGCTTAATATTTCGTTCTATAAAAATGGTGCCATTTTCTCGACTACAAAACTTAGGGGCAAAAGACAAATTAAGCTTAGCCAAACAGCCCCGAAATAACTTGAAGCACGAACAGTCAAATTGTATTGTTTCCGAAAGAGGTGCTATAGTAGTGGGTTTTTTAGCATGTCGATATCTCATTCTAGCGACACCAAAATAAAGCCGCATTTACATAAATACTTCAAAATAAGGCTGTAAAAGGTAAAAAAAAGAAATTTACCCATTTTAACGCACCCATCCCACTCGTTCAATAAAATTTTGTATAAGTGTACCCAGTAGTATATTAGGCGCTTAACTATATATGACTTACAGTGGCCCTGAAGGAGTTCAAGGTACAATTAAGAGCTACGCCTTCCAGTGTAGCCCCTAGAATCCATGATCAGAGCATGCAAAAACGTCGATATCCATTGGTTTCTGATTAAGGAATCCCCCACAAACAACAGCCTTTTACCTCTTAGTGTCTCTATGTAATACACCGTAAAATCCCAGGTCATTTATTAATGCTAATTATCAACACTATTCTAAACTAAGCCATTTTTGCGGGCTAATTTGAAAATTTTATATGACACACTGTTTATTTGACACCCGATTGTTTTAATCACCGTTTGTTTGACACCCGATTATGTTTTATCACCCGATTGTCACTCTTGGATGTCACCCAATGAGGTTAACACCGGTAACTCCCACTTGCGACCCGACACCCTAAATTGGACACCGAGATATTATTAGTATATATATAACGATATGTATATATTAATTATTACAAATTTACTATCACTATGTATATATGAGTATATATATACACGTATGACGACACCGTTTATGTATTACTGGTTTTCACGAACCGACACCAATACCGAAACTAATGTTACAAACGATCTAGTCACCGACACCAAAATCTTTGTTTGTGCCGTATATCACCATAAGCCCAATTATTTTTCATTCTTTTCTTTTGCCCCACTGTTGGGCCGAGCACCCTCACAAGCCCACCCAACTTCAATTTCCACTTATTATTCGTTTGGGCTTTGTTTCCCTCAAGCCCGTATGGATGTTTATCTTCTTTGCGTTTCATGCTACTCCAACGAACAAGGATTGTAAACCATGGTGACCACGCACGTTTCTTTCTTGGTTCCCTACCGCCTCGACACAAAGCTTACAACCTCCTTTGACTTTGCATCTTGAAACATTAAGCCACCCTATGAAGCCGTCAAACCATCGGGTATTCGTAATAACCACCTAGTAACCATTAACCGAGTAATGTCCCATGGGTCGAGTGTCTCATGTTGCCCCAACATACATACCACATGTGTTCTTAATACTATTTGTTTATTACCCTAGTAACCCAAGCTATGATTAAACTAATCAAAACAAGCCATCCTTGCTCCCTTTCTTCCCAACTCGACATGACTAAAGACCAAGAGCAAGGGACATGGTTGTCCAACCTCGAATGACAACAAGGAACATGTTTCACATGAACAAACACCCAACTGCTTATGCCTCCCCTATAAAAGCCACATTTAATGATCCTTCCTCACAAACTCACAAACTCACCAACAAAGAAAAACTACTACACTTCTCTTGTTGCTACGGTCGAACATTAGGGGAAGAACGAGAAGGAATTAGGGGAAGAAAAAGGAAAGTGTTGGGTTTTTACAAGGCTTGAACAAGGTTTTGGGATAAGGAGAAGCTCACGGACCTAGCCCTCACCTCGTACGCACGACCTCATCACCACCATCTTTGGTGTTGTAAGTCATCACTCCTCTTTTCAAATTCCACATTACCTAAATCATGCATTGCACATTTCACTCGTTAAACTAAGAACATTAAATCGCATGTTGTCTAAACTTAAACTAAATAATCACACAAGAGACTAATGCTTATGTACATGCCTCGACACCCCTAGGAAGGGGCTCACTATTTTGTTTTTACACGTACAACATGCATATATTATTCGACATACTAATTCCTTGGCTCCCACTTAATCGAACTAACCCGACATGCAAACTTTATACGATTTTACACCACGAGAACAAAGCCAAAACCAATCCTAGTCGAACGTTTTTTTTAACAAACCAAAACACCAATTGGGCCTAGAAAGGGCTAACGAGCCCATGTATATTTTTTCAAAGGATTTCGGTTTGGAAATTTAGAAAAAAGGACGAGATGTATAAGACTCTTGAAACTGTTTTTGAATGAGTTTATAAGTTGTAAAAGCCACTTTTAATTGTACCAAAAAGTTTGGCTTTCGAAAATTACATCAAGGACTATTTTTGCAAAAAATCCCACGTTAAGGGACTAAAACCGTCAAAATCACAAACTATCGAACTAACTTTGACAAAACCGAATTCTAATAAGAAGTTGAGGGTAGAAATGGTATTTTTTTTCAAAAGTTTGGGGAACAAAATGTAAAAAGTACAAAAAGGACCATATTGTAATTATTTTTAACCAAAGGGTAAAAAGGTGTAATTTTGTAAAGTTAAAGGTTAAATATGACAAACATATTTTATAATTAATTATTTCATATAATTTGATTTTTATATAAATACATATTTATTGTAACTTTAATATATATATATATATATATATATATATATATATATATATATATATATATATATATATATATATATATATATATATAACTTCACAAAAATATTTAATCATAAATATTTTTAAACGATATTATTTTACAACTAGTTAATATATATATATAGAACACAGGTTCGTAACAACGATACAAATAACTACGTGAAGTTATTTTGGAATATAATAAGACACCCGAACGGATATCACCGTACACGTGACATATCACATGTCGTTTACTACACAAATCTAAAACACCGATTACAATGTATTATTTTAGGTCGCAAGTCGGAGGAATTTCATTGCTAGTCATAGCAATACACCATCACTTTTGAGCACCGTTGTGATTACGCACCTTTTAGGTGAGTTCATGGTCCCACATTTTTAATTGTTTTTAAACCCCGTGGGGAGATACATGCTATAAATCGAACACAAGTATTTTCTGTATGCTGTTATCACCTGATATTGCCTAAGTTGACACATGTGCTACAAGTCCCTCATATCACGAACCTTAATCACTTGCGAGTGAGCGCGAATATAGTTGATAGATCTATTGGAATGGCAGCCCGCCTCTGTCAAGGTGATCACTTGGCAGGAGGTGTGCTATATTCGAGGTATTATGGAAATTTGGCACATTTCCTGTCACCGAGGGCCCCTTGTCATTTACATCCGCTGTGGTGTAGATGATTGTTATTATCTTTATGATATATCAAATCGATGTTAAGGCTTGCGTTTCGTGAGGCTTAGGAGCAATATTACACCAGTTTAGTCAAGACCTGTCTATCTTGGCTTGTTTATTTCAAATGCTTGACTTGTGTTCACACTATTACTATTTAAACTACTATGGATTCACTCAACCTTTGTGTTGACTTTTTAAGCATGTTTATCTCAGGAAATTAGCAAGCATGGCGGCACGGAGCTGGTAAAGGGCACAGGACCTCCCTTTGATTTCAATAATTATATCATTCTTTACAAACTCATCACTTCTTTTGCTAAACAATTAACATTTTGGAAAAATGTTTGTAACTCTGAATATTTGAGTTTTCATGGAATGATATTGACTACCTTTTGAATTGTTTTCTATGAGTATGACTGTGTACTAAACTGTAATGACCCCGATTAGACTTCCGCTGCTTAATCAATTTTCGGGGTGTTACAGATTGGCATCAGAGCCATGGTTATAGAGAACCAAATGATTTTTCAAAACATTGGACTATAACCTCACCGGATTTTTAAACAAACTATTTATCACCAAAGTGCCCTCCGTGCCAGCGCTTGCCAACGTTATGTTTTAAGATTTGATTTTAGCACCCATTGCATTTAGCTCACTATGACACTATGATCACTGTGCATGTAGCATTATGTAGACTAAATGACTTATATTACTGCTATTTTTGGGATATTACAGTACCATGTCGCCCCCGGTTATTATTTTGTCCGACAGTGACGACGTCATACCAGCATCATCCACTCACCCTACTATTGACTTATCTGATTATGACACCCATGACACCCGAGACACCCATGATTCTGACCATGAAACCCAACCTGTATCACCTGCTATACCATCTCCTGTTCCATCTGGAGACCCCTCTGCTGATACTGAGCCCTTTGAGGAGGGTGAGGTTGCTTCTACACCCATTGATTCTTTTGCTATTCAGCCTCTATTTCGTCCTGTTTGTGGACCCATGACACAGGGACAGTACCTTTATGATCAGTACCTGACATCTCAGCAGTTTCTTGCGGCTGATGATCGTCCTACACCACCTGCTAGTCACCACACCGGTTCAGATGCTGATGACGAGTCTTCTGACTCCGATACTTCTGACACTGCTGCTTCTATTCCACCACCATCCCCGCCTGCACCGATTCGTCGGCGCAAGCGAGTGAGGATTCTTGAGCCCTATGAGCCTGAGCCTTTCGGTGAGTTGTTTCGATATCATGAGGGAGACTATACCCGCAAATGCACGGCTCGAAAACGAGTCTGTATTTTGCCTGCTTCTACTGTTACACCACCTGTACCTACACCTGTATCATCACCCATATCTATATTACCACCTGTTTCTATGCCAGATCTGACACCTGTGGCATCACCAGCACCCCCACCATCACCTGTATCACCCCCACCTGAGCCACATCCGTCCATGTTGCCTACTTACACCGCACCCCACACCTCTGAGGTTTTGCCACCCATGCCACCACCTACAGTTTTCTACTCACAGACTACGACTGTACCGATACCATCACGTGCTACATCACCTGTACCATCACCTGCTCCTACCGAGACCCCCACCACACCCGACATTCATAGATTGGTTGATGCTCGTCGATGGTCGTTTTTGTTAGACTACATTCGTAGATGGAGATTGGTTGAGGGATCGCCTAGGGCTGCTGAGCTTGGAAATGGCTCTTCAGCGGTGTTACCGGTCACTGGAGAGCTGATACACCATACTATCCCTCTTTTGGCTGCTAGATTAGTGAGACATGAGGATCGTCTTGATGAGTTGTTGAGCGTTATTGAGGATATATCCTTGGAGAGGATAGAGTGTATGCAGGAGGAGGTCGAGAACCTCGTGGTATACAGGACATCATTAGAGATGGTATTTGAGATGATGGGGACAGAGATCGAGGAGGCACAGGCTACCATCACTGAGTTTGGTCATCGACTAGATGTTCAGAGGCACGAGATAGATGATTTGGGAGCGATTGCGGCCATCACACAGGAGATGATGGAGCATCAGACACAGGAGTTAGCCGCATCTAGTTCTACCATCCACACACTTTCAGCTACTATTGAGGAGATTCAGGCCCGTGAGAGATCCAGGGATATGGAGATGTTAGGGATGATCAGGATCATCAGAGAGCTGGAGAGGAGATCAGGAGGCGCACCTGGACCTTCATAGATCTATGACATGTCATTACTTACAGAGACATCTTAACTTGCCACTTGTGGCATTAATAATTGTTGTATCTTATTGTTTTGTAACAATGAATTCAAAAATTATTAAAACTTTATGTTGGTTACGATTGTAACGTATTGATATTGATTTATGATGTTCTAGTTGTTTGATCTTTTATTATGCTCCCATATTGAGATTCATTATAATTTCCATGTGTGTTGTTACATGTCGTGATGTTTATTTATGAATGATATGGTTTATGTTGATGTATGTATTTATGGTGTGGTTGTGATATGTACCTTGTGATGATCTCGACTATTATGAGTTTGGCTACACTATTTCTCTTGTTATTGATGTTTGGGATTTGTACTTATGCACTTGCGATTTTATAGAGTTATGGCCCCAAGGAAAACCGCTACTGCTACCTCGTCACCCGCTATGACCCAGGCTGCTATCAAAAAGTTGGTTGCCGACAGTGTTGCTGCAGCTTTAGAAGAGCAAGCTGCTGCAATGGCATGAACTAGTAGCAATAACCGAGCCACTGCTGAGAGCGAGTCCGCTGCGACTCAGAAGTGTACCTATAAGGACTTCATAGCTTGTAAACCATCTCACTTCAAAGGGACTGAAGGAGTGACAGAGCTCGCTCGATGGTTTGAGCGAACTGAGACTGTGTTTGTGAGGAGCGGTTGTGCCGCGGAAAGCCGAGTCTCGTTTGCTACTGGAACGTTGTTGGAAGACGCGTTGTCTTGGTGGAATGCAACTGCTCAGAAGATAGGTGTGGAAAAGGCCTATCAGATTACTTGGGCTGATTTTAAGGAGAAGATGTTGAAGAAGTTCTACCCTAGAGGCGAGATCAAGAAGTTAGAAGATGAGTTTCACATGTTGGTTGTGAAAGGAAATGATCTCAGGGCTTATGATAGGAGATTTCAGGAGCTTGCCACACTTTGCCCTTCAAAGGTTCCCGATTTGGAAAAGTTGTTGGAAAGGTACATTGAGGGATTACCCAGGAGCATTGAGGGAAACGTCACCTCGTCTAAGCCTCAATCTTTGGATGAAGCAATGTCCATTGCCCAAAGACTGCTAGACCGGGAGATTAAGCGTAACTCTGCTCAGGGGAACAACGATCACAAAAGGAAGTTTGATGATCGGAAGACAAGCAACAACAACAACAACAGCAGCAGCAACAACAACAACAACTGTAACCCCAACCGTAACTATCACCATGACAGAAACACCCACCACAACCAACAGAACCGACGACAGGAGGCTGTCAGAGCTTATGTCGCCGCACCAGTTAAGGATTCTAGGTATGTTGGACATCTCCCATTCTGTGATAAGTGTAAGATGCATCACAATGGACCCTGCTATGCTAAGTGCGGGAAGTGTTCAAGGGTTGGACATAAGACACAAGATTGCAAGGCGACAGGAGCTAACTTGCAACCCGTGGCTGTAGTATGCCATGCTTGTGGAGAGAAAGGACACTACAGGCGTCAGTGCCCTAACAAGGATAACAATGCACGTGGAAGAGCATACGTGCTGGGAGATGGAAATGTCCAGCAAGATCCGAACGTAGTCACGGGTACGTTCTTTCTAAACAACCACCTCGTTAAAGTTTTATTTGATTCCGGAGCCGATCAAAGTTTCGTATCTATTTCTCTTGCACCCCTGCTTAATATTACACCCACCCAACTAGACACAACATATGAGATTGAACTAGCTGATGGAAAGCTAGTAAGCAATAACACTATACTCCGAGGTTGCACCCTACGACTACTAGACACCCCATTTTACATTGACCTTATGCCTATTAGACTTGGTAGTTTCGACGTCGTTATAGGAATGGATTGGTTATCCAAGAACCGCGCTAAGATCATTTGTGACGAAAAGGTCGTTCACATTCCACTAAATAACGAAACCCTGATTGTTTGCGGAGAGCGAAGTAAGACACGTCTGAGCATCGTTTCTTGCGTCAAGGTTGTGAAGTACATCGAACGAGGATGTCAAGTCTTCTTGGCTCAAGTCACCGAGAAGGAGTCGGAAGAGAAGTGACTCGAGGATGTGCCAGTAGTCAGGAACTTTCCAGAAGTTTTTCCTGAGGACTTGCCTGGCCTTCCGCCGACTCGTCAAGTGGAATTTCAAATTGACTTGATGCCAGGAGCAGCACCCGTAGCACGAGCACCCTATAGGCTAGCACCGTTGGAAATGAAGGAGTTATCTGGACAATTGGAGGAATTGTCAGATAAAGGATTTATTCGCCCAAGTTCATCACCGTGGGGAGCCCCGGTGTTGTTTGTAAAGAAGAAGGATGGAACCTTCAGGATGTGTATCAATTATCGTGAGTTGAACAAGCTGACGGTTAAGAATCGATATCCGTTGCCAAGGATTGACGATTTGTTTGATCAACTACAAGGATCGAGTGTCTACTCGAAGATTGATTTGAGATCGGGTTATCACCAACTGAGAGTTAGGGAAGAATACATCCCTAAGACGGCTTTCAGGACAAGATATGGTCACTACGAATTCCATGTAATGCCATTCGGTCTAACAAATGCACCCACTGTATTTATGGACTTAATGAACCGAGTGTGCAAACCCTATTTGGATAAGTTTGTGATTGTATTCATCGATGATATCCTTATTTATTCACGTAGTAAGGAGGAGCACGCAGAACACTTGAAGGCGATACTAACACTGCTCAGAGAAGAGAAATTATACGCCAAATTTTCCAAGTGTGATTTTTGGATTGAGAAAGTACAATTTCTTGGGCATGTTATTGACAGTAAGGGTATTCATGTTGATCCCGCCAAGATCGAAGCTGTTAAATATTGGGCGTCACTAACGAGTCCTACTGAGATACGCCATTTTTTAGGTCTTGCCGGATATTATCGAAGGTTTATTGAAGGTTTTTCAAGGATTGCTAAGCCTTTGACTGAGTTAACACAGAAGAAGAAGAAGTTTGAATGGGGAGAGGAACAAGAATCGGCATTTCAGTTTTTGAAGCAGAAGCTTTGTGAAGCACCGATGTTAGCACTACCCGAAGGAAGTGAGGACTTCGTGGTATATTGTGACGCATCAATCCAAGGTTTGGGTGCCGTATTGATGCAAAGACTTAAAGTAATCGCTTACGCTTCTAGACAACTTAAACCCCATGAAGAGAACTACACGACTCATGATCTAGAATTAGGAGCGGTGGTATTCGCTCTTAAGATCTGGAGACACTACCTTTATGGAACCAAGTGTACGGTTTTCACCGATCACAAGAGTCTTCAGCACATTTTGGATCAAAAGGAGTTGAACATGAGGCAACGTCGATGGCTAGAGTTACTAAGTGACTATGATTGTGAGATCCATTATCACCCGGGGAAGGCAAACGTTGTAGCAGATGCCTTGAGTCGAAAGGAACGACTTAGACCCCTCAGAGTTAGGTCATTGGGTATGACAATTAGATCACCACTGCCGTCTCAAATTCTTGAAGTTCAAGCTGAGGCCCTTAAGGAAGAGAATAGACCGCACGAGAAGATTTACGGCATGCCAGAAAGCACGAATGGATTTGTCAAGAAACCAGATGGAAGGTTGTGTTTCAAGGACAGAAGTTGGATTCCATTGTATGGAGGAGTACGAGACCTCATCATGCATGAGTCTCATAAGTCTAAATATTCCATTCATCCCGGTTCGGACAAGATGTATCAAGATCTAAAGAAGTTGTATTGGTGGCCAAACATGAAAGCTGACATTGCAGAGTATGTCGGTAAGTGTTTGACCTGCTCAAGAGTAAAGGCTGAACATAAAAAACCATCCGGTCTTTTGATTCAACCCGAGCTACCAATGTGGAAATGGGAAAGGATTACAATGGACTTCATTACAAAATTACCCCAAGACAACGAGTGGGTTGGACACTATTTGGGTTATTGTCGATCGTCTCACGAAGTCAGCGCACTTCTTACCAATCAAAGAGACTGATGATATGGACGTTCTTGCACGTTTGTACCTTAAGGAGATAGTTTCCCGGCATGGAGTGCCGATTTCTATTATCTCCGACCGAGACAGCCGTTTCACGTCTAACTTTTGGCGATCTTTACAGAAAGCCTTGGGAACTAAGTTAGATATGAGTACAGCTTACCATCCACAGACTGGTGGTCAAAGTGAAAGGACTATACAGACCCTAGAAGACATGCTTAGGGCATGTGTGATTGATTTTGGAAAAGGCTGGGATAAACACCTACCGTTAGCAGAATTTTCATATAACAACAGTTATCACGCTAGCATTAAGGCTGCACCGTTTGAAGCACTTTATGGAAGAAAGTGTAGATCACCAGTTTGTTGGGCTGAGATTGGAGATGTACAACTCTCAGGTCCCGAGTTGATTCTTGAAACCACTGAGAAAATAGTAAAGATTAGACAACGATTACAAGCCGCTAGGGATCGGCAAAAGAGTTATGCCGATGTGCGAAGGAAACCAATAGAATTTCAAGTTGGAGACAAGGTCATGCTTAAGGTATCACCTTGGAAAGGAATGATTAGGTTTGGAAAACGTGGAAAGCTAAACCCAAGATACGTTGGACCCTTCGAGATCATTGAAAGGATCGGTCCCGTGGCATACAAACTTGAATTACCTGAGGAACTCAGTAGAGTGCACAACACCTTCCACGTGTCAAATTTGAAAAAGTGTTTATCGGATGAGACACTTGTGATTCCATTGAAAGAGATCAGAATCGATGATAAGTTGAACTTTATTGAGGAACCCGTTGAGATTATGGATAGGGAGGTCAAACGACTTAAGCATAGTCGCATTCCCATTGTTAAGGTCAGATGAAACTCTAAGAGAGGACCCGAGTACACATGGGAGCGCGAGGATCAAATGCGTGCCAAATACCCACAACTATTTGATGAGACAACCCCGAGCACTGATTCAACTTTGGATTCCGGGACGAATTCAATCTAACGGGTGGGTACTGTAATACACCGTAAAAATGGACCAAGCCTGTACGTACTGAAATAGAACGCACCGCACCTAATGTTATCCAGCAACAATATTGCTTCAAAGACCGGCGGAAACCTGTAACAACCATTAAAATCAATAAACTAACCACTCATTTAATAAATCAAATACTTGATGTTTAGCAAAGCTAATCCATTTGAAAGAAAGTAAAGAACATACTTAAAAAGACAGCCAAGAAGCTGCCCACAAACTCATGAAGCCTATGTGAAGTTAAAATATGATGAACTCAAGAGATGATTAATCCTATTACCTTTTTGAAATGTGTAGGTGCAATGAGTTGGTGATCAACCTAAGGAACAACTGCATGGAACATGACGACACCATAACGACACATCTTGTTACACAATGTAAAAGCTGCAATCCATGTAGAGCTCCATAAATAGTGGTTCACCGAATTACGAATTATCCAATCTAAAAACTGATAATACATAAATATACCACAAATTCCAAGTTGGTAAAACTGTAATTGAAACACACCTTGATATTTTCATAAATTGGCCTTCCTTTTCGATGAATATGTAACTTATATGCCGCGCTATATTGTACTACAGCTGCACAAAGAAGAAATGGAATAAGAAACCAAATTTATCAATGAATATGTTAAAATTGAGCAGCATGTGCCCATCACTCCAGCGATGGAACCAACATTGAAATGGCATTCGTTAATCAGCACGACAAAATGATGGTCCACATAACACCAGAAATATTTTCAACCTTTTCCAGGTTTACTAAACCTACCTTTCGAGTTGTAATGCAATTTCTACTCGAAACTCAAATAAGCAATATGTTAACCTCTGGTAATCAACGGCTTTATTAGCATGACTAATTTCACTACTTGAAAAAAAAAATATGAAAACGGAATACCTTCTCTATTACCAGGTAAACTGATACAATTATCTACAACTTCATGAATAACACCATAAAATTTAGTAAATTAAAAATTGGCGTTCAGGTTAATCCGCAATAACTTTTTCATCCATCACTATTAATGGGTTATATACGACCACTAATAGTAAACTGTTACAATTAGCTACAACTTCATGAATAACACCATAATCCAAATTAACCTCCCGAATGTATGATATATGTTCAATTATCTATTCTATCCTTATGCATATGAACGTTTTTGAATGAAAAAATGAGCTTAATATTTCGTTCTATAAAAATGGTGCCATTTTCTCGACTACAAAACTTAGGGGCAAAAGACAAATTAAGCTTAGCCAAACAGCCCCGAAATAACTTGAAGCACGAACAGTCAAATTGTATTGTTTCCGAAAGAGGTGCTATAGTAGTGGCTTTTTTAGCATGTCGATATCTCATTCTAGCGACACCAAAATAAAGCCGCATTTACATAAATACTTCAAAATAAGGCTGTAAAAGGTAAAAAAAAGAAATTTACCCATTTTAACGCACCCATCCCACTCGTTCAATAAAATTTTGTATAAGTGTACCCAGTAGTATATTAGGCACTTAACTATATATGACTTACAGTGGCCCTGAAGGAGTTCAAGGTATAATTTTGAGCTACGCCTTCCAGTGTAGCCCCTAGAATCCATGATCGGAGCATGCAAAACGTCGATATCCATTGGTTTCTGATTAAGGAATCCCCCACAAACAACAGCCTTTTACCTCTTAGTGTCTCTATGTAATACACCGTAAAATCCCAGGTCATTTATTAATGCTAATTATCAACACTATTCTAAACTAAGCCATTTTTGCGGGCTAATTTGAAAATTCTATATGACACACTGTTTATTTGACACCCGATTCTTTTAATCACCATTTGTTTGACACCCGATTATGTTTTATCACCCGATTGTCACTCTTGGATGTCACCCAATGAGGTTAACACTGGTAACTCCCACTTGCGACCCGACACCCTAAATTGGACACCGAGATATTATTAGTATATATATAACGATATGTATATATTAATTATTACAAATTTACTATCACTATGTATATATTAGTATATATATACACGTATGACGACACCGTTTATGTATTACTGGTTTTCACGAACCGACACCAATACCGAAACTAATGTTACAAACGATCTAGTCACCGACACCAAAATCTTTGTTTGGGCCGTATATCACCATAAGCCCAATTATTTTTCATTCTTTTCTTTTGCCCCACTGTTGGGCCGAGCACCCTCACAAGCCCACCCAACTTCAATTTCCACTTATTATTCGTTTGGGCTTTGTTTCCCTCAAGCCCGTATGGATGTTTATCTTCTTTGCATTTCATGCTACTCCAACGAACAAGGATTGTAAACCATGGTGACCACGCACGTTTCTTTCTTGGTTCCCTACCGCCTCGACACAATGCTTACAACCTCCTTTGACTTTGCATCTTGAAACATTAAGCCACCCTATGAAGCCGTCAAACCATCGGGTATTCGTAATAACCACCTAGTAACCATTAACTGAGTAATGTCCCATGGGTCGAGTGTCTCATGTTGCCCCAACATACATACTACATGTGTTCTTAATACTATTTGTTTATTACCCTAGTAACCCAAGCTATGATTAAACTAATCAAAACAAGCCATCCTTGCTCCCTTTCTTCCTAACTCGACATGACTAAAGACCAAGAGCAAGGGACATGGTTGTCCAACCTCGAATGACAACAAGGAACATGTTTCACATGAACAAACACCCAACTGCTTATGCCTCCCCTATAAAAGCCACATTTAATGATCCTTCCTCACAAACTCACAAACTCACCAACAAAGAAAAACTACTACACTTCTCTTGTTGCTACGGTCGAACATTAGGGGAAGAACGAGAAGGAATCAGGGGAAGAAAAAGGAAAGTGTTGGGTTTTTACAAGGCTTGAACAAGGTTTTGGGATAAGGAGAAGCTCACGGACCTAGCTCTCACGTCGTACGCACGACCTCATCACCACCATCTTTGGTGTTGTAAGTCATCACTCCTCTTTTCAAATTCCACATTACCTAAATCATGCATTGCACATTTCACTCGTTAAACTAAGAACATTAAATCGCATGTTGTCTAAACTTATACTAAATAATCACACAAGAGACTAATTCTTATGTACATGCCTCGACACCCCTAGGAAGGGGCTCACTATTTTGTTTTTACACGTACAACATGCATATATTATTCGACATACTAATTCCTTGGCTCCCACTTAATCGAACTAACCCGACATGCAAACTTTATATGATTTTACACCACGAGAACAAAGCCAAAACCAATCCTAGTCGAACGTTTTTTTTTAACAAACCAAAACACCAATTGGGCCTAGAAAGGGCTAACGAGCCCATGTATATTTTTTCAAAGGATTTCGGTTTGGAAATTTAGAAAAAAGGACGAGATGTATAAGACTCTTGAAACTGTTTTTGAATGAGTTTATAAGTTGTAAAAGCCACTTTTAATTGTACCAAAAAGTTTGGCTTTCGAAAATTACATCAAGGACTATTTTTGCAAAAAGTCCCACGTTAAGGGACTAAAACCGTCAAAATCACAAACTATCAAACTAACTTTGACAAAACCGAATTCTAATAAGAAGTTGAGGGTAGAAATGGTATTTTTTTCAAAAGTTTGGGGAACAAAATGTAAAAAGTACAAAAAGGACCATATTGTAATTATTTTTAACCAAAGGGTAAAAAGGTGTAATTTTGTAAAGTTAAAGGTTAAATATGACAAACATATTTTATAATTAATTATTTCATATAATTTGATTTTTATATAAATACATATTTATTGTAACTTTATATATATATATATATATATATATATATATATATATATATATATATATATATATATATATATATATATATATATATATATATATATATATATATAACTTCACAAAAATATTTAATCATAAATACTTTTAAACGATATTATTTTACAACTAGTTAATATATATATATATATATATAGAACACCGGTTCGTAACAACGATACAAATAACTACGTGAAGTTATTTTGGAATATAATAAGACACCCGAACGGATATCACCGTACACGTGACATATCACATGTCATTTACTACACAAATCTAAAACACCGATTACAATGTATTATTTTAGGTCGCAAGTCGGAGGAATTTCATTGCTAGTCATAGCAATACACCATCACTTTTGAGCACCGTTGTGATTACGCACCTTTCAGGTGAGTTCATGGTCCCACATTTTTAATTGTTTTTAAACCCCGTGGGGAGATACATGCTATAAATCGAACACAAGTATTTTCTGTATGCTGTTATCACCTGATATTGCCTAAGTTGACACCTGTGCTACAAGTCCCTCATATCACGAACCTTAATCACTTGCGAGTGAGCGCGAATATAGTTGATAGATCTATTGGAATGGTAGCCCGCCTCTGTCAAGGTGATCACTTGGCAGGAGGTGTGCTATATTCGAGGTATTATGGAAATTTGGCACATTTCCTGTCACCGAGGGCCCCTTGTCATTTACATCTGTTGTGGTGTAGATGATTGTTATTATCTTTATGATATGTCAAATCGATGTTAAGGCTTGCGTTTCGTGAGGCTTAGGAGCAATATTACACCAGTTTAGTCAAGACCTGTCTATCTTGGCTTGTTTATTTCAAATGCTTGACTTGTGTTCACACTATTACTATTTAAACTACTATGGATTCACTCAACCTTTGTGTTGACTTTTTAAGCATGTTTATCTCAGGAAATTAGCAAGCATGGCGGCACGGAGCTGGCAAAGGGCACAGGACCTCCCTGTGATTTCAATAATTATATCATTCTTTACAAACTCATCACTTCTTTTGCTAAACAATTAACATTTTGGAAAAATGTTTGTAACTCTGAATATTTGAGTTTTCATGGAATGATATTGACTACCTTTTGAATTGTTTTCTATGAGTATGACTGTGTACTAAACTGTAATGACCCCGATTAGACTTCCGCTGCTTAATCAATTTTCGGGGTGTTACACTCTAGTATTGATTTCCCGTCAAAACTGCACAACAAAAAGAACCGAGAAAAAACTAGCATCAATATTTGAAGGCAATCATGGACAGCACGTTAGTCATTTATAATGAAATGGGAAAAACAGTTTTACCTGTTAACATTAACCCGATCCATTGTAAAAGTTGCCGCCTGATAAATCTGAACGAAGCTTCTCCAAAGGATAAGATAGTCGAATGTTACTTCCATCCCTTAAAAGTGCGTATCCAAATACTCTATGGGCATAAAGTACTAAGTAACTGTTCAATGCTGTAAAGATTATTACTTTTCGTACCTTCAAACCCGATATCTATCCTACAGTCCAAATCGTTACCATATAAATTATTTTCACCACCTAAGATCTACATATCTGACCTTTCTATAACATGTGCACATCAGTTGTGTTTTACACAACTGATGATAGTATTTGGGATTGCTTATCGAAACTATTTATAATTAAAATATTTTAAGCGACTTTTTTTAAAGCAAATTTACAAAATACGTTTGGTCCACCCCAAATTAGGAAGTTGAAATTTGACAATCAGCTTTAATATTCAAGTCCACCAACGTCAAGTGCTTCAGAACCGTACCGCTACTGTCGAGTGCTCCTTTCACCACAGTAAATGATTCAGGAGGACTTACTTTCTGTAAAGTGTAATTTGATGATATCAGGATTGCAATTTCAGAGAACATCATTCATCAATATTAAAGTATACATTAAAGCGAACATGCACCTTTTAGTTAAGAAGCAACATATGGAGCAAAATGATGCTGATCTTCACCCAATATATACCACCCAACTTCACTGTTCAAATAAAGAAAATTAATATACGACGTGTTCATGTAATATGAATAATGCTGAAATAAATAGCAAATATAACCTTGGTCCATGATGGAACACTTGCTCGTATATCAGGCAATCCACTATTGACCATTCTGATTCTGGTCTCCAAACCGACTCATTTTAGCCCACAAATGGAACCATGTCATCCACTATTTCATCTCTGAAAGCCGCAAGCAATCAATTTTCTGTGAGCAGAATTATAGTGCATGGAGGGTCAAAAGGGATTTTGAATCAGCTCATTTGATCCGCTCACTCTCTTATTTGAATTTGTATAAGCTTATAAGCTAACTTTTTTCGTTATGAAAAAGCTTATCAAATTTGACTTATGTACTTATTCAAGTGCAAAAGCTCAATCTAATAACTTTTAAAACAAAAAAAAAAATAAAAATAACAAAATAAAAAAAAAATAGGTCATAAGCTTTGCCAAACACAAATCAGCTGGTAAGCCGGTAAAATAAGCTCATCCAAACAGCCCCTTAATCAGATCATAAACAAATGTTCACCAGCCCAGTCTACGCAATATCCGTCGTTGCAACAATTCCTGCGATTCCAACAAATAGTGTAAATGAAACTGTATCACAAAATTAGACACGGAAATAAAAATGGAATGGAAACATTACTTATCTTATGTATTGTTTAAAAAATTTCCCACCTTTGAAAGCACACTGTCGACAAATTGCATACAAAGCATCGTCCTGTCATATTTGAAAGCACACGTCTGGAATGGAAACATACTTCAATTGTAATGTTAAGTAGTATGTGAGCTTGTAATTAGTCCCGTAACATGAATGATCAAAGGGTTGAATTCCGATCCAACCTTTTTATAGACATTAAGCCCCTGTAAAAAATATATAGGAATGTGAGTAGATGCCAACCCTCGCCTTCCATAATCTCACTTTTCATACCATCATCAAGTGATCGGATTATTTCCCAAAATACAGCTGATATTTGTTCATTTAATATACTCCTGCAATTCAAAATAGGTACCAAAATAAATTTGACTACTTTGTGCTTGAAAAAAATGTACATCAAGAGAATCAGACATTTTGCTGTGAATCCAAACAAAATTGACTACCCAATATAACAAATGTTAATTTATGCATAAAGTTGGAAGCATATCAAAATCAGAATACCATGACATACCATTGAACAAACTATGACAACAACAACAACAACGTAAAAAGTCAACTGGGTATCTAACATAACGGGGCGTTTGGTATTGCTTATAATACTTCTAAAGTGTTGACTTTTTAGCGAAGCTTTTGCGTTTCATTCAAGCCTGTTGAAAAATGGATTTCACACATTAAAGCCTTGATTAAGGCAATAAAGACATATAAAATATATACAGACCTGTGGAGTTGCTGGAAGCATGTAAAGGCTATTGTCGGGAATTCGATAAAAATAGATACTTCATTATCGATAAGATGTTTTGAATTGTTTGATATTTCAAAGAGAAGTAAATACATGTGGATCTGAACGAAGCATGGTTGCAAAAGAAACAAATAGTCAGGTGCATATCCCTAAAATTAAATCAGATATACACTTATTCATAAGCACTCACAACTGCCTTTATGGTCTCAAATAAGGAACCCCAAACACCAATAGCTGCAATAAAATGGATCTGGTCATCTAAACATCATTTTACATATGAATCACTTATAATCAAACCTGATGATTCATAAAAAAAATCAACTTAACTACATCTTTTGAACCATCGCCCTTTGCCATTGTTGCCACCACTTTTATTGTCCTCAACACGGCCACTGCTACTGCCACCTCCCACCTTGATAATGTATATTTTCATCAAACTTTAAGGATTAGTTTTGTATTCTAGGCGTACATAAATAAATTGGATCCACATCTATATAATGTGAAAAAAAGAGTACCTCATCGCCCATCTCACGCAAATATATAATGCAACCGGTTCTCCGTGACCATGATAAGTTGCAACACTGACTCGTTTACTTTTCTACCTCTGTCATAGTTAAACAAAATGGCGAAATATAACCAACATCATTCATAAAAGCAATATAATACATGCATATTAGATCACAGAATCAACAAATACCATCTTAGCTTCATAATCATTTCATCAAACATATGGTGTGCATAATCAAACACAAGAATAAACCATATCATAAAAACATATATTTACCTTCAAAGTTGCTTGACTAAAATGTATACTTCATTGGCCTTTGATTGCTAAAACTTCAAGCAGTAGAAACACATCAAACGATGAATCATACCATGAATCATTGAAATCTTTTTTTTTTTTTGCTAATAAGGTTTGATTATTCGAATGAAAAGAATGATTTAAATGAAGATTAAAGATCAAACATACCTCACAATGATCGTGGATAGTTTTCTGTCATTCACCAAATCGTGTGATGGTAGTGTGAATAGTGTAGCCATGCTTGTGAGTTTAAACTCTTCCATGGTTTCCTGTGATATTTTGAAAATCAAAAATCAAACCCAAAAATAATCGAGATAAACCCAAAAATCAAACCCAATGTTCTTTTAAATTCGACAATAAACTGATACTGAATCCGCGCATTTAAAGCCATCTAAACATAAAAAATTAACGAAAAAAAAAAACTACCTTGAATCTTTAGCAATATGAATCTTTTTCAAAACATATCTACATTTTAGTCAGACATTGTCACAAACACTTCCCTGAAACATATATTAATGTAGAAATCAGAATATTAGCAACTTTTAATCGATATTAAGAAAAATATTCATATGAAATCATCAAAAGATAATAAAATCCCATCCAATTCTAAATTCATTTAGAGTTCAAAAGATTGAGAAACATGCCTTTATAAACACAGCCATATCAATACAATTAGTTTCATGAAAAAAGACAATTAATTTATTCATGGTAACATTATAAGAAGATTAAAAACAATTATTACCTTCTGTGATGATCAATTGCAGAGATGATGGATTGACCCAAAATCAATCCCGTCTTTATACAATTTTTCAGTTTACATCTAGGAGACAAAATCACCGTATTCTGAATATAAAATCAAAAAACAAAGCGAGTAATCAATCTTCTAAAAACAAATCAAAAATACATTATATAACAAACACAAAAGTAGGTTATTACCTTCATTTAGTCATAATCAATCTTCTAAAGACCTTAATTTTATCGAATTGAAAACAATTACTTTGGTAATCAAAACCCTAAATGGTATATGTGGTTTAAGGTTTAGGTTTGAATGGTTTAGTGATTCATTGTATTCAAAAATTGTGAGAGAAATATGGAAAGGTGCGATTCAGTTTCAAATAAACCGTGATTTTTGTGCTATGATTTTGAAATTGAAAACGGTTCATATTGATTAATAGTGAGTGAATTAAGGAAAGCGGATAATTGGTAAAAAGGAGTTGCAGAAATTTTAGGGGAGAAAACGTGTAGTTTAAATGGTTGGTCAAATGTTCCTCACATATAGTTTCAATGGCTTATGGATTTTGTTTTTCAAGTTGTATCACAAAAACCACTTTGGTCTAGTGGTTGGATTGTTGTTTGTTTAGATGGGAGACCAGGGTTCGATTCTCACTTGTGTCAAATTTTTTAGATAAAGGTCCATATCGAGCTGCCACGTGGAGCTGCCAGCATGGACAAACGTGATGACTGGGCATATGACTCATATTATCCAGTCAGCACTCTCATGAGTACAGATTATGATGCATCATGTGCAAGTCGAAACTTGTCTCATATATATGTAAAGATACTATAAAGGAAAAATTAAAAAAATGAAAAGTGAAAACTTAAATCTAATTTAGGAAACTAATTTATTCTTTTACTTATATAGAAGGCGGGAAACTAATTTACTAAACTTAAAACTAATATATCTCATTTCTTAAGTATTAAAATTAGCTATTAAAATTTATTTTTGTACTTAAAATCATTATACGTTATAATAAATTTACAGTTACATTTTGATTTTTTTACGTTGTATAAATAAATGTTATACGAAACACCTAACTAAAATATCACAACCATAATGTGCCGTGATAAAATCTCGTTGCTATACAATCTATTGTAGTAAGATGCTCTTTTGACATATGAATTGAATCACAAAAACGCGCCTGCTTACTGTCTTAGATATTTAGCTTTACTAGACGAGTACCCGTGCATAGCAATGAGATTTTATAGCGGCAGATAGTTGTAGCGATAAAAAAATTTTATGGTTTATAAAACATAATGTTTTGAAACCCGGTTCGATCCGGCCGGTTCCACCGGTTGAACCGATTCAGATCGAAAAAACAGGACAAATAAAACCGGTTTTTATATTTTCGAAACCCGGTTAGATCCAAAAATTGGTTTTGTATATTTTCCCCGAAAATTAATAAAATATATTTTTCCCGAAAATTTGTTTTTGTATATTACTCATTTAACATTTTGTAAAAATTTAACATTTCATATATTGCATTAATTGCATTAAATATTTAATAATTTCTTTACTCATTTTTCAACAATTCAACAAAGTTAAAAATTCAAGTTTGACAATTTTTTCTTTTATGTAATAAAGGTAGGAGAAAAGTTCAATACGAAACAACATTTATCTAAAGAACAAATAACAAGATCCTAACCATCCCATCTTTTTTAAATCCAATGGTGTAGATTAATTGTTATTTTAATATAATTACTTATAGTAGGGCATTTTTGGAATATCAATTACTCATTTTATTCCACCTTCATTTCACACACACACTATCCTTTACTCTCACCAATAATGTTTTCCCCAAACTACAAACCCTAACCGCCCAATTCAAAATTGATCAAAATTAGTGCTAAACAATGAACATTCGAGACGAAATAGCACAATCAAAACATGATCCGGTGCTCCAATCGTTCTTCGTTGCCACTTACCGATCAAAATCAGCCTCATAATATGGCAGGGGTGACGGGATTCGTGGCGGCCGGATCCGTGGTGGCCAGATCTGTGGTGGTTGGATTCGTGGCAGTCGGATTCGTGGTAGCTGGATCCGTGGTGGCAGGATCTGTGGTTAATCGTTTTTTGGTCTATAGGTTCATGTTGGGGTTGAGTCGTTTGATAAAAGAGTTGAATTTTGTAATTGAAAGTAGAAACTCTTATAGTTCTAACAAACGTGGTGGTCGGATCTGTGTTGTTTTGTCCTTTGCTGATTCTCCTGTTCGCTAGTGGTACCCAATTCTCAGTGGGCGTGGAATTTACCTCATATTATAATTCTTCATGAATTTATTGAAGTTTTCTAATATGAAATCACATGTGTCAGCCAACAATAGTCAAAAGTCAAGAATGAATATATGTTTGCGTCAGTGATTGGTAGGAATGTGATTTGTTTAATTCATTATTTAAAGATTTTGAATGTGAGAAATGGGTTTAGTTTTTTTTAGTGTAGTATATATTTTTTTGTGATGCATCAAATAATCTCATGGGATACATAATGAATCTCTTGAGATTAATAATAAATCCCATGTGATTTCATACAGAATCCCATGGGATTCACAATGAATCCCATGGGATGCACCAAAGAATCCCATGGGATTCATACTGAATCCTTTGTGATTTATTGTCTTTTTACGAATCTCGTTGAATTTTCTGGACGGAAATTTTGAAAAAACAATCGTCTTTTTACGAATCCAATTGGATTTTTACGAATCCATGGGATTTTTACGAATCCCATGGGATTTTTCCATACGGAAATTTTGAAAAAAAAATGATCTTTTTACGAATCCTGTGGGATTTCTTTACGAATCCCTTGGGATTTTTCTGAACGGAAATTTTGAAAAAAAATCGTTTTTTTACGAATCCCATTGGATTTTTTAAGAATCCCGTGGGATTTTTCTAAACGGAATTTTGAAAAAAAAAGTTCGTCGAAAGTATATAACAATGCATATCTATAAAAAGGTAATTTTTTTCTCGTCGCGATGGTGTATTTTTCGTAGCTTGAAGACTTACCGTTTGCAAAATATGTTATATTTCAAAAAAAAAAAAAAATGGAAAGTGAGTTTTTATATTAAATGAGCTAAAATGTCAATTTTGCCCTTCCTTTATTATTTTTTTGATTTGATCTTAGCCATTAGATGAAAGGTGAATAGATGGTTGAGATTGACTTATTTGTTTTTTAAGTGATACTTGTTTTGCATATATCTCACCTCATAAATGTAGTCATATATATATATGCATTGAAAAAAAAAAAAAAAAAAAAAAAAAAAAAAAAAAAAAAAAAAAAGCCTACTTAGTGTCTTAGGCCTTTTTCACACATTTATTAGTATTCCAAGCCTTCTTTGCTCATACTCGTATATCCCAAAAAAGTAAACTAATAGTACCACCTTAAATAAACTTACATAACAAAAGTTAACAAAAATTGGGGATCTAAAAAAAAAGAAGAAAGATGCTCGGAGAACAAAACAAAGGAGGCTCCGGCGAGAGAGGGGTGGGTGTTTTTAAAGGGTGGTTGCCCCTCTCTTGCCACAACATTATTTATATCAAATCTTGTTGAGCCCATGACTTTATCCCCAAATTTTTATAAAAATCAACCCTTTTGAAATGAAAATGAAAACAACAAAGAAACCACCAATTTTAGCATATATCCCTTCGTCTTACGTCTTACTATCTTTCTTTCTCTCTCTCTCTAGAATTGAAAGATTGGGAAATTTGCATTTCTGTAATTCAATATGACACTTATTTCCAACAGTGTTTGGTTTTTTGGATATTTTTTTAGTGTGTTGTTTGAAAGATGGCAATGATGATTAATTTCTGTAAGGATTGTTTTAATCCGAGCATCTTAACAATCAGGCAGTTGGGTGATATTCGACCCGTATCTTGGCAGGGCAATCCGGATGGTATTTGAAAAAATGCAACCGGTGTTTGCAACCATGGCGGTGTTTGATCCCCTTTTGTCTCACTTCTAACTTACAGATCTGAGCCTCATTTTTCCTTAATGAAATTATCCGTTGCTTAGTTATTGATTACTCAGCATTAATTTAAGGGGTGTTTGTTCCGGCTTATATAGCTGGTTATGTCTTATTTGGTTTTGGGCCTGTGCTGTTTCTTTTTTTAGTCTAGTTGGATATGGTTTCTTAGTGGACAATGTGCATATCTGTAATAAGATTGGGATGAATAATGGTTGTTTCTTTTTTCACTGAATTTATGAGATCAAATGACCATTTTAACCTTCTTCCCCAAATTTTGAAAATACCCATATCCATCCACATATAATCAAGTTATAACCTAAAACCAAAATAAAAACATAACAAGTTCATGACCCAAAAATTAAATAACAATAATTAAGCCTTCGAAAGTTTAGTTTCTCTTCACTAGTCAAAATTTTGTCCACTTTATGCTTTTTTAAACAATTTAACGCAACTTTGATTGAAAAGAGAGAACTACAAAGTACTGTACAAGGTTATATTTGTCTAATATTATTATATTATTATGTTGTTGTATCTGAATTGGGAAAAGCAACTTTTTATTGTCCTCCAAACCCAGAGCCTAATCTAGAATAAGTGAAAAAGGAAACGCACAAAATTTCCATTTGAGTTTAGACCTGTTTACAATGGGGCCATTAAGTTAAAAAGAAACAACACTTTTCATAAGCTTACTTTTGGTTGCTTTTGAAACTTTTCGGCATATAGAAGTTTACAAACTTTCCGGCGTTTATTATGTCATAGTAAAGAGATATAAGTTGAAAAGTTTCAAAACAAGCCACAAAAAGTGAGCTTATGAAACATAAGCTCAAAACTAAAGAAGCCATAAGCCGACTATATAGCCGAAACAAACATCCCTTTAGTTTTGATTATCAAGGTTTTCTAGAAATATGCCCTCGTCTCAAAATAAATGTCTCTCGAAAAAAAAATACACAATCTAAGAAAAATGTCTTTAGTACTGTTTTCTTTATTTTATTTTTTACAAAATAATAGTTTTAACTTTAACCAATTAATTCATGTCTTAATAATAATAATTTTAATCAAAGAAAATATGATAAACTCGATCAAACTTCTTTATCTATATTTAGTAACGGATAATTAAATTAAGACATCTTAAAATGACAATGTGGAATATTAATTTGAGACAGCGTAATACTTTAGTGTATTTGAGAGATTGCTAATTGTTATCAAAACATAATATTTCATGAATGATGTTATAAGAACCGGTTAGGTTTTTGACATACTTTAACAAACTCATTTAGTCACATTAAATGGCTTGTTGCTTATGGGGTTAGGTTGTTATTAGGTGTTAGGTTTTTTAGGCGTCCGCGTCTCTTTGTTGCATTGCTTTTGTGCTTTGGTTTTTGGTGTCTTGTTTTTGCTTTGCCTTAGTTTTAGGTATCGTGTGTTGCTTTGCATTGCTATGTGCTGCTCAATTAGGTTTGCCTTCTTTTCTTGCCCCTTCTTTATGGTTTTTGGTGTCTCCCTTTTGCTTTGCCTTAGCTTTAGGCCTCGCGCGTTGCTTTCACTTTGCGTTGTGTTGCTCCCTTAGGTTTGTATGCTTTTCTTAAGACCTTGGCTCTTTGTTTCGTTTGTGTAAGATCCTAAAATCCGTAATAACATTTTATTTGAAAATTGAACTTAATCTAAATCTAATTAATAAGAAAATAATCTTAAACCTTATGACATAAAATATGTGTATTATTTTAAATTTTATCCTAAATACAAAATAACGATCTATCCTAACTTAGCTACAACAAATGCCCCATTTCCTTGTCCTAAACATTCTATGCGTTACCCTTGTCCCAAAAATTCTACACGTCTAATTAATGTGATGATAAGAACCGAAAATTTGATGAATGAGGGCATCTACTATGGTAGTTTATGAAAAGGTTTATAAAATGTTGAAGAGGTTTAAAAACTTATACACCATAGTGAGCATCTATTTCAAGCTTATGTGTCATGAATAGGTCTAGGATATTGAACCTTTTTTATAATTTAATGCTTTCGATTACGTGTGAAGTTTATAGCACTTGAAAAGGTTTATAATATAGTGGGGATAGGTTTATAAAACAAAAAGGTTTATAATTTAATGTCATAACACAAGTATAAACCTTTTAAAATGTTTATCATAGTTATAAATATATGATGATATCTAGTTTCCTAAAAACCTTGAACTACTTGCCTTAGTATTTTACTCGGTTTCTCATTCTACACACGTTATTCCTTGTCACACTTTAAACCATATAACGCCATCTCCCTCCTCTCCTCACACCGAACCAAAAATAAACAGAATACACACATATCCTCTCTAGTTTGGCTGCCAAGGAGAAGAAACGAAGCAAGAGTTTGGTGACCAAGAAGTTGTGCCATTCATTGAGGTGTTGTTGTGATTGATTCAAGCTTGTCCACGTCCTTGATCTTTTCTTCTATTCAGCCTCACTAAGGTTATCACGCTATATGTTTGTATTTCGATGGAGTACTATATCACATAAAATCACATCTAGCTTAAAATGTATACACCATATGTGAAGGAGTTTTGATCGTGAAAGCTTAGGGTTCGAAGGGTGTTTTATTCGTGGCTTGGTTCGATCGTGATTACTTCTCTTGTTCTTGTTTCCTACGTAAAACCGATCCAAGGTAAACCTTAATCTCCGTCTTGATGTTCTCATTTTTTTCGACTAAACATAGTTCGCGTATAATAAACGTATATTACATGTCACATAAAAGCTAATATGAATCGTATGATATATATATATGTATGTATGTATACAATTTGGATGGCACATGAAATAAGAGAACTTGTCGCATGAAATGATAAAATACTGGATACTACGCATGTCTATTCTTGTTTTCTGTTTTCCTTTTTAATTCATAATCATGCACACTCCTATATACGTATGTCTGGTCATGTAAATGATCTTTTGTCTAATCTCTAATATACTACTAACTACTAGACATGGATAGAAACTCAAGTAAATAAATATGGAGCGCTTAAACTAGAAACCCCTAGGCGTGTGTTACGTGTGGAACACGGGCTGTCGGAGTTTATGATTTCTTGTGTGTATCGCGAGCACGGTTTCGGTTGTGTCGTTTAGCTTGTTCGGGTCTCACGAGGGTTTGTGGTTTAATTCTTGTCTCGCGATACCTTGGTTGTCTCGTTGTCGGGTAGCATAATATAATGAAACCATCTGTCTAGTGCTAGCCTCTAGTCCATTCTGTTTTTCGAAAACGGTTGTTATATGTTTTGTTGTGGTCACTAGACGTATAATGGTAACAAAGAAATGATCTATAAATCCGAATATAATGCGTAACGAATTAACTGGGCCGTTATGTGTCGCATAGAATTATTAAACATAAAACAACTATACGTCCATGATCAGTATTCAAGATGTTTAAGTGATACATGTTATACGTTAGTATTAAACCTAAAGAATGAAGAGGAGCATGCGTTTTTTTTTTTTTTTTTTTTTTTTTTTTTTTTTTTTCCTCTCTTTAAAGATGATGACGTATAGTCTATATTTGGGCCACAAGTCCAAATGATAAACATTACTTGGCCCAAACCCACCACGAGTGGGCTATTATAACAAATAACGGCCCATAATAAACATGGCTTGGGCTCACGAAGCCCAAAGCCCAACTAAACGTATCCGGGCACGCGATAAGGATTACTTATTCATGGAATAGATATCCTTACCTCGGATAAGCACCACGCGTGCGAAGAGTAAGGAGCAAGAAACACGGTTTCTTAGCCCCTATATATAGAATCACACGATTCTCATTCAAGGTACGATATACAACCCTAACTCTCTACGAGAATCCTAAATCGATTACTTACTCTCACGCCGGAGTCTAATCGGGGGAGACAATCCCTCGATAAGCCTAACGGTGTTGTCTTATTTTCTTAGTACGCAGGTAACAAGTGCTAAGGATTGAATTGGTACGAGAGTATAAGCCCATAACCAGGTACGCCCAACTTTTGTATCAACAAGTGGCGCCATCCGTGGGACCCTACTAAGAACTAGAATGACGAAACATAAGAATTCGAGCCAGCGGACTCCGCAGTCAGAAAAACGTGACCATCAGAGGAAGAATCAACAAGATCCAACCTCCAGACAAGTCGCTGGGACAACCAGCACACCTGGTCACCACGAGGCAGGAACAACCCCACCTCGCCTAGCAGTAGAACTACCTATAAGAACTACTCAAGTCACACCAGTGGTCCCAAGCGTTGAGGAACTCCAACGCACCCTCTTCACCACTCCTCATCAGGCTACACCCGCAGTGAACAACACTGCGCCGCCAGGCGCGCCTGAACGAAACAGGGCGCCAAACACTGAGGCAGAAATTCTTGCAACGACTGAGGACGCACCTGATCTAACTTTGGGAAACTTTGTATCCCAAAATTATGAAACCCTAACCGCCCTCATGCAAGAAGAAGCAACAAGAAGAGCAAGCGCGGGTTTACAAGCCCGACTCAATTTTGGTCCTCAACGCGAACCATCACCATCGCGTCACCCACGAGGAAGACGTGCAGAACGTACCACTATCCATGATAGATTGGGTACGATATCTGATTCACAATACTCAGGAGACAGCGAGAGGCGCACCAATGTCCACTCCAGACTTGGCAGTCGGGGAATACAAGATCGATTAGGGCATCAACATTCGCCAAGCCAAGGATCTTCCAAACCTGGGAGTAGGAGGATTCAAGACAGGTTGGGGAGAAGAAGATCCCCAAGCAGAGATCCCTCAAGCTCTTCTTCTGAAAGGAGCCGGCGCAAGCGCCGAAAAAGAGACTACTCTTCTTCCAGCGACTCCTCGGACAACGAGGATAAAGAAACAGGACACTGGAAGTCAAGAGGAAGACGTCGCGAGGAAGAAGATGAAGATACGTCTCTCCCATGGCGACGCCAGAAAATCGATGCGTTTACACGGCGCATCAGCGATTACTCAGACCGCAAACGCAGGCGCATGCCCACTAACGTGAAAACATATGACGGAACAGGTGATCCTGACGATCACCTAAAAATTTTCGAATCAGCCGCAACTATCGAAAATTGGCCACAGCCTGTGTGGTGCCACATGTTTAATTCCACGTTAGTAGGAAACGCGCGCACATGGTTTAGCAAACTCCCACGTGGGAGCATCGGTGGATTTGAAGAACTACGGAAAGCATTCCGCCTCAACTTCACCCAGCGAAAGAAGTGCGCTAAAAACCCTGTGGAACTAGCAAGGGTAAAACAGCGTCAAGGGGAATCAACCAGCGCTTTTATGGAACGTTTTAAAGATGAGTGCATACAAGTCAAAACATGTCCTGAAATCCTAAAAATTTCAGGGTTCATGAATGGGATCAATAACCCAGAACTCATCCGCAAGCTGAATGACAAAGTTCCACAGACCTTTGACGAATTAACAAAGCGCACCGGATCCTTTATACAAGGAGAAGCAGCTGCTGCGGATAGCAAAAAAGGTTATTCAAACTATAGGCAACAAGAACAGCCGAGGAGACAATCCAACGATCAGAATAACAACCGCAGCAGGAATTACCGCAGTGGAAGAGACAACGACAAATATACTCCTCTCACTAAGACTCCGAGAGAAATATTTGTAACAGAAGGTGCGAACTTCCCAAAATCACCACCAATGCGCACTGCAGAAGAAAAGCGCCTAGGTAGTGGATACTGCGAGTACCACGGCCAAAAAGGCCATACAACTAACGAGTGTGTCCAACTAAAACAGCTAATTGAAAAGCTA
This sequence comes from Artemisia argyi, assembly GCA_030686995.1. NCBI lineage: Eukaryota > Viridiplantae > Streptophyta > Magnoliopsida > Asterales > Asteraceae > Artemisia > Artemisia argyi. The sequence goes on along the minus strand of CM060677.1, from coordinate 120,192,098 downwards.
GTTAGAGAAGGCAGGATGGACCACCTCGTAAAGAACATCAAGGAAGGGAAAGATAAACAGAGAAACGGGGGTAAGAAAGAACCCCCAAAGGAAAAAGCTGACACTATATACATGATACAATCATGGCAACGCAGGATAAAACAAAAAGTCAGCCAAAAATTCTCTCCAGAAAAAGAGATATCCTTCCCTACTATAGCTGCGGACAACGCAGTCGTGGAGCCTCTAACCATTGAAATACATACAGGAGGACATAACATCCACCGCATGTACATTGATGGAGGAGCATCCGCAGACATCCTGTACGATCACTGTTTCAAAAGACTGCGACCTGAAATCCAAGGTCAGTTGATACCAGCCACAATGTCATTAACAGGATTCACAGGAGAAAAGATTTTGCCCATGGGGCAGTTACGCCTGTTGGTGGTCGTAGGAGATGAACAACACTCAACCGCAACTTGGATAAACTTTATGGTAATAAAGTCTCCTTCACCATATAATGGTATCATTGGAAGACCGGGAATATCATCCATGCGCGCGGTACCATCCACAGCGCACGGAATGCTTAAATTCCCAGTGGAAGGAGGAGTTGTCACTCTCTATAACACAACAGTACCACCAAGAGAATGCATCGCAGTAACAACTGAAGTAGAGACTATTCCAGAACAGCGCACAGAAAAAACGCCAAATTTAAAAGTCGCTATTCACCCAGATTATCAGGAGCAACAAGTTTCGATTGGAGGATCTTTATCTGACAAAGGTAAAACAGCTGTATGCGCACTCTTGCAAAAGAACCTAGACATCTTTGCATGGGAACCAAAGCATATGACGGGAGTACCGCGCTCTATCACAGAACATAAGCTACAAATCCGACAAGGATACCCTCCAATACGACAAAAGAAGCGCGGCCAGGCCCCAGATCGTGCAAAGGCTATTCTGGAAGAAGTACATAAGCTCGTAGACGCAGGCATCATGCGCGAAGTATACTATCACGACTGGCTTTCTAACCCAGTTATGGTAAAGAAGAGCGATGGCAGTTGGAGGATGTGCGTGGACTTCACGGACCTCAACAAAGCATGTCCGCAGGACTGCTATCCACTGCCAGAGATAGACTGGAAAGTCGAGTCCTTATGCGGATACCCCTTCAAATGCTTCCTAGATGCATATAAAGGGCATCATCAGATCCAGATGGCAGTGGAAGATGAAGAAAAAACAGCTTTCCACACCAGTCAAGGAGTATACTGCTACACAAAAATGCCTTTTGGCCTGAAGAACGCAGGCGTGACATACCAACGACTGGTGGACACAGCCTTCGAAAAACAAGTAGGCCGCAACTTGGAAGTCTATGTTGACGACCTTGTTATAAAAAGCCATACAGAGGACGAATTGGTGCGCGACATCGAGGAAACATTCCGAACGTTGGGGCGGATCAACATGAAGTTAAATCCAAAAAAGTGCACCTTTGGCGCGACCGAAGGGATGTTCCTTGGATACCTGATAGAACCCGATGGAATCAAGCCTTGCCCAGAAAAGACAAAGGCCGTTATTGATCTCCCCTCACCGCGCACACTCAAAGAAGTCCAATCACTGAATGGAAAGTTAGCGGGGCTAAACCGTTTCTTATCTAAGTCAGCAGACAAATCTCTTCCCCTCTTTAAAACACTCACGAAGTGTACAAAAAAGGGAGACTTTCGCTGGACTACCGAAGCGGAAGAAGCTTTCCAACAACTCAAAAACCATCTGGCATCTCTTCCCAAACTTGTCGCACCGCGACCAGGGGAAGAACTAATCATGTACTTATCGGCAACCCATGGAGCAGTCAGCGCCGTTCTATTGACAGACAGGAACTCCGTCCAGACACCCATATATTTCGTAAGTAAAGCCCTAAAGAAAACAGAGACTAACTACAGCGCTATGGAGAAGCTGGTCTTGGCTCTAGTGTTCGCAGCCAAAAGGTTGCGCAGATACTTTCAAGCGCATCCAATAGTTGTAATCACTGATCAGCCAATCAAACAAGTTATCTCTAAGCCTGACGCATCAGGACGCTTACAAAAATGGAGTGTACTGTTAAGTGAGTATAACATCTCATACAGACCGCGCACTGCAATCAAAGGACAAGTCCTAGCCGATTTTATCGTGGAGAAGCCAGACAGCGACAGCCCGACATCTGCAGCTAAAACAGATTTACAGGAACCCTGGATTCTGTTCACAGATGGATCTTCATGTGTAGAAGGATCAGGCGCAGGCCTTATTCTTACAAATCCAGAAGGTATGAAATTCACCTATGCGCTACGCTTTGAATTCACAACCACAAACAATGAGGCAGAATACGAAGCCCTACTAGCTGGACTACGTATTGCAATTCAAATGGGTGTTCGCAACCTAGAAGCAAACATAGATTCGCGACTGGTCGCTAACCACATGCTAGGTGAATATGAGGCCAAGGATGAACACATGACCCAATACCTGGAAAAGACAAAATCTTTGATCAAAAACTTTGATAGGTTCACAATAAAACAGGTGCCTAGAGGAGATAACAAGAAAGTGGACGCACTCAGCAAGATCGCATCCACAAGCTTCGCACACCTCTCAAAACAGGTATTGGTGGAAACCCTAAAAAACAAGTCAATCTTGGAGAGGGAGATATCAACGGTGATAGTGGAACAAGATCCTACATGGATGACACCTATCATCGAATTCATTAGCAAGGGAGTCCTACCCCAAGATCATAAAAACGCTCGAAGAATACGCCGCGCAGCGCAACGATTTGAACTACGCGACAATGTACTCTATCGACGGTCTTTTTTACAGCCATGGCTCAGATGTGTTGGACCCCTTCAAGCAGAATACGTTCTCCGCGAAATTCACGCTGGATCATGTAGTATGCACTCAGGGCCACGATCCGTGGTGGCAAGCGCTCTAAGGTCAGGATACTATTGGCCAACAATGCACCGCGATGCACGCGATCTGATAAGAAAATGCAGCAATTGCCAAGTGCATAGGCCAATTCCGCGCCGACCACAACAAGAGCTAACACCAATTACCTCACCATGGCCATTTTACAAATGGGGTATTGACATCGCAGGACCTTTCCCTGTCGCAGCTGGAGGAGTAAAATTCCTCATCGTAGCCATAGACTACTTTACAAAGTGGATCGAAGCAAAAGCGGTGGTGAACATTACGGGAAACCAAGTCAAAAGCTTTGTCTGGGACAACATTGTCTGTCGCTTCGGCCTACCGGGCGAGATCATATCAGACAACGGAAAACAATTCTGTGATAACCCATTCAAAGATTGGTGCGCACAATTGAACATCACACAACACTTTGCTTCAGTCAACACACCCACAAACCAATGGCCTAGTTGAGCGCGCGAATCGCAGTCTAGGCGAAGGAATAAAAGCGCGCCTTGACAGACACAAAGGAAGGTGGGTAGACGAGCTCTCACATGTCCTGTGGGCGCATCGCACAACAATCAAAACCAGTACTGGCGACACGCCATTTTCCCTAGTCTATGGAACAGAAGCCGTCATACCAGCCGAGATAGGAATGCCAACTATACGCACAGCAGAGGTCAACGTCACGACAAATGACGAGGAACGGCGCATAGACTTAGACATACTGGAAGAAAGACGCGAACGCGCAGCTATACGCGAAGCAAAGGCTAAGGCAAAAATGAAGAAGTATTATGATGCAAAAGTCAAACACACTTCATTCAGACCAGGAGACTTTGTTTACCGCGCCAACGACGCGAGCCACGCAGAAGACACAGGCAAGCTCGGACCTAAATGGGAAGGACCTTACGAGGTCACAGACACACTCGGCAACGGCGCATACAGACTGCTCGATATGGAAGGTCACGACCTAGCGCGCACTTGGAACATCTGCAATCTCAAAAAATGTTACTTTTAGGCTACGGCCCTTACACGAACACCCTTGCATCCTACGAGGTGCCCAATAAGTGTTTGTCTTTTTTTTCTTTTCTAGGAATTGTATTTTCTATTTTTTCAAATAACTTGCAAGTATTAATAAAATGTTATGGTTTCTAGCTAACTCCATAGCGCATTTTTACTTTATTGCATATATGTCAATATTGTTTATCTTATATTTCTGCCTACATGGCGTGCATGCACCACTTAAAGACCCACGAAGGCATAAAGGATAAGTTAACCTACTAATTTACTTGTTGAATAAGAGGGTTGCAAACCCATCAACATTGGATCACGCATCCTTGCTAAGCGCCTTACTCTCAAGACGTCGAGGTAAGTCTCGCGCGCGCACCCCACGACGGATGCGCATATACCAAGTACACCGTACGAGCTTAGCAATATAACGAGCCAAGACACTTGGTCAAATAATAAAACTTCGCAAATAATGCAAGTATAATTCTTCAAAGTCACGCACTTAAAAGACTTAGTTAAAAAATCAAACTTAGCAAACAATGCAAGTATATTTAAGTCACGAACTTAAAACAAAAATGTATCTTATTCCACATTTATTAATAAAAATTACAAGGAACGATACATAAATATACAAAAAAGCCTATATACTATGGCGATGCTCAGGACTCTCCTCCGGAGCGGCGGAACTCCCCGCTTCCTTAAGCTTACTCAAAGTTATGGCATCCTGCATAGACACGGTTGGAACGCTTACAGGCACACCATCTGACCTAGGGAGGTGTGCAGCGCCAAAGCCACACATCACGGCCTTGCCCTTGATACCCTTCTTCACAGCAACCCTCTGCTCATGTCGCTCTAGCACCTCTTTCAAGGGAATCTCCCTCTTAATAGCAAAGGGTTTGAGAATATTGCGAGGACGCACGAACACGGGAACTTGAAGCTGCGAAACATCCGGTTTCAGATAGTAATCTGATTCCTCCTGCGCATTATCCCCAAGATGGCGCTGCAATGTCAACCCTGCCATCAGCACATCTATGGGGTCATCTTGGTCGCGCTCCAGCCTCCCAATGTGCGACAACTCAAGAACCTTCAACCCCGCCATTGCTTGCAGCAGCTCATCATAAGCTGTAGGGCTGTACCCAGGGACCTCCGCCAAGTCCTTCTCCAGCAGCTTGGCCTCATGAAGATCCTCCATGGCCTGCGATCGACCATGCGCAATCGCGCAATGCACTACCTTCCCAAAAGCGTCCACTACCTCTGTGGACTCTAGTGTGCTCAGGGCTGCCAGGCGCAGCCCATGGCTAATCAACCACCTGCATTCACAAAGACAATTTGTGTAAGTAAAAAGTGCGGCGATAAAGTAATTATAAAGACAAGGAAAACAAAAATACCTGCGCTCAGCTATAGTAGACATCAAGTGGGGATACAGCTCCTCGTCATACTCTATACTGAGGGCGCGCAGCTTTTCCTCTTGCATCGCAATCGCCTTCTCGATGTGCCCCTGGAACTCCTGGACGCTGGTATGATGCTCAGCCCTCTTCTCTTCAAGATAGGACACCGACCAGGAGGTTTTAGCCTTTATCTGCTCAAGCTTAGCCCTCGCATACCTAAGGTCGGCTAGCATGCTCACCTTATCCCCAGCGATCTTTTCAGCATACGCCCTCGAGGCCTCCAGCTCCACTTGCGCATTAGCCAACTGCGCACGGAGTGTCACCAACTCCTCCGCCTTTTGGGCAAGAGCACTGCTCTCCCCAACATACTTCCCTTTTAGCTGAGCCACCAGCTCAGCTTGGCGCGCAGTGGTCGCAGCCAGCTCATCCATTAGCTGCTGCGCTTCGCCACCATCAGCAACCTTGGTCTTCCCCTCCCTGTTTTCATTCTGTGGAGAGGAAACCTCATCAACGAAGACTCCATCATTCTTCGCAGCATCATCCCTACGCAACAAAAAATAATTAGTAAATATTGCAACAAGTAATATGATAAAACAAAAACGGGGAAGGATGATAAAAATGCAGACACTTACAGAAACGGAGAAACATCATCAACCTTCAACCGTGCGCCAGAAGTAAACGTCTCTTCTGCATTCGACTCCGCGTCCCTGATGACATGTCGACGCCTCTTTCTGGTACCACTGCCTCCAGCCTCTCCCTTGCGCTTAACATTCTGCGCAACCTCCTCTCTCAGCACCTCCTCAGGATTCAAGATTTTAATGCTGTCAGACGATCCCGAGTGCGCCTCTTTGTGCGCCACCTCCACAGTATGCGCCACCTCCACAGTGGGCGCTACCTCCGCATCAGGCGCAACGCTTTGAACAGGCGTCACTTGGAGCGGTGGTGTGTTCTCAGGAACCGCCTCTGGCAGGGTGGTCAAGCGACCCTCTGTCGCCTCCAGTAGGGGCTGCTCACCTTCCCTCAGAGGACGCACCCCTATAGTTACCTGCTTCGGCCTGTCCAGCTTCACCACAGCAAATAGATCCATCTCTGCGCACATCAATCAACCAAGAGAGCAAAAAGGATTAGTTATTAAAAGCGCACATACACAAAAGACTTACAAAGCTTGAAGAAGAAGAAGGGATGAACACCCACCCCGGCCATCCTCACTCAGGAAAGTAGGAACCTCATCCGCAGCGCCAAAATAAGCGCGGCTCAACCCCACATGTACCAAAAACTCCTCCGGATAGGGGTTAATGGCCAGTCGATTGGCATCTAGAGTCTGCGCGTCAGCAAGCCTGTAGGAACCGGGTGCGGGGCGCCCATCCCTTGGCAATGTATTCTGAGTATAAAACTCATAGCCAAAGGGAAAAACTACATCGTCAACCCAGAAGAAGTATTCCCTCCAATTTTTTAGGGCATCTACTTTCGCAAAAGAAACCCAACCATTCGACCACGTTGTGTGGTAAAAGGAGCGGAACAAGTCCACGGTCGGGTCTATCGCAAGTAAACGACAGTTTACTTCAAAATTCAACACCTTAGCCGCACCAATACAGTGCAGCTGAGAGATGTGAAGGCGATAGTGATTGAGCAAATCGCTCAAGAAGATAGATATCGGTACACGGTGATTCGCGTACTCAAAAAATTTCGTGTAAAGCCCTATTTTCCCTTCGGGGAAATCAGCTATACACGCGTCCACATCTGGCGCCTCTGGATGGACATCCAAAGGCACGAAGAAGTCAGACGAAAATTGAGTAACATCGTCAATAGACATCCCAGAGCGAAAGTCTTCTAACTGAGCGACCATCTTCATTAATTTACGAGTGAAACGCACAAAAATTACTTACGAAAATGAGTATTTTCTTTGCAATAAGCTTTCAAGAAAGATGAATGAGTGAGGAGTGTGTGTTTTACTGTGTGATTGTAAAAAGGGGGGGGCGGTCACTCTTGTATAAGGGGTAAAAAAACCCTAGATTAACTCCACGTGGATCCCACTCACATTAACGTATGGCTGAAACTGAACCGGTACATGCACTTTTTCCCGATTCACGAGGGCCACGTGGACACCACCCCCATTTTTCGAGGTATCCGTTTGAAATACCTAGGACTAGGTGCATTGCACTTAAAAACGAGCGGTAAAATTTCCTTGATTTCCCACGACGCTTACCGCTGATAACATTAAGTCTAGTATCCGTGGCTACGGGCCACGCACACTAGACTCGGGGGACATGATGACGTATAGTCTATATTTGGGCCACAAGTCCAAATGATAAACATTACTTGGCCCAAACCCACCACGAGTGGGCTATTATAACAAATAACGGCCCATAATAAACATGGCTTGGGCTCACGAAGCCCAAAGCCCAACTAAACGTATCCGGGCACGCGATAAGGATTACTTATTCATGGAATAGATATCCTTACCTCGGATAAGCACCACGCGTGCGAAGAGTAAGGAGCAAGAAACACGGTTTCTTAGCCCCTATATATAGAATCACACGATTCTCATTCAAGGTACGATATACAACCCTAACTCTCTACGAGAATCCTAAATCGATTACTTACTCTCACGCCGGAGTCTAATCGGGGGAGACAATCCCTCGATAAGCCTAACGGTGTTGTCTTATTTTCTTAGTACGCAGGTAACAAGTGCTAAGGATTGAATTGGTACGAGAGTATAAGCCCATAACCAGGTACGCCCAACTTTTGTATCAACAAAAGAAGACGTGTAATGGTGTGTATAAGTATTAAATATTGCGAGGTCGAATATGATATAAAATGGGTCGAATGGAAATCTGGATGGTGTATCTTATGAGTCGTGTGGTTTTGCGTTTGAATTTCTATTATATTTTTGGTCATCGCGGTCTAACTAATGTCGAGAATGCATTTATGTATATTATAAAACGACGGGCTCTATGTAACACCCCCTAATTTGTAATGTGGCAGCGGAATAGTAATTAGGGTGTTACGGTGAGGATCGAAGTCATAATGATAGAAAACGGCTCGAAAGAGACGTTTTAAAACATAAGTTCATTTATAAAAATTCAAATACAAGAGATCACAATCAGAGTATTATAATAAATGTCTTGATGTTTTAAAATAAATTAAACATCTCTTATTTTACACCATAATTTAGATAAAGTAGATAAGTTTTGAAGTTTTCCGCCTGTTCCATGCTTGTTTCCCCTGCTAAATACCTGAGATAACATGTTTAAAAGTCAACAAAAATGTTGAGTGATATCATAGAGTTTGAATTTAGTAATCATTTTGATACACAAGTAAGATTGTATTGGAAATACAATCAGTTAAAAATTGATATTGCAGTATATATTGCTCTAAGTCTCATGACACGCAAAACGTTAACAAATACCGTAAATACGGAGGTGTTATCAAATTAATGATAATATTGCCCTCATGTAATAGGTGATTTGCCAATTCCTATTTTTACTCAAATATAATATATCACGACTAATACGACTAACCACATGCATAATGGCATTCCGTCAAGTATTAATGGGATAGGCTGTCAAACCTTAAATAGATCTATTCATTATATTCGCGTTCACATAACAGTGATTAATGGCTCATGATCAAGGGTCTTTTAGCAATAGGTAACTTAGGCATATATCAAGTCAGGTAGCATACAGAAAATTACTTGTGATCTGTTTATAACATGTATCCCCCTCACGGAGTTTGAAAATAAGTAAATGTAAGGCTATGACTCACCTTGATTGATACTGAAATGAAGAAATAAAATCGGACGAATTTATGATAACGGCTTCGAAATACATCCTGATAAATAGATTTATCTGAGAATTTGACCAAATACTATTTGGTAATTACGAACGAATAACGAATAATAATTATTCGTTATGACGAATAGATGATGTGCAGTGTAATTCTTATGCTACGCATGATATGACAAAATATATTATTTAAATTATCCATCGAAGTTTTACCATTTTAACCATAAGTAATAATATTAATTTTTGAAATATCGTTATATATATTATTAACGTTACGTTATATAATATATATAAATAAGAGTAAACTTTAAAATACATCCCTGTGGTTTGCCAAATTTCGCACCATACATCCAATTTTTTTTTCTAACATATACATCCCTCCGTTAGTAAAAGTCAAACACAATACATCCACGAGGACGAACGGTGCAAATTTTGTGTCATTAACTTGGACACGTGGCAGTTAAATAAGTTAAGTAAGGGTATTTCTGTTATTTTATTACCCTCTTCTTCTTTTTCTTCTACAAATCCAGATCCACACACAAACACAAACACAAATCCACAAATCCAAATCCAAATCCAAATCCTCCAAATTCATCCTAACTCTAATTCCTAGTCTCGGCTGCCAACATTTCTTTGACCTCGACAACAACAACTACAAGAATCTCAACAATCCGCCATTATCCAACAAGTCTAAACCTATCGCACTCTAATCCCACTTCAGCTTCTCGGCAACTCAAATTCTATCCTAACTCTAATCCTATCCCACGGGTAGAACAACAACAACAACAACAACAGCAACAAATCGACAACAACAAGAATCAACGACAACAACAAGTCGCCAACAACAGGAACAACTCCGAATCCCAACCTAACTCTAATCTTAGCTCTCGGCTAGAATCTTGGCACCCAAATCCTTCTTCAACTCCAATCCTTACTAATCTCAAATCCACAGCCACATCTCAAATCCATCTCCAATCGCTACCCAACATAAACCCGAACCCGTCACCACACAAGGCTTGATCTATCACCACTAAACTAATCCTAACGCGACACTAGCAACCACACGACGAACCAAAATGATACCAAACAGTTTCTTAATCTCGATTTCATTATTATTATCTCACTTTTGATTCTTTTATTTCGTTATTATTCATAGACTCTTGATAACTTCTGGGTTTCAAGGTGTAAACGACCACGAGAAATGGGATTCGCCCACCTTCGGTCTTTAATAAATCAAGAAACAAAGAGAGGTCGTGTTTTGGTGGTGAGATACATCAAAGTGATTTCGTTCATAACCAAAAGGAAGTATGAAACGATTTCGTTTTGTGGAGGATTTGTGTTTGTGTTTGAAAAGAAACAAAGAAATGGATTTGTGTTTGTCTTTTTGGATTTGTGGATTTGGATTTGTGTTTGTGGGTTTGTGGATTTAGATTTTTGGATTTGTGTTTGTGTTTGTGTTTGTGTGTGGATCTGGATTTGTAGAAGAAGAAGAAGAAGAGTGTAATAAAGTGACAGAAATACCCTTACTTAACTTATTTAATTGTCACGTGTCCAAGTTAACAACACAAAATTTGCACCGTTCGTCCTCGTGGATGTATTGTGTTTGACTTTTACTAACGGAGGGATGTATATGTTAGAAAAAAAAATTTGGATGTATGGTGCGAAATTTGGCAAACCACAGGGATGTATTTTGAAGTTTACTCTATAAATAAAAATGAAAGTTTTAAATGCATATGAAATAAATTTACAAGAATAGAAAATATGTAAGAATGTTAAATAGAATATGTTTAGTCCTTGTCCTTTTCCAATTTTACCATTTTTACCCTAACGACGTTTGCGTTACACCGTTAGTCCTTTTTATATAAAAATTACAATTATAGTCCTCTAATTGTCCAATAGTCAAACCTAGGCTTAGAATATTAACTATTATCAATTTTTACCCTTATGGTTCTGTTTTTATAGTTTTAGTCCTCAATTTTCAATATTTACAATTTTAGTCCTTCTAGGTGTCGTCGCGTTACATTTTTAGTCCAAAGTTACAAAAATGATTAGAAAAATTATATGAAATTTTCCGTGGCTTATTTAATAAATAAAAAGCTTATTTTAACTGCTTATTTGGTTAAAAGCTTATTTTTCAGCTTATGGGCCTTTAACGAGTTGAAATCAAGGCCCGTTAACGTTTTAAAATCCGTACATCGTGAGACGAGTTGGGCTCATCAAAATTATCATTTTTCTTGTACTATTTTCATATCAAAAAGTTTAGATAAGCTAGCTTATCATAAGAGCTTATTTTTAGCTTATTGGGTTTTTAGGCCCAATCGGTAAAAATCATAGGTTTTAAATGTGATCGATAGCGATTCACTTTGGCGAAAATTAAGTGTCGAGATCAAGTTATTTTTACATGTTGTATATACGAAATCATTTGCTAGTTAGGAGGTCTAATAGGTCGTGTAATAATATGATATGCTTGTTAATTGATATTTAAAGTTATACGAGGGTTTCTTAGCATGTTTGAGACGTTTATTTATATGTGAAAAGACTTAGAAATATTTCTAAGTGTTTATATAGTTTTCATACGTGAGTTTGATAGGTTCAAAACAAGTTTATTTGATGCATGTAACGTTGAAATGAACGTGAAATATGTGTGCTACGTGACTCCTAGGCCTTCCAAGATAGAGGCTAGCCACATTTGTTGTTCTATATGACAATATGTACGTGAAAATATATATGAATCCTATATACGATCGATATAACATATATATGATGCATGAAACATTTTGAACGTGTAACTTGAATGGAAATGAGTTTGAAACAACTTACTACACCTCTCGGGTGGTAGAGAATTGAGAGTGGAAGAATGAAACACAAGGAATGATCAAATTCGACTTATAACCCAAAATAATACACGTATATATTAAACCCGATTATCCTTTCTTGCGTCCAAACGAGCTTGTAACAGCTTCTGGCTTTCAAGAGAGAATTTTTAGGAAGAAAGGAAGTTTTGAAAGTGTATGATAATGAGAGAAACGGATGCATGCACAAGGAGTATATATGGTGACTTTTCCTAACACGTAAGTGTAATTATTTTTCAAGGAAACAATTTACACTATGCAATGTCAGTAAATATAGGTTATAGGCTGAGTTTTACACTTATAATAACATTTGAGTGTGCATGAAATAAGGTGGATGTCTTGGTGAATCACTAGTATGTCGACCAACCTATTTATTCCATACACGATTTGATTAATCGTGTAACACTTGGATAAAGCTGATCATGAGTGACATTTAAACATGAAATCATGTTAGAAATGTGATTAGGAATACTTAGGAACAAACGGGAAACAAAACGGTTAAGATTTGAGTTTATTATGAATCGATTGAGTTGAGTTTTTGTCAATCACTTCGCCTCTTAAAAATATATCAAACGTCGACCTATGAACTTGGGATTTGACACACTAATAGTTGGCTAGGTGGTGAATGAGGTGGTACAAAAATATAGATATGTCGTGTGTAAGAATTGTGAATACGCGAGGCATTTTGTAGGCATGATGCTAGTCGAATATATGAAATATTAAGATTTTGGTGTTGGGCTTTGGCCTTGGGCCTGATGAACAGTGTACAAGGTATTGGGCTGAGAATTGATTAAGGGCCCGTTTGTATTTAATTGTGTAATTAGGAAATTTAATTAAGGTTTAGAAATATAATTAGTATAAATGAAATGTTTAGGTTTTGAGTAACGTGTCGAGGATTGATTCCGTCATTTCGTGATTTATATTATTTTGTGATAACGACAAAATAATATAATAAGAAAAATTTCAAATTTTTCTGAGAAAATGGGAATTAGTAACGGTAACAAAAAATTATTTATTTAATAATGATATAATTACAAGAAATTTTTACAAGGTTCTACAGTACCCACTTGTCATTCTGAATTTCGTCTCGAAATTCGATTTTAAGAAATCTAACAAGTGTGATCTATGAAAATAAATGTGGATATTTCTCACGGAATCTATCTTCTCGTTCCCATGTGTAAGTTGGTCCTCGCTTTGAGTCCCATCTAACCTTTACAATGGGGATACGATTCTGTTTGAGTTGTTTTATTTCTCTATCCATTATTTCCACAGGCTCTTCTGTGAACACTAGTTTGTCGTCCAATCTAATCTCCTTTAGTGGAATGACGAGAGTTTCGTTAGACAAACATTTCTTGAGTTATGATACGTGAAACGTAGGATGTACCCTACTGAGTTCTTCCGGAAGTTCTAACTTATAAGCAACTGGACCAATTCTCTCCAGAATTTTGAAAGGTCCAATGTACCTTGGATTTAACTTTCCAAGTCTTCCAAAACAGATCATTCCCTTCCAGGGAGAAACTTTTAACATGACTCTGTCTCCTACTTGAAATTCCATAGGCTTTCTCCTGACATCAGCATAACTCTTCTGCCTGTCACGAGCAGCTTGTAAGCGTTGCTTGATTTGGAATATCTTCTCGGTCGTGTCATGTATTAGCTCTGGTCCGGTGAGTTGCATATCACCAACTTCTGTCCAACAGACTGGTGATCTGCACTTCCTTCCGTAAAGTGCCTCAAAAGGTGCAGCCTTTATGCTGGCATGATAGCTGTTATTGTAAGAGAATTCAACTAATGGCAAGTGTTTATCCCAACCTTTTCTGAAATCAATTACACATGCTCGGAGCATATCTTCCAAAGTTTGGATTGTTCTTTCACTTTGTCCATCGGTTTGCGGATGATAAGCGGTGCTCATATCTAAACGAGTACCAAGAGATTTCTATAGAGATTCCCAAAATCTTGAGGTGAATCGGCTATCTCTATCAGAAATAATGGATATCGAAACTCCATGTCTAATCACAATTTCCTTAAAATACAACTGAGCGAGTGTTTCCATCTCGTCAGTTTCCTTGATTGGTAGAAAATGTGCAGACTTGGTTAATCGATCGATGATAACCCAGATTGTGTCTAATCCGGTCGAAGTTCTTGGTAACTTGGTAATAAAATCCATGGTGATTCGTTCCCATTTCCAGACCAGAATTTCTGGTTGCACGAGTAATCCTGATGGTTTCTGAGTCTCTGCCTTTACTCTAGAACATGTTAAACATTTACCAACATACTCTGTGATATCAGCCTTCATATTTGGCCACCAATAAATCTTCTTAAGATCTTGATACATTTTATTGGAACCGGGATGAATAGAATATTTGGATTTATGAGATTCATGCATGATAAGGTCTCGAATACCTCCAAAGAGAGGAATCCAATATCTTTCCTTAAAACATAACATTCCATCATTTGTTCTCACAAATTCTTTTTCATTATTTGGCATTCTGTTAATCTTCTCTTCATTGTTTGACCTTCTGTCAATTTTCTCATATTGCCGATTTTCTTCTTGAAGAGCTTCTGTTTGAGCTTTGATGATTTGAGCTAGAAGTGGCGAATGAATTGTCATTCCTAGAGATCGAACTCTAAGAGGTTTAATTCTGTCTTTTCTGCTCAACGTGTCGGCTACGACATTCGCTTTACCAGGGTGGTAACGAATTTTACAGTCGTAGTCGTTGAGTAATTCCAACCATCTGCGTTGTCTCATGTTTAGCTCCTTTTGATCCAGTATATGTTGAAGACTCTTGTGATCGGTGAAAACCGTACACTTTGTACCGTATAGGTAATGTCTCCATATCTTAAGAGCAAAAACTACTGCTCCTAATTCTAGATCATGAGTGGTATAATTTTCTTCATTCTTCTTTAGCTGCCGTGAAGCATAAGCTATGACCTTGTCTCTTTGCATTAGTACCGCACCTAAACCATGATGAGATGCGTCACAATACACAACAAAGTCATCATTTCCTTCCGGTAATGCTAATATTGGTGTTTCACAAAGCTTCTGTTTCAATAGTTGAAATGCTGACTCTTGCTTCTCTTCCCAGATATACTTCTTGTTCTTCTGGGTGAGTTCCGTCAAAGGTTTTGCAATCTTTGAGAAACCTTCTATAAATTTCCGATAGTATTAACCATAAGTAATAATATTAATTTTTGAAATATCGTTATATATATTATTAACGTTACGTTATATATAATATATATAAATAAAAATGAAAGTTTTAAATGCATATGAAATAAATTTACAAGAATAGAAAATATGTAAGAATGTTAAATAGAATATGTTTAGTCCTTGTCCTTTTCCAATTTTACCATTTTTACCCTAATGACGTTTGCGTTACACCGTTAGTCCTTTTTATATATAAATTACAATTATAGTCCTCTAATTGTCCAATAGTCAAACCTAGGCTTAGAATATTAACTATTATGAATTTTTACCCTTATGGTTCTGTTTTTACAGTTTTAGTCCTCACTTTTCAATATTTACAATTTTAGTCCTTCTAGGTGTCGTTGCGTTACATTTTTAGTCCAAAGTTACAAAAATGATTAGAAAAATTATATGAAATTTTATGTGGCTTATTTAATAAATAAAAAGCTTATTTTAACTGCTTATTTGGTTAAAAGCTTATTTTTCAGCTTATGGGCCTTTAACGAGTTGAAATCAAGGCCAGTTAACGTTTTAAAATCCGTACATCGTGAGACGAGTTGGGCTCATCAAAATTATCATTTTTCTTGTTCTATTTTCATATCAAAAAGTTTAGATAAGCTAGCTTATCATAAGAGCTTATTTTTAGCTTATTGGGCTTTTATGCCCAATCGGTAAAAATCATAGGTTTTAAATGTGATTGATAGCGATTCACTTTGGTGAAAATTAAGTGTCGAGATCAAGTTATTTTTACATGTTGTATATACGAAATCGTTTGCTAGTTAGGAGGTCTAATAGGTCGTGTAATAATATGATATGCTTGTACGTGATATTTAAAGTTATACGAGGGTTTCTTAGCATGTTTGAGACGTTTATTTATATGTGAAAAGACTTAGAAATATTTCTAAGTGTTTATATAGTTTTCATACGTGAGTTTGATAGGTTCAAAACAAGTTTATTTGATGCATGTAACGTTGAAATGAACGTGAAATATGTGTGCTACGTGACTCCTAGGCCTTCCAAGATAGAGGCTAGCCACGTTTGTTGTTCTATATGACAATATGTACGTGAAAATATATATGAATCCTATATACGATCGATATAACATATATATGATGCATGAAACATTTTGAACGTGTAATTTGAATGGAAATGAGTTTGAAACAACTTACTACACCTCTTGGGTGGTAGAGAATCGAGAGTGGAAGAATGAAACACAAGGAACGATCAAATTTGACTTATAACCCAAAATAATACACGTATATATTAAACCCGGTTATCCTTTCTTGCGTCCAAACGAGCTTGTAACAGCTTCTGGCTTTCAAGAGAGAATTTTTAGGAAGAAAGGAAGTATTGAAAGTGTATGATAATGAGAGAAACGGATGCATGCACAAGGAGTATATATGGTGACTTTTCCTAACACGTAAGTGTAACTATTTTTCAAGGAAACAATTTACACTATGAAATGTCAGTAAATATAGATTATAGGCTGAGTTTTAAACTTATAGTAACATTTGAGTGTGCATGAAATAAGGTGGATGTCTTGGTGAATCACTAGTATGTCGACCAACCTATTTATTCCATACACGATTTGATTAATCATGTAACACTTGGATAAAGCTGATCATGAGTGACATTTAAACATGAAATCATGTTAGAAATGTGATTTGGAACACTTAGGAACAAACGGGAAACAAAACGGTTAAGATTTGAGTTTATTATGAATCGATTGAGTTGAGTTTTTGTCAATCACTTTGCCTCTTAAAAATGTATCAAACGTCGACCTATGAACTTGGGATTTGCCACACTAATAGTTGGCTAGGTGGTGAATGAGGTGGTACAAAAATATAGATATGTCGTGTGTAAGAATTGTGAATACGCGAGGCATTTTGTAGGCATGATGCTAGTCGAATATATGAAATATTAAGATTTTGGAGTTGGGCTTTGGCCTTGGGCCTGATGAACAGTGTACAAGGTATTGGGATGAGAATTGATTAAGGGCCCGTTTGTATTTAATTGTGTAATTAGGAAATTTAATTAAGGTTTAGAAATATAATTAGTATAAATGAAATATTTAGGTTTTGATTAACGTGTCGAGGATTGATTCCGTCATTTCGTGATTTATATTATTTTGTGATAACGACAAAATAATATAATAAGAAAAATTTCAAATTTTTCTGAGAAAATGAGAATTAGTAACGGTAACGAAAGATTATTTATTTAATAACGATATAATTACAAGAAATTTTTACAAGGTTCTACACTCTAAAATTATCATTTTGATATAATTTATAGTATAAACCCCAAAATAATTAATTGACAACTTTTAAAATATTAAATTTTGATAATTTACATTTAAGACCTTGAACCTTATTAAATTGACATATTAGACCCTAAACTATTATAATAATCATTTTGAGTATTTTAACTTAATTAATGAGTAAAGATCATTTGAGGACCAAACTTTTTTTACATACCAAGAGACTAATCTCCACCCTCCATCTTCCCTCCATCTTTATTTGATCTAATGGATGAGATTAATCCCAACAATTTAAAAAACCCACTTTCATCCTTTTTTTTCAAATATTAATATCTTTCAAACCGTTAATCATTAAGCGAAAAAAAATATACCGTTACGACGAGCATTTAATTATCTTTCTATAGATAGGCTAATTGATATATTTTCGACAATTTTTTTTTTCGTTTTTTTCACGTTTTTTTTTCGTGACCGAAAAAATCATATATGATATTACATATAATATCATATATGATATTACATATCATATATGATATGTAATATCATATATGATATTATATGTAAAATCATATATGATATTGCATATCATATATGATATGCAATATCATATATGATATTACATATAATATCATATATTATATATGATATTATATGTAATATCATATATGATATTACATATCATATATGATATGCAATATCATATATGATTTTTTTTCCGGCCACGAAAAAAAAACGTGAAAAAAACGATTTTTTTTTTCTTTTCGAAAGTATATCAAAGTGCCCGTCTATAGAAAGATAATTAAATGCCCGTCGCGATGGTGTAATTATTGTCGCTTAACGATTAACGGTTTAAGAGATATTTAAATTATAAAAAATGGGTGAAATAATAAAATGCTTTTAATCTCAACCATTGATTTCCTTTTTAGATGGATGGTGCGGATGAGTCCCTTGGTATGTGATGAATGTTTGGTTTGTAGAATAACTCGACTCCTTAATTAAATGTTAATTATAATCATAAATGGATAATCTTGCTAATTCGGGAAACTTACTAATTAAGGAAACTTACTATAATTGGAAAGTTACTATTTTTGGAAAGCTGCTATAAATGTAAAGTTATTAAAAACGGAAAGCCGACTAAAACGAGTAATCTGATTTAAAATAAGTTATTAATAATAAGCCGATCATTATTACGTGTAGATTCGCTGAAGAAGGAGTAACTTTCGATCTTTATGATGTGTTTACACTTACAGTTTAAGGTACAGATATTCTTCCCTTTTCAGTAGTGACTTCTCATGACTTTCTTTGATCCTTGACTTTGCTATGATCCCTTATGATTTGATTCGTTCATTATGATTCCTTTGATATGATACTTGATATGATCCCTTTGATATATGATTCACATACATTGATACTCCTTTGATTATGATTATGTTATGCTATTATTCGGATATGCTGCTATGATTATATGTATGTATGTATGCTTCGTTTCCTTCTTATGCCCGAGTTTTTAACTACTCATGGAGGTACCATGTGTCATCGAGACACCGATGGCATGACACTTTCTGTGGAGGTGTGATTGATCCACGGCGTCCCCATTTGATATGATATGTTTATGCGCACTTATGATATGATTATGCAGGATTATGTATGTATGTATGGGGGGCGTATGGATACATCCTAGCACTTATGTTTATGTATGATTATGTGTATGGTGAATGTGGGTAGGTGCTTCTCTACTCCTTCACGTTTGGGAGGTCGCTCCTCCATGTGGTACCGAGAGGTCTCCCCTCTTCGTATCGTTTGACAGGTGATTATGGATTATGTATGTATATATGCATGAGATCTGCCAAGTACCTTGGCAGGTCGGCTCGTGGCTTTCCTATGATTCGTTTGTCCATTCAAGTACCTTGTTTGGACGCTTCTTTGTTGATACGTGCTCATTACCTTTCCTTTATGATTATGCTTATGTGATATATCTTTGATACTTCGTTTCCCTTTGACTTATGATATTCGTTCAGTGTATGTTAATCTCTTATACATTTGACAGATGATATTCCTTTCAGCAGAAGCTTATGATGTCCTATTTCTCATACTTATATACGTTTCGTTTATCCGTTTGCTTTGTTTTATATCTGTTCACTGGGCTTTTTAAGCTCAGCCGCATTTCCTTTCCTAGGCCAGGTTTTAGGTTGGAAGCTGGGTTTGGGTGAAGAGAGAGTATAGGAGCTTTAATGGACTACCCCATGGACTTGAATCTCATTACATCTGGACTAATTTTGGACTTGGATTATATTAGACTTTGTTTAGTTTGTATTTTCTTTTCTTTTATAGTTTTAGTATTTCTTTTGTACTTTTAGATTTTTCCCTTGTAATCTTTTGTTTTAAGTCTCCCGCTTGCGTTGTATGCTTTGTATGCTTTGATATGTCACCATACTGTAGCGCTTTGGACCCATACCGGGTTGGGGTGTTACAGTTTGGGTCTTGATTTTGTGCTCCTTTGCTTGTGTTTTTTCCTGTGCCCCCCTTTTTTTTCGCTCTGTTTGCTTATATTGCCTGCTTTCTTTTGTCTATTTATGCATGTTGTTTACTAACTTTTTTGCTCCCTTTTATTTTCTCTCTCACTCGCACACCTGCATATGCCGGAGGTCTCGTTTGAAGCAGTCTCTCTACTCTTGGGTTTATCATGGGATAGGGGTAGGATTTGTCTGCATTCTATCTCCCCCATACCCTGCGCTGGCGGGATTGGATTTGTTGTTGTTGTTGTATTTAGTCACATTAAAGTTTTTTTAGACACCTTACACATTTTTTAGATGGCCAGTGATGTACGTTTGCAATGGAGTAGTACCATGGGCGGAGCTTGGAGAGTGCGGTGGACTGGTGGCCTCTAAAAGAGAATTTGGTAGTGTATTGTTTTGTTATTTGGGCTAAATTCTTATATTAAACTTTTGGCCTCGCAGTATGCAAAATCTAACTTAATGGCCCTCCTAAAATTTTTGTTGAAGGCACAGTACCAAATGATAACTGAAGTTGCTAAATTAGTACTCCGTAGTAAATTTTAGGAAAATGATATATTTTCATACTTGATATGCCTACATATCCTTCTTCTTGTATGATCATGACAAGTGGAGTAATCAATGAATTAAATTAAAGAAGAGAATTAGTGTATTAGACATGTTTATAATTTGATAGATATTGTAAAGAGGATGTACTAAATTTTAATGTATGACACAAATGTAAATACTCTTTCTCTTAAAACTATTAATTTAAATTGAATTCATGAATCACAATGAGTGCATACACACCGGCAGTGTGCTCTAAACATTCCACAATCTTTGTTTTGTCGTGATTCATAGATTTAAATTATGTTTTGTCTTGAAAAAGACTTAAGTTTCGTTTTCTAATTTACATAATGTTTGTTGCATATAGTCTTAAATAAACACAGATAGTAATTATATGCCGTACAATGAGATTAATACTAGGTTCTTCTACAAACTATTGCTTGTCTTTTCCCTTTAGTTCTCAAGGGAATGTTTAATCCTCTGTTTAAGCAGCAGTTTTTGTTGATATAGACTACATAGCTTAATGTATTAGGAAAACATGACCCATATGACCATATGCCATTCACATAGACACTCCAGTAGATTTACATTCGCTTTATGAAAAACATAAACAACCACATCGTCATTTGATATATATTCGTGATATTTAACATTAATAGTCTTTGAAAAACTTTATTTAACCGGGTTCTATTATATAGAATTAGCATCGTCACTCACATCACACCGTGTGTATTGTTGTAACTTATGGGACAAAACGGGTCTCACCTTTATTACATGCGCTGAATGCCCAAAATTCATCAACACCTGTCTTTGATTGAAACACATTGAGCATGTTTAAACTTTACTTTAGGTCGTTTTACAGGCTCATTTAATCTTAGAAATAGAATAGAACCAAGAATTTTGTATTATTATATAGGTTTGTTACAAGCACATTTGATATTCTTGAGTTTAACATTTTCAAACTAAGAGTTGAATAGGGGAAGGGCGAACGCAGCCCCTGCTAGCACAAAATATGACGTAGGTTCGACCAACTTGGGCCGACCTTAGACAGGTCTCCAGTAAATGGAGATCACCAACCTAGGCCACGAGCCTTCTTGATAGCTCAAAGACCCTGTCCAGGTAAGTGAGTTTTCAAATGGCCTCCCTCACCTTTTATACCACTACCTTCCCTGCTCCTTCTTATTCACCCCATGTGGGATCTAAATAACAAAAAATGAACAACGAAGTTACAACTTGATACAAAGCCAGTCTCCTCACCATTGTATCCTTCACTCAGGCCATATAGTAAGTTTCTGAGTGGCGAGAGAGAGAAAATGAGAGAGAATTTTGTGAGAGAAAGTGTGTTTAGTAGGATCAAGGGTGGCGATTTAGGAAAAGGGTTTAGGAAAAACTTAGGGTACCGACAACATCAACGTTACTTCCACCACAACAAATCGATCTCATTCATGTTCTTTAATTTCCCAGTTTGGTGGGAAGTGAAAAATATGTGGGAAATATTTAGAAGGTATGGTAACCTGGAAGATATCTACATAGCAACTAGTAGACTAAAAAACGGGTCAAGATTTGGATTCTTAAGATACAAAAACACCATCGATGTTGCAAGATTGGAGAACAAGATTAATGATACGTGGGTCGGGTCTTTTAAAATCAGAGGGTTCTTAGCAAATGGGGGGGCTCGTGAAAGAAAGGAAACTGGAAACAGGGGAACAAGGAGTTGGGAAGCTCGACCACAACAGACATGGGAAAAAAAAGACACAAGATTGTATAGTGAAGTTGCTCGGGGTAATACTAATGAAAGGAAACATGGTGACAACAAAGGTAATGAGGTGAAAGACAAGCAAACTGAAGCAGTCAAGTTTAGAGTAGTAAACTTCCAAGTTAACAAAGAAAAAGAAGAATATTTAGGGTCGTCCATAGTGGGGTCGGTAAAAGACGTAGACTTACTCGATTCTATCGGAGATTTATGTGAAGCAGAAGGGATGGAAGAGTTTGAAACAAAGTTAATAGGTGGTCTTGATGTTCTTTTCAAATGTACTTCGAGTAACACTGCTCAAAAGATAGTGTTTGATGCCAATCATGGTCTACACCGATGGGTTGATAATTTAAGATTATGGACTCAGGAATGGAAGCAAACAAAAAGACTTTGTTGGATTAATATCCAAGGTGTACCAATACACGGTTGGTCGGAAAGCACTTTCCGACAAGTCGCAGACGAGTGGGGGACACCAACTGAATTTGCTAACTGTTACTTCGATAGTACATCCGACGTTCGGGCAGGAAGAGTCTTGATACTAACAAAGTGTATGGAAAAAATCAACACAACAAAAATGTTAGTCTTTAATGGGGAAACAAGATTGGTCCGTATCAACGAACATTTGGCTGAAGATGGATGGATGGCTAGAAAGCGAGAAAATGATGATGATAGTGGCTACTCCTCAGAAATCTCATTACCGGAATTTTCAGACGCAGGTGACGGAGAAGATGAAGATGGCGTTCCTATTGGTTCTCGAGATATGGACAAAGTACAACAAGAAGGTACAGTAAAGTTGAATGATAAAAGTGGTGACATTGATGGGTCAGCGGTTGGAGATAACGAGGAACACATGGAAATGGATACCGAGACACAAAAAGAAGATGTGAAAGATTGCCTATCTCCGTCAGATAAAAGTATGAAATTTCATAAAAGTGTTGAAAGTACTAAAAGGTCAAATAAAGATTGTGTAGAAGATTTAGTTGGTGGTGTAAACAAAAACGTTCCAAATTTAAATTTGAAGGCTTGTGGACCTGTTCCTTTAGGGCCTGTTGGACCCAGTGTTAGCCCAATAGAAGATGGTGTATTATTTAACATGAATCAAGAAAAACAACCCATTAATGAAGCTTTCAATGAGCAGGTCATGGAGGTACCAAGTAACGGATCAAAATCAAGAGAAGTTGAAAGTGAAGACTCGTGTAATTTACAAGCTACTTTAATTAGTTTTGCCAAAAGAAACAAAAAACACTTCAATGAAGGCACATCTTCCAAACCAAAAAATAAAGAGATGAAGAAGAAAGGGGCAGTCAACGAAAGAAACAAAGGGTGTGGGGGAAGATTGAGTTTCAATATCCTAAAGAAACGGGCAAAGATGAATCATCTTAATAAGTCAGTGGAGGCGAGATCGAGATCAAACAAAGGGTCATCTGATGATAATGAAGCCAATACAAATGGTATACCGCAGACAGTCCCAATCAATAATACAAACAACAACAATAGCGAACAAGATGGGGAAGATGCACAAACAGTACCTCAGCCGAACATGAGTGAATCAGTTGGTACGATAGCTGCGGATGTGGACGCGGTTAGTGACTCGCAGAGAACTCATGTATCTTCTTCTTCTCGTGAAACTATCAAGGTAAGAATGGTTGGTGAAAAACTTGGATTTGTATGGGCAGATAATATAGGAGGAATGGGAATAGAAAAGTCTGATGATAAAGGTGGGGATATAAATTGGGGGAGACACTAAGGACGATTTAGTATGGTAGAAAGGGTGATTGGGTGTAGCAGTAGTTGTTCATTTTTAAAGTGCTAATTTTATGAAGATCTTATCTCAAAATATTAAAGGTTTAGGTACAGAAGGAAAAGCTAAATGGGTTAAAGAACTTGTGGGAATTGAAAAACCTTTAGTTGTAGGCTTACAAGAAACAAAAATGGATCAATTAAACGAGCCTTTGGTTCAATACATGTGGGGTTCGGATGATTTTGGATTTGCAAAAGTTGATGCTATAGGAAGTGCGGGTGGGATATTGTTGATGTGGGATAACACGTGTTTTGTTGAAACAAAGGCGATGGGTGAAGAGGGGTATCTTGCAGTCGTGGGAAATTGGATAGGGAAAAATGGGTTGGTTGGTTTCATCAATGTCTATGGCTCTCATGATATACAACAAAAGGCAAATCTTTGGTTGAAATTATCTAGGATCATTAATTCGATTGATGCGGCTTGGTGTATTTTTGGAGATTTTAATGAGGTAAGAAACAGGGAAGAAAGAAGGAATTCAGGCTTTAATAAAAGGGGACCGTTAAACTTTAATAACTTTATAAATGGTGAATGTTTGATTGACATTCCAATTGGAGGGAAAAAGTTCACGAGAATAAGTGACGATGGTTTAAAGTTTAGTAAGATTGATAGGTTCTTAATAAACTCACTTTTTTGTCAAAGTTGGTTGTCTCTTGTGGTTATTGCAAAGGAAAGAAAGCTCTCGGATCATTGCCCACTAGTTCTCATGGATAAAACTATTGATTTTGGTCCTAAACCATTTCGTTGTTTTGATGTGTGGATGGAAGAAAAAGAATGCGAAGATATAGTTAAAGATTGTTGGGAAAAAATGGTATTTTCAGTGAATCCTAATTCAAGATTTAGAGATAAGCTGAAAAATGTGAAAGAAGGTCTGAAAACTTGGAGTAAAATCAAGTTCGGTGGTGAGTTGCATGAAATAGAAAGTCTTAAGAATGAAGCTACAAAATGGGAGTTAATTGCCGAATCAAGAGATCTTGATGAAGTGGAATTGGAGAGATGGAAAGAGGCGCGCAAAGGGTGGGTTGAAAAAGATAAGTGTAAGAATGATATGATCAAACAAAAAGCGAGATCAAAGTGGGCATTGGAAGGTGACGAAAATTCAAAGTTTTTTCATGCATGCATGAGAAATAACACAAGAAAGAATGGTCTAAAGGGGTTGGTGGTAGATGGAAGGTGGTGTGAAGACCCGACGACTCTAAAGTCAGTAGTATATAATTTTTTCAAAGATACTTTTAAGGAAACAAATGAAGTAAGACCATGTCTGATCAATAGCAATTTTAATAGAATTTCAATTAGTGAAAAGGATGATTTAGAAAGAGAGGTCGATGAAGAAGAGATATGGGAAGCCGTTAAACAATGTGGAAGTAAAAAAGCCCCGGGTCCCGACGGTTTCAATTTCGGGTTTTTGAAGAAATATTGGGGTATTATTAAGATCGATTTGGTGAATGCTATCAAATGGTTTTGGAGTACGGGAAACATTTCAAATGGGTGTAACTCGTCTTTTATAACATTAATTCCCAAAGTTCAAGACCCGTTGAGTTTAAGTGATTATAGACCGATAAGTTTAATTGGCTGCTACTATAAGATAATTTCAAAGATCCTTGCTGATAGGATGAAAAAGGTGATCGGTAAAGTCATTGGAGAAGAACAAAATGCCTTCATTCAAGGAAGGTATATTCTTGACGGCGGATTAATTGCAAACGAAACTTGTGATTATCTGAAGAAAGAAAAGAAGAAAGCATTCCTGTTGAAAATTGACTTTGAAAAAGCTTATGATAGCGTTAATTGGAACTTTATTCAAAATACGCTTTTACAAATGGGCTTTGGAGAAAGATGGTGCAAGTGGGTTCGAACGTGCCAAGAATCAGCTTCCGTTTCGGTACTTGTTAATGGATCCCCAACTTTGGAATTCAAGATGGAGAGGGGGGTTAGGCAAGGCGATCCTCTCTCACCATTTCTTTACCTTGTGGCGGCGGAAGGCCTTAATGTGACTCTAAAAGATGCGGTAGCAAATGGTCTTTTTAAAGGGGTTAAAGTTGGTAGGAATGATGTTCCAATTTCTCACCTCCAATATGCCGACGATACACTAATATTTGGAGAGTGGAAAGAATCAAATGCAAGAAACCTTATGAGAATCATGGAGTGTGTCAAACAAGCATTCGGGTTGAAAATTAATTCAAATAAGACAAAATTATATGGGATTGGGGTTCATAGCGAGGAAGTTGAGGGTCTTGCTAACAGAATGGGGTGTTTGGCAGGAAATATGCCATTTACATATCTTGGTATTCCAATTGGCTTAAATATGAAAAAGAGTGATAGTTGGAAGGTTATCGTCGAAAAGTTCAAGAAAAGATTAGGAAAGTGGAAGACAAAGATGATCTCGTATGGTGGAAGATTAACGTTGATTAAGTCGGTACTTGGTAGTTTAGCCCTATATTTCTTTTCCTTATTTCGTGCCCCGAATAGTGTTCTTAAATCTTTAGAAAGTGTAAGACAACGTTTTTTTTTTTTTTGGGGGGGGGGGGGGGGGAATGATGAAGTAAGAAAAACATCTTGGGTAAAATGGGAAGTGACTCTTAACAAATTTTTTTTGGGTGGTTTAAATATTGGTAGCTTAAAAGCATTCAATTGGGCTTTGATAGGTAAATGGTGGTGGCGATTTAGAGTTGAAGGTAGTAGACTTTGGGTTAGAGTTATTAAAAGTATTTATGGTAATGATGGTGGTTTAAAGGATGAAGAGGGTGTTCATAGAATGTCGAGAGGTTCTAAGTGGGGGGATATAGTAAAGACGGGTAGAGATATTCAAACTTTGGGCTTTAATTTTTGTGGCTCCTTTGAAAAAAAACTTGGTAACGGGAATAATACTCTCTTTTGGCTAGATAGTTGGATTGGGGATGGGGTGGTTCTTAGTGAGAAGTTTCCTAGATTATATAGACTAGAAGTCAATAAATATATTACGGTTGGTGATAAGAGGGTGTGGAGTAATGATACATGGGATTGGAGGTGGGATTGGGCTAGAGAATTAAGAAGTAGAGGGTTAGGAGATTTTGAGGAATTGACGGTTCTAACTAATTTTTTTGTTCCAAATGTGATGCAAGAAGATTCATGGAGATGGATACATGACGATAATGGTGCTTTCACAGTTAAAAGACTTAGGGAAATGGTAGATGACATGATCCTAAATCCAACAGTTGGGGCTCAAGAGACAAAATGGTGCAAGATCATTCCAAGAAAAGTTTGTATTTTTATTTGGCGTCTACAAAAAAGAAGATTACCGGTTTACACATGGCTCGAACATCTTGGTATCGATCTTAACTCAACTCTTTGTCCACATTGTGGAAATGATATTGAAACGGTGGATCATTGCTTCTTAGGGTGCTCTCGGGTAAGAGATTCTTGGGGCAAACTCTTTAAGTGGTGGAATATGGGTACTTTTAATATTGGGTCGCTTCAAGATATTGTTGAACACAAAGGCTTGCCAAATTTTCATAAAAAAAACAAAGAACGGTTTGGCAAGCGGTTTGTTGGGTGATGTTATATATGATTTGGAATGCTAGAAATAAGAGAGTTTTTGAAAATAAAGCCTTCAATATGTCGACAATTTGTGATGAGGTACAAGTCCTCTCATTTCATTGGATCTCTAATAGAGCAAAGGAATCTATTTCATCATGGATAGAGTGATGTTCGGACCCGATCAAGGCTTGCAAATTCTAAATTTCTTTGTGTTGGTGTGGTGTGAGTCTGCAAGTTTGCAATCTGTGTGGTCAGTCTCTCTAAATGTCATATAATCAGTGTGTACTGCCAGATAGAGGGGTTGTTTGTTGTCTGTAGCTTTGGGTCTCTGCTTCCTCAATTGTCTTGATTGAGGAGTTGGGATGCCATTTTGATGTACTAGTTTGGATCGTTGTTGTTAACATATTTCTTGTTGCCTTTCAAAAAAAAGTTTCTGAGTGGCTGGTCTGCATGTTAATCTCAAAATTAAGGTTAAGGGGCTGAAAAATGTGTCTCGAAGATGCTAGAAATGTTTCAGAGTATAGCACAAGCGAAGAAATTGTTGAATGATGTATATTGACATTTGAAACTGATAGTCTTTTCTTTTGCAGCTTTTGCTTCACTCACCATTTTTGCTCCATAGTCGCCATACAACGACTAAAGGGTCCATATTCTGTGAGGATAAGTTAAAGTGGGCTAGATCTTGTATGTTGATAACTAGAATGTGTTTTAGCACCCACCATCAGTGCATGATAACTACTTACTTGGTATCAGTTTTCTGTTCCTGGGGCTTGTTTTCATCATTAATGTAAGGAAGTCAGTTGGTTAATCCTGTCACTACTTTAGATACAATTTACAGAGTTTATGCATAGATTACTGTTTAAGTTTAAGGAAACAGCTTGTACCAATTAAAAATGTTAGAGACTAGCTTTTGAACTAAGGATTGGAGGGGTCAGTCAGGCCAAGACAGTAGTTCAACACCAAGGCGACTCACAAAAACCCCAATAGCAGGCTATCGTAATGAGCTTTTCCTAATATCGAGTGAGCCATCTTAGTGGAAAGGTGGAAAACAAAAAAGAAGCTTTTTACTTCCAAATAAGTTTGTTTATATGTATACTCATATGTCCTGTCCTGTGTTTCTTTCTTGAGGCTATGTGGGAGCACAATCCGGCCTTCTTTCCATTGTCAGAAATGTTCAATTCAGCTTTGAACGCTAATCACATATCATAAACTTTTCATTACACCTCAAAAAGATGAATTTATTACAACTGAATATCTACAAAGTTTATTAATTTAGGCTAAAGTTTCCTTTTTTTCTGATTTTTTATCCTAATGCAGTTGCCTTTCTTGGTAATAATTCAGAACTACGTATACTACGAGTCTACAACGTTATGGATTGCTGATTACCAATAGTTAAGTGTATAGCGTTTAAAGATTCTGCATTTGCTAATGGGAAAATTGTCTAGAAATACATCTAACTTGCCACCTTTTGCTTTTGTATACCATGAACATTTTTTTTCCTATTGTATACACGAACTTTCTTAATCTTCCTATTGTATACATGAATCTGACGTGGCATGGAGTTAATTACATAAATTTACATGAATCGTCCCTGTGACTCAAAACAATTACACCATTCGTCCTTGAAACAATTACATAAAAGGTCCTTGTAGCTCAAGAGTTAAAATATTTACATCGTTAGTCCTCATTGAGTTAAAATATTTGCATCATTAGTTCTCATTGACTATTAAGTTAAAATATTTGCATCGTTAGTCCTTATTGAGTTAAAATATTTGCATCGTTAGTCCTCACCGCCACCCACCACCGCCCACCACCACCACCGCCACCCACCACCGCCACCACCACCACCACCCACCTCCACCTCCGCCACCCACCACCCACACCCACCACCCACCGCCACCACCACCACCGCCGCCGCCCACCACCGCCACCCACCAATACCCACCGCCACCACCCACTGCCTCCACCCACCACCCACCACCGCCACCACCACCACCACCTACCACCACCACCACCCACCTCCACCTCCGCCACCCACCACCCACACCCACCACCCACTGCCACCACCACCGCCCACCACCACCACCGTCGCCCACCACCGCCACCCACCAACACCTACCGCCACCACCTACCACCACCGCCACCAGCACCTACCACCACCACCACCCACCTACACCTCCGCCACCCACCACCCAAACCCACCACCCACCGCCACCTACCAACACCTACCACCACCACCCATCACCACCACCAACACCACCATCACGACCACATCCACCCATCACCACCCACCATCACCACCACCACCCACCGTTACCACCACCAACCCACCACCGCCACCACCGCCACCACTAGCCACCACCCACCACCACCACTACCCAAAACCATGGTTTCATGAGTATTAATTTATAGAATTTCTAGTCTGTGTGGTTGAATGATTTAAGCTTATCTTTGTTTTTAGATTGGTATATTTTATTTACTTTTACTGGTTTTTATTTACTTGCCAAACAATCAAAACCATAGTTAACAAAAAAACAAGTAAAAGTAAATAAAATATACCAATCAAAAAACAAAGATAAGCTTAAATCATTCAACCACACAGACTAGAAATTCTATAAATTAATACTCATGAAACCATGGTTTTGGGTAGTGGTGGTGGTGGGTGGTGGGTAATGGTGGCGGTGGTGGGTTGGTGGTGGTAGCGGTGGGTGGTGGTGGTGATGGGTGGATGCGGTGGTGATGGTGGTGGTGATGGGTGGTGGTGGCGGTGGTGGGTGGTGGTGGTGGGTGTTGGTAGGTGGTGGTGGGTGGTGGTGGCGGTAGGTGGTGGGTCTGGGTGGTGGGTGGCGGAGGTGGAAGTGGGTGGTGGTGGTGGTGGGTGTTGGTGGGTGGCGGTGGTGGGCGGCGGTGGTGGTGGTGGGCGGTGGTGGGGGCGGTGATGGTGGCGATGGGTGGTGGGTGGTGGGTGGCGGAGGTGGAGGTGGGTGGTGGTGGTGGTAGGTGGAGGTGGTGGGTGGTGGCGGTGGGTGTTGGTGGGTGGTGGGCGGCGACGGTGGCGGCGGCGGTGGTGGTGGCGGTGGGTGGTGGGTGTGGGTGGCGGAGGTGGAGGTGGGTGGTGGTGGTGGTAGGTGGTGGTGGCGGTGGTGGGTGTTGGGTGGAGGTGGTGGGTGGTGGCGGTGGGTCTTGGTGGGTGGCGGTGGTGAGCGGCGGTGGTGGTGGGCGGTGGTAGGTGGCGGTGGTGGTGGCGGTGGGTTGCAGTGAGGACTAACGATGCAAATATTTTAACTCAATGAGGACTAACGATGCAAATATTTTAACTTAATAGTCAATGAGAACTAACGATGCAAATATTTTAACTCAATGAGGACTAACGATGCAAATATTTTAACTCTTGAGCTACAGGGACCTTTTATGTAATTGTTTCAAGGACGAATGGTGTAATTGTTTTGAGCCACAGGGACGATTCATGTAAATTTATGTAATTAACTCCATGCCACGTCAGATTCATGTATACAATAGGAAGATTAAGAAAGTTCGTGTATACAATAGGAAGAAAAAAAAAATCATGGTATACAAAAGCAAAAGGTGGCAAGTTAGATGTATTTCTGGATAATTTTCCCTTTGCTAATTATAGCTTATGGAGCGATTTCTTCCATTCTTTTAGAGTTCATTAGCATGTTCTTTGGTTCTTTCTTCCATGATTTTGTTTGTGTGTCGGCCTTTCATGTTCAAGACAGTACGTAAACCATGGCAAATGTATCAAAGGATAAAAAAAATTCCAAGTTCACTGATGATGAAACATGCAATAAGATACAAAGTACGAGGCTAAAATTGCCAAACTTAAAATCTTGAGTTTTTCTATTTTAGTATAACTTAAAGAGGAATTTGTTTTTTCTTGATGGCACAAGGGTCGCTAGAGGCAAGTTTCTAAAATCAGCGAAATGCAATAATGCAATAATGCATTCTAGGAGTAACGGCATATTTATCCAAAGCATCATGTTACAGAAGAATGCCAACAAAGATGTAAGCAGGCTTGCAGGTCCTTATAAATCAGTGCAACGAGTATTTAACCTTGTGCAAATTGCTTAGTCCTCCAATAGACTTAGATCTAAACATGATCACAGAAAAGTTACCACATTTATACTTATTCGGGTAGGGACATATTTATACTCTGAAATTCCTTCTCATAAAGGGAATCACGCACCATATTTTAGATACACTTTTCGACTCATTTACATATGAACGTGTTGATTTGGCTTTTAATTTATCTTAAACTGGTCAATTAAGAAAATAGCTAAAACGAGAAGAAGTCAAACGGGTTCCAAGTCATGCTAAGTCAACTTTTGCATCCAACCAGGCACCAGCTAACTCATTTGACTAACACTTTATAATCTTGTAGTAATAACATATACAGTCTGTGTCACATAACTAAAGCTTCTATTTAAATTAAAGAAAAAAAAAAAAAAAAAAAAAAAAAAAAAAAAAAAAAAAAAAAAAAAAAAACCTTCAGTTAATATTGTGGTCAACCCAATCCAACCCGCCCGTTTCAATCCATGCTAATTTGAGCCGTAGCACCTGAACCCGTTTGAAACCCAACCCAAATGCAGCTTCATAATATTAGTGAAAAGTGCAGTGAGACCATACCAGGGGCTAACTGACCAAAAGTTCTGATTGCTAGAGTGGAGACACGTGTCTTGTCTTGCTCCATAAGTGTGCCACTCCAAAATCAGAAGTATGCGAATCCATGTTTTCGTCCAATCATATATTGCTTGGTTTTATATCTTTGTGTATGATATAAGGGATACAATCATGATGAAGATATGATATTCCCTGTGCATAACCTACTGCTAATTTGTATCTTGCATCCCAGTCTAGGAAGTTCTCCATTTTTCTTCAGTGGTGGAACATGTTCCTGCGTTTCCGTCCCTTAGACGTCTAATACTTCAGATAAGGCTGCATAGTTGGTTATTGAAATTAGCCTTATTAATGAGTCCGACCCCAAGGCTAGTTGTTGGCTATATGAGTCTTTTTTTTGGTGAGGTTTGAGAAACCTTGGACACATGTTGGTTCCATGTTTGCGACTGCAAACTGGGCATGGGTCAGTTCTGGTTTCTTTCATGTATTACCCAGTTGAGCTCTTTGTTCCAACGAAAAATAATACAACTTAAATAACCTTGCACTAACAAATCAACCAATTATACACTTAATCAAATGTAGGAGATGTTAACAATGTTTGTAAGAGATCTATACATGAGAAAGCTTATACAATTCATGTAGCAGGTTAATGGGGTCTTTGGGTCTATCAAGAGCACAAGGGCGCCTAGAGGAGCTTCAAAAGAGACTCAGCTAGTTGGCGATGTCGCTTGATAGATTGGGAATATAATTTTCTCATTTGACTAAAAACGCATATGAGGAATGGATATATCCATTTTTTAATTGCTAACTTAGACCCTAGTTTAAAGACAAAATTCCCCAAATCGTATATTTATATTTAGACCCTAATTTTGCAGAGTTAATGATGACTTTTGGAGCCTAATGGTTGTGATGATGCACGGAAATGGAGATGTGAACTGAGGGTCCGATCTGCAATTGATGATGCCCAATGATCTGATCAATGACATTACTCTTTCAACTGATTAGATGTCATTGGATGCTTTATTATTAAGGTCTATATTTGTTTTTACTGGAATTTTCAAACTGGTGAACAATCTATTGTTTTGCAGGTCCATATCTTGGCTTGAGAGCCAAATTGGATCGAATGGATTCCAAAAAAAACGTAAGTCTTTTATTGGACTGGCCCACGATCATGACCCCTCCGGAGCCAATTTGGACCATTGTGAAACTAATCTCAAGTTTCTGCGCTTATCTATGACAAATCTCTGCACAACGTGTCACTTATGTAGTAAGCTCGTCAAAGTTCACAAAGGGAATCTTTTTGTTGATGATGATTTTTATGTGGTTCGGTTTTCTCTGCTTGGGCCGTTTGGAAATGGTGGTGCATGCTTCTGCAAATCATCCCTTATTAGAGGTCTAAGAAGCATAAATGAGGATTTGGTTCTGCATATTCATTGTTTGTGACTGCAAAAATGGTGCACATATTGATTCTAGGTTTGCGACTTGGGTTGCCTTATTGTAGTGTATCTGAGATGAGGGAATGGTGTACAGACTATTCGCTTAGGCGTGTTTGTGGTCTTCACGAGACCAAACCAGTTTTGCTCCTCTCCTTTTGGCCAATTTGAACTCTTTGTTCCAAAATACATAGTTCAGTAATCTTCAATTGAACATCAACCAAACAAACGTAAACCTTAATTAAATTTAAGATAAGCTATATAATGCAGTAAAAATCCGTTAGCTGATTGATGCTTGTAAACTAATTTCTTGGTAAGCATATGCATTTTATTAGCAAACACTCAGTCATACTATTATTACATTCTCATCGCAAACTATTCACTGTTACAGCTTCTAGATGAGTTGATACCCAGAACATCTTAAAAATCAGAAGCATTGCTTTCACTTCCAACCCAGGTGCTCCATCTTTTTTATTTGAATCTGCAGGCCAAGACTCAAGTCCTCAATAGCATAATAAAATCCATCTTTTTTATTTGGTGTGTTCCACTCCTGGTCAGGTACCTCGTCACATCATAGTAGTCTTACCTTTCATTAGGAGCGCTCAACATCCACGAAGCATTAGAACATAAGCTTTCAAGCGCTCAATTAGACGAACATTGTAATAGGCAAGCCATTTTGACTGTCACTGATACGCAAAACACATTGTTTATACTTTATACGTTCCCAAAAAGTTAAATTTGGCTCTCAGTTTGGTTGAAAATTGAAATTTGGCTCTCAGTTTGGTTGAAAATTGTTTAGCTCAGTGACCTGCTATACTTGTCAAATGTCAAAAAACAGAATTCACCGCGCTAAAAAGGGGATTTTTTATTACAAGCCACAAATAATTAAAAGAATGAAAATTGTATGAACTTTTTGTCCATTAAGGATTATCGGGAAAATAATTGATTAGTTAAAAGCTGAAAACATGCAGTTTTGATGTAAAAAGTGTATGAAAACACTTGCGGTTTCAAATTCGATTGCAAAACAATTCAATGTTAAAATATTGATGAGGCTCAGATCTGTAAAACAATCAAAACAAAGAGGATTATACCGCCATGGCTGCAAATTGACGGCTCCATTAACAAATAACAACTGGAAATTGCCTCGCCAAGATACGGTAAATCTCAGCTTTGCAAGATTAACTTAGACATTTAGAAATTTATCATCACCGCCTCAGTAGACACCAAAATACACGTTAGTCCCTGAAATATCTCAAAAACTTATATAAACCCACAAGTCTCAAAATAAGCCGGAAAATTGGGGCTTATGAAATATAAGCCGAAACACAAATAAGCTCATAAGCCACATATAAGCATAAACAAACACTCACCTAAATTCATATTCTTTAATTTTAAACTCATCATCATCATCATCAAAAAAAAATTAATACATACAACCTCCGTCAACAAAATAATTAAATAATAAAATGAGGCTCAGATCTGTTAAAACAGTCAATACAAAAAAAGGATAAAACCGCCATGGCTGCAATAGTTAAATTACCCCGCCAAGATACAGTTAAATCTCAAATCATTTGTACGATTAACTCAGACAATTACTAGAACTTTATCATCACAGCCTCTAATAATTATTATGAAACGGAAGGAGTAAATATATATATATACATATACATATATATAAAGATGGTGTTTGTTTGATCCCGGATTTTTTTTTTTTTTTTTTTTTTTTGAGCTTCTATACAAACCGATCTATAGATCGAATGTGTGTTTGCATGTATATGCTATTGATATAGAGGTTTACTGTATCATAAAGGTTGTTTAAAAATAGGGGCAAAACTGAAAATCATAGGTGACAGAAGGGGTAAACAACCTTTGGAAAAACATCCGTACCTTCTGCCATCTCATTTCTAATTGTCTGAGTTTTTTGTTTGCCCCCAAACCCTAGATTGAAGAAGATGTTCTGGTTTTATAGCAAGTTTGCTTTTCTTTGTTCCCAGAATTTTACTATTTTGACCTTTTGGGTACCTGGTTTTTTCATAGTTGTCATAATAGACATTGATTTTGGCCTAGAAGCTATTTGCTGATGCTAAAAAAAGGGGATCTACAATAAGTGATGTGTACACAACAAATATACATATGTGATATTGTAACATGTGTATTACATGGATTGAGATCCTTTCATGTTCCATTTGAACATGAGTGGTTATGTTAGTTATTTTTTTTTCTTCACAATGATTAATTTTTAAAATTATGGCCTCACAATGATTAATTTATTTATTTTTCTTCACTCACATAATCATCAACATTACCTCCTCATGTTCAAATGGAGCATGAGAGGATCTCGATCCATATTCCAAATGTAATTTGTGGTGTGCACATCACCTGTTATGGTGTGCATATCAAATCCTTAAAAAAGTGTCAATTTCTTTTAAGTGAGGTGACATTTTTAGGATATATTTAAGGAAGGCAATAGGATCGATTTTGCAAAAATTGACGCTATAATTAATCGGTTTACACCAAAAGTCATTCATGAAGTTCATAGTTTCCATGGTGTAGCCTTATTCTACCGCCGGTTCATTCACAACTTCAACACTATTATCCGCCAGTTACTGAGTGTATAAAAAGGAGCAACTTCAGCTACCCTATGACACTGATGAAGCCTTTGGATTATCGAAAGGGAGGGTAACGGAAGCTCCTTTATTGATACTACCCGATTTTGATGAGGTCTTTGGAGTTTATTGTGATACATCGAGGGTGGGTGTTGGAGGTGTATCAAGCCAAAGGAGTCGGCCTATTGCTTTTTTAGCAAGAAATTAAACGAGACAAGGTATAAATACTCCGCGCATGACATGGAGTCTCATGCAATTTTTCGTAGCCTAAAGTATTGGTATTATTATCGAGCATAATTCCACTTTTTAGCCCAAAATCATCAACTAAGTGCACTTATAGAGAAATAGGCAAGTATAGTAGGGAAAACAAGCCAAAATCCATATAAAACCAATAATAAAATGCTTCATAAATTAGTGCATTTTATGCCTCATCTTACATCTGAAGATATGATCCAACTATTTACTACTCCGTATAAGTTTTATTGGTATTTTTGGTTCAAGATCTATATTCAAAATTTATATTGTTACTAGGATAGAAGTAAAGTTTGCCACATACAATTGGGGGATACGATTTCATTATACTTGCTTTAAGAAAACACGGTGCAAGGGTTATTCTCCCCTGCTATTTGCCCAATGGCTAGCCATAGTGCATCGGTGCTTTTGTGCCATTCGTTCATTTTTTTTTTAATGAGTGAAGTTTTTTTTTTTTTTTTTTTTTTTTTTTTTTTTTTTTTTTTTTTTGTGATGTGTTATGAGAATCACATGGACCAATAACAGTTATTGATTTTATTGCTAGCGAGAGTGTTTTAGTTATTGGTGTGTTATTGTGGAAGTGTCGAGGTGGCATACCAATAAATGTTATTGGTGTTATGTTTTAGCTAGCGCTCTAAAAGAGAACAGAATATACAACTATGGTTTTATACCATTATGTTGGTTTATTTTTGTTTCTCGTTGTTTTGTGTTGATCTTTGCATGTTGCATCAGAAAGAAAGCATTAACAATTAGTAAGGCGACATAGATAAAAGGTTGATACCTAATTTGATGACTTCCATCACGTTATAAAGCTTCAAAACACATAGTACCATGGTAACCATTTGTATATGAAAGGGTCGGCATGGGTTGTGTTTGTATCTCGAATGGGTTACATCAAAAGGAATGGGTTAAATGAGTTGAACGTCGTCCAAAGTCTTAATTAAATGCATATTAATCTCCTAAATTATGTTTGGGTAGATTGCCGAGAAAGATAACAGAAGATAAAAAAAAATTGTCAATGAGTGCAACCTAATGCTTTCTCACTCCCAAAGAAGATCCAGAAACCAATTTATGACAAAAAAAAAATGAATAAAATATTTAGTTATGATGTTTAGGGTATTTAATAACGGGATTTCTATAAAAAGTTTACCCTGTTACTAGATATTAAATGTTTATATAAAAGTTTGGCGTGACATGTTGCTACGTATAATTTTGAATTATTGATTGATATAAGACGCGCAATATACATATTAACGGGTCATGAAAGAGCCATGGAATAGGTGGGAGAGGCATAAAGCTACGTAACTTTTTGATAATCCACCTAAAGATGTTGATGCGCACGATTATCAAGTTCAACAGAATGACCAATGATTTGTTGATCGGGCTGGATATGAAAATGAGCTGACCCAAACCTGTTAGAGTTCAAGCTTGAGCTCATTTTGTTTGTAATATGATTGAAATCCCGGTAAGTTAATATGCCCCCCTAAACATCACAAACTAAAATTTATATTCCTCTTTTTGTTATAAAATGTATTTCTCAATCCTTTTACAAGCAAGAAACTGTTACGTCCCCACGTTACACTACATTTCTTGGAAATTTGCCCATCCTTTTATAACGTGCAACATAACAAACAACGATTAAACATTAGCTAAATTGATTAAAAAAAAGAAAAGAAACGAGTGTTCTTGTATATTATACTATATACTAAAACTCATTTGGATGTGAGGTCCACAGCAAGTTCATTAAGGAGTGGTTAACAACCTAATTTGGCATCCTATTGGTTCTTTGAGACAAGAGGCAAAAGCATATTGGCTGGAGGAGTTAATAGCATAGATTAGCTACAGTGCTGATGAATAGTACTCCTCATTTCGGCACTGTTTGGTACTGTACTGCACTGTGCATAACTGTATATAATTACAATCTCCTCAGCCTATATCATCTCTCCAACAAATACACCTCCATGAATCTTCCGGAAGCCACTATCATCACTTTGTCTAATTACTTCATCATCTCCAACATTAAACAAGATCCAACGGTCCAACAACCTTTTTACAGCTACAACCACACACAATCAACCCTTTCTCCATCATCCTTCTCTCTAAAAAAAACTTCGGCCAACGAGGTATTCGAAGCTAAAAAAAAAAGAAAAAAAAGAACAAGTCCAGAAACTAAAACAACAATGACATCAACACAAATCTAAGGTAACATAAACCCATCACCATACATGACGAACACAAAAAACCCATATCAACTACAACTACCTTAAACCCTTGAACATCACAGTTAACAAACAGACTTCAAGAACAATCATCTAGAACTATCCTAAAACCATCAAATCCATCAAATAAGAACATCTAGATCTATACTTTTACAATATTCGAATCCTAAAGGAAAGAACAAAAAACCAAACGGTTCCATTCTTCCTTTCATTCGGCCAAAACAAGAATATAAAAATCAAATATCGAAGCACATAACTTCTTTTTAATATCCGAATCTTATAAAGAAATAACCAAAACCAATCGGTTCCAATCATTTCTTTTGTTCGATCTAAAAAAAAATAAAAAATAGTGTGTGATGTGATTCGTATAGGTATAGCAACAAAGAGGGTGTTTGCTAATCGTAAAGATATAAAAAAGGGAAAAAGTTATAAATACATAATGTACTTTAAAAAAAACTCATTATGCATCCTGAACTCTACATATTGTCATTATACATAGCATTTTTCATTTTATTTTGATATTTACTAACGTGGAATGCAATTTCCATTTTTATAAATTGTAATTTATCTACGTGGATGCCATGTATGCTTGCCAGCGTGGACAAAGACCCTATATACTCACACTAACTTTCATTTCCCGCTAATTAAAAACACACAAAACCCTAATTTACATATCCAGTAAATCTGTCAAAGTTGGCTTCGATTGCTTAAAGGTATGTTGATATAAACATGTATTTATCATTTTATAGTTGTTAATTGGTCTTGTAAATGCTAAAATTTTAAACCCCTAATTTTTATATGAAACCCTAATTTTGCAGATCTGGTGAAAGATGGTTAATTTCACCATCAACCTTTACCACGATGGTGTTTTCGTGACTAACCCACTTCAGTATCTGGAAGGCGACCATCGTGTAATTGAAGACATTGATTTCCAAGGGCTAATATTTAGTGAGTTTTTTCCACTTATGCGCAGACTAGTACTTGTGTCTCCTCAGTCCTTTTACTACATTAAACCTGGTGTCCCACTAAATATAGGTCTGAAAGAGCTTAAAACAGATGAACATTTAGCTGAGTTTGTTATAGCAGCCATTGAAAATGATTGTAAGATGGACTTATATTCTGAGCATAATGGTTATAATGTTATGGAAATGGTAAAAAAAAAATGAT
Source organism: Artemisia argyi (assembly GCA_030686995.1). Taxonomy (NCBI): domain Eukaryota; kingdom Viridiplantae; phylum Streptophyta; class Magnoliopsida; order Asterales; family Asteraceae; genus Artemisia; species Artemisia argyi. Next base: position 120,152,303 of record CM060677.1, on the reverse strand, counting down.
AATTTGGTTAGTCCAGATAGTGACAGTGACTTCTATGATAATGACAAACAAGAAAACTTAGATGATGTTAAGGATTTTGTGGATTTTCAAACAGAGGGTGAGGAAGAGGTCCAAATCCCCAAAATTTCTAATGATGATTGATGAGTGTGTAAATACTCATCATTTTTACCATTTCTGAACTGCCAAAACATCCAAAAACACTCAATAATGAATCAAAATAGTGAAAATATCCCAGGAAAGTGTTTTACATGTCTCAAATGCAAAAATACCAAAAACAGATGAAAAACACACAAAGTTTGCATAATTGGCAGTTTCAGTCCCCCAACTTTCAAAAGTTGTCAAATCTAGTCCCTGGTCATTCTAAAAACTTGAAAAAGTCACCAAAGGTCCTTATAAATCAAAAAGTTACATAAATAGTCCTTTGGTGAAAAGTTTCACAAAATGTCAAGTTTAGTCCCTGAACTTTGAAAATTGTCAAAAATGACCCCTGGGATATGAAAAACTTTGAGAAAAACAAATTTTGTCCTTGCACTAACCTTTTATGACAGGATTGGTCCTTGGTGGAAAGTTTGGTGATATTTACACAAATGGTCCCTGAAGTTTGAAAGTTTGACGGTTTCAGTCCCTGATGAAAATAAATTGGAAAAATCAACAAGGGACCTTTTACTATTCATCATATGGCATTATACACCCTTGAAAACAAATTAAAAGGATGCCAAGTTCACACCCTCAACTTTCCCAAAATTACAAAAATGGTCCTTGTGAAAATAAGCCAAACCGGATCCAAAATAAACTACACCTAATCCAAAAACTAAACCCAATCCTAGCCTAGTCCAACCCACCTTATTTTATTTGGGCCCAAGATACCACCAGTCCAAACCTTAGCCCACCCAATCCCACAAAACCGTTTTAAATAACCAAACGGTCAAACCTCAGTTGACCCGTCCCCTTTCCCTCCTCAACACCACCACTTGCACCACCTCCCTTCTCCACCAATCACAAGCCATGACCCCCCACAATTAATGCCACCACCTCCCTACACCTACCTTTTCACACCACAATTAATGCTAATCCCTCCCCTGCACGTTATCAGAGAACAAATTGCAAAATCTCTTTCCCGCCAAAATACGTGGAGGCCTGAGAGTGGACCAAAAGTTATCAGAGGAGGTGGGAAATGATGGCAATGTATCTGGGAACCCTAATTGAAGGCTATAAATAGAAGAAAATGCAAGATGAAGAGGAGTAGTAGTTTTAATTAGTTTTTATTGTCGAATTAAATTAGTTTTCAAAAATCAGTTGTATCTTTTCCAATTCAAGTATTGTAATAGTTTTGTTAATGTATTGAAAGTCTTTTGAAGTTATAAAAATCAAAGTTTACTTTTGCATTATGTTCTTGCCATTCTGAGTTTTCAGTTAAGCTTAAGCATCACTTGTATTGATAATTATGGACTGAAATAGGATCACATAGGCTCCCACAAGCTGTTTCAAGCTTCTAGAGATCTTAAAATCCAGATTAGAATAAGAATTGTTCATGTTCTAACAAAGTCAATGCAGGTCAAAGGAGGGGCATCCATGGATTTCTGGATAAGCTAAGATAGAAAGAGGAAGATCTTGGCCTATCCTAAAGATAGGCTAGCTCAGTGATTTACTCCTTTTCATGCTGGAGTAAAAAAATTGGTAACTTGGTCTATTCATATTTCTAAATCTGCATAATCTTTTGATTCTGAGTAGGAAGTAATTTTATTTGCATTAGATTGTTAATGTAGCTTTAATTTTAGTTAATATAATTAGTTGAATCAGTAACTTGGTGATTGGTAATTGATTGCATAGTATCTAGTATAAGTAGTCATTTAAAGTAGTGTTTGGATTTGTGTGTTTCTGAGTAATTAATTTGGTTCTGGTCATTAATTGTTGCTCACTTATGTTTCTTAATGTCACATTAGCTCAGATTAGCAAGAAAACACAAGCTGTGTTCATCAAAAAGTCAAAATCCTAGAAACAGTTCTATTACACCCTCTTTGATTGGTTAAAGTGTGGCTTAGTCCCCATTTCCAATCACATTTGAGTGGTTTAGGGTAATTTGAGCTCATATCATCTTAAAACATCATAATCAAGCAGCTAGGTAGGATTAAAGTTCATATTAGTCAACTATAGGCATTAATCAAAAAAGTCAAAATTACTTGTTCTCAGTTTTCACCAAACTTGCTTGTTCATTTCTGAATTTTTTGATTTATTTGGGACTGTGAGATTTTGAGGTTTAGTTTTCTACCAGCTCATATTTGAGATTATACCATCATTTCATTTTTAGCAAAATTACCCTGGGCCCCACAGACCCTCAAAGTGACTTGCAGGGCAAAGGTGTGCCCTGCTCTCAGCAGACCTTGGCTCAACCACCACCTTTGGTGGTCCATTGTGGTTGACTCAGTGGGTCCCACACCCCATAAATAGGTTCTTACAACCCCCTCCTACCAGACTTGAACTCTTGATCTTTTGTTTGACCATTTGACCACTGGACCCCACCTAGTTTAAGCCCCAAAGTTTGTCCCAGGTCTGAGTTAAGTTTCAACATTGCTAAGTGCTTATTTCATCTTATTCAGCTTATCTGTGGTCAAGCCTTGTTGTTTACTGCTTATTTGAGTTTGCTTAACTTATTTGTAATCACTTTTACCATTGTGGACCCCACCTTAAGCCATTTGACCACAATTGACCACACAGTCAACATAAGTCAACTGTGTAAGCCAAGGGGGTGTTTATAGCTTATTTATAAGCTATCTTGAAAAGTGTTTTCATAAAAGTTTGTCATTTTAGGGTATAAAGTAGCTCTGTAAAAGAAAAATCCAAAAAAATCAAAGTTAAAGTAAGTGATAGTTTCTATTTAATTCCATTTAAGTTTAATTTTCATTTTTAGATTTTAATTAAGTACCTAGTGTTTTTATATTTTTATTAAATACCTCATATAGTAAAGTAATTTTGATAATTTTTTCAGATTTTTATTTTGTCATTTAGTGCTAATTAGATTTAATTTTAATTTTCTTTATTATTAATTAATATCGTTTATTAAATAGCTTATTTAGTTTTTATAAGGTTAAACTTAGTTTTTATAATTTTCCTAGTTCTAATATAGTATAATAAGTTTTTAGAAAATATAATTTGAAATTCTACTGTTCATTTTCTATTTTTCTTATTTTATTTGTTTAAAATAAACTTAAGTTAATTAAAAGGTAACTAATTAGTTGTTTAATCTTAAAACATAATTTTTAGAGTTTTTATAATTTTTTAGGATTCCTGTGATGGTTAAGTAATTTTATAAATTTTATCTTAATTTTCTAAGTTAATTTAGTATTAATATAAATTAGAAGTAGTTTAATTAGTTTAATTAAGTTAAATAGTTTTTAATTAATAACAAAACCACAAAAAGACAAAAATATTTATTTTTATTTTTTATACTTTCTTCAAGTTCTAATTTAGGTTTAAAAAATATTTTTTGTTAATTTTTAGTTTAATTTAAATCATTTGTCATTTTTAGTTTATTTAAATTAGATTTTAATTTAGATTTTAAATAGTTTAATTAATTAAATAATAGTTTAATAGTATTTTAATCACTTTTATAATTTCTTTTTCATTTTTAATTTTAAGTTTTGAAAAGTGTCAAAAGCACCCCCTGTAGTTTGATAATTACCAAAAACCCACTTTTCCAGTCCGATACGTGATCTTAATTGTGAATTTGTGCATATATCTGGTATCTGATTATTGTGAATATTATATTTGTGTACCAATACCAAAATAACAGTAGCAAAATCAATTCCACATCATCTGGCTACTGTCCTCAGTGCCACTTTCTCAAAAACGATTTCAAACGACACCATTTCAATCTCGCTGGGACTTTAACGACCCGGGAAAACACTACACTATCACCGGAGTATTGATTCTAGGCTGTCTTTGACTTGTTGACCTTGGTCAATAATAATCTGACGGTTCGGGATCAATCAAAATTTGGCGCCGCTGCCGGGGAGGTTGTTGCGTGTTTTATAAAATCGTTTTAAGTTAAGTGGTTTTCAAAACCCTCCCTGTACAAATTTCACACAAATTTGTAAAAAGTTTTTGTAAAAATATAATCATATCAAAAACGTTCATTAACACTTCTCCTGAAGTGTTGAAAACACCAAAAAAATTAAAAACAATCAAAAACAAACTGTGAAGTTAAATTACTTCGTGTTCTTTAAGATTACAACCTGAAACAGTTGGTTTAAGGTAAGTTCTGACATTAAATTGCGAACTGAAGAGGAATCCATTCTTTCCTCCCGCCAGCCTGCGAGTAATCTTAAAGGGACGATTTCGGTTAACGAATCAGTTCCAAAAATATTTCCCAAGTTTCTGCACACACACCCATAAGCCTAAAGCAGTTTTTCAAATTAAATAATAAACCCATAATAAGTTCCCAAACTTAAGATAAAAACTTGCCTTTGTATCCCTGTGAGTAGTGTACCTTTTTCAAAGAAGCTGCTCACTTGTGATTATTGGTTTAAGTTCACTGTGGTTTTGCCTCGAACTTGTGTTGAAAAATTGTTTTTAGTGCATGCGCACTCGGTCTCAAGCAAAGAATAAAAAACAGAAAGACGTACCCGAGCTACGTTCTAATACAGAAACCGAAATGGCCGCTGGGCCACCACCACCACTATTACCACCCCCTGACCCTCCTAGGGATGAGCCAGCTCCCGATCTCTGAACGATGGAGGAGCTGTGCCAGCCTACCATGCAAGGGCGGGGTGGACCTATTGCACCACTCACTATTGGGGCTGCGGACTTTGGCCTCAAGCACCACATGATCCAACAAGTCCAGAATTCGTGTCAATTTCACGGATTACCGGGTGACGACGCCAATAAGCATCTTGACAAATATCTCACAGTCACCCAAAGCATGAAACAGCATGGTGTCACCGATGATGCCCTTCGGCTGTACCTCTTCCCCTATTCTCTCGCTCATCATGCCACTGCATGGTTTGACCGACTCCCAAAGAATTCTATTCGAACCTTTGATGAAATGGTAACCAAGTTTCTAGCAAAATATTTTCCACCATCCATGGTTACCAAGTTACGAAATGATATCAGCAACTTCCGGCAACGTCCCGATGAGTCTCTTTTTGAGGCTTGGGAGCGTTATAAGCTAGCCATTGATCGGTGCCCTAACCACAATATGTTGCAAGTTACCATCATAGATACCTTCTATAATGGTCTGACATTGAGGCACCGAGACATTCTCAATGCTGCTGCTGGTGGGACCTTTATGAAAAGGCGTCCCGAGGAGTGCTATGACTTAATCGAGAACATGACTGCCCATCATAACTTTTGGGATTCCTCTGCGGAGAGGGATGCGTCATGTAATTCAGTTACTCCTTCATCATCATCTCCTGAAATAATCGCTCTTACCAAAAAGATGGATGATATTTCTACGGCTGTGTTGAGAATGAACCAAATGATGCAACATCAGGTTCAAAATCAACAAGTGAAAGCCGTGGCCCGAAGTTGTGAAACTTGTGGGGGCCCACATCTGTATTCCGAGTGTCCAGCTACTGCTGAATTTCCTCAAGAGAACGTTTATGCTGCTAACGGTTCCTACAACACGGGGGGTAATTCTTACCAACCGCAAGGGGACCGTAATCTCTTAAGCTATCGTTCCAACAATTTTCTCGGACCTCCCGGTTTTAACCAAAATCAAAACCGTAACACGAATCAGAATTTTAACCAAGGTCAAAACTCAAATTTCCAAAACCCGAACCAAAATCAAGGCCAGTTTAATCAAAACAATTTTCAAAATGGCAATCAAAACCAAGGTTTTCAAGGAAATTTTCAAAGAAACCAGAATCAAGGGAATTACAATCAGGGTAATTTCAATCAGAGAAACACTTTTCAGGGTAACAACAATCAAAATCAAGGGAATTTTCAAAACAACCGTGTTCAAAATCCCCCTGTTCAAAATCAAAACATTGTTCCACCCCCGTCTTCCTCCGATGCTGAGATTAAACAATTCATGAAAGCACAAGAGGAAACAAATCGGTTATTGATTAAGACGATCTCTGATCTTCAGAAGTCTTTAAATGATCGACCCTCGGGCTCGGGTACACTACCAAGCAACACGATCGCTAACCCGAGGGGCGATGTCAAGGCGATCACTACCCGAAGTGGGGTATTATACAATGGACCCACGATTCCCTCTACCTCTTCTCCTCCTAAGGTAGCGGAACGTGAGCCTGAGGTTACTACGGACACGGTACTTCCTACTAATAACGGAGGTATCAACAACGTCCACCCTCAAGTTGTCCCGGTCCCGGCTCGTAAGCCGAAAGTTGTATTTGATCCTCCTGTGAGTTCTGATGAAATCCCAAAGAATGATCCTAAGCCTTCAATTCCATATCCTTCACGTGTGAATGATCAAAAGAACCGCGAAAGAGCTAATCATCAGATGGAAAAATTTTATCAAATTTTCCAAGAATTGCATTTCGATATTAGCTTCGCGGACGCTCTTCTTCTCATGCCTAAGTTTGCTTCGACAATCAAAAATCTGATAAGCAACAAAGAAAAACTCTGTGAGATGGCAAAAACTTCTCTTAATGAGCATTGCTCAGCAGTGCTCTTGAAAAAGCTTCCCGAAAAGCTTGGAGATCCCGGGAAATTTCTCATTCCTTGTATTTTCCCGGGGATGGTTGAATGCTTTGCCTTGGCCGATCTTGGCGCAAGCATTAACCTGATGCCTTACACAGTCTGGAAAAGACTTTCTCTACCTACTCTCACTCCGACCTGCATGACACTCGTGCTTGCAGACCGTACCATATCCCGTCCTCTCGGCATTGCCGAAGATATCTTCGTGAAAGTAGGAAAGTTCCATTTTCCGGCAGATTTCGTGATTGTTGATTTCGATGCTGACCCACGAGTCCCTCTCATTCTCGGGAGGGGATTCTTAAGAACGGGACGTGCTTTAATCGATGTATTCGAAGAAGAAATCACTCTACGTGTTGGTGGCGAAGCCATCACATTCAATCTTGATCAGACTTCAAGATACTCCTCCAACTATGACGCTGAAACGGTTAACCGAATTGATGTCATCGATGTTGCGTCTGAGGAGTATTCTCAAGAGGTCCTTGGTTTCTCATCCAGTGGCAGTCTTTCTACTGACCCTATCATTTCCGACTCTTCCCCTTCCCTCACTCCGTTTGAGGGAAGTGACTTCCTTCTGGAAGAGGTCGAGGCTTTTCTTGCTCAAGATAGCTCAATCCCAAGTGGGGTTGATGAAAACTATCTTGACCCGGAGGGGGACATTCTTCTCCTTGAAAGATTGTTAAATGACGATCCTTCACCCTCTCCGTCTACACAAATACTTCATAAAGCGGAAGTCAAAAATGTTGAAATAACTGAAGACTTCCCCGAGGTTGAGCTCAAGGACTTGCCTCCTCATCTAGAATATGCATTTCTGGAGGGTGATAATAAATTACCCGTCATTATTGCCAAAGACTTGAAAGATGAGGAAAAGGCTGCACTCCTAAAGGTTCTTAAGTCAAACAAGCAAGCAATTGCTTGGAAACTCTCCGACATTAAGGGCATAAGCCCGAACTTTTGTACTCATAAAATCTTAATGGAGGATGACTTTAAGCCAACTGTGCAACATCAGAGAAGGGTAAATCCCAAAATCCATGAAGTTATCAAACAAGAAGTTCTTAAACTTCTTGATGCGGGATTGATTTACCCTATATCTGACAGTCCTTGGGTTAGCCCAATTCATTGTGTTCCCAAAAAGGGTGGCATTACCGTTGTCACCAACGAGGATAGCGAGTTGATTCCAACTCGTTTGGTCACGGGTTGGCGTGTTTGTATTGACTATCGAAAGTTGAATGAAGCCACCCGTAAAGACCACTTTCCTCTCCCTTTTATGGACCAAATGCTCGAAAGACTTGCGGGGAATGAATACTACTGCTTCCTCGATGGCTTCTCGGGTTACTTCCAAATCCCCATTGATCCCCAGGATCAAGAGAAGACTACCTTCACATGCCCCTACGGAACTTTTGCTTACAGACGTATGCCTTTCGGCTTATGTAATGCACCAGGCACGTTCCAGAGATGCATGATGTCTATCTTTTCCGACATGATCGGGAAAACTATGGAGGTATTCATGGATGACTTTTCAGTCATCGGGGATTCATTTCAGACTTGCCTCTCCCACTTGGAACAGATGCTTAAACGTTGCAAAGAAACGAATCTAAGTCTCAACTGGGAGAAGAGCCACTTTATGGTCAAGGAGGGCATTGTCCTCGGCCATAAAATTTCAAAAGACGGGATTGAGGTTGACAGAGCTAAAATCGATGTCATTGCCAAATTACCTCATCCCACCACCGTAAAAGGTGTTAGGAGCTTTTTGGGTCATGCCTGCTTCTACCGTAGGTTTATCCAAGATTTTTCTAAGATTTCCCGGCCTATGACCCATCTCCTCGAGAAGGATGCTCCTTTCATCTTCTCTCCTGAGTGCATCGAAGCTTTTGAAACATTAAAGAAAAAGCTTACCGAGGCACCGATTCTTGTTGCCCCCGATTGGGACCAACCTTTTGAGCTTATGTGCGATGCTAGTGATTTTGCCATAGGTGCGGTCTTGGGGCAACGAAAAGCAAAATACTTTCAGCCCATACACTACGCAAGCAAAACTATGACTGAGGCTCAAGGTCATTACACCACCACTGAAAAAGAACTCCTAGCTGTGGTGTATGCCTTCGAGAAATTCCGGTCATATTTAATCTTGACTAAATGCGTAGTGTACACAGATCACTCGGCTTTGAAATACCTATTTGCAAAACAAGATGCAAAGCCGAGGCTTCTCCGTTGGGTTCTCCTCCTTCAGGAATTTGATATCATTATTCGTGATAAAAAAGGAGCCGAGAACCTTGCTGCTGATCATCTCTCACGATTAGAGAACCCTCATCAAGATGTGTCCGAGAAAAAGGAAATAAATGAAACATTTCCTCTCGAGACACTCAATGCAGTTGCTTTTCGTGGTGACTCTACTACCCCATGGTTTGCCGACTTTGCAAATTACCATGCGGGTAACTTCATAGTGAAGGGGTTGACGTCCCAACAAAAGAAAAAATTCTTCAAAGACGTTAAACATTATTTCTGGGACGACCCCTTCCTTTTCAAAATCTGTGCCGATCAAGTCATCAGGCGATGTGTATACGGACAGGAAGCCACTGATATTCTCAAGGCTTGCCATGCTGGACCCACCGGGGGCCACCATAGTCCTAACTACACCGCCAAGAAGGTGTTTGATTCTGGTTTCTATTGGCCCACAATATACAAGGATGCCCACGAATTAGTCAAAGCCAGTGATGCTTGTCAGCGTCACGGGAATATTTCACAAAAGAACGAAATGCCACAAAATGCTATTCAAGTTTGTGAAATCTTTGACGTCTGGGGCATTGACTTTATGGGGCCATTCCCATCTTCTCATGGAAACAAATACATACTCGTGGCTGTTGACTACTTGTCAAAATGGGTTGAGGCTAAGGCCTTACCCACTAACGACGCCCGAGTTGTTGTGAAATTCTTGAAATCCCTCTTTGCTCGTTTTGGAACCCCACGTGCCATCATTAGTGATCGCGGTACTCACTTTTGCAATGATCAATTTGCAAAAGTCATGCTTAAGTACGGTGTTACTCATCGTCTTTCTACCGCGTATCACCCACAAACAAGTGGGCAGGTGGAGGTTTCCAACCGTGGTATTAAACGGATTCTTGAGAGGACAGTAGGTGAAAACCGTGCTTCCTGGTCGGATAAACTAGATGATGCACTCTGGGCCTTCAGTACAGCTTACAAAACACCCATCGGGTGTACTCCATACAAGCTTGTATACGGGAAGGCGTGTCATTTACTGATCGAGCTCGAGCACAAAGCCTACTGGGCCTTGAAACATGCAAACTACGACCTTCATAAAGCGGGTGATCACCGTAAGGTTCAAATCAATGAATTAAATGAACTTCGTGATCAAGCCTACGAGAACTCTTTGATCTACAAAGAAAAGACAAAGAAGATTCACGACTCTAAGATTAAGAACCGAGTTTTCAACGTCGGTGACAGAGTCCTTCTTTTCAACTCAAGATTAAAGATCTTCTCGGGGAAATTAAAAACCCAATGGACCGGACCATTCACTATTGCTAAAGTATATCCATACGGGACTGTTGAATTATCTCAACCCGAAGGTCCCAACTTCAAAGTGAATGGTCATAGATTGAAACATTATTTTGGAGAGGACATACCACCCATGGTTGTCCCGGATCTCCAAACTTTCCCCATGGACCAATGAATTCGGGGATCGAGTCAAGCTAGTGACTCGGTGAACAAAAATTAGCAGCATATATGGGTTTTCACCCGTATTTCTGACTTCTTTCTACTTTCTACCACCCTAGTGTGGGGGAGTGGCCGTCCCCCACTGTTTCAAAAGTAAATATGTTTTTTTGTATTTTGTTCAAAATATCTATCCTTGTATGTATATTATATAATTTATCATTCAACTCCCGGGCTGTCAGGGCAAATTTATTACAGTTAATCATTCACAAGTGATTAGCTAGCGTGGTAAACCTGACACAAGCCTGGGAGGTAGTGATTACATATATATATAAAAAAAAAAAAAAAAAAAAAAAAAAAAAAAAAAAAAAAAATTGTATGTACAGACAAAATAAAGTGAAAAATAAAGATTTCCACAGTTAGCATCGAATATTAGCTTTTCCCGTTCAGAGATTCGGCATAATAGCCGGGACTTTGAATATTGAGGACAATATTCAGTTCTAGTGTGGGGGGGGGGGAAATTCTTACGAATTTTATCACAAAACTTTCTAAGTACCCCCATTTTAAGCCAAAATTTTTCAAAATTTTTCACTTTATTCCAAAATTTTTGTGGTTATCAGTCCGCCAAAGTCTAAATGACAAAGGGATTGGCTAGTCCAGGAGCAAACGGCTCTTGGTAAAGACATCTCAAACCCGTTGATGGCTGGCAGTTTGCCAAAAATTGCATGGTTCCTCAGCTCCCCCGTATCCTCATAAGCAAATGAGTTGGCTAGCCCACAAGATTATGGCTTGTGGTAAAGGCAGTGGAAAATCCATAATTGGTAATCAGCTCACCAAGATGTTGACTTAGTCCATCAAGATGCTGGCTAGTCCAGAAGCAAACGGCTTTTGGTAAAGACAAATCAAATCCGTTGACAGCTGGTGGTTTGCTCAAAATCACACGGTTATCAGGTGTGCCATAGTTCTTACACCTGGCTACTCCAGAAGTGATGGCTTTTGGTAAAGAGATTCAAATCCATTAAGTTTTTCTCAAAAGATTGCTAGGGACTAGCAATGTTTTAGTGTGGGGGATTGATGAGTGTGTAAATACTCATCATTTTTACCATTTCTGAACTGCCAAAACATCCAAAAACACTCAATAATGAATCAAAATAGTGAAAATATCCCAGGAAAGTGTTTTACATGTCTCAAATGCAAAAATACCAAAAACAGATGAAAAACACACAAAGTTTGCATAATTGGCAGTTTCAGTCCCCCAACTTTCAAAAGTTGTCAAATCTAGTCCCTGGTCATTCTAAAAACTTGAAAAAGTCACCAAAGGTCCTTATAAATCAAAAAGTTACATAAATAGTCCTTTGGTGAAAAGTTTCACAAAATGTCAAGTTTAGTCCCTGAACTTTGAAAATTGTCAAAAATGACCCCTGGGATATGAAAAACTTTGAGAAAAACAAATTTTGTCCTTGCACTAACCTTTTATGACAGGATTGGTCCTTGGTGGAAAGTTTGGTGATATTTACACAATGGCTAGCCATAGTGCATCGGTGCTTTTGTGCCATTCGTTCATTTTTTTTGAGTGAGTGAAGGTTTTTTTTTTTTTTTTTTTTTTTTTTTTTTTTTTTTTTTTTTTTTGTGATGTGTTATGAGAATCACATGGACCAATAACAGTTATTGATTTTATTACTAGCGAGGGTGTTTTAGTTATTGGTGTGTTATTGTGGAAGTGTCGAGGTGGCATACCAATAAATGTTATTGGTGTTATGTTTTAGCTAGCGCTCTAAAAGAGAACAGAATATACAACTATGGTTTTATACCATTATGTTGGTTTATTTTTGTTTCTCGTTGTTTTGTGTTGATCTTTGCATGTTGCATCAGAAAGAAAGCATTAACAATTAGTAAGGCGACATAGATAAAAGGTTGATACCTAATTTGATGACTTCCATCACGTTATAAAGCTTCAAAACACATAGTACCATGGTAACCATTTGTATATGAAAGGGTCGGCATGGGTTGTGTTTGTATCTCGAATGGGTTACATCAAAAGGAATGGGTTAAATGAGTTGAACGTCGTCCAAAGTCTTAATTAAATGCATATTAATCTCCTAAATTATGTTTGGGTAGATTGCCGAGAAAGATAAAAGAAGATAAAAAAATTGTCAATGAGTGCAACCTAATGCTTTCTCACTCCCAAAGAAGATCCAGAAACCAATTTATGACAAAAAAAAATGAATATAATATTTAGTTATGATGTTTAGGGTATTTAATAACGGGATTTCTATAAAAAGTTTACCCTGTTACTAGATATTAAATGTGTATATAAAAGTTTGGCGTGACATGTTGCTACGTATAATTTTGAATTATTGATTGATATAAGACGCGCAATATACATATTAACGGGTCATGAAAGAGCCATGGAATAGGTGGGAGAGGCATAAAGCTACGTAACTTTTTGATAATCCACCTAAAGATGTTGATGCGCACGATTATCAAGTTCAACAGAATGACCAATGATTTGTTGATCGGGCTGGATATGAAAATGAGCTGACCCAAACCTATTAGAGTTCAAGCTTGAGCTCATTTTGTTTGTAATATGATTGAAATCCCGGTAAGTTAATATGCCCCCCCTAAACATCACAAACTAAAATTTATATTCCTCTTTTTGTTATAAAATGTATTTCTCAATCCTTTTACAAGCAAGAAACTGTTACGTCCCCACGTTACACTACATTTCTTGGAAATTTGCCCATCCTTTTATAACGTGCAACATAACAAACAACGATTAAACATTAGCTAAATTGATTAAAAAAAAAGAAAAGAAACGAGTGTTCTTGTATATTATACTATATACTAAAACTCATTTGGATGTGAGGTCCACAGCAAGTTCATTAAGGAGTGGTTAACAACCTAATTTGGCATCCTATTGGTTCTTTGAGACAAGAGGCAAAAGCATATTGGCTGGAGGAGTTAATAGCATAGATTAGCTACAGTGCTGATGAATAGTACTCCTCATTTCGGCACTGTTTGGTACTGTACTGCACTGTGCATAACTGTATATAATTACAATCTCCTCAGCCTATATCATCTCTCCAACAAATACACCTCCATGAATCTTCCGGAAGCCACTATCATCACTTTGTCTAATTACTTCATCATCTCCAACATTAAACAAGATCCAACGGTCCAACAACCTTTTTACAGCTACAACCACACACAATCAACCCTTTCTCCATCATCCTTCTCTCTAAAAAAAACTTCGGCCAACGAGGTATTCGAAGCTAAAAAAAAAAAGAAAAAAAAGAACAAGTCCAGAAACTAAAACAACAATGACATCAACACAAATCTAAGGTAACATAAACCCATCACCATACATGACGAACACAAAAAACCCATATCAACTACAACTACCTTAAACCCTTGAACATCACAGTTAACAAACAGACTTCAAGAACAATCATCTAGAACTATCCTAAAACCATCAAATCCATCAAATAAGAACATCTAGATCTATACTTTTACAATATTCGAATCCTAAAGGAAAGAACAAAAAACCAAACGGTTCCATTCTTCCTTTCATTCGGCCAAAACAAGAATATTGTTGATATAAATAATTGACTGAAAACATTATTCATATCTTCCGATATCTCTATGTTTTGATAATCACAAAACTTAAACTAATCAAACCAAAGATCATGACGTAAACACGTATTTAGTAATAAATAATCACTTTCACCAACAAATCACTTAAGGTATGAATAAACAAAGTGTTTAGTGCAATGTATGATCAAAGGGGTAGTTAATTAATTAACACAAAGTTTATTTAATCATATAAACATATTATATATTTTTGAAAAACACTTTTAGTAATAAAGAAAAATGTTTTAATCATACTAAATATATGATTTCAAATATTTAACCAAAATCAGTTAGTTTTTCACCAAATAAACTTTCCCCACTAAAAGACAAGTTTTCTGGCCGTTACAGATGGGCGGCCCCCTTAATTATAAGGGGCGGTCCCCTTAATTTTAAGGGGGCCGGCCATGAATTAAGGGGACCGGCCACGCTCCTCTGTCAGATTCTTTTGTCTATAAATACCACCTTAAACCTGGATTTTTACCTCACCTTTTTGCACAAAAACTTTCTGTTCTAGATCTCCATTTCAATCCTAAAAATCCTTTGATCATTTCATAAGCCTTTGTTTCCAAGTGATCCAAAGCCTCATTCTTTCAAGTGCAAAGAGAAGAATACTTCTATTAGAAGTATTACAACTTAGTATCATCTTGCTATCTAAGTTGTTTGTTTACATTTTCTTGTATATCTTTCATACTTTGGTGAATAAGGTGTATGTATTAGTTAACTAGATTTAGTTGAAGAATCTAGAATTGTTGTAAGTGTGAAGTGTAACTTGAAGTGAAGAAGAAGGGTTAGATAGTAGTGGTGATAGGAGATTGTAGCAATAGGATCTTGTAGTGAAGAAATTAAGGATCTCTAGTGGAGAAGACTAGAAGACATTTGTAGATTGAAGTTGTGAAGACATTAGTGGCTTGAAGGTGTCAAGACATTAGTGCATTGAAGTTGTGAAGACACTAGTGGCTTGAAGGTGTCAAGACATTAGTGCATTGAAGTTGTGAAGACATTAGTGGCTTGAAGGTGTCAAGACACTAGTGCATTGAAGTTGTAAAGATATTAGTGACTTGAAGGTGTCAAGACATTAGTACTTTGAAGGTGTGAAGAGAATAGAAGATTGGTGTATAGAAGATTGGTGTGTAGAAGATTGGTGTGAAGAAAATAGTTGATTGGTGTGTAGATTGGTGTGAAGATTGGTGTGTAGATTGGTGTGTAGATTGGTGTGAAGATTGGTGTGTAAATTGGTGTGTATATTGGTGTGTACGGTTTTCTCCGCCATAAAGGAGGTTTTTGATCTAGTGAAGAAAACTCTCGAGTAGGTGACTCGGGGAGTGGAGTAGGGCAAGGAAGGTGTCCTTGTAGCCGAACCACTATAAATCCTTTGTGTCTCGGTTTGATCTTTCCATCTCTCACTCTTTGATTTATTACTTACTTGCATTTCACACATAGTCATAATTGATAGTATTGTGCATATGTTGATTTCACATAAAGATCAAACTAAAATTCATTCATAAAACTAATCTTACAAAAACCAACCTAGTACATATAATTATATCTATACACTACTACACATATATATGCTTACATAAAATATATGAAATTGTATATTCTTTCCAAACATTATACATAAGCATTGTATATATAAAACCTTTAATAAATCTTGTATTTATACTTTTGTAGTTAAGTGTTTTGAAATTGTACATTATACATAAGTAGTATTTATACAAAATCATAAATTAACTAGTATATATATATATTTATGTATTAAAGTGATTTGAAAGTTTTATCTTAGAAACTATCTTTTATAAAATAAGCAAAACGAAAAAGACGTAAAACTATTCAACCCCCCCTTCTAGTTTTCCACAATTGGTATCAGAGCCACGTCTAACAAGATTTTTAAAATATACTGTATTTTAAAACTTGTAACGATCTATGGAATTCGAAAAATATCTAGAAGGAGAATTTACGCAAAAACCACCATTATTTGAAAATGATTATTTTCTTGAATGGAAAAATAAATTTGAAAATTATGTGAAATCAATAGATCTTGATCTTTGGCATATTATTTCAATTGGTGATCTTAAACTAACCAAAATGGATTTTGAAAATCAATATAATAATCTTCAAATAAAAATTGATAAAAATACTAAAGCTAAATTACTTATTTTCAAAACTCTACCAAATGTTGAATATGAAAGATTATTTCCTTGTAAAACGGCAAATGATATTTGGAAATGCCTTTTAAAGTTTCACCAAGAGAAATGTAAAACCAAAGATGATAAACTTGATATTGCACATGAAATAGTTACTCTAGAAAATTTAATAGATAAATATTTAGTTGAAATAAACACATGTACTACTAGTTCAAATGTGATCATTGAAGGTACCAATAATGAAGAACACATGTGTCAAATCCGAAGAAAACATGTTAATAAATCATGGTGCAACAAGGACGATAAAGACGATGTAAATACGGAATACGTGAACATCCTAACAAATATTAATACAAATAGTGATGACAAGGATTACATGCTCCAAGATCCAAGCAATACTACAAACAAAACATGGAGCGACATGAACAATGGAATTGATCACCGTATAGCGAGTGAAGATTGTACAAGTACAAATAAGGTACAATTCAAAACCAAACATTTTTGCTATGATCAATTTACATTAGAATTTTCAAAAATGGAAAATAACTTCAAACACTTTTGCAACATTGACTCAAAAATTATTTTTAAAAATGAATCTTCAACATCCGCTGAAAATAACTTTGAAAAAGAAATAATTTTAGAAGACAAAATGTCTAGACTTGAAAGTAATATTGAAATTGATCTTGAATGTAAAAATTGTCAAGACTATAAACATGAAATTAAAATGGAAAAGGAAAAAGCTAAAATATTGGCAAAATTCGAAAATAGTTCTAAATCTTTAAAATATCTACTTAACATTCAAAAGTCATTTTATGATAAAACCGGATTAGGATTTACGGCAGATGAGTATTTGACAAATACATCAAAACAAATAAAATTTGTTAAACCTAATGGAAAAATTTAGAACTATTATTATTTGCATCCATTGATTATTTCTCTAGTCAAGAAAGTTATTGTTTGTTTGTTAAAACAAACAAATAATGAATTCTTGTACTTCTCGACGACATCCTCTTCATATGCATTTAAGTGCATTGGATGTTCGCTACTAATCAACTCGGACCCATGAGAATCTGGGTACCAAGCTCTCTGTCATGTGTAGGTAATTAACGATCAAAGGAACTACTACTTTTTTGGATCGCTCTATTCGCTTTCTTTCATTTGATGACCATTGACTTTATGGTGTGTTCGTTACTACCTCATGATGAAGGATTCTTGTTCTACCATTCTTAATCTGCACGACTTGTGATGATTGGTGCGACCGATAGTGTTTCTATGATCAAGTCTCCTTGATCCTTTTTGCATTGGGATATTACTTCGCTTCTTCAACTTGCTTTGGGGAAAACCTTCTTGACGTTTTATATTGCTCTCATGACCACTCTTAAAGAAGAGCTGGACCTGAGGTAAGTTTTCTTTTCAAAAACTTGCCTACATTACATTAAGATAGAGTATGCTTCAATTAGTATATTAATATGTTTTAATTTGCAAGTTGCTATGCTTTTAGATCATGAATACCAATATATGCATACATAACATTAGGATAATTAACCCTCTTATTGCTATGTCTATTATCATTTATTTTAGTTTTCATCTATATTGATAATCTTCTATGATCTAGAATAGAATACTTGCCATTTGTGCTATATGATCTTACTAGTTGCATTAATAGATGTGTTATAATTAAGACTTGCTAGTGACTCAATATTACAATGTGTCTTGTATACATGCATATATACATATGTCTATATTGCATTCATTGATGATTTTCTTTGTCCTTTCCTATCTCATTGCATTTAGATGTTCAATGTCTACCATATCTCTCTCACATCTTTAGTTGCCATTAGAGATGATTACATGTGACAATGGGCTGAATCGATTCTCTTGAAGTATATCTTTCACCTGAAATTTCTTGATTATCAAAATCAATACATCATATTTAAAAACTTCTCTCTTTGAGTTAAAACCCTTCGAATATCTATTTTATGCTTTTTCGAACAACATGCTTAATCATAAGCTATCATAACATTATTTTGATCTTTATCAAAGCAGAAACATTTTTCTTTTTGAAACAAAACAAAATTTGTTTTATTAGGATACAAACTTGAATGTATTTCAAAACATTAAGCCAAGTATTAGTGAATCAAGAAAACTTCATATTTGGTAATCTTCGATAGGTAAATTTAGGAACTCGATTTCTTCTAAAAGGAGAATGACTACTGGAGAATCTATTGACTAGAAATTCAATTTAACCTAACGGTTGAATTGCTTCTATGTGAGAAGTTGGGTGTGTGTAACCCGTAAAAACGGTCGTGTTTAGCCTGAATTGAGCACCACTAGTAATAGTCTCATACTCATTCTCCAACTTGATTAAATTGCACTTCCTATATATACCTAACGCTAGTTTACTTTTATGAACCTTGCTTCTCATTAGATTCTTTCGTTCCCAGATTTATGGCATTAAGTGAAAACTTACTTTCAAACATTGTTGAATAAAACTAAAAACATTTTGTTTAAAACATTATTATTTTCTCACATATGTCATAAACTTATGTGAAAATGACATCCACAATCTAATCAAATCATTTCATGAGAATCATGGTTTGCCCATATGGATCTTGTTTGTAACAAGTCTTGAAGTTCATATAATCATATCTTCCCACTTGTTTATCATAAGCAATCTTAAATTTGTTTGCACTAATCCTACTTACCATTATCTTCATATAGTTGCATACTTAACTAGTTTGCTTTATTGCTTCCTTAGTTACCAAACTTAATTGAAATATTAGTAGATAACATGATTATTAGGAATTAATTGTTCACTCTAATCATTTCTATGATATTCTCTACATTCATGAATAGTATGCTCTATATAGCCTCAAGAGTTGAACTTACTTGAATCCAAATCCAAAAACACAACCTTTTTGAAAATTTTCTGCCAAAAACCCATTTCTGGCATTCTGGGAATCACCAGATGGGCGGCCCCCTTAAATCATAAGGGCGGCCCCCTTAAATGTAAGGGGACCGGCCTCCATTTAAGGGGACCGGCCATCTGATGGTCGGGGATACTGTTGTCTTTATCACTTTTTGACCCATTTCAACATATACTTCCCAAAATTCACAAACATATTTTGTCCCATACTATCCCTCAAATTTTTCTTCCTAAACCACATTTCTCATACACTATAAATACTCTCCTCCCACCATTAATGCCATCACACCCAAACATGTCATCTTCCAACAACCAAAAACCAAAGATTTCAAGAACCGCAAGGATCTCCGTCAAACCCGTTTGGAAGAGGAAACTTGATTCTTGTCATAACCCTTGTGATGTTGTTTCAAGTCAACCAACAACTCAACCTCAAACCCACTCAAATGAGTCATCCCACAACCTATCTTCCACTAATACCCTCATTAATGCTTCCTCTTTTGATGAGCATGCTCAATCCCAAAACAACAATCCCAACATCTCAATCAACACTTCACATATTGCTCATTCAACAAAGACATCATCCACTCATGAAGAACCTCTTCCACCCATATCATGTTTTCATGATTACCCAAGCTCAAACATGTCTCCACCACCTAGAGTACCACCACCACTTCCTACAACCTCACATGCCACTCCAATGTTGCATGTGCAAACCTTCACCCAAGACAACTATCATGCTCCACCACCATCACCTTCCTCCGAACACTTGAAGTTCGTTGAGGAGCTAAAAGAGGCACATGAGCTTAGTGCTCTTTTAGCATTACATCTTGCTCAACGCAATTTGGATCCACCACAATCAAGCTCACCATCATCACCACATAACAAAAACCAACTTGAGAAGCATGTTAACAATTGCCCTTGTTGCATCTTCCTTCAACAACAAACCATTGCTTTGAATGAGCACTTCACTTGGATTGAGTATCTTCTTACTAGATCTCAACAAACCCCATCACTTGAACAACATCACAACCCTCAACCAACAAACTCCACTTCAAATCCACCACCTCCAAGCTCTACAAACTCACCAACACCCATGGAACCAAGAGTTTACCTCCACTAAACCACCAAGCATTTGATATGCTTATGTTTTCTCATTTTCAAATAGAACTCCTCAACCATTTTGGGATTCAAGAAAGTTTGGTGACACTCCTTGTTGGCACTATAGGATGTTCTATGTTATTTAGAACTCTATTTGTATTGCCTTTGTAACAATGATTATGGGTTGACATAATCATTTCTCTATTATTGAATGGTTTAATATATGTTTCTTATTCCCTTGTGCCATGATTATTACTTGTTAATATTATGCTATATGTATTTGCTTGTGCCATGCTTGTGCTTCTAATATTTTTCTTGCAAGAATTACTTTCTCGAAACCTTGGTGCCCTCAAACGAGGGGGAGCATACATCAAGGGGGAGTTTTCTACCCGTTTAAACTTCTATTACGAAGCTTATTCGGCCTAACCTTTTTGATTCTACAAAAAGGGGGAGAAGTGAATGTAAACTTACTAAATACTTGTCTAAATATTAATTTTTGGATTTAATAAGTTTAGGTTTTGTAATCATCAAAAAGGGGGAGATTGTTGATATAAATAATTGACTGAAAACATTATTCATATCTTCCGATATCTCTATGTTTTGATAATCACAAAACTTAAACTAATCAAACCAAAGATCATGACGTAAACACGTATTTAGTAATAAATAATCACTTTCACCAACAAATCACTTAAGGTATGAATAAACAAAGTGTTTAGTGCAATGTATGATCAAAGGGGTAGTTAATTAATTAACACAAAGTTTATTTAATCATATAAACATATTATATATTTTTGAAAAACACTTTTGGTAATAAAGAAAAATGTTTTAATCATACTAAATATATGATTTCAAATATTTAACCAAAATCAGTTAGTTTTTCACCAAATAAACTTTCCCCACTAAAAGACAAGTTTTCTGGCCGTTACAGATGGGCGGCCCCCTTAATTATAAGGGGCGGTCCCCTTAATTTTAAGGGGGCCGGCCATGAATTAAGGGGACCGGCCACGCTCCTCTGTCAGATTCTTTTGTCTATAAATACCACCTTAAACCTGGATTTTTACCTCACCTTTTTGCACAAAAACTTTCTGTTCTAGATCTCCATTTCAATCCTAAAAATCCTTTGATCATTTCATAAGCCTTTGTTTCCAAGTGATCCAAAGCCTCATTCTTTCAAGTGCAAAGAGAAGAATACTTCTATTAGAAGTATTACAACTTAGTATCATCTTGCTATCTAAGTTGTTTGTTTACATTTTCTTGTATATCTTTCATACTTTGGTGAATAAGGTGTATGTATTAGTTAACTAGATTTAGTTGAAGAATCTAGAATTGTTGTAAGTGTGAAGTGTAACTTGAAGTGAATAAGAAGGGTTAGATAGTAGTGGTGATAGGAGATTGTAGCAATAGGATCTTGTAGTGAAGAAATTAAGGATCTCTAGTGGAGAAGACTAGAAGACATTTGTAGATTGAAGTTGTGAAGACATTAGTGGCTTGAAGGTGTCAAGACATTAGTGCATTGAAGTTGTGAAGACATTAGTGGCTTGAAGGTGTCAAGACATTAGTGCATTGAAGTTGTGAAGACATTAGTGGCTTGAAGGTGTCAAGACACTAGTGCATTGAAGTTGTAAAGATATTAGTGACTTGAAGGTGTCAAGACATTAGTACTTTGAAGGTGTGAAGAGAATAGAAGATTGGTGTATAGAAGATTGGTGTGTAGAAGATTGGTGTGAAGAAAATAGTTGATTGGTGTGAAGATTGGTGTGTAGATTGGTGTGTAGACTGGTGTGAAGATTGGTGTGTAAATTGGTGTGTATATTGGTGTGTACGGTTTTCTCCGCCATAAAGGAGGTTTTTGATCTAGTGAAGAAAACTCTCGAGTAGGTGACTCGGGGAGTGGAGTAGGGCAAGGAAGGTGTCCTTGTAGCCGAACCACTATAAATCCTTTGTGTCTCGGTTTGATCTTTCCATCTCTCACTCTTTGATTTATTACTTACTTGCATTTCACACATAGTCATAATTGATAGTATTGTGCATATGTTGATTTCACATAAAGATCAAACTAAAATTCATTCATAAAACTAATCTTACAAAAACCAACCTAGTACATATAATTATATCTATACACTACTACACATATATATGCTTACATAAAATATATGAAATTGTATATTCTTTCCGAACATTATACATAAGCATTGTATATATAAAACCTTTAATAAATCTTGTATTTATACTTTTGTAGTTAAGTGTTTTGAAATTGTACATTATACATAAGTAGTATTTATACAAAATCATAAATTAACTAGTATATATATATTTATGTATTAAAGTGATTTGAAAGTTTTATCTTAGAAACTATCTTTTATAAAATAAGCAAAACGAAAAAGACGTAAAACTATTCAACCCCCCCCCCTTCTAGTTTTCCACAAATATAAAAATCAAATATCGAAGCACATAACTTCTTTTTAATATCCGAATCTTATAAAGAAATAACCAAAACCAATCGGTTCCAATCATTTCTTGTGTTCGATCTAAAAATAAATAAAAAATAGTGTGTGATGTGATTCGTATAGGTATAGCAACAAAGAGGGTGTTTGCTAATCGTAAAGATATAAAAAAGGGAAAAAGTTATAAATACATAATGTACTTTAAAAAAAACTCATTATGCATCCTGAACTCTACATATTGTCATTATACATAGCATTTTTCATTTTATTTTGATATTTACTAACGTGGAATGCAATTTCCATTTTTATAAATTGTAATTTATCTACGTGGATGCCATGTATGCTTGCCAGCGTGGACAAAGACCCTATATACTCACACTAACTATCATTTCCCGCTAATTAAAAACACACAAAACCCTAATTTACATATCCAGTAAATCTGTCAAAGTTGGCTTCGATTGCTTAAAGGTATGTTGATATAAACATGTATTTATCATTTTATAGTTGTTAATTGGTCTTGTAAATGCTAAAATTTTAAACCCCTAATTTTTATATGAAACCCTAATTTTGCAGATCTGGTGAAAGATGGTTAATTTCACCATCAACCTTTACCACGATGGTGTTTTCGTGACTAACCCACTTCAGTATCTGGAAGGCGACCATCGTGTAATTGAAGACATTGATTTCCAAGGGCTAATATTTAGTGAGTTTTTTCCACTTATGCGCAGACTAGTACTTGTGTCTCCTCAGTCCTTTTACTACATTAAACCTGGTGTCCCACTAAATATAGGTCTGAAAGAGCTTAAAACAGATGAACATTTAGCTGAGTTTGTTATAGCAGCCATTGAAAATGATTGTAAGATGGACTTATATTCTGAGCATAATGGTTATAATGTTATGGAAATGGTAAAAAAAAAATGATAATTTGGTTAGTCCAGATAGTGACAGTGACTTCTATGATAATGACAAACAAGAAAACTTAGATGATGTTAAGGATTTTGTGGATTTTCAAACAGAGGGTGAGGAAGAGGTCCAAATCCCCAAAATTTCTAATGATGATTGATGAGTGTGTAAATACTCATCATTTTTACCATTTCTGAACTGCCAAAACATCCAAAAACACTCAATAATGAATCAAAATAGTGAAAATATCCCAGGAAAGTGTTTTACATGTCTCAAATGCAAAAATACCAAAAACAGATGAAAAACACACAAAGTTTGCATAATTGGCAGTTTCAGTCCCCCAACTTTCAAAAGTTGTCAAATCTAGTCCCTGGTCATTCTAAAAACTTGAAAAAGTCACCAAAGGTCCTTATAAATCAAAAAGTTACATAAATAGTCCTTTGGTGAAAAGTTTCACAAAATGTCAAGTTTAGTCCCTGAACTTTGAAAATTGTCAAAAATGACCCCTGGGATATGAAAAACTTTGAGAAAAACAAATTTTGTCCTTGCACTAACCTTTTATGACAGGATTGGTCCTTGGTGGAAAGTTTGGTGATATTTACACAAATGGTCCCTGAAGTTTGAAAGTTTGACGGTTTCAGTCCCTGATGAAAATAAATTGGAAAAATCAACAAGGGACCTTTTACTATTCATCATATGGCATTATACACCCTTGAAAACAAATTAAAAGGATGCCAAGTTCACACCCTCAACTTTCCCAAAATTACAAAAATGGTCCTTGTGAAAATAAGCCAAACCGGATCCAAAATAAACTACACCTAATCCAAAAACTAAACCCAATCCTAGCCTAGTCCAACCCACCTTATTTTATTTGGGCCCAAGATACCACCAGTCCAAACCTTAGCCCACCCAATCCCACAAAACCGTTTTAAATAACCAAACGGTCAAACCTCAGTTGACCCGTCCCCTTTCCCTCCTCAACACCACCACTTGCACCACCTCCCTTCTCCACCAATCACAAGCCATGACCCCCCACAATTAATGCCACCACCTCCCTACACCTACCTTTTCACACCACAATTAATGCTAATCCCTCCCCTGCACGTTATCAGAGAACAAATTGCAAAATCTCTTTCCCGCCAAAATACGTGGAGGCCTGAGAGTGGACCAAAAGTTATCAGAGGAGGTGGGAAATGATGGCAATGTATCTGGGAACCCTAATTGAAGGCTATAAATAGAAGAAAATGCAAGATGAAGAGGAGTAGTAGTTTTAATTAGTTTTTATTGTCGAATTAAATTAGTTTTCAAAAATCAGTTGTATCTTTTCCAATTCAAGTATTGTAATAGTTTTGTTAATGTATTGAAAGTCTTTTGAAGTTATAAAAATCAAAGTTTACTTTTGCATTATGTTCTTGCCATTCTGAGTTTTCAGTTAAGCTTAAGCATCACTTGTATTGATAATTATGGACTGAAATAGGATCACATAGGCTCCCACAAGCTGTTTCAAGCTTCTAGAGATCTTAAAATCCAGATTAGAATAAGAATTGTTCATGTTCTAACAAAGTCAATGCAGGTCAAAGGAGGGGCATCCATGGATTTCTGGATAAGCTAAGATAGAAAGAGGAAGATCTTGGCCTATCCTAAAGATAGGCTAGCTCAGTGATTTACTCCTTTTCATGCTGGAGTAAAAAAATTGGTAACTTGGTCTATTCATATTTCTAAATCTGCATAATCTTTTGATTCTGAGTAGGAAGTAATTTTATTTGCATTAGATTGTTAATGTAGCTTTAATTTTAGTTAATATAATTAGTTGAATCAGTAACTTGGTGATTGGTAATTGATTGCATAGTATCTAGTATAAGTAGTCATTTAAAGTAGTGTTTGGATTTGTGTGTTTCTGAGTAATTAATTTGGTTCTGGTCATTAATTGTTGCTCACTTATGTTTCTTAATGTCACATTAGCTCAGATTAGCAAGAAAACACAAGCTGTGTTCATCAAAAAGTCAAAATCCTAGAAACAGTTCTATTACACCCTCTTTGATTGGTTAAAGTGTGGCTTAGTCCCCATTTCCAATCACATTTGAGTGGTTTAGGGTAATTTGAGCTCATATCATCTTAAAACATCATAATCAAGCAGCTAGGTAGGATTAAAGTTCATATTAGTCAACTATAGGCATTAATCAAAAAAGTCAAAATTACTTGTTCTCAGTTTTCACCAAACTTGCTTGTTCATTTCTGAATTTTTTGATTTATTTGGGACTGTGAGATTTTGAGGTTTAGTTTTCTACCAGCTCATATTTGAGATTATACCATCATTTCATTTTTAGCAAAATTACCCTGGGCCCCACAGACCCTCAAAGTGACTTGCAGGGCAAAGGTGTGCCCTGCTCTCAGCAGACCTTGGCTCAACCACCACCTTTGGTGGTCCATTGTGGTTGACTCAGTGGGTCCCACACCCCATAAATAGGTTCTTACAACCCCCTCCTACCAGACTTGAACTCTTGATCTTTTGTTTGACCATTTGACCACTGGACCCCACCTAGTTTAAGCCCCAAAGTTTGTCCCAGGTCTGAGTTAAGTTTCAACATTGCTAAGTGCTTATTTCATCTTATTCAGCTTATCTGTGGTCAAGCCTTGTTGTTTACTGCTTATTTGAGTTTGCTTAACTTATTTGTAATCACTTTTACCATTGTGGACCCCACCTTAAGCCATTTGACCACAATTGACCACACAGTCAACATAAGTCAACTGTGTAAGCCAAGGGGGTGTTTATAGCTTATTTATAAGCTATCTTGAAAAGTGTTTTCATAAAAGTTTGTCATTTTAGGGTATAAAGTAGCTCTGTAAAAGAAAAATCCAAAAAAATCAAAGTTAAAGTAAGTGATAGTTTCTATTTAATTCCATTTAAGTTTAATTTTCATTTTTAGATTTTAATTAAGTACCTAGTGTTTTTATATTTTTATTAAATACCTCATATAGTAAAGTAATTTTGATAATTTTTTCAGATTTTTATTTTGTCATTTAGTGCTAATTAGATTTAATTTTAATTTTCTTTATTATTAATTAATATCAAGTATTAAATAGCTTATTTAGTTTTTATAAGGTTAAACTTAGTTTTTATAATTTTCCTAGTTCTAATATAGTATAATAAGTTTTTAGAAAATATAATTTGAAATTCTACTGTTCATTTTCTATTTTTCTTATTTTATTTGTTTAAAATAAACTTAAGTTAATTAAAAGGTAACTAATTAGTTGTTTAATCTTAAAACATAATTTTTAGAGTTTTTATAATTTTTTAGGATTCCTGTGATGGTTAAGTAATTTTATAAATTTTATCTTAATTTTCTAAGTTAATTTAGTATTAATATAAATTAGAAGTAGTTTAATTAGTTTAATTAAGTTAAATAGTTTTTAATTAATAACAAAACCACAAAAAGACAAAAATATTTATTTTTATTTTTTATACTTTCTTCAAGTTCTAATTTAGGTTTAAAAAATATTTTTTGTTAATTTTTAGTTTAATTTAAATCATTTGTCATTTTTAGTTTATTTAAATTAGATTTTAATTTAGATTTTAAATAGTTTAATTAATTAAATAATAGTTTAATAGTATTTTAATCACTTTTATAATTTCTTTTTCATTTTTAATTTTAAGTTTTGAAAAGTGTCAAAAGCACCCCCTGTAGTTTGATAATTACCAAAAACCCACTTTTCCAGTCCGATACGTGATCTTAATTGTGAATTTGTGCATATATCTGGTATCTGATTATTGTGAATATTATATCTGTGTACCAATACCAAAATAACAGTAGCAAAATCAATTCCACATCATCTGGCTACTGTCCTCAGTGCCACTTTCTAAAAAACGATTTCAAACGACACCATTTCAATCTCGCTGGGACTTTAACGACCCGGGAAAACACTACACTATCACCGGAGTATTGATTCTAGGCTGTCTTTGACTTGTTGACCTTGGTCAATAATAATCTGACGGTTCGGGATCAATCAATGATCCATGGTTGAATAAGCTAGTTGGGGATGGTAAGTTCATTGGTTTTATTGATGATCCTATACCTAATTTAAATGGTAGGTATATGCTAGAGGTTGATGACCCAGAGGATGATATAATAGAGAATAAGTATAAGGCCAAAAAAGGTGTTCAATTGGTGCTGGTTCCTTTCTTTGTTGCATGATGATTTGAATTTAGGTTCTGGAAGTGGTATTACTATCATCTCTGATGCACATATGGTAAGCTAATTTACACTTATTCTCTTCACTTTTGTATATGAGGAATGTTTATAATCTGATGCATTAATGTTAACAGGGATTACTAGAAGCTGTAAGCATATGGTTACCTGATTCAGAACATAGACAATGCACTAGGCATATCTATGCCAATTTTAAGAAGAAATGGAGTGGACTGCAATACAAAATATTGTTCTAGGCAGCAGCTTCTTGCACAATAAAAGAACAGTTTGATCAATACATGGAGCAGATAAAGATATTGGATGAGGAGGCTCATAAGTGGTTAGTTGAATATAACTCAAACACTTGGTCCAGGGCTTTTTTTTGAAATGGATAGAAGCACTGCAGCATTTGAAAATGGCATATCTGAAGCATTCAACAGTAGAATTTTAAATGCAAGAGGAAAACCTATTATCACCATGTTAGAAGACATAAGGATTTACATCATGCAAAGGGTTTGGTCCATGAACAAAAAGGCTATGGACTTGGAAGATTCAATTACTCCAAGTGCAAGGAGACATCTAAGAATCATGATAAATAAGATGAGGTAAGTTTGATTTTTTTATTGTTTAAATGTACACTCTTTATTTGTTGCCTAAATCTACATTGTTTACTTACTATTACTTTGATTCATATTATAGATGGTGGTCTGTTTATCCTAGTGGTTTTAGAGAGGTTGAGATTAGGAAGGGAGATGAGGCTTTCTGTGTCAATTTGCATACAAAGAAATGTGCCTGTAGAATGTGGGAAATGAGTGGGCTACCATGTGTGCATGCTGTGGCAGCTTATCTGCATATGAAAATGGATCCAGAGTTAGGTGTTAGTGAATGGTACACTCAAAATAAATGGTTTGAGTCATACCAATATTCTATTAGACCTGTACTTGGCACTAGATATTGGAAGCCTACTAGCTTTCCCAAACCTTTACCACCAGTTGAGAGGAAAATGCCGGGTAGGCCAAGGAGAAAAAGGATAAGGCATCCAACTGAGAATGATCATGCAATAAGCAGGACAGGGAGGGTAATGCATTGTAATAGGTGTTGGGAAGCAGGGCACAATAAGAAGACATGTAATAATCCACCAAAACCAAAACCTGCTAACTTTTATGGACAGTCTTCAAACACAATGGGTCAGGAACAAGAATCAAACACAGAAAATACAAATGCTCCACCTCAAACCTTTTATGAACAAATGCTTGCTTACAGTGTTGATCCTATAATTCCAAAACTTGGTAAGAGGAGAGGTGTGGGATCAAAGGGAGTTAGTAATTCTGGTAACAAGAAAGGTATGGCATCTAAGAAAGGGAGTACTTCTGGTACCCAGAAAACTAGGTTTGCTCGTTCAACAAGCAATAATGAGCCTTATATCTCTCCAAAGGTAGCATACTATCAACTATATCCAGTACATTTGTATAACATAGCCAACATTCTTGTTAATTTATGTTGTGTTTGTTGTTATGCAACAGGAACATGAGGAGAATATGGATCTTGAAGCTTTAAGGGAGAAAGAGATTGCTGATAAGGCTGAAAAGGAAGAACAACAAAGATTAAGGTTTATGTGGGAAGCAAATGAGATTGATGACTTGACTTGGGAAATTTATTCACAAGAGTTTCCTGAGTACTATGAAGATTATGAAGAGAACATGAAAAGAATTGTTGAATTCAATGCATTTGTACCACCCAACATGGTAATTCCTCAACAAGCACCTGTGTTCCCTAAACCAAAGAAAGATGTTACAAATGAGGTTCCTACCCAGAACAGTCAAGTTGCAGAGAATTCATCAAAGAACAAGGGAAAAGAAGCTGCAGCCATACCTGAGCCAGATCAAGTTGCAGATCATGGTGTTGTTCAAGATCTAGATGCAGATAATCAAAAGAACAAGGGAAAAGAAGCTGCAGCCATACCTGATGCACCAGAGGATGGACAGAAGTATAAAGGCAAGAAAAGGGGTAGAAAACCTAAAGCTGAAACACCATCATATGGAAGAATCTACTACAAAAACAGGGGTAGACCTGAGAGAATTGCCAACCAGTACAAGAAATTTACCTTTGATGAATTTGGCACAGGTTCTACACCAGAAAAGGCATTCTCTGTTGACTAATAGTTGTAGTTTTAGGTGTATTT
The DNA here is from genome assembly GCA_030686995.1 of Artemisia argyi. NCBI lineage: Eukaryota > Viridiplantae > Streptophyta > Magnoliopsida > Asterales > Asteraceae > Artemisia > Artemisia argyi. Next base: position 120,122,466 of record CM060677.1, on the reverse strand, counting down.
GAATGATTCTACTTCTGCTATGAACTTAGTAGTATTTTCAAGACATTTACTTTTGTAATAGATTATGATAAGGTTTAGGTTATGTGGATGGGTGTGCATTGACTGAATAGGCACACATTTTGTGAACTTGACATTGGCCACATGCCTTTTTTTATTAATGCAGAATCTTTTACACCTTTATTGTTGTCTATGTCATTGTTTATTACCCTCTTTTGACCCATTTTGAATTGATCAATGCATTGGTATGTCATTGTCATTGTTAGTGGAGACCACATTCACTTATTATTGCTGCATTATTGTTGTTTTGTGGACCAATATATGTCTGCAATTTGGTATGTATATATAAAATATATCAACATGCATTTTCATTCATTTCAACAACCAAAGTTACACCATCCATTACAAAACAGAAAATGCTACACTGCATCTTTCATCTACTACCTTACAACCTACCTTACTTTACACCATCCTAATAACCTTACAACCTAACAGACCATTAAAACATCAACCATAACCTAGCAACAGACAGCAAAAGAACCATTACATTGACAACCACACCTCTAATGCACCAACAGAAACACAGACAAGATAACCAAACCAAACAGAAACTTCAACAACATAGCAGCTTTCTTCTTGCTTTTGATAAGTTCCAACTCCAAGTTTTGTATCCTCAAGTCCATGTGATTCTGATATACTTCAAATTCATGTTCCAAACTCTCAAGTTGATCATGAACAGTTATTTGAGCAACATACAATGCCCTTTCTTCAGGATGCAAAGTTAGGTAAAGCTCAAACAACTGAGCTTTATACCATGGACTGTTAATCTCAGGATCAATCAAATAAAAGGCATTGCATTGAACTTGACCATGGATCTAAAAAATCTTTAAAAAAAAAAAAAAAAAAATCCATATTTGGAACCCTAATCTATCCACATTTGGGTAAAAGTTGATTAATTAGTAAGTAATCATATAACTTACATTTGAATAATGACAATTAAGAAACCTTCGCCCTGGATTATTGGGAGTCCAAGCAGTTCGCCTTGCAAGTGGTCTGTTACACTTACATTGAGTTGGTAGCATACGACGTCTGTTAACAGATGATGAACTGGTCGTCGACATTGAGATCTAATTCCAATTATTTAATTAGGGTTTGTGATGTTAATTTGATTAGGGTTTGTGTGAAATAAAAGGGGGGGTGAGCAAAATCGGGTTTAAACGGGTTTAAAAGGGTGGTTTGGGTTTTTGTCCACGCTGGCAATCCTACATGGCATCTACGTCAGTAAATATTAAAATAAAATAAAAAATGCTATGTATAATGACAATATGTAGAGTTCAGGATGCATAATGAGTTTTTTTTAAGTACATTATGTATTGATAACTTTTTCCCTATAAAAAAAACAAAGGGACAACTTAAGATTTGATTTAGTGGTGGCTGCTAGAGAAAAAGTAAACTGACTGCATTTGTGTGTGTGTCTATTATTAGGGTTATAATATTATTAGGGAGTTGGGTTTTATTGGGTTTGCGTTGGATCGGGTATTTCATTTGTGACATTGGGCTGGTACGATTTATTGAACTGTCAAAGTTATTACAAATTTGGTTAAGTTTGGATATAATTGATATATATCATTGGGATTATTTTTAAGTATCGTTATTCAGGTCAATCAATAGTAATTTTTTTGTCACGATTTTAATTTAGCTTCAAGAAATCCGAGATTGAGTATTATTTTGGGTTGAATTAAGAATTGTAAAATTACACACACCCAAACATTATGCATGAATCATTTAAAAAAGAGTAATAAAAAAACATAAATATTATAAAACCGAAAATACAAAAACTCAAAACGACACTAAACGTACCAAAATAACCAATAGTCAAAACTATTTCAAACTCAAAATATACGACAAAACACTCCCGCGGCAACGCAGGGCTACCCCACTCATTAATTTTAACTTGCAACGAATACAATGTTCACTTTACAAAACTTGTAACAATGAGTACATTGACTCATGAATCATGATACACCCTATTGGGCCCATTAGTATATTTTTAAAGAACCCAAGCCCATGGACAAAAAGGTATCTTAACATTTGATACCATTATAAAAGCACAACAAAACACAATCAAACCAAAAAATGGTGATCTGTAATAAGAAGAAAGATGCTCGGAATGTTAAAACAAAGAGGCTCCGGTGAGAGAGATGTGGGAGTCTTTACAGGGTTGTTGCCCTTCTCTTGCCAAAACATAAATCTTTTTTAGATCTTGTTTAGCCCATGACTTTGTTCCTCATATTTTTCATAATCTAAACAAACAACCCTTGCAAACGAGAAAAAATAAAATATATATATATATATATATATATATATATATATATATATATATATATATATATATATATATATATATATATATATATATATATATATAGGCAGCACTGGGGTGGTTTTTTAAGCTTATATGTCGCTTATAAGCTTATTTGTGTTTTGGCTTATATTTCATAAGCTCCAATTTTTTGGCTTATTATGAGATTTGTGGGTTTATATAAGTTCGTTATGAATTCGTGGTAAATAAGGTTGAAATGAACTCACTCTTTTTCTTTCTCTCTCTATATGTACACACATAAGCAGTGTATGAGTGTGTGTGAGAGAGTGTGTTTTTAATGGTGATGATAATGAAGATGGCAATGATGATTAATTTCTGTAAGGATTGTTTTAATCCGAGCATCTTAATAATCGGACAGTGGGTGATATTTGACCCGTATCTTGGCGGGGCAATCCGGAGATGGTATTTGAATAAATGCAACCGGTATTTGCAGCCATGGCGGTGTTCGACACCCTTTTGTCTGACTCCATACTTACAGATCTGAGCCTTCTTAATCTTCATTTATAATCTATCAATTTTTTTCTATATAATGTATGGGGTTTAAATTGCAAATTTGCTTAATTACTTATTCTGACCTACAAAAATGATTTTTACACACTGCACATCTTGAAGTAGATTTTTTTTAGAGTAGTCTTTGTGTAACCTCGGGGCCTTAAAAAACATGGTTAGTATACAATGTGTTAAGCATATGATTTTCAGAAATTGAGATGTAAGACATTTTGTTATAAAAAGGAAAAGCTGTTCATGTTTATGCTACATTGATATTTTCTGGAAATTTAGCTTAAAAACCAATGTATCCTTTTGAAGAAAATCACCTTTCACACACAAATTCAGCAACATATACATTGTTTAAGAATCACATTCTTTAAATGGATAATAAATCGTTTTACAAACATATATTATTTGTTTATCATCTCACTGATTCATATACATTTACACATTGACAAATCCTCCCGAGTATTGTTTTGTCTACGAGCGTCAAGGTGTGTCTAAAATCAATCTCAAGACGACACATGTACTTAACTGTTCACATATAGGAACGGGCCAACTCTGTTTTACATCAACCATTACCAGCTCCTGGAGCATGAGACAAGTCTAGGACAAGTGGATGTCTTTAGTTCTCGTGACAAGAACCACCGTTATTTTTTTTTCTTAGTAAACGGTTCATCAACTGTTCAGCATACACAACTTCAAGAACACCATGAGTTTGATACCAACCATTTCATACTTGTTCATCTAAACATCTATGCAGAATTGCAGCCACATATGTAGCACGGTAATGTAGGCTCGGTCAAGAAAAGTTTGGCACCATGAAAGGAACACTAAGAATTTAAAGAAAAAATGGATTACAGTAGATTGGACTTTGGAGAGAAGAGAGGAACATATCCCCATACCCTGCCCCGGCGGGATTGGGTTTGTTGTTGTAGAGGAACATATGATTCCAAATTCTTATAGTTGGCTTCAGGTGAGGATACAAGATTTTCTACTAATAGAGTCCGCATGCATGAATTCAGGACTAGTATCGTAGGCGTGTGAATAAATCGGGTCAACCTAAGAACCTACTCCCTCGATTGAACAACAGGACTGTTCTGGTTCTTTTTTCCATTTGAACTCTTGAAGACCGCTAAGTTCCTTACATTAATACAAGGGCCTCTAAGACCCCAAAGATGTGTAGCCTGCATTCACATCCATTGAGTTGGGAAAATCCAAGGGTTATGGTGCCGTTGAAGAAAATCATGTGATCTTCAACATGGTGATTTATGTGAAACGACTAACACAGAACATGATCAGTATCACTCAAGTCCGTGATGATGGTATTGAAGTGAATTTCAGGAAAACAAAGGAGTTATATATATTCCTGATTCCGTGACTAAAGTCAACATGGAGGATTCCAGTAAATTTCGCAAGAAAGTAAGCAATAATGACTCTGCCATTTGAAAATCAGAATACAAATTTGAAAGTTCAAGTATACTGCAGTTAGAGATGATCGACATATCACATAACCTTGTTGAGAGAGTCAAAAGTACTGAAACCAACATAATCGTACACATGCTGTACCAGATCTACAATTACCGACAAGTCATGCCTGCCTTACACGAAAATTACCTGAAATGAGTCGATGGTCTAGCTATATGACATACCAAGTCCTATATAGATTCACCTAGAAAGAATGGCCAAGTCCAAGGAAGACGTCAAAGTTAAGTTTGTGACAATTATATGAAGAAATGTGTTCAACCATACACTCCGGATATCAATTGGCAATCAAATTTTCTTGCCGATTACCACATTTGTCTAGTCAAGCAACTCGTGAAATTCCAAATGAAGTTAGAGTTTAAAAACAGATGTTAATACAATTATTAGTTTTTGAATTTTTGTACAAAAATTCTGCATGTTACAATGACAGCAAAAACTGGTTCAGACAAGGATTTCCTATTTTTCACTTTTTGTGCTGCTGCATTGGAGCTTAATATCATAATATAGACTCGATTTTGATACTAAAAGAGCTCATATTCTAAATTGGTTAAGTGTATATTGGTTCATGTTTCTATAGAAGATTACTTACGTAGTGTTCTCTTTGGGGACAAAAAGCTCAACCCAGCCAAAAGGAGAGAGCAATTTCAAATATACTATGTAAAAGCAAAATTGGAGGTAAAATATATTAAGCAGACTGTAACCACTGAATCTGAAATACATCAGAGACCTTCATTAGAGATTAAGACCCCAAACACAGCCAGATGAATCTGCACCCGACATTACAATCTCAGAATCTGAAATACATTTACATAAAGGCAACCTTTTTCATACACCTGACACTAATCCGTGCCGAGTTCACAACCGCAAAACTAGAACTGAGACGTGCAAAGGTGCTGCAGCACATGACTCAGTAATCTTCTTCAGTTGTGCCAAATTCTCCTTGTACAAAGACTTAAAGAAGTTCAATCTTCCAATGCATCTGCACGCCGTTCCAATGCATATTTCATCCGTGACAGTGCAGTAGTCTAGAGTTTCAACGCATCAGCCCGCTGTCACAATGTATTAGCCTTTCCCAATTTCTCAGCCGGCTGTTCCAATTCCTCAGCCTGCTATTGCAATTCCTCTGCCTGTGTTAATAAATCATTATAATGTTCGCTAATTCATTATACTGTTTGGATAAATCAATCAATTGTTTCAAAACATCAAGCGTTCACCTTTCGTCATCAGCGTGCAGCTTCTCTGCATCAACCCGCTGTAACAATTCATACTCCACAAATTCATTAAGACCCTCTCTGTTGAACGGAATCTAGTGGAAGGTGCCTGGATGAATGATGAAAATAACTTAGCGGTTATTGAAAACTAACTAATTAGGAAAATAACTCAAGGTTAGTTTTTAATTGAGGCTGATAACCTCTTGATTAGCAGGAAAGCAAAGGCGAGGTGCATAAACAAGTATACCATCCCCGTTTGTGCATACGTGGATACATCATTACATTGACAATCGAGATCGACATGGATCACCATTACCAGACGATGCGTTTTGCCATCTGCATCAGTCCACCTTGTAGCCTGTCATCTCCTCTATTTTTTCATCTTTATCATCATCATCGGCTGCTTCTTCTTCATCATATTCTTCTTGTTAAGTGAAACATTACTTCTGGTTTCTGAACAAAATACGTGAGGTAATGTATTTTTGTCTTACAAGTGAAATAAAATCGAGTCTATATTTTGCTTCCTGGTATCCCTCCAGCATACGAATTTTCAGCTTCAATTTAGCATACCTCTCAATGTAGATGTTTTTCCTTTGACACAAAAAAAAAATAAAATAAAATAAAATTAGTTCGTCTATTTTGACTTGAACCATGATGTTAGAAACTATTAGCATCAATGTTCCATAGAAAAGCCAAAAGTCTAACAAACTATCCCTCAAAAGAATCCCAAAAAAATGGATTTGCCAAACTTTTCACCAAACTCTTGTGTAAAACACAAATAATTTTTGTTAAACTCTTGACGATTTTATGATCATTAATGCAAATAGAGTATGACAAAGATAGTTTATCATGAAAACATATTTTACCTCAAATTATATCACTATGCATATACTTAATTAAGTTTCTGGTATGTTAAAACTTTCAAAACTGAAGCTGATAAACTGGCTTTCAGAGTTTCAGTTATCTGTCTTTTTGGTTTCAAATCAATCAGGTCAACTCGGTTGGTCGATTTACCAGACTCTTTGAAGACCAACAAAAGTAAAAAGCAACTTTAAGAGTTAAAACAAATCGAAAACAACTAAACATTTAACTGAAACGAAAGAAAAAAATATATCAATAAAAAAAATGGAGGCTCAGATCTGCAAAAAGTATCAGAACAAAGAGGAAAAACCGCCATGGCTGCATTTATATAAAATGCCCCGCCAAGATACGGTCATTCTCAAACTTTGACCGATTTCACTCAGACAACAAATACATAACAGATTTATCATCACTGCCTCTAATAGCCTTCTTATTTTGGTTGTGTTTTGTTATGAGTTTGATTCAAGATCGTTTGGTAACTAAAACTGCCTCAGCAGTGAACAACAAGATCCAAAAGTAGTATCTGTGTATCTGAAAGCCAGCATGTTTATTATATAAGCCTTAATTTTCCAGCTTATTTTGAGATTTGTGGCTTATAAGCTTAGTTGTGTTTAGGCATAAGCCAGCTTATTTTGAGATTTGTGGGCTTATAAAAGCCGAAATCAAATAAGCTCATAATCCTACATATAAGATAACAAACACCCCGTATTTACAAACCAAAGGGATGATATTTGCAAATTACTCTAAAATTAAGGGCTGTTTAGTTGGGGCAAATCGGAAATCATTGGCTGCAGAAGGGGGTAAACAGCCCTCGAAACATCCCTTCCCTCTGCTACCTCTTTTCTTTCTTTGTTCTGAGTTTGTTTTTTTCTTTTTGCCCCAAACCCTAGTGTTGTGTTTGGTATTTGGTTTTATTGTTGGTAAGTGAGTTGTTTTTTCTAGTCAAATACTAGTTATAATGTCCACGCATGCGCATGATTTTTTCTAAGTTTTTTAATAACTTATTTTTATTTATTAAGAAATAAATAGCTTAATTTTACATTGGAAATTAAAGAAACAAAACAGGTCCAAACACATTCTCAACAAATACACTAAAATATAATATGGCTTCTGATTGTGATTTGTAATAAACAAATTATTTATAAACTAATTATGCAGGCTTTTCAGCTGAAAAGGTTTAATAGAGAACTTTTTCACGTAAAGAATGTTACTGGCTGCCTTTAGTCTCGGTCAATACTGGACTAAAAGTTTTAAACATATACTTTATTAATACGTGAACCGGCCTGCATAAATTGAACTTGTGCATTCTTCAATAACGTCGCACTTGTTTCAGCGTTCTTTTTGGAAAATCCAGAATAACAGCACCAAGGCTACTACTGCCACGACTATTCCTCCGATGGCTGCGCCTCATAATCCTGGTTAATTAAAGTCAGATGGTGGCAACTTGTGGTGGTTAAGTGAGCTGGTGGCAAACTATCACAACCTATGTGACTGTAAAGTTACCTAAAGACTATCTCTTAACTGTTAAGAAAGTGGACAATTTAACCTCTAGTTTGTGAACTTTCACCATAACCATCACCGCACCACCACCACAGTCACAACTACCGTAACCTCCGCCCGCACTAATTTACATAACTAACACATAACTCACATAATAGATCTTCAAACAATCACAAATTAACTTGAACAAAACTAAAATTTAATCACCATAATGTAATCACAATTTCATCAAAAAAAATCCAAAGGCAAAATATAATATTGACTTATAAAAGAAAATTTAGTATATCACCATAAGACATACATGAGTACCGCGCGATCATAGGTCCCCTGCATCTAATAATCGCACTTCCTTATGTCACCATGTTCCCTCATGTTCAAAACCCCAGTCCCCTCTTTCGCCTGTAGCCAAACCCATACAAACTCATCAACTATTTTCATCACCATAATTGTTCCCACAGTCAAATTTTTGTTTGTCTGGTATTTTGTTAAGAGTACTACTAACACTTCATTACTTGCGGCATGTTATTACCTAACATGTTCAACATTAGCGAGTTAAATTTTGAATCACACATAAACTCACAATCGAAACAAAATGAATTCAACATCTTCTCTACACACACGGTCCAACTTTGGGATAATGGAAAACAAAACATATAAAGAATTGTAGGCTAACATTTGATCTCTAAATAAATATAGGTATACTAAAACTAATAGCAACTTAAATAGGTAAGTAAAATACTAACACATAGTAAGAAAACCCATCACCTTTTCAAATATGATTGCAAGATGTAGACACATTCTCATTTTATAAATTGACATGACTTGTTTACCCATACTTTGAATTGGGTACAAATTGGCATAATAAATTGGTAAAGATGTGTTCTCTCCACCCATTTAATTTTCTTTTATACCCATTTTGATTTTTTTCACTAAAAGTAATTCGTAATATTAACATGATGACCATTATACACTTAGTCCGGAGGTAGGCTCACTATTACAACATTAAAAAAGGCGAATAAGATTATATTTCTTAAGAATAACACTGAAGATTAATTTTTTACATCTATCGGTTAATTCCTCTATTTTAAAAGATCATTTTATTAATAAGAGATTGTGCTGATAAAGATATCAACCAACACTGTCTATTGATTCAAACTCCATATAAACCAAATATCAGCAACTCTGTACTGAGCATTACCATTCAAACTACAATAAACAAATTAATACAAATAAATACTAAGGTCGTCTCCATCATCTAACTTAAACACAGAAACCCGTTAAAAGTCCCTCACATCAACTAAACACCCCTCAACCAATTAATAATAATTAATATCATTGCAACATATTGCTTTAACCCACTAATCATGAACACATAACAACCTCTTGCCAAAATTTTAAGCCAAATTTGACTCGACCTCATCATAATTTCACACTGCAAATAGATTGATGGATTCTAACACAACATTCCCCCATCTATTTCAACTTCCTAAGATTCAATTAAAGGCTCGAATTACAGATCTCATGAAACAATTTAAGCAACTTCAATAGTTTTGTTCAAAATACCTTATCCTTTCGAATTTTCCTTATGTAATGCCATGTTGTTCAGAGATGTGCTTGCCATGCTAACCTCACGCCCATAGAAAATGATATCATATCCCACCTCCTAATTTTCCACTTGTGATATACTTTTTCCCCATATTATGTTCTAAAACTATTGATCATCCACATAACTGGACCACAACGAAAAAGTGCAAAACTCATACATGTGGGTGTGGCCAGCTTTTAATAATCTGTTTAGATATCCTTGTTTTACATGATGGATACATAAAATGCTCTACAGCTAAACACTTTGTTACTAAGTTTAATACATTCATATTGTCTAAAAAGATTTTAGATACTGGATGGCACGCTTACGTTTATACTAATATGTCAATGAATATATGTGGAGCAAGGAACATTAAACTTGCTTACTTTAGATTTTCTCCTTTGCAATCAGCTCTAGGAGATCACTGTTTCCATTACATGGAGGCTGACATACCTGCCAAAAATCCAGTAGAGACATATGTTCGGTAAAAGATTAATTGTTACACATGTCCTAAAGTACCCTAAATTACCAACTTCAACTACAACAGTAACATGTCATGTAAATTCTCAGCATCCGGATTGCATGCCACAATAATAAAAGGCGTAACATCATGAGAAAGGTTTTAATTGTTGAATGATTATAGTGTATACTATGCCTTTAATCAAGCAATCTATGAAGAAAAGGTTTTCAAGTTCACCAATATGCATAGATTGTATACTTACAGTAGTAACTGTTACGGCAAAACACTGAGGCGGTAGATTTTCAATCATGTTTGTTACTGTTTGGCGCATGGCATCTACAACCTAACGAAAATTATAATAAGAGATGGTCCGTTTATAAACACTGATAGTAGCAATACAGGGAGAACATGTTACTTGCTGAGGAGCTCTTTTAACAAACAACTCCATAACCAAGACACCTAATTTCACTCATAAACAATCATATAATCAGTTCCTATAACCAATCACAAACACTCTAAAATTTTCAAAACACAATAAACTGACAACACAAACAAATGCATTAAAAGGTCTATAACTTTTTGTACAGAAATACTATACCTTCAATTTTGCATCATTATATACTACTGAATCCAGGTGAACAAAGAGTTGACCTATAGCTTGACATATTGCCTAGATTGAAAGATGCTTTGTTTTCCTTTTCATATTTTCTAATGAATCTTACAATCACTTCTAACACCTGTACCACAAAATACATAATAATATTACAATTACCAATCAATAGTATAGCATTAGTAGATAATAAAGTAACTATTTCATATTTAACTTTATGGCTTCAACTGTATCATAAACTTTTTTACCAAACGCCCCCTGAGTTTTCATGGTAAGGAATCCTTTACGAAGTGAGGCTATGTTTTATTATTATTATTATTATTATTATTATTATTATTATTATTATATATATATATATATATATATATATATATATATATATATATATATATATATATATATATATATATATATATATTTGGCCTTTTGAGATATGCAATCATGCTTTAACTGAAGAATTGATATTTGTTTATTGTGTTTTCAAGTAACAAATAGATACTTAGTCATAATGTTAGGGTATTGAAAACCTTATCTTTTAGCTACTACTTAACTGATATATGGACACTATATCAGTACAATCAAAATGAACCAGGTTATATATACTTTCTACACCCCAAATCATACATTTTACCAAATAAAATATAAACGGGTCAATTTAGGTTTATTATATTTCAAAAGGGTCTGATAAAAGGGGGTCCAAATGGAGCAAAGGAGTAAAAAGTATACAAAAACGTATATTTGATAACAATTACAGTATCCCTATTCAATTTAGTAGAAACTTTCTTACCTAGAAACAACAATGGCAAATAACCCCTCATTATGTATGACTTAAAATGGGAATGCCAAATGACCCATAGACGGCTTGGATTGACCCGTTTGCATATGTAACTGTAGCATTAAGATATTCACAAACACACAAAAAACAACTAATTATTGTAGCGCACATTACCATTCCCCTGTTTTTCTGATTTATCTCTGTCTGCAAATATAGTACCAAACAAAATATGTAAACATGAACTTTATATACTAACCGTTGGGGTGTAAAAATCAGCAGGCCAAAACTGGTAGTTGTATGCTATCTTCGACCCATTCAACCAATTACTTTACGCAATGCATGGACATTCAAACAAAGACAAACCTGTTTGGGCAGAGCTTTGTCACCATCAACACCGCCATAATTCTCAGAATTGACTTGAACAGACATTTCAACCTCAACTTCGGAAGTTCCTGGTTTAACTCTAACATGCATAAAAAAAACCAAATACATTGGCGGCAGAAATAAATCAAAACTTAAAAAAATAACACAACATGGGCCTTTCAAAAAACATGAAAAAGTCTAGGCAAAGGTTGTTATGGATGAAACATGAAGAATAGCAGAACTCACTGTCCATTGGGAGGTGTCATTGAATGAAACCACCCATGCTCATATCATTATTCTTGTTAAGGATTTTACACTAATATGACAATATCATGTAACAGGCTTGATGTTCAGCGATAACTTGACCACCTTGCTAAGTGTAGAAACTTGAGCTCTCAATAATTGTAGCAGCATCAATGCCGACAGCAGCACATTCCATGTACTCCTTGCCATTGGGCTTACAATCTCGGGATGGTTGATTATAGAAGTGAGATTAATACATTTCTCCACGAGAAAATGTCCCACAATGTGCACAAAAGTACAGTTTCTGTTAATGACAATAGATCACAAAATGAGTTAATTTTATAATAATTTTTGCCTAGATATCATGTAAAGAAATAATCAATAATTAAGGTGTGGGGACATTTAATATCAAATTCCCTACATGCATCAGCAAGATATTTATTGGCTTCATCACTTCAAAGGTCTATGGGTGTGTTAAGATTTGCTTCATTTTCCAACTCTTCAATCATGACAAACCACCTGAATAAACATTTATTTCAAGTTAGAATACTTATGCGCAAATAAGTAAGAAAAAAGGCGTAAAATGGGAGTGAAGTCAATTTCGCTAGGGTCAATATCATGATTCATGCCCATTGGCATGATATGTGAGGACATTGTTCTTGTTGATAAATGACATTTTGCTTTTGGAACCCTTTGTTGCATATTGTTTTGCAGCCTTTTTTGAAGGGTCATTACAGAGTACATGAATAGGTAGTTACTAACCATGGTTGTTATTGGGAAGTGATATTGACACAACAAAAATTGATGTGAACACCATAATATCACATTATTAATTCATATGTTACAACATTATATGTGCATAATTGTGGTGTGTACATCTATTTATGTAGTGTTAATATCACTTCCCTTATTTATTTGTGGCATGACTCGAGAACCTATTGAATTAAAGAATTAGTTGTTAAAAATAGAAATGTAAATCAGGTTACATGTTTTATACATTATAAGAGTATCGTGACCAATTGTTTCCTGCAAAAAGCTTAATGTATGAAACTGCAAAAAGCTTAATGTATGAAACTGAATATGTGAAATACCTCAATCGAAGGTGATTAATCTATTAGCATTGGGGGTATCCTGCATTGGCCTGACATAGATTATGTGATCTCTTCTCCATGGTCATCATCTTAAAAGATATCTTACAAATACAGTCTGTAAACCAAGTGAATGAAAGTTATTAGATTCTAAATTACCTTATGGCAGCATTCATAATGCCAATCAATTTTACTAATCACTTAATAAGCTTTAAACTTAAGAACCTAATTCTAAGATAGATTACGAAAAAGCACTATTTAAAATGGAAAAACTTATATTTGGGTCTTACAATTCAACTTTGAATAAAAAAAAAAAATAGAATATATAAGCAATATACAATAAGCAATCCCAAAAACCCTTAATGGGACAAATGATAAATTACGTTCATAGTTTCTACATAAAAAAGATAAAAATAAAATCAATATGAGATTCATAACTTTACATGTAAATCAAGACATAAACACTTTGATAAGCAACTTTATCAAGCGGAAGAACACCCCCTAGAAACAAATATAAACAATAATAGAAACATATTCGGACTACTATTAGATGCTACAATCAAGCAGTAGCTACTTACAATTGTAGGTGAATGCATCAATCCACAAGTCGACCTCCATAACCACTAAGCAAATCCAACAATGGCCCGTCCTAATCTACCAAACATATACCTATATATCATCAAATGTTGTTTTTATGATAATTAACAAAAATGTAGTTTAGTAACTAAAGGTAGAGGTCCAACTTGCTTACCTTATGAGGGATCATAGATCGACTAAAGTGGTTCCAAAGAGAAGCAATAATGGCAACAACACTATGAACGGGTAAAATCTTAATTTTTCCCCAAAACTGAAACAAAATTAACAGGAAAATAAAACCCTTTTTATGATATGAATAGAAGCCCTATATGAATAAAAGAGTTTGGTCATCAGAATCACTACAACATATTGAAACATATTTGCTTTAATTTGTCTTAAAATCACTCAATTATTGATTTAGGGTTCATATACGAATTATCGATTTTACTGTTACCGGTGTGTTTCTTTGAGTCGGTGTAGGTTATGAAACAAAAACGTAAGAATAAGGATGATAGTAATGATTTTGGAGTTCCGGATTTTTTTTTTATTATTTACAATTGTGGCCCAAAGTATCAATTAATAAATTTTAAGGCCATGTGTATTTTGACCATTTTTCGACATTTGATTTATAAGGACGAATTTTTTTTTAAGATTAGCTAAATTGAGAAATATTTAGATTTTCTTTTAGTATTAAAATCTTTAAAAAAAATAATAATTAAAAATATATTACCAAATAAGGTATGATTTGATTTTTTTGAAATGAAAAAGTCCCCACTAAGGGTTTTATTTTATTAGGAAAAAGATACTATTTTGACCTTTTACTTCCACGTATTGCTATGAGATAGTAGTAGTCTAGTACCAAAGTGAATTTTGCTAAAAAAAAAAAAAAAAAAAAAAAAAAAAAAAAAAAAAAAAACTCTTTGGAGAGTTTTTTTTTTTTTTTTTTTTTTTTTTTTTTTTTTTCGTCAATTTTAACTATTTTAAGATGTTCTAAACTTATCACTATTTGGTTGGAGAACATCTCACACAACATGAGGTACTATTGAGACACAAGTACATAAACATGGTTTGCTAAAGAGTATTCTTACACCTTCACAAAACGTGTACAAACAAACTATCGATAGATCACCAAATCAACATACCAAGAGATATTTGTCTTGTTTACTAAGGCCTTATAAATTGAAGAAAAGCAGCGATTGCATAGTTTAATGATTGTGTGAGTTTATCTAATGATGTAATAAACTAATAACAGAAAAATATCAAATATGTTAAGGAATTGATTAATTTATTGCGAAGGTGTTTTGCTAAGGAGGTATGCTAGGGGCACATAAAGTTTACACAAAAAATCCCACTCGCTGACATGTCAGCGTGTGATTGGTTTTTTGTGGGATCCACATCCCACAACATCCCACAAAAAACCAATCACACGCTGACATGTCAGTGAGTGGAGATTTTTTGTGTAAACTTTATATGGATGTAGCAAAATTCTTTGCTAAGCATATATAATAGGCTTATTACTTTATATTAGACGGGTAGCCATGCATAACAACGTGATTTTATAAAAACACATAGTTATAGTGATAGTTTTTACCACCGTGTATGTATATTTGTTTCCGGTTCTTATTTTTCATTTTTTATTTTGAAATGTTAGACCATGTTTCGATATGTTTTAATTTATTAGTTTTAATTTTTAATTTTAAGTTTTCAAGATTCAATAATACGGATACGTGAAATATTGTTAATTAGAATGACCATAAAAAAATAGAAAAAACAAAATGAGTTATTTTGTAAAGTAGATAGAATATTATAGCTTTTGCCTGTTAGACTACATTGAAACCTGTAGGTATAACTTTATTAATAACCACTATATATAATAGTGAAACCCTAATACCCAAAACCCACAAACCGGACTTGGGCTTAATTATCCACTAATACTCCCCCGCAGTCCGAGCGGCGAAATCGCAAAAGCTCGGACTGGAGTAGTAAACTAGAAAAGAAAAGAAACCATCAAAATAATAAAAACATAGCTTTAGTCGACTCGTAACAAAACTGTACCAACGGTCAACTTTAATCGACTGGTACCAACGGTCGGCTAAGTCGACTGGTAACAACACCGTACCAACAGTCGACTTTAAGGACTGGTACCAACGGTCAACTTTAGTCGACTGATAACAAAGCCGTACGAACAATCGACTAACAAACAAACATAAAAAGAAAACAATAAAACAAATCTTCTTGTAGCAAGCGGAAGCACGTATAAATCTTCAAAGTCTTCATCATCATGCATAACTTTTAATTGAACTTGTTACGACAAACACTCGGCCCGTCTCTCTTTTTTTTTTTTTTTTTTTTTTTTTTTCATTGCTTCGATATACAAACATTCGGCAAACATTGAGATCTATAATATTCAAAGAATGAATGAACATAATACTTATGATATTAATTCAAAAGGTTGTGGTGGGGTTGGCTAGAATACTATATTGTGGTGGAGTTGACTATAACATGAAAACACTGAATGAAACGAACGGTGTATAGTAATCGGTGCGTGGGATTTAGACGAAAAGAAAAAAAAATTATAATGTTTAGGGTTAGGAACTTGGCTGTGATACCATGTTAGACTACATTGAAACCCGTAAGTATAACTTTATTAATAACCACCGTATATAATAGTGAAACCTTAATACCCAAAACCCACAAACCTGTATATAATAGTGAAACTCTAATACCCAAAACCCACAAACTGGGCTTGGGCTTAATTATCCACTAATATTACCTTACTTTTAAATAAGTTAGTTACGTTGTATTTTTATATAACATGAAAAATCATGAATCAAGATTCAAGAATAAACCCTATGTGGACTCTTTCCACCCAGCCCATCTTCTAACTTTATATTTTGTAAATTTAGTCCAATTGTTCCGGTCCTAATAATGTAAATAAGCACAAAATTGAAGGCCCAAAAAACAATAAATATCACACACCTGAAAAGCAGTCAAACAAACACGATGGGGAATCTCAGAAAAGATGCTCGAAAAACCGGTTGAGACTCCGGTGAGAGAGACGTGGACGTTTTAGAGGGTAGTTACCCCTCTCTTGCCAAAACCCGATCCGACCCGGATCCGGTTGAGTCAATGATACCATCATCCCCATTATTCCAAAATCAACAACCCTTGGATCATGAAACAATAACAATCATAATTATAAATATAAACCATTTCATTGAAAATGGTGTTTGGGATTGCTTTGTAATGAGTTATTTGAAAAGGGAAATTTGATGACATTTGCTTTGTAATGCATCATCTCTTTCAGTGGTGCAATTGCTCCATTTATTATTATTATTATTATTATTATTATTATTTTACTATCTCACGTCTCTAACGAGACTTGAACCCACAACCTTGGTTGATGGGTCACTCATATGTCGCTAGGCCAAGAGGCTTGTGGATGATTATGATTACTATTATATAGAGGCGATGATGAATTTGTAATCTGAAAAGTGTTTTTCGAGCATTGGTTATTGGCTTAAGGTGAATTCGGCCGTATCTTGGTGGGGCAACCTGGATGGTATTATTACTATGCAACCGGTGTTTGCAGCCATGGCGGTTTTCGATCCCTTTTGCTGGTATTGAGATACAGATCTGAGCCTTGTTTGTCAAAACACACATGATCAAACTCTATCTAGTGGACTATTTTATATAAGTTTTGCGTTTTTAAATTTTATTTAACAAAATATTGTACTTGTAACAGTATACAAAAATACGTAGTTTTCAAGAATCCATCCTTAAAATCATGTTTTCACGGGCCACGTTTATTAAACAATCATGTAGAGAAACAGATATACATAAAATTCTATACTGAAGCAATTAAACACTTGTTAAACAATTACGGAGTACAATTTTTTTTTCTTATAATACCGAATATATATTACCCAAATCAAATCGTAGCCATAACTTGAAGTTTAACTAGGAAGATCTTGAGCAATGGAGTTCCATCTTTTTAGCAAAACCATGTCTCCATCATAGAACATCAAGTTTCATTATACTTGCCAAATAGACAAAAAAAAATTGATGCATCAATAGGTAAAACAGTATATATTTTTTTTTAAATGATAAAATATACACTTGAAGAAGCAAGACAGGGAGTTATCGACGGTTACTTACGACGATGTATGTGGTGACTCGGGAGGGAGTCACATACATTGAATCATTATCACGTTTATGTTTCGTTACTTACTTTATCTTTCAGTTCCAAGTAAAGTTTGTGGTAGTTTTCTTATATGAATTTTGTTTATTACCCCACTTGTAGAACATAAGTTCAACATATATAAAAGACAAGTTCAACACTGGTGAGTCAATACATGTTTTGTTCATTTTTTTTAATGGAAGTTGTTTGCTATTGAATACATATGTATAGTTTTATTCATTTGGCATTTCATGAATTAAACTATTTACACGGTTACAAGCTAGCCAACGATTATACCTACTTATTCGACTCTAGAATATGCAGGTTAGTAGAAGTTGTTCAGATTATTCGGTATGTTCCTTAGTATGATAAGAGTAGTCACAGCAAAATTGTAGAGTTTCCGAGACACTCTTTGTTACATTGGGGTGCATGTGCGTCCTTAAATGGTTTAGTTTCGGCAAAGAAGTTGTAGTTCTTGTTTTCACTTGTAAATGTGATCTCTAAGAATTTAAAAGATGATGCTATGTATGTTATTTATCGTTTTCATGTGTCTATCTTAGCAACTGCTATTGGCTTTGTGTGTGATTCATGATCATATAAAGTGACGGCTATTTACACACCATGAGATATGTAATTTATGTTTGAAAATCTTGGACTTTTAGCAGCGTAGTACTAAAATAAATATAAACATGAATCATGAATCATGAATCATGATCATGAAATAAATATATTTACAAGAGAAAACAAGAACTACAGTCTACAACATAAGTTACATATCTCTAAGTATAAATCATGGTACTTAGGTTCTACAGTAATACAAGAGAAAATAGTACAATTATAAATCTACCTCCCTTATAAAGGAAGCTTGTCCTATTTTTTCTCTCTCAAAAATACTAATCAACTGACATGTGGCATCTCTAAAATCTAATAGCCATTGATTTTTTTAGGCAATTTTGGGCGGAATTCCACATACCATCTTATTTGCAATTTTACACCAATTCTAAAAAAAACACACACACAATAATATAACAGATACGACTTCCTAACAACCAAACCCTAACCGTATTCAAATTCAAAACCAAATCTCATATCAAAAAATCTTCTCCATGTTGCTGAAGATGTTGCTTCCCCAAACCCCGATCTGCTGAAATGAAAAGCATGCCACCATCTCGAAAATTGTTGATTCATCAATTTTTTTCTATTATTTCATCAAAGATCCACTACAATCAGGTATGTTGAATAACTTTAGATGTGTGATTGATTTTTTATTTTAGTTTGCGGTTCTCGATATAGGGATTTTCATTCAAGATAATTGATAAAGGTACAATTTCAATATTTTGAATATTTGAAAATTTTCTTATGGTTAATTTGTGTTGATGATATGTATTGTTAATATTGTTTTCATGTTTACATGTTTGATTCATCGTATTGTATATTAATTGCATGAATTAATCAATTTATGAATTTTATGAAGTTGGGGTTTTTCGAATTGATGGTTTTTATGTGGTTAATTGCCGAAATGTTCGTGCTTAATCTCTACCAAAATCAACTAGAGGTAAATTCGTACTTTGATGATTGTTGTCTTTTAGATTCATTTTGATTGTTTTGAATTGTTTGTTCATATCTTTTTTGGAGCGAGAGTGTTTTCTTTTTTAAACTGATGAAGTATTACATAACCTAATGAATAAAAAATTTTGTGTTGTTTTCGGTGGGTAGGATCTTACCTATCTTTTTATACGCTATTATTATTGATTTTGAGTTATGCAATAACTTGATAACCATATTTGACATCTTTTTTCCTTTTCTTTTTCGGTCTTTTGCAGCTAGAACGGAAAAGCACGCAAGACACTTAAGAGGTATTACATGGCAGACTTTCTACTTTAGAAGCAAACAAACAGATGCAATATGGACATGTCCTTGCAGCCACGAGAATAGTACTTAACTTCTATATAATTATTTTGTTTTTTTTTTATTATATGAGATGTGTTGTTTGACATAAAGTTTTAATTTATTGAGATGCTACACAGTATAGGGTAATCGGTTATGGCAAGTTGCTAATGTAATTTTTGAATTTTTTTTGCAGCCATAGAGTTGAGTTACCTTGGAATGTTGTAGCTGACTTTATTCTTGGATTTAACGTAAGTTGTGACATGTTCGTGAGGTCGTGTGGCAGTCGTGCTTAGCAACGTGTTCTCTTTTTAAGAAGTAAGTATTTGAAGTTTGAATTCATCTTATTTTGGTTGAACTTTTTATTCTTTGATCAATATGAACAACTTATGTTAAACTCTATAGTGTTCTCTTTTACGCAATAGTATATATAAATGGTCAAAGTCATTCAACAGACGGGTATTTCTTATTGTTACTAAACACACTGAAAAATTCAGGAATTACAAGCCGAATATTCAAATGATAGAGCTTGATGAAAACCATTTCAAAAGGCATGTTATGGTGTTACGGTACTGTTATGTTAGGAATTCATGATTGTTATTGTGCTTGCTTTTTTCTTGCAGCTTGCTTGGTGCAAAAATTTGTTCCAGTAGAGAAATACTAACGGGGTGTTTGGGTAAGTTTATGTTAAGAGCTTAATTGGTTATCGTATCTTTTTGTCACATGGATAAGTTAGCATTGTTGCACACATGCTTGTCTTTCTGCATTTAAATTCAAAATATTGTATGAGTATGTAATCATGTAATAAACTTTTGGGCTATTTTGACAGGAAAACTAACAAGTTACTTAATGGAATGCAAATTGGATGATAAAATTTGGGCTTTGTACGATGACGAGGAAGCGCATGTATTATCACTGAAAGAGTTTCTTATTTGTCAAGAGGAATATTATGTTAATGCTTCTCAGACACACAATGATCTCGCAATGACTATCTTAAGGTACTTAATGTGGTCAAATATAAGTAACTTCATTTCATTTAACACTTTTAACATCATATTTACATAAAGTAGATGTCTTGGTTTTTTTAAGTTAAATAGGCCCTGTTATATGACTTGATTTTTTTAAGTTCAGTAGACACATGATTTGTTTTGCAATAGTAATGTTAAGTAGGACCTATTATATGACTTTGGGCTTTTTTTTAGAACGTGGTGTACAAATTTAAATATTGTATATTAACTACTAATTAGTAATTAGTGTTTGTGGCAAGATGAGCAGTTGAGTAAAATGTGAAAATAGGACATAGTTGAAATGGGTCACTTTAGTGTGAGTTGGAATATGACTAATCAAGTTGGTTTACTCATAAACATGTAAATCACTATTTTTTAATACTGATTGATATTTTTAGAGTAAGCACAAAAAATATAATTACATCATGTTGTTGGTCTTTCGTCAATTCTCTTTGTGGTCTGTCCTAAAGTTCAGAATAAGAAAAAAGAAAAGCATACCCCAAAACCATGGGTTCTAAAACTTATCGTGAAATTTTTACTACACGATTGAAGTAAGTTATTTTTAATAATAGGTATGTACACAACAAACTCAAGAAGAAAATTAACACTGTCATTGTTATTATTCTAAAACTTTTTTGGATAATACGTCTGTACTAATTTCATCCAAATATGCAATGACCAAAATCATTGCATAAAGTCTTTGACTCAACAAAACACGAGGACACATAATAGAAAATAATTTATATAGTTTGATGACTAATTGGTCATCTTTGCAGGTGTGGATACAACAATATAACTTGATTGATATGTTTTTCTCATGTAGGCATTTCACTTCCTTGACAAGCTCAGTTACTAAAGAAGCAATGGTAAGTCCCTTAGACCCTATCCGACGTTGACACCAACTATGATTATTTGGTTAGTGTATGCCAGAGAGGTTTATTTTAACTTTCTAATTGTTGTTGTGGTAAATGTGTGATTCATTGCCATCGTTGGATTAAAGATTTTGAATTGGACTTTAACTTCTTAGGTTGCTGATGAAAAGACTCAAATACAACCAACAAGCAACAATTTCAGATAACAGCAGTGTGTAGGTTGCAGGTACATTATGTGGTTCTTCTTGCTTTAATGAAGTCATTTTTATATATTATCGAAAATAGTCTCTAAAGTGTGTAGGTTGCAGTTACATTCTGTATTTTTCAAATTTATAAACAGATGCAAATTTCAACAAAATACAAAAAAAGAAAAAACCCGGCCGGAATAGGACTGATCATACACTCTTTTGTTGAATGACCTTGGCATTTAGAAGTGGGCTATATAAAGACTGTAGTGTTTAGGAACGGGAGTTTCAAGGCAGACTTTATAAAACTCTACTTAAATTCCCTTTCATAGAGTTGTTTTATATAACAACTATAACAGTTAATATATAAACATTTATTCGAGGTGAGATATAGATAAAAAAGAATGTATAGTAGTTTATGAGCGACATTAGTGTTATCTCTTATGTGCTTCTGTCATATGTTATTGTTTGATTATGTGCTTTATGTGTCCCTCGATAACTTGGGGTTTGTTGGTGGATAAAGTTGGTATTATATATAAGTTGAAGTGTGCGTTGGTTGAAATGGAGTAATTTCGTTCTATATTACATTAGTTTTTTTTTTCTTAGAGCATGATTAGGCTGCAAAGTGTTGGAGAATTGTATTAAATCTTAAAGTTGCTAAGATATAGTTTCTTTTTAAGTTGGCTGGAATAGTTGTGTAAAAATTGTGTTTTGGATAGAAAATGAAAAAAGATAGAAGATATTTGGATATTATCGGTCATGATGATCAAGATGAAGATGAGATTCCGAACCCCCTAAGCCAAAGGTACTGTATCTAATCTTGAAGAGAATTATATACAGATTAATAAATGTTGTATATATATGTACAACAAGTAGAAGGCGCCCGCCGCGTTGCGGCGGATTTTTGCACCAGATTTCACTCTTTTTAACCTCGATGATCATGTCATTTGTTAGAAGGTTTATGTGGGCATGTATGTAGGCCAATGAATTGATGCAAAATCTTATATGGTGTGTTAGTATACATCGACATACACTAACTCAACAATTATAGTCATAACTTAATTGGGCCGCATATGATTGAGAAAACAGGCTAAACTACGAGCCCAAAGCAAAAACAATATTTTATTACTGATATTGTATTATAATCATTTGTTTATTAATTTGTACACAATACTCCCTCCTATAATATATATAGGGAATAGATTGATTGGTTGATTATGAAAATGTTTGTAGGAGCAAGAGGAACGTGTAGGAGTGAAGCGGCTTAAGTTCGGGGATTTAAGATTTCTGTGTTGAGTTATGCATGTGGTAAGAGTTTCAAGACTTGCTAAAGAACAATGGCTATTGTTTCTACAGATTGACAGTGTTGGTGAGTAGCAGATAGAAGAATTGAAGGTGGTGCATGTATATGATATATGCATCGTTGTGGTTTTTTTTTTTTAGGGATGTGTTTGAAATTACTTTTGGCTAAAATGAACTGTATTGTTTTTATATTGTAGCCAGAAATACATTGTGAAAGTGTAATCATATGAAACATAGACGAACTACATTTTAGTGTTGTAATCATATTATTTCTAGGCTTATACTTTTGAATAAACGTCGAGGGAGTTATAATATGTTATTGGCTGCAGCAACATATGTCCCAAATCAATATTGGCAGGAACATTAGTTAAATGCACATTTCATTCTTAACTTGCATAAAGTTATCAGTTACCATTTCTTAACTTATGAATTCTGATACATGTGTTCATCTAATAGTATAACTTTGTTATTTTTCAGTTTAGCTATTTGGCATCTTCAAGTTGAAATTTAAAATTTTGTTAGACAATCATCTTAGACCGACGACTCAGGTATATGCAAAAGTGCTTATTCCATACAGCTCTTCTTAAGGAGATTTGTGTTGAGTTGAAATCGTTATTTGTGATTTTTTCTTCATGGGATAAAGCTGCAAGTGCACTTGCGTAATGAACCTTCAATATAGCTATCTTATGTAATCTTATTTAACTTGGTTTCTCTAATGAATGATATAATCACTTCGTATTTGACACAGGCAATGAAGTCGCAAAAAAAAGAATGATATTGTATTTTCTATTCTTTGGTCAAATGTAATTTATTTTTAACCATCTAACGTACCGTAGATATAACATAATGATACTTTATTGTGTATAAAAAGGTATTCATAATTTATAAAAAAGTATTTGTACTTTTTTTACCGTTATTAGAAACATTGTTTAATTTTTCATTTTAACATTATATTCGTTTAACGTGAGCATTTACTACTTTTATTTTCTTAACAATTATTTCCGTTTAACGTTATTGTATCGAGCATTTAGTACCTCTATGCAGAAAAAATTAAGGATTTTGTTGAATGGATTTTGAGTATTGATGATGGGACAATAGGTGGCACTAAAGATGCTACTGATGAGGTTGAATTCCCGGAAGAAATGCTAATACCTGATTCTGATGATTATGTACAAGCTGTGATACAAGAAACTTATGATAATTGGGAGCAAAATCTTTGGGATCCATCTTATTTCCAAGATCGAGCCATTCTTGCACCAACATATGAGGAAGTTGACAAAGTTAATGACCGAATGATTTCTCAAATTAGTAGCAGAGAGAAAGTTATTATAGTTCGGATATAGTCCCAGATTTAGACGTGGATTTTAATCCTAGCGAGGATATGTACACTACAGATTTTTTGAATACAATCAAAATGTCTGGACTTCCGCACCATAAATTAGTTTTGAAGATTGGCACTCTGGTTATGTGTTTGCGCAACATTGATCAATGAGGTGGATTGTGTAATTGAACTAGGTTACAAGCATTGAGAATGGGAATCAATAATATTGAGGTAAAGATTATATCAAGTGGTAAAGTGGGTGAGGTTCACTCTAATTTTACAATGATTATGAGCCTATTCGACAAGAATATGCCTTTTCAAATTAATAGGATACAATTCCCTATTTTCGTTTGTTTTGCCATGACTATAAACAAAAGTCAAGGCCAAACATTGTCTAAGGTTAGGTGACATTTGGAACGGTCTGTTTTTCTCACAAACAACTTTATGTAGCCATCTCAAGAGTAAAAAGCAAGAGAGGTCAAAAAGTGTTGTGTTGTGACAAAAACGACAACTACACCAACTCTA
Organism: Artemisia argyi; assembly: GCA_030686995.1. Lineage (NCBI taxonomy): Eukaryota > Viridiplantae > Streptophyta > Magnoliopsida > Asterales > Asteraceae > Artemisia > Artemisia argyi. The sequence continues at coordinate 120,097,561 of CM060677.1, read as the reverse complement.
CAACCAACGTTGTATATAAAGAAGTTCTTCATAGATTATAAACTATATGTTGTTGTTTTTTTTTTATTTTCAACCTTAGGTTTTGTTCAACATTATTATTTTATTAATAATAGCATTTTTTTTCCATTTATGTCGCTACACGTTCATACTTATATTACTAATAATTTTATCGTATAATCAAATTCTTAAAACTAGCCGCCCCAGCGGGGCGGGCCTAAAATCTAGTTAAATATATTTCAAAATACCTATTTTATTAAATAAAAATTAAAAGTACTATGATCATTTAAAAAACTCCTATCTACTGATTGTCTTTTGACTTTTGGGTAAAAGTTATTTGACTTTTACCAACAATGGTTGCAAATCGGCTAAAGTTTGAGCTACTTTTACTTATTTTGTACTACATTTCTAGAACAGCTTATAGGATTTTATATGAGTAAAAATGTAAGGATTTGGATTTGTGAATCACTGCATTGATGCAATTTTCAGTTCTTACTTTTGTGACTTAAAACAAGATTCTTTTTCAACAAAACTTCAAAGTGAATTTGGTTGTGCAGGGTTGATGGTTTTGTTTACAAAAACCATATCTTAATTCTAGACCAATCACTAAAAGTTCAAAATGAACAAAACACGTAGAAGACAAAAGGTTAATCTCGCAAGACGGAATTGATTTTATAAACAGCAGATCAAACAATATTTCTCATCCAGGAAAAAGTAGTTTTATTTTTATTTTGCCCACAAATTTGAATGTGTTACATTGTGGAGTAACTCATTAGTTAAGACTTAGAAGTTAGAAGGTAACGCGTAACAATGTCGTTGCGTCAATGTTATAAAGTGTGTTGGTGCTATCACGTCTTTGGCATTGTTCTCACTAATAAAAACCGACGTCAACACAACCATGATGTGTTATGTGTGTATTTTGGGTTTGGTTAGTTGCTTTACTTTTTAGTGTTACAAATACGAATAAGTGTACTTAGAAGTTTATATGTACATGTTACGGCTTCTTCCATGTGTGCTTTGCATCTCTCAACAGAATGAAGTCTTAATCGGGCCTTATCAGATCTTATTAAGTCATGCTTAATAGTCTCTATTTCTTCCATGTGTACTTAGGATACATCGCAACTTCAGTGCCACCGGTTGGCCAAATTATGAAAGTGTAAAAATGGGTAGAATACTTCGTAAATATAAATGTCGTGCATTGACCAATATACCCTTCAATCTTAGCACCACCGTCCACCATAAATAAACTGCTACACAACACAATCAAACCAAAAATGGGGATCTGAAGAAGTAAAAGATGCTCGGATAAACAAAGGAGGCTCCGGTGAGAGAGAAGTGGGTGTTTTTAAAGGGTAGTTGCCCCTCTCTTGCCAAAACATAATCTTCTCAGATCTTGTTGAGCCCATGACTTTATCCCCAAAATTTTTTATAAAAATCAACAACCCTTTTGAAATTAAAAAGAAAATGATAAACAAAAGCAATCGTATTACTCCATACCTCATTCATCACCACTTCACTCTCTCTCTCTCTCTCTATACACATATGTGTGTGTGTTTTTGTGTGTGTGTTTTTTGAAAGATGGCAATGATGATTGATTTCTGTAAGGATTGTTTTAATCCGAGCATCTTAATAATAATCAGGCGGTTGGGTGATATTCGACCCGTATCTTGGCGGGGCAACCCGGATGGTATTTCCATCAAATGCAACCGGTGTTTGCAGCCATGGCGGTGTTCGACCCCCTTTCGCCTGACTTTTTACTTACAGATCTGAGCCTATATTATCTTCATTTTAGTAATTTAATGTTTTTTATTTTGTTTTTGGATCACTTAAGTTTACAGAATAAACTGTTCTATGATTAAGAGTCCTTTCCTAAAGTTTATTTATGATGATTGAAATAATCAAATTTTAAAAGTTACTGCTGTATGTAAACAATTTGTACTGGAAATAAGTTTTTAGAATTTTTAATGAAACCAACTTTTTTTAAAGTTATAATATCTCTTTTAGAACACATCAAATGTTTAAAATTACCAAAATTTTTCAAATTTGAAATGATGTATACGACATGTATGAGTTTTGCTTGTGTGAATTACTACGGATTGAAACTGTTGCTGACTATTGTATCATTTCGAAATACCTGAATTTAAACCAATTAACTGACCTTGATTAAGCTACAACTCTTGTTACTGAACCGATATATGGTCAAATTACTTTCTCTGCTAAGACAACGACGTAATATCATAGCAACCTGCAACCTGCAACCTTTAAAGATAAGTTACTGAAACTTGATAATGTCGTGTTTGGTTATTGAGTCAAGATATATATACCTCTGACCCAACCCCACATTTATAAAACTCAGATTCTTTACCATGTTTGTTCTCTGCAATGAGATATAAATCCTTGTAGTTCCAGATGTGGTGCGGACGCTTCCTAATTCTTACTTGTCTCATTTTGATTCTTTACCATGTTTGTTCTCTGCAATGAGATATAAATCCTTGTAGTTCCAGATGTGGTGCGGACGCTTCCTAATTCTTACTTGTCTCATTTTGATTCGCCATCTGTAAACTTGTTGCTAGAAGTTTTGGAACAATCTTAAATGCATAATCAATCAAACTAAGCCTCAAATGATTCAACTCTATCTGGTGGTTTGCTTTAGGGGTTTACATTATGAAACGGAGTTGAACCCTTTATTAAAAGAGGAGTTTGAAGAGACTCGATTAAGTGAAACTTGAACTTCTGTTATTCTCACATCCACACTTTCTTGATAAAACCAAACGTGTGACCATCTGAACCTTGCGTTTTATCACATCACAATCCTTTATTGCTTCCCAGGCCTCTTGTATAGATAAGTCCCTAGGGAATTTGGCCGGCAATTGTGGAGTGACTTTGGTAATCCAAGAATATGCCAATCATCAAACATTCAGACACACAATAGACCAGTTAACAATTGTTTGGCAAATAATTGTGATCCTTAATCATATCTGTGTTGTTGACCCACTAGTTCTCAATATTCAATCTGAATAATTTTTTTTTTTACTTACTGATCCTTGCTACTTGGTGGAAGAAATTTGAGTTCTTCCTGCTCGGCGCTCGCTGCTCCACCCTTTTCCCGGCCGAAGGAAACCAAACAAAGTCAGCGGGCAAAGAAAAAGATAAAAGTTGTTGGATGATATTCTTCTCTGTTATTTGAACCTGGTGTTTAGTTACAAAATACTTGTTCCTTCCATATCTTCAAGTCGTTCTTTAAGGCTCGCAACTTCCTTGTGAAATATTTTACCAGGGTAAAAACCCTTTACCTAAAAAAACTTCCTTGTGAAAACAAATGCAGGCCCGCCGATCCTTTAACCATCCATTGTAAAACCTGAATGATTTTCGACCCCAACATTGAACCTTTTTGCCTCATTGTTATGATAGATGATCAGATTCGTCATTTTTTTGTACCGGCTATAAGAGTTGCCAGTAGTGAAGTTTTACCTGCTATAAGAGTTGCCAGTAGTGAAGTTTTCAACGATTTCTGATTTACGAATATGCTGTCGTTTCTTGACGATTTTTTCTACTCTCCAATCCATGTGAACCTTGAATTCTGGGTGGGATTTCAACCAATATAGAAGAATTCAGGAATGCTGTCCATTGCTCATTTATCGACATTGCTGCGTAGTCTTTCATTCGAGTCCAAAGAGGAATTAAAATCTCCCATCGTACATAACAGTCTGTGCCAAATACGAGGAAATTCTATTCCGTCAATTGTTCCCAAATCTGCGATATAAGCAAAAGACCCTATCACTTCCAACCAAGAAAAACACGCCATGTTTTGCTTTGTGATTAAAGGCACCTTGTCCTCGATCTATAACCAATGCTACCGATCTATCTTGTCACAGAGTCCTGACTCCCTCCACAGCTTCTGATTGACCAAGTTCAATTAAGAACAGGTTGCCTAACCAATCTCGCATAAGTTTCTTGCTCTAAATAATGCTTACCTGGTACTTTCTTGCAATCTTACCTACCATGGTTCCTTTTGATCTATTTCGAAACCTATTGAATTCCATGCTAGGATCCTCATTCTAATTACGTTAGTTCTGGTTCTTAATAACTGGCTATGTCTTACATAAATGCTTCATACCGTTGGTTAACTTATCATATCAAGACATTCTATAGCAACCGACATCGTGGGAATTTGAAAACAACACAGTTCCCTATATAGACTCTAGCAATCGATTTGTCAGCAACTTTGTTTGGTCAATTGTTGCTGCTTCTCTTGACTATTACTTCTCAAAGTTACACATTTGTGGTTTATTCTGAATCTACAATTTAATGTAGACATAGAGTACTAAGATTTTGTTTAGACATTAATTGATATATAACCCTTTGAGTTCAAATTATGCATGTACGTGAGCATAGTGAGGGAACCTGAATTCCTAGTCAAACATTATATGGTAATGAAGTAGTACAACTCTAAGGCTAGGAAACACGAGTGGCAATTTAATTTGCACTAATTATAACTTCATTTGAGCAAAACTGTTAGAGAAATACCACCTTTAGTAAACGTGCTAAGTAATGCACAAAAGTCTAACAACAAGTCAAGTTGATATGTATTCATTTAAAGAACTCTTTTTTTGGTCAGCAATAAGCTCAAAAAAAGAACAATTACCAGGCTATCTAACAACTACATCTATATAGTATGGTTGGATATATCTTGAACTTTATCGTTTGCTACTTGAAGCAAATCGAGTTGTTTCACAATGTGTTTTTTTTCTGGCTCATTTTTTTTTGAAGGCAAGTGCATTTTAGCTCACATGAAAGGTAACATAGTCGAGAAGGAGAACATCACGACCTTTTGTTTTATCCTAATGTAGTAGTAGTTTGTATGTGTAGCCACATCTACATGAATTGTGTCCACTTAAGTTTGTTTTAAATTAGCAATAGGGGTGTAAATAATCCGAGTTATTCGTGAGCTAGTCAAGCTTGAGTCCAAACTCGAGCTTGATATGAGGCTCGTTCAGTCGTTTGATAAACATACTTCGGATCGAGTTTCAAACATCAAGTTCAATTAGACTCGCGAATCTAAAGTTGTGTTTACATATATAACATACTATAATTATGTACCATATAATTTTTTAGATTAATAATTAACTGATATACTTTCTTTTATATGAAAGTGTCAAATAAAGTTCATATTTTTTTAAATACATGAATTAAAGTTCTATGGTAAACACATTATTAAGTTCATTCTTACTGGGCCTTTTCCCAATTTTAATGTTAGTGGCACAAGCCCATAAGTTCCTTAAAAGGTCCACCATATATATAAACTGTTACACAACACTCGCACACAAATTGGGGATCTGAAACAAGAAGAAAAGATGCTCGGAGAACAAAACAGACGAGGCTCCGGTGAGAGAGACGTGGGTGTTTTTAAAGGGTAGTTGCCCCTCTCTTGCCAAAACATCATTTTTATCAAATCTTGTTGAGCCCATGACTTTGTCCCCAAATTTTTTATAAAAATCAACAACCTTTGAAAAAAAGAAAAAAGAAAACATCAAAGCAAACACCAACTCCAATATACATCCCTTCGTCTCAATATCTTTCTTTCTCTCTCTCTCACTAGAATTGAAAGATTGGGAAATTTGCATTTCTGTAACTCAAGATGACACTTATTTCCAACAGTGTTTGTTTTTTTGGGTATTTCTTTAGTGTGTTGTTTGAAAGATGGCTATGATGATTAATTCCTGTAAGGATTGTTTTAATCCGAGCATCTTAATAATCAGGCAGTTGGGTGATATTCGACCCGTATCTTGGCGGGGCAATCCGGATGGTATTTGAATAAATGCAACCGGTGTTTGCAGCCATGGCGGTGTTTGATCCCCTTTTGTCTGACTTCTTACTTACAGATCTGAGCCTCATTTTCAAATTTTGGTTTTTTGTTTACTCGGGTTTTGTAAAAAATAATCTGTACTGATTTAAAGAAATTGTTGAATGTGGTTACTATTTTTAAATTTTTGTTACCAAAACATATTTTTCATAGTAACTGTGAATGATGTTTTAATACAGTAACAGTTTAGGTTTTTGAACCACTTTAACAAACTCATTTAGCCAGCAAATTTTGGATGTACAATTGCAACGGGTTGCAACCAAATAATCAAGTAATAGGTGTTTGTTTCGGCTTATATAACGGGCTTATCACTTATATGATTCATTTCATGCGGCTTATTTTGAAACATTAGTAGCCTGCTATATAAATCGAAACATACACCTAAAGTTGCTAAATTATAAGCTATGGCACCAACTAATCACGAGCATTTTTTTTTTCAAACTTTCCAAAAATTTTCGGTTCCCTCTTCAACTATTTTTTACAAAAACACTAACATATAATCTTTCGCTCAAACTACTAAAATTTAAAATATCTTTAGAATAATGATATGTATCATGACCATCATCAATGACGGTTCATGCAACTGAGTATTGCGCCTATAAACCTACAATTACATAAGTGAATATTTTAACACAACCTTTCAATTAATGCATGGTTTATGAATAATAATATGATAGATGATTTGTACATCATTTTTTTTGCAATACATCACTAAATCACACCAGTAATGCATACAGTACAACACCGTTATGCATAATTTAATGGCGGATGACAAATAAAAATAGTGTACAAATCACCCCCGTATATAGAAGAAAAAAAACGTTAAGATATATGTTTGGTTATTGGTTTAATGAGATAGTGCAATACAAGTCAAGGTATAATAAGAATTGGTATACGTACCTTTGTAAAAGCTTTATCTGGCTTCAATGATAAGATTATTGGTTTAGCATGTTATGCTACTCGTTTTGTGATATAGGTTACTGGTTTAACAGTAAGTAAGGGCGAAGAACATACGAACTTCGGCATGTGAGATCATGATATAAGATCATTTGAGGACTAAACATTTTTTACATATCAATGGACTAATCTCCACAATTCATCTTTCCTCCATCTTTATTTGATCTAATAGATGAGATTAATCACAACAATTTAAAAAATCCACTTTCATCTTCTTTTTTTTTTTCTTTTTTTTTTTTTTTTTCAAATATTAATAACTTTCAAACCGTTAATCGTTAAGCGAAAAAAATATACCGTTACGACGAGCATTTAATTATCTTTCTATAGATAGGCTATTTGATATATTTTCGACAAATTTTTTTTTCGTGGCCGAAAAAATCATATATGATATTACATATCATATCATATCATATATTATATTACATATCATCATATATGATATGATATGTAATATCATATATGATTTTTTCGGCCACGAAAAAAAGATGAAAAAAACGAAGAAAAAAAAATTGTCAAAAATATATCAAATAACTTATCTATAAAAATATAATTAAATGCTCGTCGCGATGGTGTAATTATTTTCGCTTAACGATTAACGGTTTAAGAGATATTTAAATTATAAAAAATTGGTGAAATATTAAAATGCTTTTAATCTCAACCATTAATTTTTTTTTTTAGATGGCTAATGGGGATGAGTCCCTTGATATGTAAGAAAAGTTTGATATTTAATATAACTCTCCTCGTGAGATCATACCATATCAATCATAATAAATATGTGATCAAAATAATTTATTTCTTATGTATCTTATCACACGTTAACATGTATACAGAACCCAATATGTTTCAAAGCTGTTTATGAGGTGAGTTATTTTAAGGAAAGTTTTTGACAATTCCTCACCATTCATTTAATTTGATTTAATGGTGGAGATTAAACCTAAGATTAAATATGAAAACTTAAGTCCATGTTTTTTTTCCCTTTTCTCTTTATCTTTTTTATTATTCACTTTATTTATTTATTTCTTTTTTTTTTGCCTTTTTTCCAATTAACGTTTTTTTTCCTTTTCATTTTTTTTTTCTAATTCACGTTGATTTTTTTCTTTTTCTTTCTTTTTCTTTTTTTGCTTTTTTTAAATCAAGTTTTTTTTTAATAAATTCACGATTTTTTCACTTTACTACATTTTCGTCTGTTTTTGTCTATTTTTGCACGTTTATATACGTTTTTATCCGTTTTCAGACGTTTTCGTCCGTTTTTATACGTTTTTGTCTGTTTTCAGACGTTTTCGTCCATTTTTTTACGTTTTCATCTGTTTTCAGACGTTTTCGTCCGTTTTTATACGTTTTCATCCGTTTTTGTCTGTTTTCATACGTTTTCGTCTATTTTCATACGTTTTCGTCCGTTTTCGTTCGTTTTAAGACATTTTCATCCATTATTATACATCTTTATCCGTTTTTCAAATGTTTTCGTACATATCCATCCGTTTTCTTACGTTTTCATCTATTTTCATACATTTTCGTCCATTTTAAAATATTTTCGGCCATTTTCAGACGTTTTCATACGCTTCTGAATATCAAAAGTATTATTCTTTGATACTCAGAATATCACAAGATATTGTGAATATCACAGGTGATTTTCAACTAATATTTTGTAACATGAAAATCACTTGTGACATTTATCACAAGTGATATTTTGAATATCACAGATGATTTTCAACCAATATTTTGTAACATGAAAATCACTTGTGACATTCAGAATGTCACAAGTGATATTCATAAAATCACAAGTGATATTGTAAATATCACAAGTGATATTCCGAATATCACAAGTGATATTCCGAATATCACAAGTGATTTTCAACTAATGTTTTGTAACATGAAAATCACAAGTGATATTCTAAATATCACAAGTGATTTTCAACTAACGTTTTGTAACATGAAGTTCTGAATATCACTTGTGATATTCAGATTATCACTTGTGATTTTCATATTACAAAACATTAGTTGAAAATCACTTGTGATATTCAGAAAATCACAAGTGATATTCTGAATATCATTAGTGATATTCTGAATATCACAAGTGATTTTCAACTAATGTTTTGTAACATGAAAATCACAAGTGATATTCTGAATATCGAAAGTGATATTGAGAAAATTACAAGTGAAATTCAGAATATCATAAGTGATTTTCACATTTTTTTTAATTCACGTTTTTTCACTTTCTTACGTTTTTGTCTGTTTTTGTTCGTTTTCATACGTTTCTAAATATCACAATTGATATTATTAATATCGCAAGTGATATTTTGAATATCACAGAAAATCACTTGTGATATTAAGAATATCAATTCTGATATTCAGAAACGTATGAAAACAGACAAAAACGTCTGAGTATCACAGAATATCACTTGTGATATTTAGAAACGTCTAAAAATGGCCGAAAAAAATTTAAAAACGGACGAAAACCTATGAAAATGGATGAAAACATAAGAAAATAGATGAATATGTAGGAAAAAGGACGAAAACGTCTAAAAAATGGACAAAAACGTAAGAAATTAGAAGAAAACGTATGAAAACAGACGAACACAAATGTAAACATATGAAAACGGAAGAAAACGTATAAAAACGGACAAAATCATGTAAAAACGGACGAAAACGTATAAAAACGAACGAAAACGGTTGAAAACGAACGAAAGCGTATAAAACGGATGAAAATGTATGAAAATGGACAAAAATGTCTGAAAACGTATAAAAAATGCCAAAAACGGATAAAAATGACTGAAAACAAACCAAAACGTAAAATGTACGGAATTATTGAAGTCAGCATTTAGATATTGCTGATGGATACTACTGACAGGTTCCTGCGGATACTTATAGTAGTTTTTGCTGAATACTGGTTCCTGCTGATGATAGTCATTCTGCGGATATAGTTAATCCGTAGATAATAGTTAGTTATTTATAGATAAGATATGTAGAATATCTTCCAAAGTATTATGAATATACGTTTCTTGTAGAAGAGATTAGGGTTCCTACTAGTATAAAAGGAACCCAAGGTTATTGTATTATGTACGTGTCAAAAACAATTGTTAGTCAATAATAACGATCCATAGAGGATAAGAGTATTTAGTATATCGTTTGTGTTTATATTCCGCAATAAATACAAGTTCACAGAGATTGTCTATTTAGTCTTGCTAGTGATTACATTAGTAGGCTAACGATCCATTGGCTCAAGATCTATCAAGTTTAGATCCTACAAGTGGTATCAGAGCCACAGGATAATCTCTGTAATTAAACTTACACTCAAACACCTTTTCATTCAGTACCTATGGCAGATACAGATTCTTCTGATGTCACTCAAAACAACACCAACACTCTCACCCAACAGCTTCAACAGGTTGCTTTCTTTAACAGCAATGCCAAGTTTCCCTATCTCAAGAAAGATGAGTATGAGATTTGGGCCATGAAGATGCATAACTGGATTGCCAGTGTTGACTTCAATCTATGGAATGTGATCGTGAAGGGAAGCAGTCCTAAAAAGACTGGAAAAGATCCTAATGGTCTTGTTACCATCTTTCCTCCATCATCTGCTGAATAAATTCTTGTTGTACAAAGGGAGAATAAAGCAAGAACTATCTTGCTTCAAGCAATCCCTGATGATCACATAGGAGATTTTCACTTTCTTGATGATCCCAGAGACATCTGGATGGCCATAAAAGCAAGATTCGGGGGCAATGAGGAATCTAAAAGGATGAGAAAGTCTATGCTTAAACAGGGATTTCAAGAGTTCAGAATATCAGAAGAGGAGGGCATTCACAAAGGATATGATAGGTTCCAGAAGATTCTGAGTCAACTGAATCAACTTCAAGCCAGGCCTGATAATGAGGAGGTTAATTCCAAGTTTCTATGGGCTTTACCTCCTTCATGGTCTCAGGTCAGCATCTCATTGAAAACTAAAGGTGGCCTGGATTATCTCTCATTTGATGACTTGTACAACAAGCTCAGAGCCCTGGAGCTTGATATCAAGGGACACTCCACTTATGCAGCACCTCCATCACACTCTGCTTTTATAAGCACTAATTCTAACAGAGTGTCACATTCTCCAAGTCCAAGTCCTTCCTCTACAACATTTTCTTTCACAACTACTGGTCCAAAGAGTTATCCACAGACTAGTAATGTGATAGATGATGTACTTCATTCATTTGTTGCTGACTATGATCAACAGTAAAAACTAGCTTATGAAGACTTTGAGCAGATAGAGGAGCTAGCAATGGAAGAGTTGGACTTAAAGTGGCAAATGGCAATGCTGTCTCTCAAAGTCAGAAAGTTTGAACAAAAAGCTGGGAGAAAGCTCAGTTTTAATGGAAGAGATGCAAATCGTTTTGACAAGAGAAAAGTGAAGTGCTATGCATGTGGAGAGATTGGACATTTTGCAAGAGAGAGCAAGACTAAGAAGACTGAAGACAATACAAGATATTCAGCTTACAAGAAGAAGGAGATGGAGGCTAGAGATTCAAAGGCTTTGGTGACTAATGTGGATGCTTGCATTGATTGGAATGAGCATGACACTGATGATGCTGCAAGCAGTTCTTCTCAGCAAATCTCCTGCTTGGCTAGTTGTGATGCTGAATATGCCTTCATGGGCATATCTCCTCAGGTATCTGATTGTGTTTTTGGGTGTAATATAAAATATAATGCTCTTAAAGAAGCTTATGATGACATGGAACCAAAATATAAAACCAGTTTTATTAAAGCTCAATCTTATAAAGAAGCTGTTAAAACTTTAGAAAAACAAAAAGATTGGTTTCAACAAAATCAATTGGCTTATGAGGAGAAGATAAGACAGCAAGGTTGTCAGGATTGGGATCCTACCTAGGATCGTTTTCGGCTTTGCAAGATCGGGATCGTAGGATCAGATCGGGATCGTAAGATCCTATGAAAATGTATACATTTTTCGCATAGGGGTCGTAGTTTTATACTTCTATTGTTCTATATATTTCTCACTAGCTTGAAAACATCTCAAATACATAATGAGATTTCAAAAAAGGTAAAACAAAAAGTGCCCTTTTGTTTTGCCACGCCTAAATTTATAAAGTTATACACTTATACTCCATAGTCCATATGTTGGTAAACTTCACTCAGCTCATGGTTTATCATTTATGAATTTATGCCTCACCACATATCTATAATTCTATATCAGTATATTCACTAGACAATTGTAGTGCATCGTTAGTGAAACTTAGTATGTGCCGCTAACAAATAAATATTTAGTGAGATTGAACCTTATGAGTAAAGATTGTAAATTAATTTGTAGTTAACTACAATAGTACAATTGCAAGTTACTGACTCCAAACTATATTGATCGAGCTCTGTTAAAAAAAAGTTTGATATGATCGAGCATAACACACCAATTAACTAACTGATTTGCTAAAAATCTAATGTCTAAACTCAACACGCCAATCAATTAAATAACTAAAAAATTAAAGAACTAAAAAAGAAATTAGGCAACTTTAAAAGATAGTCATCGTATTTCCATTTAAAGTCCTCATATCATCATTTCCATGTTTTAAACGTAGTGGTGCAAATTTGTAGAAGACTTGAAATTTGTCAAAATTCTTGTGCTTCAATTACGATACAAGTTTATGATCAGATTTAGTATAATATATACTGTAGAATCTTTAAAATCTGATCATGGTTTATATTTTAACGTGAGATGAATGCTAGTATAAAAATAAAAATTACTCATGTGCAAGCTGTATTTCAGATTTAGGAATTAGGTTTTGTTATCTATGTGTTTTATATTTTCATGTCGTTGACTTTGAGTGTTTTGTTATTGGGCTATTTTAGACAAAAAGTCACAAGGGCCTAAAAGGCTAAAATAATGCTTCATATATGAAAAAGAGTAAAAAATAATAGGTTATCAGTAGGATCGGATCGCTAACGATCCCACGATCCTGCTAACGATCCTACGATCCTACCAGAATTAAGATCCCGCCACGATCCTGATCATTTTTTCAAAATAGGATCGTAGGATCGTGCGATCCTACGATCAGGATCGCGATCCTGACAACCTTGGATAAGAGTATTAAAAAGGGATTTAGAGATGACTAGCAATGAATTAAAATTTACTAAAAAAGAAAAGGCTAGAATTGAATCTGAGAAAGAAGTTTTGCAAGATAAGTTTGATAAGGAAGTGGCTAGGCATAAAGAATGGCTAATTTTAAGTGATAAGTTAGCTAGTTTGCTCTATAGTAGTCAGTTTGTAACATCTGAGATAGGTTTAGGTTTTCAAAAATATGTAGGTGCAGAGGTACACCATAGATAAGAAAAGTAAGAATAACCCTTAACCTATAAAATTCTTAAAAGAAGGTGAGATGCATGCAGTTCCAGGACCAATTAGAGGTGTATTTATGCCCACCACCACTACCTCAGACTTTGATGGTTCACACCATTTGTATGGCAAAAAGTCTATTGACTTGCCAAACCCTATTTGTAAAACTAATAACTATGACTCTCCCAATACCATAGGAACCTCTAAGCCCACATCCCACCATTTGGACTTAGCAGAATCACAGATGCAAACTGGCACTAGGACCAATGACTCCCCTGACTCTAGTAGTGTCTCTAGTAATGATTCTAATGAATGTGTCTCTTGTTCTTTCAGGGACATGACCTCAGAGGCCTCTACCTCTAGTTATGCCAGTTGTGATTCCAAGACCAAGTCAGATCCACCCAAGTCCTCATCAAAGCTTTCTGTCAAGTCCTCTTACAAGTCTGCTGACTCTAGAGTTGCTGCTGATAAAGTTATTTCAAAGACACCTTCTCCTGAAGACTTGTTATTTACTTCTGTTAAAAACAATTCCTTTCAGTCATTACAAAACAATTCTATTTCTGGTGTTTGTTTGAATAATTTTGTGGTTGATAAGACATCTTTTGGTTTCAATAAATCTTCTAGAAAGAAGAAGTGTTTTGTTTGTGGTAGTAAATTGCATTTGATTAAGGATTGTGATTTTCATGAAAAGAGGATGGGTGTTTCTGTTGCTCATAATAGACCTAGACCAAAGTGGACCAATGTTCATTCCAAACCCTCATGTGTTCCACAGGCAACCCACTCCACCAGCAGAACCAACTCAGTTTCTACTGATAGGTCTGTTCCTGCTGGTGGGTCTGTTTCTGCTGGTAGATATTTTGCTGCTGATAGGAATAGATATGTTGCTAGACCATTTTCTAGATATCATAATAATTACTTTCAAAATGGTTATTGGCATGGATGTTATGACCCAATGTTTTTGGGAAGGGCATATTGGGATTCTGTTGTAAAGTCCTCAACAGATTGTTCTTGGACATTTAATAGACCATTTGTACACAGGGGTTCCAGGAACAATGGTGGATCTAAATTATCTACATGGCTTCATTCTAATGATCCACAAGGCAGGCTCAAGTCTTTCATGACTTGAGTCTCTCTATGGTACTCATGTTGTTGTAGGGTCATCCTCTTTTAAATAAAGACTTAGGTATTGTAGATAGTGGTTGTTCAAGAATCATGTCTAGGAATCAAGAGAAGCTACATGATCTTGTGCCTTTTAATGGAGGCAAAGTGACATTTGGAAGTGGAGAAGAAAGGATCACTGGTAAAGGAACATTCAGAACTCCAAAGGTGGATTTTGAGAATGTCTATTATGTGAAGGAGCTACAAGGTTTTAATTTGTTCTCTGTTTCACAAATCTGTGACAAAAAGATTCATGTGCTATTCACTGAGGAGGACTGTCTCATTCTTTAACATGACTTCAAAATACCTGATGAGAGTCATGTATTGCTAAGGGTTCCAAGAAATCATAATCTTTACACCTTCAACTTGAATGATGTCCAGCCAGAAGGTGATCTAGCATGCTTGGTGGCTAAAGCATCCTTGGATGAATCTACAAAATGGCACATAAGGATGGCTCATATAAACTTCAAGGTTATCAACAAGCTTGCTAAAGATGGACTGGTTCATGGACTTCCTTCCAAGATATTCACTAATGAACATAACTGTGTTGCATGTAACAAAGGAAAGCAACACAAGGCGTCTTATAAAGCTATTACTGCTGTGAGCACCATCTCAGAACCTTTGCAGTTGCTTCATATGGATCTTTTTGGTCCAACATCCATCAAGAGTATTGACCATAAGTACTTCTGTCTGGTGATCAATGATGCTTATAGTAGGTTTAGTCGGACATTCTTTTTGGGGACTAAAGACCAAACCTTTCAGACACTTATTGAAAACCAACTTAACAAGAAGATCAAAGGTATAAGGTGTGACAATGGGATAGAGTTCAAAAATGCAAATCTCATTGAACTCTGTGGGTCAAAGGGTATAAAAAGGGATTATAGCAATCCCAGGACTCCACAACAGAATGGAGTTGCAGAGAGGAAGAATAGAACCCTGATAGAGGCTGCAAGATCCATGCTTGCTGACTCTAAACTTCTCACTATGTTTTGGACTGGAGCAGTGGGCACTGCTTGTTATGTGCTAAATAGGGTGTTGATTACAAGACCACATAATAAAACACCCTATGAGCTTTTAACTAGGAAGAAACCTACCATTGAATACTTGAAACCTTTTGGATGCCAAGTGACTATTCTGAATACAAGTGATCACTTAGGAAAATTTGAAGAAAAAGCTGCTGAAGGGTATATAGTTGGTTACTTTGCTCATAGCAAGGCTTACAGGGTATATAATTTGGATGCAAAGAAGATTGAAGAGACTCTTAACCTAAGATTTATGGAGGACAATGAAAATGTTCAGGGTAAAGGTCATGAATGGTATTTTGACCTTGACTACTTGACAGATCACTTGGGGTATACAAGATTTAAAACTAACCCTTCTACAGGTACACAAGAGTCACCTACTAACATTGTGGGTACTCTGGAAGATGACTCAGACAGTGATTCAGAATGTGATAAACCCACTATTGTTGTTTCTTCTCTCCCTATTCATGTTGCAGGTCCTACTAACAAAGAAGCCTCTGATGACAAAGTTGCTGATGATGTGGAAAACTCAACTTATGCAGAAGATCTTGCTAGACTTAAAAAGCAAGAATATGCCGCTGCTGAAGAAGCTAAAAGGCTTGGTCTTGAGTTTGCTCAAGATACTGAGGCACTCTTGAGACAAGTTGCTCTTGATGCCAGTAGAAAACCAATTTCTGCTGATGGATCTTCTGTTGCTGCTGATGCCAATTCTCCTGAAGGCATTTCTGCTATTGTACCTGTTTCCACTGCTACATCCACAAGTTTAGATGAACCTTTTGGCAGGTTTCCCAGCCCCTCAGACCTTGGCAATCATGAACAAAGTGCTGGCATTTTTCAATCAGCTTCTTATGATGATGACTTTGCTCCAACTCTGACCAATCTTGAAACTTCTGTTGATGTTAATCTTGTTCCCACTAAGAGGATCAACACAATTTATCCTCAAACTAATATACTTGTTGATCCAAATGCTATAGTTCTAACCAGAAGTGCAATAAAATAGACACAGTTTAGACAATGTGCTTTTCTAACTTATATGTCTAATCAGAAGATGGACAATCATACAGATCAACAACATTGTCTGTTTGCTTGTTTCTTATCACAAGTAGAACTAACCAGCATTAAACAAGCTTTGAGTGAACCTAATTGGGTAGAGGCTATGCAGGAAGAGATGCAACAATTCAAGAATCAAGATGTATGGGTACTTGTTGATCTACCTGCAGGTAAATTTGCAATTGGAACCAACTGGATTTTAAAATGCAAGAGGGATGAAAGAGGAATTATGGTCAAAAACAAAGCAAGATTGGTGGCTCAGGGTTTCAGACAAGAAGAAGGGATTGATTATGAAGAAGTTTTTGCACCTGTTGCTAGAGTTGAGGCTATAAGGTTGTTTTTGGCCTTTGCCTCATACATGGATTTTGTGGTATATCAGATGGATGTAAAGAGTGCCTTTCTCTATGGCAAGATTGAAGAGGAAGCCTTTGTCACTCAACCATAAGGTTTTGAAGACCTACAACATCCAAAGAAGGTGTACAAGGTTGTCAAGACACTTTATGGACTTCATCAAGCACCAAGAGCCTGGTATGCAAGGTTGTCTACCTTCCTTTTGGAGCATGGCTACAGAAGAGGAGCTATTGACAAGACTCTCTTCATTAAGAAGAACTCCAGGGATATCATTCTTGTTCAAGTATATGTGGATGATATCATTTTTGGCTCCACCATGGAAGCTTGGTGCGGAGAATTTGAAGATTTGATGAAAGGTGAATTTCAGATGAGTGCAATGGGGGAACTGGCATTTATCTTGAAGATGCAAGTCAAACAACAACCTGATGGAATTTTTATCCATCAGGAGAAATATGTGAAAGACATTTTGAAGAAGTTTGACTTTGAATTATTGAGGACTGCAACTACTCCCTATGAACCTCCAAAGCCTAAGAATCCAAATGAACAAGATGAAGCTGTTAATGTTCATCTATACAGATCCATGATTGGATCACTCATGTACCTCACAGCTTCAAGACCTGACATCACCTTTGCTGTCAGTGCTTGCTCTATACACCAAGTCACTTCATTGACTTCCCACCTGAATGCAGTGAAGAAGATTTTCAAGTACCTCAAAGGCCAACCTAAGTTAGGTCTTTGGTATCCAAGAGACTCACCATTTGTGTTGGAAGCATACAGTGATAGTGACTATGTTGGAGCTAATTTGGACAGGAAATCCACAACAGGAGGTTGTCAATTTCTTGGCAGAAGGCTAATTTCTTGGCAGTGCAAGAAACAAACCATTGTGGCCACCTCCTCTACTGAAGTAGAATATGTTGTTGTTGCTAACTGTTGTGGTCAGGTAATTTGGATTTAAAATCAAATGTTGGATTATGGGTTCAATTTCATGAACACTAAAATCTATATTGATAATCAAAGTACCATTTCAATTGTTAAAAATCCAGTCTTTCATCAAAGAATTAAACATATTGAAATTAGGCACCATTTTATTAGAGATGCAAATGAGAAACATTTAATACAGGTGCTTAAAATTCATACTGTTGATAATGTGGCTGATTTATTAACAAAGGCTTTTAATGGACCTAGGTTTAATCACTTAGTTGTCCACATTGGGATGGTTAACCCTTGAATGCTATGTTTGAGGGGAGGCATATGCCTTTGGGGAGGATTGTAATTGATGTTGTACAATTTGTATATTATTATGTTTACTAACTTTGTTTTGCAGGTTTATTACTAACTTTGTATATTATTATGTTTATCTTCTGTGTTCTGTTTTAGTGTTTGGTTTGCAGGTTCCTGTTTCTGCTGATGAACAAAGATCCATACATCACATATCAGTAGAATGAGTGTAAACAGAAAACTGAAAAGTGTATTCATTAAGATTCAGGATTACATCATCAAACAACCAAACATCAGAACTGGATTACAAGGGTAACAAACAAACAACCTAACAACAAGCAACCTCCAAAGACCACAACACCACCACCTAAAACAACCCAAACTCCTACTCCATCTTCCTCTTCCCTTTTCCCAGGTCCTTGGGGTCAGGCATCCTCTTATGGACCCCTCTGGACTGCATATCTTTGTCCCATAGTTTGGGAGCAGCAAGTCCAAGGACAACCTTGAGTGACCCTTGTACCTTTGAGAAGATTGTGGCTCCACAGTGACAGAGATCATCCTCATATCAGCACAAACCCTTTCTATTTCACTGGTAAGGAAAGCAGTGACTAGAGTGAAGTCTGGGAGAACAACTGCTAGGGGAGTTGGAGCTTCCTCTGTTTCTTCTGATGAGGAAGGAGATGGACAAAACTCAGAAGGTCCCTCACCAAGATAGTAATATGATCTTTTGATTTGGGGTATGTCAAAGGAAGAATCTGAAGATGAGTCAGAGGAAATTTCAATTACATTGGACTTTGGCTTCATAATGGGTATGTTTGGAAAGACTTTGGTGTGTTGGTATTAGTGTGTAATTGATTTGGGTATATTGTGAATTGAAGACCTCCTTATATAGAACTGATTTGGAGTTTAATGAGAGTAAATGTAACTTAGTGGGAGGTAGTTGAGTCTGTGCCAATTACTAATTCCGCAAGTTGACCATAAAATGGATTCTACGAATGAATTTTACTAAGGTTTGACCAATTGCTGCTGATGACACAAGATTGAATATTAATGACATTTTAAGTGTGTTCCTGCTGATAGTTTCTACTAGGTTATTTACATGATGAGGCGAAAAGTGTACCGCTTTTAAGGGGTCATTTAAGCACGAATTCGTGATTATTTGATCAATTATTGCCCTAAATCATTCCTTTTATCATTTTAGGTACTTTTGGAGAGAAATCTAGAAAAGGAAGCATTTTGGACGTTTTTAGAGCATAAAAGTGAAGAAAACGACAAAGTCTCAAATTCCTTGCTGGGAACAGTACCTGACGACGTCAAGGCTTTACACATGACGGCGTCAAGAGTGGCAAAAGAGGTGGAAGTGGAAACTACACGTGACGATCCAGAACGTTTTTAGGCTATTTGGCCTGACGGCGTCACCAAGGCCGTCAGGGTCCAAATACTAGTGATGGCCCAGAGCTTATTTCTACATGACGGTGTCAGAAGTGGATCTAGGCAATACGAATTTCAACTTGGCGGCGAGTTGACGGCGTCAAAGGCTAACACATGACGCCGTCAGGATGCATAGTCTATATATATTTTTCTAATTTTTCATTGTAAAGTGTAGAACTTTTGGGGAACAAGTTGTGTAAAAACCCTAGGTCGAATTTCCTGCATATTGAAGGGGTTTCAAACCCTTCTTTCTTCCATGTTTCAATAAAGATAAGTACTTCAATAATCATTCAATATGTCTATGTATTGTTTGATTCTATCTTATGTTTATCTTTCTTTTAACATGTTAGGCTAGGCTTTTATTGTGTTTGCTTAGATGTAGTGAAACCTAGATGTTGATTATTGGTTGATTGTTTGTCTATAATTGTTACGGATGATTGTATTCGATGTTAGGCTTAAGAAAACTGGCAGACTTCCATTGGTAACTTACTTGAACGTCTTAAGAAACATGATCGGAGGTGTACTATGATTTTTCGTTGTATTTAATGCGTAAGAGAATTCTAATGATCCCATGTTAGGAGCTTCTAACGGCTCGACATAGGAGTGAAGTAGGATCTTATAAAGTTAGGGAATATTGTACACGGCCCTACGACTAGTATTAAGGAATATAACCCGTCATCCATGCAATTGTAACAAGCTAATCAACCGGTAAATGATATCTAGGGAGTAATGAAATCTAAGTAAGCACAACTTTTCTCATTATTGTTTCCACCATATTAGTATATTAGTTTAATTTTCATTTCTTTTATTTTTATTTTGATTGCATTTGTAGTTAATTGGGTTAGTTGGCTAGCAACTAATTCCGCCCACTCCTTCAAAACCCGAGATTTTACTTGCTTTCATAAAATATAAAAAATACAAAAAGAATCATCCCTCATCTCTAGAACTAGTTTAGTAGGCTTTCTAATCCTAGCGACACTATTCTTGAGTTGAACGATCAATCCCCCGGTACTTGTCACTATACTATACTACAACGATCAGGTACACTGCCTGGTGGGGGTTGTAAGCTTCTCAAGATCCCTTGAGAGGTAAAACCTGTTGCGAGGGCGCAATCCCCCGTATCAAGTTTTTGGCGCCACAGCCCGGGGAATAGTTATTGTCTAGGTTATAATTTCTTTTTATTATGTCTACTTGCTAGATTCCTTTTTAGTAAGATTTTTATTTTTAGGTTTTCTTTAGTCTATCTTTTTCTTCGTGCCTTTGTTAGTAAATTAAGTTCATTCACTATTCCGCTTGCCATTATGGAGAACGCGAATCCGCCCTACTACCAACCACGAAATTCACCCACTCCAAATAACATCTTGATGTTTAAACAACATGAAGATGAACCTATCTATGATGCATGGGCTCGTTTTAAATATTTACTCCGAAAAGTCCCTCATCATAGTTTCGATCTGTGGTCCCCAATTGAAATATTTTACCATTGTGTCGACCACTATACCAAAATGGACATTGACCATGCCGCAATTGGGGACCTTTGGGGATTAAGTGCTGATGAAGCATGGGAAACCATAGAGAATTGTGCCATACTTGCCAAAAAAATGGACAACCCAACAAACGTTGTTACAAATCAATTGATCGCTGATGAGGCGAAAAATGATCTGTTTTTAGGGGGTCATTAAAGCCGGAATTGGAATTTATTTGATCAAATATTGCCCTAAATCGTTCCTTTTGTGATTTTAGGTACTTTTAGAGTGAATTCTAGAAAAGGAAGCATTTTGGACGTTTTTGGAGCATAAAAGTGAAGAAAACGGCAAAGTCTTAATTTTCCTTGCTGGGGAACAGTACCTGACGGCGTCAAGAGCAATTTTGGTGACGGCCCAGAGAAAATGTGACGGTGTCAGAACAAGGGCATCAAGAGTAAAAGTGGTGACGGCCCAGAGCAGAAATACACTTGATGGCGTCAGATCTAGATCTAGGCAGTCCGAGAACTTTATTGGAGGCGAGATGACGGCGTCAGAACTTTCCACTTGACGCCGTCACCTCATAAAATCTATATATACTTTTCTAATTTTCATTCATTAAAGAGAAACTTGTGTGGAGAATTTTAGGGCCGAAATTAATAAACCCTAGCTCGTTTGTAACAGTATTTTCAAGGGTTTTCACCCCTTGAAACCCTTCATGTTCAATTGAGATAAGTTTTCTTTCAATTCATTCAATATGTCTATGTGTTGTTTGAATATATCTTATGCTTGTCTTGATTTTAACATGCTAGGCTAGATCTTTTGTGTGTTTGCTTAGATGTAATGAAACCTAGATGTTGATTATAGGTTGATTGCTTGTTTATAGCTGTAATGGATGAATGATTTCAATGTTAGGCTTAAGAAAACTGGCAGATCTCCATTGTGTAACTTGCTTGAACATCTTAAGAAACATGAACCGATGTGTACTAGGTTTTTATGGTTGTATTTAATGCATGAGCGAATTCTAGTGATCCCATGTTAGGAGCTTCTTGCAGACTCGACATAGGAGTAAAGTAGGAGCTTATAGAATTGGGGAAGTAAGTACGCCACCCCATGATTGGTATTAAGGAATATAACCCGTCATCCACGTAACTATAACAAGTAATTAACCTGTAAAAGATATCTAGGGAGTAGTGAAATCTAAGTAAACACAATTCTCCTATATATTGTTCACACCACTAGTTTAATTAGCTTTATTTTCATTTTTGTCATTTTATTTTGACTGCATCTTTAGTTATTGGGTTAGTTGACTAGCAACTAATTCCGCCCACTCCTCTAAAAACTGAGATTTTACTTGCTTTCATAAAATATAAAAATACAAAAAGAATCATCCCTCAACTCTAGACCTAGTTTTTAGGCTTTCTAATCCTAGCGACACCATTCCTGAGTTGAACGATCAATCCCCCGGTACTTGTCACTATACTATACTACAACGATCAGGTACACTGCCTGGTGGGGGTTGTAAGCTTCTCGAGATCCCTCGAGAGGTAAAGCCTGGTGATATTCCCACGCATCAAGTTTTTGGCGCCGCAGCCCGGGGAATAGTTATTGTCTAGGTTGGGATTTCTTTTTATTAGGTCTACTTGCTAGATTCCTTTCTAGTAAGATTTTATTTTTATTTTTAGGTTTTCTTTAGTCTATCTTATTTCTTTGTTTCCTTTGTTCGTAAACTATCTCGATGGATAACAATAACATTGATCGTTTGATTCCTGTTATTCGTGTTTTTCATCGTAGGATCTTCCAAATGCCCGCCCCAATCCCTTTAGTGGAAAATGAGAACCCACCTAACCTCTCGCCTAACCACCACTTTGACAATAATTCTGAAATGGAGGAGTCTGACCATGATGATGACCATAGGGCTAGTCCTTTTTACTATTCAGACTCCGATGAGGATCTAGATGATGGTGATGTGATTAATGAGGATAGGATGGAAGATGAAGTGAACCCTCTTAGGTATGTTGACCCTAGAACAAGGATTGAGTGTGATAGCTCATTCAATATGCAATTCCCTTGTAAGATTGGATTTAGGAGCTTTAATGCCTACCTTAACTCATCTCTCCCAATGAACATAATCTCGCGTAGTGAATATAATAAAATCATGGTAGATGAGTTAGAATACAAAGGGGATAATATTATTGCTAGGGCAATGACATTGCATGTGTTTGTAGGAAGCTTTGTTTATCTTGCTGAGTTCATGGTTATGGAGAATCTAGGAGAATTTATTGATAGTAAGTTAACCCAAGTTGTGTTTGGGAAACCTTTCAAAAGGTTGACCAACCTTGATGAAAAACTTATGGAAGGGTTAATTACATTCTCGGATAGGGATGAAGATTTTGTCTACCAAATGCCCCGTGCACACCCTAGGTTCAAGGATTTCTCCACGGAGAAGTGTAGTAGGTATCCGCCCCCAGAAATGCTAAGTGGGAATGATAAAAGAAAAGGGCTTAAATATACTCATGAGAAAAATAAAAGGTATTATCGTAGATGTTTAGAGTTAAGTGATGATTATAAGAAAGATGAGGCGACTATTAGATGGCTCACCCTCGGTTATGTGAGCATAAGTGACACACGGTAGCCCATGACCTTGAGTCTAGCTACAAGACTCGTAAATAAAGAAAAGCGCTTCTTGGGAGGCAACCCATGCTTTGTGTGATTTTTATTTTGTTTGATTGTTATTTGTTTCCGTATGCATGCTATATTTTTATTGTTGGTAGATCATGTTTCAAAACTAAAATGGTGAAAATACTTTATTTTGTTGTTTGGTTTGGCCTTAACTTCATCCAAAGGTATTTCGCAAAAGATAAGTGTAAGGGGAAACCCCAAATATGTTTTTAAGAAACAAAACCGATCATGATTCACCACAATATTAAATGAACATGTCAAATGCTTGTATCGAGTCATAATGATGTTTTGCAGGATTTTCCAGGAAGTAGGAGAAAGTTTTTCCGGAAACTTAACATAAGGATTTCTGCAGGTCACTTATGACGGTGTCAGGAAGAAACTCCTGACGGCGTCACGTGTAAAAATCTGGAAATTTTGCCAGTTTTGTTTTTTTAACGGAATCTTAAAGTTTTTGTTAATTCCTTAGTTTTATAAACTCCAGGAAATCTGCAAACATTCATTCCACAAGCATTATATCTTACTTTGACACTTTGTTTTCTAGGATTTGTTAGCATATATAGATTGCCGCTGATTTTACGCGAGGGTGCCTTGTTTGTTTTCTCAGGTTTAACAGGTTATGTTTGACAAGAAGATGATTTATATACTGGAAGGGAAGCTTTGATTGTTCATTTTCTTGGAGGAAGATCTAACCTGGTTACCATATTATCCATACCGAGCGAATCAGGGGAGTATTTGCTTTCATTCTTTTACCTATTTCACTTTTACATTCTTTAATTGAACATTGGGGACAATGTTCATCCTAAGTGTAAGGGGAGGGTAAAATGATGATACCTCATAGGATACACTTTCGCTTGAGTTTGTTTGTTTTATGGTAAGTGTGTAATAAAACTATGAGAAATACTTGTTAGTGTAATTTTAGCGCCAAATTTAAATTTTTTTACAACATTTAGGAGTGAAACTTTAGCCTTAGCAAGCGTCTCATGGATAGGAGTTGTATGACTAGCACAAAACCGTACCATTCAGAAAAATTTTCCACCCAAATATGTGAGGTTCGCCTTTAGATTTGATAGGAAAGGCATTTACTATTAGTGCTTATGAGTGTACCGGTAGCATTTAGATTCTAGAACTTGCGTTAGTGACGCATCCCGAGACCGCTAGTGAGACTACATTCGTGTGGTAGGATTTACTACAAGATAAGAGGCATTAGGATCACCCTTGTGTTAAACCCGTATCATAATTACTTGACCATTTAAGTCATATTACTTGGCTAGTAAAGTCAATTAATTTTTCCCACACCTTAGCGTTGTACTCATTTTTAGTACACGAAACCCCTAGTACACCCCTCCGAGCCAATCTTTTCGTTTCTAACTTTAAGCATCTTACTTAAAGGAAGAATTTGTTACAACCCACTTAAATGTACACCCAAATCGCCTTAGCCTTCCGTGTATGCACTCATCTTTAGTGCATTATTGTTTCATGTTTAAACCCTTAGTTAATTATCTAGTTGATTACATGGTTGCTAAGTCGAGTCATATCCTTGTACATATTGTTTTGGGACGATTGGGACTCATGGGTAAAGTACTTGTGTTATGGAGTAATGGGGAAGAACATCATACTATTACCCCCATATGTGCGTTAATCTTAAAAGTACTCTAAGTGTTTTGATTATCTTGATTCGAGACAATAGATTAGTTTATTGTAAAGTATGTAAAAATTCAAGTGTAAGGGGAATGTTCATTCCCTATGATGTATTATTTTGGATGGTAGGGTAAGAGTGTATGCAAAAAAAATATATATATATATATATATATATATATATATATATATATATATATATATATATATATATATATATATATATATATATATATATATATATATATATATATATATATATATATATATATTAAGAAAAAGAAAAAGAAAATAGAAAAAGAAAAGAGAAAAAAACATACGGACTACCATCCCATTTCATTTTATGTTTGTTTTATATTTTTGTTATTTTTGATTTATTAGCGTAAGTCGAGTCTAGTCTTGGCTTAGTAACGACATATTGTACATGTAATTAACCAAGATTATTAACTCGCCACCAGTAAATATTGCCTATATCCAACAAAACCGTGTATTCCATATCCCTACGCCTAACATTACAACCCTTTAAAAGACCTCTTTGATAGTTTATCCTAGGTGCTTACGCCATGTGGTGGAGGTTTGATCCTTTCCCAAGCCTATGGTAATCTATTTTGCTATGACAGGTAGTGAGACATGTTTTCCATTTCCATATTGTGATATATACTTTATTACACCCGAGAGATGTGAGTATCTAAACACTATTTATAAGGTGCTAGTATATGACCTCCGTGCTTGTCTTTGGTCTTTAGTGGAACGATTATTTGTTGTAATTACTTTTAAATTAGTGTTAAATGACCCCTAACTTGTATTTTGACTAGAAAAAAGCGCAATTGCTTGAGGACAAGCAAATCTCAAGTGTAAGGGTATATGATGAGGCGAAAAATGATCCGTTTTTAGGGGGTCATTTAAGCCAGAATTAGAATTTATTTGATCAAATATTGCCCTAAATCGTTCCTTTTGTGATTTTAGGTACTTTTGGAGTGAATTCTGGAAAAGGAAGCATTTTGGACGTTTTTGGAGCATAAAAGTGAAGAAAATGGCAAAGTCTTAAATTTCCTTGCTGGGAACAGTACCTGACAGCGTCAAGAAGGATTTGATGACGGCGTCAAGAGCAATTTTGGTGACGGCCCAGAGAAAACGTGACGGCGTCAGAACAAGGGCGTCAAGAGTAAAAGTGGTGACGGCCCAGAGCAGAAATACACATGACGGCGTCAGATCTAGATCTAGGCAGTTCGAGAACTTTATTGGCGGCGATATGACGGCGTCAGAACTTTCCTCTTGACGCCGTCACCTCATAAAATCTATATATACTTTTCTAATTTTCATTCATTAAAGAGAAACTTGTGTGGAGAATTTTAGGGCCGAACTTAATAAACCCTAGCTCGTTTGTAACAGTATTTTCAGGGGTTTTCACCCCTTGAAACCCTTCATGTTCAATTGAGATAAGTTTTCTTTCAATTCATTCAATATGTCTATGTGTTGTTTGAATACATATTATGCTTTTCTTGATTTTAACATGATAGGCTAGATCTTTTGTGCGTTTGCTTAGATGTAATGAAACCTAGATGTTGATTATAGGTTGATTGCTTGTTTATAGTTGTAATGGATGAATGATTTCAATGTTAGGCTTAAGAAAACTGGTAGATCTCCATTGTGTAACTTGCTTGAACGTCTTAAGAAACATGAACCGATGTGTACTAGGTTTTTATGGTTATATTTAATGCATGAGCGAATTCTAGTGATCCCATGTTAGGAGCTTCTTGCAGGCTCGACATAGGAGTGAAGTGGGAGCTTATAGAATTGGGGAAGTAAGTACGCCACCCCATGATTGGTATTAAGGAATATAACCCGTCATCCACGCAACTATAACAAGTAATTAACCTGTAAAAGATATATAAGGAGTAGTGAAATCTAAGTAAACACAATTCTCCCATACATTGTTCACACTACTAGTTTAATTAGCTTTATTTTCATTTTTGTCATTTTATTTTGATTGCATCTTTAGTTATTGGGTTAGTTGGCTAGCAACTAATTCCGCCCACTCCTCTAAAAACTGAGATTTTAGTTGCTTTCATAAAATATAAAAATACAAAAAGAATCATCCCTCACCTCTAGACCTAGTTTTTAGGCTTTCTAATCCTAGCGACACTATTCCTGAGTTGAACGATCAATCCCCCGGTACTTGTCACTATACTATACTACAACGATCAGGTACACTGCCTGGTGGGGGTTGTAAGCTTCTCGAGATCCCTCGAGAGGTAAAGCCTGGTGAAATTCCCACGCATCAATCGCAAGTTTGAGGGAACAAGCAAGAAGTTTGTTTAGGGATAATAGGGCTATAGATGACATACCTAGGTACATGGAGTGGTTTAATTCCACCATAATACAAGATGAACACATAGGTAATCTAGATACAATGGAGGATGAGGTGGATAATATAAGCCCACTCAGTGCTCCACAAGTCCCACCATCATTTGAGGCATACACACCGCCCGTGACATACTTGGAAAAAGTAGAAGAGACTATAGGAACCCCAATTGAGGTAGAGCCCTTGGACCAAACACAACTAGATGAAATAGGTTTGAATACTTGTAGTCACAACCTTTCTCTTAGTTATAAGGAAGTTCCTAGTTTTGATGAACCGGATCCTCAACCAAATCCGTTACCTAAACTTCCATCCTTGGATGAAAATTTAGGAATTGAAAAAGGTCCCGATCCACCAGTCAAACCATATAGTCCGGGTAGTCTTAGGATAAAGGTGGTAGATTTTAAGCCATGTAGAGAGGAAGCCAGTATAGGAGTGGAACATAAACTTACATGCTTACATCACCCATTCATGATTGATCACAAAAAACATTATGGGTTTAAACCGGGTTTATTAGGTCAAGATGGATTCCCAACTTGGAGTCTCTCGAAATTGATAGAAGATTATCCCTTTTTAGGAGAAAACTTCAACTCACCCATTGACCCAATTGAACTAGGTAAGGTTATGATAGGGTAATCAACCATTATAGAGTAAATTAAGGGGTAAGGTATTGATTACCCACCTCACTCATTCTTTTGCATTCCTTTCCTATTCCCTTTCCCTTTCCCTTTCCCCACTTTGAACCAAGCGGACCCTTAAATTTCTTTCTAGGATTTGTTAGTATATATAGATTGCCGCCGATTTTACGCGAGGTTGCCTTGATTGTTTTCTTAGGTTTAACAGGTTATATATGACAGGAAGATGATTTATATTTCTGGAGGGAAGCTTTCAACATTCATTTTCTTGGAGGAAGATCTAACCTTTTTGACACACTATTCACATCGAACGAATCAGGGGAGTATTTGTTTTCATTCTTGTACCTGTTTTTACTTTTACATCCTTTAATTGAACATTGGGGACAATGTTCATCCTAAGTGTAAGGGGAGGGTAAATGATGATACCTTATAGGATACTATTGCACTTGAGTTTATTTGTTAGATGGTAGGTGTGTAATAAAACTAAGAGAAATATTTGTTAGTGTAATTTTAGCGCCAAATTTAAATTTTTTTACAACACTTAGGAGTGAAACTTTAGCCTTAACAAGCGTCTCATGGATAGGAGTTGTATGACTAACACAAAACCGTACCATTCAGAAAAATTTTCCACCCAAATATGTGAGGTTCGCCTTAAGATTTGATAGGAAAAGCATTTATTATTAGTGCTTATGAGTGTACCGGTAGCATTTAGATTCTAGAACTTGCGTTAGTGATGCATCCCGAGACCGCTAGTGAGACTACATTCGTGTAGTAGGATTTACTACATGATAAGAGGCATTAGGATCACTCTTGTGTTAAACCCGTATCATAATTACTTGACCATTTAAGTCATATTACTTGACTAGTAAAGTCAATTAATTTTTCCCACACCTTAGCGTTGTACTCATTTTTAGTACATGATACCCCTAGTACACCCCTCCAAGCCTATCTTTTCGTTTCTAACTTTAAGCATTTTATTTAAAGGAAGAATTTGTTACAACCCACCCAAATGTGCAACCAAATCGCCTTAGCCTTCCGTGTATGCACTCATCTTTAGTGCATTATTGTTACATGTTTAAACCCTTAGTTAATTATCTAATTACTTACATGGTTGCTAAGTCGAGTCATATCTTGTACATATTGTTTTGGGACGATTGGGACTCATGGGTAAAGTACTAGTGTTTTGGAGTAATGGGGAAGAACATCAAATTATTACCCTCATATGTGCGTTAATCTTAAAAAGTACTCCAAGTGTTTCGATTATCTTGATTCGAGTCATTAGAGTAGTTTATTGTAAAGTATGTAAAAATTCAAGTGTAAGGAGAATGTACATTCCTTATGATGTATTATTTTGGATGGTAGGGTAAAAGTGTATGCAAAAAAAAAAAAAAAAAAAAAAAAAAAAAAAAAAAAAATCGAAAATTCAAGAAAAAGGAAAAAAAATAGAAAAAGAAAAAGAGAAAAACATACGGACTACCATCCCGTTTCATTTTATGTTTGTTTTAAGTTTTTGTTATTTTTTATTTATTAGCTTAAGTTGAGTCGAGTCTTGGCTTAGCAACACCATATTGTACATGTAATTAACCAAGATGATTAACTCGCCACTAGTAAATATTGCCTTTATCCAACAAAACCGTGTTTCCATATCCCTACACCTAACGTTATAACCCTTTAAAAGACTTCTTTGATAGTTTATCCTAGGTGCTTACGCCAAGTGGTGGAGGTTTGATCCTTTCCCAAGCCTATGGTAATCTATTTGCTATGACAGGTAGTGAGAGATGTTTTCCATTTCCATATTGTGATATATACTATATTACACCCGAGAGATGTGAGTATCTAAACACTATTTGTGAGGTGCTAGTGTATGACCTCCGTGCTTGTTTTTGGTTTTTAGTGAAAATATTATTTGTTGTAATTTCTTTTATATTAGTGTTAAATGACCCCTAACTTGTATTTTGATTAGAATAAAAGCGCATTTGCTTGAGGACAAGCAAATCTCAAGTGTAAGGGTATTTGATGAGGCAAAAAGTGTACTGCTTTTAAGGGGTCATTTAAGCTCGAATTCGTGATTATTTGATCAATTATTGCCCTAAATCGTTCCTTTTGTCATTTTAGGTACTTTTGGAGAGAAATCTGGAAAAGGAGGCATTTTAGACGTTTTTGGAGCATAAAAGTAAAGAAAACGGCAAAGTCTCAAATTCCTTGCCGGGAACAGTACCTGACGACGTCAAGGCTTTACACATGACGGCGTCAAGAGTGGCAAAAGAGGTGGATGTGGAAAATACACGTGACGATCCAGAACATTTTTAGGCTATTTGGCCTGACGGCGTCACCAAGGCTGCCAGGGTCCAAATACTAGTGACAGCCCAGAGCTTATTTCTACATGACGACGTCAGAAGTGGATCTAGGCAATACGAATTTCAACTTGGCGGTGAGTTGACGGCGTCAGAGGCTAACACATGACGCCGTCAAGATGCATAGTCTATATATATTTTTCTAATTTTTCATTGTAAAGTGTGGAACTTTTGGGAAACAAGTTGTGTAAAAACCCTAGGTCGAATTTCCTGCATATTGAAGGGGTTTCAAACCCTTCTTTCTTCCATGTTTCAATAAAGATAAGTACTTCAATAATCATTCAATATGTCTATGTATTGTTTGATTCTATCTTATGTTTATCTTTCTTTTAACATGTTAGGCTAGGCTTTTATTGTGTTTGCTTATATGTAGTGAAACCTAGATGTTGATTATTGGTTGATTGTTTGTCTATAATTGTTACGGATGATTGTATTCGATGTTAGGCTTAAGAAAACTGGCAGACTTCCATTGGTAATTTGCTTGAACGTCTTAAGAAACATGATCGGAGGTGTACTACGATTTTTGGTTGTATTTAATGCGTAAGAGAATTCTAATGATTCCATGTTAGGAGCTTCTAACGGCTCGGCATAGGAGTGAAGTAGGATCTTATAGAGTTAGGGAATATTGTACATGGCCCTACTACTAGTATTAAGGAATATAACCCGTCATCCATGCAATTGTAACAAGCTAATGAACTGGTAAAAGATATCTAGGGAGTAATGAAATCTAAGTAAACACAACTTTTCTAATTATTGTTTCCACCACATTAGTATATTAGTTTAATTTTCATTTCTTTTATTTTTATTTTGATTGCATTTGTAGTTAATTGGGTTAGTTGGCTAGCAACTAATTCCGCCCACTCTTTCAAAACCCGAGATTTTACTTGATTTCATAAAATATAAAAAATTCAAAAAGAATCATCCCTCACCTATAAACCTAGTTTAGTAGGCTTTCTAATCCTAGCGACACTATTCCTGAGTTGAATGATCAATCCCCCGGTACTTGTCACTATACTATACTACAACGATCAGGTACACTGCCTAGTGGGGGTTGTAAGCTTCTCAAGATCCCTTGAGAGGTAAAACCTGTTGCGAGGGGGCAATCCCCAGTATCATTAAATCAGTGGAATGTACATTCATCAGAAGCAAGACAACCAAGTGAAGTAACAAAGCTTTTATTTACAATCATCCAAAAGTACAAGCAAGATTACAAGTTACAAACAAGCAAAACAATCCCAAAACCTAGCCTATCAACCCTAACCCCACTATTCTACTTTCCCTTTGCCCTTGCCCTTCACATCAGCCATCTTCTCCTTGCCTTTGTTCCTCGTGAAGAGTTCCTGCTGTTGGGGACAAGGCAACCCAATCACCACTTCCCTGGTCCTTGGCAGTGGTGGATTTGACCTTCTTGGTCTTGATGGTCATCTTGGACAGGAGGATTGGGGTCTCTCAGGTGTAGAGGGAGGCTGGTAAAGTTCATCATTGTCTTCTTCATCAGATGAAGTACAAAGAAGGGAGACACAAGCTCATGGGGTGATGGTTGATATGGGATCCATGGATTTGGATCCTCTAAAGACTCTGAAGACAAAGAAGGATTGGGGGCTTTGCTTGCTTCACCCCTCTCTAGAGCATTCCACTGTTTCTCTATCTCTCTTGCTGCATCAGAATCATCCAAATCAGAAGGAACATTTGCAGGGTCCTCTGATGGTGATGGACTTGGAGGATTCGCATCATGTTTCCTCTTCTTGGCCTGATCCTTAGCAGACCTCTTGGGATGGTTGGCAATCTTATTGGTGGTGGAGATGTTAGTGATTCAGAAGAATCAGAGGAAATGTTGATGATGCTTTGATTGGATGACATGGTTATTTCATGATTGATGGTTATGTGATTAGGGATTTGGATTGTGAAATTGATTAAAAGATTTGGGGATTTTTACCCCCTATTTCTAAGTCAAAATAAACCGTGTGTAATTATTTCAATTAATGCAAGGCGGTTTACACGTAATTAAGCAAGAAAGTTTGACTAAAGGGATTTTTACTGAATAATGCTTACGACTGATGACTTGTTCTTGCTGTTTGACCATGTGGTTGCTGCTGATGGAAGGAATGGTTGACCGTAGTCAACATTAAGTAGGTTTCTGCTGATTGACCAACTGATTCCTGCTGTTTGACTTCGTTTCTATGGATGAGTCAGTTTTATTTGGGATTTTATAAAAGTCAAATATTGGTCAAAGATTGCTTCCACAATTCTTGCCAATTACTCTCCACATTTGGAAACTTACTTTAATTAACCTAGACATGCAAATCCCACTCACAAATAACTAATTCCCTCTCCCTATAAAACTTCATAACCATTTCAAAATCTCTCAGCATTCGTAACCCACTCTCTCTTATCAATCAATGGCGGAACTACTATTCAAAGGTGATCATAACAAGCAAGCTTTCTTAGGTCGTGGTAAAGGAGATGGTCACTATGTACAGATGATGGAATTTCTCCAAAGATCCAAGATTCATTATGCGTTAACACAATACCTTGTCATTATACATGAATCCTTGGTAAAACAATTTTGGGGAACTGCTCGCATAAGGTCTGCTGATGAAGGACCAACGGAAATTGTGGCTACCATTGATGGGGAAGAATGTGTCATTACTGAGTCATTGGTTAGGACTCAATTACAATTGGATGATGAAGGTGGGGGAGCATGAATTGGCTAAGGAGGAGATACTTGCAGGTCTTCAGGCTGCTGGATATCGTGGAAATGGGAAGGTCTGGTACAAGAATCAGTTTTGCCCTAAATGGAGATTCTTGACACACACTCTGCTTCAGTGTATGAGTTCCAAGTCTGGAGTATGGGATCAATTCTCCACAGACATTGCTCTTGCCATTGTGTGCTTATCTCAGGGGAGAACTTTTAATTTCTCTAAGTACATATTTGATGAAATGCTTCAAAATGTTAAGGATACCAAACTTAAATTTTTAATGTATCCTAGGTTTCTTCAAATAATATTAGGTATTCAGACCAATGATACTACCCATATGCCTGTTAAGGGTTTATCTAGCAAGCTATTTGCTTCTATAAAAACCAACTACAATGGAGACCATAGGCCTTTACTACCTGCTATGTTACCTGCTGACAATGCAGCTGCTGATGCAGCTGCTGGTGGTCAGGATCCTTCTGATGCTCATGCACCAGTAGATTCTCCTGAGGGTCCTGAAGTTGCTCCTGATGCAAGTGCATCAGTTGCTGCTAATGCCCAACCACCACTATCTCCAAGACCATCTACACCTAGTCCTCCCACACCTATACCATCTCCAGGTGTTTCTGCTCCTACAGAGCATGTGGCCACTGAGGATTTTGGCCCTGACCAACCTATACAATCTCCACAAATAACAAGACTTCCCACACCAAGTCCATTAAGACCTTATTCTGAAGATAATGTGGATATAGATGCAGGATTTTATAACTCTCCTGTTAGGACCAATGATGCTCCTAATACCACAGATATCCCTATTGGTGGAGCTGAAGGTCCTGTTACTCTCACCTCTTTGTCCCTTTTAGTGAACAGGTATATGAAAAAGGTGGACACTTTGGAAAAGGATCTTAAGCACACTAAGAGGACTCTTGGAGAAGCTGTGGTGACTTTGGTTAAAAGGGTAAAGAAATTGGAGAATCAGCTCAAAACAAAGAAAAGAAAATGTGTTGTGGTTGATTCAGATAAAGAAGTTACTGAAGGGTCTGATAAAATTGACTTTGAAGGACTTCATATTCTTGCTACCACCACTATAGAGAGTGTTCAGGATGATGCTCCTGTTTCTAAGAATGTACCAACTGCTCCTCCTGCTGATACATCCACTCCCAAGGATCAGAAAATGCTTTATGTCAGAAGAAAATATTTGGCAGAACATCACAAAAAGACAGATGATTTCTCTTTTGTTGATGTTGATATGACTGATGTCTCTGCTGAAAAGACTTCTGCTAATGCTTCTCAGTCAGAAGATACTTTCTTTGTTGCTGGTAAAGTATATGTGGCCTCATCTAGCAAGAAGACATCTGTTGATCCAATGCATAAGGTGGTTCCTACTGATGAATCAGTAGATATACATGTTGATTGTCCTGGTGACTCTATTGAAAAGGATTCTACTAATCAGCATTCTATTCCTGCTGAAGCTGCTTCAAATCAGATGGATAAAGGAAAATCTGTTGTGGTTGATCAAGATATTCATTCCAGACAGAAATCTAAAGAGGAACTAGCTAATGAAAAGCTAAGTGAGCTGGTAGCAGCAAAGTGGCAAGCTAAAGAAGTGGCTACAAAGGCTAAAAGGGATTTAGACATGAAGGCATCTGAGGCTCTTGCTAGGAAGATACATGCTGATTTAGATCAAATGGGTGATCCACTTACTCATACTCTACCTGCTGAAAGACAAAAGGAGCTGGATGAAATTGCTAAACATCTATCTGCTGAGCAATGGGATAACTTGGCTACACAAGTCTCTTCTAGACCTGATTTGGCAAAGTATGTACTTGGTGCTGTATATCATGAGGATGATTTTGCAAAGAGGATGGTTGAAGCTGCTAAACTTAACAAGAAAGCTGAGGCAGAGAGGAGAGCTAAGGAGAAGAGAGACAAACCTTGGACAAAAGCTAAAATTAAAGAATACATGAGAAATTTTGTCAAGAATTAGGGTGTGCTATGTATGGATCAGGGTGGACCAAGAAGAAAGTTTGGGACTTTTCAGACACTCAGTTAACTACACAATATGACAAGCTCATTTCTATTCTTCATCACTCAGGCATTAATGTTCCAGATCCCTTGGAAAAGCATGGAAGACTTATGGGTGAGCCTGCAACTAAGAGGATAAGGCTTGATGACTCTGCTGACATTTCCAAAGATTCTACAGAGTCCTTCTTTGTTGATCCGGATCATGTTCATTCTCTTTCAGTCTTATCTCAAGTTGATGATTCAGCTGATGTTTCTGTTAAACCATCTGCTGATACATATGTGGAGCCTTCTGAACCCAAAGATACTGGTGGATCTACTTCTGGTCCTATTAATGATTCATCTAGTGTTCCAAAGGTTCCTGAGTCTGTTTCTACTGATGTTCCTTGTACTGAGACTCTTTCTGCTGATCCACCACAGAGTGTTCCTACTGATGGCTCAGAATCAGTTCCCACTGAAGAGACTTCTGCTGATACTCCAGTTGATACTCATACTTCTTCTCCTTCTACTCCTGGTACTAGGAAGAAGAGTGTTGCTAAGAAGAGGAAGGCTCCTAAAGCTCTTGCTAAACCAGCAGAAGATAGCACATTTATTGAGTTTGATTATGATGAAGAAGACCCTGTTGTTTGGGAAAGGGTGATTAAATGGGAGCTTATTGAGTCTTCAGTTGGTCAAGGACAGGTCAATGTGCTTCATAGACAGGATGGTTCTACCAAACATTTCACTTTTCTTAGTGAAATTCTACATATGGTGGATAGACAGGAAATTCTTTCCTTGTATGGATGGGTTATTGATTACTATAAATCTCATCAACCTAAAGGGATTGGTATGTATTTCGACTCTCATACTTATAGAGGCACAAGATTTCATGCTTGGAAAGGTCAAAAGGATTGGGTGGTTGATTATTGGAAATAGTTTCCTCTTCCTAATGTTCATTTGATATTCACTACCACTGGTAAAACCTTGTACTGTTGGGCAGATGTGATACATCCAATCACTATAGAGGTAATGAAGCAAATGCTGGAGGTGAAACTAACTGTTCCTCCTGAAATGATTGGGAATGATATGCATCATGCTGAACAACTGATTAGAGCCATCAGAAGTCTTCTAGTTAAAATGGAATTGGAATCTCAGTATGGTGTACATCTTGAAAATTCTCTGAGATGATTGGATATTGGTATGATATCTTGTTGTATGTTTTTTTTTCTTTATTTAAAAAAAAAAAAAAAAAAAAAAAAAAAAAAAAAAAAAAAAGTGACAGATTTGTATAGTGTTTTGTATGTTGTATGCATGTTTTGGTGTTGGTTCTTTCCACACCTTATCTGGTTATCAACTTACCATGATGTTGACTATTCCATCAAAAAGTTGGCTAGTCCAAAGGGTACAGCTTTAGTAAAGACAAGTCAAATCTGTTGATAGCTGTAATAGTTTGCTAAAAACTATTGGGTACTCAACTCACCCATGCTTCACAGCTGAGAGTTGGATGGTTGTCAATTGACCATGGATTTTTCCTTATGGATTCCCAGTAATTGGCTAGCCCACAAGTGTATGGCTTGTGGTAAAGGCAGTGGAAAACCATATTTGGTATTCAATTTACCAAGGTGATTTCATCAACCAAATAATTGACTAGTCCTGAGCAAACGGCTACAGGTAAAGACATCTCAAATCCGTTTATAGCTGACAATTTGCTAAAAATCATATGGTCATCAGTGTACCATAGTTCATGAACTGAAACATTTGGCTACTCCAGTAGTAATGGCTATTGGTAAAGAGACATCAAATCCATTATTTTCAATGATTCACCTCTCACAAGAGTTAACACACCTGGAAGTGATGAGAATAGTATGAAACTTATGTTTTGATGTACATTTGGTCATTTGTTGCTGCAAAGAATGGTGCTTTCAAAGTTTTTGCTGATCATTGAGATGTTGCTGATGAAGATTCTTTGCTGCTGATATTCATGATCAATCCTCTTCTTCTAGGCTTTGAAGATCTATCAAGAATCTTGGAGTTAACCATGTCAACTTCAAGATTAGGGGAGGATTGTAAGGAATTATTGAAGTCAACATTTAGATACCGC
Organism: Artemisia argyi; assembly: GCA_030686995.1. Lineage (NCBI taxonomy): Eukaryota > Viridiplantae > Streptophyta > Magnoliopsida > Asterales > Asteraceae > Artemisia > Artemisia argyi. The sequence continues at coordinate 120,060,266 of CM060677.1, read as the reverse complement.
TGATGGATACTGCTGACAGGTTCATGCGGATACTTATAGTAGTTTCTGCTGAAGACTGGTTCCTGCTGATGATAGTCATTCTGCGGATATAGTTAATCCGTAGATAATAGTTAGTTATTTATAGATAAGATATGTAGAATATCTTCTAGAGTATTATGAATATACGTTTCTTGTAGAAGAGATTAAGGTTTCTACTAGTATAAAAGGAACCCAAGGTTATTGTATTATGTACGTGTCAAAAACAATTGTTAGTCCATAATAACGATCCATAGAGGATCAGAGTATTTAGTATATCGTTTGTGTTTATATTCCGCAATAAATACAAGTCCATAAAGATTGTCTATTTAGTCTTGCTAGTGATTACATTAGTAGGCTAACGATCCATTGGCTCAAGATCTATCAAGTGTAGATCCTACATAAAAAAAGGACGAAAACGTAAAAAAACGGATGAAAACTTATGAAAACGGACAAAAACGTCTGAAAACGTATATAAACATGTGAAGACAAAAACGGACGAAAACGTAATAAAGTGAAAAAAAAATCGTGAATTTATTTAAAAAAGAAAAGCTTGATTTAAAAAAAAGCAAAAAAAAAAAAAAACGTGAATTTGAAAAAAAGGAAAAAATAACAAAAAAAAAAGAAAAAAGAAAAAAAAATAACGTTAATTGGAAAAAAAGGTAACAAAAAAAGATAAATAAAATAAAGAAATAAAGTGAATAATAAAAAAGACAAAGAAAAAGGAAAAAAAAAAATACATGGACTTAGGTTTACATATTTAATCTTAGATTAATCTCCAGCATTAGATCAAACTAAATGGATGGTGGGGATTTGTCCTTCAGTATGTAACAAAAACTTAGTCCCTAAATGAACTTTTCTCCACATTTTAAACACATATATAGCAACTTTTAAAAAGAAATTTTGAAGAGAAATAGGGGCCGTTTAGTTGGTGAAAAATTTCTCAATTTTTACATCTCTAAATTCCTTCACAAGGGGATGGTTTTTCTTCTCTAGAGAAGAATTGAGAATTTTGAAAACGCGTTTAGTTGGAGTTATATTTTTCATTTTAAAAAATAATAAGAAGATTACCTCAAATTGCGACGGCGGGCGGTGGCGGCGACTGTCGACAGTGGAGGATGACACGAGAGATTAGGGGTAGAATGGTGTATGTGTTTTTTTTGGAGTTGAGAAAAAAAAATGAGAAAGAAAAAAGTGAGAATGATAGAATGGCTTTTCAATTTCTTAGTTAAAATTTAGAAAATGAGAATTTCATTTTTTTTGAAAATTGTTGGAAAAAAGTGCGACTAAACGCGTTTTCAGTTTTTTCATTTTCTTATAAAAAATTTCTTAGAAAAATGGAGAATTTCTCTCCATCTAAACGCACCCATAGTCTTCCACTCCTCCCCATGGACTCGACAGTCACATCTCTTATACTCTAATCGAATATCACCTCTTATTTACTCACATAAAACCCTAGACAACAACAAGGTGGCGACATAAATATTGTTTCTCCTATTCGATAATTAAGAGAGGTGGACGAAGGGTAATCCAAAGGTGGTGGTGATCGTAGATACAATAGGTTGAAGAGGGTTCGATCATACTCTTTTGGCTTGGAGACTAAAAGTGTGTTCGCATGTAAGTGCTTGTTCACATTCAAGTTGGTATGGTGCGACTCGGGTTTGGTCGCATTTCATCGAATGATAGTCTTCATGTTCGCGTTCGAGTTGGCGTTCGTACTTGTTAAGGTATGAGACATTAAACCTAATTAAGTTATTTATAAATTTGAGAAACCCTAAGCATGTTAATAAATAACAATAATTATCAAATCCATTACGACATATAAATGGACTTATGAAATGGCTCTTAAATAATAAGACCATCATTAATTCGTGTAGATTCGCTGAAGAAGGAGTAACTTCCTATTCTTGTGTTTCTGATATGGTTTCATTGCGGTTGAGGTACAAATATTCTATCCCTTTTCAGTAGGGTTCTCATGACTCTCTTGATCCTTGACACTGCTATGATTCCCTTTCGATATGCCATTGCTATGATCCCTTTGTTATGATCTTCTGATATGAACTTTGATATGATTCGTTTGATATGATTCGTTGATATGATTCTATATATTGATATCTTTCGGTTATTCATCTGCTATGATATGATTATGTTCAGTTACTATGTTCTGTCGGATATGATATGATATGCTTTGTATGTTCCTATGCCCGAGTTTTTATCTAGTCATGGAGGTACCATGGCCGTGTCATTGAAGCACCAATGGCATGACACTTTCTATGGAGGTGTGATTGATCCATGGCGTCCCCATTTTGTCAGATATATTATGTGCACACTTGGATATTATGATATGTATGATTTGCTTTGTAGGGGGTGGGGGGCGTATGGATGCATCCTAGGCTTGTCGAATATGTTGGATTTATTATGTAGGGTGAATGTGGGTGTGTGCTTTACGCTCCTTCACGTTGGAGGCTCGCGACTCCATTTTGGTACTTAGAGGTCTCCCTTCTTTGTGCATGTCGGATTTGTAGAATATATGATTATGTGTAGGAGACCTATTCGAGTGGCTCTCGTAGGTCGACTCGTGGCTCTGGTAGGTCGACTCGTGGCTTCCTTATGTTTCTATGTGTCTATTCGAGTAGCTCTGGTAGACACGCCTTTGTTGATACGTGCTCTTGATTCTCTTATGATTTGTTTATGCTTGATATATCTATGATGCTTCGTTTTCCTTTGACTTATGATATTGTTCCGTTGATCTTGATCTCTTATTCATTTGACAGATGATATTCTTTTCAGCAGGAGCTTATGATTTCCTTTTCTTATACTTACATACGTTTCGATTATCAGTTTTGTTATATATCTGTTCACTGGGCTTTTTAAGCTCAGCCGCATTTCTTTTCCTGCGGCAGGTTTTAGGTTGGAAGTTGGGTTTGGGTGAAGAGTATATAGGAGCGTTAGTGGACTACCCCGATGCTTAGAAGCCCATTGACACTTGGATTAGACTTGGATTCGGATTCGATTAGATTTCTCTTTGGATTTGTATTTCATCCTTGTATAGAATTAGTATTTCCTTTGTAACTTTATGTTTATAAGTCTTCCGCTTGCATTTGTATGTTCTGATTTGGCACCATAATGTGACATTTTGACCCTTGTCAGGTTGGGATGTTACAATAATAATAATAATAATAATAATAATAATAATAATAATAATAATAATAATAATAATAATAATAATAACAACAACAATAACAATAATAATAAGAGTAAAGACAAAAAGACAATGAAAAAGGAAAATAAAAAAATGGACTTATGTTTCAATATTTAATCTTAGGTTAATATCCACTATTATATCAAACTAGATGAGTGGTGAAGATTTGTCCTTTAGTAAACACCAAAATTAAAGTATGCAAAATAAAGTGACTCTTAACGACAAAGAAGACATGGTGTTTACTACGTTAGAGCAACATCAAGATTACATGGGATGTGATGAACTTTGTGATGTTCGTGGCTCGGTTACAAATTATGAAGGTATTTCTAGTGGAACGTCTAATGAGATGAAACAAATTCGTAATAATATTGCCACATCAATATGGAACGCACGTCGTAGATAAGTTATAGTTAGCATATCATGGTGTGTACATACATATCAAGCATGTAAAAATAATGAGTACCTTAGAAATAATAACTTTATTATTTGTTCAATAATTTTTTGTTTTAATTTGTACATGCCATTTTTCGTAATTTTAGATACTGCTACGTTACCAAACGCATTTTCTAAACAAACAACTCCTGCTTATTGCTCCTACTTACTGCTTACTGCTTACTGCTTACTGCTTACTGCTTACTGCTACTGCTACTTGTCGCCAAACATACTTATCACCTAATCATTACAAGTTCATATTGCGCACTACAATTTTTTTTATTGGAGCTAATTTTATTTACTGTAATTGTTTGAATACATTCTTTTTACATGTTGATAAGGTCTATTTTCTATTTTGGAGCAGATTTGGCTACGAATTTTGATTTTAGATTTTGCATAAAAAAATATCGAAAAAATAACGTTTTTTAGTTACTTAGTTAGTATTGTATCTAATAAAATGCTTAGAATTCTTACGTAACATTGATCTTTAAAGGCCTCTTTTTTATCTTTGCCCAAGACTTTCGAAATTTCAAGGTCCGCCATTTGTATTTTGAATAGTTTAAATCAAAAGTAACATGTCAAACGAGTTGAAGCCGTCCAAAGTCTAATTCAATACAAATTAGATTTCTAAACCATCTTATAACTTTCAATGAAATGTCACATAACACACAAGATCATTGTTAAATCCATAAATACAAAAGTAAATAGTACTCTTATATTTTATTTCTAACGTATATAATGTTCAATTTATGACAAAAGGTCTTTTGGTTTAGCGGTATGTGAGCCAGTGAGTGGCTTAACAACATACCAGTTGTGGGTTCAAGTCTTATTAGAGGTGAGATAAAATTTGTGAGATATGTGGCGTAAGTTAAAAATATATGCCATTCCAAAAATAATGTCGGATTTATGAAACTTGTAACAATGGATACATTGACAAATACACCCTCTTGGGCCCCTGGCCCGTATTCGTAAACTTTTAGAGCCCATGGACACAAAGGTATACTGACATATAATAGTATAATACCATTATAAAAACACAGTCGCAAAACAGTCAAACAAAAATTGGGGATCTGAAGAAGTAAAAGATGCTCGGAAAATTAAAACGAAGGAGGCTCCGGTGAGAGAGAAGTGGGTGTTTTTAAAGGGTAGTTGCCCCTCTCTTGCCACAACATCATTTTTATCAAATCTTGTTGAGCCCATGACTTTGTTCCCCATATATATATATATTTTTTTTATTTTTTTTTTTAATAAAAATCAACAACCCTTTTGCAAAAGAAAGAAAACAGATATATGAAATATACCCATCTAATAATATTGAGGGTCCGTTTGGTTTGTAACTGGGTTTAGGATTAGGATTTGGAATTGGATTTACACACATTTGTGTGTGTGCGTGTGTGTGTGATTATATATATGAGGATGGCGATGATGATTAATTTCTGTAAGGATTGTTTTATTATCCGAGCATCTTAATAATCAGGCAATTGGGTGATATTCGACTCGTATCTTGGCGGGGCAATCCGGATGGTATTTGAATAAATGCAACCGGTGTTTGCAGCCATGGCGTTCGATCCCCTTTTGTCTGGATTCTTACTTGCAGATCTGAGCCTTCTTAATCTTCATTATAATCAACAAATATTTTTGTATATAATGCACAGATTTTAAATTGCAAGTTTGTTTAATTACTTGTTTCACTTGCAAAAATGTTTCTTACATGCTGCACATCTTCGGTCCTTTAAAAACGTGGTTAGTATACAACGTATGAAGCATATGATTTTTAGAAATCGCCATATAATAAATTTTGTAATAACATAGATATTTTCTAAGGCCGGGTGTAGCGGTAATCGCGATGACCACCGTTAACTCAACACCACATTAGCTTTTCAACACTACAAACATCGTGTAATAACATACCCTACTCAATGTGTCAGACCCAATTGGGATGGGCATAATAAGAAACAAACGTCTTCTTTGCCAAAAAAACGCGTCTTCTTTGCCTTATTACCTAAACATTTTGCTTACAAACTAAAGTATCATTTGAAACTAAAATGAACATCTCTTGGGCGGAAAAAATATATTTTCGGGATGACCGATATGGCTTCAATATGACACCTTTCACGTGCAAGAACACCATTTAAGTTCCCTTCCTGCCTTGGAAAAGTCATACCCAACAGGCTGCCACCACTCATGGGAAATAAACTTGTGTTTTTTCCATACTTGTATGTATGTTGTGCGTGTTTCCCGCATCACCATTCCGCTACACCAGTTCGGTGTGGTTCCTTTTCGACATACTGAACCATCAACCCGCTATTTTTCTTTCAAACCAACACATTAAAGTAAAGTTTGCCCACTTCATTAGTTCATTCTCTAAACTTGTGAATAACAAATGCAGTCGCTAAATCCAGCAACAAATACGTTGTTTAAGAATCACATTCTGTAATAAATGTAACCACTTTAAATGAAGATATCGTTTTACAAAGAAAGATGAATAGTATATCATTGTTTAAAAATCGTGTTAACCGTAAATCTACCAAAAATGAGCAAAAGGGGGTTTATAAACCTATCTGTATTCCTTCATGTTTAGCTATAATAATCTTTCGTAAGAAAAACACGCCGTCTTAATCAGATGCGTATGATAGTGGATCAGGACTTTGTTTAGCTATGCTTTGTATGTAAACCATATATGTTGGTACACAAATTGAGAGCACAATTGTTGAAATACATAAGCAAAATCCTACAGTGGATGGTACGTGAATTTTGAACTAATGAATTATTATTGGCAAGAAAGATTAGTCATCAGTTGTTCTTCTTGATTAGCCATTCATGTACATTTTACACATCTACAAATCCTACAGAGTCATGTTTTGTCTACTGAGTATTAAGGTGCGTCAAAAATCAATCTTGTGTACCTTATTATGGACCTGCCATTCTCTTATCATCATAACATGGTTACAGATTAGACACATGTTTACTTACCTGTTACTCAAGTTGGTCAACTGTGTTTTACATCAACCAGCACCAACTCCTCGAGTGCGAGACAGGTGTAGGACAAGTAAATGTCTTTAGACTTCTAGTGACGAGTGTTAGATATTCATATTCGTCCATTATTATTGTACATAATAGCAATAATAATAATTGACTAATATGAACATCTAACAACGAGCACGTTCGTTATTTGTTTCTTAGTAAACAGTTCATTAACTGTTCAGCATACTCACAACTACATGAATACCATGAGTTTATCTTTGTATGTTTATTCTTTGATTCTTTCATGGTTTTTACTAGGAAAGAAACTGCGTTAAAAAGGATTGGAGAGAAGTGAGGAACAGATCTTAGGCGTGTACCAAATCTATGATTACCTCCACAAGTCATGCCTGCCTTACAAGGAAATCACCTGAAACGAGTCAATGGTCTAGCTATATGACATACCAAGTCCCATATAGATTCACCTAGAAAGAATGGCCAAGTCCAAGGAAGATGTCAAAGTTAAGTTTGTGACGGTTATATGAAGAATGTGTTCTACCATACACTTTGGATATCAATTGGCAATCAAAATTGCTTGCCATTCAACACAGCTGTCTAGTCAAGCAACTCGTGAAATTCCAAAATGAAGCTACATAGAGTTTAAAAACAGACGTTAATACAATTATTAGTTTTTGAAATTTAGTACAACCCGACTATACATGTTACAATGACAGCAAAAGATGGTTCAGACAAAGATTTCTTATTTTTCATATTTTGATGTTGCTACATTGTGGAGCTCGGTAACATAATATAGACTGAATTATTATATTAAAAGAGCTCATATTTTAAATTGGTCTAGGGTATATTGGTTCATTATTCAATAACAAGATTACCTAAGTAGTGTTCTTTTTGGGGGGCAAAAGGCTCAACCCAGCCAAAAGGAGAAAGCAAATGTCAAATTTACATATATCAAGCAGAATGTAACATCTGAATCTGAAATATATCAGAGGATTAAGACCCCAAACGGTGCCGAGTGAATATGCACCTGACATTACACCATCTAAGAATCTGAAATACATTTACAAGGAAACCTTTGTCATAAACCTAAGACTAATCCGTGCCGGAACCAAGAACTGAGATGTGCAAAGGTGCTGCAGTACATGGCTCAGAAATCTTCTTCAGTTGTGCTATATGCTCCTGCTACATAAGCTTAAAGAAGTTCGATTTTGGCTCAAATTCTTCATACCGCTGAGCCCATACATCAATACGGCGTTCCAATGCATATTTTATCCGTGACAGTGTAGTAGTCTAGTGTTCATGCATCGGCCCCTGTTCAAATGTATAAGATTTTCCCAATTTCTCAGCCGGCTGTCCCAATTTCTCAGCCTGCTATTCCAATTCCTCGGCCTGTGTTAATAAATCATTATAGTGTGTCACTAATTCGCTATACTGCTCTGATATATCTATCAATTATTTCAAAACATCAAGTGTCCGCCTTTTGTCATAAGGCGTGCAGGTTCCCTGCATCAACCCGGTGTAACAATTCATACTCCACAAATTCATTAAAAAGCCTCTCTGCTGACGAAAAGTATCTAGCGGAATGCAAAGGAGATTATCTTTTGACAGAGGCTGATTACCTTTTGATTAGCAGGAAGGCAAAGGCGAGGTGCACAAACAAGTATAACATCCTCGTGTGTGCATGTGTCATTGCATTGACAATAGAGGTCAACATGGATCACCTTTACCCGATGTTGTGTTTTGCTATCTGCATCAGTCTAACTTGTAACCTTTGGTAGCATCGTCTCCTCTATTTATTCATCTTCATCATCACCAGCGGCTTCTTCTTCTTCTTAGTCAAATTCTTAAATGAAACATTACTTTTGGTTTCAGAACAAAAATACTACATGAGGAAATTTATTTTTGTTTCAATTCATAATCATATATTCAAAAATTGGTAGTTAAGAGTCTGATTGTACTTTCTAGAAAACCACATAACATCAAATACTTCATTAGCAATCACATTCTTTTCCGTTGACAATATTCCCACCTTACCTATAGTATAGATGAACTTTCGAGGCATAGTCTAACGAAATTATGCCTCGAAAGAATCCGAAAAGAATGGTTTTACCAAACTTTTCACCAAACTCTTGGTGGAAAACACAAACAAATTTCGTTGTGACTGTTTTATGACCGTTAAATTGAGTATGACATAGATAGTTTATGAATAAACAACAACGATAGAATTTTGTGGTTTACTCAAGTTATAATGAAAACATTAGAACGATACTCGCGCAATGCGGCGGCGGGTACATGTGACTATATTTTGCGTTATTCGGTTACACATTTAGTTGGCTTTATGCTTTATAAGTAGAGATGGTAGAGATGGTTAAGCCAAATAATTTTAGTTTGAACAACTTCCTAACCAATTAATTTTGAAATCCTTCCATAATAAGCAAGTAAAAGTATGAATTTTAAGCCTTTCTAATTATATAATAATCTCAAATACATTATATATAGTAGTATAAATATAAATATTTCGTTTGATGTATGCTAAAACTTGCCGAAACTTCTTAATTTGGTTTCATGTATGCTGAAACTTTCAAAACCGAAACTGAATTGTTACAAACTGGCTTTCAAAGTTTCAGCTTCTTTTCATTATTTGTTTTTCCGGACTTTCAAAAACCAACAGTAAACACAAATTTAAGAGTTTAAACAAATCGAAAACAACTAAACAAATCACTGAAAAGAAATAAATATGAGTAAAAAATATTGGAGGCTCAGATCTGTGTAAAAAGTATCAGAACAAAGAGGAAAAACCGCCATGGCTGCATTCATATAATTAAATGCCCCGCCAAGATACGGTTATTCTCAAACTTTGACTGACTTCACTCAGACAACAGATATATAACAGATTTATCATCATCGCCTCTAATAATTAAGGATGCGTTTGGTTAAGAGTAGTAACTGAAGGTTCATGTAGAACGTCTGCTTTTAAACCTGAAAGACGATTTTTGCAATTTACTCTTATAATTAAGGACTGTTTGTTTGGGGCAAATCGGAGATCATTGGCTACAAAGGAGGGTAACAGCCCTTTGAAACATCCCTTCCCTCTGCTGCCTCAATTCTTACTATTTTGTTGTCTGAGTGTTTTCCTTTGTTTGCCCCAAATCTTGTGATGTAGTGGGTGTTTGGTTTTATTGTGGGTGGGTGAGTTGCGTTTTTTAGTCAAATTTACTGTTTTGACTTTTGACCTTCTACTTCCACGTATAGCTATGGTGATACCAAGGCAAGTGGAATGTAGTGTTGGTCATATATTGTGAGTTTGCATGTTCATTTCATTTTTTTTTCTTATTTTTTTTAAGACAAATTATCATATATAACAAGATACATAAACAGACCTCACAAGCCAAGGCCAAAGACACTGACATCTATAAGTAATAGAAGTAAGAGAGTAAAAGAAAAAAAAATCCAAGAGGATGTACTTATGCCTACCCATGAGTTCAAGAAGGAAAAAAAATAAAAAGACACCAACCGCAGCTACAAAGATACACACCATGATAAGAGAGAACATGAACACATCTTAGAACTTGCACGCTTTCACTGGATCTGAACGCCACTCGAAGCATGAAGAAATCGATCATTTAGCTCTAATAGAAATCCAATAATATGAGTGAACTTGTAGTTCATCGCATATTGTCGTAAGATTAGAAATTTTGTTTTCAAATACCCTCTTCTTACGAGACGACCATATGATTTATAACATTGACCAACAAACTGCTTACCAAATAGTTCTTTGCTTATTATGGCAATTCATACTTCCTTTATGGCATAAAATATCTTCAACATATTGCACATCGAACGACCCCAATTTCACCATTTAAAGACTTTTTTCCAACCCTTAACAACCCGATTACATCTTAAGAAACAATGATCCAGCGTTTCTATTTCATTTCCATAATGAGAGCAAATGGTTGAATTGAGATCTATACCGATATGATGACGCCAATCAAACACCGGTAATCTTCTTCATTGTAGATGCCAAATGAATATACATATTTTTCTTGGGACAGTTTTGCACCATCTTGTTTCTTGGGCAATGTTTAGTGAATGACGAATCTTTTCATTGATCAACTCTCTTAGTCTTTTAATCGTGAACATTCCTTTGTCTTTGTCGTTAAGAGACCATCTCCACGTATCTAGTTGAAAAAAGTTCAGTACAAACCAATTTATTTTATTCGTCAATCCTATAAGATCGCCTAACCCTAACTCTAACCCTTTAGGATCCCTAAACCAATCCCCACACCAAACCCATGTCCCTTCACACATCGATCTCTTCTCTCTAACCGTAATTCTTTTATTGACTTCTAATCTAAATAAACTACAAAAAATTTCACTAAGCACCACCACATCATCTACCCAACAATCTCGTCAAGAAAAGGTGTTAACCCTATTACCTAATTGTTTCTAAAAAGAGGAGAAAAAATTTATACCGTTTTCTTGAATATCATTACCAACTTTTATAATATCACTCGAAGCATGAAGAAATCGATCATTTAGCTCTAATAGAAATCCAATAATATGAGCGAACTTGTAGTTCATCGCAAATTGTCATAAGATTAGAAACTTTGTTTTCAAATACCCTCTTCTTACGAGACGACCATATGATATATAACATTGACCAACAAACTGTTTGCCAAATAGTTCTTTGCTTTTTATGGAAATTCACACTTCCTTTATGGCATAAAATATCTTCAACATATTGCACATCGAACGACCCCAATTTCACCATTTAAAGACCTTCCAACCCTTAACATCCCGATTACATCTTAAGAAACAATGATCCAACGTTTCTATTTCATTTCCATAATGAGAGCAAAGGGTTGAATTGAGATCTATACCGATATGATGACGCCAATGCCAATCAAACACTGGTAATCTTCTTCGTTGTAGATGCCAAATGAATATACATATTTTTCTTGGGACAGTTTTGCACCATCTTGTTTCTTGGGCAACGTTTAGTGAATGGCAAATCTTTTCATTGATCAACTCTCTTAGTCTTCTAGTCGTGAACATTCCTTTGTCTTTGTCGTTAAGAGACCATCTCCACGTATCTAGTTGAAAAAAGTTCAGTACAAACCAATTTATTTTATTCGTCAATCCTATAAGATCACCTAACCCTAACCCTTTAGGATCCCTAAACCAATCCCCACACCAAACCCATGTCCCTTCACACATCGATCTCTTCTTTCTAACCGTAATTCTTTTATTGACTTCTGATCTAATTAAACTACAAAAAAATTTCACTAAGCACCACCACATCATCTACCCAACAATCTCGCTAAGAAAAGGTGTTAACCCTATTACCTAATTGTTTTTAAAAAGAGTAGAAAAAATTTATACCGTTTTCTTGAATATCATAACCAACTTTTATAATATCTCTACCCCCCCCCCCCCTCCCCCGGGCGACTCCCCCTTCATTGTCATAAATACTCTTAATAAAACTAACCGACAAACTAGAGTCCTCAACTCTTAAACGCCACCACAACTTTACTAGTAACGCCCAATTAAGAGCTTATAAGCTCCCAATATTAAGACCCCCCAAAGATTGTTTTTTAAGTACCAACTCCCATTTAACCCATGCCCTTTTTCTTGACTCGTCATTACCTCTCCAAACAAATAGTTGTCTTACACTTTCTACTTTTTTAATAACACTCATAGGCGCACGAAACAAGGAAAAAATTAAAGAGATAAGCTACCAAGGACCAACTTTACCAATGTCAATCTCCCACCAAACGATAAAGCTCTAGCCTTCCAAGACCCTATTTTTTTATTATTTTTTTTCCCACAACAATCCATTCCAACTTTCAATTCTTATCATGTTCACCCCAATAGGAATACTAAGATATGTAAAGGGCATCATACCCACGCCACACCCCATATGGCTCGCTAAGTCTTCAATCTCCCCGTTTTACACCCCAATTCCATACACTTTGGTCTTGTTTGCATTTATTTTCAAACTGATTTTATTTATTTATTTATTTTTTTTTGGTAAAAAGTCAACGACCCGGTAAATATTTTCAAATTGGATGTTTGTTTTAAACATTCCATGATTCTCATGAGATTTTTTGCATTAGAAACTTTCCAATCTCCAAAGATCAATGTGTCATCCGCATATTGAAGATGTGATATTGGAGTGTGATGGTTACCCACTTTAACCCCACTAAACACACCACTTTGGACACCTCACGTATGGTGACTTTAAGACATTCTGCCGCAAAAAGATATAGAAATGCAGATAGTGGATCTCCTTGTCTAACTTCTCTTTCCATTTTAAATTCCATACTTGGAGACCCGTTAGCCAAAATAGAGATAATTGCCGACTTTTGACAAGCTTCAATCCAATTGCACCATTTATTTCCAAAACCCATTTGACTTAAAGTGTTGTGCATAAATTTCCAATTAACACTATCATAAGTTTTATCAAAGTCAATCTTTAGTAAAGACACCTTTTTCTTCTTTTTCTTCAAGTACTCATAAGTTTCATTTGCAATCAAGACTCCATGAAGAATATATCGACTTTATAAACGCATTTTTTTCTCCCCACCACTTTACCAATAACCTTCTTCATTCTTTCAGCAAGGATCTTTGAAATAATCTTGTAATAACATCCAACCAAGCTTATTTGACGAAAATCACCTAATGTTATTTGATCTTTAATTTTAGGAATTAGGGTAACAAACGAAGAGTTACACCCTCTTGGATCTTGAATTTTTGCATCTTCAAAAATAATACTCCGTAATACGAATGGGATCACATTAAGTTTATGTGAATATTTGTTATAAAGCTTATAACGGAAACTTTATTATTGTACTTATTTAATATGTTTCAATGTGAAATTAAGATTTGCATGCATAAAATGATTGTAATGTTTGCTTCAAAGGTAATTGAAATTTTAAGACAAAAACATATTATATATTTATATAGGAGTAAGATAAGATAATTTGCAAGAAAGATAATGAAATCTTATGAAATTATAAAGATTTCCTTTACGAGCCATCAGTCATTTTTTTTTTTTTTTTTTTACTCGACATTGCGAGCCGACTAATCCCACGGCGACTACCCTTTTTTGATAGCCCAGAGTCGGCGCAGGTGAACCTCCGTGGCCACGAGGGGCCATGAGTCATTCTTATTGCTTAGCCAATCATTCTTGTAGGATAACACATATCGTTTGCTTATCATCTCATTGATTCATATACATTTACACATTGACAATTAATCCTATCGAGTCCTGTTTTGTCTACTGAGCATCTATAGGTGTGTCAACAATTAATCTCAAGTACCTCGTTTTGAAACTGCCATTCTCTTATCACCACAACGTTGTTGCATATTAGACGACATGTGTACATCAACCATCGTCAGCTCCTCGAGTGTGAGAAAAAGTCCAGGACAAGTGAATGTCGTTAAAGTTCTGGTGACGAGCACCATCGTTATTTTTTTCTTGTTAAACAGTTCATCAACTGTTCAGCATACTGCAGATAACTTCAAGAGCACCATGAATTTGATACTAACCATTTCAGAATTATTAATTCATCCAAAAATTTATGCATCCACATATGCACCTCAGTTAGGTTAGCTCGCTCAAGAAAAGGTAAGCATCATGATCATTAAGAGAACACACTAAGATCTACTAGGTTTTTACTAGGAAAGGAACATATGATTATAAATTCTTTTAGTTGACTTCAGGAAAGGATATAAGATCTACTAACGGAGTCTGAAGGCATGTATTTTAGGACTAGTATCTTAGGCATTTGCATGAAGCGGGTCAACCTAAGACCTACTCCCCTATTGAACAACAGGCCTGTTCCTGGTACTTTTTTCCATTTGAACACTAGAATACTGCTATGTCCCTTGCAAGTGTACAAGGGCCTATAAGACCCCAAAGATGTGTAGCATGCACTCACATCCATTGAATGGGAAAATCCAAGGCTTATGGTGCTATTAAAGGAAACCATGTGATCGTCTACAAGATGACTTATGTGAAATGACTAAAGCAATACATGATCCATATCAGTCAAGTGGTGATGATGGTATTGAAGTGAATTTCAGGGAAACAAAGGAATCATATATAGTCCTGATGGTAAAGTTAACATGGAGGATTCCAAAAAAGCAATGATTCTGCCATTTGAAAATCAGAATATAAATTTGAAAGTCCATGTATAATGCAGTGCGAGATGATCCACATATCACGTATCCTTGTTGTAAGAGTCACAAGTACTGAAACCAATTTAAGCATAGACATGTTGTACCAAATCTATGATTACCTCGACAATTCATGCCTGCCTTACAAGGAAATCACCTGAAATGAGTCAATGGGCTAGCTATATAGGGTACCAAAGGCCTGTTTAGATTCACCTAGAAAGAATGGGTAAGTCCAAGGAAGATGTCAAAATAAAGTTTGTGACAGTTATACGGATAATGTGTTCAACCATACACTTTGGATATCAGTTGGCAATCAAAATTGCTTGCCGATTAACACAGTTGGTCAAGCAACTTGTGTACTTCCAAAATGAAGTTTGGTAGAGTGTAAAAACAGATGTTAATGCAATTATTAGTTTTTGAGACAACACACAATTATGCATGCTACATGACAGCAAAAGATGATTCAGACAAGGATTTCTTATTTTTCACTTTTTGATGCTGCTGTATTGCGGAGATTGGTATCAAATTATAGACTCGATTTTGATATTTAAAGAGCTCATATTTTCAATTGGTTAAGTTGTATATTGATTCATGTTTCTATAAGAAGATTTACTTAAGTAGTGTTCTTTTTGGGGGACAAAAAGGCTCAGCCCAGCCAAAAGGAGAGCAAATTTCAAATATACCAAGATATTAAGCAGATGTAACCTCTGAAGCTGAAATATATCAGAGAGATAAGATCCCAAACACAGCCAAGTGAATCTGCACCTGACAGTACATCATCTCAGAATATGAAATACATTTACAGAAAGGCAACCTTTGTCATAAACGTAACACTAATCCGTGCCGAGTTCACAACGGCAAACCCAGAACTGAGATGTGCAAAGGTGCTAGCACATGGCTCAGTAATCTTCGGTTGTGCCAATCCCCTTGTACATATGCCAAGCCCATACATCAATACGCCATTCCAATACATCAGCACGCCATTCCTATGCATATTTCATCCGTGACTGTGCAGTAGTCTACTGTTTCAATGCATCAACCCGCTGTCGCAATGTATTAGCCTCTCTCATTTTCTCAGCCGGCTGTTCCAATTCCTCAGCCTGCTATTCCATTTCCCCGGTCTGTGTTAATAAATCATTATAATGTCTCGTTAATTCATTAAACTGCTTCTATAAATCAATCAATTGTTTCACAACATCAACGTTCTCCTTTTGTCATCAGCGTGCAGTTCTCTGCATCAACCTGCAGTAATGATTAATACTCCACAAATTCATTAAAACGCTCTTTGGTGAACGGAAAGCATCTAGTGAAAGGTACCTGGATGAATGATGAGATGAATTAACGGTTATTGAAATTAACTAATTAGTAAAACAACTCAAGGTTAGTTTTTAACAGAGGCTGATTACCTTTTGATTAGCACCAATGCAAAGCCGAGGTGCATAAACATGTATAACATCCACATGTGTGCATACGCCATAACATTGACAATAGAGATCAACATGGATCACCATTACCCAATGATTTGTTTTGCCATTTGCATCAGTCCAACTTGTAACCTTTGGTGCCTTGGTGGCATCATCTCCTCTATTTCTTCTTCGTATTCTTCTAGTTAAGTGAAACATTACTTTTGGTTTCTGAACAGAAATACTACACGAGGAAATGTATTTTTGTCTTACAAGTGAAATAAAACCGAGTCTATATTTTGCATCTCGGTCTCGCACCAGATACAAAATTTCAGCCTAAAAATAGCATCGTAATGGCACAGTTAACTTTACCCTCGTATTAACATGTTAGCCTATACACTAAACATGATTATGCGGTAAGTCTAACAATGAGAAGATCAACAAGTTTTCTTTTTTATGCTTTAGTTTTTGTATATGAAACTAAATAGATTGTTCTGAATTTAGTCACCTTGATTTCCGATGTATACAAGCCCAAACTCTATACTCAAGCAATTTCTCATTTTCAGCACAATCTTATTTCTCGTTTCAAATATTCATAACCATATATACAAGAAATTGTTAGTTAGAGTCTGACTGTATTTTGTAACAAACCACATAACAGTGCTGCAGTGCATAAAAGCATGGGAATTTCAACATTAATGCATCTCTTATAGTTGATCAAACAATACACACATGCAACATCAACATTGCAAACAATTTGTTCAAAATGAAGCATGTAGTCGAGCCAAAAGTAGTATCTGTATATCCACAAACCAAAAGAAATCTTCACGCACACAATACTTTATTAGCAATCACATTCTTTTCCATTGACAATGTTCCACCTTACTTATAGATGGACTTTTGTTCAACTGGTATGGGCTAGTTACCATCACATCAAATATAAGCTGATGCAACAAGAATTACACAACACAGAAGTGACACCAATAAAAAAGTAACTAACCAAACAGATCTATATAGACACAGTACATAAAGGAATAAAAGATGGGAAGTAACTTTGAAAGCCTAAAGATAGAGTAAACTGCAAACAAAATTGGTTTTTAGTTTGCATATTTTGACATGAACCTATGATGTTAGAAACTATTTACATCAATGATCCATAAAAATGCCAAAAGCCTAACGAAACTATTCCTCAAACTTTTCACCAAACACACATAATTTTCGTTATTGACCGTTAATGCAAACAGAGTATGACAGAGATAGTTTTATGAATAAACAACAAAGATCATTTTGTGGTTTAAGTTATAATGAAAACATATTTCACTTCATGTGTGCTAAAACTTTCAAACCCGAAACCGAATTTCGTTTATGCATGCTAAAACTTTCAAAAACCGAAACTGAATTGTAACAAACTGGCTTTCAGAGTTTCAGCTCCTTTTGTTCATCTGTTTATCCGGTTTCAAATCAATTGGGTCAACTCAGTTAATCGATTTATCATACTCTTCAAACACCAACAGTAAACCACAAATTTAATAGTTAAAAAAAAAAAAAAAAAAAAAAAAAAAAAAAAAAAAAAAAAAAAAAAACTAACCAAATCAATGAAAAGAAAAATAAACATATCAGTAAAAAAAAAAAAAAATGAGGCTCAGATCTGTGTAAAAAGTATCAGAACAAAGAGGAAAAACCGCCATGGCTGCATTTATATAAATGCCCCGCCAAGATGCGGAAAATCTCAACCTTTGACCGATTTCACTCAGACAACAAATATAACAGATTCATCATCACTGCCTCTATTAATTTAGGGTGTGTTTGGTTATGAGTATGATTCTTATTGCTGGTAACTGAAGCTATCTGTATATCTTTTCAGTTTCCAAAAGAAAAAGAAAAGAGAAAAGTTATCAAAGGGACATTTTTTGCAATTTACTCTAAATTAAGGGCTGTTTGGGGCAAATCGGAAATCATTGGCTGCAGAGAGGGGTAAACAGCCCTTGAAACATCCCTTCCCTCTGCTACCTCTTTTCTGTCTTTGTTGTCTGAGTTTTCTTTTTTTCTTTTTCGTTTGCCCCAAACCCTAGTGTTGTGATGGGTGTTTGGTTTTATTATTGGTGTTTTTTTTTTTTTTTTTTTGTCAAATTTACTGTTTCGACCTTCTACTTACACGTATTGCTATTTGCTATGATAACAAGTGGAAATGTGGAATGAACGCAATGTAGGGTGTTGGTCATAGTGGAAGTACGTGTACCAACAACCCATCAAGGTGTGTTTGGAATTATACCATCTCTACCCACTTATGAATAGACAAAAGTACTTTGGTTAGTGCCTTGACTAATTCCAGATGACGTATTTCAGACCATCTACCGTGCATTGATGTGGAAACACCGAGTAGATCGTTATATCAACGTACCAAAAGTCCAAAATATATGTGTATTGTTTAAATTGAAAGAAAAAAAATGCAACTAGAGTGTTTAAAAAAGTTATGTGAGTTTGCATCTAACTATGTGATACTATAAGATATACTTTTTTTTATAATCTTTCAATCCAAGATACTTTTATTTTGTGAGCTTCGCATTATGAATAAAAGTAGTATCAAATTACGAAAGTCGTAAAAAATTTGCATTAACACAGATCATCCTGGTTGGTTCATATTTGTAAATCTCTAAAAAGCCTAAGGACCAAATCTAAAATTTAGTAACCTTAGCTATAAACACAGTACACAACACAACTATAGCCCAAAAATGGGGATCTGAAGAAGTAAAAGATGCTCGGAAAATTAAAACAAAGGAGGCTCTGGCGAGAGAGATGAGGGTGTTTTTAAAGGGTAGTTGCCCCTCTCTTGCCAAAACATAATCTTCTCAGATCTTGTTGAGCCCATGACTTTATCCCCATATTTTTTTTATAAAAATCAACAACCCTTTTGAAATTAAAAAGAAAATGATAAACAAAAGCAATAATATTACTCCATACCTCATTCATCACCACTTCACTCTCTCTCTCTCTCTATACACATATTTGTGTGTGTTTTTGTGTGTGTGTTTTTTGAAAGATGGCAATGATGATTGATTTCTGTAAGGATTGTTTTAATCCGAGCATCTTAATAATAATCAGGCAGTTGGGTGATATTCGACCCGTATCTTGGCGGGGCAACCCGGATGGTATTTCCAACAAATGCAACCGGTGTTTGCAGCCATGGCGGTGTTCGACCCCCTTTTCGCCTGACTTTTTACTTACAGATCTGAGCCTATATTATCTTCATTTTAGTAATTTAATGTTTTGTATTTTGTTTTTCGATCACTTAAGTTTACAGAATAAACTGTTCTATGATTAAGAGTCCTTTCCTAAAGTTTATTTATGATGATTGAAATAATCAAATTTTAAAAGTTACTGCTGTATGTAAACAATTTGTACTGGAAATAAGTTTTTAAAATTTTTAATGAAACCAACTTTTTTTAAAGTTATAATATCTATTTTAGAACACATCAAATGATTAAAATTACCAAATTTTTTCAAATTTGAAATGATGTATACGACATGTATGAGTTTTGCTTATGTGAATTACTACGGATTGAAGCTTTTACTGACTATTGTATCATTTCAAAATACCTGAATTTAAACCAATTAACTGACCTTGATTAAGCTACAACTCTTGTTACTGAACCGATATATCATAGCAACCTGCAACCTGCAACCTTTTAAGATAAGTTACTGAAACTTGATAATGTCGTGTTTGGTTATTGAGTCAAGATATATATACCTCTGACCCAACCCCACATTTATAAAACTCAGATTCTTTACTATGTTTGTTCTCTGCAATGAGATATAAATCCTTGTAGTTCCAGATGTGGTGCGGACGCTTCCTAATTCTTACTTGTCTCATTTTGATTCGCCATCTGTAAACTTGCTGCTAGAAGTTTTGGAACAATCTTAAACGCATAATCAATCAAACTAAGCCTCAAATGATTCAACTCTATCGGGTGGTTTGCTT
This sequence comes from Artemisia argyi, assembly GCA_030686995.1. NCBI lineage: Eukaryota > Viridiplantae > Streptophyta > Magnoliopsida > Asterales > Asteraceae > Artemisia > Artemisia argyi. Next base: position 120,040,075 of record CM060677.1, on the reverse strand, counting down.
TAGGGGTTTACATTATGAAACGGAGTTGAACCCTTTATTAAAAGAGGAGTTTGAAGAGACTCGATTAAGTGAAACTTGAACTTCTGTTATTCTCACATCCACACTTTCTTGATAAAACCAAACGTGTGACCATCTGAACCTTGCGTTTTATCACATCACAATCCTTTATCGCTTCCCAGGCCTCTTGTATAGATAAGTCCCTAGGGAATTTGGCCGGCAATTGTGGAGTGACTTTGGTAATCCAAGAATATGCCAATCATCAAACATTCAGACACATAATAGATCAGTTTACAATTGTTTGGCAAATAATTGTGATCCTTAATCATATCTGTGTTGTTGACCCACTAGTTCTCAATATTCAATCTGAATAAATATTTGTTTTACTTACTGATCCTTGCTACTAGGTGGAAGAAATTTGAGTTCTTCCTGCTCGGCGCTCGCTGCTCCACCCTTTTCCCGGCCGAAGGAAACCAAACAAAGTCAGCGGGCGAAGAAAAAGATAAAAGTTGTTGGATGATATTCTTCTCTGTTATTTGAACCTGGTGTTTAGTTACAAAATACTTGTTCCTTCCATATCTTCAAGTCGTTCTTTAAGGCTCGCAACTTCCTTGTGATTACCTCATTCATCACCACTTCACTCTCTCTCTCTCTATACACATATTTGTGTGTGTTTTTGTGTGTGTGTTTTTTGAAAGATGGCAATGATGATTGATTTCTGTAAGGATTGTTTTAATCCGAGCATCTTAATAATAATCAGGCAGTTGGGTGATATTCGACCCGTATCTTGGCGGGGCAACCCGGATGGTATTTCCAACAAATGCAATCGGTGTTTGCAGCCATGGCGGTGTTCGACCCCCTTTTGTCTGACTTCATACTTACAGATCTGAGCCAAAATAATCTTCATTTCAGTGATCTTGTGGTTTTATATATGGATTAACGTTTTTAAATACTTTTTGGTCCTTGAAGTGCATTTTTGAATTTCTTTTCATTTGAGTTTTTCATTGAAAGTGGCACTAGACATGATTTTCAGTAACCGTAGTAGTAAAATTGTATGTTCAGAAAAATAAATGGTGAAATATGAAATAAATAAATAAAGTGTTCGTGACCACGAACTTGCGGGTAGAGTAGGCGTGTGGTAGGTTGTCTTTGCCTTGCCCCTTTGCGTTTTAGGTTTGGTAGGCCATTTTGATCTTTAGGCGTTTTGGTCACTTTGCTTGTCCCCTTTTTAGTTTTTAGTAGGCTTGTGGTGTTTCTTTTCCCTTCGCCTTAGCTTTTTCCCTTCTGGCCTTAGCTTTAGCCCCCTTGCCTTAGCTTTTGTCCTTTGCTTTGCCTTTTCTTTTGCCCCCTTGCGTTGCTTTGCTTGTTTTTGTGTTGTCTTCTTGCCTGGTGCCTGCTTGCCTTTGCGTTCTTGCTGGTGTTTGTTTTGCCTTTTCGTTCCTTGTTTCTCTTGCGTTCCTCTATGCTTTGTTTGCTTGCTTTACTTGCTTTGCTCCTTGTTCTTTGTTTGGTACTATGTGCTTTGTTTGTCTTGTTGCTCTTTTGCTCCTTGCATCTTGGGTTTCTTTTTCACTCACACTTATGCACATGCCGGTGGTCTCCCTGGAAGCAGTCTCTCTACTCCTAGGCCTTGCCTGGGGTAGGGGTAGGATCTGTCTACACTTCTACCTCCCCCATACCCCGCTCTTGCGGGATTGAGTATGTTGTTGTTGTGACCACGCTGGAAATGCAATGGTTTTGTACTTTTGTCATGTGCTAGATGGCCACCCGCGCAATGCAGCAGCGGAGGATAAATGATGACTATTTTTGTGGCGAGCAAATATTTTCATGTTAAACCTTTCTTATTTAGCATGTCATAAATACATTATTACGTAATACATATATATTTTTAAAAAGTAAAACGTCTAAATTAATGGTAATAAGGGCCTGTTTGTTTAGTTTTTTTATTAAGTCATGTTAAATTAAAGTGTCTGTCTGGATACATGCTATCTGTTTATAGAGGAATAAATAGTTGTTTGTTTTGTGTGCTGAATAAAGTATCTGAATTAGAAATAATTACTGTTATACTCTTTTATATAAAATAAGTGATGAATAAAAAATGTTGTTAGAAATGCTCTTAACCAACATAACACAAATACTTGATAAATACATGAAAATATACATCTCATGTGACATAATAATATTAAATAGGACCAAACCGACATTAACAAGTTGTTGATAATTATAAAACAAATTTTAGAGCTAATTAAACGTGATATTTTAAGAACAAATCTTAAATTGAAACATTTGCAGATAACTGATTTGCAATCTCATCACGAAAAGAAGCCATATATTGCGTGCTTTGAGTACCCCACTGTGAACCATTTGTTTCTTCTTCTCCGCTTCCTTCTGGTTGTTCTTCATTGTTAGTTATAGTATCCTCCTCGCTCTCCGAAAATAGCACATCTTCAATATTAATTTTTCGTATAAAGTTGTGTATAGCAAAACAAGCAATTACAACGTCTCTTTGCGTCGAGAATTTAAAAGGTGCCATCTGTTTTAGGATCGGAAATCTTGCCTTCAAGACTCGATAGGACCGTTCAATAACATTTCTGAGTTGCGCATGTGCATGATTGAATTTCTCTTCTTTAGTTAATGCTCGCCGACGTCGAAAATCTGCTAGCCAATAACTTGTGTTACGATATGGAGCCAAAAATCCACGTGTATTTGCATATGCCGCATCACAAAGATAATACTTATCTGCAATTAATTAATATGAAAAGTAAGAAAATACTATTTGTGGATAACCTGAAACATGTAGCTTTCTAATAGTATTATTTTTCAAAACTATGATTTTAATTCTACAAATATGCTTATTTGTGGCGTAGATATTTTTTGGTTTGCAACAATAATTAAAATAATTATACCTTGTTGAGGAAACGGAAAGCCAGAAGTCGGATTAAATACAACTTCCGTTAATATCCTAGAATCATGAGCGATACCTTCCCATCCAGCCCAAACAAATGTAAATATCATATTGAAATCACAAATTCCTAACACATTTTGGTAGCAACGACCTCCTCCTCTTCCTCGATAAGCTGTCTGTTGACTTGCAGGCACAATTGCATGCACAAGAGTTCCATCTAGCGCACCTATTGCTCCCTTCATATATAGAGAAAAATATATATATTACATTATAAAGTAAGATATGGATTTGCTACTAGAAAAGATTGCACTTGATTCATCTTCGAATGACATGGATTTTATCTACTGTTATGATTGCAGTTTTATGGTTCTTTTTGTCTACTATGAAAACATTGCTATGGATTTTGTCATGGATTTGCTAATGGATTTGCTACTGTTATGAACTTATGGCTGCACTTTTATTTCCTACTCTAATGAACTTATGCATTTGCTATTGTATGCACTTCCAACTTTTGCTACTTTATTGCATTTGACAATCAAGGAAACGGGTCAATTTGGGATATGTTTTACCTCTAAAGGTTAATGTGACAAGTAACACACTCAAAATCTAACTTTAATGGGCTGGAAAACATACCGGAAATATTTCTCTCAACTTATTTTGTCTATCAGATGTTGAGCTTGCATCAACTGATGTTGGCCATATGATTTCCTTTGCAAATTGCATCATCCCTTGTAGAACTTCATGAAAACAGTTATGGATAGTCTCCGTTGAATGTTGAAATCTTCTTTTAACCATTCTAAAACGTTCATTATGTCCAATAATTGTCAAAAAGATTGCCATCTTTTCCTCAACACTTATGTACCTACTATCTTGCAACCAATTTTTTTGTTTGAAATGATTGCATAACAGTACATATGCATCACGAGAGAGACGCATCAATTCTTGATATTGTGTATTGGATCCACTTAACAACTCTTGTGTGTACGCATGCCCACTTAATGCTGAATTGTTATCTCTTATCCTATGTAATCTCGTTGATTGGTTTCTTCCTCTTACGAACCAATAAAGAATAATTAGAACAATATTTCTTCTTCGAGATCCATAACCTTCAAATAATAAAGCAACAATTAGCTCCAACAAGTATATATAAAGTATATTCCATTATAATATTTCATATCATATCAAAGCATAAAACATTATAATATTTCATACATACAGTATGTTCCATTATATACTTTATAAAGTAGATATAAAACATAATAATGTTTGATAACACCAGCAACATATGCTATAGGGGAATATTACCAGGTATATAAGTACATTTGTGATAACATGTATATAACTACATTGGTGCTGCTACAGGTGGTATAATTTGTCAAGCATCAGGTAATACATATGAAACAAACATGAGCAAATTCACAGTAAAAATATCATTCAAAGCAACTATTCATTAAAAATAAAAGCAAATACAATAAGTTCTACAATACTAAACCAAACATAAGCAAATTCGCATACTTCCTAGACATGAATTCTAACCAGAAGATAGAAAGCACCACTTAGAACAACTACTGCGAGTTTAACTCGCTTCTTGAATATTCCTAAACAGATGCCATAACATTGAACATAACTACCACATGAATCCCTTGCTACGCCCGATCATCTTAACCCAGTTAACACACTTGTCAGCTTTCATCTTCATCCAAGCTTGCCTATAATGATCATTTGGCTCACAAAATATTGCAAGTGCAACATCGTACAGCTGGTTATCTTCGTCCCACCCAATCTCGTCCAACTTCTTGGGGCAATCATCAAATGTAGGAGGTTCAAGTTTTTGAGTCTTTGGAGGTGGTTCAGGTGTGTTATGTTTTTCAGCCATGATTTTCAGAACACCCATGATTTCTTCTTCTACCACTGACCACTGTCATCACTTGTTTTCCCTTCCTCTTAGTTTTTTCAGCTTGAGGGTGAGATAAGGATTGCTTTGCTACGGAAATGGGTTGTGATGTTTCCACGATCTCGATCTCTTGATCATCTTCAATCACGAGTGGCTCATCACGTGGCATAGGCTCATGTGAACTCGGTCCCCAACTTCGAATTCCCGTGGACATTGCTCCATCAAACAGTTGTGCACAAAGGCCAGGAAAAGGCAAAGTCGTCTTCCTCAATCCTTCAACGTGCCTATTTTTCTGTTTTAATAAAGACGTATAACTATACACAACGACTAATAACTAAGCCAAAAAATATATATACATTTATTAAGTAAGAAAGTAACCTTCATTTCTATATCCCACTCCTCATCAATCAGATTAAACGTGTTAGTTGATGGGTCATAAACATTTCCAGTCTTGTTCCTTAGGAGTAAACATGCTCCATACTTCCCTTTGAGATAGTCATAATGATTTTTCATTTGCTTACGGTCAACACTAAAATTATGGTTTTCATTAAGTACTTGTGCGACTTTTTTCCATGAATGTGCTTTTAGACTACCACCCTCTCGTCCATTGAGAGATATCTCTTGAATACAAGCATCTAGAAAGGTTCTCACCACACTCAAGTTTTTCCAACTCACTCTAACACGTTTTCCTTTTTCGAGTTCACTGGTTTGATCCATGCCTAGAGATATAAATAAAGTGCACTTACAATCACAGTCCCTTAGAATAAAACTTAATTACATATAACTGATAATGCATCAATTAGTAGTATTGTATAGGGCTGAGCACCGAAGGTTTAAAACCGAACCGGACCGACGAACAGGACCGAACTGACAAAAACCGAACCGGACCGACGGCCCGTCGGTTCGGTTTCATGTTTTACATGATTTTGGTTTCGGGTCGGTTCGGTTCGGTCCGGTTCGGCCCAAAACCGACAAAATCATACCAAAATACACTTAGACCGACAAAACCGAACCGAATCGACGAAAACCGAACCGAACCGACGGCCCGTCGGTTCGGTTTCGGTTCCGGTTTTTCATGAAATTCGGTCCTCGGTATTTTCGGTTCGGGTCGGGTCGGTTCCGAACCTATGCTCAGCCCTAGTATTGTATTATGTGTCTGGTAGAAAAAAAAAACATGCAAAATGTCTTTATGAATAAGATACCACATAAACATTTATGTAAAGCCAATCACGTTTAAGTAGACCAACGACCTAACTACAATAGAACAAAGACGTAACTCAGATTTCATAGACAGGTGATACCAAAACACATAACTCAAACATTTAAGTGTAGTTTGCCTCACAACACGCCTCAACGCGCAACCTAAATTGACAGTTTTCATAGAATAATACATCAGTAAATAATATAAAAGTTAATACAGTGTTATTGCTCCAAAGAAAGCAAGATGCCTAACTTTCACCATTAACTTAATCAAAATATGGTCAGAAGATAGATGAGTTCATCTTTAATCTCTCAAGTTGCGCAAAGTTGTATATGTATAATGTACAACGAGGACCACCAAATCACGAATACCATGAGATTCTATATACCTTTGTTTTCATCAATTATTGTACGTATTCAATATTCTTTTCTCTAAGACCTATGATTATATAGCTACCTTTATTTAAACTTTGACACAGTACCCCATATTCATTCTTAATCCTATATTAATATTGAATTCACATGATCCATTGTATGTTTAAAATTCATCTGAGATTTACGCAAAGCCAATCATGTTCATTCTTAATTCTTCGATGAAACTAAACATTAAGTGATAACAATAACAAACAGAACTATGAAACAACTACATAAACATTTGATTTAGAACTGAAAAAACAAATGAAACAAGGAGAGGACGTACCTGATTGATCAAGTGGTGAATGACAGTTTGCAGTAAAAATATATAGATCATGGTTAGGAGAATTGGCGGTAAAAATACTTGGAGGATTTGGCGCCCTAAAAACAAGTTACGTGGGATTAGAGGGCAAGAAGTGGGAGGGTAAAAATGTAAAATTATAATAAAAGGGATGAACTTAATTTGGAGACCCTCATCTCCTTGGCTTTTTCTAGGAGGTCATATGTTAGTTTTAAGCACTAAACAAACACTCATTTGGTGACTTAATTAACTTACCTATTTTTCAATTAAGTCACATTAAGTTGTTATCAAACACTACCTAAGTTTATTTAGATTTTCTTATTAATAATTTTATTAAACTACAGTATATCATTATTAGAGGAGGTTACTATATTGTTTAAATAAGACTTAAATTTTTAGTAATTTTACATTAATTTTTTAATTTTTCTTTTATATTAATGTTTTTTGACTTAAAATTTTAAGACTTTCTTTTATAAGAAATCTCAAATGCTTTATAATATATTATATTGTAGTTATGGTAACTCAATTTTTTTTGTGTATCTTTTGTTATCTCAGCGTTATGTCAGATTTTTTCTTTTAAATCAAATACATGACTTTAAGTCTGTAAGACGATCCTAGTCACAACCAAATACATACCTCATAAAATTAATAAACGAAAAAACACACTCACAAATCAAATACAAAGTTTGGTCGCCTCAAATTCTCTCTCACGTGACCTTAAGACCGTAGTGTAAGGCAATCTTAGTTACAACCAAATACATACCCCACAAAAATTAATAAACAAAAAACACACTCACAAACAAAATACAAAGTTCGAACGCTTGCATAATCAAACCTTAGTATACCATTTGGATTGCATGGATGACACGTCTAATAGACCCAACCGATTGATGGTTTGGTCGCCCATAACGACCAACCTTAATATACAATTTGGATCGGATGGATTATTTATCTTAACACGAGACAATCTTATAATTGAAATAACCATTCACCCATCACCCATGTCATAAAAAATGAGTAACAAGTCTAACTAAACTAATTAGAAAGAATAAAAAAGACTTATGTATATGATAAACTAAATAACTTATTTTAATCAATGATATAACAACTAAGGCTAGACGTAATGGGGCATTTTGGATGAGTTGTCAAAGGTGTAATGGGGCGTTATTGGATGAGTTGTCTCATTGACGTGTCGTTTTCGAAAACTCCCTCTCGATAACGCGTCTTATATCAGTTTTGTAGAGAAGTTGGTCTTGAGCACCCACTCATCTTGTTGGTTATGTGTGTGTGTGATTTCTGATGTGGGATATATTTGTATATCAGTGAAAATTGTTTGAATGACGAACTTAATGATCTCATTACAACTTTTTGGTGATAGAGCGAAAAAATAGGAGATGCTAAGTTGATGATAATGATATTAATAATCATTACATCTAGCCTAAATCATACAAGCAATTTTAATCAATGATATAAACTAAATAACTTATTTTAATCAATGATATAACAACTAAGGCTAGACGTAATGGGGCATTTTGGATGAGTTGTCAAAGGTGTAATGGGGCGTTATTGGATGAGTTGTCTCATTGACGTGTCGTTTTCGAAAACTCCCTCTCGATAACGCGTCTTATATCAGTTTTGTAGAGAAGTTGGTCTTGAGCACCCACTCATCTTGTTGGTTATGTGTGTGTGTGATTTCTGATGTGGGATATATTTGTATATCAGTGAAAATTGTTTGAATGACGAACTTAATGATCTCATTACAACTTTTTGGTGATAGAGCGAAAAAATAGGAGATGCTAAGTTGATGATAATGATATTAATAATCATTACATCTAGCCTAAATCATACAAGCAACACCTGTTATTAAGTGGAACCATATCCTCTTAATTAACCTTAGCAATTTCATATCTCACATCTTTTTAGTAGAAATTTCATATATATTCAAACATGCATTAAAACATTGTACATTATGCATTCAACACTTGCATTTTAAGTATATATGAAATTGAACATGAAAGTAACGTAATACATGAAAATAATCATATTTTTATTATTTATACTTTTGCAAAAGTTAATAGTCATAAGGGGATTAAGAAAATCCGAAAGGTATACGTACTTGGCATGGATTTAATACAATTCTAACCACTTGAAACATAATCCTTTTAAATTGAACAATTAACTTGTGATTGAACTCTTCACACAAATAGTATACTTAAAAAAAATTAAAATATGTGTGTGTGTGTGTGTGTGTGTGTGTGTGTGTGTGTGTGTGTGTGTGTGTATATATATATATATATATATATATATATATATATATATATATATATATATAGGGGGCTTTATTTTCAGAACCATGTTAAGTGCGGGAACTGCGAGAACTTCAATTTTGCATTAGAAAACATGCATGTTCATATAAAACATGTATGTTTTCTTACATACACCTTAATACACATGCCTGCGTATTAAGGTGTATGTAAGAAAACATACATGTTTTATATGAACATGCATGTTTTCTAATGCATAATTGGAGTTCTCGCAGTTCCCGCACTTAACAGGGTTCTAAAAATAAAACCATTTTGCATTGATCTGTTGCACTTAACATGTTTTTATATGAACATGTATGTTATGCATGTATGTGTATTAAGGTGTATGTAAGAAAATATACATGTTTTATATGAACATGCATGTTTTCTAATGCAAAATTAGAGTTCTCGCAGTTCCCGCACTTAACAGGGTTCTGAAAATAAAGATACAGTATATATATATATATATATATATATATATATATATATATATATATATATATATATATAGTGTTGTATTCTATACAGTACCATTAAAATAAATCTGGGCCATTGAATGAGTTTGATCAAAGGTTAGGATTAAAAGTGCTAAGATTGTAATTAAACAAAAAATGAAGGTTTCTTTTTCAATTAAACTAAAGACTGAAAGGGTATTATCGGTACTCCACTATAATTTATCTCTCCAAAAACTGTCCCATAATATATGTATCTGGAAATTTGTCCATCCTTATTTTAAAACTGGCCCATTAAATTTGCATTTCATAATGATATTTAGGTTTAAATTAAAAATAGGTTGGTCTCTTTCATTGGCTCACAACTTCCGCCACCGTCTTCAAGACGATAAAAGCATGGGAACAAGACAATTATAAAAGGTAATTCTTATCTGTGAGTTATTATAAATGGTTTATTGTATGGTCATGCATAAATCAATTGTGTAGACATGATTAATAACGAGTATTTTGGTTAATTCGAGTATCGACTGTATTTAGTTTTTCTAATTCATGGATTAATTGATATGGATTTAATTAGATGTACAAAGATGTTTGTCTTTTTATTATTGTTGTTTGATGGCAAAAATTGATATGGGTTTAATTGGATATAAAAAATGGTGTTATATTCTTGTTATTTGATAAGGGTTTGCTATGTCGTCCCTCGGAACGGGCTCTTTTGCCTTCTGATGATCTAATTTTTATCCTTTAGTGGTTTATTTACTTTGTTTTGATGCATATTGTTATGATGTCTGTGGGTTATGATCTGCTTAATTACTCCAAACAATAACATATGTTGCTTTTATTGTTTGGCTGTGATGATGTTTTATCTATATCCATTCATGGTTTTGACTTTTGATTATTGCAATGATATATTTGTTTGTTTCTGTAAAGCAAGACCAATTTGTGTTAAGAAATAGTTTTTATATTTTAATGTTAAATGCTAAAAGTGTTTTGCACTTGTTTGTAGTAGATTGATTAAAAGACATGACGATCCAATGACAGGGTACTACACTACTACCGACAAGAAGAAGACTATATAATTGTCATTAGTCATGATCATGTGCATTTTAGTAGAAGGAGGCCTATGAAACTCTTCTTTCCGGATAAAATCAAAGATTGTGCATATATGTTTTTGGAAGAGTGCAGATATGTTCGAATAAATTTGACAAGAAAGTGAAGCGTGCACATATGTTTTTGAAAAAGTGCAGATATATTCTAATGAATTTGATGAGAAAGTTAAGAGTGCACACATGTTTTTATGCGGGTGCGCATTTATATTTAACAAGATACTTGACTTGAATTGTATTTTATTTGATGAATTGTATTTTATTTGATATCAAATTTTGTGTATACTATTAATGTTCTTGGTTTTTATTAATTTTTATAGGTTCATTCCATGTAAATCTTATTGTTTTTGGTTATAAATTTCAAAGATCAAAGAATGTACACTGATGCGTAGGGATTGCATCAGGCTTTACCTCTCGAGGGATCTCGAAAAGTTTACAACCCCCACAAGGCAGTGTACCTGATCGATGTAGTATAGTATAATGACAAGTACCGGGGGATTGATCGTTCAGCTAGGAATAGTGTCGCTAGGATTAGAAAACCTAAATACTAGATCTAGAGATGAGGGATGATTCTTTTTGTATTTTTTATATTTTTAGGAAAGCAAATTAAAATCTCGGGTTTGAAGGATTTGGGGCGGAATTAGTTGCTAGTCAACTAACCCAATACTAAGATGCAATCAAAATAAAATACTAAAATGAAAATAAACTAATTTAAACTAAGGTTGTGAGCAATATATGGGAGAAATGTGTTTACTTATATTTCACTACTCCCTAGATATCTTTTACACGTTAATTACTTGTTATAGTTGCGTGAATGACGGATTATATTCCTTAATACCATTCATGGGGTGGCGTACTTACTTCCCCAATCCTATGAGTGCCTACTTCACTCCTATGTCGAGCCTGCTAGAAGCTCCTAACATGGGATCATTAGAATTTACTCATGCATTAAATACAACCAATAAAACCTAGTACACATCGGTTCATGTTTCCTAAGACGTTCAAGCATGTTACACAATGGAGATCTGCCAGTTTTCTTAAGCCTAACATTGAATTCATTCATCTACTGCAACCATAAACAAGTAATCAACACATAATCAATATCTAGGTTTCATTAGATCTAAGCAAACACAAGATAGATCTAGCCTAGCATGTTGAAATCACGACAAGCACAAGATACAGACAACCAACACATAGACATATTGATTGAATTAAGAGAAGACTTATCTTAATAGCACATGTAAGGATTCAAGGGTTGAAAGCCCTTGAAAAAGCTGTAAAATTCGTATAAGGTTCGGCCCTATGGTTTCTCCACACAAGTTTCTCCTAATGAATGAAAATTAGAAAACTATATATAGATTTTAGGAGGTGACGGCATCAAGAACAAATGTCTGACGCCGTCATCTCACCGCCCAATAATTCCTCGGACTGCCTAGATCTACATCTGACACCGTCATGTAGTCCCCTTTTGCAGGCTGTCACACAATTAACTCTTGACGCTCTTCTTGTGACGCCTTCAGGTTTCTTCTGGGTCGTCATGGTTTTTACTCTTGACGCCGTCAGGATTGCCTTCTTGACGCCGTCATACACTGTTCCCAGCATGGAAAATTAAGTCTTTGGCGTTTTCTTCACTTTTATGCTCCAAAAACGTACGAATTGCTTCCTTTTCCAGATTTCACTCCCAAAGTACCTAAAATCACAAAAGGAATGATTTAGGGTAATATTTGATCAAATAAATTCAATTCCGGGTTTAAATGAACCCCTAAAAGTGGTTCATTTTTCGCCTCATCATACACTAGAAACATATGTGCAATTACAATTTAAAACAAAATAAGTTTGACAAAACACATATGCACTTTCAGAAAACATGTTTGTTGAAAAAAATAAAAAGCTAATTTTTTTTTAATTCTGAAAATTATGGGGCTTATAAAAATATTTTTTAATAAAAAAAAAGTACAAAAAGAAAGTAAAAATGTGTTTTACTATTTTACCCTTTTGAATTAGTTAAAAAGATTTAATGATACTCAATTCTTATTGGTCCAAATTGGTACTGTATAGAACGCGCCCATATATATATATATATATATATATATATATATATATATATATATATATATATATATAGGGAAGGGATCAAGTAAGAAGAATAATTAAAATAAGAAGGGTAAGAAGTAATTTTAACCACACATTTCAAATTAGGAGAGAAAATTTGAAGGAGGATGCATCCAATTTTGTAGGTGCATCTGAAATGTGTGGTTGTTGTTACTTCTTATCATTCATATTTTAATTATTTTTCCTATTTGATCCTAACTATATATATATATATATCTCTATATTATATATAACAGGAGGCGTTACACGTCAATGCCACCTCATTACCCAGTCATTGCCATGTAATTCAATTTCTGCCACGTCATCAGCCATGTCATCACATTGTTGCCATGTAAACAATTTTTTAAATTTATTTTATTTTCGTATATTATTCCACGTGGCACTATGAATTCGAATTTTTTTTTTGTTTTTAAATTAAAATTCGTATTTAAATTAATCCGGATTTATTTTGTTTAAAAACTTAATGTGCAGGATTCGAACCTATGATCTATTGGTTCATTAATAACTATTTTTACCACCGGATCAACTTATTTTTTGTGTTATATTCTGCAAACCCATAAATATAATGATCAACAAAAAAAATTAATACTAGAATTTTTAAAAAACACGTGAATTAAGAAGATATACATACAATAATGCATAGAAGATATACTTAAAAGGATAAGTTTAGAATGTATTTTGTAAAATCTTTTGTTCCCAATAAAAACGATTACTCTTTATTATTATTATTGTTTTCCTCATAACCTTCGGTTCAGAAAATTTTAGCTTCTTTTTTTTTTTCTCGAAACCCTAAGATGCTCAAGTACATGCAATTAACTAAAAATGTCATAATATGTTTATTTTTATATTTGAATTGCGTTTTTGGTTTTTTGATGTGTTGTTATTACTTATTAATGTTTGAATCATTCGTTGCAGTGAAGTTGAACATATGATGAGCGCATATCTGCTATATGTAAGAAGATTACAATGTTAGGAACTGCACATGATGGTATGCAGTCTTTGCTGACTAAGCTTCATGCTAAACAGCCATTGTAAGTCTTTTTTTTCATTGCCTTTTACGTGTGCATATGAAGTCAAGTTGGTTATGATGCAATTAGGTTAATATTTATTAGTCTATAGTTGTAAGGTAATAGTCTGTAGTTGTAACCTAATTCATTATTGATCTTCATAATACTTTTATTATATGTTTAGAAGTATGTTTCAAGTTTTGATCATTAACTATAATTCAATTGCATGTTGTGTTTTTATTTTACAGTACTAACCCGATTGGTAATATCATATCCAGGTATGTTTCCGTTTTCGTTTTCATTTTTAGGAAACTAATACCATCTTTATAAAGCACTTATTGTTGTCATATTTTAGAGCCTTAAGATAATACACTCGATTTTCTCTGTTTCATGTACCATTTTCAAGCAACTGATAAAACTACTTTTGGTTCATCCCTTGCAGGTTACCGCTCCCAACTGTGTGAAAAAGGATCAAGAAAGAAGAAAAGATTACATGATATTCAAATAAAAAACAATCTCCAGTTTCATCATTAAATTAAACCATCATTGTGTTCTTTATTTATCTTTCTACAATGGCATACGATTGTTATCTTTCATGTAAACGTTTGATTCAGAAGATATGATTTGGTTTTGATCTTGCAGGTGTAACTCATTCACAATATTGATATTGTATGTTAGATTTGAACACGGGTTCATCATCTCCCATACAGGTGATAAATGGTTGTTATAAAATTTAGTTTATCATCTCCAATACAGGTAACGTTCGATTTAGAGGACATGATTCAGTTTTGATCTTGCAGGTGTAACTCATTCACAATTTTGATATTGTATGTTAAATTTGAAACATGGGTTCATCGTTCGTTTAACTTTTGAAATTGCGTCGCAGATTTATGTGAGAGAAGCAGAAAATGATATCTATGCAATTTCAAGAGTTCTTGCTCCAATGCCCGTCATTGTTAAACTTAGTATCATTTTGTTTATTTGTCCAGAAATGAGTTTTAAGCTCGAAGGTGCAGGTCGTGGCAACTGGGAGCAGTTGTATATGGTGTTGTTCATGAGTAATCACATTGGCAATCTTCATCTTTATTATGAATTTGAAGCCGTTTAGTAACTTATTTGTTTATTATTTGTAGGAAGACAGAAGAAATTGTTGGATTGCTCTTAGATTCGGGCTTTAGAAGCTTCGTCACATAAGCCAAAGTTGTAACAACAATGTTGCTCTTCAAGGTACATTATGTCGATATAATTAAAAATATTGGAGGGGATAGTTTGTTTATATGAATCTAAGCGGGTGGGATAGGTATGACATGCGTTTGACAAGGTAATGTTCATCTTATAGCTTTAGTCTCCAGTTGCATAATGTTTCTATGTCTAATGTTTAGTTATTAAATGGTGTTTATGATTGTCATAATAGCTTGAATCAGGGGTGTTTAGGACTGTTCTAATTAGAATCATTTAGTTATTAAGGGGTGTTTGAGACTGTTTTAATAACATTAGCTACAAGCACATGCCAACAAAGTGCAAAAAAACGAAGTTGCTGGTGATTAAGGGTGCCCTCAGTGTTTATTATGATGGATCTGCTAATGCCGAAGACCATTGGAACAACATTGGTTTTTTGTCTTATTTACATACCTGATGCGTGACATTTATTTTAGCATTGTTATATTTCATCTCATTTATCTAATAGTAGTTTTTTATGAAGCCCCTACTAATCGCACCATTAGTATTCCCAAAAGAGGTGACCCAACAAACACGACTCGCGCCATTATAAGCAGTCTGGGGTCAACGTGAAAGAAGAGGTGCCATGTTGACCATTTTTATAGTAAATAGAAATATACCTCTGAATTTTCATTCAATTTATTTTCAGGGTAAATGCTTCTATGATTCCTACATTAGCAAGACTTGAGATTCATTGAACGAAACGGGTTTGACTATAGTAAGTTAAGGGGATGAGGCAGTAATTATTGAAGGACGAAAATTACCTCTTACTTTTCCAAACTTGAGTGCCGCTGTGCCAACAACTACATACGAATGATATCAGTTGAGTGACTACTGCCAAGTGTAGCTGCTGGTCTGAATTAGAATAGGCTAAACCCTATATATCTGAGTATGTCTGATAACCACTTTTGTGGCTTTTGCAGGTATAATGCTGAGAAAGGTGTTATTATAACTGTTTGTAAATCATCAATGCATTATGATCTGCAAAATGCACATCCAAACATCCACTTAGTTTTGGCACATTATTACTGTCCTGCTCAAAATTAACACCAATCTCCAATTATTTTTTTATCTTCCTATTTTATCCTTCCTCTAATTTAAGATTTCTATTTCGAAGGACAAATTCAAAGAGCAAGAATTGTTGTTACCACGGGCTTAGCAGTGTCATATGGTCTATATTTAAACAAATTACAAGGTTTGTAATTTTACAACTCATCTCCAACCACAGGTAGTTATTCTTATAATTTTACAATAGAACCACTCCACATATAGATAGTTGTTCTCCTTTTGCTATGAGAATTGGAAACACACGCTGTTTCAGTAATGGTTTGCACACTTGCCAGACATTAATGACGACAAGACCAGTGAAGAAGCATTAGCCGACCAAACAAAGATCATATAAGGGTATTTGTTACAAGGGGACTTGGACTCTGCGTATGTTGAAGCTATGATTTGATGTACAACTTGGGTACCATTGCTAGATCCGGAACCAAGGATCGAGTTGATGGAAGCCATCATGTTCTGATATTTTATTTATGTTGTTTCAGATTTGAGAGCTTTACCGTCAAGAGCAAGCTAGATGGACAGCGTAAGCTTTTCATCCACATGTCACAATTGAATGTAAAATCTGCTATGTTAAGTTTCATATCTAATGCACTATTATTTATCATATTGTTTAGAAACATGATAAATTGTTTTAAATTTGTTAAACTATCTGATGTAAGCACTTCCCACTGACAACATTGCACCGAATTTCGTTATACCTTATATACAAGTGTTTGATGAACTGTATAGAAGAAAGAAAAGTTATATACTTACATCAATCAATTGAAAGATTAGTTATGTTCATAAACGTTTCTAAAAGTTTGTGCTTACTTTATTAATTTGAGTGCATCGGTGAATGTGATGGTTATGTGCATTAGCAATAGAGCATTTCATGCTCACCCTTCATGATACTGTTATCTAATTTTGTGAATTATCTCAAACAATTTCTGGTCTTGTGATCAGGTTATTGAACCATACATTTATTTTATTCATAGCTAGCTCATATTTTTCAGTGATTGTGTTTTCAGTATATAGGACTCAAATGAGACCCATGTCTAACTTACTTTGCTACTCATATTAACAGAGATAATTTTTTTACACACCTCCTTGATCAGGTTAGAAGAATAAAATTGTTCATGTCTGTATGACGAGGACAAGTTAGTTTCAATTTATGCGTGTAGTTGATCAGTTCCACTATTCAAAGTTTGGAGGAGCTCAATTATGTTATCATCTCAAGGTTTGTTTAACTTCTTACTTCCCTTAATGCATTTGTTATGTTATATATTTTGTAACCTGATATACACATGACAAATTTGGAATGATGCAATCCAATTTTAAGACGATGTGTATAAAAATAAGAAAATTTAGCTAATTCTTATGTTGTATTTAGCCTCCTTTAAGCGGCAATATGGGTGAGTTTGATTGGGGTGAAAACATGGCGTCAAATGAGTATGTTTAGCCATTAAATGAGTACAAAAGTATTGTGATACTGATAAAAATATGCACAATATAATGAGCTGCGAATATATTGTTCGCACGGGCTGTAAAGGAAGTGTATGAAAGGCACTATAAGGAAGAGTTTTGCACAATAGAAATTATGGAGATTTAGGCATGGGTTCTTAAATTATAAAAAGGGGTTGATTTCACACATTGAATGCAAATTCATGAGGAGAGTTGGACATACATCAAAAGTGTTCTTCGCTATTATATTAAGGGTTCTTAATTCTTAATGAGTTGCACAGGTAGAAGCATCTATATATTGATTAAAGTGGCTCCATTATATTCCATTTTATTATTCATGCTACATTTTAAAATATACCCAACTGCGAGAGCTACGTATGTTTGTATCTTAATATTATTGAACATGATCGCAATTTATTGTTGAATTTGGTTGTTTGTTTTGTTTCGTGTATGTTATTGTGCATTGTTTCGAGGTGAACACCAACTGTGAACTTACATGAAAAATGGTATTGAATTACCAAAAGATTGTTAGATTCATTTAGTTGAATTATAAGTGTCATTCACTTACTTTTTTTTGTTGGATATAAAACATTTTTTAGTGATCTCTATGTGTTAGGTTATGATGGTACTACCAGTGACTGGGAGGCCGTTGATAAGAAAATTTGGTTTGATTTAACACTGATGGAGTTGATATTCTTCACGTAAGAAAATATTTTTTTCCTAATACAACAAATACCAATAACTATCACCAAGAAATACTAAAGTAGTAGACGATAACTTTGTACCACAATAAATAGTGGAGTAATATAAATATGATTAGCTAGCAACACACCTTATCTATTTAGTTCAATATTACTGTGATCAGTAAGTATATCTAACAAAGAGTTTCACACTACATTATTATAATCAACAAAAATGAAACTTATTAACTCAGGCTTAGAATAGCGACACATCCCCCAAACACGTACCAAGTAAAGAAAAAGAAAAGATCTCTCGGTCCCAGTGTAACAAAAACAGCGTCCGCAAGCTTATCAATCCTCCCAGCCAACCCATCTTTACACTCCTTATCAAAAACAAACCCTCTTCGCACCTGCTTTCACAACCATCATTCTCTTCACACTCTCTTTCCTTCTTATGATCAGTTCCTCTACATCAAAAAATTTACGATTAAACTTCAGCTTAAAATGAACTACATGAATTTAGAATTAAATGAATATGAAACATGGTAAAGAAGTGTACACACCTATTTGATTTATATAAAAAAAAACTTGTGGAAGCAATCTTTGAGTAGACATGTAAGGAATAAGTGCATGTTCCAATGATGACATATGTTACATGATAATTTAATCAGCAATCTAAATACTGAGAAGCAATTGGTGAACTATTATAAAATATTGCATGTACGAATAAAAATTATGATACCTGATATTCTTGAAGGTCAAAAGATAAAATAATTAGCCTTTCAAAGCGTACACAAAATGAGCATCAGCTAATATTGGTGGTAATTTTTTTTCCATAGACACCAAGCACCCATGTAATTTAGGTATATAGGTGTTATAATTTAGGTAAATAGGTTAAAAAGAATGGGTTGAAACTGCTACTAAATGAAATATCGATTATAGCATGTTGTGACTAAATACAGGCAAATGGGGTATAGGTTGAAGATCAGGCTTGGCCCTATTCAAAATGTGGGGATAATGTCTCAAATTCAGGAGCTTCCCCTGCACAAATTTCCTATGAAACGAAGTCATAGGCACGTAGGTTTAAGGCCAGACCGACTACTCCAAGAGCACTAATCCATAAACCAGATACTGGAGCATATGAGGGAATTGGAAATTACTAATTTAATCAGCACGAAGACTAAATTGAATATTGTGAAGCTTGTCTTGATGAGCTCACCTGTACTAAAGAAGTTAAGGATACACATCCCAGAGTATTATAAGGTTTACAAAATGCATATTAAGAAACCCTCTTATCTGCCCCATGTGCATCACCAGTGGTAGAATTCATTGTTGAAAATGAACCCTTTTAACACCACTTTCATATAGCAATACTAATGTCACCAAGACATCTATTTGATTAAATTTCACACCCTAAAGTAAAAAGGCTTGATAGCCTTTTTACTTGAAAATGAGATATTATACGATGGATTGGGTAACACTTCAGAACATCTATTGACAAGTATTTTGTTCATTTTATTATGTTTACAGCCTTTTTACTTTCATTAAAATTCAGTATCTTAATATGAATAGTAGAAGCTACATGATGGGATGGATTTTGAGTTATATCAATTGTTTTTGTCAAGCTTACGGGTTACACTGGGTAGAAGTTTAAAAATGAGATTATCTAATAAAAGTTCAAAGTGATTGATATGATTAGACAAATTTACATGCATGTGAAAGGTTTAGTTAGATATTTGTAGGAAGAGAATTGTCCCTGTTAGTGATTACATGGTTAGATTACGTATCCATCTATGATTAAGGGACTTTAGTATTAATTTATGATATAGGATTTGTACTCTTGAACTAAATTCCTTCAAAGTTTAAAGTGAAAAAGAAGTTGGCATCGACTTTTTTGTTGGTGAGGAGCAAAGCTGGACCAAATCAGAAACATCTTGGAAAGACACATTCAAGTGTTTATACCTATACCTTATTTTTTGTTAACTTAAGTTTTTTAACGATATTTATAAGGCTTGCTGGCCCATCGAACGGGCTATGCTATGGTACTTTGTTCATGCGTACTACTTTGAAACTTTTTTCTCTCATATTCAACAACCGTTTATTTTGTTTCGTTCTTAATGTATTCAAAAAAAATGGTACGTTATATCTTATTTTTTGTTAACTTATATTCTATACTTCAAATTGATGATTTATTACGCTATGAAATTCTATTTTTACATTACGTTAATCCGCTGATAAATAAGTGCATTGTAGGAAATTGTTGGTGATGAGTTAGTGGAAGTGCTACAACTGAAAAACAAAGTACCAAGAAGAAAACAAACTTCCTTTTTCAAATAAATAAATAAATAACTACAAGAAAACAGTTAAAATGTACAACCTCCCTTTTTCTTAAAAATTTTTAAACGTAAATTAATACTATAACAAAATTAAATAAAATCGACACCCTTAAAAATAATTTTCCGTTACTGACACCATAAACTAATATCCTAAAAAAATGCTTAACTTTCACTTATAATTAAAAAAAAAAAAACAAAAAAAACAACTTAAAACATAATTTTACGATTACAAAAACCATCCAAATTATAATTACAAGTCATGCCCGCCTATCGGGCGGGCTTCGAAATCTAGTATATATATATATATATATATATATATATATATATATATATATATATATATATATATATATATATATATATATATATATTCAATCCAAGATACTTTTATTTTGTGAGCTTTGCATATATATATATATATATATATATATATATATATATATATATATATATATATATATATATATATAGGCAAAGGATCACGTGCGGATGGTTCTTTTTAGTGCGGATGGATCTGGACCGCCCATTCCAGAATCTGATCTCCCATTCCAGAATCTGATCTTGACTTTTTGTAAAAAAGTCAAGATCTGACGCTAATATCACGGTACCAATTGATCATGAAAACGATTTTTTTTGATTTTTTTCCTTCTCAGCGATCGTTACTCTAGTTGTGTTCTTTTATTTATTTATTTTTTTTTCATATTTTTCTGAGCACTTTTTTCTTTTTTGATTATGAGTGCTAATGTGATATTAACGATATTATGAGTGGTATCGTGATATTAAGCTTTTTTACATGTAAAAATGAACCGTGATATTACGATATTAAGAAAAAGTTAAAGTGATATTAAAAAAAATTAACTTTAATATTAAGAAAGCATGATAGTTACGGCGATATTAACAATTTTTATTAAGAAAAAGTTTTTACGATATTAAAAAAATTATTGTAATATTAAATTTTTTATTAAAACAAAAAGTTTTCAGAATCTGATTTTGACTTTGTCAAGATCAGATCTTGACTTTTGTAAAAAAGTCAAAATCAGATTCTAATATCACAATACCTTTAACGATGAAAACGATTTCTTTTTTGAAATTTTTTTCAGCGATTCTTAATTATTTGTTGTCCTCTTTATTTTTTTAATTTTTTCAGATTTTTTTGAATTTTTTTCAGAAAAAAAGCTAATACGATAGTAACGATCTTAAAAAAAGACGGGATATTTACGATAATGCCACTCCGCCTTTTTCAGATGGTTGACTAGATGGAGGGCTGAGATTCGTCCGTACATCCGCACTAAAATCCAAAAATGTACCGGATCACTTCCCTATATATATATATATATATATATATATATATATATATATATATATATATATATATATATATAATCCAAGATACTTTTATTTTGTGAGCTTTGCATTATGAATAAAAGTAGTACGTAGTATCAAATTACGAAAGTCGTAAAAAAGTTGCATTAACACAGATCATCCTGGTTGGTTCATATTTGTAAATTTCTAAAAAGCCTAAAGACCAAATCTAAATTTTAGCAACCCTTGCTATAAACACAGTACACAACACAACTGACCCAAAAAATGGGGATCTGAAGAAGTAAAAGATGCTCGGATAAACAAAGGTGGCTCCGGTGAGAGAGACGTGGGTGTTTTTAAAGGGTAGTTGCCCCTCTCTTGTCACAACATTATTTTTATCAAATCTTGTTGAGCCCATGACTTTGTCCCCTTTTCTTATAATCTAAACAAACAACCCTTTGAAAACGAAAAAGAAAACGTATTCAAAACAACAACAATATTACTCCATTAGGGGTGAGCATCGGGTCGGTTTTTGGCTGGATTTGTAACTACAAACTTTGTGTTTGTGTTTGTGTGTGTTTCTTGAGAGATGGCAATGATGATTGATTTTTGTAAGGATTGTTTTAATCCGAGCATCTTAATAATAATCAGGCAGTTGGGTGATATTCGACCCGTATCTTGGCGGGGCAACCAGGATGGTATTTAAACAAATGCAACCGGTGTTTGCAGCCATGGCGGTGTTATACCCCCTTTTGTCTGACTTCATATATACTTACAGATCTGAGCCTATTATTATCTTCATTTCAGTGATCGTGTGGTTTTTATAAATGGTTTAACGTTTTTAAATACTTTTGGGTACTTGAAGTGTATTTTTGCAGTTGTTTCATTTGTGTTCTTCATTGAAAGTGGCACTAGAGATGATTTTCGGAAACCGTAGTAATATATACTAATATTGTATTTTCAGAAAAATAAATGGTGAAATATGAAACAAATAAACTGTTCAAAGTGACCACGCTAGAATGCAATAGTTTTGTACTTTTGTTGTGTATTATTGGCAGTTTGGATTGTACGTCAAATTTTTTTCTTTTAAATCAAACACATGAACTTGAGCATGTAGTAAGGCGATCCTAGTTACAATCAAATACATATTCTAGAAAAAAAAAAATCACAAATCAAATACATAGTTCGTCGCCTTATATTCTCTTTTTTAGACCAAACACATGACCCTAAACATGTAGTAAGACGATCTTAATTACAATCAAATACATACCCAACAAAAATTAATAATAAAAAAAAGAAAAAAAGCACTGGCAAATTAAATACAAAAACCAATTACGAAAATGAACTCATTCTATACCCAATTTACCAAAACAAACCTATTTCACTACTTTTGCAAAAATGAACTATGGGAAGTGAGCCAAGAAGCATATACAGTAACTTTCTTTTGTCATTTTCGATTTCATCCATTTCTCTTTCTCTGTCACATATTCAAACACACACACACCTCCCTTCTTCTTCTTTAAACAACCTGAAAAAAAATAAAAAAAAATAAAATAAAAAAAATAATAAAACATGTATAGAAGGTTCTTTCTCCTTCATTAATGTTGTCTCTCTATGTGATGCTTACTCTTGAGTTCCAAAAACACACACACACATCACAAACCTAGATTTTCGCCTCCCAAAGCAGACCCAATACTCCATGTTAACACACATCGCCCTCTACCACGCCTAGACTCAAATCCACACGCCTGTTACATCGCCCTCGACCTCGCCTAGAATCAACTTCACATCGCCTTGGCATGTTCACCTCGCTCACATCCACGCCCAGACATGTTCACCTCGCCTGATTTTTACTCTTATACTAAGATCGCCCAGAATTTCACCTCCCCAAGGTGTGCCAGCCCACCACATCGCCCACCACCTCGCCACAACTCCACCACCTCGCCAGCTACCTCACCCAGCTCTTCACGCCCACCACCTCGCTTAGAAAAATGAGAGACACATGTACGGTTCAAAAGTTGTCATGAACTGAATCTAACGGATCATATGCAAAAGTTCATTTTCGTAAAAAATGTGGGCGAGGTTTATTTTTGTAAACGAATACTTGTTATGGTTCATTTAAATAATTTACTCTAAATACAAACTTCGGTCACCTGCACAATCAAATGGAGAAAAATGGTTGTCCTTGTCGAGGGGGGACGCATCTCATAGACCCAACCGTTTGATGGTTTGGTCGCCCATAACAACCGGTCTTAGTATACAATTTGGATCGCATGATCTTATTACACCTTGTTGTATAATGTTATTTATTTATTTTCTCTACTCTTAAGGACATTATTAAATTTAGGAGGTTCCTTAACCTTGTGTTCCGATTTTATTTTTGAAATAAGAGAATAGAAGTGGGAAGAAAGCAATTTGTGTTCCTGAGTTTTTTTAGAATAGAAGAGAAAAGAAGAGGAGACTAATTTTGGCTAAACTTCTTTCCAAAACTTTCTTCCCAAAAATGGGATGATTTGGAGAGAAATTATATTAAGAGGCTTAAAAAAAATAAAATTACTTAAATGACTTAATATAAAACATATCTTTTATAGAGTTGAGATCCATGAAAAACCCATACATGCCATAGAACCTATCAACCAATCATAGTCATCTATTTATATTTTTCATCTTTTTTTTTTCAAAACAACATATCTTGCAAACGGTAAATCTTCAAGCTACAAAAAAATACCATTGCGACGAGAATTAAATGATCTTTCTATAGATATGCATTGTTATATACTTTCGACGAGCTTTTTTTTCGCCCAGAAAGAATCATATATGATTCGTAAAAATCATATATGATTCGTAAAAAATCATATATGATTCGATTCTTCGAATCATATATGATTTTTCTGGGCGAAAAAAAAGTTCGTCGAAAGTATATAACAATGCATGTCTATAGAAAGATAATTTAATTCTCGTCGCAATGATATTTTTTTTGTAGCTTGACGATTTACGGTTTGCGAAATATTTAAGTTTTAAAAAAAGGGTGGAAGTTTATTTATTTATTTTGATAAAAAAAATGAGTGCCCAAGATTGTTTGATGAGTTCTATGGTAAAAGTTGGATTTATAAAGAACTTTTGGCAACTTTTATATATAACCAAGTGTATAATTGTAAGATCATACGTTATCTCTTCTTTTTTATTCTAACTCGGAAACACGATATAAGAATTTTAATTTCATTCATCTCCTATTCTTTTATGACAATTTTTAACTTTTCTCTTCTTTTCTTTCATTTAAAAAAAATTAAGAACAGAGTGTAAATGTAACTTTCTTATCTTTGATCTTTTGAATTTTGTTTTCAGCTTTTACACACACTTGGTGATAACATTCTTGACTATATTGCTTTTGAATTTCGCAATTATATATAACACGCTTTGCTTTTTCCCTGAACACACCATGTTATTCGTAACTTTTTAGATATAGATTGGGGCATCATCATTTCAAATATGGTATCAGCGTTTGCGTTAAAAGATATTGTTTGCTGAATAAAAGAAAACTAACATTCCCCAAAGAATTTTAGTTAAGTACGTAGTATAAAATATAATCGATTATTTTTACATGTTCGATGCAACTTAACGCGTTGATTGGAACTTGTGTAAACCGAAACGAGGTTAGCGTGGATGGAAGAAGTTTGCATCTAAACCTCTACAAACTAAATTCCAAACTGCTCCTACAATTACCAACACACTGAGTCCTGTGCCTAAACAACCAAGCCCGAGGTTAAGCCACCACCTTACGGATTTCTTGGGTGGTCTTTTGATCGCAATCCACATGAGACTTGGGTACCCAAATGTCAAATGCAATGCAATCCCTCCAATGAGTAGTGATAGACTTTGAAGAAACGGGAAAGCAACCGATATAAAGAAGGTAAAACCTCCAAATATGATTCTAATCGCCATACGGGTCAACTTTGAGCATTCATGGTTTGTTCTGCTTACATAAGCACGCTCCAAATTGTCGTAAACTACCATGCTGTAGATTTGGAAAGCAGTAACACAACTAATAACAACTTGCACATATATGAGACCTAATAATGGCTTTGACATGCGGTTGTGAAGGGTGGTTGAGAGTGCCGTAAGCAGTCCTCCATTTGACGGAAACTGCAATCATCATAAGTATATAGTATTAAGTACATTATTGAAATTACATTTGCTATATAGTTT
Source organism: Artemisia argyi (assembly GCA_030686995.1). Taxonomy (NCBI): domain Eukaryota; kingdom Viridiplantae; phylum Streptophyta; class Magnoliopsida; order Asterales; family Asteraceae; genus Artemisia; species Artemisia argyi. The sequence goes on along the minus strand of CM060677.1, from coordinate 120,014,137 downwards.
TTAATTAAAAAAATAGATTTTTGCTAACCTTGTTTCCGAATGACCAATATCCAACAATTGAAAAGGGGAAGAAACACATCGCAATGATGAGATATGATGCTAAAACTCCTTTCCACATGGACTTGGATGATGAGCGACTTGCGGTTGATGGCATTGTACCCTATAATGATATATGAAAGAATAATTAATCTCCCGCACATATATATGATGAGGTTTATAGGACCATGCCTATCACGGTTTAGTTGTTAAGGAAATTACCTGGATCTCTAACACAACATTATGGCCTCTAAAGACAACGGCAATGATTCCAAGTGCATTCAAGATACTTCGAACTTGACTAGCTTCTGACGTTACAACGTCTGAAGGATCATAAACAACATCATTTTCCCTTCCTTTAGCTATGAAAACTACCCATAAGATCGTACAATACCCAACAGCCATAATTGCTCCAAGAAACGAGACCAACGCTACAGAATGCAAGTTTGGCAAAAATAGGGACACCAGGATTGCTAAGCATATGAAAACCAAGAACCACTGTGTGGTTGTCAAGGGCTGTTTGGAGGAGCAATCTCCACAAAAAAGTTGATAAAATAGTTTCATTGTTTGACCCCCTGCGATTATGAATAGCACGCATGTGCCTCCTGAAAGATACATCACCGGAAACACTGCAAATATTTTCCCAAACTTTTCACCTGCAAAAGTCATTCAAAATGGTAAAATTATGTTAGTTATGTAAACATGCACCTTTTCAATGTTATTTTCTTAAATATATATGATAACTTATACACATACCGAAGGCTGCTATTGAAAGTTGAACGTATCTGCTATAACGAGTATCAGGTACAGATTCGTGAAGACTCACTAGCAATCCAATGGTGTAGAGCTGCCATACAAATGCTAGTGACAAACAAAGAATTCCCCAAAACCTATAAACACAAAAAATAACAATCAATGTTAATTATACCAATAAATAATATGTGTATTTGACATAATTAAACTGATCGCGTAATGTTATGACATTACCATCCCATGTATACAAAGGCGAGGGGAAGAGAAAGTGTTTGGATTCCGATTCCTGAGCTAAGCAAGTGGAAGGTGGCTGTCCACGAATTCCCTCGTCTTGATTGAGTGATGGGAAACCAATCATCCGATGGTTGATTGTTTTTGCTCCGTTCTTCCCCGGAACCAGAGTTCAAAGTGATCGTTGTTTCATGCTCTTGCATGTGCTTGCTTGTAATATCACCATCGTCATTTACTATATGAATCCTATTATCTAAACAAACATCTCCTAGCTTACATTTATTCACCATTTCGCCCATATGCCCTTACAATTAATCACCTTAACTATGTGAGTGTTTTTAGGGAGAAAAAGAGAGGAATTTAATTTGATAGATGATGCAGAATAAATGGGACCTTTTTATACATTGCTTGAGATGTCATACTAGTGGAGTAGTGGTCATTGTCAGCACAAAAGAGCAAGTGCGTGTGTACGTCACCAAATGTGAAACACATGACGCGTAATATGTACTCGTAATACGTACAACCTGACGATTTATTTCAAAATGAAATTAAGATTTTTTTCCCTTTTTAATAAGAACTTACGTCAACATGTAATCATGTGTGCTTTACGTTAGCGAACAATGCAAGGGTGTATATATTCATTTGTTTATGGATGTGATGCAGAAAATGGAACTTCGCCTATGACATAATTCATTATTTAAATCGTTACTACTCTAAGATTTTTTTAAGTTAGTTTATAGAAGAATAAAAATGATACCATCGTACAAAATACTAAAATAGTGTAAAAAACTACTGAATTGTATAATTAATTATTCACATTTGTTGTGAAACTAAGAAAAGAACAACCAAAAACAATAACAAATACTCTCACCGTCTCAAAATTATTGTCAAGTTTGAATTTTCAAAGTCAAACTGGTTCAACTTTGACTATAAATATATTTTTTTTATTATATAATGCTTGATAAAAAATTATACCACTGAAAAGTACACTTAAAACCCAATCCATTTATATATTATGCATCAAATATTATATAAAGCCCACAAAAATATTTAAGATTAAAGTTAAAGAAGAATGACTAAAAAAGTCAATAGTGGACAATAAATTTGAGACGGATAGAGTAGTAAAACAGTGAAGAGTTGTATTATTCATTTTACAATAGACGTATGTATCTTATCTTATACTACATCCGTTCCAAAATATAAGTCCAGTTTGACTTTTTGAACTGAATTTTGACCTTAAATATTTTTGTTTGTATTATATAAGACTTGATGAAAAATATATGAATGAATTGTGTTTTCAATATATTTTTATTTAGTATAATTTTCCTCAAGTAATATATAATACAAAAAAATATATTTAAGGTCAAAGTTCGAGTTAAAAAGTCAAACTAGACTTATAATTTGGGACGGAGGGAGTATACTAAAAGCTTAAGTAGCCTTATAAATGTAAGTGGTCATAATAAATGGCTCATGAATTGAAAGTGAAATGTGGATGCTTCATGTGTTAGTATATTGATTTAATAGTCATGCATAAGCATAAGTACATAGGAGATGAAGTGTTTGATGTCATGAATGCATAAATTAAACACACCAATTAGTGGTTAGTCTTTTTACCTTCCCGTCCATGAGTTACAGATATTTTATCAACTATATAATGTGTCAAAAATCACACACAACAAACCACAACTTCCTCCACACCGCGTGCACATTGGGCTACAACTTATTATGGTAGTAAAGTAAGCATCATATCGTCTTACTTATTTAGCATATTGATTTATATTGTTTCATGTAAATTTCACGTGTGTTTTGTTTGTGTAACAATGTAGGACATAAAGATGGCGCTTAGGAGGTTTGGTAGTAACATCATCTTCTCTAATGGTTTAAGAGATCATACACATCGTTGTCTTATCAATTAAGTGAAACATGCACGAATATTTTTACTTTGATCGAAAATTCAATATATTGATTAATTGTATTTAAGTTACTAACGATCAACTACATCTAATTGTTTTTTGTAGCACGTCAAGAATCATTAAAGAAAGAGATCGAGAAGTCACAAAAATTGTATCAAGAACAAAACATGCAAAAGGCCAACGAACAACAACGACAACGACAACAACAACAACAACAACAACAACAACAACAACAACAACAACAAGAACAACAACAAAAACAAAAACAAAAACAAGAACAACGCCACGTCCATCGGTGGAATGAATACTTAACATTTATATTAATTGTACGTTACAAATTAAATATACAATATTTTACTTCATGTAATACCGATAAACGGGCAAATGCTATTGATTCGTTAACAAATAAGTTTCTTAGAAATAATGTGACGAGTATTCAATTTTTAATCAATAATTATTACTACACTTTGTTGGTGCATTTTAATATTTTTGCTCTTAATGTAATTTTTTGCCTTGCGATGTGTTAATATCACTATGAAGATTAATTGATTATGTTAATATGATTTTAGTTTCATTTGTAGAATGAAAAACAAATTTGGCAAAATGAAATTGTTATATTAGTTATTAAGAGTAGAAAAATTATATGTTGAGATTGATGTATTTAAATATATTTATATATGCAATATGCTACAAATTAAATATACTAACAATATTGGACCGATTTTCACAAAAATAAAAAAATATTGAAACTTAAATGGTTTTTGTGGATAAAATAAAGTTCGAGTAACTAAGCATAGTAATTTGGAGTTACCGTATTTGATATGATAAACCAAAAGGATAATTCATTGTCACAAGTTAGATCAAAATATAGAGAATATCACTTTGTTATGATTTTATATAAGGGTTACATTTATTTTGAAAGAACCGTATGCGTTTAACATCCCTTTACCATTTAGCATGTAACTTATACATATTAAAAAATTACATGTGAAGAGACTCTTTTAAATGTAGCATCTTGAAAAAAGTCTCTTCACATATACTATTTTAATGTCAATAAACTATTTAAATGTGTGTAATGCTTAGAAAAGGTGTGATAACATCACAACTTAGATATACAATGACGAAAATAAGCCAAATATTACGTTATGAACACTTATATATAGCCCATGTAATGACGAAAATTAGTGTTGAACAATACACTAACGAACATTTAGATTAAGCCCGTGTGCATCGCACGGGTATGAATGACTCGGTCTAAATATAAAAGACACCAAATAACTAATTAAACTCATTCATAAACTCATGCGATGCCTACAAAAGTTGTGATACCATCACAACTTACAAATCTAATGACGAAAATAAATACCACACATTACACTATAACCAATTAGATAGAGCCCGTGTGCAACGCACGGGTCTGAATGACTAGTCTATAATACTATAAGATTAGGCCTTCTAATTTAATGTGGAGGCGTCAAGATTGCATAGAGTACAAGTACCTAATGCTCGGAATTAAATGCAGAAAATAGAGTTTCATTATGCGGAGGCTTCATGCGTAAGTACCTTGATTTAATGTTCATGCTTAAGTGGTAAGTACATATGAGGTATATTTAGGGTTTCAAATGTAAATGATTGAAACCATACGAAGTGTTGCTAGCCTTTATTTTAATTTAATCATTTTCTCCTTTCATTTGCCTTCAAATAAATGTACAAACCTTTCAACCACCATCATTGAATACTATAAATAACACCATTTGGTCTTTGTTAATGATGTGTGTGTGTGTGAAACTTTAATTTGTGTGTAGTTTGATGATTTTGTATGAATCACATGTTTGTTGTTAGTTTGTTATTGTTTGTGTGTAAATTCAGTGCAACACCAACTACCCAATTTCCTTTTGATCTCTACTTTTTGTTTCTAGGCACATGATGAGAATGTGTAGGATCACATGTTAGCAATTGATGGCATTGAACTCATTGGCATCAATAACGGTAACCTTGGTATGTACCCCATCTGTTTTTTATGGCTCAAGATCTGTGAATTAACAAGCTTGATAATTAGATAAATAGTTTTGAAATAGATATTGACATGATCATTTTTTTCAGTCAATTGTTTTTCATATTTTTTCTTATAGTGTGATAAAGTTCTTTTTGGTGTAGCTTCTCACCTATGGAATTGAATTTAGTTGGTTAATGTAAAATTTCTCCGTCCAATGAAAGTGTACTATGCTTATTAATGTTACGTGCAATGGTTCATGTAGAAATATTGACTTGATTAACGCAAAGGGGTATACGTGCAAAGGTAAGCAAATGGTTAACTTTCTTGCATGTGAAGTCGGTTGATAGTCCAGCTTTGAAGTTTATGGAAAACAAATGGATGTGTTGTTGCCTGAGAAGGAACCGAGGGTTAGATCTGCTAACCTATTTTAAAATTTTGGGTTGGTTAGTAGTTTATTAATGTTATTCTTGCAGGTATTGATAAGTGGTTAGTGACGCTAACGGGGTATATCAAGATGTTGATAACAAAACATATTGGAAGATGGAGACGGAGTGGATAATATCTCCACATTTATGAAAGAATTGTCAAAAAATTAGGCATGCAAGAAAATGAAAATCATATTTAAACAAGGTTTATAATTAGTGTGACAAAGCTTTGATGAATATTAATGGTGGCTTGAATCTTGCTTTTATTATTATTTTCCTTCTAATTAAGCAGCTTAAGAGGTTGCAATGTATCCACCCAATGACATTAGAAATAATACAAAATCAAAGTTGAATTGATGAAAAATATAACTAGACAAAATTAATATTTTGAGAATTTATTTTAATTTATGTTTTTTGATAGGGATTTGAGGGTCTCTTTACCAATGGTTACTATATGGTATTAATTGAAGTTCACAAATTATTATTTTTAATTTTGATATTACAAATATGTATAAAATTTGTTGTTGTTATTCATGAAAAGATGAGTTTTGGAATGTTGGTAGGGACATGAAAGTGAGAATTTGTCGTAATTAGTGGGAAGGGGTAATCTTAGGCTCCATTTTTTGTATCAAATTCATTTTAATGTGGAGTAATCAAGATACTCAAGATGGAGTCCCATTGCATATATTACAAGATAGCTAATGCTCGAAATTCAATGCAACATCATAATAACTATACAATTATGAAAGGAGATGAAGTGCAAGGGTTGCCCGAATTGATCACATGGCATTTAATATAGAATTAAAGTCGGTTAGATGAAGTGCAATGGTTGCGAAAGGTTGCAAGAATAATTAATGATATAACCTAATTCATGCCTATATAAACCAGTCAAAATCACATTTAGTATGTACAGATTCACACATCTTTTAGATCTTTGATTGTTGGTAGCGGTATGTAAATTCTCTTTTGCAACATTTAGGAGATGATTCACACATCTTTTAGATCTTTGTAATTAACTCGACATTCTTTTTTTCTTAATTTAGTTATCATACGCAGGTACCATGAAACTCACACAAGATAATGCATGCTCAGATAAATGTAACCAAAGACTGGGATACCAACTATTTTCTTTGTTTCATACATATTTAGGTGATTGTTATAGATAAACATATATATAGATATATGTATTATGTTAATGTATTTTCATATACAAGTAATTTATGTGCATTTTCTATTGATGTAGCTCACATGTGCGAATTGATTCAAGAAAATGTACACGAGCATGTATGTAAAGCAACATTGAAATGGCTAAATGATACTTTTTAGCGTGATTAGTTTATGTAAGTAGTTGCTTTCGAATGCTCTTTGAGAAATATTAGAATGAATTTGTTGTGTGCAATTGAATTATTATTGAAAAGAAGAAGGTTCGCGCATCGCAAAGTGTTTTCTTTTTTTTATATGTAGAATCATTAGTAAGAAACCAATATTTACGCCCATGTAATGAGTTTGCCATAATAGCAAAATACAACATATTAAAAATATCACATTGAGTAACGAATAGAAAGGAAAAAATACATAATTTTGACTTAAAGCCATTTGTAAATTATAATATCAAATAAAAAAGTTGAGTTTTAAACATAAGAAAAAGTTCAAACTTTTATCGAAAAACAAAACCGGTGCATTTAATGTGAAGTATATACAACATCGAGATGAAAGTGCAAGGCTTGCCGGAATTGATCACATGATATTTAGTAATTAGTAGAGAGTTAAAAGTTGGTTATTGATTGAGATGAAGTTGAAAAGGTTGCAAGAATAATTGATGATTTAACCTAATGCAATATATATATAGATATATGTATTATGTTAATGCATTTTCATATACAAGTAATTTATGTGTGTTTTCTATTGATGTAGCTCACATGTGTGAATTGATTCAAAAAAATGTGCACGAGCATATATGTAAAGCAACATTTAAATGGTTAAATGACACTTTTTAGCGTGATTAGTATATGTAAGCATGCAACTTGAATAATGAATATAAAAGGAAAAGTACATAATTTTTGCTCGAACCCATTTGTAAATTGAAAAAATTAAGTTTAAGACATGATAGTGGAGTCCAAAAAGTTTTAGAAATTATTAATAGTGTGTTAATTAATATTCATTTGGTTATCTATTTGGAATTGAGTTTATTGATAAAATTTATTAATATTAGTTAGACTTAAACGTTAATTTTCAATGAAATTAGTTGTACAATAAAATGAGATGAAGCTAACTTTTGTTTTTTTTAATCATAAACTTTATAAATAAATACTAATGTGTTATAAAAAAATTAAATATAAAAATCACCAAACAACTAATGGCATACTTACAAAAGATGTAATATAATCACAACTTACGAACCTAATAACAAAAATAATTAACGCAAATTACACTATAACAAATAAGAAAAAGCCAGTGTGCTTCGTATTACCATGCAAAAATCATATAATGCAAAATTATTGTTGGGTTACGTAATAGGCAAAAACAATCAAAGGAAATTACATCAAGCGTATGTCAATTTAATAACGACAACCCTATTTAGAAAATATAAAGGCCAAAAAACCAAAACAATATCAACCATTTTTATATTTTTAAACAACAAACTAAAAACGTTTCATACAACATACTAAACCAAAAATACAAATCCACTCGACAATACACAAAAACAATACACGCGATTAACAATTAGATTAAAAGCCTGTGCATAGCACGATTTTGCATGCCTCGTATATATAAAGATTGAGTAGTGTTATAAATGTAAATTGGTCATGATTAATGTGGGAGTCTTAAAATTTATGGGATAAAGCAAATTCGAGACTGCCTCAAGCAAAATTGAGTCCTTGAATTAAATGTTGAGTCTTAATTAATTGAATTTCTATACTATAATTTGATGTTTAAGATGCACATGGAACAAAAAAGAATTTATGTGGGATATGAAGTGATGCGGAATATGAATTGTTGTGTCCACAATAAATGTTTCATGAATTGAAAGTGAAATGTGGAGGCTTCATGTGTTAGTACATTGATTTAATAATCATGCATAAGCGTAAGTACATAGGAGCTGGAATTAGTGATTCGAGTAATTGAATGATTAAATAGCTAAATTTAAGTTTAAGTAACATCAAAAATATATCAATTACACAATATTTGGTGGCTTAATGTGCAAGAGGATTTGTGCACAACTTATAGTATGGTACAAGGTAGTTTAAGCAACATGAAACGTATATCTTCTATACTATCTAAAGATTGAAGTGCTTAATTTAATGCGCAAGAGGCATTGTGCACAAAATTTGTACGGTACAATATGTTTTGCATGAGGAATCGTGCACAAAAGTTTGTACAGTACAATATGTTTCAAGCCATCTCTAAACCTCAAAGAATACACAAACCAAAAATGCCATGAATGCATAAATTAAACACACCAATTAGTGGTTAGTCTTTTTACCTTCCCGTCTATGAGTTACAAATATTTTATCAACTGTATAATGTGTCAAACATCACACACAACAAACCACAACTTCCTCCACACCGCATGCACATTGGGCTACAACTTATTATGGTGGTAAAGTAAGCATCATATCGTCTTACTTATTTAGCATATTGATTTATATTGTTTTATGTAAATTTCACGTGTGTTTTATATGTTTAACAATGTAGGACATAAAGATGGTGCTTAGGAGGTTTGGTAGTAATATTATCTTCTCTAATGGTTTAAGAGATCCTACACATCATTGTCTTATCAATTAAATGAAACATGCACGAACATTTTTACTTTGATCGAAAATGCAATATATTGATTAACTATATTTAAGTTATTAACGATCAACTATATCTAATTGTTTTTGCAGCGCGTCAAGAAGCATTAAAGAAAGAGATCGAGAAGTCACAAAAATTATATCAAGAACAAAACATGCAAAAGGCGAATGAACAACAACGACAAAGACAACAACGACAAGAACAACACCATGGCCACCGATGGAATGAATACTTAGCATTCATATTAATAGTACGTTACAAATTAAATATGCAATATTTTACTTCATGTAATACCGATAAATGGCCTAATACTATTGATTCGTTAGCACGTAAGTTTATTGAAAATAATGTGACGAGCATTCAATTTTTAGTCAATAATTATTACTACACTTTGTTGGTGCATTTTAATATTTTTGCTCTTAATGTAGTTTTTTGTCTTAAGGTGTGTTAATGTCACTTTCTTAATTAAACGTATTGGAATATTGCGTGACTTTGATATTTGATATGACTATGTAAATTATGTCGATGTTACATATTGAAAATGGTAGTATATAATAAAAATATCTTCACACTATCATCTTAACAATGAGAATCTTCTAAATCGAAAAAGAGGAGAAGAAAATTGTGTTTAGCTAATTGTGTTTAGTTAAATGTCAGGTCTATTGATTGATTGGAGCGGGTTTATGATTCGGACTTGGGTCATTGGATCTGATTTTTTATTCTACGAGCTATAATTTATACTCTTGAATATACTAATTACTTTAATGTTTTATGTTTTTATAGTTTTGTTAAAAAGGAAATTTGTTTTCTACTTCACTTTTAATAATGTAATTTATTTGAATCACGAAGTTCGTCTTTAAAAAAAATGAGAGTTTCAAACATGAATCGAAAATTAGTCCCAAACATTACGAAAAAAACAATTAAATCCAACATGTGTGCATTGCATGGGTTCTGAGGCAGTCCAAACCTGTGTGGATCGCACGAGGATGAATATAAAAGGTCTCTAACATTAATGTCATCGCTTCATATTTAAAATAATTTATGTAACTTATACATATAAAAAAGTTACATGTGAAGAGACTCTTTTCAATGTAACATCTTGAAAAAAGTCTCTTCACATATACTCTTTTAATGTCAATAAACTATTTTAAATGTGTAACATGCTTAGAAATGTGATACCATCACAACTTACATATATAATGACGAAAATAAGTGCCGAAGATTATGCTATAAAAACTTATATACCGCCCATGTGCAACTCAACAAAGTATTTTAAATACGTATAAAGCTTAGCAAATGTGTGACACCATGACAACTTAAATATAAAATGACAAAAATAAATGCCGAATATTACGCTATGAAAACTTCTATACAACCCATATGCATCGCACGTATTTTAAATCTATGAAAACTTTTATACAGCCCATTTGCATCGCACGGGCATTATTGACTAGGTAACTTAATAGTTGGGTTGAAAATTTTAATACTGGGGTGCTTGGGATTAGATATAATTACAAAATCAACTAAAGGAACTCAAATGATAATATAAATTACCGTACAAAATAATCATCGACAAGCTATATCTATTAACAATTAAATAACTTATTTCAAAGTTGTGCATCGCATGTCTTGGATTAGTAATGACAAAGCGAAATGAATTAAGAGATCATTACTTGAGTTGTATAAATTGAGTGTAACGGATTGAAACATTGAAATCATATTATAACTAATGAAACCTATGGATACTCGAGTGGTTCGAAATTGTCAAAATGGTTAATGGCTTAATCCTTTCGAGTCGTAAACACACATCATATAAAAATTAGTTTTTGACAATATTAAGAGTTAGAATTTCTAATGGTAAACAAAAACAATGCATCGCACGGGTAAGTGAGTTTTAGTACATCCGATTTGAATAGATAAATTAAAAAAGTTTGCTAAAATAACAAAATACGGCATATTAAAAATATCACATTGAATAATGAATAGAAAGGAAAAATTACATAATTTTGGCTCACAGTCATTTATAAATTATAATAACAAATAAAAAAGTTGTGTGCATCGCACGGGTCATGAGGCAGCCCGAGTTATATATTGTATTTTGAGTGTTTGACTCGACCTCAATTAAAAGTAACGAAATAACGGCATCAACATTTTTCATGTCATGCTAACAAACACAACTTAGAAACTTATTGACCAAAAAAATTAATCCATGACCAAAATGACAAAAATTAGTACTGAACAATACGCTATGAACATTTAAATCGAGCCCGTGTGCATCGCACGGGTCTGAATGACTAGTATATTTATACGATGGAGTATCACAAGATTCAATACTTTAATTAAGATAACTATTAATATTAGGAAATAATAAAATATGATTGAAGATTATTTGAGGATCAAACTTTATTTACATACCAAGGGATTAATCTTCACCCTTCATCTTTATTTGATCTAATGGATGAGATTAATCCCAACAATTTAAAAAACAAACTTTTATCTTTTTTTTTTCAAATATTAATATCTTTCAAACCGTTAATCGTTAAGCGAAAAAAATATATTGTTACGACGAACATTTAATTATCTTTCTATAGATAGGCACTTTGATATATTTTTGACAATTTTTTTTTTCATTTTTTTCACGTTATATCACATGTGATATGTAATATCTTATGTGATATTACATATCACATGTGATTTTTTCGGCTATGAAAAAAACATGAAAAAAACGAAAAAACTTTTTTTGTCGAAAGTATATCAAAGTGTCCGTCTATAGAAAGATAATTAAATGCTCATCACAATGGTGTAATTATTTTCGCTTAACGATTAATGGTTTAAGAGATATTTAAATTATAAAAAATGAGTGAAATATTAAAATGCATTAAATCTCAACCATTGATTTCTTTTTAGATGAATGGTGAGGATGAGTCCCTTGATATGTAAGAAAAGTTTGGTATGTAAAATAACTCTCATCTTAAAATATAAACATCCATTTTATATTTATCCATAACATTCTTGAAGGTCCATTTGAGGATTATATTTTGTTAAAACCTCACTAGACAAAAGCTAGTGGGACAACAATCTAGTGAAGAAAAACGAGTACATAACTCCTTTATACGCTTGGGGATGTTGCATCATTAAAAATCTTGTCGGAAAACCCTGTGGGGGACAAAACTATGGTCAAGGGAAAAAGAGTGCAACGCGTATATTTTGTATCCCCGATGATCACATCACTTAAGCTCGGAGTTAGTGAAATGCACATTATAATTTCTTGATAGAATCATATTCTCTACATGTTTTTCGCATATCCATATTAACATACATTATACATCTTGTTCAAGTATGTCATCGTACTTTTCATTGTCAAAAATTCAAAGTGAATGATTTATTATATCATGTATGACCACTAGCGAGAACTTTAAATATTTTATATGCATTTTATTAACACACTTTTAAACCTGAATTATGGTCATCATCTTTATAAATCAAGGAGGGCTCTTGAACATCATGTGACCTCATAAACGTAAGACTTGTTTATCCATATAAAGATATAACTTTGTCTTTAGTTTTCATGATGTTCATCCTTAAGATGTTCAATTCTGAAACTAAAACGAACTTTGTCCTTTGTTTCAAATTAAATTTTTATGCAATCAATCGCCTTTACAATGATAAAATCAAATTGTATGAAACTTAAAACATATTAATCCATCACCCATGTCATAAAAAATAAAATGAGTAACAAGTTGAACTAAACTAATTAGGAAAAAAAGACATATGTATATGATAAACTAAATAACTGATTTTAATCAATGATATAACAAACTAAGGCTAGACGCAATTGGGCATTTTGAATGAGTTGTCAAAGACGTAATGCGATGTTATTGGATGAATTGTCCCCACTGACGCATCATTTTTGAAAACTCCCTACCAACAATGCGTCCTATATCAGTTTTGTAGGGAAGTTGGTCTTGGGCCTCACTTCTCTTGTTGGTTGTGTGTGATTTATGATTTAGGGCATATGTATGAATAAGTGAAGATTATTTAAATGATGAAATTAATGATCTTATTACATCTTGTTGGTGATAGAGCGGAAAAATGACGTGATGCTGAGTTGATGATGATGATGTTAATAACACTTACACCCAACCTAAACTATATAAGTAGCACCTTTCTTAAGTGGAACAATATCCTCTTAATTAACCTTACTCACCTTTCTTAAGTGGAACAATATCCTCTTAATTAACCTTACTTTATTTTATTTTTGTAAAAGTTAATATAGTAATAAGGGAATTAAGAAAATCCGAAAGATACACATGACATGGTTAATACAATTCTAACCACTTGAAACATAATCCTTGAAATTGAACAATTAACTTATGGTTGAACTCTTAAGCTCGATCATTGGACTTATATTGAGTGTTGAGCATTGGCATTTGATTGTAGAGTCAATGTAAAATCAACTCTGATATAATGTTATTTAACTTATTTTAACCACATACATACTTAGTGATGCTAATCATCTCCTATGCTTCGTCATCTTCATTTTCGAGAAAATTTTTGAAAGAAATTTTTTTTGTCTTTTTTACCTACCATGTTTTTCTTTTGCCTTGTTCTTTCCAACATTCTTAAATTTAGGAGGTTCCTTAGAGGGAAGGGTGTGGTGGCGTACGAGCTCGCCATTTCCAACGTGGCAGGCCAGACAGCAGTGCCGTCTGACGCCAATACACCGCCCCCTACCGGCGCCATTTCAAAAGTAAGTGAACTCACCCCCCCTCTCTCTCTCCCCCCTCCCTTTTTTTCGGTTTTGTTTTGTGTGTGTGTTTTTGTGAAGTGTTTGCTTGTTGTGTGTATTGCATGTGTTTGCAGAAGAAGAAAAAAAGTGTGTGTGTGTGTGTGTTGCGTGTGTTTACAGAAGAAGAAGAAAAGGTATGTGCGTTTGTTTTGTGTGTGAGTGTTTAGAGGGAATAAGAAGAAGCATATATAAATGGTCCGTTGGTTAGAAGTCAAACTAAACTTAAATTTATTTGGTTCGTTTTTTTACATACGTAAATTCTGTAAATGTAACATGTTTCTTTCATTAAATGCAACAACAAATTAAGTAAGTCACACATCAATTATTTAGGTACAATTCGTCGGTACAAAATAATGTATTTGGTTTCGTATGCTTTTTTGTTAATTTTGTATTGTTTTTGTTAATAAATGATAATTTTAGTTTGTTTGAAAAAATAAAATAAAATAAAAATAAAAAATAAAATAAAAAGAATCTTAAAAATTACAAAATAGCATGCAAATGGTTTGAACCACTACAGAGTATAGAAGTATTTTTGGTGTATTATTATGAAATGTAAAATGCTGATGAGTCACTGATTACGCAAAACGACATGTACAACGTATGCCACCATACCCTTGCTCTTAAATGTAACTTTCTATCTATTGAATTTTGTTTTTAGCTATTACACACACTAGCTTGGTGATATCAATCATAACTTTATAACACGCTTTGCTTTTGAATTTCACACTTATAACACGCTTTGCTTTTTCCTCGAACACACTTTAGTATTCATAACTGTTTAGATATAGAGTGTGGCCTCGTCTTTTCAGACATGGTATCATCGTTTGCGTTAAAATATATTGTTTGCTGAATAAAATTAACATTCCCTAAAGAATTTTAGTTAAAGTATAAAATATAATACATTATATTTACATGTACGATGCAACTTGACGCATTAATTGGAACTTGTTTTCCTCGTTCTAGTAATACAAAAAATCGTAGTTTTGTCTCTTGTTTAAACCGAAACGAGTTCAGCGTGGATGGAAAAAGTTTGCATCTAAACCTCTACAAACTAAATTCCAAACTGCTCCTACAGTTACCAACACACTGAGTCCTGTGCGTAAACAACCAAGCACGAGGTTAAGCCACCAACTTACGGATTTCTTGGGTGGTCTTTTGATCGCAATCCACATGAGACTTGGGTACCCAAACGTCAAATGCAATGCAATCCCTCCAATGAGTAGTGACAGGCTTTGAAGAAACGGGAAAGCAATCGATATAAAGAACGTAAAACCTCCGAATATGATTCTGATCGCCATACTGGTCAACTTTGAGCATTCGTGGTTTGTTCTGCTTACATAAGCACGCTCCAAGTTGTCGTAAACTACCATGCTGTAAATTTGGAAAGCAGTAACACAACTAATAACAACTTGCACATATATGAGACCTAATAATGGCTTTGACATGCGGTTGTGAAGGGTGGTTGAGAGTGCCGTAAGCAGGCCTCCATTTGACGGAAACTGCAATCATCATAAGTATATATTAAGTACATTATTAAAATTACATTTGCTATATAGTTTTTAATTAAAAAATAGAGTTTTGCTAACCTTGTTTCCAAATGACCAATATCCAACAATTGAAAAGGGGAAGAAACACATCGCAATGATGAGATATGATCCTAAAATTCCTTTCCACATGGACTTGGATGATGAGCGACTTGGGGTTGATGGCATTGTACCCTATAATTAATGATACATGAAAGAATAATTAATCTCCCGCACATATATATGATGAGGTTTATAGGACCATGCCTATCATGGTATAGTTGTTAAGGAAATTACCTGGATCTCTAACACAACATTATGGCCTTTAAAGACAACGGCAATGATCCCAAGTGCATTCAAGATACTTCGAACTTGACTAGCTTCTGACGTTACAACGTCTGACGGATCATAAACAACATCATTTTCCCTTCCGTTAGCTATGAAAACTACCCATAAGATCGTACAATACCCAACAGCCATAAGCCCATAATTGCTCCAAGAAACGAGACCAACGCTACAGAATGCAAGTTTGGCAAAAATAGGGACACCAGGATTGCTAAGCATACGAAAACCAAGAACCATTGTGTGGTTGTCAAGGGCTGTTTGGAGGAGCAATCTCCACACAAAAGTTGATAAAATAGTTTCATTGTTCGACCCCCTGTGATTATGAATAGCACGCATGTGCCTCCTGAAAGATACATCACCGGAAACAATGCAAATATTTTTCCATCATTTAAAAAGGAAAAATTATGTTAGCTTAAAGATGAACCTTTTCTATTTTGTTTTCTTAAACAAAGATATGATAAATTATATGCATACCGAAAGCGGCTATTGAAAGTTGAAGGTATCTGCTATAACGAGTATCAGGAACAGATTCGTGAAGACTCGCTAGCAATCCTATGGTGTAGAGCTGCCATATAAACACTAGTGATAAACAAAATATTCCCCAAAACCTATAAGCACAAAAAAATAACAATCAATATATGTTAATTATACGAATATATATAATATGTGTATTTGACGTAAACTGATCGAGTAAAAATGTACTTTATGACATTAATTACCATCCCATGCATGTATACAAAGGCGAGGGGAAGAGAGAGTGTTTGGATTCCGATTCCAGAGTTAAGCAAGTGGAAGGTGGCTGTCCACGCATTCCCTCGTCTGGATTGAGTGATGGGAAACCAGTCATCCGATGGTTGATTGTTTTTGTTCCGTTCTTTCCTCGAATCAGACTCCAAAGCCGTCGTGTTTTCGTTCTCTGGCATGCGGTTGCTTGTAATATCACCATCGTCATTTAGTACATGAATCCTATTATCTAAACCAGCGTCTCCTTGCTTACATTTATTCACCATTTCCCCCATATGTCCTTACAAATAATCACCTTAACTATGTATGTGTTTTTGGAGAGAAAAAGAGAGGATTTAATTTGATAGATGATGAAGAATAGATTCAGACAAATGAGACCTTTTATACAAGAGAAATGCTAGATCCACAAAAAAAATTCACACGCTGACGTGTCAGTCAGTAATTGGTGGATTTTACTATAGTTTCTCTCTATTCTTTATGATTAAACCAATCACTGCCTGACACGTCAGCCTGTGAATTTTTTTGTGGATTTCTTGTGTGGAGCATCCCTCTTTATACAATGGAGCAGTGGCACAAAAGAGCTAGTGCATGTGTACGTCACCATATTTGAAACACATGACACGTAGTAATACGTACAACCTTACGATTTATTTCAAAATTAAGATTCTTTTTCATTTTAATAAGAATTTAAGTCAACATGTAATCATGTATATTTATTTGCTTAAGGAGGTGATGCAGAAAATGGAACGTCGCCCATGACATAATTCATTACGTATTTAAATCGTTATTACTATAAGATTAATTGTATAATTAATTATTCACATTGAGTAAATTATAGAAGAATAAAAATGATACCTTTGTTACTTTGTACAAAAATAGAGTAAAATACTACTGAATTGTATAATTAACGAGGCAGGCAGAACCCGTGCTACGCACGGGCTAAAAATCTAATTGTTAATCGTGTATTCTTTCTGTATATTGGCGAGTGTATACTTAATTATTATTTAGTATGTTGTATGAAATATTTTAACTTTCTTGTATAAAAATTTAAAAGTGTTTAATGTTGTTTCGGTTTTGTGGTGTTTTATTTTATATATGAGCTTTTTGTTATTAAGTTGTGATGTCTTTGTTTCTTTTGGCCTATTACTTATTTGCATGATAAAAAAAAATGGCTTTGTTTCTTTTGGTCTATTACTTATCCCTACAATACTTGTCTATAAGATGGTTTTTGCATGGTAATATGAAGCACACGGGGTCTATCTAATTGGTTATAGTTTAATGTGCGTTAAATATTTTCTTTATTAAGTTTGTAAGTTAAAGTTTGTGTAATAATGTATATATATAATAATGCCACATAAACTGTTTAAAAATCGTTACAAACCTTTTTAGTTTCATCTCATTTTATGGTACAACTAATTTCATTGAAAATTAACATTAAAGTCTAACTAATATTACCCCGTAATAAATTTTATCAATAAACTCATTCTAAATAGCTAACTAATGAATATTAATTAACACACAATTGATAATTCCTAAAACCTTTGGACTCCACTATTGTGTCTTAAATTTAATTTTCTTTTTTTAATTTACAAATGGGTTTTAGCAAAAATTATATACTTTTTCTTTTATATTCATTATTCAAGTTGCATGCTTACATAAAGTAGTCATGCTAAAAAGTATCATTTAACCATTTAAATGTTGCTTTACATACATGTTCGTGCACATTTTCTTTAATCAATTCGCACATATGAGCTACATCAATTAAAAACACACATAAATTACTTGTATATGAAAATGCCTTAACATAATTTATATATCTATATATATTGTATTAGGTTAAATCATCAATTATTCTTGCAACCTTTTCAACTTCATCTCAATCCATAACCGATAATTGTATACTAATTACTAAGTATCATGTGATAAATTTCGGCAAGCCTTGCACTTCCATCTTGATGTTGTATATACTTCACATTAAATGCACCGGTTTTGTTTTCCGATAAAAGTTTAAACTTTTACTTATGTTTAAAACTCAACTTTTTTATTTGATATTATAATTTACAAACGGATTTAAGTCAAAATTATGTACTTTTCCTTTATATTCATTACTCAATGTGATATTTTTAACATTTCGTATTTTGCTATTATAGCAAACTCATTTAATTGGCGTAAATATTGGTTTCTCACTAATTATTCTAAATATGGAAAAAGAAAACACTTTGCGATGCACGAACCTTCTTCTTTTCAATAATAATTTAATTGCACACGATAAATTCATTTTAATATTTCTCAAAGAGCATTCTAAAGCAACTACTTACTAAACTGATCACGCTAAAAGTTATCATTTAACAATTTAAATGTTGCTTTACATACATGCTCGTGCATATTTTCTTGAATCACTTCGCACATGTGAGCTACATCAATAGAAAACGCACATAAATTACTTGTATATGAAAATGCATTATCATAATACATACATATATATATATATATATATATATATATATATATATATATATATATATATATATATATATATATATATATATATATATATATATATATATATATATATATATATATATATGGGTAAGGATCCAGTGAGAAGAAAACTTATAATGAGAAGGATGAGAAATAACTATAACTACAATTTGAGATGCGTCGACTTAAATTAGATGTATCTCTATTCATTTATATGCATCTTAATTAGTTTCAAAAGTAATTTTGAAGTGAAAACGATGCAAAGTAGTACTTGCAACAAATTTGACCTGCAGAGGACGAAAAATACATAGGATTTTCCTAACTTGCTAAAATGCCTCTAATATATGTATATGCATCTAATTTTTAGTTAGAAAATATATTAGGGTGCATCTAAAAGATTAGAGATGCATCTAATTCAAGTCGATGCATCTCTAATATGTGGTTATAGTTATTTCTCATCTTTCTCATTTTAAGAGTTCTTCTCATTTGATCCTAATTCATATATATATATATATATATATATATATATATATATATATATATATATATATATATGCTTATCTGTAACAGTCACCTAAATATGTAAGAAACAAATAAAATAGTTGGTATCCCAATGCATTAACATAATACATATATCTATATGTATGCGTATCTATAACAATCACCTAAATATGTAAGAAACAAATAAAATAGTTGGTATCCCAATCTTTGGTTCCATTTATCTGAGCATACATGATCTTGTGTGATTTCATGGTACCTGCGTATGATAACTAAATTAAGAAAAAAAGAAGACCAAGTTAATTACAAAGATCTAAAAGATGTATGAATTATCTCTAAAATGTTGCAAAAGAGAATTTACATACCGCTACCAACAATCAAAGATATAAAAGATGTGTGAATCATCTTCAAATTTACATACGAAATGTGTTTTTGGCCGGTTTATATAGGCATGAATTAGGTTAAATCATTAATTATTCTTGCAACATTTCGCAACTCTTGCACTTCATCTAACCGACTTTTAATTATATACTAAATGCCATGTGATCAATTCGGGCAACTCTTGCACTTTATCTCCTTTCATGATTTTATAGTTATTATGAGGCTGTATTGAATTTCGAGCATTAGCTATTTTGTACTCTATGCAACTACTATACGACTCTAACTTGTTTCTAACTATAAAAACTCTATCATCATAACTCCACATTAAATTTAAGGACCGAATCTTATATAGTATTATAGATTATTCACATTGAGTAAACCAACTTAACGACACAATTCTCCCATGTGCAACTTGTAAAACAAACGAAAAAAGAAATAAAGATTAAGGTCACGCATGACGTCGCTAATAAAAAAATTGTTTCTACACCAAAGTTGACCGATAATGCAATCGAAGATCAATATTAACACATACACAAAACGCATTACAAAACCTTTTATACTAAAAAAGGCTTTAAAAATGAGGATAGTCAATTATGGTTAGTCTCTTTGAATTCATGACGTTACGGGAACAAATGATAACTATGATACCGATTGAAAATTGCGTCTAACTCAACTGATCATGAATGTAGCATTTTCACACCTAACAATTTCTGGGTTCAATCCTTGAAACATTTATAACCATGACCATTGAGTAAGTCATGCATATCTAAAAAGACAACTGATTGCATACAGATTCGAGTTAACAGGTTATTAACCTTTAACTATAAAACCAATTTATTTTATTATTTTTTATTTTTATTTTATTTATTTATTTATTTTTAATGGCTTTGTAGGAATATGTACATGAGTGGCCACTACTACAAAAAAGGCCATAGAGCCCGGTTAAAAATGGTCATAGTGCCCGGTTTTGCATGAGGGCTCAAAAAGGGGGGGGGGGGGGGGGGGGGGACTCTATTAGGAATTGGCATAGAGCCCGGTTTGAGAAACGGGCTTTATGGTGTTTAATAGAGCCCGGTTTTTTTTGTTCAAAACCTTGCTCTATGTCATTAAAAAAACCATTTTTAATGAGAATAGAGCCCTGTTTTTTCCTTACAAAACATGGCTCTATTTTTTTTTTTTTTTTTTTTTTTTTTTTTTTTTTTTTTTTTTTTTTTTATACTTTTTCAGATTTTGTTAAATACCACCTGTTTACATTATTTCCATAGCAGAAACATCAACAAATAGCAGAAACATCAACAAACTAGCAGAAACATCAACAAAACATAAATGAAACAAAACCATAACCTTGATGGTCTATACCAAAACCAAAGGCATTAAGATCCAAGATCAGTTTTACAACAACCTAATACGGGTCCTATGAACTACAGAACATACTTAATACGACTAATTAAGCATCACAACAGTTTCACAATAAAGTGTTTTGTTGGGCCAAGGGAAAGGAGATATACAAAAAGGCATGAGTACATGCCAACCTTTCCTAAATACTACCATGATTGATGATCAGATGCCACACACCGAAATGCAAGAGCTCACGATGTCGTCCAGCTCCTTAGTAGTAAAAGGCTGCTTGTCATTCCAAGGCATCTATAAAAAAAATTCATAGGTGATATTAGTATGATGAAACAAATAAGACCAGCTTTGAAAGAAATTAAAGAAGTGCTCTGGTCGACAGCTTTGAAAAGAAAAAATCCTAAGGCTGGTCTATTGCTTTTCTACTACTTTTCTATATGGTCTATATGGTCCATTGCAATCTCGACAGTATGTATTACTTGTAAAAAGAGGCACTCCTTAGTATGTATATCAACCCATCTGACCAACTTTGAAAAAAATCCTCCTTAGTATGTAACTATTGATTTGGTGAATCACAAGCTCAATCTCGATCCATTGTTCTATCAACCCATCTGACCCTCAACCTATCTGACCATATAGCTAAGTCAAGAAACCATGTTTTGGCTGACATAGGGTCAAACTATAGAGTAGCTAATAAACTAAACCCATTCAAACTCACATAATAATGCAACTTTCTATCTATGTGAGAACTAACTGTACCAAGTATATACATATATGCAGTTATACACTAGGATTAGGTAACAACTTCATGCCAGAATGATACCAGTGAGGTTGTTTCACTATAATCAATTAATTGACTCAAAAAGAACCCATCTAAACTCATAGATATGCTCCAACATAGAATATTTAAAAGTACATAGCCCCGCATACACAGACTTACTTCAAACCAAACATGGCAAACAGTAGTCACACAAAAAACAATATATTCGCCTATAAGAATGCTTTTAAAAGTCACTTACTGTTTTGGGGAAAGAGTGTTGTTGATGGGTTACAAACTGATGCATCCACCTCATCGCATAGTAACCGCTCTCCCAATAGTGACATTGTTGGTTGCACTAGAAAAGTAGTAGACATTTGATAAGAATCAAAGAAAAGAAATTTCAAAAAATAAAAATAAATAAAGTAAAAATAAAAATTAATATAGAATGAGATGATTTACCTCAACGAGATTCCATTTCATATTACCAAGCGCCCTGAAAGAAATTAAAGAATGGTAGAGTTGTGTTAACCTTTATAGATATAAATGTGAATTATACGTTAATAAAAAAAACTTACTTCTGCACAACATTGGTGAATTCATAGCTCTCCTCATTCTTTCCTTCCATATCAGAATCCAAAATGAACCCAGTGTTTTGTTGAGGTACAATTATGAATAGACTCCAGTGTTTACTGATTATATGGACCTTTTAGTATAAATAATTTACTTAAGTCATAAAGCAATGAAATATAGTGTTGTAAATCATACCTTTCGACATATGGTGCAAGATAAAACAATTTATGTTGGCTTGGGTCCATTGCTTGCAATAAGTAGTTTTTAACAAGCAAACCCTCAAACCTGCATACAGAGTCTTGAATCGTGTACGGGTTCAGGAAACCACATTTGTTTGATTGCGTTTTAATCTGCTGCAAAATCTTATGTATGGACCTAGAAACATGACAATATATAAAATGTAAAATGACAAAATATTCCAACCCGTTAAATAAGATATGGTAAGCGCATATGTACTTACGTTGCAAACAAAGTTATAATGGAAGAATTAAGGCATCCATTTGTAAAAAGCAACATAAGATCCACAGGGGAAACTGAAATTTGAAAGGACTCTGATTGTCCAAAAACACGAGGCTCGACATCAACATGCATAGAACGAGTAGGATCTGGGCTACGCATCAAACGTTCATAGATACTTCTAACACACGCTCTTTTATGTATCTGACCACGATAGCTATTCATTCTCTTAATTAGCTCTTCTTTTTCCTTGCTAGCCTGCACAACAACAAGTACATTAATATCAGTTAGACCATGAATCAGACCCACGTTTCATATATATCAGTTAGACTTTTAAATCTAAACTTGAGACAACCAGTAATATATAAATCAGTCACACATACACTAAATGTAATATACAATATGTCGTAATTTGATTGAGCATAAATATGAACACCACTATAAACAAAAAAACAAAATCTATAGCACAAGACCAACCTGCAGGTGCATTCTTAGCACTTATCACTATCCCAATACCAACCGGACCCATGAACCTTAAAAGCCAAAACAACCCATTCTGGAAATACAACAGGGAACATACAACTGCAAACAAGGTTTCAACCACAGAAGCAAACCCCCGTGACAGTCTTAGAGCTTACCCACTGACCCAAACACCTATGTAACTGCAGACCTAATGTCCCAAACACCCATGTAATAGCAGACCCACTATCCCAAACACCGATATAAATACAGACCCACTGAACCAAAGCCATATGGTCGTAAAACATTTGCCATTCCGTACAGGTAGAGTATGCAAATACTAGTAACACTTAACTGCCTTCACATATTCTACACTTAACTGGAATCAACCAAGTACAAGATCTTGTGTAAAAACCAAGACTCAACCAGAACATGCGAAACAACTTTTCCTTTGCATTAAGCAAAATAGAAAACTTTTTTACTGGTTGTAAACAGGAATTTTTCCAACTAGTCTATTAAGCTAAACAGAAACATCCCCTTAGACTCAACCAGAACATGCGAAGCAAACACACACATGAATATACATACCGAATTGAGTAGACGTGCACCCTTGGTCGCACTCTTGGTCGGTGCAGCTGCTGCTATATGGTTGGATGGTCCTTCTTGTCTAGACAGAGTGGATGAAGTTTGTTTTCGGGTGGTAGATTCTTTATTTGCTGCCAAAATTTGCTCGGTTGCAGCTTGGGTGGAGGTATTTGCTGCCATAATTTGCTTGGTTCCATTTTGGGTGGAGGTATTTTCTGCCACAACTTTCTTGTCCCCTGTTTGGTTGGAGGCCTGATAACAAAGTACAATTATTATAGTGACAACATATAACTACAATATTATAAGAAGTGAATCTTGTGTAGATCAATTTACCTTTTTGAGTTCAATATACTTCTTGGGCCATTGAATAAAACTAAGCACGGTTTGTCCTAATGTACTAAACTCTTCGGTTTCGACTGGAAGAATGTAGTCCTTGTACTTAGCTTCAACATTGTCTACATGCACCTTCGCATGCCCCTGTAGCACTGACTTTCCATGTACTTGCTTAGCCGGATACACCATCCCTATAGCAACAAGAACCTTCTTGGTCCCGTAGGGGAGAAACAACTGGCATTTGCTAGCCTCCTATAAAACATATATTATCAGAAAATATATAATACACTTATAATGCAAAAAAATTAACAAGCAATTGAGTACATGCTTTATGATAGCTCTAAATCTAAATAAAAACATGAATATCATTCAAAATGTCAGTTGTACTAACTAACTTAAATTTTAACCAGCATGTGCAAATTATTTTGCAAACAAGATCAATAGACTACTATGTTTAAATCTATTTTAACATCTATGTTGCAAACAAGATCAGTAGCATATTTGATAAACAAGATCAGTAGCAAACAAGATCCGTAGAACATGTGCAAATAAGCATACAAGATCAGTAGCAAACAAGATCCGTTAATGTGTTGTGTGCTTATGTAGTTATGTTAATGTGTTGTGCACTTTTTTTAGTCTTACTTATTGGCCAATTGCCACACAAGTTCACAACAGTGAAGTACTAATATTTATCTTAAACATACAATATTACAATCAGTTCAGTCTTCCAAAATAAGAATAAAGTTGATCATTGACTTTATGTGTTAAAACTTGATAAAGTTTTAGTGTTTAAATCAGTTTTAACATCTATAGACTTCTATGTGCAAATTACTTGCTAACAAGTTTATCAAATACGGAATCTATGTTCAGGGGTGTTTGGGATTGCATATTAAAACTGTTTAGAGTAGTGAAAAACGTAAGTACATGTACCTGTATATTGTCCAATACATCAAAGTTTGATGCCGAGTCACAACTACTTTTCCTCATTGGCGGGCTCTCGGGGTTTTCATTCTCTTGCCTAGACTTCATCTCTTTTATTGCTCTTGCAAGATCCTTATCATACTCGGCCTTCAATTCTACACGTGCTTCTGCTATTTTTTCCTTTACAATCGCCATTATTTCTTGTCTTTCGCGATACTTTCTCTTCTTTGAAACATACCCCTCTATCCCCCGTTTAAAGCCCACAAGGTGTCCTACCCCCTAGTACGACCACCGTGCTCCGGTCCTACCACCATAATTAATGGATCTACACCATCTTCAACTTATGAACTGTTAGACAATTGTGTGTGTGCCTCAATCTGTAATTTATGCAAGTAATTCAATAATCAGAAACTATTAATATGCGTGATGTGTTGATCGAATACTGATTATGCAAGTAATAAGTTATTATTTCAGGTCCGAATAATCACTTTCAAAAAGCACATTCAAATACTTGTTTCTTCAGCCAATTACAATTACAACCTGGACGTTAATTACTACATTTTATATTCCAGCATCCATTATACAAAACCTATATCCTTGCATTTCTATTTTTATTTCTCATTGTTATCAAACTTATAGTCTGCATATTGCACTATTATGTTAAAAAAAACTTTGCATTTAATAGTATAATCTTTTTATATTAGCACCTAAGGAAATGGGATATGGGTAGCTAGCAATGCCTTACCAATTGGTCCGCAATAACTTGCATTTCAGGCGATAACATCAATCCTTTTACTTTATCGTGTACTCTCCTTGCCAAACAATAATGTCTCCCACGACGATCAGGTAACTTATGGACGAGTGTGCAAAGCTCTTCAGAAGCTCTCTCTTTTTCCCATTTAGGTATATTTCCACGATATCCTTTTGGGCCCACCCGTGGAGGATTTTTCTTGAGTTTAGCCCATTTCCTCCCTTTTTCATGTTTCGCCTTGACATAGGAATAATAGAGAATTAGAAACATTGCAGCATTATACAATATATAAAAATACATTTTAAAGTAAGTCATACCATTTTATCAGGGGTACTTTCCATCTTCACAAACTCTTCCCATGTACCGGGTTCAATAAATGTCCACTTATCACAAGGACTTATTTCCTTATACATGTAATCTGTACGAAGATGCTTCTTGAAACTTTTCCAAGAATGGTTGCACTGTTTGAGCACTTGTTTTTTGCAGCCATCATCCTTAAGCCTACAATGCTCCTACAATGTAAAAATGAAGCTCATAAGACGTTAATAAACATAGTAATTAAGTGACATCCTAACTAATGGTGTTAAGATAATATACCTTGATTTTCAACCATAACTGATCTTTATCAGTTTTTTTCACTTTCCTCCAATCATCTTTGAGGATAGAGATCTTTGCCCTAGTTACAGCTCCTACGTAAAGCCCAAAAGGAGACTGGTCATCTCCAATAGCAAGGCCATACTCATTGAAAGTAACACCATTTAATTGTTTCCTATTCTTCTTATTTATGGTGTAGATTCCTCTCTTTTTCCTTGGAGGTTGTGGTTCGGGTTGCTCATTCATATCTTGCTCATTCATATCATGCTCAACCATATGTTGCTCATCCATATGCTCATCCATATGCTCATCCATATGCTCTTCCATATGCTCTTCCATATCAGCCTAACATTAAGACATAAGCACAAGCATAAACACCCATTTGTGACAGCAAATAGCACAACGAAACACACCATTTGTGACAGAAAAAGAAGGTCCTAAAATGTCTATTTTGGACAGCGAAGAGCAGGTTCAAATGCCCAATTTCTGACAGCAAAAAAGTCTTAGCAAACACCCCATTTATTACAGCAAAATGAGCAACTAATAATTACCGAACACAAAAAGAAAACTTTGTAAGTTAAAAAAAAGTGTACAACAACTTGGGTAGCAGTCAGTGTTGTAAAAATCGGCCATGGCGGCCGATATGGCGGCGCCACGGCGCTTGGCGGTGGTCCACCGCCACGATATTTCCCATATCGGTCTAACTTGGCGTTTTGGTCAAAATCGGTCAAAATCGGAGCTTGGCGGTCAAAATCGGTCAAAAATCGGCCTTGGCGGCGGTCGGTCAACGCCGGTCAACGCCAGATCTGGGTTTTTTTTTTTTCAGATTCACGCCGGTCAACGCCGTTTAACTTCAGATCTAGGGTTTTTTTTTTTTCATATTTACTTCAGATCTAGCCTAGATCTAGGGTTTTTTTTTCATATTCCTTTATAATTTATGTTGTATTTCAAAAATATACATAAATTTCTTTATAATTTATGGTCTCCGATATATCACTGATATATCGCCGCCATATCGGTCTTGGCGCTTGGCGGTGGTCGACCGCCGAGCGATATTTACAACACTGGTAGCAGTAGGCTTTGCAAACAAAAAAATATCAGACACAACAGTCTATAGCAGTAAACGTATTGAAATAAGATTTATTAATGGCCTTTTGTTCAAAAATTAAAGATTTGTTAACATGTCATTATATCTTATCGAGTTTATCGGGTTAACCCGATAACCCGATAAGAAAATAACTAAGACCCTAACCCGACCCTATTAGCCCAATGTGTCTGGTACAGTGGCAATTCAATGTGGTAGCTACTATTTGGTACTTAAAAATTCATCATATATTGATTGATTCAGTATGTTTCCAACAACATGGGACATTTATATTGATTCAGCATGTTTCCAACAATATTGATACTTCAAGTTCCCTTGATATGAAGTAAGGTAGCAACAACAGTTATATCATAATAATAATAAGTTTAGTGTTTTTTTTTACTATCTAGTATGGATAGACGTTGGAAGGGAAAAAAAAAAGGCTTTTTACTATCTAGTCGGGTCGACCCATTTGACACCCCTAGCTGCAATCATAACAAAGAAAAAAACCAAACGTTGAACTTAATGAAGACCAATAATAAGCCTTTTGACACTCCCAAAGTATTTAACTTAATAATGGATAGATAATCACATGTGTTTAACTTAAAGAAGACCAGTTATAGGCCTTTGGACAATAGCCGCAAAGATTTTCAGTTTCGACATACCAACATGCATAAAATTGGTAACATCTATTTTTGTTAAAATAGCATATACTCTGCATTTGCATTTGACATACTAAATATTATAACAAAGAGCAACTTAAGACACCCAATTTGTGACAGCAAAAATACCCCATTTACTACAACAAATAGCACAACAAAACACACCATTTACGACATCAAAACACAACTAATTATATTGTTTTCATATGAAAATAAAGATTTGTTTTGGTGTCACATTATTTAATTTCCATACATAGCTTAAAAATACAATAAAGTTAAACAATTTCATTCAAAATCAAGACCTTATTAACTAACAAATTAACAGACATAAGTAATTCCAGAATCAAAATTAACAACATTAATGAGATACTATAAAGATTAATTGAAGAACAATATGAACTTTAGCAAATTGGTACCTCCTAATTCGAATAAGTCTGTTGGTGGCTTGGATCTGTGATGAAGGTGGCCTGTGACGCCAATGGTGTGCGACGGTGGTGGTGTGCGAAAGTGGTTAAGTGGTATTGGTTAAGTGGTGTGTGCTGAAGGTTGTGAAAGTGAAGGGGGAAAAGATATTAGGGTTTGTGTGTAATGAAATTTGGGGAGGGAAATGACGCGCCCTTTTGATTTTAGATTTAGGCTAAAATTTTGAGAACCGCCTAAGTTTTTTTTTTTTTTTTTTTTTTTTTTTTTTTTTTTTTTTTTTTTTTTTTTTTTTAAGATTTTAGGCTAAAATTATTTGATTAAAAGAAAAAACATAAAAGAAAATGATTTTTTTTTTTTTTTTTTTTTTTTTTTTTTTAAGAAAAGAAAAATGTTCAAAGTTGTTTTTTTTTTCTTTTTTTTTTTTTTTTTTTTTTTTTTTTTTTTTTACAATCTAAAATTAAAATCTATTAAAATTTATACAAAAACATGTCTAAATAAACTAGATAAGCTACGTGCCTGCAAAACAAAACAAATTTATTAGTATGTAAATTTATAGTGAAATATAAAATTACGTTTTATTTCATAATAAAAAGATATTTTATTTACCTTAATCAAGTGCGGGTCTTCAACAAAGAATACCTTCATCGTGGTCGGATCTTAAGTAAGTGGTATCATCAATAACGTCATTTGAAGATGAAGCACTGATAGAAAACGGAGGTAGCTCATCAAACTGGTCATATTCATCCTCGTCGACAACATTCTCAACACCAACTATACGTCGTTTACCATGTAGAACGATGTGCCATCTAGAATCATTCGGGTCCTCAACAAAGAATATTTGATTCGCTTGTTTTGCTAGGATAAACGGTTCGGATACATAGCCATTTGTGGAAAGATTGACACTTGTAAAACCGTAATCGTCAACTCTAACACCTCCTACGTTATTGACCCACTTACACTTTAACATAGGTATAGTGAACGAAAGATAATCCAATTCCCAGATTTCTTGAATGACACCATAATGCGATTTTTTGGCAATTACTGACCTTGCTTCATGATCATCCATTGAGAAATCAGGCGTAGCGGCTATTACCATCACTCCGCTGTTCTGCAATGTACACTTTTCATCTTGTTGCTTAGTGTAAAATGTATACCCATTGATGTCATAGCCTTGATATCTTGTCACAAATCGCGGACCGAACCCCAACCGTTCCACCGTCCTATCTACATTTTGTAGCATGTTACTTCTCACCTTATTTTTCAACCAATCCGGAAATGTTCTATAATGCTCGGTAGCCAACCATGCTTGTGTCTTATTACGATATTTTGCTATTAACATTCTTTTGTGTTCATGGATGTGCGGAGCAACACAAGTCATGTGTTCTAAAATGGTAAAATGTGCCCGATATAAATCATCTTGATTCGGCGCTTCCAAATTCCTCCCAATAGTCCCAACCCCTTGAAGTCTACCCTCATGGCGAGATTGTGGGATGCCAATATTGGGAACATCTTTCATATAGTCTGTACAAAACTCAATTACCTCCTCGGTAGCATATCCTTGAATAATACTCGCCTCTGGTCGATATCAGTTCCTAACATATCCTTTTAAGAAACCCATGTATCTCTCAAATGGATACATATACCGTAAAAACACAGGACCACAAGCCTTTATTTCTCCTACAATATGAGATACCAAATGAACCATGACATCGAAAAAGGAAGGTGGAAAATACATCTCAAGTTGGCAAAGGGTGAGGATAATATCACTCTGCCATTCATCTAACACTTCCGGATCGATCACTTTTGAATGAATCAGGTTGAAAAATAGGCAAAGCTTTGTGATCGTGTGTCGAATGCGGTTTGGCAATATTCCACGAATTGCAATTGGGATAAGTTGTGTAATTAAAATATGACAATCGTGCGACTTCATACCAAGCAATTTCAAGTCATTCATCGACACCAACTTCTTAACATTTGAAGAATATCCGGATGGAACCTTAACACCATGTAAGCATTGACAAAATTTGGTTTTCTCGGCCTTTGACATGGTATAACAAGCTGCCGGGAGATACATATGACTTCCTTCTTTTTCAACTGGGGCAAGCTCTTGTCTTATTCCCATTTCAACCATATCCTTTCGAACATTAACCCCGTCTTTTGTTTTTCCTGGAATATTTAACAATAATCCTATTAAACTGTCACAAACATTTTTCTCGATGTGCATAACATCAAGACAATGTCGGACTTGCAAATGCTTCCAGTATGGCAAATCAAAAAAGATAGATTTTTTTTCCATATGTTGGTTGGAGTGGTTCTCTTTCGTTTTCCAAACACATTGTTTACTTCTTGAACTCGGGATAATACAACTTCTCCATCCAATGGTTGTCGTAAGACTCCTGGCTCAGGGTTGCCGTCAAACAACTTTTTTTGTCTACGGTATGGGTGATCCTTTTGAAGAGATCTTCGATGTCCCATATATACCATCTTCTTACAATTTGGCAACCACCTTGAGTGGGTATCATCTTCACAAACAGGACACGCCTTATATCCGTTTGTACCGTATCCAGACAAGTTACCGTATGCAGGAAAATCACTTATGGTACAAAAAATCATGGCCTGCAATTGAAAATTTTCCTTCATGTGCGCATCATACACTTCAACGCCTGTACCCCACAGTTCTCTCATGTCATCAATTAATGGTTCCAAATACACATTGATGTTGTTTCCTGGTTGTTTTGGACCTTGAATTAACAATGACATCATGATGTACTTTCGTTTCATGCATAACCAAGGTGGAAGATTGTAGACGGATAAAAGAACTGGCCAAGTGCTGTGACGACTACTCATGTTTCCAAAAGGGTTTATTCCGTCTGAGCTAAGTCCAAACCGTATATTCCTAATCTCATCACCAAACCGTATATCTCTAACCTCATCTCCAACCCGTACATTTCTAATCTCAATATTATCAATATTTCTCCACTGAGGTGAATCAGCCACATGTCTTATTTTTCCATCTTTTTTACGCTCTTCGGCATGCCAACGGAACAACTTTGCATCTTTTGGATTAGCAAATAATCGTTTCAGCCTAGGTATAATGGGCAAATACCATAATACTTTAGCTGGGGGGCCATTCTTCGTCACATCACTATTAATTTCTTTTTCAGTTTTTTCCTTATACCTTGATGAATTACAGACATGACATTTATGCAAGTCTTTTTTTTCCTTTGTATACAATACACAATCATTGGGACATGCGTGTATTCTTTTGATTTGCAATCCCATTGGACAAATCAGTTTTTTTGCTTTGTATACAGAAACAGGCAACTCATTATCTTCAGGGAGCAATTCATGCACTGCCTCTAACAAATCTGTAAAACCTTTATCACTCCAACCATTAGCTGCCTTTACGTTAAACAATCTCAACACTGCACTTAGTCTAGTGTGTTTTTTACACCCATCATATAATGGCTTTTCTGCATGGACAAACAATTCTTGAAATTTGGCATGATTATTGTCATCTATATCACCCTCCAAATCATGTAACATGTCATCTAAGTTATCATGACCACTGTCGTACGAATCATCATCACCATCATCCTCGCTATGATCAGAATCAACCGTGTCACGCTCTTGTAATAATTCACCATGCCATGACCAACAAGTATACCGTTCCGTAAACCCAGTTGATATCAGGTGTCCTTTTATTTTATCAGAGTCAGTATAAAATTGTAGATGGTTACAATCTTTACACGGACAAGATATTCTTAATTTTCCTTTCCTTTCCCGATCATCCTCGGCAACTCTAATAAACTCAGACAGCCTAGTCAAATATTCCTCTGAATTTCGATCTATCTTGTACATCCATCTACTTCGATCCATCTAGAATTTCGATCTATCTAGTACATTCCCTCAAATCCCCAAATATGTGCATAAAACACAAATTTTTAGAAGTAAGAGAAATTATACCGACTTTTCTTTAAATACTCAATATGTTAATAACATTTGCATCTTAAAGGGATCAATTATTTAGAAGGCAATCCTAAAATGGGGGCAATCCAAAATTAATCTCTATTAGATTAATATCGGCTAAATATTTTACTAAGAGAGAATAATTTATACCTTGTTTGTACTAAATGAATGCCATAACAACGCTATTAGTGGTTCGAAAATTCATAGAAATACACCTTACTTGCACGGGTCAATCAAGCTAGTAGCATGTTTCGCGTGCCAAATTATTTCCGAAAACGGTCCTACAAATACAAATAAGTTACAAGTTAACAAAACAAATTAAGATTCATATATCTAAAGATGCAAATCTAATTCATTACTTTTGTTAGATTATGTCATATGGTTTTGTTTAGTTGCATAAAATGCAAAAAGAACACCACATACAAATGAAATGAATAATTTTGTTCGTAGAACATGTAAAAAATAATTGTTTTCACATTTGGTTAGTTTTCCCAAAACAGAATTAATGCCAATAAATTGTAGTACTCGTAATTGATTTGGCAACTTGCCATACTCTATCCCAGTTACAAATATGGTCCATATATGATCGATCATCATATATCAATTTATTTTCGTTATCACCATAAACACATACATACTGATGCAATTATATGTAGTAGCAACACAGTTGTAAAAATGAGAAGCCTAAACACATACATACTACTGATGCAATTAGTTAAAGATTTGCTTAACTTTAAAATTGAATATGTGTATGTTTAAAAATAAGCTAGAGTAGTATATAACAACAATTAAGTATAAGAAGTTACCTCTAATTATGATTTGAGATTGAACAAAATTTGATCATTTAATGCTTATGGAGACAACTAATTAAGATTTGATCATTTAAAGCTTATATATGAAAAGGTTTTGAAAAAAAGGTAATAAATTTGCTTCATTCGATTTTTACCCGTTCACTATGCTATTTTTGTTGTGAGCCGTTGGTGGCACTATAATAGAGCCCGGTTTCGTGGAAGAAAAAGGGGCTCTAATAGTTTCAATCATAGAGCCCGGTTTTGTTATAGAGAACATGGCTCTATAACAAAGAATAGAGCCCGGTTTGTAAGCAAAAAACGCGGCTCAAAATTTTTTTGGCATAGAGCCCGGTTTTGTCAGAAAAAACATGGCTTTATACCTTTTTTCATAACCCGGAATCCCTTTAGAGCCCGTTTTTCATAAAAACCGGGCTCTATTAAGGGGGCTCTATTTCCTTTTTTGTAGTAGCGGGCTTCGGTAAAATTTTGTCCGTTGAACTACCACGATACGCTACACTATATTCTTAATTGCTAACATTCTTTGGTAAACAAATCTATGTAATGCATTTTTTGCATCTTTGATTTTCTATTTACAGCATATGCGGCACATCCTCACTTTCTCTCGTTAATTAAAAAACTTATCATCACGACATCATTACCATTATTTTCTTTCTTCCATCAATCATTAAAGATTTTGCATAAAATATATCTCAATAAACAATTTTATGCAAAAAGTAAAGTATTAGTAGCAACAAATACTTTTTAATCCAAAAGGCTTCTGCATATTTATTTGTTTAAGGACGTGCTGTGGAAGATTTTATTTATTTATTTATAAATTTTTAACGGCTATTATATTAAGAGTAAATTACATAGATGGTCCTTGTGGTTTGTCCAAAGTTTCACCTATAGTCCTTAAAACTTTAAAGTTGCATGGTACGTCCCTATCTCTGAAATAAATAACACTCGTGGTCCCTCCACTTAACTGATGTTAAGTGGCTTCCGTTATCTTTTACATGTAAGCCCTTATGGTTAACGATCGTTTGCATCGTTTATCCTTTATAAAAACGGTCTTTTATAATTTACTTTTTTTTTTAAAACTTTAGGTACGCTTTCGCATGTTTTTATCCGTTTTTGTCAATTTTTATAGGTTTTCATCCGATTTTATCTGTTTTCGTCCGTTTTTATCCATTTTTGTTCGTCAACCACCATCACCACCACTAATTAAAAAAAAAATAAAATAAAAAAAAAATAATTATCGTTTTTTTTTAAAATTTTTTTTCCATAATCTTTTTTCTATTACTTTTTTTTTTCGATTTTTTTTCTAAAACTTTTTTTTAGAAAAAATGTTTTCGTAAAAAAATTTTAGAAAAAAAAAATTGAAAAAAAATTTTGAAAAAAAAAGTTTCCAATAAAAAAATTCGAAATTTTCTTTTGTAAAGATTTTTTTTTTTCAAATATTTTAAGATTTTTCTTTTCGATAATTATTTTTTAAGATTTTTTGTTCGAAATTTGTTTGGATACTTATTTTTCAATTTTTTTTTGCTATTTTTTTCTATTTTTTTTCTAAATTTTTTTACGATTTTTTTTTTCAAAAATATTTTTAGTAAAAAAAGTTTCTAAAAAAAAATCTAAAATAAAAAAAAAATCTGAAAAAAATTTCAAAAATAAAAAAATAAAAATCGATAATTATTTTTGGATTATTTTTTAATTTGTTTTTTGATTTTTTTTTTGGTGGTGGTGGTGGCTTACGGATAAAAATAGACGAAAACGGATAAAACCAGATTAAAACCTATAAAAACGGATAAAACATGTGAAAACGTACCTAAAGTCGAAAAACATTAAATTATAAACGACCGTTATTATAAAGGATGAACGATTCAAACGATCATTAACCATAAGGGCCAACATGTAAAAGATAACGGACGCCACTTAACACCAGTCATGTGGAGGGATCACGAGTGTTATTTATTACAAAGATAAGGACGTGCCATGCAACTTTAAAGTTTTAGGGACTATACGAGGGCTAATTCTAAAAAAAACACTATCTTACCAAAAATGTTACTTTTCCATAACGAAAAAATAAAAAAAATCATTTTTTGCACACTAATCTTGACACTTTTGCCTTTCTTTAAGTATTATGACCATTTTACCTTTTCAAATTACATAAATGGTCCATATGGGTTTGCGAAAATTGCATCCACCGTCCCTAGGCTAAATTACATGAATAGTCCCTGTCGTTTGAAGAAAATTGTGTCCGCCGTCCCTATTTATTTTCAATTTTTTTCTCATTTTTATTTTTGAAATTCTTTTTTGTTTCAAATTCTTTTTTTAGAAAACTTTTTTTTCATGACATGTGAAAAAAAATTGTTTTGTTTTTTTGTTTTTGTTTTTATTTATTTATTTTTTATTATTTTTTATTATTTTTGTTTTTGTTATCTTTTTGTAATAGTTTCTAATAAAAAAAAAATTCGATAAAAAAATTCACTTGTGACAAAAAAAAAAAAAAAAAAAAAAAAAAAAAAATCAAAAGTGAATAAAAAACAGGTGAAACGAATAAAATAGACAAAAACGTATAAAAATGTAGATTAAAATCGCTTAAGTTTTGTAGTAAACAATCGTTGTTTTGCAACTTAGGTTAAAATCTCACGAGTTCTGATGCAAAACATCATTTTGGACAACTTTCGTGTTTTATACTTTTGCTGATTCGGATAAGAAAGGGGTCAAACTCGTGATTTAAAATCGATACATAAGTATTTTTATCAAATATCAAATTTTCATACGTTTTTATACATTTTCACTTGTCACGAAAAAAGATTTTCTAAAAAAAAATCAGAAAAAAAAATTAAAAAAAAAAAAGAATTTCGAAAATTATTTTCAGAAAAATAAAGAAATTCGATAAAAATATTTCGGAAAAAAATATGGACGGTGGACGCAATTTTTTCCAAATGACAGGGACCATTTATGTAATTTAGCCTAAAGACGGTGGATGCAATTTTCAAAATTTCAAGGGTAAAATGTTTATCACATTTTTTTTTAATCTTTATTACTCACATGAAGACAAAAATATCAAGATTAGTGTCCAAAAAAGTTTATTTATTTATTTATTTATTTTTGGTACGCGGAAGTCACATTTTTTGCAAGTATAGTGATTTTTTAGAGAATTAACCCAAATTACTAAAGCAAAGGTGAAATAGCATTACATGGATTTTTATACTACTCAATCCAGCTAAGAAAAGAATTTTACATCTACTCAAAATCCGTTGTATGAGACTACCTTCACCTCACTGAAGAGAAGGTCTTTGTTCAACGTGACGGGGAAGATGGAGCTTCACCTTATTGCATACGTACTGTAATATAATTTATAGCTGTTATTTGTTTAGTAATTGGTAAGAAGATACCCTTAAACAAAAATAGAGTAAATTAATTATATTTGCCGAAACTCACTATTATTAGATACGATTTTAGTTCGCATTGCTTTTAGTTAGTATACTTTCCCTTTAAAAAATGTCTACATTAGTAAATTGCAGAAATTGTCCCTGTGGTTTAACGAAATTGCAGATATCGTCCCTAGAATTTCATAAGTACAGGCGGCCTCCCTAGAATGAAACCTTTTGATCAATTTGGTCCCTCGCACTAACGATGATTAGTGTCATTCAGTTAGTTGAAAGAATAACAAGGGCATTTTTTTCCTTTTGCATTGTGGTCCATTTTTTGTTTTATACCTGTGTATATATTAATCAAAGGGTTATTCCTTTTTCCCCAAATCTTAAAACATACAAAACCCTAATTTGTTAAATCCATCAAATTAATGGATGTGGCGAGCTGCTTTTGTGGTAATCATGCTGTTGTTCGCCCTTCATGGACTGTTACAAACCCTGGTCGTAGGTTTTGGTCTTGTCCATAAATTGTAAGATATTTTTCTTGGTTAACATTTTCCATTTTGTGATGTTGTTACTTATGGTATTTTGTTAATTCTTCCTTTTAGGGTACGAATTGTGGTTTTTTCTTATGGTTGGATCCTCCTATGTGTGCTCGGTCAAGGAGTATCATCCCTGGATTGCTAAGATCAAGAAATGCACTACAAGTGTCTTTGAACTCAATGGAAATTGCAAACCGTCGACTCAAGATTATGTTGTTTTGTTGTCTGTTATTGTTGGTTGTTAAGTTCTACATGTAGTAATCTTGTTTGGGTTGTATTATGTTCTACTCATATTTAATTGGACTAGTAGTTGGCCTCATTAGTTTGTAATGGTCAACAAATTTTGGATATGTTTTTAGTGATGTTCAGTTTAATGAAATTCTAGATTTTATGGTATTACTGAGTCAAAGAAGTTTTGTTATGCATAAGACATGAACAAAAACTTAACAGTTAAAACATAATCATATGACACTAATAAAGCATAAAACATAGTGTACATAATAGAGTCATACCATAGCTTAAAACAAGTCTTACAATACAGTCTTAAACCTTAGAAGTACTAACCAACACATTGACTGAAAATAGAAATTGTCTTAAAAGTTGAAACAGCCACAAACAATACTAAAAATAGAAATTGTATTAAAGTTAAAACAGCCACAAACATCACATTGACTGAACTACTTTGTTGGTGTCAATCTTGAGGCAGTTTTCTTTGTCCTCCTTGTTGGAGTCACATGTCCAGCAGCCACATTTGTTGTTCCAGCTTGAGTTCCATCCCGAGTTCCAGCTTGACTTGCACTCTGACTTGTAGAAACATTTCTTGTCCCAGATGCACTTGCAGTTCCAGCTTTACTTCTTGTTGGTTTTTTTGAAGTTGCAGCTTCAACTTTACTTGTTCTTGGTCTTTTTTGAAGTACCACCATTTTCTGGATAGCTTCTCTTGTTGTGACCTGTACCCTTACAAATACCACAAGTGACTATTTTGCCTTGTCTTGTCAGTTTTCCACCTTTCACCATGTTAATCTCACCTGCACTCCTTTTCCTTTTCTTTTGTGGCCTACCAATTTGAGGCACTTGCTTAGGTGGAAGCAGTGTAGTTAGACAATCAAACTTCTCCCAAAAATGTGGACTATGCACTGGGTTAACTTTAAAGGAATAGACTTCCTTCCATGTCTCAAGGGTGTATGACTTGTGAACCCAGCTTTATGGCAACCCAACATCCATGTCATTGTCAGCCATATCATGAATACAAGCAACCACATGCCTGCATGGGATTCCAGATACTTCCCACTTCCTACAACTGTATTTCCTTGCATTCAAGTTAACAACACACTGCTCACCCCATGGACCCTTCACTTGATACAAATCTGCCCCATTCCAATCCACTTTATAGTTTGCTGAAGCTTCTTTGGTGAAATTAAAAAGTTTTGTTGCTGCTGGAGTTAAAGGCCCCTCACACTTTTCAATAACCTTCTAGACAATAACTATCATCTTCATGAGGTATTCCCTAACATATTCTAGTGCAGAAATAATTGGACTATCCCTAGCATCCAACAATTGTCTATTGAATACTTCACAGACATTATTGATTAAGAGATCACAATTTGCCCTCCCTGTGACATATATGATGTATATGAATATTAAATACAAGTATACAACAAGAAAAACATAAATATTAAATACAAGCCAATATATACCTGAGAAGTGGGATCTGCTCCAGTGCTCAGGTGCAATTTTCTTTAACCATGCATAGGCCTTCTTGTTGTATGCTTTCAGTTCATCCATGTGTTTGTTAAACTCAACAACTGTTAAAGCCTTAGCACACTTCCATAGCATTTCCTTGTATTCATTACCTTTCCAAGTGAGGTTCATATTCTCATAAATATGTCTCACACAAAATCTATGCTCAGCTGAAGGAAAAAGATTTGCAATTGCTGGTAACAACTGTAACAATTCGCATTTTCAGATTAATTACTATTCCCGGAAAATTTCACTATTCATTTTTACTATTCATTTTTACTATTCACTCCCGAAATTTTTATTTCATATTCTTGTAAGTTAAACTATTTTAATGATAATCCGAGAATTTGACACTCGTCGGATCATTTCTGCAAAAATCACGAAACCGTGTCCGAGATTTACTTTTAGGTTTAAATGTCATTCCAGCATCCCGATATGTCCATAAAACATTATAAACAATAGAAATATGATTTTCTCTCATTTTAGGACAATTCCAAAAGTTTTGGAATTTTACGTTTTCCAGTTCAGCGTTTTACGCGAATTACGCGTTTTAGACCCGTGTTTCCAGTTTTTAGCAGGGTTTTAGCACCCAATAGAACCTACCACTCATTTTATATTTTATTATGGAGTATATTAATAAGTTCTAACATATTTATAAGTTTCATATTTTTAGGATACCCGATTTTAAGTTTCAGGACTTAACGACTCACCGTTAGCAATTACCGGGACCAAAACTCACTCCGTAACTTAGATAAGACCATGACTACTCATCTAGTCACCCTAGATCAGCCTTGGCCGAATTATAGGGGGGGGGGGGGGGATTCACCTAATATGTGTCTTGATCTCATGCCTTAAGCTCTAAGATGTTAACAAGTGTCTAAACTTCCATGCTAAGCTTCCTAATCCTAAACTTGGTCTCCAAGGGTAGTAAGTTTCCTTGTTACCTTCCTAACCTCCTCATCTTCCTATAAATAGCAAGCTCATTCCTTCCTTTCATCTCCATAAAAACGCCACACCTATAATCCCTAGCACCATGATCCTTTTATCTTCAAACTACAAGTTACACTACAAAGTTCAAGGTCTTAGTATTCTCTACCTAGTTCTTAAGTTTATTTGGTGATTCCATGGATGAATTAGGAGCTACACAAGGTTACTAGGGCTGAAGTTAAATGGTTTTCACAAGGTCTATATCAAGGCTAGCAAGGGTTTCAAGAGTTGTGGTGAAGGGTTTGCAAGCATAGGTTTAGTGTCCTAGTTTCATACTTGACTTCCTTTCTTTAGAAAGCCAAAAGTTGTAAGAAACCCTATTACACTTTCTTGCTCAATATCATTTTCATGCTTATTATGTTTCTTTCATACTATATATTGTCTTGTTATTATGTTCATGATATATAAAAATTGGTAAAACAAGTTATGGTATATATATGTTAACTTATGATATTTAAACAAGTAAACTAGTAACTTTCTTGGAGAACCACGACCAAAATAGTACAACTATGATATTGGACACTTACTTACTGTTAAAGAGGACTTAACAAGGAAAAATAGCAATTTGAATCACCCAAAACGAGTACCCGAGTCAAAAGTTATGACCATTTGAAATTACCAAAACTTTACGGCAAAACTGCCAAATACTTTCTGTGACAGAACATAAAACACGCAAAAAGAGGCCCTTCTGGTCCGTTTCATGAAAAAGTTAAAGCACGAAAGTTGTCCGGAATCACGTTTTCTTCAAAAACTCAGGAGCACGTATCCAGAAAACCAATAACGAATGAGATTTTCTTCAGTTTCTTAACAGCTATTATATATATCAAAGTCACTATATAATAGTTATGGTTTACTAAGACCAAGAGGTCTAATGACCTAAAGCCAAGACCACAACCATGGCTAAAGCCAAGGTTGAGTCTCAAGACCATGGTAACAATGACCAAGGTCACGGCAAAGCCACGGCTAAAGACCATATAACTTTTAAAGATCAAAAACTTATATATATGTTATCAAATACTACAATAGTAGGGAGCCTCATGTGAGGAGTTCATTAAGTAAGCCGTCGAGATGAGTTGTGGATTTACGAATTAAAGTGTCCTGGCTCCTCGAACGTTTACTCCATGACTTCTGAATTATGTCGGCCCGAACGGTAGTAAGAGATATACAACCTATACATGTTTCATAAACCCCTTATATTCAACAACTTACACTATATACTAAGTACTACATCATGAACATTGTGCAAGACATATATAGGCAATTCTTTGTATTCTTAGACGTTACTCCAAACCTAAGTCGCAACGTTCTATTATAGGCTGCTCTTAGAGACTTTCGCGATTCGACTACCACTTTCATTTCTCATTACATGGACTTAAGGTGAGTCATAGCCCCTACTCCTTTCATACTTGTTTTAGCTCTTGGGGGGGATACATGCTCAACTACTTGCTTACTTATACAAATACTCAAAACATTTATACTTGATTGTGTTATACTTGATTGCATTATACTTGATTTCATACATACATGACTGTTTTATACTTTGGGAAGTGGCTCCCAGTAATCTTTTATCTTTGGGAAGTGGCTCCCAGCAAACTTTTATCTTTGGGAAGTGGCTCCCAGTTTTCTTTGGGAAGTGGCTCCCAGTTGTCTTTGGGAATTGGCTCCCAAGTGAGGTTTTCGGAGATGAAGTAGAGACTCACTAGTAATTGCTTAATTGTTTTGATGAACTTATACATGTCTTTATTATACTATATGTTAGCAGTGGGTTGTGAACACACAGGTTACAAGTCTCTTATGGCAGGACTTGCAACTGAGTGGATTCACGATGCCTTTGCTGTGTGATCATTCTTTAAGGCTTTTCAACTGTTTTAAGACAAACTCTATGAACTCACCAACCATTGTGTTGACACTTTAGCATGTTTATCTCAGTTTAGTAAGGCGATAGCTAGTGCGTGGAACTTAGAGTCAAGCTGCATATTCTGAAGACTTACGCTTTTATCATTTACCATTCAAAACATTTTGTATACATTTATGTATCATACTTTGGAATCTCATGTTTGTAACTTTGAATTCATTAATCGAATGGTAACTTTTCAAAACGTCTCATTTAGAGTTCGTTTTCTATAACTTGTACTTTGTATTATGAAGTAGCACCCTCAGTGACACAGTCTTCCGCTGCGGTATTTTGGGGGTGTTACAACAACCCCTAAAACAAGACATTAAAACAAGATCTTAAACTATTATCACAACAAGAGTATCAACATTTAAGTAATTTCCTTTTAAAAAATAGTAATTAATATACTAACCTTTTGCCTATCTGTGATAAATGTGAAATGAGAATTGTTGTATAAATCCAAATCATCCCCAAGGAAAGTCAAGAACCATGTCCATGAGTGCTTTGATTCTAATTCTACAATCCCATAGGCTACTGGGTAGATGCCATTATTTGCATCCACACCCACAGCTGTGAGTAATTGCCCTGAATACTGCCCTTTCATAAATGCTCCATACAACCCTAACAATTCTCTACCAGATGCTCTAAAACCATCTTTCAAGGCACCCAAACAAACATAAACTCTCCTAAACATTATGGTGGGTGAATCTGGGTTCTCCTCCCCATACACATCAATCTTTACAGTTGTGTTTGGGTTATACTTCTGCAAATCATTCAAATAATCTCTAAGTCTTGAATATTGTAGGTTAGCATCACCTTTGAGATGTACCTCTGCCTTTTCTTTGGCCCTGAATGCCTTAGTCCTAGTGACACCAACATGAAACTTTCTTTGCATCT
Source organism: Artemisia argyi (assembly GCA_030686995.1). NCBI lineage: Eukaryota > Viridiplantae > Streptophyta > Magnoliopsida > Asterales > Asteraceae > Artemisia > Artemisia argyi. The sequence goes on along the minus strand of CM060677.1, from coordinate 119,971,082 downwards.
GCTCTTGAATAGCTCTGACAGGCATATTTGGGTTCATGACCAACAGATCTGGTAAGTGTTTTGAGAGAAAGGTGGAAGTATAAGATTTTATTTTCCTAGATTTTAAACATTTATGTTCATCTATAAATGTTTTGACCAACCACTTGCCCTTATCACTTTTGCCAATATACACAACCCAAGGACAGTCAACTTTGTCTTTTTCCTCTTCTTCTTCATTTACCATTATGCCCTTACCCTTTTCCTGTACATTTACCTTCTTACCCTTACTAACTTGTTGTACAATTTCAACCTTTTTGACAGTATCTTTAGCAACAGGAACAACACCAAAACACTTGGCTCTAATCATGATTTTATCATGCTTAACAATCATAATGTTTCTCCTTGTCTCCACAGCATGTGCTCTAACCATTTCCTTTGCTACATCCCTGTTTGCAAACTCCTTGCCAACAAAGAAACTATTTTTAGAATTTGTTTTTGCAGCTTCTTTTTTTTTTTTTTTTTTTTAATTTTCTCAACCCCTTTCTCCTTTCACTTTCATCATCAGCCTCTACATCACTTTCAAAAGAATCAAAGTCTATCTCTTCCAAATCATTTTCAGTCAAGTTCAACTTAGGGTGCATTGTTTCTTCAGCCTCACCTTCTAATTCAAACCTAAAACCATTCATTTTTACATCAACCTCTTCAACTATATGCTCCTCATCAACTATGTCCTCCTCATTCACATTCTTATCCTCATCCTCAACATCAGTGCTATCATGATCACCATCCTCAGACTCATCATTCTCAGACTCATCATGAGACTCATTTTCAGTTTCATCATTATTCTCCCCCTCAATGTTATCCTGATCTTCAACCTCGGTGTTATCACCTAGAACATTAGATGGCCCAACTAGTGTATCAAATTCAATTGCATTCACTACAGGCTCCAAGTATGAGGTACCATGTTCAACATACACATAAATAACCCTATGCCTATGCACAAACTTTAGCATTTCACTAATATCACTATCACTGGTCAAGGCCCTTAATCCAGTATCCAAACTTTTCATTGGTAACTTGTAGTGATAAAACAATTTACCTTCACAACCTAAACTCTGGTACATAACTGTGTCTAAGATATCAATCTTACATTGTTTAATGTCTATTAAGTCTACGTATGTTACCTCACCATCAACATACTTCCTCTTGGGTATGTTTGTGAATCTTCCACCATGATGGATCATCATTGTAAACAATTCCTGATACGTTGTTGTTACATCATCAAATAAAACTAAATGAGTACCAAATACATAACAACTTAAAGAGTATGAAACAAATAAATAAGCATAAAAATTGTGTTAATGCTTTTACCATAAACTGATTTATAATCAAACTCTTCTCCATCACCTCTTATGTGCCAAAGCTGCATTGGCATACTCATGTTTCTTCTTGCTAACCCTAGGGATTGTAAGTGTAATGCGATAAAAATATTGAGGGTAGAAAGATAATGGATTAGGGTTTTATTATAAGAATATGTGGGGTTTAATTGGGTTTTTTGTCTGTGTCGGGTTGGATTTGGTACCAAAAAGGGACCCTGATTTTTGTCGGGTTAAATTTGGATATAAAAAGGGGACCACACGCGAAAGGACAAAACTGCCCTTGGTATGAATGAAAAAGGACCTCAACTAACTGAATGACACTGATTATCGTTAGTTCCAGGGACCAAATTGATCAAAAGGTTTCATTCTAGGGAGGCCGCCTGCACTTATGGAATTCTAGGGACGATATTTGCAATTTCGTTAAACCACAGGGACGATTTCTGCAATTTACTCTTATATTTTTAGTTTGTATCAGAATAATTAGATGTTCACAACAAATAAAGGTATTAATTCTCGATCAGTTTCTTCATTTGTCACGATTTGAACTTGTACAATAAATAACATGTTGAAATAATATTGTCAAACTTTATTTCTAGGTCAAATTATAACTTGAGGGGCTTATTTTTTAGCTATTTTAGTACTACTAACTTTGGTGTTGGTTTTATTAGTTTATATTGTGCAGGGGCTGAGTGAAACACATGGCTATATAATGAACAATAGGTGTCATTAGGGTCATGTTGACCCGACCCTACCCAAACCCGATAATGCTTATCGGGTCGGGGTTAAATCAAGTTAAAGGATCTTGACAGGTTGTTTTGATCCGAACCCTATAATCCATTTTGTTATAAGGTTGGGTTCGGGTTAAATTATTTGTGTTTGTCGGATTACTGGGTCAACCCGATAAAACCCGAAAAATATTACTCCCTCCGTCTCATATTAAATGTCCAGTTTGACTTTTAAAAGTTTTTTTTTCTCAATTTTGACCTTAAATATTTTTGTTTGTGTAATATAGTACTTGATACAAAATATATGAATGGTTTAAGTTTTAAATGTATTTTCATTACGTAAAATTTTTGTCAAATACTATATTATACATACAAAAATATTTAAGATCAAAGTTGACAAAGAAAGACTTGAAAAGTTAAACCTGGACATTTAATATGGAACGGAGGGAGTATCTTACTTTGTTTTTACTGCCTATTGCATGTAGGCAATCTCATTCCCATGTAATATTTGTGTATCTTATTATATTTGAACAAATTGCTTTCCGTGGAAGTTTTCGATTCCGTGTATACACTTCATAAAAGTAACAGCTACATTAACATGTTATGATTTTTTGATATGACTAGTCAACGGTTATTGTAAATGTGGAATAAGCCGTTACTTGTAACCTTCCACACTTCAAATAGTTGACGTCCTTGTCTAGCATACTCCTCTAAAATCCAAACTATCATATTACGAGAAAGCACTGTACAAAATCAGTTTAAGACAGTGATACAATTTATTAGCGAACCTATCTTAAAAAGTTCCTGCCTCAGAAACATAGAACCCGCTATGTAGGTCGACAGCAGTATCTGGCGCACACAAATTTGCATCTTAATTCATATTTTAATTTTTCTTGAAAAAACATGTAATGCATAATGACATAATTTTTTATTTGGTTTGTTGTTTTAATTTAATTGTAAGACCTTAGATATAATAACTTTATCACTAGTAAGGCACGAATGAACATTGGTGACTTGATGTATGTGGCGTATGAAACTAGAGAGAGAGAGTATAAAGAGAGAACTTTATTTCATAAGCAAAACACACACTTACATACAAGCACACACTTCAAATGAGCTTTGAGGTGTTTATATAGTAAGTTACAAGAGATGTCCTAAAAGGCTTTCTATAGGCTTGGGCTTGGACTTGATTTATGTAAACATTACAAGGCTTAGATGACATAACACATAACATATTAGCTTGCCAAGTCAAAACCCAATGACTAATTTATTACATATCTTAACCCACGACACAAAGTTCTTATAATGAGAATGACCATCACTTCTCTATACATATTTTTAATGCTAACAATCTCCCCCTAAGGGGTGGTCATTCGAATGATGCTACACGTGATTAGGTCTTCTGTGTTCTTTGTCTTGAACTTTGCGTGTCGTTGTAGAATAGTCTTTAGACTTTGTTCCTTCATGCTTTGTGATCTTTGATAACTGACTTTTCTTCGTTCTTTGTCCATTTGTGATGTGGTGTCATCTGCCTTTCGTCACTTCTTTGTCTTTGGAGGTTATACGCCTTTCCAACATGCTCATACGTCTTTAGTCTTTGAGATACATACATTTGTTGTTCCCGTTCTATCACTTTGATCTTTGTCTCTTTACTTTGTAGATTCCCTTTTGTATCGTAGAATCTTTCTTTAAACTTTGCTATGCCTTGATCTTTGTCAGAACTTTCATTGACTTTGAGATGTATGTATGAGCATGTGGAGACTAGTGTGGTGGTGATGATAATAATGAGGTAAGGGTAGAACATCCGGTACTTACAGGTTCGGAATTAGAGATTACCGAAGTGATCTGCTGTCAGGGCTGCTTGATGTTGACCCTGGCAGGAGTTTCCATTCAATCACTGAGAATCACAAAAGTGAGTCCTCTCATAAATGTTTTGGCAGATTGCTAAGATCTGCGTAGGACTCTTAAGTTTACATATGGTGTCCTTAATGTTGGATCACCAGTGTAGAAGTATCATGTGTTCCTAAGAGATCTTTTGATGTTATCTCGAGGTTCTAGACTCAATAAGTGCATATTTTAGTAGTCGGAGACTGGAGCGGTGACTCCTGTTTCAATATCAACATGGCTCGTAATGAGCGGTCGATAGATTATGCAGGGTTCCCCGTGAGAATGAAACAAGCTCTTTTAAGAGAACTTGAGTGGCTTAGAAGGTTAAGTGCAGTGCGTCACTGGGTCCTTGACGTCTTTGTCTTCAATACTGGTGTCACCTTGGTAACAACCAGTAGCATATGAGTTGAACCCGGTTTCTGCCGTAAGGTTGAACATTTGGAGGGCTATTTCTTTTCACCCTTTTTCATATATATATATATATATATATATATATATATATATATATATATATATATATATATATATATATATATATATATATATATATATATAAATTCTTCAACCACTTCTTTCTCTTTTCTCATATACTCCTTTCTTCAATCATACCTAAGGACTTCTAATTCTAATCAATTGGAATTGTCCTTGGGTAGATCCCTCCGGCTCTGGTTGATCATAGGACGGTTTTTCCTAACCTTAGTCACCTTATATAGTTATATCTTCATGACTATCCTATTGTTGGCAGAAAACCATTTATTTGAAAATCTCTCAGAGTGTTTATGATTATGAAACATATTTGTTAACACTTTGAGAGTTTTGGTTTTTTTTGAAGGACTCCCCCTTCACATGTGCTCATGTATTTTTTTTAAGAAATTTGCACATGCGGGAGGAGTTTTCACTTTTTAAATTGATCCACTTTCAGCGAACATGACCGATTCAAGACACGCTTATATTACTAGTTAGACTAGCTTGAAATTATTACCTGTCCTGGTCAAGTCCAAACAAAGTCTCTCGATACGGTATATTCTACTCAGACAAGTCCTATTCGAGACACGCTTACATCACTAGTTAGACTAGCTTGAAATTATTACCCATCAAGGACAAGTCTTTTCGATTACTGACATTTTAAGCTTCGTCAATTCATTGGTACTTTCTGAGTCAAGCTCTTTTGAGATTCAGTCACAATCTTTAAACATTATTGATCACATTTTAATAATGTCTTCTCCCCCTAAAAAATAGCATATCGTGATATTTTTGATATCAACTGATTAAGAAAAAGCTTTTGAAGAGATAGACAGATTAGATTTTGCATGAAATTGGAACATTTTTGTTTTTATACTCCCCCTTAATGATAGCACATTTTAAAATCAATTATGGGTTTGGAGGGAGTTATCTTGAGCACAAATATGAAAGATTTTGAAAAATCTTTTGAACAATCTTGAAGAAGGTGCTCAAGATTTTAGTTGTGAAAACGAGTTTTTGTTTGAAATCTTTTTCGTTTGTTTATACTCGAACTGTTGAAAATTATTTCGTCCTTGAAAATGCGAGTCCTTGATTTGAAATAATCAGAAGTCATCATTTAAGCCCGGGTTTCGTACTGATGTATACGAAAGCCATAGTGAAGAAACTTTTGAGAAACGACATGTTTTAGAATTTTTTTTTAAAGAACTCCCGTTCAAGGATCTGTACATGTCCGTATCATTGTTGAATGACATTTCTAGAAACGTACAGAATATTGATTTATACGAGAGACATGTCGTGAGAATAATATTTTTGGATTTTTTGTTTTTATATTGTTTTTGTATTTTTTGAAAATTTTCTATTTTTGTATTTTGTTTTTGTTGATTTTTCAAGAAGATTCGAGAAGACGTTCTAGCTCCTCAGGAGTTAGGCTTCGCATGCTAATTCGTCGAACTAAATCGTCAAACCGTTCTTTCGGAAGGGCTTTAGTAAATAGATCGGCGAGTTGGTATTCAGTCTTCACGAAAAATAATTCAACGGTACCCTCTTCTACGTGCTCTTTGATGAAATGGCAGCGGACTCTAATATGCTTAGTCTTTGAATGTTGTACGGGATTGCACGAGATGGCTATGACACTTTTCGAATCACAATACAAAGGTATTCTATAGAAAGTAAATCCATAATCTGTGAGTTGAGTCCTCATCCATAGAACTTGGGCACAACACGCAGATAGAGACACATACTCGTCTTCGGCGGTTGATAGCGCAGTACAATCTTGCTTTTGTGATGACCAGCCTACTAGCTTTTCACCCAAAAATTGTGCTCCACCTGATGTACTTTTTGTTGTGTCTTGATCACCTGCATGGTCAGCATCTGAAAAGGCTATTAGTTTAAACTTCGAATCCTTCGGATACCAAAGTACCATGTTAATGGTTCTTCATAGGTACCGAAAGATCTGTTTGACCTCTTGGAGGTGAAGTTCGGTAGGCTTTGCCTGAAACCGTGCTAATAAGCAAACATCAGAATGTATATCGGGTCGACTAGCAATAAGGTACATGAGAGAACCAATCATGCTCCGATATTTCTTCGGATCGATGGGTTTCCCAAATAAATTAGCACCGATTTTTGGTGAAGTGACCATTGGTGTAACAACAGAGTCACAATTTTCCATACCTTGTTTTCTCAAAATCTCAATTGTATATTTAGCTTGATTAATAAAAATACCACGAGGGGATTGATGTATTTGTAAGCCAAGAAAGAATTTAAGTTCTCCCATCATGGACATTTCAAATTTGCTTTTCATGAGATTTGCAAAATGTTTTGAATGATTCGGATTAGTGGACCCAAAGATAATGTCGTCCACATAAATATGAACAATCAAGATGCCATCTTTGTATTTTCTTGTAAACTAGGTAGAATCGACAGTTCCTTTGGTGAAATTGTTTTGGATCAGGAAAGATGATAGTTCCTCATACCACGCTCTTTGAGCTTGTTTTAAACCATAAATGGCTTTCTTTATCTTGTAGACGTAGTCTGGATGTTCCTTATCAACGAATCCTTCTGGTTGACTCACATACACTTCTTCTTTTAGATTTCCATTCAAAAACATTGTCTTGATGTCCATCTGATAGACTGTGATGTTTTTGTGAGCTGCATATGCTAAGAAAATCCGGACTGCTTCAAGTCTAGCTACTGGCGCGAATGATTCCTCGAAGTCAATCCCTTCTTCCTGTGCATATCCTTTAGCCACGAGATGAGCTTTGTTGCGAATTACAGTCATTTCTTCGTCCTTTTTGTTCTTCCACAACCATTTGAGATCAATGACAAGTTTTTCAAGTGGTCGTTCAACAAGTTCCCAACTATCATGTAACTGGTATTGACGAATTTCTTCCTGCATTGCTTCTATCCATGCAGATTCTAAAATTGCTTCCCTAATGTTCTTTGATTCTTTGAGACATATTGAGCAAATGTAGATGCACATTTCGGGATCTGTGGCAAGTTGTCGTCTCGTCTGAACTGGCCTTGAAGTTTCACCAATAACTTGTTCAATTAGATGGTCTTTTGTCCATTGAAGTGTAGAAGGGTACCTTGGGTTTAACGTATGTGTGTTAGATGGTTCTTGTATCCTTGAAGAAGATTCAGCAGAGTCTGTTGCAAACGGGTTTTCAAATACTTCTTCTTCTAACACAGCATTGTTTTGGTTCTGTGTCGGTTCTTATTGAAATTATGTAGTTTGATTTTGCTCATCAACTCTTGGTAGAACAATTTCAATTACTGGAGTTGCTGGAGTAGATGTAGATGATGTTGAGGTAGTTGGTTGATGTGCTCACTGTGTGTATGATTTAATCATTTTAGTATAGGTTTATTTTTCCAAAGAAATACTCGTGAAATTATTTCCCTGGGTCGTTCTCCCAGCGAAGGTGTGAATGGAATCTCAAATTCCCGGTTCGTGAAACGTATCGTGAAAATGGGAAAAAGTGATTTCAAAGAGATTACACTAATGAATATGAAATGAAGCACAATTAATCAATTAAGCAAGTAAATCAAGTTACCAAACCTAAAACGCAACGTAGAATCAAAAACGTAAGCTAAAACGTAAACGCGCGAATTAAAAAGTGAATTTTAAGCTACACTAATCCTACGGGTTTGAAAATAACTTTCCTAAGTTAAAAATAACAAAAGAAAATTTTGAGAAAAAGAAAAGTATTTTTTTGAATTTTTGTTTAATTTTTATGAATTAAAAACTATTTAAACTAATTAAAAAGTAAAAGAAAATGAAAATTAAGTGAGAAAAATGCAAAATAAATTTTGAAAATTCTAAAATAACTAAAAACTATTTTCTAAAATATTTTTGGATTTTTTATGCTTTTTCTGATTTTTTTAGAATTTTTGGTATTTAAAAAGTAATAAAAAGTGAATAAAAACTAAAATTAAATGAGAAAAATAGCAAATGAATTCAGAAAAATATGAAAAATTTAGGAAAAATCTAAAATAATAATCTAAACCTAAGACAAATTTAAAAAGTGAAAAATAAGCTCTGGAAATGCTGATTAGCTAGAAACTGCTTATTTAGAGTGCGTATAAATAAGCACTTCTGACCCAAATTGATTGAAACTAAAACCAGATGATTATTAAGTACAAGTAAGCTCACATGAACTGAAATAGGCTCAAATGGACCACAGATACACAAATATAGAACAATTAGCAGTTGAATAAGCTCTAGAAAAAAGCAGATTACACCAATAAGCACTAAACTCAGAACACAGCTTAAACACTTATAACTAATAAGATCTCAACTGAAAATGGCCAAATGAGCTTGAATGAAAAGCTAAAAAGCAATATGGCAGAATTACTAATAAGAGAGAAATGAGTGCTCAGTTATCCCTACTAGCAGCTTAAATTCAAGTACTCAAATAAGCTCCAAAGTAAAACCTAAGGGGGGCAAATCCTAGCCTACACTACTGGGAACTTAGAGAACCAAAAAGCTTTAAATTCAAAACCAAATTGGACCCTTAAAACTACCCTAGTTCAGCTGCTATTGAACCTGCAGGCTGCAGGTCTTTTGACTTTTTTATGCAACCTAAGCTTTGACTAAGTTGGATTTAAACAGCCTAAATCTATTAGTGTATGTTGTTTGATGATAACTAAACACTTAAAGCACAATTACAAACACTAAATGCAAAAAATAAACAGATGTGCAAGCTCAGATTCACTAAAATACAGACATAATTGAAATGAGTATGCAATTTTGCCTTTATGTGTTCAAGATGCAAGTATTATGTTCTATCTGACCTTAATATTACCTAAGTGAACTAGATATGCATACGTTCAAGCAAATAGACAATAAGAACTAGTAGGATAAGCCTAAACCAAACACCCCTGTATGTAGTCTTATGTGAGACAACTAAACCCAAATCAATTCCAACCACCTATTCAGAATTAACAATGATTAATCAGGTTCAAATCTACTCGGAAACACAGATTTCAGTAAAAAAATAGCACAAAAGCACAGAATGCAAATAATGGACATATATGAATAATGAACACAGTAAAATGATGTAAGCTACTAAAATATGATGTAATCTACTGTATTAAAGCTATATACTGACTAAAATAACCTAATGGAACAGTAAACAAGCTAGAACAAAGATCTAAACTATATAATCTAGATAATGCAAATTAAGCTGTAAAGATGAAAATGAGAACTTATTAACCACTTCTCAGCCTAACAGAGAGGCTCTCCCACACAGCCAATCTTTAGATAGGCTAAGCACTTCCCTGACTTGCTTAGCTTATCAATTCACACCTTCAAAATAAGCACAGCTTATTGGATAAGCTGCCTTTGACTATTTTTGACCAAGTAAAATTTGAACAGTATTGAAGCTATTAAACTCACAACTAGCTATTGTTTTAAGCTAGACCGAACTTATGAAGATATTAAGCTGAGAACAGAATTAAAGTAACTAAAAGTTGGAAAATAAATTGCAAAGGAATTAATTGAAAATTTAAATTATATTAAAACTGAAATTTGTGTACAATATGAAAGCAGAAATACAATAAGCTAAATTATTTCTAAATTACCCTACTCTTACTCCTATTAACTAACAACTTTTCAATGAATGAGGAGGGGGGTTTGTAACACCCCCATTTTTCACTGATCGCAGCGGATAAAGTGTTTGGGGTATTACTTCATAGAATCACAGATACAGTAATAGAAAACGACTTGAAAAGAGACATTTTGAAAATTTAGTTATCATTCATAATCATCAGAGTTTTAATTATAAAAGATATACTTTTATTTTGTTGAGGTCCCAAAAATCTAAGTGTTATGTTGGTTGTGTTTGAATGATAACCATGAAAAGTCCTCCGAGTTCAGTACCTCCTTCCGCCATAGGTCCATAGAAGTAATATACCTAGAATACATGCTTAAAAAGTCAACACTAGGTGTTGAGTGAGAATCATAGGTTTAGGGGTTAGTGAATACAAGTTCCCTAGGTTCAGTTGTTACACCCATCTGGGAAAATGCAAGTTTTTGTGATAATTGTGATGCATGCACAATTATCAAGAGTTTAGTAGGTTCCACTAAGCTCATGAATCACACCTTAACGATCCGGGTCATGTGGGCTGCAGACCCAACATGAGGGGATAGAAGGATAACTTGCCAAAGTTATACCTTGAGTGGATTCAAATATAGTACTTATTAGTACCATCTAGTGGGGTGTTAATACCAACGGGAGTTGTCAAACTCCAATAGATCTATCAACTATATTCGCGTTCGTTTGGATAAAACATCCCAAACGATTAGATTCATGAATTTTGGTTATGTAGTGGTGGCAGTTAGTTTACTCGTGCAAACAACCAAAGAAAAAGATTTGTATTCGGTTTTAAGTAAAGCATTTAGCATGTATCCCCCTTACAAGGTTTATAAAAGCATTTAGAGTGAAAGTTTAAAAAGATGTAAGGCTATGAAGACTCACCTGGATGTAGAGTAATCTAAGTAATGCAAATAGTGACTCGGGAACTAGACCGCCTTACTCATGTATCTTGGCTAGGGGGGGGGGGGGGGTTAACGTGGTTGAAAACTAGGGTTAGGGTTTTCTAGGGCTCGTACGACTTCAAACCACAACACAACATGACCAAGGCCTAACAACTCGTTCCTAAGGGATTCTAAAAATTTAGTACTACAGAAATATGAGGTAGAGAGGAGGGGGAAAGGTGTGGAGAAGAAATGAGGGGAGGGGAGGTATTTATAGGGCTCGATAGGCGGTTAAGAGTGGAAATGGCTGTCTAGGTGTCACGGAGTGGGAGGGCTGAGCAAGCAGAGCTAGGGGGTTGTGGCAAGTCTAATGGTGACAAGGAGGAGCTAGGAGTAGCTAGGGGCTGGCGTAGGACGGTTGTGGTGGTGGATGAGCCGTAGAGGCGGTTTGGGTGGTAGCAGCTTACAAGGAGGTGATGCACCTCCTTGCTTGGGTGCTTGGAGGTTCTTGTAAGCTGCTTAGGGTGTTTGAGGGTGGTTTAGAGTGATTAGGGGTGATTAGAGGTGGTTTAGTGGTGGATTAGGGAAGGTTTAGGGTGGATTAGTGGTGATTAGTGGTAGATTAGCCAAGTAGGTGATGCACCTACTTGTGTGTATGCTTAGAGGTGTTAGGGTATGTGCTTGGGTATGATTAAGGTGTTAGGGTGCTAGGTTGAGGTGTTTAAGGTGCTTATGTTTAGGTTTTACTAAGTTTTAGTTAAGTTTAGACCTAATTTCTAATTACTATGTGTATAAGGTTTTACCTAAGGTTTAGTACCTAAATCAAGTTCCTATGTGTTTCTAATGACTAATCCTAAGACCTAAAGGGTTTATACTAAGTGTGGGTAACCTATGGGAAAGTTTTGGGAAGGTTTGACCTAGTTTTGTAACCTAAATGACCTATGTGGGTTTAGTGAGAGACTAGGGTTTATCCTATGGTTTTGTGCCTAAGTTAGTATCCTAAGGGTATCTAATAATTGTTCCTAAGTTCCTAAAGGCTTATACTAAGTGGCAGTGACCTATGGGGAAGTTTTAGGAGGTTTTAAACCTAATTCTAGTTATCTATGACCTAGTTATAGTTTAGGGCTTAGGGGGTTTGTATCTAAGTTCTAAGGGTTCTATTCTATAACCTAATAGTCCTAATATATCCTAATATTCCTAAAGAAACTCTTACTTAAGCCTTGAACATATTTTTACTAGTTTAACTAAGCATATAGGTTCAGATAAGCACATAATCCTACTTAAGTTTTAGTTTAGGGTTTATTATGGTTTTGTGTTATGTTTAGTGTTTTAGATTGGTGTATTACTTATGATGGTGTTGTTATGAGTTTATGCTTGACATACCTGGGGTTTATAGGATGTGAGTGTTGAGTTATTTGGCTTGTGTAGATACGTGAGCAGGTCTAGTGAGTCATGCAAGTAATAATGTATATAAAAAGCAAAAATTTACCTGTTAAATACCTACTATAGGTATTTGTAATGGGAATGATAGTAATGGGGTTTTGTGGGTTGTTATAATCTTACCCCCTTAGAGAAAATCTCGTCCCAAGATTTTGACGATTATAGGTGTAGATGAGAGAAATAGTCGAGAAAGTAGAGAAAGAAGAGGATTATCGAGGAAAATGATGTGAAAAGGAAGAAGATTTTGCACAAGTGGAGTAAGAATTGCTTGTACAGATACCAGATACTTAGGTTTTTATATCTCATTATTTGTAAATAAAGGCGTCCCAATATTTGAAAACAAGAGCGTATAAAATCTTAACCTATTTGACTTATAACTTTCTCATTAAAATGTAGGAACATCATAGTTCATCTTAAGAGGATAGTCATTATAAATCATCCTTAAGCAGTATCGGTGGAAAATGAAGAGAGTTTTACCATATTTAAGGATATATGGTAAGGAAATTTTTAGAGACAAGTTTCAAGTGATAGTTGTCATATCAGTAAAAACAAGTTCTAGATGCGGTAGAGGAATATTCTAGTCAAGTAGAGACATGTTCTAGTCATGATAGAGACAAGTTCTAGTCATGATAGAGACAAGTTCTAGTCATGATAGAGACTAGTTATAGTCATGATAGAGACAAGTTCTAGTCATGATAGAGACTAGTTCTAGTCATGGTAGATGAGGTAGGGAGAGAATATAGAGAGAAGAAAATAGAGTGTAAAATGACGGAGAATTAAAAATGAAAAGACATGGAGTGAAGGATTTATGGGAGTGGAGTGGAGCGAAAAAGGAAAAATGATGAATGGGTAAAGTAGGGGAAATGGAAAAGGAAAAGAAGTTTGGAGTGGATTGAGTGGGGAAAAGTATAGGATTGGGGAAAATGGAAAAGTATGGTTTTAATTTGTGGAGTGGGGAAAAAGGCGAGAAAATGAGATTTTAAATGGAAGAGTAGGAGGAAGTGGGAGGAAAAGATTTAAACGGTAGAAGGAGAGAAATGAAAAGATGAGTTTAAATGGAAGAGTAAGAGTATAGGATACCTGAAGGAGAATATCCTATCGGAGTTTTAGATTTACTAGATTTCTTCCCAGAGTTTTGTTTTCCCCCTAAGATTCTTCTAACTGATCCTAATTTCTAAGGGTGAGGTGTTTGGTTCCATTGAGGTAGAGGGTTCTAAAGAGGGATTAGATTTAAGTGTTTTCTTTCCCAAGGGTTGACTAGGTATATCCTTATTTTTAGGTGTTGTTTCAGGTTTTCTCTTTTGTTTTAGGTTGTCTATTATTACCATTATTACTATTATTATGAGTATTACTATTCCTAGGTATTTGAAACCAGCTAAGGCACTATCCATAGTATCTCCTAAGTGAAATTTCCTAATGGGTATTCTAAAAATTATCAAATCCTAAGGTATAATCTAAAATCCTCAAGTGTATAAGTATAGTTATCCTAAGGGCTAGGTATGGGTAATCTATGACCTAAATCTACTTATTCCTATGGGGTAAGTGTATCTATCCTAAACTAGGGGTCTAAAGGCTTAGGATGAGGGTTATCTAATCCTAATGGTCTAAGGTTTTCTAATCCTAATGGTCTAAGGTTTTGGGGTTTACTAAAGGGGATTGGGGAAAACTAGCTTGGGTATCATAGTAATCTAAGAGGAATAAAGCTTAGGAATATGCTTATATATGAGGATCATATATTTGCATATGGAATAGTTAGGGGTAGATCTCTAACTAGAACGAAGATAGCTTAAAAAAGCCATGGAAAGACGTGAAGGTTTAGAGATCAGAGGAGAAAGAATTCAGATCTCTATGGTGAAGAATGAGGATTCTCACCATCGGTAAGAGGAAAAGGAGTTGAAAAGGGTTAAAGTAAGAGAAATTTAAAACAGTTTAGAGATTCTATTTACCTAAGACATCGGGGTAGGTTAAGGGTAAGGGTTAAGGGTAAGGGTTAAGGGTTAAGGGTTAAGGGTAAGGGTAAGGGTTAAGGGTAAGGGTTAATGGTAAGTTATAGGTTTTCCAAAGGGTTTTCTAAGGTGAAGGGTAATCCTAAGTCTAGTTATCTAATCTATCCTAATTGAGGGGTACCAGGTAGTTTCTAAATCCTAACTTATTTTATTTATTTCCTATTCTACTTATCCTAAAGGCTCTAACTATTCTAAGGTATGTCTCCTAGGGTTATTTATCTACCTAAGCTTTCTAAAGTTTCCTAATTACCTAATTCCATGTGTTAGTGTTTTCTAAGTTTTCCTCGTCATTATCTATTATCTTTTATAAAGTGCAAATCCTAAAGTGGGCAAAAGCTATTTTATGGTGATGTTTCATTTGGTTTTTCTGTATTTTAGCTATTTTAAAACGGGTTTCTTGTAAATTCTCTCTTAAACTACTATAGTCAGGTTGATTATCTAAGTTATTATTATTATGACCTTTTTCTATCTTCTCAAGGAGATCAAGAAAAATTTCATCTAAGTTATTTAAAATCTCCTCTAATTGGTTTTCCTCATCTTCTAGAGTCAACCTAGAGGGTTTTTCTCCAATTTCATCTTTCCAAGATGGAATGGGAGGGTTTATTAAGTATGGGGTAGGGTTTAAGGTATAGGGTTGCCTAAAGTCAAATCTAGGGGTATAGGTGGGGATAGGGTGTTTAGGTATATATGGTTCTCTCGGGAGAAAGAAACCATGGGGTTCTGTTTTATAGGTAGGAAAAGTGGATGTATAATGGGTTTAGGGGAGGTAGGGGTGATGTCTAAGCATAGAAATCTCTTATGTGTTTTAAATTAGGGTTATCTAGGCTATTCCTAGAGTCTTCTATGTTATAGGGTTTAGGGGAATAATCTAGTACATTCGGAGAGGAAAGATCATTCTCCGGATGTGGACTAGATGAGATAGGGGTAGTAGAGGGGAGTAGACATAACTATATAATAAAGACAATACTGTAAATCATTTAGCAGTTAAGCAGGCAATTATTATACTTACCTTAGCACATATGGTTATGGAGGATGGCAGAGGTACTGAGGACTTTCTCAGGTTTAGGAAAAATAGTTGTAGTTTAGGTTTTTACCTTGTTGTCTACAACTGAAGCTCTGATGCCAATCTGTAACACCCCCATTTTTCACTGATCGCAGCGGATAAAGTGTTTGAGGTATTACTTCATAGAATCACAGATACAGTAATAGAAAACAACTCGAAAAGAGACGTTTTAAAATTTTAGTTATCATTCATAATTATCAGAGTTTTAATTATAAAAGATATACTTTTATTTTGTTGAGGTCTCAATGTTTGAATGATAACCATGAAAAGTCCTCCGAGTTCAGTACCTCCTTCCACCACAGGTCCATAGAAGTAATACCTAGAATACATGCTTAAAAAGTCAACACTAGGTGTTGAGTGAGAATCATAGGTTTAGGGGTTAGTGAATACAAGTTCCCTGGGTTCAGTTGTTACACCCATCTGGGAAAATGCAAGTTTTTGTGATAATTGTGATGCATGCACAATTATCAGGAGTTTAGTAGGTTGCACTAATCTCATGAATCACACCTTAACGATCCGGGTCATGTGGGCTGCAGACCTAACATGAGGGGATAGAAGGATAACTTGCCAAAGTTATACCTTGAGTGGATTCAAATATAGTACTTATTGGTACCACCTAGTGGGGTGTTAATACCAACAGGAGTTGTCAAACTCCAATAGATCTAACAACTATATTCGTGTTCGTTTGGATAAGACGTCCCAAACGATTAGATTCATGAATTTTGGTTATGTAGTGGTGGCAGTTAGTTTACTCGTGCAAACAACCAAAGAAAAAGACTTGTATTTAGCATGTATCCCCCTTACAGGGTTTATAAAAGCATTTAGAGTGAAAGTTTAAAAAGATGTAAGGCTATGAAGACTCACATGGATGTAGAGTAATCTAAGTAATGCAAATAGTGACTCAGGAACTAGACCGCCTTACTCACGTATCTTGGCTAGGGGGGGGGGGTTTACATGGGTGAAAACTAGGGTTAGGGTTTTCTAGGGCTCGTACGACTTCAAACCACAACACAACACGACCAAGGCCTAGCTACTCGTTCCTAAGGGCTTCTAACAACTTAGTACTACAGAAATATGAGGTAGAGAGGAGGTGGAAAGGTATAGAGAAGAAATGAGGGGAGGGGAGGTATTTATAGGGCTTGATAGGCGGTTAAGGGTGGAAATGGCTGTCTAGGTGTCAAGGAGGGGGAGGGCTGAACAAGCAGAGCTAGAGGGTTGTGGCAAGTCTAATGGTGACAAGGAGGAGCTAGGAGTAGCTAGGGGGCTGACGTAGGACGGTTGTGGTGATGGATGAGCCGTAGAGGCGGTTTGGGTGGTAGCAGCTTACAAGGAGGTGATGCACCTCCTTGCTTGGGTGCTTGGAGGTGCTTGTAAGCTGCTTAGGGTGTTTAAGGGTGGTTTAGGGTGATTAGGGGTGGTTTAGTGGTGGATTAGGGAAGGTTTAGGGTGGATTAGTGGTGGATTAGCAAGTAGGTGATGCCCCTACTTGTGTGTGTGCTTAGAGGTGTTAGGGTGTGTGCTTGGGTATGACTAAGATGTTAGGGTGCTAGGTTGAGGTGTTTAAGGTGCTTATGTTTAGGTTTGACTAAGTTTTAGTTAAGTTTAGACCCAGTTTCTACTTACTATGTGTTTAAGGTTTTACCTAAGGTTTAGTGCCTAAATTAAGTTCCTAAGTGTGTCTAATGACTAATCCTAAGACCTAAAGGGTTTATACTAAGTGTGGGTAACCTATGGGAAAGTTTTGGGAAGGTTTGACCTAGTTTTGTAACCTAAATGACCTAAGTGGGTTTAGTGAGAGACTAGGGTTTATCCTATGGTTTTATGCCAAAGTTAGTGTCCTAAGGGTATCTAATAACTATTCCTAAGTTCCTAAAGGCTTATACTAGGTGGTAGTGAGCTATGGGGAAGTTTTGGGAGGGTTTAAACCTAATTCTAGTTATCTATGACCTAGTTATGGTTTAGGGCTTAGGGGGTTTTGTTAGGAATACGTTTATTCATATGAAGACTCGGTCACCCCGAGTATAGTTTAGTATGTTGTATCCCGTAGTATTTATCATATTAGTTAGAACGTAGTTTAGTATTAGTTAGTATTTGTGGTGTTTTTCTTGTACTTTCTTGATTAGCTGAGTTATATGTTCTTTGGTTTGCCTTTGGAGAGGTTGAATCATTCATTTGTTAGGTGAAAAGTGAAGTTCATGGTAATTTTCTTGCTAATGAGTTGACCACTTCATTGCAGAGGGTTGACAGTTTTTTCTAGCGAGTTGAGAGTAGAGGGTTGGCGTTTTGCTATTTTGGGACATAAAGCCAAAATGCTAGACACTGACATTTCTGTCCTATTATTCCAGCGAGTTGATCAGGGTAGCGGGTTGATAAGTCCCAGCGAGTTGATTAAACTAGCGAGTTATTCCGGTGTATAGTGAGTTAATCAGGTTCAGTGAGTTGACAGAGTTAGCGGTTTGAGCTAACTAGCGAGTTGATTATTTCAGCGAGTTGGTGTGGTCAGAGGGTTGATAAGTTATAGCGTGTTGATCTCTTCTAGTGAGTTGGTCCACTTGTAGCGAGTTGAATTATTTTTGTGGCGAATTGATCTATTTCAGAGGGTTGGAAAATCTAGCGAGTTGCTTGAGGTAGCGAGTTGTTGAACTAGCTTTCTTGTAATTCTAGGGTGTTAGTGGTTTCAGAGACTTGCCTTATTTAGCGAGTTGGCCTATCTTTAGTGAGTTGATCTACTTTGTGAAAAGTTGTGGAGTGGTGTTAGTGACTTGGTTCAGTAACGTTAGTGAAACTTGTGCGCTGTTGCGACTTAAGTTGTTACGACTAACTCAATAGTAACTTGACGTTGTGAGGCTAAACTTACGACTTGACTTGGTATTTGTTGAGCGGTTGTAATTTGACTTGTCGCGACCAAACACGAATTACACTTGTGTTTTAAACTTGGTACTAAGACCCACACACTTACCACAGCATGGCAAGCACTTCCTCTGATGATATTCAAGCTGCAGGGTCGGATACCCGTCCTCCAATGCTGGACAGAACCGACTATGAATCATGGGCACAAAGGATTCTTATCTATTGTTTAGGAAAGGAAAACGGGGTTAACATTTTGAAATCCATCGATGAAGGACCTTTTCGAATGGGCGTCACTAGAGACACGATTCCAACTACTGATGATCAACCTGCTGTAGTTGGTCCAGACAGACCTCGCACCTACGATGAGTTATCTGATGAAGAAAAGAAACGCTATGATGCCGATATCAGAGCATCGAACATTGTCATTCAAGGGCTTCCTAAAGATGTCTACAAACTTTTCAACTACAATACAGAAGCCAAAGCAGTTTGGGATAATGAGAAAATGCTTCTTGCAGGGTCTGAGTTAACCAAAGATGATCATGAGTCTCAGCTATATGATGAATTTGAGCACTTCAAAATGAATCCAGGTGAAAGCATCGCTGACTATTATGTCAGATTTCACAAGCTGGTCAATGATATGAGGATCATCAAGATGACAATGCCCAACATTCAGATTAACTCCACATTCGTGAATAACATGGCACCTGAATGGGATAGGTTTGTTACGGCTGTTAAACTCAACAAAGGTCTAAGGGATACCAATCATGAACAACTCTATGCATATCTGCAACAACATGAGAAGCATGCTGCTTATGATCGGTTAATGCGGGAAAAACTCTATCATTCAACAACAAATGACTCTTTTGCATTCGTCTCAAATGTTCAGCAGCTTAATCAATCTTCAAGTGATCCACCTCAACCACAACATCCTTCATCCAGGTCCACTAATACAACTGGTCAAACATCAACCCCTTCACCATCTGCTTTAAACACCCATCTGGACTCTGGGTACTCCCACACTGACATGATGATTGATAATCTTTCCAACCAAGTTTCGTTGCTGGTTCAACAATTCAGGGCAGCTCTTCCATCTACTAATAACCAACTTCGGACGTCATCCAACCCTCGTAATCAGGCAGTCATAGAGGGTGGTAGAGTTGTGGTGCAAAATGTGCAAGGAAGACAGAATTTGAATCAAAGAAATGCTGGTATAGGGAATGGGACTTATAGAGTCGGTAATGCTCTTCAAGGACAAGCCAGGAAACCTAAGTGCTACAACTGTGGAGGAATGGGTCACATAGCAAGGAATTGCACTCAACGAAAGCGTCCACACAACTCTGATTATTTCAAAGACAAGATGTTGCTAATGCAGGCACAAGAGAATGGGACTGTTTTGGATGAAGAAGCCTTACTCTTTCTGGCTGGTGATGACGGGAATACATTTGATGCTGATGTAGCTGATCAACCGGTTCAAGACTTAGCACTCAATGACCCAAACATCTTCCAAGTTGAAGACTGTGATGCATTTGATTCTGATGTTGATGACGAACCCACAGCTCAAACCATCTTCATGGCTAATCTATCTGCAGCTGTCTCCTCTCCACAGCAGTCTGGCTCTTCCATCACATATGCTATTTCTGAGGTACCAACTTGATGAGTGTGTAAATACTCATCATTTTTATCGTATCTGAACTGCCAAAATATCCAAAACCACTCAGAAACGCATCAAAATACAGAAATTATCTCAAAATTGTGTTTATATGTTTTAGATGCAAAATGTTAAAGAACAAATGAAAAACAAACAAAGTTTGCATAATTGGCAGTTTCAGTCCCTCAAGTTTCAAAAATTGACAAAACTAGTCCCTGAAGTTTTAAAATGAAAGAAAAGTCAACCCAAGTCCTTTGGAATTCAAAAGTTGTCAAAATAAGACTTTGGGTGAAAAGTTTGAGAAAATTACACATTTGGCCCCTCAACTTTGGCAAACTGGCAAATTTAGTCTTTCAAGTTTCAAAAGTGTCAGTTTTGGTCCCTGGGAAATAATTTTTGGATAAAAAGTCAACTTAGGACCTTGGGAAAGTAAAATTTATCAAAAATGGTCCCTAGGTGAAAGTTTTGAAAAGTTTACAATTTTGGTTCCTTAACTTTGAGTTTTGACATTTTTAGTCCCTGGGAAATTTAAAATTGTAAAATTACATGAAAAGTCCTTGTGGAATTGTAACTTGGCAGGAATCACCCTTGGTTTATTTTGGAAGATGTACAATTTCAGCCCTCCAATTTTCAGAATGTACACTTTTGTCCCTAAGCTTTAGTAACTATACAAACAAACGGACCCTTGATATTAATACAAACCCAACACCACCCTTTTACCCTTAACCCATTACACCTCAAGCCCAAGCACCATCCTGGCCCAAACCCTCACCACAGCCCACCTTCCATAATCCAACACACCCCGTTTATTTTTACTTTGGTCAACGAAGTCAAAATA
Organism: Artemisia argyi; assembly: GCA_030686995.1. Taxonomy (NCBI): domain Eukaryota; kingdom Viridiplantae; phylum Streptophyta; class Magnoliopsida; order Asterales; family Asteraceae; genus Artemisia; species Artemisia argyi. The sequence continues at coordinate 119,950,330 of CM060677.1, read as the reverse complement.
ACAAAAACCACTCACCCCTCTAAAAAAAACCACCCCACCATCTCCATTACCAGCATCATCTGATACTGCAAACCCCCCCCAAACACCATCATCACTCCCCCTGCACCTCTGACACCCCTACCTACTCCTTTATCTACTTTCCTCCACTAACCAACAAACTCACCTCCTTCCAAGTCCTAAAAGCCAAAATTGCAAATCCACTTTTCCCGCCAAAACATAATGGAGGGTTAGGATCAAATTGCCTCATCCAAAGGCTGAGAACCAGAGTGGGAAGTGTCCATGAAACCCTAAAGGGTCCATATAAGAAGATAATGAAGGAGCAGACCAGGCCAAGTAGTGTAGTGTAGAGTTTTAGTTTAATTTAGTTACTTTTAAATTTATTTGTAATTTTTAATTTTCAGTAAAACTCCAGTTGTAACTTGTTACTCTTGATCAATCTAAGTTCCAGTTTAATGAAATTCAAGTTTCAGTTTAATTTTCAATTTCGTCTATATATATATATATATATATATATATATATATATATATATATATATATATATATATATATATATATATATATATATATATATATGTATATATATATATATAATAAAATCAAGAAGATAAGCATGAAGAGGATGGAATATGGTTTAGTACTCATGGGAGTAATAGGGTTGTGAAATTAGGTCCTTGTATACCTCAGTTCTATGCCTGGATAATTTTGTAAGATTCCTTTCTTTTCCTGCATAATCTGTGAATTTTTTGTTGTGTTGTTAAATTTTGTTTGATTTGGTCCATTTGAATTTAAATTAGCCTATTACAAGTTGCATACTCAGTTTCATGGATTAGAATTCCCATTTGCTTTAAAAACTATCAAATCTGTCCATTAAGGGGGTGTTTGGAATTGGGTAACTGAGTTAGTTATTGTTGTTTACAAGAGTAGAAATCTATTTAGATATAACACCTAGGATCTAATTAGCTTAGTTGAACATTTGGTTTGGTCACTTTTAAAGAAAAAGTCAAAATTTGAAAGAAGTACCATCAACAGCTTAGCTGTTGCATAATTTGAGACCAAGCCCTTTGATTTCAATATGAAATGAGTTAAGGTTGCTTGATTTTGCTTCACTTAGGTTAACTATAACATAATCAGTCACTTAGATCCAGGTTAAGTTCATAAAAGTCAAACTTTCATCAAATGGGAAAAAAGTCAAATTTCATGTTTTTGCCGAAAACCCAATACTTACAAGAATTGTTTAGAATTTTGGGATTGATTCCAGGCCCTGAGATTTTCACACATTGTAGTCTCCCACCTCTAATTTGATGTCCCATCTTCCATACATTTTTGCAATTTTTCCTATGGGGCCCACACTTGCCCAAACACAGCTGCAGGGGTAGTCATCTCCCCTACACCACCATAGCAGTTCTTGTTCATGAGCTCACAAAGAGTACATTAGTGAAGCTAATTAAGAGCTTGTTTTTGTTTCTGAATGCCCTTATGGCTGATTTATTGTTCATGTGCTTAGCTTATTATTCTCAGCTTATTAGGTAAGCTAAAATTAAGCTTGAAGCTTGTCCCACTTTTCAGCTTAGACTCATAATCCAGTGAACTTCAACCACTTTCTTAAGCTTCTTCTGAGCTTGTTAGTGGGTCCCACAATGTGCTATTTGGCTTTTTGAGAAGATCTTGTACCCAGCTTGTAGGTTCTAGGGTTATTTTTAGCTTTAAAGCTCATTGGATAAGCTTATTCAAGCCCACAAAAAGCCTGCAGGCCTGCTTGTACCTCAGTTTAGTTTGGATTTGCTTATTTGCTTATCTGAGCTTATAAGTGTGTTTATTTGTGTCCTTCAGCGTATTTCCATAGTACTTCAGTTGTTTGTAGCTTAATCGATCTTTGGTTCCTCACATAGCAGCTTCTTTGATAGCTTTTACAAGCTTAAAAATCCTTTTAAGCTTATAAGGCTTATTTGTGAAGAGTATAAGCTCTAATTCAGCTTATTTTTTAGTTTTAAAAAATTCATTTTTGTTAAAGTTGCTTATTAGTTGTTGTTTAGTAGTTTTGTATAGAGAAAAATCAAAAATGAAAAGATTGCAAAAAATTGGCACAAGCCAGGCTTGAACCCTGGACCTCATGGGTTGACTGGTCAACACCAAACCAACGGGGTGCACCATCTCCCCTAAGGCTCACTTAGTGTTCTCATTTTCCCTTTTAATTTTTATACCAATCTTTTTTCTAATTAGCTTATTTTACTTATAAGCTGATTTCTCAGCTTATTTATTAGCTTTTTGTACCTTTTGTAATTTTCTCAGCTTAATATTAGTATAAACTATTTTTAAAATTTTTACTGTTCATTAGGTATTTTTAACAATTTAAATTAGTTTTATTAGTATCTAATTAGTTTTTAATTAATAATAAATAATATAAAAGTCAAAAAAATAATTTTCTTTTTTCTAAAATTTTCTTTGATTATTAAGTTCGTAAAAATACAATTTTTACATCCGTAGGGTTAGCGTAGCTCAAATTTCACATTTTATTTCGCTCACTCGCGTTTTATTTAAATAACTTTTACGTTTTTAAATTTAGGTTACGTTATTAAAAGTAGTTTGTAAAATAAGAAAAACCAAAACATAAAAAAGTGATAGCTTCTATTTAAGCCCTTTTGGCTTATATTTCTGCTTATTTATAAGCAAACTTTGATTTTAAATTTTCAGATTGCGTTTTAGGTTAACTAGGTTTCACGTTATTGTTAATATAGTGTGTTCAAATCATTCTCACTTATATTTCCGTAGAGTAGTCACTAAAATCACTCAAACCCTATTCCTGTCCAATTTCACCCGATCACAAACCCGTTTTGATTACCATCACACCTCGTCGGGACATAACGACCCGGGGAAGCCACTGTACTTCAACGGAGATTGACTTTAAGCAGTTTGACTTAGTTGACCATTCACCTGGTCAATTAGGTTGACCGTTTGGAGCCAATCAAATTTTGGCGCCGCTGCCGGGGAGGTTGTGCGCGTATTCTAAACGGTTTTACAGATTAGTGAATCTGGATATACACTCATTGTATATTTACCATCTTTTGTTCATATTTTCTTATTATCAAAACAAATCAGTTCCCGAAAACTTTTTAAAATTAGTTTTCAACGAACACAAAAACACAAAAAGATTTTCTTTCTTATAAAATGTTTATCAAAAATCCCAAAAATATCCATCTTTACCCTCCTACCTTTTTGATTCTTCATCCCTTTACCCTCTATCCTTTTGATTCTAACTTCTTCCACTTGTCCCGTAATTGATTCTAATGGCATCTCTCGATGACGATTTCTTTGAACAATGGGCCTTTGAGAGCAAAATTGAAAAACTTATGGCCTTGTGAAAAATGTCGAGATGTCGTGTTGATTATGATGGACCTTCGATCCCTATTCCCTCTCCGGTGAGGGAAATGGATCAAGAAACCGGGGTGACAAAGGACCCTGTACTTTCCTCTAAGCATGAAAGTGCTAAATACGTCCAACCTACGGTTGTCCAAAAATCTAAGCTCACAATTGCTCCTAAACCATCAAGAATTGATCCTAACCTTTCACGGTTTATGGTTAAAAGTTTGTCAAGCAAACGTACAGAGCTTAGGGCAGTGACTGAAAAGAACGACTTACCTAATCTTCACGTTCATCAAGAACAAAAACCCGAGACCATAACGGAAGTGGTGGAAATTCCTAGCTCTAATAGCACACCACTTGTCCCACCTCCGAATTTTATTCCTTGTGTTGGTTGTGGTGAGCCACTTTTTGGTTTACCATGTCGTTGGTGTACATGTGAACAATGTGGTAATGATATTCGAGACGGGAGTTGTTTGTTTTGTGGTTCGAGGAATTCATTTGCTTATGATCCTAATCAGAACTCATTCTACGACTCTCCAAATCTTTCAAACTACCCATCACATTCATACGAGCAAGAATCATATTATCCAAATCACAATGATGTTTCATATCACAATACACCAAACATTTCTTGTGAATATTGTGGAGGTCCTCACCAAGGTTTTGATTGTCAAAATAGTCAAAATTTTGGTTACGACCAATATCCATACAACTCACCGAACCAGACTCAACAGTTTAACTCTTGTGAGTACTGTGGTGGCCCACACTATAGTTCTGATTGTCAATCGGGCAACACACTTGTCTATGAGCAGTTTCCTGATAACAATTATGACTCTAGCACATACGACTCACAGCCACATCAGTTTTACTGTTGTGAATACTGTGGAGGTCCTCACTTTAGCTCGGATTGTCAAACAAGGAATCCATTCCCTTGTAACAATTATGACTATTCAATTCAAGACCAACCTCCACAATACCAAATGATCCAAGCAACTCCTCATGATACCGAGCAAGACATTTTACTAGAGGCTCGTGAAATTTGCAAAAACTTAAGGAGTAGTTTGCCACTACATCGTTTCAATATTCTCGTGAGAAATCAATAGAAGAATTACTTGCTGAAGAACGAGATGCTAGAAATGAAATGAGCATGGAAGAATTAATTGCTGAGCAAAGAGCGGCTAAAATACGTGCCAATCTTCGCTATGCTGCTCTTTATGATGACGATTATGACAGTGATGATGATGAAGATAACATTGTCATTATTCAAAAAGATTCATCAGATTCATCAGTTGTAATTCCTTCCATTGAAAATCAGGGAGAAAATAATGTGACAAAGTCACTAGCCATTGACCAAATGGAACTTGAAAATTCCATAACTGCTAGTATTTCTAAACTCCCTCAGTCTATTGATATCATACCCGAAGTTCACACTCACTCTCTAAATATGGGGGATGAGCATCTTAGCACTGTTCCTCAAAAGGAATCGGATGAATTCATAAAGTCTAGTGTTGAGATCCTTGTCCCAATCCCAGGAGAGTCACAGGGAACTTTTGATCATGTGTGTGATCTACCTTCTCACCCTGAAAATCCAAAAGATCATTTTGAGACTTTCTCCGATTATAATGATGATTGTACATCTTATGGAGAAGTTAAGTATGAAGAGGCACCACTGCCTCATTCTGATGTTGCCCCTCTTATTGAGGAGTTCACAGATGAACTTACTCACATCAATCCACTTCCATTGGGAAGTGATAATGATCTGTTTGACCTTGAAGCCGATATGGGAGAAACTGAAAATCTTTTAAACTCTAATCCCAACATCGAGCTTAGTACTTCACATGTTGATGAAAATTCTTTATCTTCTGGAGACATCAGTCATGTGGAAGGATTACCTTCTGAGCTAGTTAGCTTAGAAGAAGAGAATGATGAGACTGATACTGAAATCAAAGATGAAGCTCATCGTGCAACATTATTGAATGTCAATCTCCTAATTTCTAAAATCGAGGCTTTCAAAGAGAAACCTATTTCATCTCCTATCCCCATTAAGGATAGTGACATTTTCTCTGATGATCCTATTCTGGAGTTTGAAGCCTTTACTTTTGATTATATGGGAGAGAAGATTAGTGGCAGTACCACTCCTCATTCTCAAATTTCTCTCCCCGAATATGATTCATTCACCTTTGAGGAGTTCTCCGGTGAACTCACTCATATCATGACTCCTCCGGAGTATGATAGCCCGGGGAGAAATGCACTCAATCATGAAAATTTACAAATTCCCACCCTCCCGCCCGGGATGTTTTCAAACCAAACGAGCTTAACCTTTGAAATCCAAAATCAGGCTAATGAGCCTGCTTTCGAGGAAGAAGATCTTATCATGATTTTCATCATGGTTTTCTTCCTTTTCTTCACCTACAGGGTGACTTCTCCTGTTCTTCACTCCTTCGGGAATGAAGACATTATCTTTGACCCCGGCATCACCGCTTATAGTTTATACTATTTTAAGCCGGGAATATATCTCATCGGTATGGAACTTTCACGTGCTTCAAATGTTTGTCCAAACATCTTGAATGAAAGTCCGATGGAGATTGTTTCTTCCACATCATGCTTCCCCAAGGACCAATGAATTCGGGGTCGAGTCAAGCTAGCGACTCGGTAAACAAAAATAGTAGCATTTACTTAGGGTTTTCACCCTAAGTGTGGGGGAATTACCCCTACTATGGTTACCAATGAAGTGAAAATACAAACTGGTGTTTCCACATTTAGCTTGTAATGTTGCCCTTTTACGTTCAAAATGTCGGCATAATAGCCGGGACTTTGAATATTGAGGACAATATTCATTCTAAGTATGGGGGGGGGGGGGTATTTTAGCGAATTTTATCACATTTTACCATCTAGTACCCCGTTTTGGCCAAAATTTCAAAAAATTAAAAAAAAAAATTCACTTGAGTTTCAAAATTTTTTGTGGTTATCAGTCCACCATGTCTAAACGACAAAAGGATTGGCTAATCCAGGAGCAAACGGCTCTTGGTAAAGATATCTCAAATCCGTTGATGGCTTGCAATTTGCCCAAAATTGTATGGTATCTCAACTCGCCATATCCCATAAAGTGAATGAGTTGGCTAGCCCGCAAGATTATGGCTTGTGGTAAAGGCCGTGGAAAAACTATACTTGGTAATCAGCTCACCAAGATGTTGACTTAGTCCATCAAGAGTTGGCTAGTCCAGAAGCAAACGGCTTTTGGTAAAGACTAATCAAATCCGTTGACAGCTGGTGGTTTGCTCAAAATCACATGGTTATCAGGTGGACCATAGTTCTTACTTGAATCGATACATCTGGCTACTCCAGAAGTGATGGCTTTTGGTACAGAGTTTCAAATCCATTAAGTTTTCTCAAAAGATTGCTAGGGACTAGCAATAGTTTAGTGTGGCGGATTGATGAGTGTGTAAATACTCATCATTTTTATCGTATCTGAACTGCCAAAACATCCAAAAACACTTAGAAATGCATCAAAATACAGAAATTATCTCAAAATTGTGTTTTATATGTTTTAGATGCAAAATGTTTAAAAACAAATGAAAAACGAACAAAGTTTGCATAATTGGCAGTTTCAGTCCCTCAAGTTTCAAAAATTGACAAAACTAGTCCCTGAAGTTTTAAAATGAAAGAAAAGTCAACCCAAGTCCTTTGGAATTCAAAAGTTGTCAAAATAAGAATTTGGGTGAAAAGTTTGAGAAAATTACACATTTGGCCCCTCAACTTTGGCAAACTGGCAAATTTAGTCTTTCAAGTTTCAAAAGTGTCAGTTTTGGTCCCTGGGAAATAATTTTTGGATAAAAAGTCAACTTAGGACCTTGGGAAAGCAAAAGTTATCAAAATTGGTCCCTGGGTGAAAGTTTTGAAAAGTTTACAATTTTGGTCCTTTAACTTTAAGTTTTGACATTTTTAGTCCCTGGGAAATTTAAAATTGTAAAATTACATGAAAAGTCCTTGTGGAATTGTAACTTGGTAGGAATCACCCTTGGTTTATTTTGGAAGATGTACAATTTCAGCCCTCCAATTTTCAGAATGTACACTTTGGTCCCTAAGCTTTAGTAACTATACAAACAAACGGACCCTTGATATTAATACAAACCCAACACCACCCTTTTACCCTTGACCCATTACACCTCAAGCCCAAGCACCATCCTGGCCCAAACCCTCACCACAGCCCACCTTCCATAATCCAACACACCCCGGTTTATTTTTACTTTGGTCAACGAAGTCAAAATAACAAAAACCACTCACCCCTCTCAAAAAAACCACCCCACCATCTCCATTACCAGCATCATGTGATATTGCAACCCCCCCCAACACCATCATCACACCCCCTGCTCCTCTGCCACCCCTACCCACTCCTTTATCTACTTTCCTCCACTAACCAACAAACTCACCCCTTGCCAAGTCCTAAAAACCAAAATTGCAAATCCACTTTTCCCGCCAATACATAATGGAGGGTTAGGATCAAATTGCCTGATCCAAAGGCTGAGAACCAGAGTGGGAAGTGTCCAAGAAACCCTAAAGGGTCCATATAAGAAGATAATGAAGGAGCAGACCAGGCCAAGTAGTTTAGTGTAGAGTTTTAGTTTAATTTAGTTACTTTTAAATTTATTTGTAATTTTTAATTTTCAGTAAAACTCCAGTTGTAACTTGTTACTCTTGATCAATCTAAGTTCCAGTTTAATGAAATTCAAGTTTCAGTTTAATTTTCAATTTCATCAAATATATATATATATATATATATATATATATATATATATATATATATATATATATATATATATATATATATATATATATATATATATATATATATATATATATATATATATATATCATAATGATAATAAAATCAGGAAGATAAGCATGAAGAGGATGGAATATGGTTTAGTACTCATGGGAGTAATAGGGTTGTGAAATTAGGTCCTTGTATACCTCAGTTCTATGCCTGGATAATTTTGTAAGATTCCTTTCTTTTCCTGCATAATCTGTGAATTTTTTGTTGTGTTGTTAAATGTTGTTTGATTTGGTCCATTTGAATTTAAATTAGCCTATTACAAGTTGCATACTCAGTTTCATGGATTAGAATTCCCATTTGCTTTAAAAACTATCAAATCTGTCCATTAAGGGGGTGTTTGGAATTGGGTAACTGAGTTAGTTATTGTTGTTTACAAGAGTAGAAATCTATTTAGATATAACACCTAGGATCTAATTAGCTTAGTTGAACATTTGGTTTGGTCACTTTTAAAGAAAAAGTCAAAATTTGAAAGAAGTACCATCAACAGCTTAGCTGTTGCATAATTTGAGACCAAGCCCTTTGATTTCAATATGAAATGAGTTAAGGTTGCTTGATTTTGCTTCACTTAGGTTAAATATAACATAATCAGTCACTTAGATCCAGGTTAAGTTCATAAAAGTCAAACTTTCATCAAAAGGAAAAAAGTCAAATTTCATGTTTTTGCAGAAAACCCAATACTTACAAGAATTGTTTAGAATTTTGGGATTGATTCCAGGCCCTGAGATTTTCACACATTGTAGTCTCCCACCTCTAATTTGATGTCCCATCTTCCATACATTTTTGCAATTTTTCCTATGGGGCCCACACTTGCCCAAACACAGCTGCAGGGGTAGTCATCTCCCCTGCACCACCATAGCAGTTCTTGTTCATGAGCTCACAAAGAGTGCATTAGTGAAGCTAATTAAGAGCTTGTTGTTGTTTCTGAATGCCCTTATGGCTGATTTATTGTTCATGTGCTTAGCTTATTATTCTCAGTTTATTAGGTAAGCTAAAATTAAGCTTGAAGCTTGTCCCACTTTTCATCTTAGACTCATAATCCAGTGAACTTCAGCCACTTTCTTAAGCTTCTTCTGAGCTTGTTAGTGGGTCCCACAATGTGCTATTTGGCTTTTTGAGAAGATCTTGTACCCAGCTTGTAGGTTCTAGGGTTATTTTTAGCTTTAAAGCTCATTGGATAAGCTTATTCAAGCCCACAAAAAGCCTGCAGGCCTGCTTGTACCTCAGTTTAGTTTGGATTTGCTTATTTGCTTATCTGAGCTTATAAGTGTGTTTATTTGTGTCCTTCAGCTTATTTCCATTGTACTTCAGTTGTTTGTAGCTTAATCTATTTTTGGTTCCTAACATAGCAGCTTCTTTGATAGCTTTTACAAGCTTAAAAATCCTTTTAAGCTTATAAGGCTTATCTGTGAAGAGTATAAGCTCTAATTCAGCTTAATTTTGAGTTTTAAAAAATTCATCTTTGTTAAAGTTGCTTATTAGTTGATGTTTAGTAGTTTTGTATAGAGAAAAATCAAAAATGAAAAGATTGCAAAAAATTGGCACAAGCCAGGCTTGAACCCTGGACCTCATGGGTTGACTGGTCAACATCAAACCAACGGGGTGCACCATCTCCCCTAAGGCTCACTTAGTGTTCTCATTTTCCCTTTTTATTTTTATACCAATCTTTTTCCTAATTAGCTTATTTTACTTATAAGCTGATTTCTCAGCTTATTTATTAGCTTTTTGTACCTTTTGTAATTTTCTCAGCTTAATATTAGTATAAACTATTTTTAGAAAAAAATTTATAATTTTTACTGTTCATTAGGTATTTTTAACAATTTAAATTAGTTTTATTAGTATCTAATTAGTTTTTAATTAATAATAAATAATATAAAAGTCAAAAAAATAATTTTCTTTTTTCTAAAATTTTCTTTGATTATTAAGTTCGTAAAAATATAATTTTTACATCCGTAGGGTTAGCGTAGCTCAAATTTCACTTTTTATTTCGCGCACTCGCGTTTTATTTAAATAACCTTTACGTTTTTAAATTTAGGTTATGTTATTAAAAATAGTTTGTAAAATAAGAAAAACCAAAATATAAAAAAGTGATAGCTTCTATTTAAGACCTTTTGGCTTATTTTTCTGCTTATTTATAAGCAAACTTTGATTTTAAATTTTCCGATTACGTTTTAGGTTAACTAGGTTTCACGTTATTGTTAATATAGTGTGTTCAAATCATTCTCACTTATATTTTCGTAGAGTAGTCACTAAAATCACTCAAACCATATTCCTGTCCAATTTCACCCGATCACAAACCCGTTTTGATTACCATCACACCTCGTCGGGACATAACGACCCGGGGAAGCCACTGTACTTCAACGGAGATTGACTTTAAGCAGTTTGACTTAGTTGACCATTCACCTGGTCAATTAGGTTGACCATTTGGAGCCAATCACCACTTCACTTAATCTGAATAACCCCACCAATCCACAGAGGGTGTGTGACTTTGTACAACTCAAGGATATTGACAACACAGATACCATTGATATGAGAAATACCAATACTATCCCATATGAAAAGTATGTGAATGACAATAGACTGCCAGTTGTACCAAGTGATACACCGTCTGTTGATTTTCGTGAACATGAGCTGCGTGAGCACACTATGTACAACCCTGATGATTCCTTGCCCACTAGATTTAACATCCTTAAGGATCAGGTGACTATAAACGAACATCGTGCTAAATTTGAGCTTACTGAACGTGAGAAGAAAATGGAATGGCAAATGCGCGCTTACATATCTGAAAATAATTCCAAAGAAGAAACATTGAAAAGGGAGTTATTGTCTTTAAAAAAGACAATTGGATGAAACTGTTAAACAAAAACAGGAGATTCAAAAGGGGTTAACCTCGCTCAAACACGATTACAAAGATAAAGAAACAAAACTTCTAAATGATTTCTCTAATCTTAAAATGTTGAAAAATAAACTGGAAGAAAAGTTGTACACGCAAGGCCAAACCATTCAATCTGCTCAAATGATGCAGAATCAAAGGAAATTAAGAGATGAGTTTAGTGAACTGGATGCCTCTAAACCAAAGGCCAACTTCCTTAGAAATGGTATAGGTGCTCAACCTGCGTTATATGATGCAAACATTATGTTTGAGCCTAATCATGCTCCTCCTGATGTGAGATCCTATGACGAGATTGATGAGATGGAAGATAGAACTAGGGAAAAACTTGCTGAGGAATTAAAGGATCCCCTGTGCATTGCTAATAATATTGTTTTTCGCTATGATTATACTGATGATAATCATTAAGCTATTTTTGTCCCTCAAAAGAAAATCCTCCCTGAGAAAGTTTTTTGGAATATTGACTTAGAGAAAATGAAAGCTGAAAGACTTGTGGGTAACACACGTACTATTTTTAGGATAGCTGACTCAACTATTTATCCTCTGAACACACCCAAGCACCTTGTACCATTTACTCTTCCCACGCAGTGTAATACTCTAATGGGATTATATGTACTATGTCAACTGTTTAATGATTTTGAGAAAACATGTAAAAAGATAATTACACCAACGGGGATTACTGAAGGGGTAAGGGGATTTGAGCAAACGAAACGGTGTTACCTAACTGAAGTCATGCCATTTTTTGATCTTCTCAAAGAACACTTTGAGGGTCTTAAAAAGACAATTAATAATGATGTGACTGAAATGAAAAAGGTTTTCAAAGATGTGGAAAATGAGGGTAAACAATTGGCAATTGATCTCAAATATAGTGAAATTGACAGGAAAAACATTCTCATTATGAATGAAAATTTGATTGCTAATTGCATTGCACAAGATGTATTCTACACTGTCACCGACTCTGCATTATCTGCTTGACAATTTCATGAAATGTCGGTTACGTTAAATGTCTTTCAGAACTGTGTGATTGAGCTTGAGGGGGAGAATTTCAAATTACATCAAAAAATTCAAAACGACGACCATGATAACATGGTCAGGCATTTCTCAAAACTAGAAGTTGATAATATTAACTTACAACTAAAATATCAACATCTAGAAGAAAGCATAAAAATCTCAAATGCCAAGACATCTTCGAATGCTCCTGAATTTGACACATGTTTTGAATTAGCCAAAAAGGATGAAATAATTCAAGCTCACTCAAACACGATTCGGAAATTGAGGGCCCAAATTGCACAATTAAAGTCTAACATGGGCGACGTGACCAATACCACTTACCAAATGTCACTAGATTCTCAAAACTTTCATAAACAAAGCATCATTAATGAATTACAACATGAAAATGAGTGGCTCCGTGCTAAAATGTCAAATGCTAAACAATGTTACAAAGAGTTATTTGAGTCTATTAAAATAACACGTGACCAAAACAATGAAAGATTCACTTCTTTGTTAAACGAAATTGAGAATCTAAAGACTATGGTGAAAGGTAAAATGCCCGCCGTTTCATGTGACCATGCGATTTCCAATGTTCATGTTTGTAAGAAATATGCGTGTGATGCCTTGAATGTTTCTCTTCCCCTTAGGAACAATAAGTTAGTTCATAGCAACTATCTTAGACATCTTAAGGATTGCCTTGTCATACTTAAAGAAACCATTGAAGATGATAGGATGTCTAAACCGATGGATGATGTTGTTGTTGGTGCATGCTTCCTCACTAATAGAGCCCAGGAATTATTAGAATAAGCTATAGGTTCATGACCCAAGAATGATAACAAGTCTGATAGGTCATTTGCATCGCACTCTAACGTTGGCAACAAACATGTTACTTTTGATAACCTCCAAACAATGTCACAATCCAACACCATGATCACCGGTAAACAATTAGCAACTAAGCATACTAATATTCCCATCATTGCTTCTACAGGAGTAAACGATGTATTTAAAGCTAGCAAGTCACAGCCTAGGTGCAATACAAAGAATGATAGGGCTTTGCCGGCTAAGAGTGCACTTATGAAGGAAGTAGAAGAATCCTCTAGCAACAATAAAGTTATACTTAATGAAAGGAATCGAGTTGACTCAAACATTTGTGTTAACAATGATGTAATTAATTCGAATTCTGGTGCTATTTGTAAGACTTGTAACGAATGTTTATTTTTTGGTAATCATGATGCTTGTGTTATGTCCTTCTTAAAATTCACTATGCAATCTTCGATTAAGAATGTTTTGACTGCTAAACAAGTTAGGCAGGTCTGGAATAAAACAGTAAAGGTGTTCACTAATGTTGGCTATCAATGGAGGCCTACTGGAAGGAAATTCACCCTAGGAGAAAAGTGCCCCTTGACTAGGATCACTAACTCCAAAGTAGTGCCAATTAAGAAATAGAGACCTACTGGTAGAAGGTTCCCAGTAGAAGCACTTAGTACCACTCCTAGGTCTAGGGCATCAACTTGTAAAAATACCAGTAGTATCTCCGTGACTTATGATAATCCAATGTTTGTATGTGCTAACCAAATGGACCCCAATTGTTTGTGGGGCTCCAGCTTTTTCAGTTATCCACCATTTTCTGGTTTCAAATGCAGGTCGTACAAATCGTCCTTTGGTATTTGGACTCAGGCTGCTCAAAATATATGACTGGGGATCGCTCGCGGCTCAAGAATTTCGTGGAAAAGTTCATTGGTACGGTCAGATTCGGGAACGACCATTTTGGTGCAATAATGGGTTATGGTGATTACGTCTTTGGAGACAGTGTGATATCCAGAGTATACTACGTGGAGGGACTTGGACATAATCTATTCTCTGTTGGTCAATTTTGTGATTCCGATCCTGAAGTTGCCTTCAGAAAACACACATGTTTTGTTAGAGAATTAGATGGTATAGATCTTCTCAAAGGCAGTCGGGGCACGAATCTTTATACCATCTCAATTAAAGACATGTTGCGGTCCTCTCCTATTTGCTTGCTTTCAAAAGCCTCTAAGAACAAATCATGGTTGTGGCATCGTCGTTTAAACCATTTGAACTTCGGTACCATCAATGAACTCACCCGTAAGGATCTTGTTCGAGGCTTGCCCAGACTTAAGTATGAAAAGGATCATCTATGCTCCGCGTGTCAAATGGGCAAGAGCAAAAAGCACACCCATAAACCCAAAACTGTCAATTCCATTATGGAAGTCCTACACACTCTTCACATGGATCTTTGTAGACCAATGAGGGTTCAAAGTATCAACGGAAAGAAATACGTGCTAGTTATTGTTGATGACTATTCTCGCTTCACATGGGTAAAGTTTTTGCGATCAAAGGATGAAACTCCGGAGATCATCATCAGACTCATCAAACAATTGCAAGTTCGACTCAACAAAACAGTTAGGTTCATTCGCACTGACAATGGAATGGAGTTCGTGAACAAACAACTTACTCAATTTTATGAAAGTGTCGGCATTAGTCATCAAAAGAGCATTCCACGTACTCCTCAACAAAATGGAGTTGTTGAAAGGCGTAACCGCACTTTGGTTGAAGCTGCTAGGACTATGCTCATCTTTTCTAAAGCTCCTATGTTCCTTTGGGCAGAGGCTGTTGCAATCGCTTGCTACACACAGAATCGATCCTTGATACATCCTCTCCACTGCAAGACTCCATATGAACTGGTTCATGGCAGAAAACCAGACCTTTCGTTTCTTTGAGTATTTGGCTCATTGTGCTATCCAACAAATGACAGTGAAGATCTTGGGAAACTCAAGGCCAAGGCCGACATTGGTTTCTTCATTGGTTATGCTCTAGAACGAAAGGGGTGCCGAATCTACAACAACGTACCAGAGACATAATGGAAACAATCCACGTTACATTCGATGAGTTGACTGAGCAACCGGCTCCTGGACAATCAAGTTCTGGACCCGTACCCAACCTTTTTTCTCCTGGACCTATAAGCTCTGGGCTTGTACAGAATCCCACTCCTGCTATTCCTTTTGTGCCTCCTACAAGTGAAGATTGGAAGAAACTATTTGACCCAATGTTTGATGAATACTTTGAACCTCAAAACTTGGCTACTTCTGAAGCTCCTGTCATTCCACAACTAGCTGGTGTAGCAAATGTTCCACAATTTAATGCAGGGCCATCCACATCGCTGTCATGGGATCCAGAAGCCCCCACCATCAGTCATTCAGTTACCACATCTAATGTTCAATCTTCATCTGTACAACGAGTAGCAGCTGTGGATAGTTCTTTTGAAGTAAATCTGTTAGGAATACAAATATTCCTATAAAAGACTCGGTCACCTAAATGATGTATTAGCATTAAGATAGCTCGTAGACTTAGTTATTATTATTAGTAGTAGTTTAGTTTAATATAATATGTAAATAGTATTCGTGGAGTGGGTCGGGTCTTTACCCTCTGTCAGCTCACTCCACAGCCCATTTCATGGGGCACTAGTAGTAAGTATAAATACCCTCTCCCACCCAAGGGAGAGGGTTGGAGCTTCCTTTCATCTTAATCTAATCTTTCTCATTTTTCTCTCTAAACTTTCTCTCTCTAGGAATACCTCCCAACTATTCTCTTCATCTCTCTAATTCTTTCTTAATTCAAATCATAATCACATAAACCATACTAGTTATATTATGAGAATCCTACAAAATCCTTTCGCTGCACCTGATGATGAGCCGTTTGTAAACATCTTTGCTCCTGAATCCTCTAATGATGCAACATCCTCAGAAGAATCTAACACGGCGACCTCAATTCACTATCCTCAACCCCATGAGCATCTCAGGAAATGGACAAATGATCACCCAATTGACAACATCATTGGAAACCCTTCTCGTCTTGTATCAACCCGTAAACAACTTGCAACTAATGCCTTGTGGTGCTTCTTCAATTCTGTCCTCTTCAAAGCTGAGCCAAAGGATTTCAAAGATGCAATGTCTAAACACTCATGGTTCACCGCTATGGTAGACGAAATTCATGAGTTTGATCGACTTGAAGTATGGGAATTAGTACCACCTCCCGATTGTGCTATGATCATTGCTCTCAAGTGGATATTTAAAGTAAAGCTTGATGAGCATGGAGATGTATTGAAGAACAAGGCAAGGCTTGTAGCAAAAGGATGCCGTCAAGAAGAAGGAATAGACTTTGAAGAATCCTTCGTACATGTTGCTAGAATTGAAGCCATAAGAATATTTCTCGCAAATGCTTCCAGTCAGAATATGGTAGTATATCAAATGGACGTTAAGATTGCATTCTTAAATCGCGATCTAAAGGAGATGGTGTATGTTAGTCAACCTGAAGGATTTGTGGATCCGGAACGTTCTAACCATGTCTATCGTTTGAAGAAGGCTCTTTATGGGCTTAAGCAAGCTCCAAGGGCATGGTATGATACTTTGTCAAAATTCCTTCTTGCTAACAAGTTTTCCAAAGGTGTTGTTGACCCTACACTCTTTACCAGAAAAACAGGCAAAAGCTACCTTCATGTACAAATCTATGTTGATGATATCATATTTGCCTCCTCTGATCCTAAGGATTGTAATCGTTTTTCCCAAGAGATGAGCTCTGAGTTCCAGATGTCCATGATGGGTCAAATGTTGTTCTTTCTGGGCTTGCAAATATCTCAAAACCCCAATGGCATATTCATCAATCAATCCAAGTATGCTAATGAAATTTTGAAGAAATTTGGATTCTAATCCTGTGACTTAGTTGATACTCTCATGATCGAAAGATCAAAACTAGATGAAGACGATGTTGGGATCCCGGTCGACCAAACCAAGTATCGAAGCATGATTGGTTCCTTAATGTATCTCACTGCTAGTAGACCGGATCTTCTTTTTGCCGTTTGCATGTGTGCTTGGTATCAATCCAAACCTACCAAGAAACACTTGGAAGCAGTCAAGAGGGTCTTTCGGTATCTTAAAGGAACAATCCACATGGGTCTATGGTATCCCAAGGACACTGCTATGGCGCTCACGGCTTATTCCGACGCTGACCATGCGGGATGTCAAGACACTCGTCGAAGTACATCTGGAGGTGCACAGTTTATGGGTAATAAGCGGGTTAGATGGTCTTCAAAGAAACAAATGAGTACATCGATCTCCTCCACAGAGGCTGAATACATTGCTATGTCCTCATGCTGTACTCAGATCCTATGGATGCGATCTCAACTTTCGGACTATGGCTTCGTATACAACAAGATTCCCATGTACTGTGACAACAAAAGTGCAATTGCACTCTGTTGCAACAACGTCCAACACTCAAGAACTAAGCACATTGATATTCGACATCACTTCATCAGGGAGAAAGTTGAGAAGGGTATTGTGGAACTTTACTTCGTGAGGACTGAGTTCCAGCTAGCTGATATCTTCACCAAAGCGCTTCCTAGGGAACGATTTCAATTCATTCTCCCTCATCTTGGAATGAAGAGTCTCATGCTTGAGGATCTCATAAGTCTTCAGGAAGACCAGGAGGAGTAAAGGGGTTTCTTCACATATCCTTTGTACATAGTTTATCACAAAAAGAAAATAGAAAAGTATAAAATCCACAAATACCATAAAAATTTGAAAAACCACAAAAATTCCAAAAAGATTCTTCTCGCGACATGTCTCTTATGTAATCAATATTATGTACGTATTTAGAAATGTCATTCAACAATGACACAAAGTCATACATATGCTTGAGCAAGAGTTGTTTTATTTTTTTACATAATGATTTCTAAAACATGTCGCTCCCCAAAATTTTCTGTCACAATGGCTTGCTATTACTTCAGATGGCAACCCGGTCTTATTATTGGGGAAAGTTCGTCGCCAAAAAGATGACTGTTCCTAACAAAGGCATGGATTACTTTATATTCGTGCCTTTCCGATCTGATGTACGTTTCAGTGCATCATTTCTCGTATAAGAAGAGAAGTCTTCTTTACATCACGAATACTTTTCCTTCAATGATTCTTTGGGAAAGTATTTGTACTAAACTTGGTGGTACCATGATTTTTTGAAAATCAAACAAACTTGAAATTTTGTATAAAATTTGCCTCTCAATCGATGCTAAATGATTAATCTTCTGAAGTAAAATGATAAATTGAAGATAGGTCATCGATTGAGGGGGAGCATGATTTCAAAAATTCTATATCATCAAAACATGATCTTTGTACATAAAAGGGCAGTGAATAAAATGATTGTTATGTGTTAGTATATGAATTTTTCATGAGTTTCTCGCTAAACTCGAAATCATTTACAAACTCATCATTTCTAACACATAACATGCTCCCTCATGGATTGAGGGGGAGCTAATGTATCATCTCAAAATCAGTCATTCTTAAATCTAACACATCTTTCTCCCAAAATCTTTAAACTTATTTAAATCACTTGAGATCACAAATCTCAAAGGATTTGAAATTTTTGATCGGGGGAGAAAATGTGATTTAAATATGAAAATCTGATTAAAATGTGATGTTTTGAACCTAAATGTATGCTCTCCCACAGGTGCTAAACTCTTTTGTATATCGATGCACATATTAAGGGGGAGCAAATTACTTGTGGAAAAGGATCCTTGCATTTTAAGAGATCGAGACTCAGATTTGACTCATGAATTGACGAAACACAACTGTCTTGAATCGAAAGGACTAGTCCTGGACGGGTAATAACTTCAAGCTGGTCTAACCAGTGATGTAAGCGTGTCTCGAAAAGGACTTGTTTGAGTAGAATGCACCATTTCGAGAAACATTTGGTGAATCTGATCGGGCCGGGTAATAACTTCAAGCTAGTTTAACTAGTGATGTAAGCGTGTCTCGAATGCCCGTTCATATTCACTTAAGGAGGATCAATTCAAAAAGTGCAACTCTTCCCGACATGTGCAAAATTTTCAAATCAAAACATATGAGCACATGTTAAGGGGGAGCATTTGAAAATGACGAAACTCTCAATGTGTTAACAAAATGTGTTTCTCAATCATAAACACGTTGAGAGAATTTTCAATGATTTGGTAATGGCAACATAGGATAGTCATGAAGTTATAAGGTGGCTAAGGTTAGGAAAACCGTCCTATGATCCGCCAGAGCCGAAGGGATCTACCCATGGACAATACCAAATAGATAGTATTTGAAAGTCCGTAGGTATGATTATGAAAAAAAGGAGAAATGTGAGAATGGAGAAAGAAGGGGTTGAAGAATTAAAAAGAAATGAAATGAGAAAGGGTGAAAATAAATAGCCCTCCAATTATTCAACCTTAGGGCAGAAACCGGGTTCAATTCATAATCTATTGATTGTTGCTAAGGCGACATTGGTATTGAAGACAAGACGTCATGGACCCAGTGATGCAATGCACTAAACCTTCTAACCACTCAAGTTCTCTTAAAAGAACTTGTTTCATTCTCACGGGGAACCGGTGTAATCTATCAACTTATTTTTTAGAGATGGTTGATATTGAAGCAGGAAAACTCTCCCTAATCTCCGCATAGGAAATCCAAATGCACTTATTGAGTCTATAGCCTCGAGATGCATACAAAGATCTCATAGGAACACGTGCTACTTCTACCCTGGTTGTTCAACATTAAGGACACCAGTGGTAAACTTATGAGTCCTACGCAGATCTTAGCAATCTGCCAGAACATTTATGAGGGATGTTGCTATTGTAACTCCCAGTGATTGAATGGAAATTCCTGCCAGGGTCAACATCAAGCAGCCCTGAAAGCAGGTCACTTAGGTAATTCCTTGTGGATTATGCTTAGTGGTCACGATGGTTACTAACGGTCAACAGTCGTGGATTGATCTCCAGAGACTCACCCAATCGTTGATCTACTTAGGTAGTTCGTGTAAATCCTTTCAGGGTTTGCTGATTGGGAACGGTCTTGGTAAGGGTTAGAAGGAGTCTTCACACTATGCTGTTGACGATCTCTAATTCCAAACCTACAAGCACCGGATGATTTATTGCTAACTGTTTGCTTGCAGGAATTTCTGACGGTTGCAGTTTATTGCTGAATAGATGCTGATCCATCAACACATGCTCACACTTCGACATCACAATCTAAGAAATCATGTTCATTGATTGGGACGATCTATGCTTCTACAACTCTGATGCAGAAGATCATGATCCTGAAAGGTGTGAGCATGCCAACTCTAAGATGTTCATATCACATGGAGACGTTGTTGCTCATAGATGACTTTCAGACACTCATTTGGATGAACTTGAAGTTATTTCCAAAGATCATCCATCACATTGAAGAATTCATCTAGAGTCTACCACTTAATGCACAAAGATCTCAACAATGAAGAATCAAAAGGCTACGAGCTACAAAGATTTCGTCAAAGACTTGAATGCTATGATTCAATATTTATTTTCCGGGGTGACCTCCCTTAGGGGGAGATTGTTAGGAATACGTTTATTCATATGAAGACTTGGTCACCCCGAGTATAGTTTAGCATGTTGTAGCTCGTAGTATTTATCATATTAGTTAGAACGTAGTTTAGTATTAGTTAGTATTTGTGGAGTCGGGTCGGGTCTTTACCCACTGTCAGCTCGCTCCATAGCCCGTTTCAGGGGGCGTTTGTTTGTAAGGATAAATACCCCTTCCCTAGCTTGGAAGGTGTTGGACCTTCATTTGCAATCTAACCTTTCACTAGTTTTCTCTCAAGGTTCCATCTCTTTCTCTCTCTAACTTCTCACTAGAAAATACTACATAAAATCATCCTAAACACAAAACCATCCATATTCTTACATTAGAGTATATTACAGGTTTGTATCTAAGTTCTAAAGGTTCTATTCTATAACCTAATAGTCCTAATATATCCTAATATTCCTAAAGAAACTCTTACTTAAGCCTTGAACACATTCTTACTAGTTTAACTAGGCATATAGGTTCAGATAAGCACATAATCCTACTTAAGTTTTAGTTTAGGGTTTATTATGGTTTTGTGTTATGTTTAGTGTTTTAGATTGGTGTATTACTTATTATGGTGTTGTTATGAGTTTATGCTTGACATACCTGGGGTTTATAGGATGTGAGTGTTGAGTTATTTGGCTTGTGTAGACACGTGAGCAGGTCTAGTGAGTCATGTAAGTAATAATGTATATAAAAAGCAAAAATTTACCTGTGAAATACCTACTATAGGTATTTGTAATGGGAATGATAGTAATGGGTGTTTGTGGGTTGTTATAGGGTTTATATAGGTGAGCTGGGGTGAGCTCTCGGATCCTTCTAGGCTGCCAACTCATTAATCCAAGTGAGATGTGTGCTTCTTTTGATCTATATCATCCCTTGGTCACCAATCCATGTATTTCAGCCCTTGGATTCATTTTGTGATGTGAATGTATCCTGCGTATGTATCTCTATTGGTCCACGTGTCCTTCCTGACATCTCCTGACATGTGCTGACTGCTTCTAAAACCATATGATTGGGTAATTATTGCTTGAGGTGGGGTAATTTTGGGCGTGTGGATTTTAGGGTTCTTGCTACAGTAAAAGTTCCTGGGTAAAAAGCATTTGGGGGGCGGGAATAAGGGAATTGGGTTTTTATTGTTTTTGGTTGACCGGTTTAATAAGTGGGTTTGACCGGGTCGGGGTAAATGGTGGATCGGGTAATATTAGTTTGGAGTGGGCTTGGAGTGTGACTGGGCTAGCAGGAGTGGTATGGATGGGTTTTAAGTTATGGGTTTATTAGTGTAATTTAAGAGTCCGGTTCTTGTTTGGTTAAAAAGAATTTTAGTGTAGTAATATACCAAGGACCACATTGTAATTTCTGAAAACCTGAGGACCAATTCTGCCATTCTCTATATTTATCATCCAAGGACCATTCTTGAGCATATTGAAAGCTTGGAGGACTTGTCTTGACATTTCTTTAAAATTGTACTTGTAAGGACCAAATCTGACAATTGTTGAAACTCCAACGACCTATTTTGCCAATTGATAAAAGCTGAAGGACCAAAATTGTAATTTCTTTAATCTTTTGACCAGGGATTATTCTTGAGACTTTATGAATCTTTGAGGGCTTCACTAGTCATTTTGAGCTTCCTTTGATCATTAAGCTTCCCCGGCTCCGGCTTTTGACCTTTTTCCGTTCTCGTGCTCATTTTTGTCTGTTTTGGCTTTGTTTTTATCCATTTTTCACATATTCGTACCTGCACATACACAAATACAAAAACACACATTCTCTTGGCATATTTGGTTAGTATTTGGTATATTTGGTCTGATTTTAGGTCTAAAAAGGATGTGTGAATAAGCACACATCAAAACTCCCCCAGACGAAGGTATTGTCGTGCCCTCACGCAAAGTCATCACCTCACGCTTAAAAGATAAATAATTTCAAAACCTCTTTTTACTGACGTTGTAAAGTAGCAATGATGTTCAAAAGAGATCTCAAAATCATTTATTCTCAAAAACGCTCCGTTTTCCGATTTTCATGAATAACAATTACTACTACTGCTACTATTTTGGCACTTTTTTCATTTTTATATATGTGACGGTTTGCTTAACTTTCATTATCTTTTGATAATTTTCAGGGTCTACGAGTAGAAACACTTCTCATGGAGAAGAGACCATACAGATAAAAATCTTCATCCTTGATTTTTCACAAGCCCCCAAACTAAGCGTAAAATCGAAATCATTGTTTATCCACAAGTTAGATGCTAACACTACCCACAAAAGTTACTTGTGTAATTACCTCTTGTTCCCAATTCCTAAGTTTTGTATCTCAAGATTTTATTTTTGTGAGAAATGAATTTCTTCATATTTTCTCGTTTTGATAGTTATTAGTCCGATAAGAGCACAAAATTTGAACGCTAAGTAGTTTCCAAACTTTCCCTCGAAAACCCCTGCATATTTCGGGTCCACATGGAGGTCTCTGATTTAAGACGATTTTGAGGGCCCCCTTTTTATTTACGATCGAAACATCCCATGTTTGAGACCAGAGACGGAAGCTTTTTATTAGGAGATCCTCGGAGTCGAAGCTTGGCATTTTTGCATAATTATAAGCACTTTAATAATATTTGGTCCTTAGTCCTTTATTTCAATTACAACAACGGTTGTGAGCCGTCAAGATGCAAGAGCTTTATTATGACCTTGGATTATTTCCGCTGCTTTTTATAGCTTTGGATTCCTCTGCCTTATTTTTGGCTTTGGATTATTATTATTTATATTCATAATCATATGCCAAACCCCGAGTCCCACGGCCTTTACTAAGATCACAACATCGGCTGCGAACCGGCAAGATGCAATAGTCTATTTCACCGTAACACTGGCAGTACCCCTATGTGTACCAAACCCCCATATGTAGAGATTTTCTTAGGGATGAGAAAAAACTAAGTATTGCCCAAACCACATACACTTAACTAATCCTAGAGATCTATTATTATTGGTGTGCAATCTTGTGGGAACAAGGAGGCCACAAGTACCTTTCGTGGGCTTTAAAGAGATCCAACTACTCCACGTTTAGCACCAAACTTCTAAATAAACTCTATCATTCCTCGATCTCCGCAAATTTAAAATCCTAAATAATGAGATCCGCGGATGCTTAGCCGATAATCTTTTGATTATATTGGTTAAGGGAGACGAGCTAGGGCTTAACACGCCCGGTCAAGTCGGAACATTTATTTCTACTCTCGCCGGTAGGAAAGTCAAAACAAGGTGTCAAATCTTAACTATTATTATCATTATTTTTTTTAATAAAAAGCTGACAAAATTTTTTAAATTTTGGTGGAAAAACAGAGTTGCGCAAGTTAACAACTCAGACGAAGGTATCAGGTCAAACTGAATCGAAGATTCACCCCAGACTAAAGTGAAACATTTTCCTCAATGTTTTAAGGGTACGGGTAGTCTTACGTAATATCTAAGGCCGTTTATTAAGTATGCCAAGAGATAAACGTTTGTCGATAAGATTTTGGATATGGTGAATTTCCAAAAGAGCAGCGAAGAATGAGACTCGAGTGGAGAGAATGACAAAAAACGAGCACGAGAGTCCTCAATCTTCGGGGAAATTCCTGGACATTCACAAACAACCACGAAAACACGAGTGTGGAAAGGTGATTGAGCTCAGACAGTCAGATAATATCAACCAAGTAATGGTCAACAAGTCAAACAGCCTAAACCAATATTCCGGTGAGTTTAGTGTTTCCCCGGATCGTTAGATTCCAACGAGGTGTGAAATCTGAAATAAAATGACTTCGAGATCAGGTGAATTGAACAGGAAAAAGGTTTAAGTGATTGAACTACTGAAATATAAGTGTGAATAGATTTAATAAGCTATATCAACCAATACGTGAAATCAGATAAGTACAAGTGAAAAAGGGACTGAAAACCGTAAACGTTTAATAATTAAACGTAAACAAAAACAACTTTTAACAATAGTAGGAGTTTATAAGCATTAGGGGCTTAAATGCAAATTAAATAAATTTAAAATATTTATTTTATAATTAATAACTATTTAATTAATTATTTTTATTTAATAACTATTATTAATTATTTAATAATTAACTAATAATTAGGAAAATGTAAAATAAGTCTAGAAAATTAAAATTAAAATTTCTAAAAATCTAAAATATCATAAAACTTATTTTAAAACTAAAATTATATTTTTCACACTATTTATCTATTTATTATTAATTAATTATTATTTAATTATTATTTAACTAATTATATTGATTTAAATTATTTATAAATACTAAAAAGACTTAGATAATTATGAAAATTTTATATATCTAATTAACCATCATGGGAATCCTAAAAAATTATAAAAACTTTATTTTATGTATTTTTAATCTACTTTACTAATTATTATTCTATTTATTAATTATTTATCAATTAAACTAATTATATTATTAAAAATAGAAAATGAACAATAGAAATTCTAGAAAAATTTATAAAATTGTTTTACCTTATATAAAATCTATAAAAAATATAAAAACTATGTGGTACTTTATAAAATATAATTATGCTATTTAATTCTTATTTATTATTTATTTATTAATTTAACTAATATTAATTCTAAATAATACCAAATGACAAAGGAAAATTCTGGAAAAAATTATAAAATTACTTTAATATATAAGAGATTTAATAAAAATATAAAATAGCAGAAGTGCTTATAAATAAGCTAAAAAGAAAATTAAATAGATAATTTCTATTAAATAGAAGCTATCACTATAATTAAGTTTGTTCTTTTCTGGTTTTTCTTTTATAAAATTAATAAAATACTTAAAATAAGAAACTTTAATAAAGGAAAATAATTTATAAACTCAAAATAAGCACTAAGAGAGCTTATTACCAAAACAGTTTGACTTTTGTTGACTTAGCTAAGAAATAAGCTCAACTGAGCTTGTGTGGGGTCCACAAGGTTAATTCTGGTTTTTATGAGTTAGTTGAACTATAATGAGCAAGATTATATCAAATAAGCAGATTCAATAAGGCACAAACACCAAATAAGCACTTTGCTTATTTCAATTCTGAGACAGAATGGGGACAGAGTTCCAAGCTGATTTCAGGTGGGGCCCAGTGGTCAAATGGTCAGACCAAGGGTCAAAGGTTCAAGCCTGGTAGGAGGGGGTTGTGAGAAACAAAATTGGGACAAGTGGGACCACAGCGGTGGTCACAATCAACCACCAAAGTGGTGGTTGTGGTGGTGATGGACTGTGTAGCAGGGCATCATCTTGCCCTGCAGTTGTGTTCTAGGGGCAAATTTGTCCACTAAAATAAATCACAAAAATGTTCTAATAATGAAAATCACAAGTACAGATGGTAGACTAATGATACAACAAATTCCAAACTCTAAATCCAAGCAAGAAAATCAGATTAATTCATGCCATTTTGGTGATTTTCTGCACAAGTACTTTTTGACTTTTTCTAGTTACACTATTACTTTGACTAAAATGAACTTTGATCCTTAATAACTAACTGAGTATGTTAATTTAAGCTAAGTGGATGTTAAATTAAGCTAAGTAACCAAGTTATGAGCTAATATGATGAAAATGAATAAGCTAAGTACCACAGATTTCAAATCAAATAAGATCAAAGATGATTTTGACTTTTCCACAAATAAGACCTGAGTTTTATGATTTACTTTACTTATTGAGACCTAGTGTATCATGGATAACAAAAGATCAATGTCAAAAATTCAAAGGAACACAGTGGGCACCACTGATCCAAACACACCTTAAAACTACTGATTTGATGATTTTCAAGGCTTATTACTGATTCAGTTCATGAAACTTAATCTAAACTTTATATTATAATCAAACTAACATTATTAAACATGAAATAACAACAACAACAGCAAGAAACAATGAAATGATAAATATGATGATTTAAACTTATGAAAATGAGATTTTAAGTAACTAAAGATTTTAACTAACAAGTCTTTAATATTAAGCTAGATTATGGTTATATACTAACAAACAAGCATAGAAACACAGAGTTTACCAGGATTAACTACCAAATATATTGAAAGATTAAAAAAATGGAAAATAAGCTTACAACTGATTGACTGAGAAAACCAAACCAAGAACCAAAAACACTTATGTGACTCCCATGAGTCTCTAAACCATAATCCAAAGCTGCTTTCCTTCCCAAATCACTCTGAATCAGAATCCAAACTCAAAACTTGCACAGTTTGACTTTTATTGACCAAGTTATGATTTGTGATTTTAGGTAATTAAACTAAGTTTTAAGGTATCTAGAAGCCCTTATGAACTTCCTGGAAGCTTATGTGAGCTTATTTGATCCTTATGTTCCACTGTAAACAACAACTAAGCTATATGATATTTTTGAGCAAAAAGAAAATATGCATACTTGAGAATTATACATGAAACTTGAAATTTATTATCACCAAAGATTTAAAACACACTGATAGTCAGGTATTACAACTTGAAAAGCTTAAAGATACAAGGAAAATTGAGAATTATACTAATCGACATGCATTATTTAAAATTAAACTAGATACATCTCTCTTCTGCTTCCCCTTCTTTCTTTATAGCATTTTTGGACTCCCCACATGTCTCTGAACCTTTCCCATCAATAAAACCAACCATTGGATGAGTCAAAGTGATCCAAGCCGTTTAAATCACTTTTGGCGCCAAAAGTCCACACGTGGAATTGGAGCTGTTTCAGAACAATTAAGGAACTTTGGGGTTTAGTGGTGACTAAGGGGGAACATTTGAGATAGTTTCAGACCAAGTTGGGAAGATATGGAAGAAAAACTAGGTAACTAGGTGCTACAGTGGAGGAAAAAGGGTGGGAAATGCATTTAATGCATATGGGGGTGAAATGATGGTGTTGGGAAGTGAGGTGGAGTAGCCAGCTGGTGTGGTGAGGTGGTAATACCATGGTGGTTTTGGTTTGCAGAGGAGGGTGAGGGGTGTGTACAGTTGTGGTGGTTTGGGGAAGACGGTCAACGAGGGTCAAACCCCCCCCCCCCCCCCCCCCCCCCCCCCCCCCCGTTTTATTAAAAGGGATGTTGGGCTGTTTTGGTGGGCTGGGAAAAATAAATGGGGAATGGGCTTAGGAATTGGATTTGGACTGGATTGGATTTGGGGGTTTAATAATAAAAAGGGGTCCGGTTGGTTTTTAGTAAACAAGGACCAAATTTGTAATTTTGACAAAATAGAGGGACTAAATTTGTAACTTTCCCAAATATTTATAAGGACTATTTTTGTCAATTATTAATAACCCAAGGACCAAAGATGTATTTTTTTCATTTTCAAAACCCAGGGACCTTTTCTGCCAATTCCACGAACTTCAGGGACCTAACTTGTAATTTTCTGAATTTTGAAGGGTTTAATTTGTAACTTCTCAAAAGTTATCATAAGGTCTATTTTTGTCAATTAAGAATAGTACAAGGCTTATGTTTCATATTTTTGTATTTACAAAACCTTAGGGACTATTTTTGACATTTTCCAAACTTGAGGGACTAAAGTTGTCATTTTGCAATTTTTAACTTTAAAGGACTATACTTGACAACTTATAAATCCCTAAGGACCTTTGATGATATTTTTCATTTTTTGATTTACCAAGGACTAGTTTTGCCAATTTTTCAAAGTTCAGGGACTAAAACTGTAAATTATGTGAAATGTTTTGTTTTTCATCAGTTTTCAATCCTTTTGCATAAAAACACAATCCAGGGATATTTTATGTATTTTAAGGCATTCCTGTGTATTTTTATATGTTTTTGCAGTTTAAATGTAACAGAAATGATGAGTATTTACACACTCATCAAAAGGGTCGCCCCCCTCACGTCACGTTACTTAAGAAAATAGAAAATAAAGAAAATGAAATGGATAAGCATGGGGTGCCTCCCACGAAGCGCTTGTTTTTGTTCGCCGAGTCACATGAGCTTGACTCGATCCCCGAATTAAGTTTTCCTTGGGGAGAGCAGATGGAACGGACACCCGGCATGATAAACGGAGATGCCGGGGTCAAAAACGATATCCTCACTCCCGGTGGATTGGAAAAGTGAAGAAATGATTGGATAAGCAAAGAATGGGTGAAACACTCGGTTGATAAAAGCAAAGTCTAGTTCAGAATCACGGGTGGGTAAAATATTAAGCACAGGAACATCATGTTCAAAAATCTCGTCCATCACTCCAAAAATATCATCATTCGTATCTGATTCAAAATCTACATCCTGTGGTTTTGCAGGTGGACGAGAAAATCGTAAATCGAAGAGAGATGAATCAGCATCAGCAAGTAAATCATTATCATTGATTTCTTCAAGAACATTTCTTCGAAGGCCATTCTCGTCATTTTCAATACCCGGTGGTATCGAGTCATCCACAGCAAGAAATCGATCGACATCCTCTAAAAGAGGGTCATTTGATGGATTAGCACTCAAAATAACTTCAGAATCGATCTCAAAATCAAAACGCTCATAATCCGGAAGAGAGATATAAGCATGAATAGTGGGACTACCACTACTCATCTCTTCAAATCGAAAAATTTCAAGCTCGGGAAAGAAATCACCATCCATATCGGGGATAGGAGAAGAAGTCGGAGTATCATTCAATGCCTCGATCTTAGAAATGAGAAGATTGATATTCAATAATTTTTTACAAAGTACTTCATCTTGGATTTCCGTGTCAACTTCTTCATCATTCTCTTCTTCTAAGCTGTCGAGCTCAGAAGGTAATTCGTCCACATAGTCGATGTCTCCACAAGATAAAGAATCGTCATCGTCAGAATCGGAGAACATCTCATCAAGATCAATCGAATTATCAATCGGAGATAACTCACATCCTTCAGGCGTATCAAAAAAAAATTCTCAAAATCGGGTAAAGAATCCTTGAGCTCGGGTTCCAAAGGATCTGACGGCTTATCTTCAATAAATTCACAATCACCGTTAGAAATTTCCCCGGACTCACTTGGGATTGGGACGAGGTTCTCAACACTAGACTTATTGAATTCGTCCGATTACGTTGCCGGAATAGTGTTTAGATGCTCGTCCCCCATTTTTAGAGAGTCCTCGAGTTCTACGGGAGAAACAACAGAAGCTTTGTGAGGATTAAGAACGATCGTAACTTTCTCATCATCGTCGTCGGAATCATAGTAAATAAAAGATTTATAAGGATTAGACGCTCTCTCTTCAGCAAGTAACTCTGCAATAGACTTCTCACGAGGCTCGGGAGTATAAGTTTCACGATTAGCCACCAACTCTCGTACCATCTCGATAAGGGATTTCATTTCAGCAATAAATTCATCCGGAACTTGAAACTTGTCGGGAGTTTGTGGGGGTTGGTTAAAACCATGAGAATCGTAACATGAATTCGGCTCATAATAAAAATTTTCAAACGATCCCCCACAATTTTCAAAATTTGATAAACTTTGGAATAAATTACCATTAAAATACGGTACTTGCTCATAAGAGTTTTGAAAAGGAAGATTGAAATCGTTTTGAGGATAATTATCAAAACTCGAATCACAAGCGTAAGACGTTTCAGCACTCGGGACGTAACATATACAATTCGCATATCCACATTGATTACAAAAACATTGCCCACACGGTAATCCTTCGTCGGATGAATTTCCACAATTAAAGCAAGTAAACGAAGGTGGCGGTGGTGTTGGATAGTAATCGGGAATGTTTTGAAGGATTGATCTTTGAACATATGCGGGAGAATTACAAAACCAACAAACTCCATCATGAATATCACTACCACATTATTCGCACGTACACCAAACACATAAATGTTCAAAGAACGGTTCTCCACATTTAACACAAATCGGATCCATAAGAATTAAACATTTAAGGGAGAAAGTAAAAGTATTATCGGTTTAGAGGGTTAAAGAAGAAGAATCAAATGATAAGAGGAGAAGAAGATTATTTTGGATTTTAATTATCGAAAAAGAAAATCAAAGTAGAAAAGGAAAATCTTTTTGTATTTTTGATTGGGAATTATTTTTGGCTTTTTTTTTAATATATTGGAAAACAAAATTCAAAAACTTAAAACTTTTATTCTCTTTTTTCAAACGTTACGTTAATCGTAACCGTTTCCTTTAAAACTACTTGCGACGGAACGGGAGAGAAGAGTGTTTCTCTCTTCAGCTTGCAATTTAATGTCTAAGCTTCCGTATTTCCCGCTTATTCGGTTGTAGAATTAAAGTAATCCGATTAGCAACTAATTTCACGAGTTCTTATGTTGGTAAGCTTATTTGGTTTACAACGCCCCCTCTTCCACGAGGGAGTCGAGGCTATAACTTTCTTTTTGTATTTTTGAAAACACTTTAGGAAAAGTGTTTTTGATTTTTCAATTTTTATATTTTTATAGAAAATATTTACAAGAAAAGAGGAAGGTTTTCAAAACACGATTCGAAAACGAAAATCAAAAATTCACTTCAGCCTTCCCCGGCAATGGCGCCATTTGATTTAATCGTTTTAGTATAGGTTTATTTTTCCAAAGAAATACTCGTGAAAGTATTTCCCCGGGTCGTTCTCCCAGCGAAGGTGTGAATGGAATCTCAAATTCCCAGTTCGTGAAACGTGTCATGAAAGTGAGAAAAAGTAATTTCAAAGAGATTACACTAATGAATATGAAAATGAAGCACAATTAATCAATTAAGCAAGTAAATCAAGTTACCAAACCTAAAACGCAACGTAGAATAAAAAAACGTAAGCTAAAACGTAAAATAAACGTAAACGCGCAAATTAAAAAGTGAATTTTAAGCTACATTAATCCTACGGGTTTAAAAATAACTTTCCTAAGTTAAAAATGATAAAAGAAAATTTTGAGAAAAAGAAAAATATTTTTTTGACTTTTTGTTTAATTTTTATGAATTAAAAACTATTTAAACTAATTAAAAAGTAAAAGAAAATGGAAATTAAGTGAGAAAAATGCAAAATAAATTTTGAAAATTCTAAAATAACAAAAAACTATTTTCTAAAATATTTTTGGATTTTTTTATGCTTTTTCTGATTTTTTTTGGAATTTTTGGTATTTAAAAAGTAATAAAAAGTGAATAAAAACTAAAATTAAATGAGAAAAATAGCAAATGAATACAGAAAAATATGAAAAATTTAGGAAAAATCTAAAATAATAATCTAAACCTAAGAAAAATTTAAAAAGTGAAAAATAAGCTCTGGAAATGCTGATTAGCTAGAAACTGCTTATTTGGAGTGCTTATAAATAAGCACTTCTGACCCAAATTGATTGAAACTAAAACCAGATGACTAATAAGTACAAGTAAGCTCACATGAACTGAAATAGGCTCAAATGGACCACAGATACACAGATATAGTTCAATTAGCAGTTGAATAAGCTCTAGAAATAAGCAGATTACACCAATAAGCACCAAACTCAGAACACAGCTTAAACACTTATAACTAATAAGATCTCAACTGAAAATGGCCAAATAAGCTCGAATGAAAAGCTAAAAAGCACTATGGCAGAATTACTAATTAGACAGAAATGAGTGCTCAGTTATCCCTACTAGCAACTTAAATTCAAGTACTCAAATAAGCTCTAAAGTAAAACCTAAGGGGGGCAAATCCTAGCCTACACTACTGGGAACTTAGAGAACCAAAAAGCTTTAAATTCAAAACCAAATTGGACCCTTAAAACTACCCTAGTTCAGATGCTATTGAACCTGCAGGCTGCAGGTCTTTTGACTTTTTTATGGAACCTAAGCTTTGACTAAGTTGGATTTAAACAGCCTAAATCTATTAGTGTATGTTGTTTGATGATAACTAAACACTTAAAGCACAATTACAAACACAAAATGCAAAAAATAAACAGATGTGCAAGCTCAGATTCACTAAAATATAGACATAATTGAAATGAGTATGCAATTTTGCCTTTATGTGTTCAAGATGCAAGTATTATGTTCTATCTGACCCTAATATTACCTAAGTGAACTAGATATGCATACGTTCAAGCATATAGACAATAAGAACTAGCAGGATAAGCCTAAACCAAACACCCCTGTATGTAGTCTTATGTGAGACTTCTAAACCCAAATCAATTCCAACCACCTATTCAGAATTAATAATGATTAATCAGGTTCAAATCTACTCAGAAACACAGATTTCAGTAACAAAATAGCACAAAAGCACAGAATGCAAATAATGGATAGATATGAATAATGAAAACACTAAAATGATGCAAGCTACTAAAATATGATGTAATCTACTGTATTAAAGCTATATAATGACTAAAATAACCAAATGGAATAGTAAACAAGCAAGAACAAAGATGTAAACTATATAATCTAGATAATGCAAATTAAGCTGTAAAGATGAAAATGATAACTTACTAACCCCTCTCAGCCTAACAGAGAGGCTCTCCCACACAACCTATCTTTAGATAGGCTAAGCACTTCCCTGACTTGCTTAGCTTATCAATTCACACCTTCAAAATAAGCACACCTTATTGGATAAGCTGCCTTTGACTATTATTTACCAAGCAAAATTTGAACAGTATTGAAGCTATTAAACTCACAACTAGCTATTGTTTTAAGCTAGAATGAACTTATGAAGATATTAAGCTGAGAACAGAATTAAAGTAACTAAAAGTTGGAAAATAAATTGCAAAGGAATTAATTGAAAATTTGAATTATATTAAAACTGAAATTTGTGTACAATATGAAAGCAGAAATACAATAAGCTAAATTATTTCTAAATTACCCTACTCCTACTCCTATTAACTAACAGCTTTTCAATGAATGAGGAGGGGGGGTTTGTAACACCCCCATTTTTCACTGATCGCAGCGGATAAAGTGTTTGGGGTATTACTTCATAGAATCACAGATACAGTAATAGAAAACGACTCGAAAAGAGACGTTTTAAAATTTTAGTTATCATTCATAATTATCAGAGTTTTAATTATAAAAGATATACTTTTATTTTGTTGAGGTTCCAAAAATCTAAGTGTTAGGTTGGTTGTGTTTGAATGATAATCATGAAAAGTCCTCCGAGTTCAGTACCTCCTTCCGCCATAGGTCCATAGAAGTAATATACCTAGAATACATGCTTAAAAAGTCAACACTAGGTGTTGAGTGAGAATCATAGGTTTAGGGGTTAGTGAATACAGGTTCCCTAGGTTCAGTTGTTACACCCATCTAGGAAAATGCATGTTTTTGTGATAATTGTGATGCATGCACAATTATCAGGAGTTTAGTAGGTTGCACTAAGCTCATGAATCACACCTTAACGATCCGGATCATGTGGGCTGCAGACCCAACATGAGGGGATAGAAGGATAACTTGCCAAAGTTATAACTTGAGTGGATTCAAATATAGTACTTATTAGTACCACCTAGTGGGGTGTTAATACCAACGGCAGTTGTCAAACTCCAATAAATCTATCAACTATATTCATGCTCGTTTGGATAAAATGTCCCAAACGATTAGATTCATGAATTTTGGTTATGTAGTGGTGGCAGTTAGTTTACTCGTGCAAACAACCAAAGAAAAAGACTTGTATTCGGTTTTAAGTAAAGCATTTAGCATGTATCCCCCTTACAGGGTTTATAAAATCATTTAGAGTGAAAGTTTAAAAGATGTAAGGCTATGAAGACTCACCTGGGTGTAGAGTAATCTAAGTAATGCAAATAGTGACTCAGGAACTAGACCGCCTTACTCACGTATCTTGGCTAGGGGGGGGGTTTACGTGGGTGAAAACTAGGGTTAGGGTTTTCTAGGGCTCGTACGACTTCAAACCAAAACACAACATGACCAAGGCCTAGCTACTCGTTCCTAAGGGCTTCTAACAACTTAGTACTACAAAAATATGAGGTAGAGAGGAGGGGGAAAGGTGTGGAGAAGAAATGAGGGGAGGGGAGGTATTTATAGGGCTCGATAGGCGGTTAAGGGTGGAAATGGCAGGTGCATTACAAAGACCAAAAGGCATACGCCGATAAGTGTAGGTTCCAAAAGGACATGTGAATGTGGTCTTTTCTTGATCAGAAGGATCAATGGAAATTTGGAAATACCCTGAAAAACCATTGAGGAAACAAAAGTATTTGTTGCATGCTAATATTTCAAGCATTTGATTCATGAATGGAAGAGGAAAATGATCTTTCCCGGTGGCTTTGTTCAATTTTCTATAATCAATACATACTCACCATCCAATGACTGTTCTAGTAGGAACTAATTCATTCCGTTCGTTGGTCACTACAGTCATTCCTCCTTTCTTGGGAACACAATGAACAGGACTCACCCAAGGACTATCTTCAATGGGGTATATGATTCCAGCATCAAGAAGTTTAATGATTTCTTTCTTGACAACTTCTTTCATGTTTGGATTGAGTCGACGTTGTCTTTCAACAACAGGTTTAGCACCTTCTTCGAAATTGATTTTGTGATTACTGAAATCAGGGCTAATTCTTGGGATGTCAGAAGTTTTCCACACAAAAGCGTGTTTATGCTTCTTAAGAACAAAAATGAGTTTTTCTTTGTGATCATCCTTGAGCAATGAAGATATGACTACAGGAAGAAGTGAATTCTCCTCCAAGTAAGCATATTCGAGATTATTGGGAAGTGGTTTAAGCTCAAGATCGGTGGGTGGTTCTTGAAGAGATGTTTTGATCCTCATTTATCATTAATGGTAATTTCTTTGAAATTCTCTTCAACTATTTCTCCTTTCTCAACTTCTTCATCATCTTCTTCAAATTTAACTTCCTTAAATTCAGCGAACTCTTTATCAAGATTCGTTTCATTTATTTTCTCAAAAGTGGTTGTGAAAGGATAAGAATCGTCAAGTAATGCTTCCAACTCTTCCTCAGTGACTTCATCTATTACATCGATGTTAAAACAAGTGTCATCACTTGTATATGGATATTTCAGTGCTTTGCCGATTAGAAAGGTAATTGTTGGGATATGAAGTCAAAGTACTGCTCAATAGTCAACATACTGATCGAGGTCAAAGTACTGCTACTTATTGAAGATTATTCAAAGTACTTCGAAGAACAAGGACTTAAGTGCAATATTGATTAAAGGATTAATATGTAATATTGTATGAATATTCTAGAATTAGTTAGGGATAATTACTGGTCGTTCAAGTAGATAATGTAAACCGACTTAAGGTTATCTATATAAGGAGCCTTATGATGGTATTAGAGGTACGAAGTCATAAAAAGTTTCTAAGAGTCTTAGAGTTTTACAAAACGATTTTAGAGAAAGTTAGGGATTGTTAGTGAACCTGTAATTAGAGAGGCAGGTTTAAGAGTTGTTTTAATATTAACAAAGTTCTTCTTAGCTTTGTGTTAGTAGATTCCGCATACTTTACAAAGTAATATCATTGTTTCAATATTAACTGTTTTGAGTTGTTCAAGATTGTTAAAACCTTACAAGTTACAAAGTAGTTTGGTCAGAGTATATCGATCCAACAAGTAGTATCAGAGCTTGTGTTGGAAACTCTGATTAAGAAGAAAACCTATTAAACCAATTCTACAAACAAACCCTTAAAGATTTCGACAGATGTTGCACCTGCTCCATCCATCACTGCTGTCAGAATTTCTATTGTCAAGAAGGGAGAATATGATTTATGGGCCATGAAGATGAGGCAGTACATTGCCATCACATACCATGCACTATGGGATGTGATTGTCAATGGTAATATGCAAATTGAAGAACCATTGGAGATCCCTGAACAACAAACACCACCTAAGCCAACCTTACCAGCTGCTACCAAAAGAAATCAAGATAAGGCTCTCAATATACTGCTCTCTACCATTCCTGATGGTCACTTATTGAAGATTCATGATGCCAAGATGCAAAACAACTATGGGCTGCTATTAAAACAAGATTTGGAGGTAATGATGCTTCCAAGAAGATGCACAGGAACCTGTTGAAGCAGCAGTTTGAAACCTTCATTGTTGGTGAAAGAGAAAGTCTTAACTCTGCTTATGATAGATATCTAAATCTACTCAGCATGTTAGAGTTATATGGAGCTGAGGCAACAGTTGAAGATGCTAATTTGAAGTTCTTAAGGAGTTTGCCTTCTTCATGGCATGTGGTGGCTACCATGATTAGAGGACAACCTCGATTGGACACTATGGACTTTGATGATCTTTACAATAATCTAAAGGTGTATGAGCATGAGATGAAGGGTAATAAAGGTTCAAGTTCTCACAACATTGCTTTTGTCTCCTTTGAAAACAGAAGCAGTACTTCCACTAAAAGTACTGCTCATTCTGTCCAAAGTACTTTTGTAGAAACACAGAATCCATGTACAACTTTGATCTCTACCACTTCATCACATACCCCCAATTCAGATGATGTTCTGTGTTCATTCTTTGCTCAACAAGCTACTCTACCTGTTACTTATCAAGAAGATCTTTTGCAAATTGATGATGATGCTATGGAAGAAATTCACATAAGATGGCAGGTTGCCATGATTGCTGTAAGGATCAAGAAGTTTATGAACAAGACAGGAATAGGTATTGATTTCAAGGCTAAGTAAGGTATAGCATTTGACAAGTCCAAGATTGAATGCTTTAACTGTCAAAGGACTGGTCACTTTGCAAGGGAATGTAAGTTTGTAAAGTATCAAGCAAACAGGATGATTGAACAACCTAAACCCAAGGTTGAAAGAAAAGAAGTCCCTATTACTGAGCCAAAGTCACAAGCCTTGGTTGCTTAAGAAGATCTGTCAGAAGTTGATTGGAGTAAAGAATTTGATGATGAACCAGTAACCTATTCTATGGTTGCACTGGAAGAGATTGATTGGAGCACAACTTTTGATGAGGAACCTGGATATGAAGCTTTGGAGTCAAGAGATGGTCTAGGAAGCTTTGATTGGAGCATGGAATGTGAAGAAGAAACTGTTCAGCTTGCTATGATGGCTACTTCACCAAGTTCATCCACTATCTCTGAGGTATGTTCCAAATGTAGTAACTCTTATCAAAAGATGCTTAAAGAATATGAAACAGAAAGAGATAACTATAGAAGGGCTAGGTCTGAGATAGCTGGTTATCAATTGACTTAAGAATCCATGGAAGCTAAGATCATCACACATGAGAATAATGAAGTAGCTTGGGCTGAAAAATATGAACAACAAGATTATCAATTAAAGCTAAGTGAGTGGAAGTTAGGATGTAAAGTTTCTGAATTAGAAAAGGTCACAAAAGAAAGAGATAAGTTGCTAGAAAAACTTGATGTTTGGAAAGAATCAGGTCTATCACATGTTAGTTTTGTTGAGAAACAGAGAACAGCAAACATTAAAACTGGCCTAGGTTATGATTCAGAAGTAATTTCATCTAGGAACCAAGAATTAAATCTTTCTCAGGAAACCTCAACTAGTGATGAAGAATTCATAAGTTTAGAAGGAAACACATCTAGTGATGAGGAATCACCTTGTTCAACACCTCCTTAGTTTAAGAAAAACAAAAGTTACAATGAAGTTCCTCCACCCCCAGGCAGTTTTCAACCACCTAGGACAGATGTCTCTTGTTATGGGGTAGATAACCTAGAGTTTAGGAAAAAGCTTAAAGGTCAATCAAATCCTGAGCCTTTAGGAGAATCTGTTGAAGCACCTAGGGATGATAATAAGGTTTCTGAATGTGAAAAAGATTTTTCAAAACAAGCAGTTCTTCCAAAAACTTCTCAAAGTACTGCTGATCATTCAGCAGTACCTACAAGAAACTCTTTTCAAAATACTGCTTATCATAGAAAACCTTTTGGGAATAGATTTGGGATGATGGGTCCAAAGTTATGCTTTGTATGTTATAGTCCTCATCATTTGATCAAGGACTGTGATTATCACTTAGAATACTTAAGCAAATACCCAAAGACCACATCTACAACCCATAAGCACAGAGAAAATAAACCAAGGGAGAATAAACCAGTTTGGAATTACACAAATAGGGTTAACCATAGTAATTTCTTAAAAGACTATAGGTACCCTCATCAGAAAAGACCATTCTCCAAATCTAAAGTACCTTCACAAAGCACTGGTCAAGCAGTACTTCCTCAAAGTACTGTTAGGAAGTTTCCCAATCAAGGTACTGCTAGCACAGACTCAAGTGTATGACCTAAGAGATTCAACTCTTACAAACCTAGAAGGCCTTACAACCAAAGGAAAGCTGCTAGAACACAGAACTCAACACCAAAAGTTACAACTAAGTGGGTTAAGAAAGAAAGTACTACTGAGAGTGACAAAATACTTTCAGATAATAAGGATGAAAAAGGGGGTGTTGATAACAATTCAACACAAGTTTTGGAATCAAAAACAGTAGTTCTTGATAGTATTTTCAAAAACAGTGGTGATTACATACTCAAAGAATTTGAGTATGTTACTCCACAAGGGGAACACAAGTCAGTAATGGCTTAGGTTCCTAAAAGAAACTAACCCTTTTCATTTTTATGCAGGGCAACCCAGCAGAGGAGCTTAAAGATCATCTTATTATGGATGGTGGTTGCTCTGGAAGTATGACAGGAGAAAAGGAGCTCTTGTCAGATTTTAAGGCTTATTTTGAAGGAAGAGTTGCATTTGGG
Source organism: Artemisia argyi (assembly GCA_030686995.1). NCBI lineage: Eukaryota > Viridiplantae > Streptophyta > Magnoliopsida > Asterales > Asteraceae > Artemisia > Artemisia argyi. The sequence continues at coordinate 119,911,323 of CM060677.1, read as the reverse complement.
AATGATCCTGATGGAGTGAGAATCACTGGCAAAGGAACCATTAAGGCAGGATCTATTGATTTTGAGAATGTCAGATATGTGAAGGAGCTTAAATTCAACCTTTTGTCAGTCTCTCAGATCTGTGACAAGAAGTACCCTGTATTGTCTCTTGACACAGAATGTCTTATTCTCCCCCTGAGTTTAGATTAGAAGATGAAAACTTGGTGATGCTGAGAGCACCAAGAACCAATGATGTGCATAGCATAGATTTGAAGAACATCAATTCTGCTGAAAGGGCAACATGCTTGATTGCAAGAGCAACAATGGAGAAAGCACATCTATGGCACAGAAGGCTAGGGCATGTAAATTTCAAAAACATCAATAAGCTGGTCAAAGGAAATTTAGTTAGAGGTTTACCTTCTAAAACATTCAAACTTGACCATTCATGTTTGGCTTGCAAGAAGGGTAAACAACACAAGGCTTCATGTAAGAAGATTGAAGAAAGAACAATTAGGGAGCCTTTGGAGTTGCTACATATGGACCTGTTTAAGTTGTTAGCTTAAACAAGAAGAAGTACTGTTTGGTTATAACAGACGATTGTAGCAGATTTAGCTGGGTCTTTTTCTTGGGATTCAAAGATGAAACTTTTGATGCTATTCATGATCTTATAATAGCACTTGAAAATCAATTAAGACTCAAGGTTAGAGGAATTAGATGTGATAATGGGACTGAATTCAAAAATCAGCTTATGGATGACTTTTGTGCCAAGAAAGGAATTAAAAGAGAATTCAGTATTGCTAGAACTCCTCAGCAAAATGGAGTTGCAGAAAGGAAGAACAGAACTTTGATAGAAGCAGCAATGACAATGCTTGCAGACTCCCAATTACCTGTTCCATTCTGGGCTGAAGCTGTAAGTGTTGCATGTTATGTGCTAAATAGAGTGTCAGTGAAAAAACCTCAGATGAAGACACCTTATGAGTTACTCATGGGAAAGAAGCCAAACATAAAGTTTATGAAACCTTTTGGATGTCCCCTGACTATCTTAAACATTGCTGATAATTTGGGAAAATTTGATGGTAAATCAGAAGAAGGATACTTATTGGGTTATTGTACAAATAGCAAAGGATTTAGAGTGTACAACAGGGCTACCAAGAAGGTTCAAGAATGTCTTCATGTTGAATTTCTAGAAGAACAAGAAAATCAAAAAGGTAAAGGTCCTGATTGGATGTTTAATCTTGATTTAATGTCTTCATCTATGAACTATGTACCTATTAGGGAAGAAAATCAAGTTGTTCTTAATGAAGAAGAGTTACAATACATTGTTCATGGAATTAACATAAGATCTGAAGATGATTCTGATGAAGCACCTAATGATGAGAAGAAAAGTACTGATGCACCTCAAGGTACTGTTGATCCACAAAGTACTGTTCCACCAAATATTGCAGTATCTAATGAAGACTAAGCTATCCAAGATGAACTTAATAGGATGCTCCTTCAAGAGACAGTTGCATAATCCTATGAAGATGATCAAAGGAGAGCTTATGAATCAGAAAAGAAGAAGGCTAAAGGCACTGATAGTACTTTGCCCCAAAGTACTGCTGATCTATTTGAAAGTACTTCTCAAGTTTTAGATACTTCAAATTGGAAGAATGCTGATGATTTACATGATCCAACCATGCCTGCCATAGAAGATACTGATGATGAGTTGGAACAAGAAGGCATTTTCTTAGATTCTAATGAAGACCCTGATCTCACAAATTTGGAAGTTAATCTTGAAGTATCACCAACTCCTACTCTAAGAATTCACAAAGATCATCCTGTCAGTAAGATAATTGGACCTACAAATTCAGGAGTACTTACAAGAACTAAAGCTAAGAATATGTCTCAACAACATACTTCTTTACTTAGCTTTATTTACAAGCAGAACAGGGTGAATCATAAGGATTAGAAATTGTGTTTATTTGCTTGATTTTTGTCTCAAGAAGAACCTAAGACAATAAAACAAGCATTAGCTAAGGAAATTTGGGTTGAAGCTATGCAAGAAGAACTCTTACAGTTTAAACTTCAAGAAGTATGGGTACTATGTGATTTACCTTATGGTAAAAGGTTAATTGGAACAAAATGGGTTTTCAGTGTTAAAAGAGATGAAAGAGGGAATGTAATCAAGAATAAAGCAAGGTTAGTTGCTCAAGGATATAGACAAGAAGAAGGAGTATACTATGATGAAGTATTTGCTCTTGTGGCAAGGATTGAAGCCATAAGGCTATTTTTGTCTTTTGCATCTTATATGGGATTTCCTGTATATCAGATGGATGTTAAAAGTGATTTTCTATATGGCACTATCACAGAGGAAGTTTATGTTAAACAACCTCCTGGTTTTGAAGATCCTGCACATCCAAACAAAGTCTACAAGGTTATCAAGGCTCTATATGGCCTTCATCAAGCCCCAAGAGCATGGTATGAACGACTCTCCAATTTCCTATTACAACATGGTTACAGGAGAGGTGCTATTGACAAGACTTTGTTTATCAAAAGAGATAAGAAGGATATCATGCTTGTCCAAGTTTATGTAGATGATATTATTTTTGGTGCTACTAAGCAATCTATGGTGAAGGAATTTGAAGATCTTATGTGATTGGTTCTGAACGGTCAACTTAAATTTGACCAAGTGAATGGTCAACTAAGTCAAACGTCTCAGACCAAATCTCCGCGGAAGTATAGGATTTCCCCGGATCGTTATGTCCCGACGAGGTGTGGATGGTTATCAAACGAGTTTGTGATCGGGTGAATTTGGACAGGAAAGGGTTTATAAGGGTTTTGAATGATTACACTAAGGAAAAACGAATGAGAACGATTTAAACACACTATATTAACAATAACGCGAAACCTAATTAACCTAAAACATAATCTAAAAATTTAAAATTAGAATTTGCTTAAAGATAAGCAAAAAAAATAAGCCAAACGGCTTAAATAGAAGCTATCACTTTATTTATGTTTTTGGTTTTTCTTTATTTTACAAACTACTTTTACTAACGTAACCTAAATTTTAAAAACGTAAAAGTTTATTTAATAAAATGCGAGTGCGCGAAATAAAAAGTGAAATTAAAGTTACACTAGACCTACGGTGTTCAAATTAGTTTTTCTACGTACTAAACGACAAAAGAAAATTTTATAAAAAAAGAAAATAAATTTTATGATTAAAATTCTATTTATTATAATTAAATTACTCTTTTAACTAAATTAAATTAAAATAAATACTAAAACTTTCACAATAAATCTGAAAACTTTCTGGAAATTTAATTAAGCTAAAACAAACCTAGGAAAAATAAAACATTTGGAAAAAGCACTCTAAATAAGCTGGAATAAGCAGAAAAGTGCTAATAAGCAAAAACAAAACTACAACCTATATAAAGGATTAAAATGTGAAAGATATGTTGAAAAAGTCCCAAGGGCACGTTTGGTTAAGTGTTGTAGTGTGTGAGGCTTTGAGGTGCAGGAGGTCAGGGGTTCGAATCCCACCTCTTGCACTTTTTGTGATTTATTTTTTTTATTTTTTTTTCTTTTGTAAACTCACTAAATACATAAAAAGGAACAACTTTTCTAACTGGAACTATATCTACATCTAAGTAAATAACCAGTTTAAACAGAAGAATATAAGCAGTTTACATAAAAGCTTTAAAAAGGAAAAAAAAATTGAATTACTAAAAAGTTATTTGACAAGCTATAGGCTACACCTGAGGATGAAATAAGCTAAAGGCTACCAAGTGAGATCTAAATAAGCAAAACTAACCTAAATAAGCAGTCTAGAGTAAGCAGATAAGCCCATAAATAAGCAAAAAATAAAATAAATAAATAAATAAACAAGGTTGCTGATGTGAAGATGACTAAGGGGCTGAGTTTGAGTGCATGAACAGTGGGGAAGAAAAATTTCTAAAAATAAAATAAAAATAGGAGTTTGAAGATGAGCTCGGAAATAAGCACTATGCTAAATTTTAGGGCTTAAAACTTGATAATAAGCAAACTAAAATTGCCACTCCAGGGGCTGATGGTGGTATGTTTTTGTGATTAAGTGAGTTTAGAACAAGCCAAAAGCTAACGGAAATAACGTATAAGTTAGATCCACAGTACAAGCTAACAAACACAATTTCAATCAAAACATTAACACACTAACAACAGCAACAACAAGGGTAGATTCAAGCAAAATCAACAAGATCCACAAGCTCATATTAGTACTGATGCATCAGCAGCAGCAATCCAAAAATGCGCGGTTTGGTGGTACAAAATAAGCAATCCAATAAGGAAAAAAAAAAAGAAAAAGAAACCAAAGGCAAATCTAACAAGATACCCTAAGTGACTAACCAAAACAACAAGAACCCATAAAATTTAGCAACTAAAGAACATGAAAAGGAGCAATGAAGAACGGGTCAGAATAGGGAATGTTGGGTGCAGGGCAGTTACTAAGGGGATAACTTTGGCCTGAAAATAAGCTTGGAAATCAAATTGTTCAAGGCTAAAAACTACAAAAAAGCTAAACACTACTGCCAAGGAACAAGCAAAATCAAATTTCACATACCTTGGTACATGAACTGAGCTTGTATGAGCTTGTGAAATAGCTCAAAAGTTGGGCTGCAAAGCTGAGCAACAGCCCTTATGGCCATGTTGCAGGCCACCATTAGCTAATCCAAATAAGCTCATTAGCTAAGAATAAGCATGGAACCATCAACTGGGGTCTGTGGGCTTCTCAAAGAACCCAAGTAGTCACAGTGGGGCCCACTATGAAGCTCACAATTAGCTTGTGAAAAAGGACTCACCCCCTGGTGCAGGGCAGCAAAGGGCTAAATAGGCCACTTTGAGCTTATCACAAGCTTGTAAGGAAATTTCTAAAAATTAATCTAAAAATACACACATGCTCATAAGCTGGCCAATAATCTAAGAACCAAGTTTCAGGGATTTAAAAACAAAATTGATGAAATGAAAAATAGAAACCAAAATCGGTTTTGAGCACTTTTTTTTTTTTACTTTGACTTTTTCAGTTTTGAAAGGTTTTGACTAAAATGAAATTCAAATGGCCTAAATTGAATCTAAGTGTTAATATTAGATACAATGGAATCTAATCTAGCTAAATGCAACACTATTTTACTTATACCTATGATTTTAGAGCTTAAATCAACCTACTGTACATACAATACTAAGATTAAACACATTTTGACTTTTTAAACTAATACCTACTAGTTTTATAGCTTGACTAACCTAACCATACCTAATGTAACATATCTAGACTGAAATTAACCACAAAAATACTTTGGAAGGCTTTGAACCATTATTTGCCAAACACTCCTTTAGGGTGGACTGTTTTGAGTTTAAAACTAGAACAAGCTGATATAAGGCAAGATTTGTGAAAGTCCACTCTTAAATAAGTTATATAAATCCTAAAACGTAGATTCTAACCCTGAATAAAAAGTTTGTTAAGCTAATACACAAAAAGCAATAACAAGCTAATATGAAACAGTTTCTATGTAAAATTTAAACCAACTGACCTTAAATTATAACTAACCAATAATAAGCTAACCTATACTATTTCAAGCAGTCATTAAGACAGATTAAGCAATTTATTAAGCTATTACACCATGAGCAGCTACAAGCTAATATGAGACAGTTTTAATGAACTTTAAATGATATCCTTATGAACTACAATCTAAGCTCACTTCAATAAATAATCAAGGCAATTAGGCTGAGTTAATCAATAACGACACAGTAAGTAAGCATCAGAAATAAGTAGAAATTAAGCAAGGTAATAAGCTTGAACAACTTTTGATGAAAAATAAGACTTTCATTAAATTAAAAGGTAAAAGTTTACAACTGAGGTTTTTAAGCTCACAATACTTTTAAAATTAAACTAAAACTACTTTTTACCCTAAATTACCTACTGCCAACATATGGCTTACAAATAAACTATTTATACTAAAAATTATTAGGGTTTCCTCCTCTCTTGTGCTTCTTTTGCTTTCCCACTTTTCTTTTCAACCTTTGGATGAGTTGTATTTGATCTTGACCCTTTATTTGGTTTTTGGCGGGAAAATGGGATTTGCAACTTGGGAGTGATAACTTGGCAGGGGTAGGTTGGATTGTTGTGGTGGAAAGGTAGTAGAGGTGGAGTGTGGCAGAAGGGGAAGTGTGATGATGGGATGTTGGGTTTGCAGGGTTGTAGCAGGGGGGGGGGGGGTCACGGGGTATTGTTTGGGGATGGAGGTCAAAGGGGGGTTGACTTGGGTAATTATTTAAAACGGGAGGGAGTATGTATCTGGTTGTGGTGTGGGCTGGCAAAAGGGGTAATGGGCCTTGGGGAGGTTTGGGCTAGGGGTGTTTGTTATTTTGGGTTGGATTATGGTTTTGGTTTAATATTAGTTAAGGTCCATTTGTTTTGTTAAGTGTAAATACCACAAGGACTAAAAGTGTAATTGACTGAAAGTTGAGGGGCCTATTGTGGCATATTTCCAAAGTTAATCAAGGGACCAAATCTGCCATATCTCAATAACCAAAGGACCAAAAATGTTATTTGCCAATTTAAAAATTCCAAGGGTACTTTCTGCCAATTTGGAAAGTTAATGGACCAAAAATGTAATTTCCAAAACTTTTTACCCAAGGACTGTTTGTGACTTCCCAAGGTCCAAAATTGACTTTTTATCCAAAAATTATTTCCCAGGGACCAAAACTGACACTTTTGAAACTTGAAGGACTAGATTTGCCAGTTTGCCAAAGTTGAGGGGCCAAATGTGTAATTTTCTCAAACTTTTCACCCAAAGTCTTATTTTGACAACTTTTAAATTCCAAAGGACTTAGGTTGACTTTTCTTTCATTTTAAACCTTCAGGGACTAGTTTTGTCAATTTTTGAAACTTGAGGGACTGAAACTGCCAATTATGCAAACTTTGTTCGTTTTTCATTTGTTTTTAAACATTTTGCATCTAAAACATATAAAACACACTTTTGAGATAATTTCTATATTTTGATGCATTTCTGAGTGTTTTTGAATGTTTTGGTAGTTCAGATACGATAAAAATAATGAGTATTTACACACTCATCATTATGCAAAAAGAATTTCAGATGAGTTCAATGGGAGAATTAACATTCTTCTTGGGACTTCAAGTGCAACAATCAAGCAGTGGAATATTTATAAGTCAAGATAAGTATGTTGCAGATATTCTTAAGAGATTTAACTTCACTATTGTCAAGCCAGCATCCACACATGTTGATCCTAACAAGCCTGTGGGAAAAGATGAAGAAGTAGAAGATGTTGATGTCAAATTATACAGGTCTATGATTGGATGTCTAATGTACTTAACTGCATCTAGGCCTGACATTACTTTTGCTGTGTGTTTATGTGCAAGACATCAAGTTCAACCCAAGGTATCACATTTGAATGCTGTCAAGAGGATCTTTAGGTACCTTAGGTAACAACCTAAGCTAGGGTTGTGGTATCCTAGGGAGTCCCCTTTTCATCTACAAGCCTTTTCAGATAGTGATTATGCTGGTGACAACTATGATAGAAGATCTACAACTGGAGGGTATCAGTATCTTGGAAGTAGATTAGTCTCATGGCAATGCAAAAAGCAAACAATTGCAGCAACATCTTCCACTGAAGCATAGTATGTAGCTGCTGCAAGTTGCTGTGCACAGGTACTTTGGTTGCAAAATCAGCTTTTGGATTATGGATTCAACTTCAAGAATACTCCTATCAACATTGATAATGAGAGTACCATTTGTATTGTGAAGAATCCGGTCTATCATTCCAAAACAAAGCACATTCAAATCAGACATCATTTTATCAGAGATTGCTATGAGCATAGGCTTATCAATGTAGTCAAAGTCCATACCGATGATAATGTAGCAGATCTACTCACAAAGGGCTTTGATGTTTCAAGATTTACTTTTTTAGTTGTGAGTATTGGTATGATTAATAATTAAGCTATTTTTGCGGGGAGGCCTTAGTAGTTAATTGAGGGGAGGCTACATGTATCATTCAAAGAAAAAGATTTTTATTCATTGTTATTCAGAGGATACATTCATAAGTCCAAGAGATACAGACAACCATGACATAAGACATAAACTGGACACACAGAGAACTACCACAAACACCCTACACCACACCTACCTACCCTACCCAACACACCCTACTCCATTGGCCTTTTTCCTTTACCATGATAACCTTGCTTTCCCTTTTGAGCAGTCTTTCTTTTGTCATCAAAAGAAGCTTGCTTCATTGGGCAAGCCAGGCCAACTACTTGTTTGGGAGGTCTCTCTTTTCTTGGGGTAGGCCACTTCATATTCTTTATGGCTTATTCAAGGGCTTGGGTCAAGGCATGTGGAAGTTCATTTGCCAAAGAAGAACTAGGAGCAGGGACATACACTTTTTTCTTAGGTTTTGGATTGGTAGTGCTTGCTGCATCAGTGATGGTGGAGGTTGATACATCCGGAGGAAAGTACCCACTCCATCATGCATCATCATCAAAGTCAGAGTCAGAATAGTAGATGATCTCTGAATCTGTGGAGCCATCTGAATCAGAAGAGATGTACACCAAAGGGAAGTGACTCATGTTGTTCACTAGGGTTTTTGGCAGAGTATTACAAGTGTTGATGAAAGAGATGTATAGGTGGGAAGTTTCTTTTATAGGCAAGATAAGTAATAAGGGGAATTAATGAAGCTCATTTAATTCTACTTGCCTTGGTAGTTTTGGGAATTAATTTGGAAAGATATTAATTATCTCGGGTTGACTTTCAAAGATATTTTGGTCAAATAGTCAACGCTAAAGATATTTTGATGGGAAAGTACTTTACTCAACGTACTGCTTTGCTTTTCAACTGAAGGTACTGCTCCATGTTCTATGGAAAGTACTGCTTGGTGTTCTAAAGGGTACGCTGACGTGTCAGGATACTGCTCCAACGGTCAAAAATGTGGGTAACAAACTTTTGAAAGATATAGGGAAGATAACTTCCAAAAATAAAGGTAAAATACTTAATTCACCGTGATTCTTTGTATATTATCCCTTTTTACTCATATCTTTTTCATATTTATACACCCGTGTTCATTCATCAAATCCACCAAGTTCATCAACTCTTACCATTCTTCTTTAAAATCATAATCGCAATGGCACACCGACCAACCGTCACCAAACACAACATGATTGCAAACCTTGAGAAAACACATAGGAACATTGACTTTCATGGAATCATTGATTTTCTCACCGGAACCACGATCAATTACTCGCTTTTAGTAAACCCAGAAATTATTGGACCTTTGATACAAGCATTTTGGGGCACGGCTAGGGCTGAGATAGAAGATGGAGAGGATGTTATTAATGCTACAGTTGCTAGGAGAGCCATCCGTGTTACTGAGGCCACAATCAGGGAGGTTTTGCTGTTTGATGATGAGGGAGGCTCTGTTTTGTTTGCTAAACAAGAATTTTGGGATGCACTGAGAGATATTGGGTCCTTTGAACATGATTACTTTTCAGAAAGCAATGGTAAGTCCTCATTGGAAGTATCTTATTCATGTTTTACTTCATTGCTTAAGTCCCAAAAGTACTGCTTGGGATCAATTTGGGCATGCCATAGCTTCTGCATTAGTTGGCCTAGTTACCAATCAACCATTTAACTTCTCTTATATGATCGCTGGATCACCTTTTCTGATGTATCCTAGATTTGTTCAACTTCTCTTAGAGAATCCACTTGATGGGATTCAAAAACCTCAAGATTATATACCTACTGTTAGGATGCCACCAAAGGTGTTTACCTTTATGTCTCACAAGAGAGTTAATTTTTCGAGTAACAATACACCTCTTAATGCTTATATGTTAGAGGTAGCACAGGCTGTTAGGGATGATGTTGTTGAAGCTAGTGGTTCTGCTAATTCTGATAATGTTGACCAATCTGATCATTCTGAGCATTCTGCATTAGTACATACATCTACACAACCAATTGCTTCACCATAACCTGATGATTTAAGTGAAAGAACTCCCTAAGTATCTGTTTCTAGGGAAAAATCTATTTCTGCTGAAGGAACTTCTCCACAAAGTACTTCTCTGCAAGGTACTGCTTCAGAGCATACTCCAGTACCTTCTCCCAATGATTATACTTCCACAGGTGGGTTTCAAACACCTGGAGGAGATGAGGGAATTGAGGGTCCTTTGGATAATGATGCTTTGACTAGAGAGTTATGGAGGATGAAGAAAGATATGGTTACTCAGACTGCAGAAATTAAAAGGTTGAGAAACAAGTTCAGAAGGTTAAAGAGGTTTGTGTGGCCACTTGTGAAGAATTTTAGGCTGTATGTGAAAGAAAAGAAACTGTCTCAAAAGAAAAGGTCTAAATCCGCAAAGAAAGCTTCTAAGTCTAAGAAGAGTCATAAGAAGTCATCATCTTTCAAATTGGGGAGGAATCAGGAAGATAATTTGAATGAAGATGATGCTGGAATTCAATATTCTGAAGATACTCATCTATGGCATTATGCTGAGGCAGAGAACATTGCTCAACAAGATACAAATTATGAAGATATCACTGAGAGGAAAAGTGATGAGACTGAACAAGTTAATCTTGAAGTTGAGGATGATGCTGTTAAAAGTGGAGATACAGAAGAAATTGATTTGAAGGAACTAATGTTCAAAGTACTATTGCTGAAAGTACTGATGTACAAGGTACTACTGCTATGGATATTGGAACTTCTACAGCTGGACCTTCTACAAAGACTTTTGAAGATGAAGCTAGTCCTTCCAATCCTATACAACAAGAAGAAGTCAAGGAGCATACACCAAGTGATGATGAGACTATAGCTCAGATTATGCTCAATTTGAATAGACCTTCAGGAGGTATACATATTTCTGAGCCTGCACAACAAGTCTATGAATCTTCTTCTGAATCTGAAGAATTAGATCCCAAAGACAAAGGTAAAGGGATCATGAAGCAAAAGAAGATTAAGAAGAAAAAGAAGAAGTTTACTCTTGCACAGCTGAGAGAAATAGAGGTAGCAAAGAATGAAGAAATTGCTAGACAACAACAAGCTGTGTATGATGCAGAGTACTTAGAAGAAGTAAAGAAGTCAGTTGCTGTAACAAGAAAACCTATGACTATTGCTTAAGAAAGAAATTAGATGATTAGTTTCTTGAAGAGAAGAGGATTCAAGAATCTACAAAAATTAAGATATCCAGAAGTAAAAGCTCTATGGGATGAAGTACAAGAGTCTATTAAGAAAGATTTAGAAAGTTTTGTTCCCATGGATGTTGATAAGGGAAAGAAGTTAGAAGATATAAGGAAAGAACAAGCTGATAAAAGAAAGTTAAAAAGGAAGAAAGCAGTTCAAGATGATCAATTGTCAAAGAGACTTAAAATGATACATGAAGATACAATTGATGAACTGAAGAATTATTTCAGAGTGGTTGATTTTGAGAACAAGAAAACAGAAGACTCTGGAAAGAAATCAAAGATTATCTCATTCTCTGTAGTTGAATCAAAAGAAGGGAACTATCTTATGTTCAACAGAGAAGATGAAAGCTTCACAGTGTTTAATATGTTATGGGATGTTCTGCATATAATTGACAGAGAAGATCTATGCAATTTATACTTGCAAATGCAGACATACTATGAGAATATTGAACCAACAGGAGTGGGATTAATCTTATTTGGAGATTTAATAACCATCTAAGAAACAGAAGAAGCAAGTAATGATACTCTGTGGAATGATCAAGAAAACTGGGAGATAACAAGATGGAGATTCTTTGAATCATCAGGAGTTCATTCACTTGAGATGGAAGATGGTACCATGATTCACATGTTAGCTGAAAGAAGATATCCTCTGATAAGAGAACTTATGCTCAGGATGTTGGATCATGGAATGGAGCTTGAAGATAAAACTGAAGTAGCTTTTATGGTGATTAAGCTATTTATCAGGTGCACTAAATCAGAATAATAAAATTGCACAAGTACTGGTATGATTTGTTTTGAATAATAAGTATTTTTCTCAAAGTACTGCAAGACAAACAGTACTTTATCAAAGTACTGCTTGCTGCATAAAACCATTATAAGTCCTTTGTAAAATAAAATAAAAGTTTTTGATGTTTAAGATGATGTAAATAAAAGAATTTGAAGAGAAAAATATGGTGTTAGTACTTGTACTGCACAAGAAATGGTAATCAACTCACCATGTTTAAAAAACAAGAAAGAGTTTGATTAATCATGAGGGTACGGCTCTGATGTGATAATCAAATCCGTTTTTAGTTGACAATTTACTAAAAATTGTATGGTATTCAACTCACCATATCTGTAAAAGTGAAGAGTTAGCTAGCCCACAAGAGAATGGCTTGTGGTAAAGGCTGTGGAAAAACCATTTATGGTAATTAGTTCACCATGGTTGAGATCAAAGAACTAACTAGTCCAAAAGCAAATAGCTATTGGTAAAGACTACTCAAATCCATTGATAGCTGATGATTTGCTAAAAATCATATGGTTATCAATGTACCATGGTTGTTCTAACCTAAACATTGGCTACTCCAGAGTTAATGGCTTTGGTAAAGAGACATCAAAATCCATTAAAAGTTCAATGATTTACCTCTCACAGAAGTTTACACATCTGGAAGTGATGAGAACAGTATGAAACTTTAAAAGATTTGATGTACACTTTGTCAAAATGTTGCTGAGTTGCTGAGAAGATGATGATCAAGAGCACTTTGACATACAGGATTGAACAGAGATAAAAGAAACAATTTTCCTGAATGATAAAGATTTTGAAGATTCAAGAAAGTAAAGAAACTTGAAATCAAGCAAGTGGAGTTCAAGTTAGGGGAGGATTGTTGGGATATGAAGTCAAAGTACTAATAAGTCAAAGTACTGCTCAATAGTCAACATACTAATCAAGGTCAAAGTACTGCTACTTATTGAAGGTTATTCAAAGTACTTCGAAGAACAAGGACTTAAGTGCAATATTGATTAAAGGATTAATATGTAATATTGTATGAATATTCTAGAATTAGTTATGGATAATTACTTGTCGTTCAAGTAGATAATGTAAACCGACTTAAGGTTATCTATATAAGGAGCCTTATGATGGTATTAGAGGTACGAAGTCATAAAAAGTTTCTAAGAGTCTTAGAGTTTTACAAAACGATTTTAGAGAAAGTTAGGGATTGTTAGTGAACCTGTAATTAGAGAGGCAGGTTTAAGAGTTGTTTTAATATTAACAAAGTTCTTCTTAGCTTTGTGTTAGTAGATTCCGCATACTTTATAAAGTAATATCATTGTTTCAATATTAACTGTTTTGAGTTGTTCAAGATTCTTAAAACCTTACAAGCTACAAAGTAGTTTGGTCAGAGTATATTGATCCAACAGTAATTCTATCTTCTCCAACTCCTAGATTGAGTTCTTTACCTTTAACTTTGATTATGGCATTAGCGGTGTTTAGGAAAGGTCTTCCTAAGATTAAAGGTACTTGTCTTTCTTCCTCCATTTCTAAGATTACAAAATACACGGGAAAGAAAAATTTCCCAACCTGGACAAGCATGTTTTCGGCAACCCCAACAGGATATTGGTATGTATGGTTGGCTAATCGAATACTCATCTTTGTAGGTTTCAAAGTATTGATGGAAAGTTTAGAATACAATGAATATGGCATCAAATTAATACTTGCACCGAGATTGGCTAAAGCATCGCATGTGATGTTGTTTCCTAACGTGCATGGAATTAGAAAACTTCCGGGATCTCCGAGTTTTGGTGGAATTTTGTTTTCAATAATGGATGAACATTCTTCATTAAGGAAAGCAGAAGATATTTGCTCTAACTTATTTCTATTATAAAGAAGTCCTTTAAAAAAATTTCCCATAATTGGGCATTCCAACTAGAACATCAACGAGGGGTACATTGAGTCTAACTTCTTTGATCATCTCAACAAACTTCTTATAACGTTCCTCCTTTTTCTCTTTTCTAAGAGCTTGTGGGTACGGAATTTTTGGAGTGTATGCTTTGATTGGTTGGGTTGTTTCTTTGGTTGGTGTTTTAGGAATATCTTTCTTTTCGGCTTCAGCTTCTTCTTCACTATCATCATCGATGATTTGAGTTTCATTGGGGTTGGCTGGTGGATCGTAAGAAAGACCACTTCTTGTGAATACAGCATTGATATGCTCATTTCTGGTAGGTGGTGGACGATAAGCTTTATCATTTGATCCAGAAGGCTTTGGGTTGGATTGGGTATTGCTTGGTAATGTTCCAGGTGGTCGTGAAGAAAATTGATCAGAGAGTCTACCAAATTTTTATTCAAGATTTTGAATAGACGCTTGATGCTTTTTCAGACCATGCTCAACTTTGGTTTTGAGATTGAAAAATTGGGTTTTAACAAATTCATTGGTGGATCTTTGAGCAGTCACGAAATCTCGCATCATTTTTCGAAATCAGTTTCTTCTGGTTTTTTTTCAGAGTTTGGTGGAGTTGGATTGTCTACTCATGGTTGAGAATCACGGTTGTTATCCCTTTGGCGATCTTGCCAATTTCCAGAATTTCTTCCGTAATAATTACCACGAAAACCGCCTCCACGGTATCCTTCTTGGACATAATTGGCTTCCCGTTCTTTGGGTCTGACCATGGGTTGGTCGTCACATTCGGATGAAGTGTGATTTCCTCCACAGTTATTACAAATTTCTCGCATTTCTTTCATTTCTCCTTTGATATCTTTGTATTACGAATCGATTTTGGAAGTTAATGCTTCCATTTTCTCCATGAGTTTAGAGGTATCGGAACTTTTGGCAAAAGCAACGGTTTTTCGCAAGGGTTTGGTTTTGGAATCTTTTGACCAATCGAGCAATTGATATGCCTCGTTGGGAGTTTTATAAAGAAAAATTCCTCCAGCAACAAGAATTCCTTGAGATGTTTCATCAAGTCCATGGTAGACGATTTGGATAATGGTTCCTCGTCCTAAACCATGTCCATGACAACTACGAAGTAAATATTTCATACGAAGCCAAGCTTCGACAAGAGATTCATTGGGGTTTTGTGTGAAAGCACGGATTTCGCCCATGAGACGATCAAACATGGTAGGTGGAAAGAATCGGCTTACAAAAGCTTGCCTCACCTCCTCCCAAGTATTGATAGTTCCTGGGGTTAATTCGTTATACCACACTTTGGCATCTCCGGTGAGTGATGATGGGAAAAGTTTGAGTTTAATGGCGTTGACATCGGTGTCGCCATATCGAAACATGCTGCAATTTCTATGAATTCGGCAATGTGTTTGTGCGGATCGGCCCGCGAATGGCCATCGAATTGACGATCTTTGATCATAGAAAGATGGTGTCCCTTCACGGTGAAGTTGTACCCAAGATTAACAACAACAATAGCAGCTCCGGGAGTGGGTGCTATGGTTCGGTTTGTGGTCCACATGGGTTGGTCATCGGCCATTGGAAATGGTTGATAGGTGAATGGGTTATAAACAACTAAGGCTTTGGAAAGGTTATCGAACGGTGGGTTTGGTACTCTTGGTACACGGTTGGTTGGTGGAACAAAAGGTGTTCTTCTTCTTCTTGGTCTACGAATCAAACTTTCGGGATTGGAAAGAGGTGAAATTGGTTCTACTCCGGTTGATCGAGTGTTCATACAATTACCGAGTGAATCTCGGAAACCTTGGAACAAACGAGCAAAGAATGAAAACAATTTGAAAAATCAGAAAAAAAAAATAACCGGTTGGTTGGATGAATAACCGAACACTTGGTTGTCTCAGAAAAATTAAATTCTGGGTGACCGACCGGTTGGAATTCTGTCCGATCGGTTGGTTTGGGTAAAAGTGAGTATCCGACCGGTTGGATTGATGACCGATCGGTTGGATGGCTCGGATTTTTTTTTTTTTTAGAAAACGAACAAGAAAAGAAATGGAACTTTAAAACTTACAGAAAACACAATCAAATTCCCCGGCAGCGACGCAAAAAACTTGATGTGCTCAAGGTGTGTACAAGTTTTAAATTTATAAACACGATTACCGGATCTAGAAATAACACATACGAGCAAGTGAACTCGTCCGTTATAGTAAGATGAGGATGGCAAGTCGGGATCGTTCGCAGGGATTTGTGAGTGAATCTTAAGCATAAGTTTAAAAGGTAAATCTCTAATACAAGCGATAATGATAATAAGATAATTCAAATGATTAAAAACTACACTTGCTTAGACTAGCTAACTACTCATAGGATAATCATGATTGTGATAACTTCTTTAACATGTTGGTAATTAGAATTAGTTGGTGTTCTAATCTATTGTTTCTACAAGTTAAACCTTCGTCAAGATTATAGTTTATAAAAACAAGCATTAGGTTTGGACCAATCAATTCAAGATCAATTCAAGGTTCATAAAGTTGGGTTAACAACATTAAACACAAAAATAGTTTCTTATTTAATCAAATACTCTTAAGAAATGGTCAATACAAAAGGTAACCGAATCATAGACAACAAGGTTACAATTGATTATAAACTACTAAAACTTTCGACCAATTAGGTGTTTATAACCAATCCGATTTGATTAACAAAAAGTATTCTCATTACAATTACACCTTAGTTCTTTTGTTTAGTCAAGAATAGTTATGGTGAAAAACAATCATTCATAGACAAATGATTATAACTAGTTGAATAATAACAACTCTTTCGGACAATGATATTACAAGCAACTAGTTAAACTTGACTGAACAAATGACACTATGAAACTTAAGTCTAATTGGGTTTTAGAATTGACTTGAAATTGAATTAAAACATGTTATCACAATCATATACTAATCACTAAGTAATTAACATCATCTAAGCAAATGCGAAAGGTTACTAGCCACTCATAGCAAACATGAACATAAACTCAGAATATTGAACATTAGAAATCATGATTAAAGTCTTACAAATGTTTGGAATATGATTACAAATGAATAGGAAATGATTTCCTAAGTGTTGGTGTTGACTTCTTGAGAGTTTGACCTCTGGATGTTGACTTTTTGGACCTCCAATGTTTTCTGAACTTCTATGGACGAATTTGAGAACTTTAAGACTAGTAAAGAATTACTTGATGATTGCTTTGTTGTTGTATTGTTGATGGTGTGTTGAATGATGCTTGCAAGGCCTCTATTTATACTATTCCACAAGCCTAGGATCATTAATACAGCAACTTGGCCTCCAAGGTGAATAGAAGGACCTAGAATGCCAGAGAGAATGGCCTAGAATCAGGTAGAATGAGGTAGAATAAAGTGTGCAAAAATTATACGAGCTGACCAACCGATCGGTTACGGGGCACCACCGATCGGTTGGATGAGACGTATGGGTCTAACCGGTCGGTTGGATGACAACCGATCGGTTACTCGGAACATTTTCATCTAACCGGTTGGTTAGAATGATGACCGACCGGTTGGAAAGGTTCTGTCAGCTAAATCTTTATCTTTTTCTTGGCTCTTCGTTCTTTGTACAAACTTGATTATTTCTTGTCAATGAACTTTGGAGTGATGAAAACTTGGATTCTTCTTTGTGAAATACTTGAACGAATTGGATCTTGACTTGGAAATGACAAATCCTTCATTTCTTTCACTTTTTCTTCCTTTTTCCTGTTTTTGGCTACAAATGCTTGCAAACATACTTTGATACGATTAAGTGACAAAAGCATATAAAAATAACCAAATAACATATATAAAAACACGAATAATGCCACTAAAAACATGCACAATTTGAGCGTTATCATTGGTGCTTCAGCTTCGATTATTGTAGATGCATCTTGTGGTGGTGTTGGTGGTTGATGGTTTTTAGTGGGTGCAGCGGGATGTTGTTGAGATGCATTTGTCGAAGTTCCACTATAGTATTCATCAAACATTAACTCGAAGAAATTTTCCAGTTCTTGTTCTGAAGGTTTTTCCAGTGTTTATTGATTGAGCTCCTTGAGGTATGAGTCCTGAACTAATTTGTCCAGAAGTCTGCGGGTTTGGTGCGGGTCCTAATCCGTTTTGATTAGAAGTCATCGTATTAAGCCCGGGTTCTAGAGTGAGTCTCTCAGAAGCCATTTGTGAAATCTCGTCAAACTTCACATTCATCGTATCCATTATCCTTTTTGTTCTTCTATTATACACCCTGAATGCCCTCGAGTTTTCTGAGTATCCAATGAAGATTCCAATATCACCTTTAGCTTTTAACTTTCCTAGATCTTCTCTATCATTTGTTGGATAGCACAAAGCGCCAAATACGTGAAGGTAAGAGATGTCAGGTTTACGGTTGTTCACTAGCTCTTATGGGGTTTTATTGAATCTTGGATGGATTAGAGATCGGTTCTGAGTGAAACAAGCAGTAGCAACAGTATCAGCCTATAAGAACAGTGGTGCACTAGAATAAATTAGCATTGTGCGGGCAGCTTCCACAAGAGTTCGGTTTCTTCTTTCAACTAATCCATTCTGTTGTGGAGTTCTAACAACTGATGTCTGATGTGTGATTCCAGCATCTTCAAAATAAGTTCTTAACTCTTGATTTGTGAATTCTGTGCCATTATCTGTTCTTACAATCCTTACTGGAGCTTGAAGTAGAACTTGAATATGCTTCAGAAAGGTGATGATGATGATGCCTGGTGCTTCGTCTTTTGACCTCAAAAACTTAACCCATGTATATCTTGAATAGTCATCGACGATAACAAGAATATAATTCTTCCCATTAATGCTTTCAACTCTCATTGGGCCACATAAGTCCATGTGCAGCATATGTAGCCATGCTTCCGAACTAGGTACGGTTTTAGGTTTATATGATGCTCTTTTACTTTTTCCTTGTTCGCATGACGGACATAAGTGTTCTTTGGTGTACTTGAACTTGGGGAGTCCGTTGACGATGTTGTCTTTGGCTAACTTGTTGATGGTGTCGAAATTGAGATGGGATAATCGTCTATGCCACAACCAGGACTTTGTTTCGGTTGCTCTTGTCATAAGACAAATTGGTGATGAAGAGGCCATTTGGTTGATGTCGATAGCATAAAAGTTGGTGCCGCGATTGCCGGTTAAGAGATCATCAGCAACCAAATTTCTAACAAAAACCGTGTTTCTCCTGAATGCAACCTCTAAATCTGCATCACAAAACTGCCCAACTGAAAACAAGTTGTGTCACAACCCTTTGACGTAGTAAACTCGAGTTATTAAATAATTCCCAAACTGAAGGTCTCCATAACCCAGAATAGCTGCTACATGATCATTTCCAAAGCGTACAGTTCCCATGAATTTCCAGACGAAATTGATCAGCAGCTTTAAGTTCTCGGTAATGTGCTTGGAGCAACCCGAGTCGACGATCCAAATACATATTTCGATAACCTGCGAAGAACAGAAGAGTTTTTATTTGGAAACCGTTTTGAATTTGGTTCCATTGGGTTAGGGGTAAAATCCAAATCACATTCATAGAAGGTTTCTACATGTCCATCTTGAACAACTTTCAATTTGCCATCCTAAAGAATGAATTCTCTACCCGTTGGTTTCCATACACAATACTTAAGATAGTTCCTAGGCATTCGACTACTAGTGGTAGACCTAAAGCGTGCAACTAATCTTTTTATAGATCTAGATCTAGCACTAGTTCCTTTTGGAACGTTATTCTGTTCAGGCGTAGCATTCACATTCTTAGAAACACAATCATCATGAATATCATTAATTAAACATTTCTTGCATATTGAACAAACAAAGTCATTACATGCATTAGAAACAGTACTTTTGACATTACATTCAGATGAAACATGTCTCTTATAACAAAGCGATAAATTCCTAAAGTGTTCTTCTACTTCTTCAACTTTATTCTTGCAATTATTCTTAGAGGCAGGCGAGACTCTATTGTTCCTTGTATTGCTCCTAGGCTTTAGTCTGCTGCTCCTAGAGGTGCTGTCTAATCCTGTAGAAGGTAAGGCACACACATTAGGATTTATATTGTTGTCCTTAAAAGTTTTTTTAGCATTCCTAGACTTTTTAGGATTATCTTTGATGCTCCTGACGTTTGTACCAAATCTTTTAAATGTGGAGGTAGACGCAATAGTGGGACTAATCCTATAAAGGCCAGGTGCTATCACTTTTGGTGTTTCGACAACCGCTTTTCCTTTATCAACAATCTGTTCATTGTCATTTTTCTTGGGCAGGGGTGTTGGAGAGACTGGTTTTGTCAAATCATTTTTCACATCGACTTTT
Source organism: Artemisia argyi (assembly GCA_030686995.1). NCBI lineage: Eukaryota > Viridiplantae > Streptophyta > Magnoliopsida > Asterales > Asteraceae > Artemisia > Artemisia argyi. The sequence goes on along the minus strand of CM060677.1, from coordinate 119,891,163 downwards.
GGAGCAGATTGAGAAATCGACATTTTTGGTTTAATAACCATTTTTGAGTTATTTGGTATGTCCGAGGTCGATGGTTTTGCAAACTTATTATCCATACCCTTTCCTTTTTGACGTTCAAGCTGAGCCCTCAAAAGATCATTTTGCTCTTTCATGTTCTTGAAGGCACGCTCATACGACAATTTGTCATACTTGCATTCTTCGCTTTTTCGATCAAGTTGTTTAAAATATGACACATTTTCTTTTTCAAGTTTTATAAGAGCATTTTCATATTTTGAAACAATTGCGGAGGTCTCAGCTCTCAGTCTTTCATTGTCTTGAATAGAATATGTTTGTAAAATGATGGACATAATATCAGTAGACAGAACTGCTTTGAAGAGAGAATCATTTAAATTTTCCAAAACATTGATTTGCTCAAAGGATTCATTAGCCTTCTTTATCAGAGATTTATGGTCCTTGACAAAGTTAGTTGTTTAAGTTAAAAAAGCATTTTCAAAATGAATCACTCGAGCATGAATGTTGTTAATTTGAGGAGCAAATTCACTCTCAAGAATCTTTTTTAGCTATAAATGAACCGTGGAATTCCAATTGATCTCATCAAGTCTCATTTTAGATTCTAAAGTCGTTTTAAGTTGCCCAACTCTGGTTTTAAGATCGTCAAGATATCCCCTTGTAGCACTTGTGTTAAAAGTGTTGTTTGAAGACATCTGTTTCATGTTTGAAAACGATTTGGAAGCAACTACTGGTTTAGAAACTACGTTTGAGAATGCTCGGTTTTTGGAAAACTCTGATGGTTGTTTTTGTGGAACAAAAGTAATGCCAGAAAGTTTGTTCAGTTTGTTGTAATCGATTGGTTTCAAATTCTTTGGTTTCATTTTAGTTATGCTCTCTTCGTTAAGTTCTATTGTTTCCACATAATCACGAACAATAGGAGGATCATGTTTGGTGTAAATCACATTACCATTATACAAAACATTATGTTCTTTCTTAGCTTTCTGAGCTTTCTTGAGATTACAAGGAGTTTTGTTACCAAGAGCCATTTTATGTTTCGTATGGTAAATCAGATTAGTTTGATTAGTAATCATATGCATTGTTTGACTTGACTGACCCGACTTAACCACTAAGTCTTCTAGTTTTGTAATCTTGTGTTCTGACTCTATGATTTCGTCCAAAAGTTTATTTTCTTTCTTTGCAAGGTCCATTTTCAACTCATCCCGTTCTTTTTCAAGATTGGTATAAGCTGATTTTTGTTTTGAAAGTTGGTTTGTTAAATCAGAAATTTCTTGTTTTAAAGAATTAATGGTTTTTGAAGAACTAATTTCAAGAGTTTCAAATTTGTTTTGCAATTCCCTATCTTTAACAAGTAACTTCTTATAACCAATTTCAAATTCTGACTCGCGTTTTTTTGCCAATTTGAAAACTTTTTGCATTTCCTTGTATCTCTCAAGCTCAGTGGTCAATTTCTCAATCGCGGCCTTAACTTCGCGATTGACCTTTTTAACTTTCTCAATTTTAATACCACAATTGTTCAATAATGATTTGAATAAAGCACGTGTTTCCTCATCATTCTCAGCATGTTGTGAAAAGAAGCCTCCATTATGATTCACATCTGGAGTTGTTGAAGGAGTATTGCTACTACTTGGTGTATCCAGGTATGTATCATAAGTGGGTGTTGGAGTCTCAGAATGTTGTTCCTCATGAGGAGACATATCAAATATATCATTATTGTGACATGTATTAAAGTTTGATACCTCAGATGGTGCACTGGTGTCATAAATAGGAAGTATCTCAAAATCCGTGTCATACTTAGCTTCCTGAAGATTTGCCATGACGATGCAGTTCGCATCGATATCCGCTCGTTCTTCCATGTCATCCATAAGAGCCATAAAATCATTTTCCTTTGCATTCAACTGAAACCCTACCTTTGCTGTTTGTGCCAACAGCAATGCTTTCTGCAAATACTCTGGATCTTTCTTGTTCGGCTTAGTAGGACAGTTCCTTGCCATATGACCTACACCCTGGCAGTTGAAACACTTTACCAGATTACCCTGATTCACATTTCCATAATTCCCAACAACTAGAACTGCCACATTCCTAATCTGTAACATACTTTTTGCTGTTTGATTTTATCATATGTTACTGGCCAGAAAAGAATCATGCAATACTCTACTGGTACTTCTTAGTTCATGTGGCACTTTTTGCATTAACACATATTAATCCTTTTTAAATGTATACTAGTACCTTTCTTTTGTTGCGTTACTTGCACTTTTTTCCTCCATGGAATACGCTGGCCTACAACTATTGCTACTTGTTAGGTTGTCCGCTTTTAGGAATTGTACCTCTTTTCGGGTGGATTATGGTAACCCGACAAACCCGAATCATCCGTCTCGAAATAACCCGACCAGAGAACAACCCGTAACCGATAACCCAATTCTTAATCGGGTCGGGTTGTGAGTCAGCTTTTAGAAATTCAAAACCCGATTCAACCTAACCCGATAAACCTGTTAACCCGATAACCTGGCCCGATAACACCCCTTAATGCAGCTAGGGTTTCACATATTATTCATTCGCCTCTTTTTTCTCTCACTTTTGTATCAGTTTTCACATTGTCTTGTTCATAAACACTTTGATAGTATCTTTATTTTATCAACTAATTCTAAGTGTTGAGTGTTTGTAGTGAGGTTAATAGCATCTTTTAAAAGGGGACTGTTATTTCTTTTGTATGTAGGTAGCACCCGTTTGGTGACTATCATCTGTGGTTGGTTGCATGATTTTGGTGTTATTGTCTTTGATTCATACTATATTTACATGATATTAGAGCTTAGGATTTGATTTACCGGTTGATCTGATTTCTAGGGTTTTTGACATCTTGTCAAAAACTAGGGGTACCTTGTTTTGTTGATAGATCTAGTGATTTTGTAGGTGGATCTGTTAGGTTTTCAATTTTCTCGAAACCGTTAATTTTTTGGTAATTTGGAGGTGTTGTAATACAATGATTTCTTGATTCGATTATCACTCTTGACTAAGTGAATCAAGAGTGGTTGTTGTTGTTGTTGTTGTTGTTGTCAGTCTTTCGATGTTTTTAAACCTTTGCATATGCATCCTAGTGATTATAGTAGTATTTCATTGATTCTATTTAAATTGATTGGTACTGAGAATTATAGAGTTTGGGCTAGTGCTATGAAACTTGCATATTAGGCTAGTAAAAAGTTTGCATTTGTTGATGGTACATGCTTAAAAGCTTCTTTTGCTACTAGTGATGTTTTAAATGCTCAATGGGATAGATACAATGCTGTTGTTATTACTTGCATTATGAACTCTGTGTCTCAAGATGTTTATATGGGTTTGATATATTATGTTGATGTTGCTGCTGTTTGGAAGAATTAGAAGAAACATATGATAAAGTTGAGGGTTCAATAATATATAGTCTAATACAAAAGATTAATTGTATAAAACAAGGTGGTAGTTATGTAGCAGATTATTATCATAGGGTGAACTCTCTTTGGAGAGAATTTGATACTTTGACTAAGTTGCCTACTTGTACTTGTGATAATAATAAAGGTTTTTGCTAGAAAACTAACTTATGAAGTTGATGCAGTTCCTAATGGGCCTTGATGGCTACTATCAATCTGTTAGGAGTGTCCTTCTAACAAGCGATCCACTCCCTGAGGTGAATGATGCATATACAACTATGTTAAGAGCGGAATCCAATAAGGGAGTTCATAGTCCTCTAGCATGACTAAGACTAAAATGAAAAAGGGAGAAGGGATAAGTGAGGTCTAGATCTTGATCCGACGGTGAATATTACTTTTTGTTTTTTTTTTTTTTTTTTTTTTTTATGTTTTAAATACTTTCTATTTGATCCTTTACCCATAATATTGAAACGCCCATAATTTTTTTATTACTGAATACGCATATAGGGTCTGCTCTATACGACGTATCAACATGCAGTATGCAAAACTTCAAAAACTGAATTCTGAATAAAACATGTTTCTGGTCACATGTAAACCCTGAATTATATTTAATAATTAAAATAAATAATAACTTTACATAAGTTTCGTAAGCGGAAGCGTAATATTCTACATAAAATAGGCTTATTCCAAATGCCCCTTTAAAACTTGTAACTATAAGCGTACGTATCATCGACTATACGAACTTGTTACAAAAGACTCTTGCTTTGGGGGCATTCCAAATTGATAACAAATGATGGGAATAAGAATCTCGTTACCTAACCCGCGAGCTACACCATTTTGACCCATTACGCCTCATTTAACACATAATTGGGTCTCATCTTACAAACCTGCAAAATATGAAACTGAGAACGGAAAGTCCTTGCGACTTAGTGAGTAAACGGAGTTAATCTGAAATAATACTTGCAATTCTAAACATAAACATATTAATATATAATATGATATAAGTGGTACGACTTTTAGTCGTTTTTCTACTAGTACATGACATATATCTTCGATTCTGAATTTCATAATCCCAACATAGTTTTTGAGCACGTGCTTCTAATTAGACGATCTTGTGGAAAACTATAAGGGGGTTGAATAGTTTACTAGTTTTTCGTTTAATTATCTTTGAAACTTTTACGAGTAATCGACAATTGAAACTAATAGACAATAAATAACAAGCAAGATAAAGAAAGAAACGACCGAACCACAACACGGATGTTTATAGTGGTTCGGCTACAGGGACTTTTTTTCCTTACCCTACTCCACTCCCCGAGTATCCAACTCAAGAGTTTTTATTCACTAGTCAACAAGCTACTTTCACCGGCGGAGAAAACCTTACACACGTCGCTTACACTTTTCCGGTACAAAGCTAAATACTGGGTTCTAGTTCGAGGTAGAACCAACCTAATGTCGCCTATACAATATTTCCGACACTAAGATAGATGTCGAGTTCTTTCACACGGGTAGAACCACTCCCCTCACTCTAAGTATTTTAAAGACTAAAATACTAACCACAACCTACTGAATGAATACAATAAAGAGATTTATAAAGTATACAAGTTTACACATAGCCAGTCTTGCAACGTTGAGTTGAAACTTGTAGACTTTCGTATGAACTTGTGATCTTCTTGCTACAAAAGAATCTCACACAAATGAAATGTTACTGAGTTAGATGAATGAAATGAGAGTGTATATGCAAATTATGATTGTAAGTTGTGTATGATTTCTTGGATGTGGCTTGTTATTTATAGGGGAGGACCTCACCCAAGCCACGGATCCGCCGGAACCCTTTTGAGAGTTCCTTCCGTGTATCCCCAGGGTTCCGCCAAGACTGACAGAAAATCCTCCAAGAAATCTTTCAAAATCTAACTCAGATCTAACCAAAATATTCTCAAGATCTTCTGATGTGTTCAATCAATAGTATATGTATATTCTCCAAGGAAATCCGAAGGAAATACGGATAACCCGAGGTCGTAGTCCGTGTGAAGGTGTGAATGAAATTAAGAATTCCCGATTCGTGAAACGTGTAGTGAAATGGATAGAAGTGATTATTTGATTTTTATACTAAAATATCAATAAGAAACAAGATATAATACAGAAGGTTCAAGTTTATAAATCACAATTATCTAAAACGTAAAACATATTAACAAACGCAAAATTAAACGTAACGTACAAATTAAAAAGTGAAATTTAATGAAAAAGGTTCCTAAAAATTTGAAATAAATTTCTAAAAATCCTAAATAACCAAAAATAATTTTGAGAAAAAAAAATCTAGTTTTTTGACTTTTTGTTTATTTATTATGAATTAATTTCTATTTCTGAATTATTAAAAATGATTAAAAGTACAACTAATCATGAAAAACTATTAGAAAAATTCAAATTTACTTTTGAAAAATCTGAAAAGACTAAAAATAATTTTCTAAACTATTTTTTTATTTTTTAATGCTTTTTCTGAATTTTTATGATTTTTTTATTTATTTAAAAAGTAATAAAATCTAATTTAAAATAAGAAAAATAGCAAATAAAGGGGAAAAATTATGAAAATTTTTGAAAAATTCTAAAATAATGTTTGAAACTAAGGAAAAATAAAATGAATGGGAAAATAAGCTGAGAAAATGCTTTTGGGCAAATAAGAAGTTGGTGATAAATGCTTATTAATAAGCACTTATCACCAAAAAGTCTAAAACTTTTACAGAAGGTTCAAAGTACTCAAATAAGCTCTAAAAAACTTAGATCGGACCAATAAGCACTCAGGAGAACCAAATATAAGCAATAAGCAGTTATGATATAAGTTAAGTGATAACCAGAATTGAGCCAGGATAAGCCAGAGGCTCAGGAACCTTAAAAATCACTTAAACAAGTACAAATAAACATAAAACACTCAAATAAGCAAAGGTACCAAGCCAATAAGCACTAGTGCAAGTCCAATGGTCAAACAGCAGGTAGTGGGATGAAATAGCTTAATGCAGACCTCAAAAAGTACCCTTAATAAGCTCTGATTTGTAAACTTAAGAGGGCAAAAACAAGTTTGAACTACTGGCTTCTCAATAAACCTAAAAGCCTTACCAGTAGTGCTCAATTGCACACTTAGAATCACCCTAGATCAGATCTTGTTCAACCAGTGTGCAGCAAAGGTTTGACTTTGTATTGGCACCTAAACTTTGACTAAATTGAATTTTAACAGATTAAATTTACCCCTAGATGTTTATTGAAGATATTGAAACACTGAAAACAAAAACACAAACACAAAATGCAATGATTGAACAAGATCACATGGATAGTTAATAAAAGTAGAAGGCAGCAATCAAGATTCAATGCAATTTTGACTATTTGTAAAATAACTAACCAATTTTAAGCCTAAACTACTCTATTTAAGCCTAAAGTATCCTGACTACACTGGTTTTATCACAAACTAACAACAAAACCATAGTTAAACTTACTGATCCAAACACCCTAAATATGACTGATTACACTATGATTATGAGATTTAGGCCATGTATTACCAAGTTTTCAACTTCCACTGATGTAATTAACTAATATTAACCTAAATGAGCAACAAAATTCAACTACTAACACATAGAACACAAATTTGCAGTATAAGCTAAATCAAGGCAGTTTCACTAAGCTATACAATTTTAAGCTACAATTATCTAAACTAATGATCAATCTAACTAATTAATATGTATTAAAGTCTAAATGAATAGATAAATCATCAAAATAACAACAAGTTCAGCAGGCTGTAGAATCAAATAGTAAACTATTATAAGATTTGAAAAATGGATTAGAGGATCTTACAACTTCACCCTCAGCAGAACCAAGGGAACATTTGCTTATTGCCTATCTTTAGATAGGCTCCACTTAACCCAAATCCACCTCTGATTCACACCATATTAACCCAATTCTTCATTAGTCATCTCTGTTGACTTGTAATTAAAATGAAAGAATAAATCTGATTTAAGCTATAATAAATTCTTACAAAAGCTAGAAAGCTAGAATGAGATTATCTAAACTAAAAAAGCTTTTATGCAAGCTGATTTAAGAGAAATTGAAACATTATTTTTTTATTTTTTTATTTTCTGTTTTTTTTTTTTTATATTTTTATAACTTTGAGAACAAATGAGAGTAGAATTTCTTTATGAAAGCTAAAATAAGCTTCTGTGAAGCTAAATGAAATAGATATTAAGCTATTGATACTTTTGATTTCACTAAAAACTACTTGAAGTGAATAAGAGAACAAGAATTTATGTAAACTAAATTAAGATTTTATTAAAACTGTTGAAAGATTACAAAAGAGTTAAATGAAATTACAAAGTAAATAAGCTAAGTAGAAATTTCTGCATAGTAACATTGCTCTAAAACTACTTCAAAAATGAGAGGAGAGGGGCTCCTTTTATAGCCGAGGGTGGAGGAATGAGTAGAGGTCATCATAAGGATCCAGAAGAGTAATTCTCCACCCTATGATCAATGTGTGTATCTCCAAATCCATTTGAGTCCTTAGATTAACTTCTGGGATGTGGTTTGGCCAATCAATGAGCTCCAAAATGCCATGTTGGCGATCCGTGGGCATTCATTCTCTCTCTGACATGTGCACAGCTTTTAGAATGAGTATCCAATGATTGGGTGAGGTGTTTCACCCAATCATGGATAACCATTCTGCCACGTTGGCCTCTTGTGAGCAATCTAACCTTTCTGACGTGTTCTTGTCACGTGACTCAGTCTTCTAGAAGTACCAATCAATGGTAATTTTATGGAATTGAAGTAATTAATGGTATAGTAAAATTAGGGTTCATGTGGTTGAAGGAAAGGGATGTACGGGGTGTAATTTTGGGGGGCGAGGTAAATTGTTTATTATTGTTTGAGAATTTGACCATGGTAAATGGGTTTGACCAAAGAGAATGGGCTGGGTAAACTTTATTAGGGAAATGGGCTTGGTGATGGGATTAATGTTTGGACTTGGATTGGTATTGGTAAATGGTTATGATTTATTGGATCCAGTTTTTAGCTTAGAAATTATAAGGACCAAAAATGAATAATCTAAAAATATAAGGACCCAAGCTGCCAACCACCAATAATATTATCCATGGGTCATTTGTGAAGATTTCAAATTCTTGGAGGGTCAGAGTTTTCAATTCTCCAAATATATACTCCAAAGGACCAAATTTGACACTTTGATGAAACTTGGAGAATTGTTCTTGTTATTCCCATAAAACTTGAACCAATGGTCATTTTCATCATTCTTTGAATCTTTAAGGATTTCTTTTGACGAATCAAACTTTCTTTGACCAATTTCCTCCCCTAGCTACGGGTTTCTGACTCTCATTCCATTCTCGTGCTCAGTTTTGTCGTTTTCTCATTGTTTTTCGTCTTTTTCTTTAATATCCGTTCCTGCACATTCACAATCACAAAAAACACACAATCTTTGGCAATTTGGGTTAGTTTTTGGTTTATTTAGTCTTAATTTGAACAAGAAAAGGTATGTGAAATAACACATACCATCTTCCAAAGTCAACTATAAGATTGTAGTGTGTAAATCTGCACAAAATATATGATGTAACAAATCACTTAAGAGAATATTTGATGATGCAATGCATGATGTATATGAACATTTCTATTTTTAGAATATTATGTAAATAAAAGTAAACTTGTAAAATAAAATTAAACTCGTAAAATGTTTATGTAGCTACTTAGAATGTATGTATGAAATGTTTTAAATGTTTGTAAGCTTATGACTTAATAAGGCACATTAAATAATAAAACTTACTAAAAATATTTTCGACACCTAAAGTGTTACTAACGTTTATTTATGAAACATGTAGCAAATGTATTGTTAACTTTGAAATAAAGTTTATGTATGAAAGACTTATGCTATATTTATGTTTTGCTAAAAATAAAGTTTATACTTTGTCGTTAACAAAATTTAGCAAAGATAGTAAAATATAAATAACGTTTTTATGAGATATTTGTATTAACAGATGTGTAATCGTCCTGCTATAAGTGAGAACTTCCTTGGACGACGAGTACTCTTCAATTGGGGCACTAACGTGTCATCGCGCTTATCTAAAATCCGGCCATCAACAAATGACGCTTAAACATGTAAACTTGGTATGCCAATTCTAAACATGGGTACATAAAGGATGTAAATACTATTTTAAACACGGGTCATCCACAAAAGATGCTTGTACGAGAGTTCTACATCGTGCACTTCTTAGGCACGCTACATAACTAACAGTGCATTTCAATGGCGCTTTTTGCGAGCATCCTTAACAAGACTTGTATTTGGCTATGTCCGAATCATGAATTAATAAGTGACACTAGGCTATGCTTCAGTCTATGGACATGGAAATATTCAGCTATAACTGAAGCTATAAATATATTCTAATATAATGTCAAATCTAATAACATAAAGCTAATAATTTGTTACTCACCTATGGCATATAATGCAAGATGAATGATTCTGAATACGCCTCGAGCTGATATATTCTGATAGATGCACATATATAATGTTAACACATATCTAACACATAAACATGATCATATATACGCTGCAAACATAAACTATAAACCACAGTAACTGGCATAAACACATAACGACTCATAAAAATTATAACACATAGCAAAATCATGTTGTCAATTTAGCAACAACCTGCATATTAACTTTTTTGACTGACTTAAACTCTTAATTAGCTCATGAGGCTATTTTTTTCATGAAATTATACTCTTTTCCTTTTTCAAAAACGTAAGGCATGCTCCAAGAGGAGCTACGGTTGATCCGGAATGAATTTTTAAAATTCTGGTTGCTGTACATTTTCAAAATCTTACATTGCTGCACTAATTTGCATTTTACACCAATTTAACTAATTAACAAGCCAAAACATAAAGTATAACAAATGAAGTAGACTCAAAGGACTACAATTTTCATTTTACCTCACGGCAATCCGACAAATGGTTAGTTCTTTATGACCCTTCAAAGTTGACCCGATCTAAAAATCTTGTTCCAAAAGTGTATTTGTTGAAAACGACCCAAAACTCAACCTAAGCAATAAAAAACACTTCTATGAATTAATCTCAGTTTATTAGACATCTTAAACATCATTCTCCAACTGTCCATAAGCAATTTCATCAATTTAATCACTAGTTTGGCCTTTTTCCAAATACCCTTTTAAAGTCTTAAACTAAACAAAAACAACATCAAGAACATCTTTGACATGAACTAATTCACATCTTAAAACATAATCTTCGTTAATTCTGGAACATAATCATTTTCTCGCCTATAAAAACATGGTAACATAGTGTATGATTATAAAATATGTGTCTAACGTGGTAAACACGCCTAAATTTTTTAATAAAATCTTTACCCAAAAAACTTTTTCAGTAAAACACTTATTAATCAAAACTCCTAATTTCTTTCATAATCATAAAATCATAACTTGAAATTAACTCAGACCTTGAATGATGAACATGTTAAGGGAGCTTATATCATCTTGTATTTCACATAGCTACTCCAAAATCCATCATAAATCATCAAAATGATGATTTCTTTATCCTTAAGGTAAGTAAATGTTTTTCTCTCCAATTTTCTAAGTTACACATGTTAACTATGAGAAAATTTTGGACCTTTTGAGTTATAAGACCCAAGGACAATTTGTAATTTCTGTTCTTAAACTTTACATTACACCGTTAGTCCTTGTCGGTAAATATTTTGCACCGTTAGTCCTTTTTTGTTAACTATTTGCACAGAAAGTCCTTATTTCTTATAAAAACTAACAGAAAGACTTTTTTAATATACGAAAAGTATTATAATAAATTTTAATCAAATTTATAAAATTTGGGATGTTACAAATATATTACTTCATGTGCTATTTGCTACAACATATTTATTAGTCGGCCCATTGCCGATCCTAGTATGGGCCTAGCGCAGCTTGTCTTTCCAATTATTTGTATATATAAATTTAATTAATGTAATTGGAACTATGAGAAATTATCAAAGTTAATATGGTATCACAGCCCAAACAAGATCCTGTCATCCTTAAACTTTAAGTCGACTCTCAAACCCTAAGTCAAAAATTATATGAGATCGTTTTTTCATCAGCCACCAGCGTTTGTTGATTCTACTAGACCAATTTATGTTTTTCATATACAACGTTCTCTTTATAGGCTTAAGCAAGCCCTTCGTGCTTGGTTTCAACGCTTTGCTAGCTTTGTTACCCATGTAGGTTTTCAACATAGGAAAACCAACACATCGTTTCTTGTATTTCATCATGGTTCTAGCATTTCTTTTATGTTATTATATATGGATCATATCATTCTCAAAACTTTTTCTGCATTATTTTTACAGCGGATTATTATAGAACTTCACAGCGAGTTTGCTACGATAAATTTTGGTTCTCTCAACTATTTCCTTAGTGTTTCTACTCAGCTGTCTACATCAAGCGTCTTTTAGTACCAGTCCAAATATGTTGAGGAAATTCTTGAATGAGCTCAGATACAAAATGCAATATGTGCCATACTCCAGTTTGGCTAATCCTACACTTTTTCATAGCTTGGACCGAATGGTGATCCTAATGCTAATCCTACACTTTTTCATATTTTGGCGGGGGCTCTTCAGTATCTTGCCTTTACCCACCCTAATTTATCGTATGTTGTCCAATAGGTTTGTCTCTATATACATGATCCCCGTGCCACATTTTACTGCTTTGAAGCGCATTTTGTGCTATGTCCATGGTATTCTTGATCATGGCCTTCAACTTCATGTTTCCTCTACGGGTTAGCTTACGACATACACATATGCTGATTGGGTTGATCGTTGTAAGGAATTATTGAAGATACTGCTGACTGATACTGCTGACAGGTTCCTGCGGAAGCTTAGAGTGTTTCTGCTGATGAATGGTTCCTGCAGACGTATAGAGATCCTACGGATAGAGTTAAACCGTGGATAGAAATTATGTAATTTAGTACAAGATATGTAGAATATCTTTTATTAGTTTATGATTATTTGTTTCTTGTAAGAAAGGGTAGGGTTTCCACTAGTATATAAGGAACCCTAGGTCATTATAATACGTACGAGTTTCATAACATTATTAGTAAAAGTATATTGATCTATAGAAGATCAAGTTTAGTATATAAAGTTTGTTTTTATATTCCGCAATAATTACAAGCTCACAGAGATTATCTAACTTAGTCTTACTGGTGATTACATTAGTAGGCTAACGATATATTAGCTCGAGATCTATCAAGGTATAGATGCCTACAGTTGTCATGTTACTCGTCAATGTACCTCAAGTTATTATGCGTTTCTTGGTGAAAATTTGTTGTCATGGTCTGCAAAGCGACATGTTACTTTGTCTAGTGCTGAGGCAGAATATCGTAGTGTTGCGAATATTGTTGCTGAGACTGCCTGGCTTCGAAATCTGTTACGTGAGTTGCCTGCTCCTTTATTTACTACTACTATTGTCCATTTTGATAATATGAGTGTTTTGTATTTATCTACCAATCATGTTCAACATCAGCGTACTAAACACACATAGATTAATATCCATTTTGTCCGAGATTATGTTGCTTCCCACTGCATTCTTTCTTGAGTTTCGCTTTAGTTTGAACATCAGAACCTCCCGTTCCAACTGCGAGGGAGTATTAGCCTACCATTATTAGCCGACCCATTTCCGACCCTATTATAGGCCTAGCCTAGCTTGTCTTTCTGACTATTTGTATATAGACATTTGATGCGGAATTACCAAGCTCATCTAATGGCCCAAATTAGTTTATATAGTTCTGTAAAGTTGATTCGCTTCAAACGGTCAGATAATTATTGGTCAACCACTTGTGAATGGTCAAGTATAATAGTCAAACAGATGAGGCAAATGCTTCCATGAAATACAGTGTTTTCCCGGGTCGTAATGTCCCAACGAGGTGTGCGATGTTTTATTATAAACGAATTTGTGATCGAGTGAATATGAACAGGAAAGGTTATAAGTGTGTGTGTGTGTGTGTGTGTTTAACTAGGGTTTTATAACTTAAAATAACTTAAATAAACTATCTTAACGATTACGTGAAACCTAAATATCTAATACGTATAAACGTACACCAATTTAAAATCAGACGCGACTGCGTACTGAGAAAAATGTGAGTTTTAAGAAAAATAAACTATAGGGGTTAAAAATGAAAATCCTATAAATATAAACTTAAAATAAAATTAAATTAAAAAGAAAACTATTTTTTAGATTATTTAATTATTTATTATTAATTATTTAATTAAAAACTATTTAACTATTTAATTAAAACTAACTTAAATAAAAACTAAAAATAATAAACACTACAAATTAAACTAAAAACTTGCAAAAATAATTTCTAAACTTAAAAATGAACTTGAAGAAAGTATAAAAAATAAAAATAAATGTTTTTGTCTTTTTATAGATTTTCTATTAATTAAAAACTATTTAATTACTAATTATCTAATTAACTATTTTAAATTAAGAAAAATACTAAATGAACAGTAAAAATTATAAGAAAATTTCTAAAATTACTTTATAACATATAAAAGCTATAAAAAATATAAAAACTAAGTTTTGCTTTATAAAAAGTAATTATGCTATTTAAAACTTATTTGTTAATTAATTATTAATAAAACTAATATTAATTATAATAAATACTAAATTACAAAATAAAAATCTGAGAAAATTATTAAAAATACTTTAACCTAAAAGGAAATTATTAAAAATATAAAAACACAACTTACTGAATAAAAATCTAAAAATGAAAATTAAAATTAAATTAAATTAAATAGAAACTATCACTTATTTTTATATTGGTTTTTCTTGATTTTTATTTTACAAAACTATATTATATATAAAAACAACTAACTTTAATAAAAACAACTTTTTTATAAGCTAATAATAAGCACTGTGGAAGCTTATTACTTCCACAGTTGACTTTTGTTGACTGAAAATGGAAATAAGCTCAAATGAGCTTATGTGGGACCCACTATGGATGAATCTGATTCTAATAAGTATGTTGGACTTGTCAAAGCTAAATTTAGCCAAATAAGCTCAGTAGATAAGCTGATAAAGACAAATAAGCAATTCCAAAACTCAATTTGAACTCAGAATGGGGACAGACTTGAGGGCTTATTTCAAGTGGGGTCCACAGGGTTTCAGGTCAAACAAATGGTCAATCCTAAGAGTCTGGTAGGAGGGGGGTTCTATGGAACTAAGTTTGAGGTCTGGGGCCCACTGAGGTGGTCACAAATCACCACCAAAGTGGTGGTGATGGCTATGGTCTGCTGGTGCAGGGTACACCCTTGCCCTGCAAGTGAGTTTGAGGGTGAGTGGGGCTCAGTGTAAAAATCCTAAAAATATAAGAATTGTGGGAACTTAAAAATGAGCTGGTAATCTATCACTAGGAACAAGTTTCAAGTCCTAGATCCTATTCCTAAATTCTAAACAAATCCTTGAAGATTTGAGAAAATCTGAGATGTTGAAAATTGACTTTTTGATGAAACTTGCTAGTTTAACTTATATGAGATTCTAACACTTCTAACTGACTAATTAAGTTGTAATAAGCTATGATAGACCTAAAATAAGCTAAAGCTTAAAGATATGAGCTAATGGGTGGGTTTATGAGTCTAATATCCTTGACAGTTAGCTGTCAAGGGAAATGGAGTTGGATTTTGACTTTTTAGTGTGCACACATAAGTTTCTATGGTTTGTCAGACCAAATAAGACTTAGTATGACATAGAGCAAGTAAAAACAACAACTCAAACAACTGATGACACAGCTAAACAGCTTGATCCAAACACACCTATATCTAATTGATTACACTATAACTTGTAAATATTAAACTACAACTGATGAATTTAAAGTTAAAACAGATTAAACATATGATAATTAAACTATTTGAACTGAGATTACATCACAGAAACAATGAAAACTTATTAAGCTAAAAAAATAAGAACTTGCTTACAAATGGGAAAGGGACTGAGAACAAAGAACCAATGAACCAAATCAATACCTAGTGTCCCCCATAGGACTCTAATACCAATTTCAATCCAAATGACACCTGCTCCTTTGCTTTTCCTTCTTCTTCTTTTGATTTTTTATTTTTCACTATTTTATTTGATTTTTTGAGTTTAACTACTAAACTGAGTTATAAGATATCTAAAAGCTTTCAAAAGCTTTGTCAGAGCTTTATATGAGCTTATGAATTCAATAATAACAACAAATAACAACTTACAAGCTTTTTGAGATTTTTGAGATTTTAATGAAAATGCATAAACTGATATAGCAACTGAAATTTGAAATTGATTCTTAGAAAAGGTTTACAAGATACTGAATTGACTTAATTGAATGCTTAAAAGCTTAAAATTACACTAAGAATACCAAACTACACTATTCGACACTAAAACTAAACTAACTAATCTAATACATCTGGTCTTCTGCTTCTTTTCCCTTTTGTAGCCATTTTCTGAGTTTGTGGGACCCACTGGGTCATTTCCCACCAATCCCCAGCCGTTTATAAGGCCTAATTAATCCACACCATTCAAAAGTACTTTTTCGCGCCAAAAAGTCCACCACGTAAACTTGGGGACAACGTACGGGTTTTAAGGGTTTTTGGAGAGTTGTGTGAGGTGGAGGGTTTGCGTGGAGAGGTAGAGGTATGAGGTGGAGGTGATACTGTGGGTGTGGAGTGGTATTGGAGTTGCAGAGGTGGAGGGTGGTTTTGGTGGGAAAGGGATGAAGGGTGGTATTGGTTTGACCGGGTGTTGACCCTGGAGTGGGCTGGTATTATTTTTGGGCCAAAAGAAGTAGGGTGGGCTTGGTGTGTAACTTGGGTTGGATTTGGTTTATAGTTTATTAGGATCCGTTTGGTTTTTTAATTAGAAATCACAAGGACCAATTTTGTAAATAGGGAAAAGTTGAGGGGCTGACTTTGTGATAATTCCAAAGTTCTCATAAGGACCTAATTTGTCACATGTGAATAATACAAGGGTATTTTTGATATATTTCATTTTTGAAATACCCGGGGACTATTTTTGCCAATCCACCAAACTTCAGGGACTGATTATGTAATTCCACCAAACTTCACACCAAGGACCATTCCTGCAAAAGATTATTAGTACAAGGACCAAAATTGAATTTCTCAAAGTTTTAAACATCCCAGGGACCATTTATGTCAAATTCCAAAGTACAAGGACTAAACTTGTAATTTCATGAAACTTTGCACCAAAGGACTAAATATGTAACTTTATGATTAAAAAGGACCTTTGATGACTTTTTCATGTTTTTAGAATAACCAGGGACTAGTTTTGCCAATTTATGAAACTTGAGGGACTGAAACTGCCAATTATGCAAATTTTGTACGTTTTTCAACTGTTTTTGCATATTTTGCATTTGAAACATATAAAACACACTTTTAAGATATTTTAAGTATTATGATGCATATTTGAGTGTTTTTGTATGTTTTGGCAGCTCAGATTGGTATAAAATGATGAGTGTTTAGACACTCATCAAAAGTTCTGTACATAAAAGTGGTTTTGCATTGAACACTACACTATATATATATATATATATATATATATATATATATATATATATATATATATATATATATATATATATATATATATTATTTTAGGACGAAGGGAGTAATATTCTTGTAAAACAAATATTCAAATATATATAACACTTAATGACCGAATATATAAATGATCTATTCAAGGCTTCATCAACTAAAAGTGGAATAAAAATTCGAAAGAAAAAAAATAGACAATTGACGGATTCTGTAGCCTCGTTACAAGAAACTATGAGTCAATAGCAGCAATCATGGTCAGGACAATTAAGCCCTAACTAGCTAAGAAGTTATTTGACATAAATTCGACTATAACTTGCGAACCAATAGAAACCTTTGTATTTGAAATAAATTTGGAAATCTTTATGAGAATTATTTTTTTGGAATGATGAATATCATTAGAAAAAACTCTCTAGCAAAGAGCTAGAAGAGGAATTACAAGGGATGAATTAACCAAGAGTTCCAACATTAAACTTTACGACCTCTACATTTAAGAAAAGAAAAAAAAAACATATGAACACAATCAAACAAATCGCTTTTCCTCGTAGGATGAAAATTAAAAGTATCACTATTACAATACCGCCACAATATCCATAAAGCCGTCGCAGATATCATGTATACATGATCTTTATAATCCTTAGAAGCTCCTGAATCATCGAGCCATTGAAGCCAATCGAAGCAAGAAATAAAAGAAGGCATAGAAACACTGATCCAAACACGAATCCGCCATAAGCTAGAAGCCATATCACACCCAAAGAAAGTGTGGTCATTCAATTCCAAATATAAAATATTGCAACAGGGGCACGTAATAGACTGAATCTCTAAACCCCGCAAAGATAAATTTAAACGATTCGCTAATCTGTCCAAGATAAGACGCCAAATGAAAATATTTACCTTTTAAGGTAAGATTTTGTGGAATTTACATACATCCCCATGTACACATCAATATTTACATGTTTCTCCAAACATTAGTATAAAAGACTAACGGTGCAAATGATTGTTGCAAAGGGTTATTAAAGGACTAACTGTGCAAAAGGACAAACCGAAAAAACTGATGACAGTTAGTTTGAGGGACCAAACCCGTTATGGGTCGCAACCCCGGAGAGAGGATCCGTTAAAAAAAAAGTATAAGGACTATTTCCGTTAAACCCAGGTAACCACATGGACCATTTTTGAAATTAACTCTAAAAGAAATAAAATAGATTAAGGTCACGCATTGCTAATGGAAAATTTGTTTCCACACCAAAGTTGACCGTTGATAATATATACTAGCAGGGTCCCCGCGCGATAAAACTGCGGGCACCTTGTAATTTAATTGTTTCGGCTAATAATTTATTTTATTTGTATATTTTTTGGCAATAGCTTTGCTGATTAGTTTTTTATGGCAAAAGTTTGATGAAATTTTGCTAAGTTTGTATTATTTTATTTATTATTTTGTTTAGTAGTTTGCTTGGTTTGTACAATATGTGAACATATTTTAGTTAATTATGTTCTTTTGTGACCATAAATTTATGGATATCAAAAATTTCGTTTAGCTCGTGTCCGTTCGGGCTCGAGCCCGTTTGACCCGTTCCCGTTCGGGATCGAGCCCATTGCCCGTTCGGGCTTGAATATTTGTATAATATGCTTTATTAATCAAAAATTTCGTTTAGCTCGTGTCCGTTCGGACTCGAGCCCGTTTGACCCGTTCCCGTTCGAGCTCGAGCCCATTTGGCCCATTACCCGTTCGGGCTTGAATATTTGTATAATATGCTTTATTATTTGTATTAGTGACATTTAATGCAGGAGTTGTATTTAAGTTGGTTGTACAATATGTTTGATAATTTGTATTTCTTATGTAAGGGGTGTTTTAATAAGTGAATTAATTGTATTTATTGACAAGTTAATTAATTGTATTTAATGTATATAATAATTTATTTATTGTATTTAATGTTAGTATTAATTGTATGTTAGAATTAAATATGAGGGGGATTTCTATAAGTAGCATTTGTTGTTGTACTTATAGTTTTATAAGTTGTATTGCTTAATTTTAAGTATTTTTATTAATAGTAGGCATTCATGCTTTATAATATAATATGATATGCAATCCGAGATCAATATCAACACATATACAAAACTTAATTATAAACACTAGACATTATATATATACTAAAACCCAAGAGGTTACTGTAGCATCACTGTAGTTGCTACAGTGGATGCTACAGTAACTTTTTTTTTTTTTTTTTTTTTTTTTGGTACTAACGGTCGTTAGTTATTTAACGGCTGTTAACTAATAACCGTTATCTTTAACATTTAAAAAAAAATTGTACGCACTTTGTCTTTTATCTCAGTGGTTTATTGCAAATTTAGTTCTCAAATAATTTACATAAATGGTCCTTCATGTTATACATCAATTGCAAAGTCAGTCCTAGGTAACTAACTTCACGTTAAGTAGCTAACGGCAACAAAAGAATTCCGCAGCAACGCGCGGGTACCAAACTCGTATATACTAAAGGGTAAGAGGTTACTGTAGCAAGCACTGTGCTTGCTACAGTGGTTTCTATAGTAATTTTTTTTTAGTACTAACGGTCGTTAGTTATTTAACGGCTGTTAACTAACGACCGTTATCTTTAACATTGGCAACAAAAGAATTCCGCAGCAACGCGCGGGTACCAAACTCGTTTTATACTAAAAAAAGGTTTTAAATTGAGCATAGGCAGTTATGGTTAGTCTCTTTTGACTGCATGACGTTACTGGAACAAACGATAGTTATGGTTAGTCTCGTTTCTACTAAAAAATAGGTTTTAAAATTGTAAGAGATGAATGGTTTTGGTAAAATTTTGTCTATTGAACTACCACGATATGTTACACTAGATTTTGTGGCGGCGAAATAGGTGTGCAAGTGGTGTGTTTGCACAGGGGCCCCACAATCTAAAGTGTTTCACTTTATGTACTTATGTTATATATATGCCCCTTCTTTGTAAATCTCATTAGTTAAATAGAACCAATCTTGGCACAATAAATAAAACGTCATTAAAAGGACTCATTATAAGAAATTTTTATAAATGAACACCTTTTATACATATCTTTAAGTTTTTTTAGTTTTGTTGGGGGCTCTTTTTAATTTTCGTCTGAGGCCTTCAAATTCATTTATCAGACCTGACTAGATTCGTAAACATTATTTAGTAAACAAATCTATGTAATGCATTTTTTGCGTCTTTGGTTTTCTATTTACATCATATGGGGTACATCCATACTATCTCTCATTCATTAAAAAACAATATATATGGAATATCCGCGTAAAATGACAATTTACATGTGATTATAGAAATTTCTCGAATGAACTGCTATAAAATATAATTTAAATATAGTGTGTGAAATATGGTTGAAAAACAATGAATGTATGCTTTTGATTGCAAAAAAGAGAAATTTTTTTGATTTATAGACAAATACGTATGTCAATTTTAGTACGCATGTTTAGTTCTTGAACTTAGATATGAGTGTTAAATCACATGTGATATGTCATGTGAATTTCAATACCGAAAATAAAACGTGTAAAATGATTAAAAAATAATAATAATAAAATAAAAAAATAAAATAAGTTTTCGCACATTGTTGTATAGTTCTGAGTTTTTTATGGGCTTATTGGACTGTTTTTGGGCTAAAGCATCGAAACGTTAAATAATTTGTATAAGTGCGCACGACAACAATCAAAAAAGTGAAAAAAAAAAAAAAAAAAAAAAAAAAACCTTGGAGGCAAAGAGATGAAGAGTTGTGATAAAAATTAAAAAGCCTAAAAAGTGTTTCTAGCCACTAAGCTAGTGTCATGTGTCCCCCACCCACTCCTTCCCTTTTTTCTTTAATATTTTTGATTATAGGGTATTTTGGTCATTTGACCTATTTTTTTAATTCCACTTTAAATTTCAAATGCAAATAACTTTCAAACGATAAAGTTTTACAAAAAACCGATTTCAGCATAATTTTTAAAATTTAATCCTCTCTAATTTGGTATAAATCTTTTTAATTTTTTTGAAACTTTTTTTTTGACATATTCATTGGGTCATGATTTTCTTGAAAATTTTAGCATTTTTGGCTCTAATTTTGTCTAATTTAAAGGCCAAATTTTGCAAAACTTAAAACACGAAAGTTGTAGCTTCTTGGCCATTCTTTACCCAGAAATTTGAATCACTCAAATCCGATATGATATGAGTGAGATATCGCGCGTTAAAGATGACGTCTTAGTCATATTTAGTGCACACAAAGTGTTTGATAAAATGACTAAAAGAGATTTTCCATATAAAAATACATTTAAATGCACTAATTGGTCAAGTTATTTTCAGTTTAACAAAACTATCAGTTTGTTTTGTTAAATAGAATTGATGAACTCAAACATTTGATCAAATTGATTAATCTGAATAAATTGATGAACCTGAAAAGAATTGTGATCAATTTGATGAACCCAAACATTTGATCAATTTAATGAACCTGAAAAAAAATTGATGAACCTAAAATTGATGAACCTGAAATTGATGAACCTGAAATTGATGAACCTAAAATTTTATGAACCTGAAAAAATTGATGAACCCAAACATTTGATCAAATTTGATGAACGTGAAATTTTATAAACCTGAAAAAATTGATGAACCCAAACATTTGATCAAATTTGATAAACCTGAAATTGATGAATCTGAAAAAATTGATGAACCTGAAATTGATGAACCAAAGTAACAGATGAACAAAATGTCTAACTGATGAACCTATAACGTATAACCTAACTGATGAACAAAACATAATCTAACTGATTAACCTAATAACCTAACTTATGAACTAAATGTATATTTAAAAAAAATAATGATTAAAAAACATCATTTTTTGAATGTTACATTAATAAAATTATTAATAATGCGTTGTGGGACAAAAATAAGTGCATTTAACTCGATTTTAAGACAAAAAATCTAAGTTAAATATTTCATCAAACACGTTGTGTGCAACAAATATGACTAAAACATCATCTTTAACGTGCGATATCTCACTCATATCATATCGGATTTGAGTGATTCAAATTTCTGGGTAAAGAGTAAATCAAAATCTACAACTTTCGTGTTTTAAGTATGTTATGATTCGGCAATTTTTGAAGGTAAAAAATAGGGTCGAAAATAGCAAAAACAACAAGAAAATCATAACGCAATGAATATGTCAAAAAAAATGTTTCGAAAAAATTAAAAAGATTTATACTAAATTAAAGAGAATCAAATTTTAAAAATTATGGTGAAATCGGGTTTTTCTAAAAGTTTGTCGTTTAAGAGATATATGCGTTTGAAAATTGAGGTGGAAAAGAAAAAACGGGTCAAAAGACCAAATTACCCTTGGGCGAATTTTATGTATAATTTAGAGTGAGGGACACGTGTCACATTATGAATGACTTTATACACTTTTTAATTCTTCTCACTTTGCAAAGGATCCGGTGTTAAGAGATAAAACCACAAAAGATTTACACAAACGTTATTTATATGGGCCGCCATATGGACTCTATGCTGCTAGTGAATTACCAAATTAAATGTAAGGGCCGCCGTATGGGTTATCTATGCTACTAGTGAATTAATAAATTAAATAGAAATGATAAAACCACAAAAGATTCACGCAAAACTTTTCACAAAATGATTTCTCATATACTTAGTGCAACTTTTAACTTACTTTTGAATTCTCTCTCCTAAATACAACCACAAATTTACTTGAGGCTAGGCATAGTAGTGACTTACATTGACCCACATTTTTTCTGTCATCTCAGCTTTATCTCTCCGACAATCTAAATGTGACTTTTTAGGCAAAGTAAAGCGACCTACACTAAAAAACCATACCCCACAGAAATATATTTTAATTAACCACACACAATACAACACAAATTAAAAGTCGAGACCACAACCCCTTCGTGACTTTTGGAGCAAACCGACCTTTGAAGACCCATTTATACCATCTATTTTTTTTTCTGGATTCACCCGAATAATTCGAATTACACTATTTTTTTCCTTAAATTTATTATATAGATTTTTGAAAAAAAGATTTATTTTAGTACAAAAAGTGTTTTTTATATAAATTCGGTTTTCGGTTCAGATAAACAATACAATATCTAAACCGAAAATCGAATTTTTAGTTTGGTTCAGTTTAGTTTTGACAAATTCGATTCAGTTTAGTTCAATTTTAATTTTGGTTTTCAGTTTATTCGGTTATTACCCAAACAATGCACACCTCTAGGTATTTTGTACTCCTTTATTTACTTCTTTGCGGGCTTATTGGATTGTTTTTGGGCTAATGTATCGAAACATTAGATAATTTGCAAAAGTGCGCACGACAAGAATCCAAAGAAGTGAAAATAACAAAAAGCAAAAACTTGGAGACAAAGAGATAAGAATTATCCCCCAAGAAATCCTAGAAAAATCTCAAAAACGACACATCATTCTAGAATCATCGACACCAAAACAGTCACTTTAACACGTGTTTGGTTCCTAAACCTCCAAGTCACCTCATCAAAACCCTTCCTTTCCCTTATATAAAACCCTTAAATCCCATCTCATAACTCACAGAAAACACACACTAAAACCTTAAAAAATCACAATGGCGAAGAAAGAAATGGAAGTAGTGAAGGGTGTTGATCTAGCAAGGTACATGGGGAGATGGTATGAAATAGCTTCGTTTCCATCAAGGTTTCAGCCCAAAAATGGGACCAACACAAGGGCTACTTACACTTTGAAAGATGATGGCACTGTTAATGTGTTGAATGAAACTTGGACTGATGGTAAGAGGGGATATATTGAAGGGACTGCTTATAAGGCTGATCCTAAAAGTGATGAGGCTAAATTGAAGGTTAAGTTTTGGGTGCCACCTTTTTTGCCTATTATTCCTGTTACTGGTGATTATTGGGTTTTGTATCTTGATAATGATTATCAGTATGCTCTGATTGGTCAGCCTTCAAGGAGTTATCTTTGGGTATGTTTTCTTTTCTTTTAACTTTTTTGGATTTGTTTGTTTTAATCACTGCTTAAATAGTTATATGTAGATTTTGTGTTATGGTAATATTTTACGGTTTTGAGGATGTTTAGGATTGATTATCTAGTTTGTTTATTGTATTAGTTGTGATTTGTTTTTATATGAGTGGTTAGGATTGGTAAATAAAGGTTTTTAGTCTGAATCTGGGGTAGTTAGGAGTTGCGGCGGAACTAGGAGTGTCCAGTAGTGTGACGGCCCGATAGAATTTTACTTCATAGAGTAAATTTATCTAAAATATTAACCAGGATCAAATATGACCGGATGCACAAATTTTTTGAAACCGTAATACAGAAACACATTTCAGTTTTGAAACCGTAATATAAAAAGATGCATTTAGGAAAAATTGATGTTTTTTGCAAAAATTAACACTACATCAAAAAGATCCTTAGTTGTCCTGGGGTGGGAATCCTCTGTTCCGTCCCCGGTGCAAGAAAATTGCGGTTATAGTCACCGATTAGTTAGTTCATTTAAGTGTAACTTTTGTACTTCATAAAATTTTAATATTTTCATGGTTTTAATAAAATCTCACTTTTTTACTACCTATACATTACCTTTTAAAAATTTTGTGCACCCGGTCACTTTGAATCCTGATTCCGCCACTGGTTAGAAGTTTTTGTTATTTAGGTGTGTGTTGGTAAAGCTAATATAGCCAAACAACCCATGCATTGTATTTAAACCATGTTAGAAGAGCAATTTTAGATCGAGTTATCTCAGCGGTTTTTCTTTAAGCAAGCCCAAACATTACTTCCACATGCTGTTTTAGTAGGTGTTAATGTGTTATTAAGTATTAATATTATTATTATTTTAAATTTTGTGCTTAACTGCTTATTCACTTATGAGTGTATGACTCTATAGTTCTTTATAGATAAGCGTTTGTACCGTGACTTTTTATAGAACAACTTATTGGTGCCGAATGAGCAGACAATCCTCCTTATAAGCTGGCTGTTTAGATACTCTTAACAAATCTAAAGAATTTTGCAGATAAGCATAACCTGTTCAAAATATTTCCCCATATGCCTCTTTAACAGTCTTATCGCAATTTGTTACAACAGACGAACAGTTTGTAAGTTTGAGCTTACATAAACTATTCATTGTTCGATATATGATCAGCTACAAATGAACCAAGTAGTTCTGAATAAGCTATTCATAGAATTCCCATTTTTAAATAGCAGTATGCACAAGGAACATCCTGACACCTCTCTTTTTGGTTTGGTATTGCTCATTAAAGGTTGAATTTCTATGCAATAGATAATTGCTTTGCATTTATACAGATATTTACAATTTTTTGCTATTTAGGTGTGTTTGGGTTATGCTGACGGAGCGAAACAACTTACTCATGTTGTTTAAGTAGTTTTAAAGGCAATTTAAATCGAGATATATGAATATTTGCATTGTTTGTAACTACCAGAAGCTGTTCTTACGTGCCGCGAGTTCCTAAGTTGCTTTTGTGGATTAGAATAACTCGTCTAAGGGGGTCTCTGCGTAAACTAATTTAGTCTGCTAATGGCTTATATCATTTCAAAAGACAATAAGCTGTTTTGAGTGCCCATGTGGCTTTGCTTAACAGCTTATTTAGCTTAAGTAAGATATTTTTCTTGAGTCAAGATGGAGGTTTATCTGCAAGACCTTATTGAGCTCATGGACGCTCTTTTAAGCCAACTCAAATTCTCGTTAAATAAGTTGTCCCAACTCCCAAATGCCACTTCAAGCTATTTATCGCTGTTTAGTGCAGCAAATAAATAGTATGTAGATATTTAGGATAGTGTTTCTGAAATTATTCATTATATAAGATCTAACTAGTCATGAATGATGTATATATGTTTTTTGACTTGGAGATTAGAGGGTTGCTATCTAAAATGTTGTGTGGATTTGTGTAGATATTGTGCAGGCAAAACCACATGGATGATGAGATTTACAATATGTTGGTTGAGAAAGCCAAGGAAGAAGGCTATGACATCACCAAACTTAAGAAGACAACACACACAAACCCACCGCCTGAGGCTGAAGATGCACCTGCAGACACCAAGGGGGTGTGGTATTTCAAGTCACTCTTTGGTAAATAGATGTTACTTTTAGAAGTAGTTTGATCATTGTCGTAGCAGTATTTTGTTCAAGATTTTGGTGTTATTGTCATCTACAGTGTGTTTGAATTTATGGATATCTTGTGGGTTGTGCAAGTTCTGTTCATATGGTAATGGAAATGTTGGTCGACTGTGTACTTATTTACATATTTTTGCATATTGATCTTTTTGAACTTGAAAAGTATATAATTTACCAATGAATGGTACCACATGTTTAAACGAGTTTCAATGGTTTTGAACTTCTTTTTGTATAAGTTGGTTCATGGGGAGCAGGGTAGATGTCTTTACTAAAAGGTGACGAAGGCAGTAGGATTGGCTTATGGTAGGTAGATGACTGGCTCACTTATAAGATGTTCCTATGTGTTGGTACAAAGTCATTGAACCCACTAAGTCAGTCTTAGATCACTTAAAATAGTGATAGAGATGATTAAGATTTCAATTTAAGCAGCATGGTTTATTCCTACACTTCCCCAATTTTCAAATCGGACATCGAGTCCCTGAAATGTAATTCGTCAGTTTACTTTCATTAGTTAGATTGGAGGTTATATCCCATGTTTCCATGTGGGAGTCACCAGAAGTGGTTGTGTTCCCTTATATATGTTAGTTGCAGCTTAGTTTGGTGCCACGAACGTAGGGTCTAGAGGTGACTGAATTTATTATTCAGTTGGTTGATGGGTTATGTTTCTCCTGATGTACTTTTTGCAAGAATAACTAGGAGGTTGGTGATAGTCAGGCTTTCAATCCTCAAGTGAGGATGAAGGTGTGCTGTGTTTCTGTGCAAAAAGTGGTCTATTTGAAGTCAAATGATCAATTTCTGTGTACCGTGACCATGAAGAGTGTAAATGGGGCTTGCTGGATGAAATAAGTTGGTGATGTAGCTTATTGGTGAATTAGTATCTAACTGTCATGTCTTGGCATGTATATTTGTATCTTTGGGTAGCAGTGTTTGCATATTTCATGCATGGATCATTCTAGAATTTGTTACGGTATTACTCAAATATCTGTGCATCCTTTTTATCTATTTGGTATGGCGCGCTACCTGGAAGTTGTGTTTTGTGGTCAAGTTTCAACACAAGTTTAGGCAAGCAGATTTAAGAATAGCACCCAAATCTGTTTCATGGATATTGGTGCAAGTTTCTCTGCGACATTGTTCGACAGATGACCTACTGTCAAAATTGTCTGCTGTATTTTTGTTATATTGACCGGTTTCATGTCTATCCATATTTGGTTCGCATTAGCCTTGAGAGTATAGGAGTCACCTGTCATTTTAAGTTTTATTTAAGTATGTTTTGGATACACAAAACTGGGATCTTAATAGGTTTGCACAATTTAGCTCTCGTGATATTTTGATTTCTCAATGCGTCTTAGTGGGGTGCAAAATCCCTTGTAGCCCGAAAAACAACACTACCCACCACCACCACCATTAGCAGCCACCCGTTTGGTTATATGGAACAACCACCAGACACTCTGAAAACTGCAACTTGAAACTGGCTACACACTGGTTGTTAAGATTTAATTGATGGTATTGTGGCTGTTTCATAATAGCATACTTTAGGCTGTTTCATGCCATAGTATGCCTGAGTTAGGAGCTGCCGAGCAGCCCTTCCTACGAGTATTGTTTAGCTTGAGATATTAAATTTTTGATTGGGTCACATCTTGTCACAGTATAAACTGTGAAGGATATGTTTGCTAAAAGGGAGTCAATGGAGTCATTGCCGCGGAGTTCACCAGAGTGCATGGTTAATATGCGATGTCTCATGTCTATGTTGTGATTTCTTTTATGTTTTTAATAGCAATAAAGATGATAATACTGAAAAGTAAAAATAAAAATCATAAAAAGAAAATGTTGGTAAGAAAGAACAAAAATCCTCTACTTGCAAACTTTACATCGTTATGATATAACGAAATATCCTTGAGAATCAATTTGTTTTATTTCTGTTAGAATTATTTGGATCACAGTAATCTGAGATTCGTGTAAACACTTTCAGATCGAAGTATTTCGATGGTTCTATCGAAATCTTTAATCGGATAAAACTCAGATTTTGAACCGAGAATATGTTTTGATTGTTATGAAACAGAACCAGAGAAAACGACATGTATTGACCAACAAAACTTACAAACGGTTATAACTGCTAAGCAGTTATTATAACCGTTAAAACATCAAAATTACGGGGCAAAATATAGGTTCAAATAACGGGAAATTTTATTTTTAAGTGTGTTTTTAACCAGCTCGACCCAGCCAGGGGCGCTGCCCCTTAGACCCTGCTACCAGGGGCTGCCGCCCCTAGAACCCCGCTACCGGGGGCGCTGCCCCGGACCCCCGTGATTCAGGGCAATAATCACAATAACGTCATACAAGTGTGCACTCCGCACAATCCCGACTTGTTGATCATTTATCATGATTACACATTGGTCAACTAAGTCAATCCATTACACTTAAATCATATTGGTGATGTAAAATCACCAACAATTTCTGGTTACCATCCCCCACTCCTTGCACACCCAAATCCTTTGGAACACACATTCTTAATGTTAGAATACACCTACAAGAATGTCATTTTTACATTCTGCAACAAAAAAACGTGTATATTTGTGGACAGCTCACAGAGATAACTTATGGAAGCTTTCCCTTAAAAACACTGATATTTCTTTAGAAAATGATGTGGATGCCAAACTAGCCGTTTATTGACGTGGCATGTACAGTTGGTGAATGACATAGGTTTTGGACGTTGTAATGACATCGACACAAAATTTATGTGTGCATTACTATTAGACGAATTTAACCATATTTAGTTAGCTCTTACGATTCAACTTTTCACCCAGAAATAAGATTAGCTGTCTGCAACGAATCGGTACAGATTCAATTGCTTTTAGCGTTCTTATGATTAGGACCAATGATGTTGCGTGTATTGTTTTAAATGGGTCTGATATTGTTCAGTCTTGAATGTTTCACCAAGTTGCTTCTGGATATATGCACCTGCAACATCATCACATAGATTAATTTTGTGCTCACTATTAAGATGACAATTTAGCATCGCTCAAACATAGCCCATGAGTTTTAAATACCTACCGTTAATTGTGCTCTTAAATGGACTTATTGGCTCAGTTTGATGCCCTACAGGCTGACATAGTCAAATGTCATGCGCGCCTTTAGTTTATGTCCCATCTGTTGGAGTAGTTCCAGACTTCCAGTTATGTGCGGATTTGGTTTGTATTGTAGTATTTTTATGCAGTTTGTTGCTGAGTGTATATCTCTAGATTGCTGTTTGAATGCCCACATAAAGTCTTATATTGATCAGGGTGTTTGATTTCGGTTTGTGCTTTGCTGCAACAGATTCTATCTTTGAAGTTGTTGGTATAATTTTGTGATTTACACACTTAAATCTTTCACCAGAAAAAATATTGTGCCCTCCAATTTCTTGTTAAATATATAACTCTTCTCATGAAACTGCAGATACGTACAAAATTAAGGTTGTGAGCATTCTGATTGTAGCGTTCCTTCCTTTTAGTTCTTTCCTTTTAGTCGGCGACATAATTCATTTCTAAGGGATGCAAAATAGCTTCATATATAATAATAACATTCTTGCAACTCATATACTTGTACATCATGCTAGATTGATTTGAGTCATTTGACTATGCAAGTTGTTATAATCTTGCATTGATATATAGATAGCTTTTTTATTGAAAACATCGAGTTCATAACTTCATATCAATGGATGATAATGAAAGCAAAACATAAGCAAAAAAAAAAAAACCGATAAGATTTCAAGACTCCAATAGCTGTTAATTGACGTATTGAGTAGGGGACAGAAAAGTCTCGATGTATTTTCCTCTGGGACAGATACCCATGGTTTCGGCATTATAGGAGCATAGTGTGTGATACTTATTCTTCACCATATCTAGCCTATAAAAGCAACTCCTGTTAGTTCCAGTGTTGAGATGCATTATGAGCCAATTTCCATTCTTCATTATGTGAAGTGACTGAGGAAACCAAGTTAAAAAGGGTTTCCACCAAGAACTTACCACCTTGGTCCATTTTTCATCTCCACCCATCCTCCATAGCTCAATCTCACGACACATATCCATAGAATTTACTTTCAAATTGTCATTGGTGACCCATAAGTGAATGCTCCCTTTTTGAACCGTTAGACTCAAACAGGTTGTCCTTCTTTCGAAAGATGGAGCTGCTATCTCATTGAACTTTTCGGTGTTTAAGTCAAACCTTATAATTAAATAATGTGATTGTCGACTTTCATCTCTGGTAAACGCTAATAAGATATAGAGTTTTTCATTCAACCAAGTGCTTAGTATCCACTCTGGTCTTTCATATTCAAAATCCTTCAAAAAATCAACCTCCCTCCATGTATCGGATTTTAGGGAGTATATGTAAGCACGGCAACCATTGGTTACACGTAGAAGCTTGTAGTCGTCGTCATATGAGCTATAATAGAGCTCAAATGCTTTTCCATATCTCATGTAACATCCGTTTTGAGAATTGGTTTTAGACAATATCTTATACTCACCCGTAACAGGATTCCATAAAATTATATCAGAGTATTCGTCTTCATTATTCAGTACACCTACGCATAATAGCCCATGAAAAGATGATCTTATCTCCATTCTTTGATTAACGGCATCAAATGGCAAAGGGCGTATAACAGTTAAACCTAGTTCAGGTTCTTCACAGTCTAGGGTGCGAAAATGACGTTTTTTGGTTCTAGATAAAACGATAAGTTTGAGGTGTTTTTGTTCGGCGTAGTTAGTTACGTCGTGCATCTTTTTGAACATTGGTGTCGACAAGAACGATTGCCATTGCTTGGAAACACACTTGAAACGGAGTACAGATTTGGCCGGAAGCCTTGGTAGTATATGGAACGACAATATGTCGAGTGGAAACTCGGTCGTCGTTCTTAATTTTTTTAGGGGAGGGTAGACCTCCGACGCCATGGTATGAAAATAGGTTAATTGGGGACCTGGGATAGATATCTATCGAGTATATTATAATAGGGAAAAGGTTTGTTTGTGTTTAATCGATATCAGTGTTCTAAAAGGCGCGCTAAGGCGCCGCCAAGGCGTCGCCAAGGCGCGAGGCGTGGCCTCGCCGCCACGAAATAAACCATGGCGGCTGCTCTAGGCGTGGCGTGGAAAAAGGCGTGACAAGGCGTGAAAAGGCGCGCCTTTTTGAAACAGTTTTGGTTTTTTTTGTTTTTTTTTTAATTATTATTATTATTTTAGTAACTATTTGAACGATCATTTGAAATTTGGTCTATTTGTTATTTGGGTCTGATAATTATATAATAAGTAGTAGTTAAATGTCTAATATAGTAGTCCAAATGTATATGAAATATGATATTATAACATAAATGATAAATATATAAATATTTTTTCGCCGCCTTAGTCACGCCGCAAAAAACGTCATGGCTTCGCCATGGCGCGTAAGGCTTGAGGCGTGGCCTTGCCGCCACGCCACGCCTCACGCCATTTATAACATTGATCGATATGCACCACCGTCTTTTATTTCCTTAATCGATATACAGGCGTATCTATACTATCTTTTATATAATAAAAGAATTACATTATTTCGGAGTATTTTTAAAAATCCCTTCTCAATGTAAAAAAAATTGGGCCTATAGGAGAGCTCGATTTTGCCACACAAGTAAAATCGAGCGACGTGATTGGCCAATAAAAAGTCAAAATTGAATTGATTTTGGTCAAACTTTAATAAATTTGGTAGAGAATTTGATTGAGGAAAAAAACATATAAAAATATATGTGTCAAATTTATGAAAATAAAAACTTAAAAAAAGAAGGGGTAATTAATAAAACATTAGTGGTTGAATTTTAAATATATTATATGGGCTTAAGTGTAAAATTATAAATCTCCATGTATTTTTATAACTTTAGATAATAAAAAAATAACCCTTACACTTTGTAACCCCTACACTCTATAATATGAACTTTGTTTACAATTACATGAGTATTAAGACTGGCTTGAGACTTTCATCCATTAAACTTACAAAATTCTACAAATATACGAATTAGGTTTAATATACGTTAAATATTTTAAAAACAAATATTTGTTTTAAACTTTCATCCATTAAAATATTTTTTACTATGTACATTAAATAAGGACTCATGTTATCCTATTTAAAAATTTAATCTATGCGTACACGGATTTGAATATTAAATACGGCTAAATTATTATTAACGATAATATAAATATCAACGACTCATGTAATTATTATTTAAAGTTTATATACGGATATCCTGAAAACATTTTTGAAAAACGGAGTCCACAAATTTTAACCCACATAAGAATCAGTTTTTCCATTCCTCTCTTCTCTTCTACCCCACATAACAAAGCCTAAACATTCGTTCTTTCAATTCATGAGATTGGATATTCATGATGTATTGCAGTGATGAACAAATGTTTATGTTTTAATTCATGAATATCCAATATCACCAGACATAACAATCGCATCCATCTTCTATAACCCAAATCAAACCATACCTTCCTAAAATCAAACCGATTGGAGAATCAAAAACGAATATTAAAACGTATAAAACCGTATACAGTTGTCGATGTTTAAGCTTAAAAATGTATTAATGACTGAGATTAGGTTTAAGTTCAGTTTATTTTATTTTATTTTTTTTAATGATCTTTTGGTGTTGGGTTTAGCTGATAAAGTTTGTTAAATTTGACTTTGTGTTTGTTGAAGTTTTACTTTTGTGGGTCTTTTGTATTGTTTAGTTGATAAAGTTGTGAAATTTGTTCAACTTAATGGTAGATTATGTTGAAGTTTTGAGTCTTATAGCGTTCGGGCATAATAAAGTAGTGATTGGTATGCTTTCTGTATGTGTTATGATGATCTCAAGTAAGAATTTCCCTCTATTAATAGTTGTAAATGGAGTTTGTATAAATAAGTTTTTAGTGTTTTTGTGTACTTTAAGTTAACTAATTATTAGGGGTCACTAATGTTGTCAAGTGAGTTTCGACATGTTTTCATAATTTCATAGGTCTTGGATGCAAACTCTATAAGATTTGACACAAAGATTCAATGGCATACGTGAGATATATTTTGTTTAAAATACAAATTGGGTGTAACACAATGAGTATATTTGCAATTATAAACTCATTATATGGTGACTATCTGAGCTGGAAAGAGACTTCACGCCGAATATTTACTCTATGGTTAAATTGTGTATATCCTTATAAACAACTATTTGATTGGAGCATAATGGAGTTTTGTTCTTTATACGGAAGTGATTGACACACTTTCGTTTTTTTATCGGGACAGTCACGGTACAAACAGTTAAAGCAGTTTATACTAAAGGTACAACTATTTATTGTATAATGTAGAGTGTCCCAATAAAAAGTAAGAGTACTGCCAACCACTTCCCTTCTTCATATGATATGGGGGATGCTTATATATCACACTTGAAAAAAGATTATGCGTTGCAAAGTAACTTATGTACCTTCTAATATAATCTGAATCATTAAACAACCCATTGTAATACTATTCTTTTGAATTTGAATTTGATTTGGATATATAACATCAACGAAAATAGTTAAGGTTAAAGTTGAATCAATTTAACTCTGAAAATTTAAACTGGACACTTATTTTGAGACGGGGGTAGTATAAAGGTTCGGCTTTTAGCACATTTACCTTAAATTAACAATTACTTAAAGAAAAAAACATTAAAATTAAAATTTATGTCAAAACTCCGTGCGTGCACGGGTATTATAACTAGTATATATATAAAGAAAAACACATGTTCTTCAAACCGAAAAATTAAGAAAACTATATATATATATATATATATATATATATATATATATATATATATATATATATATATATATATATATATATATATATATATATATATGAAGACAATAAATTTTTATTATTATTTTCGTTTATAATGCATAACCTATATTATTTTTATTCAGTTTAAATCATTTATAATTCACAAATTCTTAAATTTTATTATTTTTTGTTTATATATAACTCATTACCTTTCTTTTATCAGTACAACTATTTGTCGTTAAAAAATCTTGTTATTGTGCATTGGGTTTAGTCCTAATAATATATAGCAATGACAAGCCTTTTTTAAATTAGGTATATATTTTAAACTAATTTTTCTCGCACGTCGCAGGGTTTAATACATTATCAATTTTTAAGAATTTTAGTTTGTGTATATATTTTTATATTGTTTACTAGCAAGTGTTTCAGGGCTGCTTCGACTGTGTCTCCAGGGCACAGTTGAATGTAGATATCATGAACGCGAGGTGCAAGATACCAGGCCGAGAAAGCCGGGCAACCACTCTCCTATGTGCCAATCGCTAGTGCAGCCAGGGCCCCGGCGCCCAGCTCTGCTGGAGAGGCCTCACTTGATCTGAGAAGTGTCTCCGGATCTCTCGAATTTCCCTCAGCTTGCTCGATCTACCTATCTTTCTGAGTTTGATTGGTTTTCGCTCCAGCTGACCTTTCCAGGTCCAAAGGGATCCAGTGCCCAACTATCGACTCCTCCCGAAATTGCGTTATCGGAGCCGAGCCAGGAATGGCCGTTAGTGGACACCCACCTTCACCGGTTAGAGAGGTACTCTTAAATACATTAAGAAAAGATGCCTCACTCCCACTAAAAGAAAACTCAATGCAAAACTGCTCGGGACCCATCCTCCAATGGGGCCCTTCTCTCAATTGTCGATCCTAACAGGGAGCTACATTTTTTTATTTTTTTTTATTTAGCGTAAGTAGAATTCCGTGCGCTCTGGCTATATTATTCATCATAGGTAACAAAAATTAACATGAAAAAACATAAAAATAAAAAACTAACAATTAATGTTTCAGTTATTAACCTGTCAAACAATAAATAACTAAAAGTTAAAAAATACTACTCCCTTCGTCTCAAAACTATTGTCCCATTTTGACTTTTTCTGTCTTTCTTACTCAACTTTGACTCTAAATATTTTTGTTTGTGTTATACAATTTTTGATAAAAATTATACCAATAAAAATACATTTAAAACTTAGTCCGTTCAAATATTTTGTATAAAGTTTTATGTAATATAAAAAAGATATACTTAAAGTCATAGTTGAAAAGTAAAAACTAAAAAAGTCAAAAGAGGACAATACCTTTGAGATGAATGGAGTAAATAACTAATGCGTTTCCCTAAACATAGCTTTAAGGGTTATGTTTAAGAAACAAGAATGTGCATAAGTGGTAATACAGAGAGTCGGTTAAAAGAAAGTCAAATTCATGGGATTGGGTGTTTATTATTGAAAGTACAAGCAATTAATACATGCCTAAATACCTCAAATATAACCCTTTGAGCTACGTTTAGCAAATTTCATAATTAATATGCAATTAATAAACTCTCAACCAAAATAAACTTTTTGTATTCTTAGTTTAAGCTTGTAGATTGGGTACTATTGGATAATCTAGAGTTTGTTTTGTCCGCATTCTTTAAATTGGTGACTTCTAATCCTCCTTTATTTAGCTTTCTTTTTAGTATTATGCATGATTAGTTTTATCGTTATATTAGTTAATATGCGCAATAGAGTAGTTTGTATTGATGCCTGTTAAGACGATGATTGCCTTTAGTTTAGGTAATTAATATTTTTGCGTTTTGGGATTGTTGGGCTAGATAAAGCTTTGACTTTTAAGATTTGAATTGGATAAGAATGCATAATTTGAGGTGGTTAGTTTTGGAGACCTTCAAGCTAGCTTTCTGATTGTCATTAGGGTTAGATGAATGAGACCTCAGAGTCTAGCCATTTAAGATATTCAATCATCAAATGCATTATTTAGCTTGCGATTTTAGGCTATGACAAATAGTTATTAGGAATCAGTTTTGGACAACTTCAGGTTTGTTTCTTATTTAGCTATCGCGTCGACAAAATGAGACCTCTGAGTTTGTCCTTGTCATTGCTCGCAAATAATATTAATTATTTAAATTAAAAGTAATATATTCTAAGCTTGCATCATCTTTTCCCTTGCCTTAGATTTAAGTTCCCTTTAGATTTTCCCTTAGTTATGTTAGTTTATCATCTTAAAACTGAAACTCACTTTTTACTGAGCATCAAACGAAACTCAATTGACTAACCTCAGTTCACCACTCCTTCGTTACGATACTCAAAAGATCTATACTTACCAATACTATTGTATTAAGGTTTGTATTTATCATATCGTTTTTATAAATATTTTTGGTGGCCTCCAACGACTCGATCAACAGTTGTATTATATAATGAATTGATATACCTAGTTTGATCCATGAATGACTTGTATCATTCTAAATGTGTCCATTGTCGATTAACGATACAGGCGTATTGTTAAATTAAGACAAATGTGAGTGTTTGGTTATACATTTTGAATTTGTGGATAGTTCCCGCCAAATTCATATGTTATGCATAAGGGATGCATATTGGACTTCCCCAACCGTCGATTATTTACTTTATGGATCCTTGTCATAAGTTAACTCGCTAGGTGGTTGTATTAATCATTCTTAGACTTCAGATGCAAGTCAATCTTGCATGTGTGGATACTGCTTTTTGATTTTAGCCAACAACTATCTGTTACTGGCTAGTTATAAAATCTTTTATTGAAAGTAATGTGAAGCACATCCACAAAATTTGTAGTCAATATAGAATTTTTTCCTCCACTTGTCTTGTGCAATATGATACTATTGGGCCCCTCGCTGAGTTAATCAAATGTTTGTATGGCCATACCCAAACGTAAACCAAGATAGTTCTCGTTTACATTTGGTAATCTTGATTAATATCTATAACGAGAAACAGAATAGTTAAACTATATGGAATGAGTTAAGATCCATATCCATGGTTTTACAGTATCTGAAACAAAGGGATGTTAATAAATAAACCATAATAGATGTTTTTTGAAACCATAACTCATGTATTTCTGGGAGCAATGGGGTGTTGTTTGACGCTAACCATTGTTGGTACACGTTATTAAGCTATGACACTCCCAAATGGGAGTTGTTGGTATGTGCTCATTACATAGTTAATAATTATACGGCTAGAAATGCGTGAGCCTACAAGGGCACACACGTATACACGAAGAACAAGTTTATTATATATAGTATATAGTTATTAA
Source organism: Artemisia argyi (assembly GCA_030686995.1). NCBI lineage: Eukaryota > Viridiplantae > Streptophyta > Magnoliopsida > Asterales > Asteraceae > Artemisia > Artemisia argyi. Next base: position 119,853,930 of record CM060677.1, on the reverse strand, counting down.
ATATATAATATATTCCACAAAATGAATTTAACAATCATTAGTTTAACCATTAGACGTTGTAAGCTAACCTAGTGACCGTTAATACAAGAGAAGGGCTTAAAAGTCGAAAAACAAATCTACTTGGACTCCCCTAAAGTGGCTGGTTCTTGGAAGGATCTAGGAGAGGTCTATGAGTCGTTTTTGGCTAACTAAAAGAGGTAGAAACAATAACTTGTTGGACAAGTTGGAGTGCTATATAAACACTCCTTCGCCTCATTGTTTCCTTCCTTATAATATGCTCAAAGAACCTTAACCAAAACCTTGATACATTGTTTCCTTCTCTCAAATATTAACACATAACACCTAAATCTGTCAGAGTTTTAGTGTAAATATCAATTGATTTGATATTTATTTAACAAAGGACTTGTAGTCTAGTGGTTGGTTGTTCGCTTGTGTTCATATAGACCAGGGTTCGAATCCTGTTGTTGTTTGTTTCTGGGTTTATTTTCTTTGGGCTGTTTTAATTTGATGCAAACGCATACCTCTTAGGTATTTGGATCGGATCTAGAACAAGCATTAAACACAAGTTGTTTTGGTAATCGTGGAATAAGCACTAGCATCATAACGTGCTTCATTTGACGTGTAATTTGTGCTTCAGTTAAAGGTGATAACTTAATCAGTAACGGTTTTATTCAAGATTTTAAGATACGGTGAAATTAATCATTTATTGATTAGTTAAAGGTTAGTATTTGATATACGATCATTTGAGGACCAAACCTTTTTTAAATATCAAGGGACTAATCTGCACCCTCCATCTTCCCTCCATCTTTATTTGATCTAATGGATGAGATTAATCCCAACAAATTAAAAAACCCACTTTCATCTTCTTCTTTTTTTTTCAAATATTAATATCTTTCAAACCGTTAATCGTTAAGCGAAAAAAAAAATATACCGTTACGACGAGCATTTAATTATCTTTCTATAGATAGGCTATTTGATATATTTTCGTCAATTTTTTTTTCCCGTTTTTTTCACGTTTTTTTTCGTGGCCGAGAAAATCATATACGTAGTATAATATTACATATCATATCATATATGATATTACATATCATATATGATATATTATATCCTATATGATATGGTAATATCATATATGATTTTTTCGGCAAAAAAAAATGAAAAAAACGGAAAAAAAAAATTGTCGAAAATATATCAAATAGCCTATCTATATAAAGATAATCAAATGCTCGTCACGATGGTGTAATTATTTTTGCTTAACGATTAACGGTTTAAGAGATATTTAAATTATAAAAAATAGGTGAAATATTAAAATGATTTTAATCTCAACCATTAATTTCTTTTTAAATGGATGGTGGGAATTAGTCCTTTGATATGTAAGAAAAATTTGATATTTAATATAACTCTCCTCGTATTTATGTGTTCTATTTTATGTTGTTAATTCATTAATCATAAATTATATCCATTCACTGCGATCTCCCAGTATTAATAGTATCACTATGAAATCCCAACATAGACTTTGTACTTCAAATACGTTAAGTTAGCTTAACTTACAAGTGTAATTGATTAGCAAGTGTGTACTCGACTTAGGTCAAGTCGTCTTTCATATAAATTCCGTGTCGGTCTTAATAACGTTTAGTCGTTTACGCCTCAAGTATCTACCTTGATAATTTAAGGAAAATACAAATAAAGGAAAAAAATAAATAAATAGTACGTAGTAACTTGTTAATAATTGCAATCTTAAAACAGGTGTCAAGCTTGGAGTTGCACATACCAACCTTATCTACACCGCTCAATTACAAAATCCCTACAATCACTTATCACTCCCTCGTCAACAAACATTCACACACAAAAACACAAACACAACATAATGGCCAAGAAAGATATGGAAGTTGTGAAAGGTGTTGATCTAGCAAGATATATGGGCAGATGGTATGAAATAGCTTCAATCCCATCAAGGAATCAGCCTAAAAATGGAGCAAACACAAGGGCTACTTACACTTTGAAAGATGATGGCACTGTTAATGTGTTGAATGAAACTTGGAGTGATGGTAAAAGAGGTTATATTGAAGGGACTGCTTATAAGGCTGATCCTAAAAGTGATGAGGCCAAATTGAAGGTTAAGTTTTGGTTGCCACCTTTTTTGCCTATCATTCCTGTTACTGGTGACTATTGGATATTGTTTCTTGATGATGATTATCAGTATGCTTTGATTGGTCAACCATCCAAGAAAAATCTATGGGTATGTTTTTGTCTTTCTATCATTTTATTTTTGTACGAGAAATAACTCATGCACACAGGTTTGAACTCACAACTTTTTAGTCGACAGGACATACTTGGTACCATATCGAATTTAGTTTCATTTTATTAGTATATATAAGTGTTGTTGATTCTTATGAAAGTTGATACTAGTTTGAGTATTCTAAAACTTGTGGTGTGGGATTTTTTGTTTGCAGATATTGTGCAGACAAAACCATCTTGATGAGGAGATATATAATCAGTTGGTTGAAAAAGCGAAGGGAGAAGGGTACGATGTGACCAAACTGAAGAAGACCACACATACCGACCCACCACCTGAGACTGAAGATGCACCAGCTGATAAAAAAGGGGTATGGTGGTTGAAATCAATTTTCGGCAAATAAACTCTCAAAATCAAAACTCATAATGCGTGACACAATCGGTTATTGTTTAATTATTTTGTGTGGTGTGAAATAAGGTGGTGGTTAGTCTCCATGCCATGTGTAACATATTCTTCTATTAGACTTTGTATCTAGATGCTATACGGTAATGAAAACGTTTTGATTAAATCGTTTTTATATTTGATTCGTAGTTAGATTTGGAATGAACTTGATCAATCTTTCGAAATGGGATTTAACTTGAGACATCTGAAACTTTAAACTATATCATAAGTCAGTTTGAGATGGCAATTTCAACATAATATGTACGTTTATGATATATAAAGTTTGTGGAGTTGGGGTTGAAGAAGCACAATCACCGGTCTGAAGTGGTCCTTAGCTATAGGCCTGGTCCGACTGTGTTAGGCCTAAGCGTACAAACCATTATTGACCTAAAATTTTACGCACATTTGCGCACCAACAGTTGCGATCAATATATCATCTTATGAGCGGTTCAAATATGAGTTGTTAGAGAATATTACACTAGCTAATTGGCACATCGTGAAATGAGCTAATGCTATCATGTTTTGACTCATGTGGTCAACATTAACTACTGCTTCCGTTTCATATTAAATGTGATGTTTTGACTTTTTCAGTTTTTTTTTTTTTTTGCAACTTTGACGTTAACTATTTTTCATACTTGATGAAAATTATATCAAAGAAAACACATTAAAACTCAATCTAATTATATATTTTGCATCAAGTATTAAAAAAATCTTCCACTATAATATAATAGTCTACCATGGAAGCGACACCTAAGCGAAGGAATGTCATGTCATTGCCTCATGGCATACACTTTACATGCAATAAAATTCGAAATTTAAAAAGTATGGTTCTTCATGGGACTCGAACCCATGACCTCTGCTCCCAAACACAAGCGTGCCTACCAGTGGAGCAAGCCATTTTTTGTGATAGACATTTGAAAAACAATAATGACATATTTTAATGCTAACTATAATTAAGGAATGTTTGACCAAAATTCAAAATTAACAAAAATTTAGTAGCTCAGTAACTTCCCTAAAAATCAGCATATCATTCTATCATTCATTCAAAAATCAAAACGTCTATCATAGCGTTTAATAGGTTTCATTCACAAAACAAATATCATTTCATTTTCCCATAATCCTAAAACCTAAATCACAAACCAGTCAACTTGAATCGAAGATCTTCATCACCATATGTGATTTACAATACTAATTGGTAAGTCACTGAACTCTTTTATTCATTTATCATTTACCCTTATCGCTGCTACATATATGTTTCATTATGATTGACTGTGCCTTTTCATTAAAATTTTGTATCTTAATTATAATGACAATCTCTGATGTAATTTTCGTGGTTGAATAAAAAAACTTAATTGAAATTACAGTGGTTCTATGTGAAGAGATGAAGTTAAGACCAAGTGAAATGTTAATGTCTTATTTAATTATTGAAGTGTTTATTGATTTCTGTTGTGTGTGTGATTTAGGTTAGAGGATTGTCGTATAATAGGTACATGTAGTTAATGACTCACAATTCGTTCGCAAGAATGGGACATAGGTCGGATACAAGTGCTTTTCTGCTAGCTCCAGTGAATCAGCAGGACTCTGTTACTGCTCAGCTAGAGGTATGATTTTCGTATCACGCAACCTGTTTGTCTCTCTTAGCTGCAGTGTTAATTTGATGCTTATTAATTTTAGTAAAATAGTAGTATTAACAACTCGCATTTTTAACAGCTCATGAGTGCCTTCTTCATTGGAATCGACGAATGAGTATTGCTATTGGATCTGCTGAGGAATTTTGTAAGCAATACTACCTAAAGAGTAACTTATGTTTTTATATCGTTAAGATGAATCTGGCACGATTGGTTATGTGATGATGTTTTTCTTCTCTTAGCACGCTATAACCATATGTGTCCACCAATAGTTCAATACTAATTAATTGTCCATTAGCAAACATTATCTACCTTGCTGGCTTTACTTTCAGTGTGTCATTGAACTTCCATATTTGCTTTATCAAACAAACTTTATCGCGCTAATATGCAAATGGGTTATCTATACATTCATCACTAAATTGTTTTGAAACATCAAAATATGCATGCAAACTTGAGGTATTGATCCATGTTTATGTAATAAGCTGATTACAATTATTATATGTAACCAAAAAGTTCATTTTTCTTTCCCTTTAATTTGACTAAAAAAGGCCAAAGCAATAAAGTATTGTGTGCAAGTATATATGAGATGGAAAGATGTCATCTTGCTGCTCGATAAACCCACTAATCATCTGTGTGAGTTATATTTCTCAGGATTTAGAACTAAAAAATAGGCATGTTCGACTATTAGCGAACACAAACTGTAATATGAAAGTATGGGGCCATAATGAGCTCATGTCCATGGTACAAAAAATACATATCTAGAATCAATAATGAGCTCATGTCCATGGTATGATAAATGAGCTCATGTCCATGATATAGAAACTGTAGTAGTTAGTTCCAACAAATACAGCCATTCATAAATCAACCTCAGAAAAGTACCAGATTGTATTTTCACATCCTGACGATATTGCATCAGCTCATTCCTCGGTTGTAAAAGGTTAGATTTTTTTTTTTATTGAATTCACATTCAATTTGGTGTTTTTAATTTGGTTGTAGTGAACTTTAATATACGTTATTTTGTTGCACAGAAATGGTTGATCGCGCGAATTACTTAGCTCAGCAGGTTCTACGACCGCGTCTGAAGCGTGGATTTATGGGCATGTGAAGTTTAGGGTGCTGATTTTTTCTTATTTTTGAGTTTATACCCTTACTTTGTTCAGCTTACTAAAAGGTTTTATGTTTTTCAGGTTTTTATGAACTTTTGAAGACCTTAGCTGAGGATGCTTAGGTAAGCATGACCATTATGTTAAAATTCAAGAATTCTTGATGTTTTAGTTATTAGCGTACTTATGCAACTATGAAAATAATAAGATCTTTATAACTTTGCTAATGGTTTATCCATGTGTGCTTATGTCAGGCCTTTCACTGCAAGCATGTATCTCTTTAGTAAAGTGTAAGTTTTCATTTCTCCTATGCAATGATATAGGTTTATCTCATTAATCGATAATATGATATAACCGAGTATGCTTATACTTTGCTCTACAATAAAGTTTAATAATTCGGCCACCAATGAAAAGATTTACTTGGTATGCCAAGAAATGCTTCACAGTTTAGGGGCGTTTGGGTGTGTATACTGTGATAAGATCATTATAGTGAAATTTAACGAGGGTGTTTGGGATCACGTTTTAAGAACACATTGTGCGTTTGAAGAACTATATTTTTAGAAATTAGGCTTTGACCTCTTTCTATTGAATTTAGTTTTGTATTAGATAACGCAAGTAATCGCTTCTTTTCAAATGATTTACCAAACGTATGACTGTATTGATTTGCTCATACAATAATTAGATGATGTACTTCAGTGCACAATCCCAAAGACCATATAATCGTCAACGTACTAAGGTCTAATTATTTCAATAATCTGATAATTGACTGTTTTGATTATTGCATTAGTAGGATATTTGTTTGCTTAACATTGATTTGCACTTCTTTAAAAGTGGTGTTTGGGATAACGTTTTGAAATAGATTATCTAATTAATGTGTTTAGGGATAAAAGATGATTAGTTTGTAGTTCTTTCTATGGGCCAATATGATTCTGATTATGGACAATTTATGTAATATCTGGACATTGTTATGATTTAATGTAACGAAGTTTAGGATTCACAGTGGCGAACACAATCATCTAGCAAACAATATTGAAATTGAATCTATGAAAATCTTTGTTTGGATACATGATACCGCATTTGGTGGGTTTACTGAATGATGATAGTTAAGACCAAAGATAGTGTGAATTTGACCTTCATAACAGGTCGTTAGATGTGAGTTTTCTTAATGTTTGTCCCCATTAATCAAACCCTTGCTCTGGTCTTATCCCAGCTCTCATGTCAGGTTTTCATTTATCAGTTTATGTTGTGGGTCAAACGTCTGGATGCAAAGAGCCTATGGTCACACTATGTTAAAGAGTTTGATCAACTACTAAGATTGGTTAGAATAGGCACAAGAGAGAGGTTTTAAAACTCATTTCTGTAATGAATTATAGGATGTCAAATGGGGAAAAGTAAGCATGATCGAACCGGAACATCGCCTACTAGCCAATGCTATCTATGAACCGAGGTATATGAGATTTATTTTGACTCTTTTATTGTGCTTGGGCATAGCCATTTGGGGCATCGCTTTGGCCTACATTATACTCTTACGGCTATGTATTGTCGTTACGTACTGGATTTTTGATGTGCAGGATCTTTGTAAAAGTTCGATTTTACTCTATATTATATGAAATCAAATCGAGATGTGTATCGAATTCCATTTTCTGCTAGGGTGTTCAATTTGTGGGGTTCCTATGGATCAACCAAAGGCATATTTGAGCATGTTAACAAAGTGGATGAAGGGATCACTTTCTAAAGTGTAGCTGAGCCAGAATGCATTGCTTCTTCCAGGTAATGTGCTGCAACTATCCATGGGCCATATTAAGGGCTTTTTTTCTCTCTTTATGTGTTTTTTTAATCTGCATTATATTTTCAATGTATGTGCATGATGTTAATGGAGTTAGATATGATGACCCAGATCAAAATTTGATGTTTTGATATTGATTTTGTTAAGAAATCATAGTTGTAGCATGAATTTTGGGCCAAATTGTGACATGGGTCTGTTTAACGGATATTTTGGGGGTGAGTGGTATAATAGTAATTTCAATGCTGGAACAATTGATAGATCAGCATGCATATATGGGCATTGGTTTAAAACCATTGTTTTGCCAATTAACTTGGAGATGTATCTCTTTTTTGGGTAGCTTACCTATTGTAGAATACTACTATTTTAAGGTTGGAAAAATAGGTATTCATAAATATCTTGAATGCACATGTTTACTTGATTTGAGTAAGAGTTAATATATATATTCGAAAAATCAGGAATCATGATTGAAATAACTAAGTCAAAACATAGTTTACAAATCGAGATGTACATAGCGTTTAGTATGTGGCACTAAGAAGCATGTTTTGTTAAATTTGTTTACTTTTGTGTGTAGCTGTTGTAGAATCTCACATGGATTATTATATAGTTGTATTGAGTTGTTTGGAAATATAATATAGTTGACGGTACTTACTCAAAAGTCATAACATAAAAAAAAAATATATCATCTATCATCTAAATCGAGGCTACGTGAGCTGATTCTAAGCTTATTAAATTCTCACTAGCTGATCACGCAAGCTTTTGTCATTAACGTTATTTCTAGGTCATATAGGTCATATATTAGCTAAAAGAATATAGGAAGGAAAAAAATTCTGCAATTTATGATTCTCTTTCTTCAATGACTGAATAATGATATTGAAAATGTGTATGGGTTTTGTACTTTTGCACATTGCTCATGCTATTGATTTGTGATGCAGGCCAACTTTTTACTGAATTTGAATTGGAAAATATGCCAGATATGTAGTGACACCGTTGGCATTACTGAAATTAGTGATATATTTGCTACTTACAACAAGTGTTCGTTCCAGTATGCAGGCCGTGTTATGAGTACTAGAGAAGAGAAGGTAATCAATCCTGCCCGAGTACAAGACTAGATAAAGAATACTCAAAGGTTAGTGTAGCATAGTTTTTCAGCCTTCATGAACGATAACTATTAAAATTCAAACTTTCATCAATGCAAATGATTCTTTCATCAGGAATCCAATATTTGATGGTCATGATGATGATGAGGGTGATTTTGATGACTTGGAAAATGAGTTTAGTTTTCCTCAAGAAAATAGCAACACGGGGCAGTAAATGGGCATGTTAGTCATAGAGTATTGTAAAGGCGTACATGATGCCTCGAATTTTTAACTGATGGTTACCTAGAGGTGGTGAAATGGGCACTTTGCACAATGTGTCAAAATGGCAACTTTTTGATGCTGTGATTCCAAGCATATAAATACTTTTTGAATGAAGTTCAACCCATGTGGATCGTTTTATGTGTAGTTGAAATTTTGACTTAATCCCATTTCGACCCGTTAGACATGATCCATACAACATTTACGCATTTGTAATTAAATAAATGTGTTCAAAACTGCCGCCTATACTCTATATTATCTTAATCAAGCCTCCATAACTAACAATCTATGCTACATATTAGCTTGACATTGTTATATATCCATTTGGTGTTTGTGGCAGTGACCACAGCAAAAAACGGGCTCAAGGCACAGAAGCTTTTAGGCCATGGGGAAGACAAACACACCATTAGCACTTTTTAATACAGCTTTAAATTAAGCTATAATTCCTAACATGATGACGTACCAATTATTTTAAACCAATATACAAGTTCATGTCACAAAGTTTAATTCATGGAGTTCAATAAACATAGTTGACTTCGTATGTTTAACTGAATTTCACGTAATGACGAGACCATTACTTATGTTATGATTTAATTGTATTTTGAATTTTATACATGTCAAATGAATATAATTGCTCTGTCTTTAGGAAGTTGATCTTATAAACGCATGAAACCGATAATTACTAACTTGTGTATTTTTTGAAGTTTTGGTCGCAATCAAGTTGAATATTGTGAGGCTTATTAACCATTCACACAACTTGGTGAGTAGATATGTGACAAAGATTAACATAAAACATTATGTCGCCGTTTCAAGAGTAAAGACGAAAAAGGTTTGAAGATTCTTTGTTGTGACAAAGACGGCGAATACATAAACTACACAACAAATGCTGTGTAGAAAGAAGTTTTATTTTGTATATGAATAAGCACCATGCAATTTATTTGTTCTCTTACTTATCTTTTTACATATAATATGAGCGTTACATTTTTGTTTTCAATTATTTTATTTAACATATTTGTAATTATGCCTTATTTTATTTTACGTGCAAATAATTTTGTCAAACGATTTTATGAAGCGAACCCGCCCATTTATTAACATCTGAATATTACAAAATTGTCGAGCTACCGCATGTATAGAACATAAAGACTTATTTGTTATAATACTTCAAACTATTATTTTGTACATATAATAACTATTATTTGTACATATAATACAGGATCAATATATGAAGAATCCCCGGTTATGTTGTTAAACTTTTTTTCGTTGTACATTAGTTTATATCTCACATTAAATACTTTTTGTAAAATAATTTCATGAAGCGTACCCGGCCATCGGCCGGGTCATGAAGCTAGTATATATATATATATATATATATATATATATATATATATATATATATATATATATATATATATATATATATAACAGGAGGCGTTACACGCGTATTGCCACCTCATTGTCCAGTCATTGCCATGTAATTCATTTTCTGCCATGTCATCAGCCATGTCATCACATTCTCTCCATGTAAGCAATTTTTATAAGGTTTCCCATTTTTTTTTAAATTTCTTCATAAATTCCGAATTATTTGTTTCAAAAAAACTTACAGTGGGATTCGAACATAGGTTGTATACTTGTATATATGGTTGACAAACTTCTTAACCACTAGACCAACATATCACTTGGAATTTATTTTGCAACTTATAATCTATAAAGGTATCTAATTAAAAAACGCAAATAGTTTTGAATAGCAATATATGAAACCCTAATGTCACGGAAAAAAAACCACGGTTCATTCATAATATACTTTTTCTTCAAACCCTCGAATATCATCTTTCTCCTCAGCTCTGATGATCATCACTTTTTTATGTGTAGTCGATTTGGAATTTGTTTTCAGCTATTCATAATTCATTATTGATCTTCATAATACTTTCTTACATGTTTACAAGTGTGTTTCAAGTTTTCATCATTAACTATAATTCAATCACATGATGTCTTTTTATTTTACAGCACCAAGCCAATTGGTAATATCCTATAGGTATGCTTAATCACCATATACAATGTAAGTAAAGTGTGTTTGGCATTATGTTACAAGTTTCATAACCAGGTTTGTGAATTCGTGATTTTATTTAAAAGAATTGAATGATTTGTTTTCATTGGTGATTAGGCGACTGATTATTATCTCTCCCATGTAGTTCAGTTGCACATGCTAATTTGGATGGGACAAAATTGTTGGGTACAGGTATCAACGTTTTGCCTTTTCTTTTTCTGGTAATCTTTTATTTTGCTGTTCCAAAGACATAAGTCATAAATTACAAGCTAAGCTATTATTCATTATCTTATCAAATACTACGTATATCTTAAGGTGTGAATCTGCTATTAATAACCACAAGACTTCATGATTGTATGAATGTTCCTGTGGTTTTTTTTCTGTAAGCTTCAAGGGGGTTTTAAGACAAGCACACTCATCGAACTATTACTACATGACGTTAATAAATTGATACACATGTTTCTACGGAATTATATGAATACGAAGGGTGGGGTGGAAGGTCAGCAAATCCGAAGCACTGTTTCTCTTGGAGATGTAGAAATTCTGAGGTTAGTTCAATCTATCGCAGTGGAATGTTTTTCCCTAATGTGTTTTTTACTCGTGACTGTATTATGGTGCCGCCTCCTCGCCAACTCCTTTCCCCCATGTACTTTAAGAAAAGCATTGGTTTCCAATGTGGATGTTTTGAACTCTCCCGGAAAGGTATCATGATGCTTATATTTATGAGAACATGAACGCTAATGTTGGTATTTTAAGTGTGCTCATTTGAATTTGAATCTCACTTATACTTCAATGTCTATCCATTATAGTCAACGCTACTTGCTTTAGTTGCTCATGACAATGATCCAAGTGAAGCACTTATACCTTGAATTTGATCAGTGTATATCTAATTAATATGAAAAGTGATATTATATGTTTCATGCATTATTCTCTTTCAAGATGAATATGCTCGATGGATAGTTGCAAGCCAGAGAAACCTTCTTGGGGTCATGGTCTCATGGAAGCCGGCCTTACCATCAGCTTAACACCCCCCCCCCCTGGTGTTTTCTTTGGATCTGCCACCCCACGCTTGCAACCCACATACTACTTTATTTCTTCCTCCCCAAAGTAAGTACGTTCTGGATTTTCAATGACTTCATGTATAATTGTAAATAGTTTTTCAATGACATTTGTGGTTAATATTCCTTCCATGGTTTGCACCAATGTTACAAGAAACAATTATATTAGAGTGCGCAGCGATTTGCATTGGACGACATGCATTTGCTGATCAATACAAAGCGCTTGATGCAGTGATTAAAGGACCATGGAAAGTTAAGTTAGTGTATGGTATGGTTATTACTCCTCTCCTCATAGGAACATATATAACGCTATCATATATATTTTATACATTTTTGGTTGTTTCATGATGACGAGGTATGGTTGATTTTCTGTTACAGTTCCTGAAGGGGAAGGTGAAACAATAGACTTGGAGGTATACAAATTCACTGGTGCTAGAGATCTTTGTCAATGTACAACAATGACAAGGTATGAATTTTAGTTTGCTATATATTTTTAAGGTCGCTTGTAGACGTATAGTCTGGCCCGCGCCCAGGAATGGGCCAGGCCCGGCAGACAGCGGCCCATCCACACCTTAACCCTAATCCATGCCTTATAAATATAGGGCTGGGGTTCCATTCACCACACAATACAATATCTCATAACAGGTTATCCTAAACCTAATAGCTATTATATGCTCTGCGTATCACATACTAACTTGACCGTCGGAGGTGGATCCCGGGGCTACGGCCTCGGGTCCACTCCTAACGGGTTCTCTTTGTTGACAGGTCTATTTAGGACTTGAGAAGACGAGTAATGGCCCAAAGAGAGTCGTCTAATCCAGTCCGCGCCAGATTATGCATCAACAAGTTGGCGCCATCCGTGGGACATGACTACGACAAGTTTCGTGTTCTCACTAAAAGGTCAAATCGACTTTATTATTCCATGTATGCTAGAATCGTACGAATTGATTAAAGATATTCGGTTGTGATATTTTTAATTTAAAGCAACTTGCTCCATACGCTATGTGCTAAACTTTTGGTCAAACATCGACATACATGATTACGTAGCCATAGACCAATATTTTCTTAAATTAAATTGATATATCCATATTTTTTGGTTGTACATATCTTTTAAATATGTTATCTTTTAAATGTTCAAAAGATTTTACATAAATCTTTTTACCTTGATAAACACGATTTTATCTATCGCTACGAGCGCATTAAATCCGCACGATCGGACTTATTTTATCTTTTAGCCGCGAAACAGCGCAGTCATGATAAATCTACCCGCATCAGGCCATGCGTTCGGAAATCTTCACAGATTGGCGCCATTCGCGCACTGTCATGTACAGGCACCACGATGCTAGTCAATCGCCATGAGCGCACTGTCACTGTCACGTACAGGCACTGGACGAAAGCCGTGGTCAGTTGCGATCATCCAAAAACGTTAGAGTCTATGCGGTCACGATAAATCTATCTGCGTCTGTGCGTGCAACAGAAATTATTAGTCGCGGTCATGGTACATCCATCCGCGCCATTCTTTAAAAAATAAATAAAAAATCAATCAATCGCCATGCGCGCATTATTTTTATTATTAGCTACGCGCTACTTCTTTTATGTAGTTTGTAAAACCTCACGATAGGTGTAATTCACACTAACTACTTCTCTTATATATTAATTATACATGCTATGTGCTATATTTTGCTACGCGCTAATCTTTTATTTCATTAAGGTTTTCTATGTCGCGATTCGCGGCATATACTTCTAATATTTTCATTAAGTGTTTTTCAGGATTTGAATAAATAAGTTTAATGCTCCTACACGAGTAGCACCATCAAACTTGGGGGGCTACTAGGGTATATACTACCACTGTTTCCGTACAAGTCACGCAGGCATATTTGGAAGCAGATCGTACGTAAGAGGTATTCCGCACAACGCGCATCTCTGTCGCACACAGCGCGCACCTCTGTCACACACAGCGTGCATCTCTGTCGTGCACAGCGCGCATCCTTGCCGCGCACAGCGCACACTTTTGTCGCGGACAACGCGCACTTCTGCCACAGAAGCACGTCTTCTGTCGCACTATGTTGTATCGCACCTGGAACAAAAGGTACACCCTTATCTAGGATGCAACATAGGGATCCACCTATCCACCTTCACAATTGTGAGACAATCACAATCGCAATCCCAGTGCGCACTATCGTATCTGGGCTGCGCAGTATGATCCAACCCATGCGCGCGCATGGGCCATGCCATCTTGGTTGATTGGGCCTACGCGGCCATGAACAGAACTTAAGTCTAGCATAACATAGCCACGCACTATGTCATACTAAACTTGGGGGGCTTGTAGACGTATAGTCTGGCCCGCGCCCAGGAATGGGCCAGGCCCGACAGACAGCGGCCCATCCACACCTTAACCCTAATCCATGCCTTATAAATATAGGGCTGGGGTTCCATTCACCATATCTCATAACAGGTTATCCTAAACCTAATAGCTATTATATGCTCCGCACATCACATACTAACTTGACCGTCGGAGGTGGATCCCGGGGCTATGGCCTCGGGTCCACTCCTAACGGGTTCTCTTTGTTGACAGGTCTATTTAGGGCTTGAGAAGACGACTAACGGCCCAAGGAGAGTCGTCTAATCCAGTCCGCGCCAGATTATGCATCAACATCGCTCTTCAGAATGATAAGTAATAAGTCTAATTCATATATAATTATGCTAATGTTTGTTGAATAGTCCATGGTTGCTTTTGCTGAGGCTTCAATGAACACAACTTACTTGAAAAAGTGGCCACTTTATCTTAGCGCAAAGAACACTATCCTTAAGAAATATGAAGAAAAGTCCCTCCGTATGTTGACCACCATTCAGCTATGCAAATCAACAAATTAGATAGAATTAGTCTAATGTCAGCTTAAAACACCATATTGTTACAGAAAACATATGCTTTTAAACAGAAACAGCAATCTTATGGGTTACTAGGAAATAGCGTATTTCTGCCTCTTATTGCAATTTTCCTTCCAAAATCACCAGCAGCTTCACGATAAGAAGCTTTCTCTCTCATAACGTTATCTTGGATTTTAGTGTCTAGAATCAACTTTTCAACACAATCATAAAATGATAACCTGATCTGGTAATGTATATCTGCTTCAGTACTGTAAAAGAACTTTGGATTTAGATAAAAACCAACCATGTGAAGATGGTGACGATAAAGTTGTCCCATCCTACTATCTATTCTGTTCCCATAAACCATATAGTTTTTCTTATCGACAAGTTCTTTCTTAATTGCTTCTTTTGCCCGGTACACCCCTGCATAAAAATAACCTCTCCCTGGTGTCTTTTTACCTCTAACAATTCTCCGAAGCCTTAACAAAGGATCTGTTAATTAGGTGATTGCCGAAAACATGGACCAAAATAATGGATTGCTGGTATAATCCAAAGTAGGGTATCCCTCTTCGTTTTTTTGGCAGTATTGTGAGGGTGCCTCTTAGTGAACTTTCTGCTCCTCCAAATGGAGATTCCAAAGAAAATGGTGAGCCTCAAGCCACCCGTACTGTTGATAATCCATCCAATCAGTCTGATGTTAGTCACAGTTTATACTATTTATTAATACACCAAATTGTATCTTTTACCTATTGCTTAAGTATGGATTCCTAAGATATGTTTCTATACGGGATTTATTATCTTCTAATCCATCTTCACAGGTTGTTAGCATGGAAGAGACCACAATGTCATGTGATGATGAGAAGCCTGTTACCGAGGCAGTTCCCTCAAAACCACAAAAAGCCGCAAAGCCAGGAGAAAAGGCTCCTAAAGATGCCATAAAATTTTGGAAAGAAAATGGATTCTCAATGTTGACTTCCATATTGTTAGCGTCCCTTCCTTTAATCACCGATGTATTATTTATAGAGGCTAACCTAGATTAAAATAAATAAAAAGATTTGCTGTGAGAAAATAGTTCGTAGGCAATGCATAAAACCTCTTAAATCACCAAACTCAAATCTTCAATGCCTGATAGTAAGAACAGACCGAAGATGAAGTATGCCATTTATGAAGTAAATACTATCTTCGGCCATGAAAGAAGTCTATGGGGTTGCAAATAAGTTACGGTAACCAACAGCCTTTCCACCAGTGAATGTATAGTTTACTTATACTTGCTGATATACTCTCTGTAGGCTTTGATCGAGCTGCAAACTCATAATCAACAGCAAATGTGACTAACCCTTTTTCCTGCATCCACAAGAAAAGACCAAAACAATGAAACGAGCTTTGTTGGTCCATGTTACATTGAGCCAACAAGAAAAATCCTTGACCACCTAAATGAAAGGCTCTTCTAATTTGGGGTACTGAAATTATAGGTTTCTTTCTTATGTAGGTACACGGCCGTCACCAGAGACTATACGCCCCTTGGAGGTTCAAAACAGCCATATAACAAATCGTGTTTCCGATCCTAAATAGAGTATTGGTCATGTTATTTCTGCTGGAGCGCGTGTTGATGGTGGTCAATTGAATGTCCAACCATCTGTTGCTATAATTGACAACAGCGTAGGACTTGCTTCAGATGTAAATAACGGTATCATTCTTGAAGTTTTTTCATCATTCTTGATGTGTTACGTTCCTATTAATTTTTTTACTTGCTACGTTTAGGTACACTTTCTAATACTTTCTTTCTCTTAACAACAACTGTTGGCATTTCCGATTATCCAGTTCGTTTGCCCACAAAATAAAACCCTTCACAACCGTTGGCATGTTCATCTTCACATACTCGGACCATCAGACGAAATGTGTGACAGCGTCTTGATATAGATGTTTTGTGAAACCCCGGTCAACCATATGTGGTTGCGGGTACGGGCGCTTCCACTTTCATTATAAACCAAGGTACACCTCCTTACCTTTTCTCAATATTTTGCATTCTTAATCATAGAAAATGTCTTGGTTTCTAAATGCTTTTACACATGTTCACACCCGCCCCTAGCTGCTACATGTGTTTTGGATTTTGAAAACTGCCGTTTAACTCCTACTTCAGATCTTCACCCTGCCAAATCGGTTGTAAATAAAGGTATCACTCTCAAAGTCTGTTCATCCTTCTTGGTATCTTACAACATCTTATGTTGTTATTATTATTTTTTTGTTCTAAACTATCTCACACTTTCTTTTTCATAACAACAGCTGTTGACAGTATCCAGTTCTTTTGCCCACATAAAAACATGCTTCACAGCCGTTGGCTGCCTCATCTTCACATACTCAGCCTGGCAGACGAAATGTGCGACAATGTATTCATACAGGTGTTTTGCAAAACCCCGCTCAATCATTGGCAGCTGCTGGCGAAGTTGCTTCCACTTTCGGTATAAACCAAGGTTTGAACCTTCTTTTATGTTCAACAGACTTTAAGATTCTGCCCGTTTTAATTTGTTGTGGCAAAATGGGTCGGGTTAGGTAATAGGTCATCAAAATGAGTTATTTTAGTTTGGCTCGAGCTGGGTTAGTTCGGAACATTAACTTTATAAGAAAAATAGTTACTCAGTCCAACAACCTTAATATTTGTGGAGCTAATATAAATGTATATGGTATTCTATATTTAGGATTGGGGCTACTTGCATAAAAAGCTAACAAACCTTGATCCGATTTATAATTTAGGTAACAATTTTTTTTTTCTTTTGGCCCATAAAAACCATTGAACTTTCTCTATTCATGATAATGACAGTGCGCCATATAATGATTTTGATTATGGTTTTGATGCCAGTTTTAGAAAATCAAGTGCAACAGTTGGTGAGCAGGGATTTAACAAATCTCGGTATGGATATAGTTAGACGATTATTATATGCAGTGGAGTTGCCTCTTGATTTGTGTCTACTTGATATAGGTTAAAAACCACACCATATCAGTGTAGTTATTAATGAGGGGTGTAGTATCGTTGCAGGCTCTAGAACAGACATACGGATGCAAATTATGTATTGGACCATGTACTACTCAAGGAGAGGTATATTACTATTTGTCATTCAGTTAAACAAGTCATTTGACATTTATTATTGTGACGTTAATCCCATATCGCAATCATAGATTTTTTGGTTCACTTAAATAAACTTTACTATTACTTGATATATGTTCAGTTTTAGTTAAGGATGTAATAGGATTTGATTTTTGTATGCAGTTACAAGTTTGACTTTCCTACATCAGATGATTGATCTGGTCCACCTATTATAAGTTTCAAGTATGTTTTTAAAGAAATTATTGTTTTAGCTTTGAATGCTTTGTCATCATTCTTACGTTTTGTTCCTTATTAATCAGTTACATGGGTTTCTATTGACATATGTATATTACTTTCAATGTGATCACAGTGATGCTTCTTTTGGCTATCCTGGAGGCCCTTAAGAATTTGAATTTTAGTATAGATTTGGACAGCCGTGTAGCAAGTAAGGATAATCTAATATTTTTCTTCTTCTTTTTTCTTCTTGAAATGTGACATATTAAAGTTATTGTCATGTATGATGCCGTCTTTGTATATAAATGTGTCATGTGTGCATGTGCGTTTATATAATATAATCTATAATAATAAGTATATATAAGCATCATATGTTGCAGATTGCCTAAATATATAAACAGCTTATGTGTATATGCAATTATGCATATGTGTCTAAATGTGATGTATGAGTATCTCACAATGCTTATATATATTAGACATAGTCATTTAACTTTTTATAAGCTATAACTAAGCAGTGTTTGCAGCAGTTGCTAGACCAATAGGCACATCATATAATATCATAGTCCAATCAAATACCAAAACCTCTTTAACTTGCATCTAGCATAGGAAGAATTAGATATATTCTTCTAATATTAAAGCATATGTGTTTCATGTGTAACTACTCCGTATATCTTTGTCTGATCCAGTTGTTGTATCACACTTGCTCATTTTATTTCTTTTAGGATTGATTTGCATATTATTATGCTTCCTGACTATATAATACAAATAACTTTTACCGGGCAGTGGAAATTTTTTTTTAGTTTTATGTTTTTCGTATTATCTTTCGTATTTCGCGACCCCTGAAACAAATTTTCGCTACCCCTAAACAAATTTTCGTACTATCTTTCGTATTTCGCTAGACCACTAAATGTTAACTTAAAATGAAAACCATACAAAAACATACATAAAAAAAAACATACAAATGAAAAAATGGTTACAGAAAAAATTAAACTCAAATTGATATTAGGCTACTAGCTTGGGCATTATTATGAAAGACCTCAGATGGCCACGGAGGTTCACCTATAAACGTGGATTTCTTTTTGTACTTAATACTTTGTTGTTATAAAGAACATTGAAACAAACGCAAACAATTTGACAAACGTTGGTATTATTCTTTTAAAAATCTTTGTATAATAAACATTTTTTTAACACCAATATTTAGCTAAACAAAAAAATACAAACGATATTTATAAGTCATGCCCGCCCATCGGGCGGGCTTCGAAGTCTAGTATATATATATATATATATATATATATATATATATATATATATATATATATATATATATATATATATATATATATATATATATATATATATATATAACAGGAGGCGTTACACGTCAATGCCACCTCATTGCCCAGTCATTGCCATGTAATTCAATTTCTGCCACGTCATCTGCCATGTCGTCACATGTTTATAATTTATTTTTACACATATTTATAATTAATTCCAGCACAATTTGTTCATAAATTTTTTTTAATTAAAATTCATACTAAATTAATCCGTATTTTAGTTTTTTAAAAATTTAATTAGCATGATTCGAACCTAGGATTTGTAGATACACTAATATGTATTTTTACCACTAGATCAACTTGATTTTTGAGTTATATCTTACAAAACCATAAATATAATGTCCAAGACAATAAAATGTATTTAAATTTAGAACTTATCCTTCCTTGATTATATTAATATTCGGCCTTTTGTTTATTCATCACATAAAACCCTAATTTTTCCTTCAGATAATTTTTATTTTGCTTCTATAATGCTTTATTATTTTCATAATTGTTGTATACCTTTTGTGCATATTATGTGTGTTTGCAGGTACATAAACGTATTGTTTTGGAGCAGCATAACTTCATTAAAAGTCGATTGTAAGTATTTTTTTATTTACTGATGATGCACGTTCTTGTGTTCTATCTTCATGGAAAACACTTTAATGGCATGCATGAAACACATGTGATGATTAAGGAGACGAGAAAATTGTGGAGGAAGCCAATATTAAAAAAAAAGTATCCCTAAATATCAGTTAAAATTTATCTCTATTTTCACAATCATTTAGTCCATGCATCTTCTTCTCATATTGCCAATTGTATTCATATAAGTGAATCCACTATTGAGAAGTCATAGGTGCTACAAGTTTTTTTGTTATATATTGAATGTTATTTTTTGTAATATGTTTATTCAAATTTAGGCTTATTTACTGAATAAACAAGGTGATGAATCCATATTTTTTTGTTATTGGCATCATTTGTTGTTGTATAGAAATATTCCAAATGGCTTGCATACATACCTATATCTGTTGGGGTTTGTGTAGATTTTGAACAATTTATATTGCTCTTTAATTGCTGTAATTGTATATGTATCTGAATATTGTCTACTTTTACATTTCTGCAGATCTTCGAGAAGAACCCAACAACCATCAAGAACTATGGCACCTGGTTGAGGTACTAGGTTTGTTAACGGGTGAGATGAATTATGATTTTTCGAGGAGTTTTTGGTAATGGTTTTCAGTTTCTTTGTGTGTCACGCTCTATTGTAAGTTATGGTTTATATTTAATTTACAAGGTATTTGTTTCGGTGGCTAAATTTGGTTACTGGTCTGCAAAAAAAGGTAGTCTTTCTTTCCGTCATAGGTCAGTACCGATTGCACATCTATTTGCCATGGGGGATCAGTTGGGTATCGTTTTGCATGTGTTTTTTAAGGTTATTTTGACCTAATATAACTTTGACTTTTTCACTTTTAGGTTGTTCTTTATCGCTCATCTACAACACAAGTACTAGCCGTGAGTACCAAACTATTCTGATCAAGTACTACTGATGTTTCAATGACTGTTGAAGAAATTGTTTAGCAAGAAATACCTTTTGAATTATATCACGATAGAAAGACAATGAATGGGTCCAAAAAACAGATATGGGGAATGAAAACATGTCTTCATCTATAAGTAAGTAAATAGAATACGTTTATGCACCATAACTTTTGTTGCATCTCCTTTTTATATACATGTACGGATGTACGAGGTTACATCAAATGTTCTGAATATGTAAAAATATAGATTTATGAGAAATGTATGTTAATTTTCTACTTCAATTTGGCTTCCATGTAGGAACATCTAATTGTGAACATGATGCATCTACCTTGGCCCAACTAATAGGTGCAAAGGGTGATTCGCCCAAAAAATATTGACGGTCTGCAATTCATACTCATAACGAAGATAAGGGATCGTCACTGAAACAAGAACTTAAAGTAGAGCTTTCGCGAAGGAAAAGGAGGGTTAAGAAGTCTGCTGCAAAAAACAAAGATGAATCTCCAGTGGAGCGTGCTGATGGTAGCTCTTTATACATCTCACTTCTGGTATGCGGCAATGAGCAAACATGCTTTGATGATCAGGTATTTGTTAATAATCATATTAGTACTTTTCTTAATTAAAAAAACTGATTTTTTGGTTTCTATAAATTGAGGTGTTTTTGGTGTTAATTAAAACGCGCTTTTTTTCTTAGGGTTGGGTGTTTGGATACTTCATCAATGATACATGAGGTCAGTTATTGTCATAAGAAGGGGGTTTATTATCATGACCTGAAGGTCACTACTCATCAGAATTTTGTATATTATTTATGCTTAATCATAAGGACTATTGCAATCTTCACTTAGTAAATGATGTTAATCTCCTGTTCTTGTCTTCATGCGTCTAACTTGTGTATTATTGATTATATCTTAGGCATATTTCATATCATTTTCAGATTCCAAGATAGAACCTCAACCAACTGAGAATGCCTCTTAGCATAAGGTAATATAGTGACTTACGGTGTGTTTGGTTTATGGGTACAAGAATGGTCGGGCACTTTTTGAATTTTGTTTTTAATTTTGAGATACAACTTTAATGAACAAAGATGGACACTGAACTTAGTGTGCGTAAAAATGAGTGTTAACAACCTTCATATAAGTACTAACCACACAATGGTATCATAAATGATATCCTTAGTAGTACACACATCAATTCCATCTGATAGCTAAACTGAAACCCATTGTGATTTAATTGATCAAACTAAACACCCTCTTAGTATTTTGATCATATTTGATACATTAATCATTTACACACTTTAAAGAAAATGGACCAAAATGTGTTTCTAGGCGGTTTAAACCCGAATTAAAATAGTTTTGAATACCATATGGAGTATACCATTTTGACCCGTTAACTAAGTTTTCTTTCTTAATTCTATTAATAGATAAGGAAATTCACGCATGAACCAAAACTTTAAATCATAATCCCTATTAGCTTCATGTGGATAATTTAATGATAACACATGTAGCAAATTCTTCTTTACCACAAAAGTATATATTAACTACTTGATACTATTTGCTTAGGTTAGTAATATTTTTTGCATCTTTTAATCTGTTACATATTGCATCTTATGAAACTGGGGTAACATCTTTTTTTTCACTTATTGAAAGATTCAACAAGAACTGGTGTTCACCACTTTCAACAGTTCTGTTCTTGAATTCATTAGAATGCAATATTCTGTTACACGTGGGTATTTATTCTTCCTGATTGTTGTTCATTTGTTTTCTTATATTTTTAAAGATGAAATACGGGTCTCTAATAGTTTGCTTCATTGAGCTTTTCAGGAGAGACCGAATTAAACACCAGGGCAGAAATGCTTTACCCGAAGATATCACCTGTAACAATTTCAATTGTACCGCTTTACCTGAAGTTACACTAATACACTTTGGCATTGTGTATTGTATTTGATTGTTTGAATATTGTGTTTTGACAAATTGTGCTATTAACCACTTAGCATTTATGATCTTTGAAACAACTATTATTGACACGTTAATACTTTAGGTCTCAACAGAAATGTGTGAAGGTAATGCACATCATGGCAATGAGAACCTACCTAAGCTTAAGCAACATGGTTCCTCCTGTTTATGCAAACAACATGGCCTTCACTCACCAGGTGACATAAATGTCATTTTTTTGGTTGTGTTGAGAATCTTTAAAGAAGTGTTTGATTATGAAGTGGATTGATTTTTTATAGATGGAAATGAAGGAACAAACTTTCAAGTGTCGACCTTTACACGAATGGACCCGCCCTACAGTCTCCCTGATAATGTAGCATTGCTAACATTCCAGGTAACCTCTTATATAGTTATACCTAATGGGAATAATACAAGATGTAGCAATTTGACCCGTTTACTTATGAATGGGTCAGCTTTAGTTATGTTATATCTTAAACGGGTCGCTTCTAAAGATTAACTGAACTGGGAATATTAGTTGAATGGATTGACAGTCACCTAGAGTTAACTTTAAATGCCAATATATAGACCTGGTGTGTTGCTATTTGTTATACATATTAGTTATCTGTATTTATTTTCTCATATGGAATCACACTCCTATTTATGATGCAATTACAAGGTTCGAAAGGAAAAACATATCTATCACACACTAAACATGCCTATTAAAGAGAAAATGCATGAAGTGTTAAAGCCAAGTTTGTTATTGAAGGTGCAAATCACCCTACTGATCTTGCGAACACTACACTTTCCACACTTACATTTTGCAACATGTTAGGAATTATATGTTAAAGTTTTGCAACAACAACATTTATAGCCCAGATGGGATCCATAAATTCGTTTTTTTAAGTTACTTTAGTTGTTATAATTGTGCAGGTACCTTTACAATCTTCTACTTAGGGATGATGGCTACCTTTTCCATGTTGATTTTGGTTATATTTTGGGTCGAGATCCAAAGCCCTTCCCTCCACCTATGAAGCTTGGCAAAAAAAATGCGGGAGGCTATGGGTGGAGCAGAAAGGTATGCCCGCCCGTTGGATACATTTCTATAGTTAAGAGATGTTACTAATAATCATTTCAGCGTGCAAGATTGATACACAATCAATTTTGTATAAGGAATCTATTCAGCGTGCAGGTGGTACATGCCATTCAAGGACAAATACGAATTATCCTAGATGGAGGAATTAGGCAAGGAGCAAAATAATAATTAAGCACCCGTCCTTAAAAATAAAATTCAATTATGTTGAGTTTATTATCATTCGTTCTCATAGGTACAAAGCGACTAAAAACAATATTTACATCTTGACATATAGGGAAGAAGGTGGTGAATTCAGACGGTCACAGTGGCTTCCGAAAGTTACCGGATAATTTTCCGGTACACGAGCACTGGTATAGTATGCTATGAACCCATATTTGAACACGGGGTCTGTTGGCACATGAGGAATAGAAATGCCAATTTCACTTTTCTCAATGCATATGTGTTATACTGTACTAAAAAATAGATGACTATCTGGTTTAATAGAACTGATGAAACGTATTTATGTTAAACTTTTGGTTGAGGAGTTTATAATAGCTTAAAAAGAAAAATGAAATGAGAATAACCTATGTAGTTACAAATTACATGTATTTTTTTGGTATCATTTGAGACAAAATGACATTTATATATTACGATGACATCATTCTAATAATATATAGTCTTGAAAGAATGTAAATGATGATATAGGTGAATGTAGTGTTAAATGTATTGAGAAAACACTATTATATGTACATAATGTTCTAATATTAAAATAAAAATTGAGTTGATAGTATTTGCAGTCGATTGATTTTGTATATACATATATACACATAATAAGTTAGAACATGCATGTTTTAAACGGTAGTCCTATTAACGTGTAAACCTTTCAGTTTTAAAATTTGTCGTGATCATTGGGTCTTGACGTGTATATAACATATGATTAGTCAAATAATAAAGATTTTTTTAATGTAAGCTAATACCATAATAAATTAAATAAAATCGACGTCCTTAAAAATATTTTTTTGTTAACTGACACCATAAAATTTATAATTATAAGTCATGCCCGCCCATCGGGCGGGCTTCGACATCTAGTATATATATATATATATATATATAAAAGGTGAGGATCAGGTACATTTTTGTCTTTTAGTGCGGATGGTACGGACGAATCTCAGCCCTCCATCTAGTCAACCATCTGAAAAAGGCGGAGTGGCAATATCGTAAATATCCCGTCTTTTTTTAAGATCGTTACTATCGTATTAGCTTTTTTTCTGAAAAAAATTCAAAAAAATCTGAAAAAATTAAAAAAAATAAAGAGGACAACAAATAATTAAGAATCGCTGAAAAAAATTTCAAAAAAAAATCGTTTTCATCGTTAAAGGTATTGTGATATCAGAATCTGATTTTGACTTTTTTACAAAAGTCAAGATCTGATCTTGACAAAGTCAAGATCAGATCTTGACTTTTGTAAAAAAGTCAAAATCAGATTCTGTAAACTTTTTTTTTTTTAATAAAAAATTTAACATCACAATAACTTTTTTAATATCGTAAAAACTTTTTCTTAATTAAAATTGTTAATATCGCCGTAACTATCATGCTTTCTTAATATCAAAGTTAATTTTTTTTAATATCACTTAAACTTTTTCTTAATATCGTAATATCACGGTTCATTTTTACATGTAAAAAAGCTTAATATCACGTTGCTTTTATAATATCACAGTAACTATCATGGGTTTTTAATATCACGGTTCATTTTTACATGTAAAAAAGCTTAATATCACGGTAGCAATCATAATATCGTTAATATCACATTAGCACTCATAATCAAAAAAGAAAAAAGTGCTTAGAAAAATCTGAAAAAATAAAAAAATAAAAGAACACAACTAGAGTAAGGATCGTTGAGAAGGAAAAAAATCAAAAAAATCATTTTCATGATCAATTGGTACCGTGATATTAGCGTCAGATCTTGACTTTTTTACAAAAAGTCAAGATCAGATTCTGGAATGGGAGATCAGATTCTGGAATGGGCGGTCCAGATCCATCCGCACTAAAAAAAACCATCCGCACGTGATCCTTTGCCTATATATATATATATATATATATATATATATATATATATATGCAAAAAAAAGGAGTATATCTTAAATGGTCGATGAGTGGCCATGATAATACCATCATTCATCGAAGTCAAATTATAAATAACGAGGATGGCGCTGGCCGGCCGCAACGGGTTTTTTTTGTCGTCGTATTTTGTTTATGATGTTTTTCATCAAAGGTATGCGGCGGGTTGTTTTTTTGGTCGTTTTATTTGGGGTTTTGATGTTTTTATGAAAGTAATGCACCACATGGATAAATACCGAAGAAATGCTAAAACTTTATATCACGTTGCACGGTATTTTGACAATGAAGTTGTAGACTGCAAGTAGCCCAAAAAATAATGTACTTAAACCCACAAAATCTATTTCCATATTATAGGGTCCAATATACAATATCGGAACATTGCTGCAGCAAGAGTGCTGATGTTAAACTAAACACACGAAACAGGATCTTTCGTTAGTTTAGAACTCATACACCCTTGTTGTTCCTGCTGGTGGAGAACCAAAACTTTTCTTAATGGTATTGGATTTGGTTGGGCATCAATTATAGGTACCGAACATATGTCTGGAATATTATCAACTAATGTTGTATAGAAGGGATCCTTATTTGTACATGTATCATTGCGGCAAATAGCTGCGATCGATAGGAAACACAAACAGCCAACATAATGTAAATAAAGTCAGTTAAGTAAATTCTATAAGTATAATCCTTCAAATGTTTGTAATTGTTTTTGCCCCTTTGATTGTTAAAAGCAGCAAACTGTATGAGCAGCAAGCTGCATCAGCAACAGTAATCCGTATTTGCAGCAATAGCAAGTCGCGTTTGCAGCAATAGCAAGTCACGTCAATAGTAACAGATCGCATCAGTTAGATGTATAGGTACCTGGCCCATCGTGAGACACACATTTATTGGTTCATTACCGAACCCGACCAATTAGAGTAAGCTAAACCCTTATAGCTGCCATTGCGCATGATCACTTTTTCACCTCCTTTGCACCTCTTCCAGGCACTCTAAAATACTCAACTGATCCATCACTGCAGTTTATAGTATGAGAAATAGCAGAAAATAATATGTTGCACTTATATGTTAAATAGGTGGTAACAAAATGATGATCAGGCACCTTATATTCTATTAATGTTTCATCACATGCGAAGACATGATCAATCCCCCCAACCATCTCTTCAGATCACATCATAAATTTTGCATACACTCCTGCAAACTTTTATACCCACATGGTGAGCCATACGACATAAGTTCATCATCAATACACAAATAGCCGTGCAATATAATATTTAGACTCGGGGTTTCATCGGCCCTGGTATACAAATTGTAAAAGAATAAATGATTAAATGGTATCCACCTTACTCTTCTGAACTCTAACACGAACCCTAAACCAATTTACTAATGCATTATTTGCAGCAGCCGAATGAAAGAAACGAAAAAGAAGTTGCTAAAAAGTGTTACCTGTAGTGTAGTGTGACGTATCATGGTAGCAGCGACACCCAACACAACGTTCTTTTGCTCTTTATTCGATGCTTGTGCACCAAGAACTTCAACCCAACATGACGCGGGACTTAATCTACATGACCCACCCATTTTTCAACCATACCATTAAGCATATAAGTGATTTCAAATTTAGTTTATTCTTTGATCTCCCCTTTCGTAGACCACCAATTTAAGTGTACCCTTTCGTTGACCTGTATGAAAATTTTATTTCAGATTAATCTTTTTCATAAAGCTTAGTTTATGCTTACTTAAAAATTACGCCGGGTTAAACAAATATAATACATTCAAGTTCAAGACATTCTTACAGAATACAAAGCAGTAATAGCCAGTGTACTGAATCAATATCATGGCTGAATAAGGATGTAAATCTGTATTAATATTAGATGAGCAATGAGTAATAGTACCTTTAGTATGACACAATGAAACGCAAACAGTCACATATAGTCAGTACTGATACACGCATAAGGCTACCTTTGGGCTGACATATTTGCAAAAATGCAAAACTTACAGTGTTACCATTACTTTTAGTAATATAAGTAATAGAAGTGATGGTTATTATACATTTAGGAACTATGTAACGATAAGAGATAATATGTAAGAGTCTGGTATCGGGCTATATGTACTAATCTAATAGGCTACTAGTCTTAGTCTAATAGTGATGTAACCTAGGCCAAACCTACGAGAACTAATGCCCAAACCCAAGCCCATTGTAGGCGTTGGGATGGTAAATGTAACACACAAGTCTCACTTTTATGTATGTGCTTGTAGTTGTTTAGAATGAGATATAGAGAACTATCTCTTCCTCTATTCTTTATCTCACGTACACCACCACCACCACCACCATCAAGTCACCACCTTATTGTGTTTTAGTTGATAGAATGGGATCCTACAATTGGCATCAGAGTATTATGATTGTTATTGGTTAGATTTATTAGGTTAGTTAGTGTTTTGGGAAAGAATTCGAATAGATAGTACAATACTGGTTATTTCGAGAACTCTCTTGGGGTTGCATCTTTGATTTAGCGATTACTTATGTTAAAGGTTGGATTTTTAGAGTAGTTTAAGTGTTAACCTAGTCATCCATCTAAGAAAAACCCAAAAATGATCACAAAAGAAGCACATTTATAGGATTTTTCGTAAGTTACTATTCCAGAATTTTTCTCGAATAATTGAATATTTTGATTTTTTGTGAAATATTTAAATTTTCTCGAAATCTACCGTGGCAGTACTTGATAGTTGAGGTTCCACTAAATTTGTGATGTGGCACTTTCGAGAAATTCAAAGGTTTCAAGTAGTTTCAGACTTTCGAGAAAAAATAGTTTTGAGCAATGATAAGGATTTATTTGATACCGTTTTAAGGGGTCATTTAAGCCTAAAATCGTGTTTATATGATTAAATATGTCTCAAATCATTTCTTTTTGCATTTTAGGTACTTGGGACGCGAATTCTAGAATTTGGAGCTTTTTGAACGTTTTTTTACGAAAATGAGAAGAAAACAACTGAGTCATGAAAAACCTGTAAGGAAAAGACACCTGACAGTGTCACGTTATAATTTGTGACGCCGTCACTAGGTAACTTGGAGCTTGGAAAATTAACACACGTCGCTTCAGAGAAATTTGGAGATTTTACACCTGATGGCGTCAGGTGCATTTTGAAGAAGGGTGTCGCATTTTAAGTTTGTGAGAGACTGCTCAGAAAGGTTAAAGCAGGATGGCGTCAGACATAAGCTGACGACGTCAGAAGCTATAGAGTGACGGCGTCAGAGTGGCTACTTGCACAAGACGAAACCCTAATCACGGCAGTCTGACGACGTCAGGACCTATAACCTAACGTCGTCAGCTTTGTAAATCTGTATATAGTTTTTGATTTTAATTCACTAAGTGTAACACTTGTGGAGACCTAATCCTAGACGAATTTTGCAATATTCTTAAGGCTTTTATAGCCTCTTTACATCCATGTTTAATTGAAGTTAAGTATTCCTTTAATCATTCAATATGTCTATGTGTTATTTTATTATGTGTTTGTCTTCTCTTCTCTTTAACATGCTAGCTTAATTTCCTTTGTGTTTGCTTAGATCTAATGAAACCTAGTTATTGATTATGGATGCGTTGTCTATTGTTTAGTTGATTGATTCATGTTAGGCTAAGAAAACTGGCTGACTTCCTATGTGTAACTAGCTTGAACGTCTTAGAAAACGTAACCATATGTGCAATATAGATTTTTCTCATTGTATTTAATGCATGAGTTAATATTGATGATCCTATGATAGCTAAATTGACTTAAGGTTGTAGGAGAAATTGATATTCATAGAGTTGGGGAAGTTAGCATGGCCCCACGATTGGTATTAAGGAATACAACGCTTTAACTAAAACAATTGAACCGTGACATTAAACAATTCAATAAAAGATAACTAGGGATTAGTGAAATCTAAGTAAACATGTTTGTCTCACCATAAGAAGTTTACCACATTTACTTTTCTTGTCATTTTAATTTTTGTATTATAAAAATAGCTTTTGGGTTAGTTGACTAGCAACTAATTCCGCCCACTCTTCCAAAACCCGAGATTTTAATTTGATTTCACAAAATATATAAATACAAAAAGAATCATCCCTCACCTCTAGACTTAATTTGACATACACTTCAACCTAACGATACTATTCCCTTAGAGAACGATCAATCTCCCTGACCTACCTATACTATACTACAACGATCAGCTACACTGCCTGGAGGATTGCAAGCTTCTCAAGATCCCTTGAGAAGTAAAACCTTTTGTGAGGTCTTGCAAATCTCGCATCAAGTAATCCTAGGTGGTAGTTTCGAGTAAACCTATTCAGTTGAAATTCCACTACTTTGGTGACGTGGCATTTTCGAGTAATTTCTAAGTATTGAGTAATTACAAGTTTCGAGTAATTTTTGGAAAGTTTCGAGAAAAAACCTGTATTTTTGGGCAAGGAATCTTTCAACCTGAAAAAGACAATTTCAAGAAATTTTCATCATCCTTAGATAACTTTCGAGTAACTTAGACCTTTTGAGTAATTTGGGGCTTTCAAGAAATTTGGCAGTTTCGAGTAACTTGGGAATTTCGAGTAATTTTGGACTTTTGTGGAAAAGGAACCTAATAACCTAAAAAAAATTCGAGTAATCTTAACTTCAACTTAATCTTATAAGTAACTAAAGTTTTCGAGAAACATCTTTTGTCAAGAAATTTTTAAGCACCAATGACACATCATCAACCCAACATCAACTTTACACAATGTCGACTCAACAAGATATTTATGCAGCTGGTAATGAAAACATTCTCCTATGCTTGAGAAAGGTGGGTATTTTCAATGGCAAAGTCGTATGCTTCGTTATCTCAAAACCAAACCTAATGGAAAACTCATGATCAAATCCAAGAACTGGGAGATCCTAACCTTACACCACCAGTTCTACCTCATTTACGTGATTAAACAGAAGAAGAGTATAGTGAGGAAGACAAACTTCAAATCAAAGCAGATGATTTTGCAATGCACTTAATCCAACTGGGATTGTCACGAGAGATATTTGTTGTGGTAGATAGCTGTGAACTGCAAATGCAATGGGGAAAGAGTTAGACGGTTATGTCACGGAACTGAAATTGGAAAACAGGACATGGAGAATAAGCTATTAACTGAGTTTGAGAAGTTTACATCCCACACCTGGAGAAACCACTGAATCTTACTATCATCGGTTTTGCACGCTAATGAATGAGCTTACAAGAAACAAGTTGACTCCAAAACCTATCGTAAGCAACATCAAGTTCATCACCAATCTTCAAGAAGAATGGGGACGCTATGTCACAATAGTTAACCAAACCAAGGACTTGCATGCGGTGAACTTTGATCAACTCTATGATTTCTTAAAGCAAAAGCAAGTTGAAGATGATGAGGTAAAGAAAGAGAAGATGCTGAAGAATCATGATCCACTAGTTTTGATTGTTGATACACCAACATACCTACCACCATATAACCTACATCAACCATCAACATCCACTCAGAACTACATGCAATAATACAATCCTACTACACCCGATTCAACAAACAATTCCACAATAGCTGATACAACAGTACCAAGTACCTAAAAACATACCACTCGATTGTGATGAAGGAACTATGGCTTCGACAAAAGCTTTTGCTATGCTATCCAAGGCATTCAATGTTCGCTACAACAAACAATCGAACAACAACCAAAGGATTTCATCAAATTC
Organism: Artemisia argyi; assembly: GCA_030686995.1. Taxonomy (NCBI): domain Eukaryota; kingdom Viridiplantae; phylum Streptophyta; class Magnoliopsida; order Asterales; family Asteraceae; genus Artemisia; species Artemisia argyi. Next base: position 119,822,421 of record CM060677.1, on the reverse strand, counting down.
TCGTAACAGGCAGGTTGCTCAACCGGGTATGAATATGGGTCAAGTAGGACAAATGGTTGCAGTTAATGGTAATTAGCAAGGATATGCTCATGGTATGCAGATGGGAAATCCAAAGCAGAATGCGGGCTAGTTTGTTGGGAATCAGAGGAATTAGAATATGGTTAATCAAAATGGGAATGTTGCAGTTCTAGTAGTTAGGAATTATGGAAATGGTAATGATGACGTCAAATAATCCTGATATTTAAGTGTCAATTTCCCCCTATTATGCTCATTTATTCTACTTATATTATGGATATATACTTTGATTTCTTTACATTTTGTATCCAGGTTACTAATGAGCATAGGAACTAAAGAGACGAGGAATTTGGAAAGAATGTGCAAAGATAGACAAATTATAGTATGCTAGAAGAAGCTATGGCGTAACATCATCTCTCAACTACGCCGTAGCTAGGTATTTTATTAAGAAGACCAAAGTCAACTCGGACCAAGAATTACGCCGTAACCAAACCTTTGGTCTACGCCGTAACATATTCAAGTCTCCAACTAAACCTTCGGATGGAAGGCTACGCCGTAACATAGCTATGGAACTACGGTGTAACAACGACTACGTGAGTAATCCAAGATCCAAGAAATTAGCTACGTCGTAACACGTTTTCATACCTACAACGTAGAAGAAACCCTAATATTGGAGTTACGGCGTAACACTTCATCAACTACGCCGTAACCTCCAGATCTGGATAAGATTACACTAGCTACGGTGCAACACATTTCTTAGTTACACCGTAGCTATGATCGGGCCTATAAATACAACCCTAATTTCTACATACAAAGTCAGAGATCATTGGAGCATTCAAAAGGTCCTTCTACAGCAGCATACGAAGCCTTTCCAAGGGAGAAATCATGCCTCAATCACCATAAGTTTTAGCATCTCATATTTAATTTCGCATTTCGAATTCATGGCTTGTATAAACATTGTTTCGAGTGTTCTATTGAATATGATTGGCTAAGAACCTCTGGTACTAGCCTAATTATGAATCCTTTATTGCTTTAATTATGTTTTCATACTTTTCTTAATGCTTTTACGTGTGTGCATGCTTAGTTTATCTTGTGACCCTTTAATTACGGTAGTTTAGAACCCGGTTATACCTGGTATGCTGGAGGAATTGACCACAGGATCCCGGCATAGTTGGGTTGCGAGGATATGGTTGGGATGAAAACTAACCACAGACCTTATGTGTAAATTGACCATAGGACCACTTTCTAGGGTGGAGGAACTTAAGTAGTTAAAGTATGGCCTATGATCGTGACAACGGGCCTAAAATATAAGTCTAGCATGTAGTGGCACTTAATGACTCAAACCCGTCTACCGTACGTTGGCTTACTAGCATGGGGTAGTGCATGTGGTTCCCGACAGGATTCGGGGGAGATAGGCTAAGGAACTTGACCATATGAACCTAGTGAGATATGTCCGCCCCACCTAAAGCATAAGATTAGTTTAATAGGAAACATGATTACAAGCGATTTAGGAGGAGTAATTAGGTTAGCACATTTCTCTCTTATTGCTCACAAACTTACATTTATTTGCTTTTGTTATTTACTTTCATTTCATTTCTATTAATCAATCATTTCATCTTTGAAATTAGTTTTATTTAGTGACATTAGACTTAGATATAATCCGCACCACATAGCTCTTGGGACGACCTCGGAGTTACCATTACTAGCCTACATACGAACGAATTCTCTGTCCATTAGTGCATAAGGTAGACCTATGGTAAAAACGATACTTTATAAATATTTAAACCTGGTCAGAAATCCTGCATCAGGTAATCAGGGTAATCAGATAAGGTGTTATAACTGTAAGGGCATCGAACACTATGCTAGAAATTGCACTGTTGGACCAATGAAACGGGATGCTATATACTTTCAGGAAGCTTTGCTATTGGCACAAAAGGAAGAAGCGGGAATCCAACTCTGTGCTAAAGAACATGACTATCTGGCATTACTTGACAGTGAGGAGGATCAAGAAGAAGTCAATACAAACTACATCTTCATGGCTAATCTTCAAGTTTCTTTATATGACAATGAGGCTATCACACCTTGATGAGACGAAAAGTGTTACACTTTTAAGGGGTCATTTAAGCCTTAAATCATGATTATATGATCAAATATTGGCTTAAATAATTCCTTTTGCCATTTTTGGTACTTTTGAGAGGAATTATGAAAAAGGAATCATTTTGGACGTTTTTGGAGCATAAAAGTGAAGAATACGACAAAGTCTCAAATTATGCTGGAAACAGTACCTGACGCCATCACGCACCACTAGGTGACAGCGTCACGTATTGACAAAGGAGTGGATATGAAGTTTACACTTGATGGGCAAAAAAGGAATTTTGGAGTTTAAACCTGACGACGTCACGTTATAATGCATCAAGGACGTCACGTGTTATCACAAAGAGAGACATCCCAGAACCTTATTCAAGCAGACGGCATCAAGAGTGGATCTAGGCCATCAAGGAACCCTAAACACGGTGAGGTGACGTCGTCACTTCCCATAAGGTGACGCCGTCAAAGTTGTAAAATCTATATATACTCTTCTAGTTTTCATTCAATATGTGGAACTTTGGAGAAATTTAGGGTACGAACCCTAGTTGACTTTTGCAGCTATTTTGAGGTTTCTAAACCTTTTTTCTTCCATGATTAATTGAAGATAAGTATTCTATCAATCATTCAATATGTCTATGTGTTGTTTGATTCTATCCTACGCTTATCTTTCTTTTAACATGCTAGGCTAGGTTTGTTTGTGTTTGCTTAGATGTAATGAAACCTAGCTATTGATTATTGATTGATGGTTTGTTATTAATTGTTGTTGGATGAATGATATCAATGTTAGGCTTAAGAAAACTAGCTAATCTCCTATTGGTAACTTGCTTGATGTCTTAAGAAACATGAATCGGATGTGTACTACGATTAATTGGTTGTGTTTAATGCATAAGAGAATATTAATAAGGCCATGATAGGATACTAAACGTGTCGTCATAGGAAGAGACATGATCTTATAGAGTTGGGGAAGGACGTACACCCACGAATGGTATTAAGGAATACAACCCGTTATCCACGCAATTGTAACAAATCTTTCAATCAATGAAAGATATCTAGGGAGTAGTGAAACCTAAGTAAACACGTTTTTCTCCAAATTAGTTTTTCACACATTTATTTTCTTGTCATTTTATTTTTATTGCATTTGTAGTTAATTGGGTTAGCTGACTAGCAACTAATTCCGCCCACTCTTCCAAAAACGAGATTTTACTTGCTTTCCATTAAAAATACAAAAAGAATCATCCTTCACCTCTAGACCTAGTTTAGATCACTTTCAATCCTAACGAACACTATTCCCTGTGGAGAACGATCAATCCCCTGGTTCTTACCACTACACTATACTACATCGGTCAGGTACACTTACCTGGCGGGGATTGCAAGCTTCTCAAGACCCCTTGAGAAGTAAAACTTTTGTGTGACAATCAAAATTGCATCAAAATTTTTGGTGCCGTTGCCGGGGAATAGTTATTGCTTAGGTTGAATTTTATTTTTATTAGGTCTACTCATTAGATTCCTTTCTAGTGAGATTTTTATTTTTATTTTTATAGGTTTTCTTTAGTTTATCTTTTTTTTCTTTGTGCCTTTGTTAGTAAATGAAGTTATTTGACTATTCCGTTTGCCATTTTGTTGGGAGAATTAAGGATCTTCACATTTTAGTCGGAGACTTCACTTATGTCACTGACTTTATGGTTGTTGAAGACTTGGCTAGTTTTATTGATTGTCGCTTATCCCGTGTTGTATTAGGTAAGCCATTTGTTGAGGAGTCCAAGTTAAAATACGATCGATTGGAGGGAACGGTCCAATTTTCTAGTGAAACCAATAAAATCACATATAGGATGCCTAATAAGATGAGAGAATTCCGTTATGTTTCTCAATTAGAAAAGGATAACATTAGTGCAATTGAGGACATTAACGAAGAAGATAAGAAAAAGGGAATGAATTTTGTCTGGAAAAAGAGGAGCCTTTACTATAAAGATTGCTTAACCCTCGGACCCAAGTATAAAGTTGACATGGAAATAGTTCAAAGGTTAAGAGAATCGATTGAGAAGTGGGAAAGGAAAACGTAGGGCATGACTTTGAGTCTAGCTACAAGACTCGTTAATAAAGAAAAGCGCTTCTTGGGAGGCAAACTAAGCTTTTTATTTGTTTGCTTGTTTGTTTATTTGTTTTATTTGATTCCGTCTGTGTGTTCTTTTTTCTATTGTTTATAATTCTGTTTCTAATGAAATTGTGAAAATGCTTTATTTTGTTTTTAACTTCGTCTTAATTACATATAAAGGTATTTTGCAAAACATAAGTGTAAGAAAAATCCAAATTTGTTTTCAAAGAACGAATTGAACATGAACGATAACAATGAGATATAGACATACATATTAGTACTTGTCTGAGTCAAATGCTTGTATCGAGTGATAATGATATTTTGCAGGAATTTCAGGAATTAAGGTATAGGTTTCTCTAGAAATTTTCCGGAAACTCAACATAGAATTTCTGCCAGATCAATTCTGATGGCGTCAGCAATTATAACCTGACGTCGTCAGGTACAAATTTTCTGAAAAATTTTGCAAGTTTTGTTTTTTTGCCGGAATTGTAAAGTTTTGTTAAATCTTTAACTTATAAACTCCAGGAATCTGCAAACATTCATTCCACAAGCATTATATCTTTATTTGCTTTTTAGGATTTTATTTTATATAGACTTTACCGCCGATGTTACGCTAGGTTTTCTTGTTTGTTTTCTCAGGTTTAACAGGTTATATTGGACAAGAACATGTACATGGATGGTCAAGTCTTTGAGCATCAAAGTCTCAAGTTTTTGGCTTTGTTTTAATCTTGAAGTTGTTACATTCTCTTGGAGAAGGATTTAACCATGTTACCGCATTATTCACACCGAACGAATCAGGGGAGTATCTGTTTCATTCTTTCATTTTCTTTACTTTTACATCTTTTAATTGAACATTGGGGACAATGTTCAGCTTAAGTGTAAGGGGGGTTAAATGAAGATACCTTAGAGGATACCATGACACTTGAACTTTGTTTGTTTAATAGTAGATGCGTAATAAAACTGAGAGAAATTTTTTTAGGGTAATTTTAGCACCAAATTTAAATTTTTTTGCAACATATAGGAGTGAAACTTTAGTCTTAATAAGCGTTTCATGGATAGGAGTTATATGACTAGCACAAAAAACCGTACCACTAAAAAATAATTATGAATAAGGTAGTGACCATCCGGGTATTAGATTAATTAACTAACGTGCCAGCGATCTAGTGTATGACTTGGTGACCATCCGTTATGCAAATAACGCGCCAGCGATCCAAGAAGTGCACTAGTGACCATCCATTAGTTGAAGCGTCAAAGACTCGTGCCAGCGATCTACTAAATTTATACAGGTGAGGTTCGCCCCTAGAATTGTTAGGAAAAGCCTTAGTGCTTATGAGTGTACCGGTAGCACTTAGATTCTAGAACTTGCGTTAGTGATTCATTCCGAGACCACAAGTGAGACTACATTCGTGTAGTTAGATATACTACATGATAAGAAGCATTAGGATAACCCATGTTTTTACACCTGTGTTTTATATAATTACATTGACTTCATTGGTCAAGTCTCCCACACCTTTGTGTTGTACTCATTTTTAGTACACGATACCCCTAATACACCCCTCAGAGTCTATCTTTTTCGTTTCTAACTTTAAGCATTTTACTTAGAGATAGAATTTGTTTACAATCCACCCCAAATATACACCCAAATCGCCTTAGCCTTCCTTGTATGCACTCATCTTTAGTGCATTATTGTTGTTTGTGTAAACCCTTTGTTAGTTGTCTAATTGATTACATGGTTGCTAAGTTAAGTCATATCTTGTACATATTGTTTTGGGACGATTGGGACTCATGGCTAAAGTACTAATGATATGGAGTAATGGGGAAGAACATCAATTATTTCCCCCATATGTGCAAAACGTTTTAAAGCACTCCAAGTGTTTTGATTATCTTAATTCGAGTCATTAGATTAGTTACATGTAAAGTATGTAAAAGTTCAAGTGTAAGGGGAGAACCGAAGCCCCTATGATGTATTATTTTTTATGGTAGGGCAAGAGTGTATGTAAAAAAAAATAAAAAACAGAAAAACATACGGACTACCATCCCGTTTTCTTTTATGTTTATTTTATGTTTTTGTTAGTTTATGATTAGCTTAAGTTGAGTCGAGTCTTGGCTTAGCAACGTTGCATTGTACATGTAATTGACCTAGATGATTAACTTGCCACCAGTAAAATATCCTTTTATCCAACAAACCGTGTTTTCCATATCCCTACACCCAACAATATAACCCTTGAAAAGCCCTATTTGATAGTTTATATTAGGTGCTTACACCTAGTGGAGGAGGTTTTTGATCCGTTCTCAAGCCTATGGTAATCTATTTGCTATGACAGGTAGTGAGTGACATTTTTCCATTTCCATTAGTTATATAGGTTTATAACACCCGAGAGATGAGAGTATCCAAACACTATTTGAGAGGTGCTAGTGTATGATTTCCGTGCTTATTTTGATTAAGGTGGAATGATGATTTGTTGTAATTACTTTTATATTAATGTTAAATGACCCCTAACTTGTATTTTGATTAGAATAAAAGCTCATTTGCTTGAGGACAAGCAAATCCTAAGTGTAAGGGTATTTGATGAGATGAAAAGTATTATGCTTTTAAGGGGTTATTTAAGCCTTAAATCGTGATTATATGATCAAATATTGACTTAAATCGCTCCTTTTGTCATTTTAGGTACTTTTGAGAGGAATTATGAAAAAGGAAGCATTTTGGACGTTTTTTGTTGGGAATTAAATAATCAGAAGAATCAGCATAAAGGCTTAAGGAAATACATCAAGTATGTTTCTGCTGATAAAGCACAAAGCACGTTTCCACTGATGGTTTCTACTGAAGAACGTTTTCTACTGATAGTGTTTCTGCTGATGGATTCTGTTGATGCTACTATGACTCATACAACAGCTGTGTAGATAAGTACGACTTATTCTACTGATTCATATACAAGAAAAATATCTTTGTTGTAGTCATCAAATTGAACACTCCAAGTGAGTTGTAATCCTAGATACATGTTGTATCTTAATGACTGACATGATAAGTCATCATCTAGCTAGAATGAAGATTAGTCATAAGCTAGTAATAAAGATGAGTCATATAGATTGTAAAAGATCTTTCCTTGGACTATAAAAGGAAGATCTTAGATATGACTTAATAAGTGCAAAATATAGACGTGTGAAAAACATAACTGTTAGAATAATAGAACAAACACAAATATCACAAGTCACGTAAGATTCAAGGCTCTTTGTAACCCTAATGATAGAAAAAGATCACTCGTATTATTTTGAATAATATTGAATCGTTTGGTGTTAACTATTCCATTTCCATATCATAAATATAATCTTCTAAGTGTGGTTAAGTAGATTCCGCATACTTAATCATATTCACACAACATATCTCATACACAAAGAACGAAGGTTTAACCACCTTACCATGTATCGGTCTAACACACCCAACAAGTGGTTTTAGCCCCAACAAGTGGTATCAGAGCGTCAGGCTGATATTGTTGTTTTTAGAAGAAGAATTAGAAATGGATGTTGAATCTGTTCAAACGAATGTTGTTGTAAAAGTAGCAATGCTCAAACAGAATGAGTTTGAGATGTGGAGGTTAAGAATAGAACAATATTTTCAAGTGCAAGATTATACACTTTGGGAAATTATTGAAGATGGAGATTCTTTCAAGTCTACAACCACTACATCAACAATTGATGGTAAGGAAGTTACAAAGCTGCAAACCAAGCCACAATCTGCAGAAGATAGAATTAGGAAGAAGAATGATCTAAAGGCCAGAAGCATGCTGATGATGACCATTCCAAATGATCAACTTATAAACTTCAGCAAATTCAAAGATGCAAAGTCATTATTTGAGGCCATTATTACAAGGTATGGTGGGAATGAAGCCACCAAGAAGACCCAGAAAACTCTTCTTAAGCAACAGTTTGAAAATTTCACATCAACCAACCATGAATCTTTAGACCACATGTTTAATAGGCTACAGAATATTGTGAGTCAACTTGCTATACTTAGAGTTGAAATACCTCAAGAAGATTTAAACTCAAAATTTCTAAGAAGCTTACTTGAAGAGTGGGCTATGCATGTTGTTGTCTGGAAGAACAAGTCAGACATTGACACCATGGATCTTATGGATCTGTATAGCTACTTTAAAATTATTGAGCAAGATTTGAAGAAAACTGGAGGTTCTAGTTCAAGCACTGGGAACATGGCATTTATGTCATCTCCTAGTAATTCAGTTCCAGTTACTAATGAGAAAGTTCATGATGGTGTAAGTGCTGCAAATTCATCAAGCAGTACTTTTGGAATTTTGGATGAGAAAACATGTTGTGCTTTTTTCACAAGCAAGCATAATGGATCCATGTTAACTCATGAAGACCTCCAAGAGATCAATGATGATGATGATCTGGAGGAAATGGATCTAAAATGGCAAATTTCTCTTCTTAGCATGAGAGCTAAGAAATTCTATCAAAGGACATGGAAGAAGATCACAATCAGTAGCCATGATCTTGTTGGTTATGATAAGTCAAAGATAGAATGCTACAACTGTCACAAGATGGGACACTTCTCAAGAGAGTGTAGAAGGCCAAGACAGCAAGATAGCAGAAATAGAGATGTTGGAAGCAAATCCAGTACAGGGGAGATTTCTGAACCAAAAGCTATGGTAGCTATTGATGGGTTAGGTTTTGCTTGGAGCTTCATGGATGATGAAGAAAAAGGTTCTTCACAGATGGCTCTTATGGCATTTACTGCAACTAAGGTACAAGATCATAAAGCTTGTTCTAATACTTGTATTGCTCTTAAAGAATTAAAACTATTAATTAAACAGTATGATGACCAAAAGATACAGCTAGCCAAAACTGATCAAGATCTTTTCAATTATAAATGTGGTTTAGAATCTACAGAAAGGCAGATCCTATACTATAAAAAGAATGAACTTACCTTTACTGATGCTAAAAATTTACTTGAAAATGACATACTTTTTAAAGATGAAATAATTAAGGCTTTAAAAGAAGCATTGGATAGGGTTAAGGCTGAAAAAGGAAACATTCAATTGACTGTAGAAAAGCTTGAATATGCTTCTAAAAATGTAAACAACATAATAGACAGTCAAGTGAATAATAAAGTTAAGTCAGGATTAGGATATAATACAGCCCCACCTCCTTATAGAGGTATCCCAAAACCTCCAGGGATAGACCTAGAGCATTCAGGATTACCTGAATTTCAGCTACCTGAGTTACAATATGGAGTTCAACCAAACTCTAACATAGTAGCTGATGAGCCTAAGAAAGAAAGTAAATGTTCATGCAAAACATTACTTTTTCAGGACAAGGTGTCCTTTGTTAAGAAAGCAGATGGTATAGTTATTGAAAACTGTATATCTGACTGTGATAATAAACAGGTTATGTCTAAACCTGAAGTGGTTAAGAAAACAAGAACAAGAGTTCCTAAGATAGTCAAACATAATACTCATAGGCCTAAGACCAATGAAAAACATGTTAGGCAATCAGTTAGATATTGTGAGCAATATAGAACCGCAAACAAGCCCAGAGGTAACCAAAGAAATTGGAATAACCTCAAGTCTTACCAACTAGGTGATGACTTTGCTTTTCACAATAAAGCTTGTTTCATTTGTGGTAGTTTTGACCATCTTGCAGCTTTCTGCAACCAATGGGTATCTGGGTATGAAAGTAATAGAGTGAACTACAAAAGGCAAACACCTAAATCTCATTTTCACTCTAATTCTAAAAGATCAAAACCCAAAACAGTCACAAAAACTGTTCCTGCTGAAAGGAAAATGGTTTCTGCTGAAAAAACATATATGACTGTTTACCCAAAATCAACAATTAAGGGTGCAAAAACAACTTTCAAACATGCATCTAATATTGTTCAAAGGCCCATTCAAACAAAAGAGTGGTCCAAAAACAAGTTTGGAGACCAAAGGGTACAACTACAAAGCTAGCAGTTTCTGCTAAGCATACTACTGCTAAGGGAATCAGGGCAAATGCTGTTAAGGCCTCAACATGTTGGATTCTTAAATCCAATGCTGCATCAACAGTCCTCAAGAGATTACATTTCATTGATGCAAGAGGCATATCCAAGTCAGTGTTGGCTTGGATCCTCAAAGAAAACTAATTCTTTTATTTGTGTGTAGGGACATTCACCAACAGATCATAAAGATCAAGGATATTCAGATAGTGGGTGTTCAAGGCACATGACAGGGAACATGTCTTATCTTTCCAACTTTCAAACAATTGATGGTGGATATGTTACCTTTGGAGGAGGAGTGGAAAGATTACTGGTAAAGGTACTATCAAAACCAGTAAATTAGATTTTGAAGATGTGTTTTGTGTGCAAGAGCTTAAGTATAATCTCTTTAGTGTCTCACAAATGTGTGATAGAAAGAATAATGTTCTTTTTACTGAGACTGAATGTCTTGTACTTTCTCCTGATTTTAAGATGCCTGATGAAAGTCAAGTACTTCTTAAAATTCCTAGGAAGGGCAATATGTACAGTGTTGATATGAATAACATTGTTTCTAAAGATGGTTTAACTTGTCTTGTTGCAAAGGCCACATTAGATGAATCTATGTTATGGCATAGGAGACTTGGTCATATTAACTTCAAAACCATAAATAAGATTGTCAAAGATGGTTTGGTAAGAGGTTTACCTCAAAAACGTTTTGAAAATGATCAAACATGCATTGCTTGTCTTAAAGGAAAACAACACAAAGTCGCTTGTAAGCCCAAGATTTTTAACTCTATCAATCAATCATTGTTTATGCTTCATATGGACTTATTTGGACCTGTTTCAGTAAGTAGTATAATGCATAAGAGATTTTGTCTAGTTGTTACTGATGACTATAGTAGATTTACATGGGTATTCTTTTTAGGTACTAAGGATGAGACACCAAACATCCTTAAGACTTTTATTACAGAGATAGAAAACCTAGTAAGCAAAAGAGTAAAAGTCATTAGATGTGATAATGGAACAGAATTCAAAAATAGAGTTATGGATGATTTCTGCAAAGAAAAAGGTATTAAGAGAGAATTTAGTGTTGCTAGAACTCCTCAACAGAATGGAGTAGCTGAAAGAAAGAATAGAACACTAATAGAAGCTGCTAGAACTATGTTAGCTGATTCAAAGTTGCCTATAACTTTTTGGGCTGAAGCAGTCAACACTGCTTGTTATGTTCAGAATAGAGTTTTAATAGTACAGCCTCACAATAAGACATCATATGAACTTTTTAGAGGTAGAACTCCTGCAATAGGATTTCTTAGACCTTTTGGATGTCATGTGACAATTTTGAATACCTTAGACCATTTGAAAATTTTGATGGTAAAGCAGATGAAGGTTTCTTTGTTGGATATTCTCTCAATAGCAAAGCTTTTAGAGTATACAACATAAGAACTAAGAAAGTAGAAGAGAGTCTACATATAGAGTTCTTAGAGAACAAGTCTAATGTAGAAGGTCAAGGACCAAAATGGCTATTTGATCTTGAATCTCTAACCCATTCAATGAATTATGTGCTTGTTGTTGCAGAAATTAATGATTTTTCATTTTCACAAGCAACAGATGAGGCAAGGTTAGACAAGAATACCCATCAAGATTATGTGATGATGCCAATATGGTCAAATACAAGTGTGGAATCAACTTCAACAAATGGTGAATCTTCTTCTGGCAAAGCTAAAGAAGGTGTTGAAGATGAAAACAGAGAAGGAAAAACAGTGGAACAACATAATGTTTCTGTTGATGAGCAAAATGTTCCTGCTGATGAGCAAACAGTTCCTGCTGATAAGCAAATTGTTTCTGCTGATAGTTCTTCAGAAGAAACCAAAGCAGATTTTTCAGAAGATGAAGTGGATTTGAGCAATATTCCATCTGATTATCAAGTTCCTTCCACTCCACAAACAAGGATTCACAAAGTCCAATCCCTAGAAAATGTGATTGGAGATGTACAATCTGGTGTGAAGACAAGACAACAATTGATGTCTTCATATCAAAAAGGGATTCTTGATGCCCTTTATGCTTCAAAGCAGCATGAGTTTTCAAACTCTTGTTTGTTTGTTTGTATGTTTTCTCTCACAAGATGAACCAAAGAATATTCATAAAGCCCTAGAGAATTCAAGCTGGTTAGAGGCTATGCAAGAGGAGCTTCTTCAGTTCAAGATTCAAAAGGTATGGGTGCTAGTTGATTTACCTAGTGGTGTAAGGGTAATTGGCACTAGATGGGTTTTTAGAAATAAAAGGGATGAAAGAGGCATAGTGATTAAGAATAAGGCTAGATTAGTAGCACAAGGGTACATACAAGAAGAAGGGATAGACTATGATGAGGTTTATGCTCCAGTAGCTAGAATTGAGGCAATTAGGCTTTTCTTAGCTTATGCTTCATTTATGAACTTCACAATTTACCAAATGGATGTCAAGAGTGCATTTTTATATGGTTCAATTGAAGAAGAGGTGTATTTTACACAACCTCTAGGCTTCACTGACCTTGACCATCCAGACAAAGTGTACAAGGTTGTTAAAGCTCTATATGGCCTACATCAAGCACCAAGAGCTTGGTATGCAACACTAGCTTCCTATTTATTAGAGAATGGATTTCAAAGAGGAAAGATTGATCAGACACTTTTCATCAAACAGCACAAGAAAGATCTTCTTTTAGTACAGGTGTATGTGGATGACATTATCTTTGGATCTACAAGGAAGGAGATGTGTTTAGACTTTGAAAAACTTATGAAAGATAAGTTTCAGATGAGTTCTATGGGAGAACTTACATTCTTTTTGGGTCTGCAAGTTAAGCAATCATCTGAAGGCATATTTATTAGTCAAGATAAATATATTGCGGAGATACTTAGAAAATTTCAATTTGCTAATTCAAAAATAGCAAGCACACCAATGGATCCTGAGAAGCCACTTCTTAAAGATGCAGATGGAGAAAATGTGGATGTACATACATACAGATCTATGATAGGTTCTTTGATGTATCTTACATCATCCAGACCTGATATCATGTTCTCTGTTTGTGCCTGTGCAAGATTTCAAGTAACTCCAAAGGTTTCTCATTTAACAGCAGTCAAAAGAATTTTTAGATATCTCAAAAGTCAACCAAGGTTGGGTTTATGGTATTCTAGAGAATCACCTTTTGATTTGATAGCGTACTCAGATAGTGATTATGCTGGTGCTAGCTTGGACAGAAAGTCAACAACCGGAGGATGTCAATTCCTTGGATGCAGACTTATCTCATGGCAGTGTAAGAAGCAAACAATTGTGGCAAATTCAACAACTGAAGCTGAATATGTAGCTGCTGCAAATTGTTGTGGTCAAGTCCTATGGCTTCAAAATCAACTTCTTGACTATGGGTACAATTTCTTACATACCATTATTAAAAATCCAGTGCAACATTCTAAAACAAAACACATTGAAATAAGACATCATTTTATTAGAGATTGCAATGAAAAGAGGTTAATTCAAGTAATGAAAATTGCTTCAGAACAAAACTTTGCAGATCTTCTTACAAAAGCTTTTGATGTTGGTAGATTTCAGTACTTGGTAGCAAGTATTGGAATGCTTAATCTTTAAATTTTTCAATATAATGTGTTGTTGTATATAGATTTTGTTAATGCAGCTAACTTTGTTATCTAAGACTACTATTAACAATATTTAAAGTTATTCATACAGTTAGTTCTATGATTATTCTAATTCAAGACAAGTACTTTGTACTTTGTTTATTTGGTTTTAGACTAACAATTTCAGGTATGAATGTTTGAGCTCAAAGGCTATTTCAAGTGAAATCTATGATCATTGCTGCTGAATCCTGATCATTGCTGCTGATATAATAGGTTCATGATAGAAAGAGTTTGGGATTTCAAAACTCCTTAAAACTTCTTTCTTGGAACCTGATTATGATGTTTCACATTGAATTGATGATTTAGTTGATCAGTTAATAACTGATACAACTCACTTTCTATCATTTTATACTCTCAAGTATAAGGTGACTAATCTACGGATATCTGATAGAAAGAACAGCGAGCAAAAGTGAATCTAACACTTGTGTTAGAGGTAACAAATGCCACGAGCTGGAAACCCTGTAAAGAAAGCCTTTTGAATAGGTTTATCTGTACACAGGCAGTTATTTATAACTGAAAACATTGGTTCTCACATAACCAGAGGTTGCTTTAAACCGAAATTTTGATTAAGTGTTAGTTACCACACTTAATCCCTTCAAAATGGTTAGAAGCAGTATGATTTTTAATCAGAAAATCATGTTCATACTGCTAAGTCAAATATTTCTTAAAAAGGATTTTCAAAGAGGCTCAAAAAATCATCTTATGATGGATTATTAGTCAATGCTCAGTGATTCACCACTCATAGGAGGTTACACACCTACAAGTGATGAGGGCAGTATTTAAACTCTTAAGGAATTGATGGCTTCATGTACAAATTGTCTGAAAACATGGAAATTGCTAGATCAGATGATATAATATGATTGTGAGAGATCTTCCAAACAGGGGAGGAAATTGCTCAAGAGAGAAATAAATCTCAGGGGAGGTTACAAAAAGCCCTTTAAAAGGAAGATTATCCAAAGAAAAAGAAGGAAAAGATAAGAGCATACAAGATGATGACATGGTTTCTACTAATAAAGAACAAGAACAAAGCTGATAGAAGAAAGTTCTATCTAGATCAAAAGATGAAAGGTTTCAAATTCAGTTCACTACATTTGTTCATCACTTCTAAAGACATGCTGAAAGATGATTTCTACTTCTTGGAACAAGCATCCAAGATACACAGCATCATTGCCTCTTAAAATTCTTCAAGTTGAATATTGCACCATCTTTTAGTCCAAGATTGGAGCAAAGAACAGAAAGCAGATGAGTTACAGAGAAAGACATTCAATCACTCAAAAGAGAAGAAAGTTCAGATCACAGTCTGACAATGAAGTGTTTGAAAGATCTTCACAAAGTCCTCATTTAATTCAGAAAAACATGTTTGAATGTAATTCACATGTTTAGGGGAGGATTGTTGGGAATTAAATAATCAGAAGAATCAGCATAAAGGCTTAAGGAAATACATCAAGTATGTTTCTGTTGATAAAGCACAAAGCACGTTTCCACTGATGGATTCTGCTGAAGAACGTTTTCTACTGATAGTGTTTCTGCTGATGGATTCTGCTGATGCTACTATGACTCATACAATAGCTGTGTAGATAAGGATGACTTATTCTACTGATTCATATACAAGAAAAATATCTTTGTTGTAGTCATCAAATTGAACACTCCAAGTGAGTTGTAATCCTAGATACATGTTGTATCTTAATGACTGACATGATAAGTCATCATCTAGCTAGAATGAAGATTAGTCATAAGCTAGTAATAAAGATGAGTCATATAGATTGTAAAAGATCTTTCCTTGGACTATAAAAGGAAGATCTTAGATATGACTTAATAAGTGCAAAATATAGACGTGTGAAAAACATAACTGTTAGAACAATAGAACAAACACAAATATAACAAGTCACGTAAGATTCAAGGCTCTTTGTAACCCTAATGATAGAAAAAGATCACTCGTATTATTTTGAATAATATTGAATCGTTTGGTGTTAACTATTCCATTTCCATATCATAAATATAATCTTCTAAGTGTGGTTAAGTAGATTCCGCATACTTAATCATATTCACACAACATATCTCATACACAAAGAACGAAGGTTTAACCACCTTACCATGTATCGGTCTAACACACCCAACAAGTGGTTTTAGCCCCAACATTTTTGGAGCATAAAAGTGAAGAATATTACAAAGTCTCAAATTATGCTGGAAACAGTACCTGACGCCGTCATGCACCACTAGGTGACGGCGTCACGTGTTGACAAAGGAGTGGATATGAAGTTTACACTTGACGGGCCAGAAAGGAATTTTGGAGTTTAAACGTGACGGCGTCACGTTTAAATGCATCAAGGACGTCACGTGTTATCACAAAGAGAGACGGTCCAGAACCTTATTCAAGCAGACGGCGTCAAGAGTGGATCTAGGCCATCAAGGAACCCTAAACACGGAGAGGTGACGGCATCACGTCCCATAAGGTGACGTCGTCAAAGTTGTAAAACATATATATACTCTTCTAATTTTCATTCATTATGTGTGGAACTTTGGAGAAATTTAGGGTACGAACCTTAGTCGACTTTTGCAGCTATTTTGAGGTTTCTAAACCTTTTTTCTTCCATGATTAATTGAAGATAAGTATTATATCAATCATTCAATATGTCTATGTGTTGTTTGATTCTATCTTACGCTTATCTTTCTTTTAACATGCTAGGCTAGGTTTGTTTGTGTTTGCTTATACGTAATGAAACCTAGCTATTGATTATTTATTGATGGGTTGTTTTTAATTGTTGTTGGATAAATGATATCAATGTTAGGCTTAAGAAAACTAGCTAATCTCCTATTGGTAACTTGCTTGATGTCTTAAGAAACATGAATCGGATGTGTACTACGATTAATTGGTTGTGTTTAATGCATAAGAGAATATTAATGGGGCCATGATATGATACTAAACGTGTCGTCATAGGAAGAGATAGGATCTTATAGAGTTGGGGAAGGATGTACACGCCCCCACAAATGGTATTAAGGAATACAACCCATCATCCACGCAATTGTAACATGTTAGCAATGGAAGTGACGATCATTATTGTATCAACGAGTCTTGTAATAATGTTGTAATAGTCTTGTAGTTTAGTTAAGGGTAAACGGGCTTGGTTTAATCTAACATTGTATTAGTTTATGTCTAGTCCATTACATAAGCCCAAGCCCGGCCCATCTCTTTATCCTAACTATATAAACCTCCAAATGCTACCATTTGGAGGTGGTGCTTCTAGGTTATTTTCTCTCATTCTCTTAATCTAATATATCTCACTTTCTCTCTCTAGAAGTTGCCATCTTTCTTATCTCTTCATCTCTCTATTTATCTTTCTTATAATCTTTATATCATGTTCTGGAAAGGTTAAATGATTCTCTCTTCGAAGCTGTTATGACTACTGATATCATGTCCATCATTTTACAAACATATTCTGTTCAAGACGATGAAAGACTGAGAGCTGAGACATCTGAAATTGTTTCCAAATATGAAAATGCTCTTGTAAAACTTGAAAAAGAAAACATGTCATTTTTCAAACAACTTGATCGAAAATCAGAGGAATGCAAGTATGACAAATTGTCGTATGAGCATGCCTACAAAGACATGAAAGAGCAAAATGATCTTTTGAGAGCTCAGCTTGTAAGTTTAAAAGGGAAGGGTGTGGATACTAAGTTTGCAAAACCATCGACTTTAGAGAAACCTAATGTTTCAAAAACGGTTGAAAAACCAAAAATGTCTATTTCCCAGTTTCCTCCAAAAGTCGATGAGAAAAAGAATTTGACAAAACCAGTCACTCCACAACCCTTGCCCAAGAAAAAGGAAATTGAAAAGATTGTTGAAAAACAAAGACTGTTTGTTGAACGAAACACAAATGTGAGTGCACCAGGCTCTTCTAAGAATAGTACACCAAACGTGACTACAAATACTGTTAAAGAGTCTCTTGGTTCTAATGACATGGTCCACAATCACCATCTAGAAGAAGCTAGGAAAAGGGCACAACTTCGAAAAGACGGAATTTTAGGCGCAAAACCTAGTGTGATGAATTCTACTAGATTCCAAAGCACTGCTAGTAGTAGTAAACCATTACCTAGGAACAATCAACAAAATACTAGGGATTGGCTTGCATCTAAGAGTAGTGGCACAATACAAAATGCTAAGAATGTAGAATGCAACACAAAGAATTCCAAAGTCTCATCGAACAACAAACAATTTCCAAATGACTGTAGTGACAAAGTTAAGGTTGCAGTTTTAATCAAAAATGTTGAATTTGTTTGTCCTACATGTCAAAAATGTGTTTTTTCAGCTATTCATGATGCATGTGTTGCACAATATATCAAGAAAGAAAATGCTCGTACTAAGGTTCAATCCACTAAGAAACCAAATAGAAACAAACCCGTTGATGAGAAGCAAAAGTCTAAGAAACCTAATAGGTGGATCTCTACAGGACGTAGTTTTTCTCAAAATGAGACTTCCGCTGCATCTGAAAAGAAAACAACTCCTAGATCTTGCCTTAGGTGGACTCCCACGGGAAAAGTTTTTAATACATTTGGTCTTAGATGGATTCCCACAGGAAAGATTCTTGATTGTTACACCAAGACAAATAATAGTGAAAATCATCAGGATAAGGAAGTAGAAATCACTACAACCGTTGATAGTGAACACCCTCAATGTGAGGAAACATGTACTTCTAACACTGTTATTTGTGAGAATTCTTCTTCTGTGGATGCAGGTACTTGTGAAAGTGATGAGAGTTCATACACCCAATGTGGTAAAGAAAAACTTTACGCCAACATCGCATGTGGAAATCCTTTTCTAATTCCACTCGTAACTCCACTTTTACTTGTCAAACCTTAATTTTTCTTTCTTTCTTCAAATCTTTTCTTTGTAAATACTTTTTTGAAAATACAAAATACAAATTTTGAAAAACCAACAAAAACAAAATACAAAAATATAAAATTTTCAAAAAATACAAAAACAATATAAAATCAAAAATCCAAAAATATTCTTCTGACGACATGTCTCTTGTATAATCGATATTCTGTACGTTTCTAGAAATGTCATTCAACAATGATACGGATATGTACAGATGCTTGAGCGAGAGTTTTCTAAAATGTTTTTTTTCTTCTAAAACATGTTGTTTCTCAAAAACGTTTCTTCAAATGGCTTTCGTATACTTCAGTACGAAACCCGTGCTTCAAAGTGAAATCTTTTCAAAAATTAAGTCCGGGTATAACAACTCGAAAAGACTTCAAATAAGGACTTAAATAATGACTTCTTAGCATTTCAGCTAAGAACTCGTTCTTCAAAGAAAGGAAAGTGCTTAATCAAAAATGAAGGTTTCAAATATCTTTCGAGCACTTATCCTAAAAACAAAAATTCTCTTACATCATGAGCACCACATCTTCAAGATTTTTTAAAACGATTTTCAAAATCTATCAAAATCGGTGCTCATCATCAAAATGACTTGTGTACATCTTACAGTGCACAACTCAATTTTTCAAAGAAAGGAAAGTGCTACGCAAAAATGATTTTCATCAACAAAGTGCACTTATCCTAAAAATGGACACTGTTGTACGCCTCAGTGCGACATTCCTATTCAAACAAAGAGAAGTCTTTGTTTTTCAAAAAAAAAACCTTGATGCAAAATTCAACAAATCTGAAACTTCTTTCTCTTTCAGAATTTTGCTTCAAGAAGACTCCTTCCCTCTAAACCTTAAAAAGTTTAACATTCTCAAACACATATGCGAGTTTTGAGGGGGAGTATTTCTCTAAAACAAAAATGTTCCAAATTCATGCAAAAACAAATCTGTCTATCTCTCCAAAAGCTTTTTCTTAATCAGTTGATATCAAAAATATCACGATATGCTATTTTTGAGGGGGAGAAGACATGATCAAAATGTGATCAAAGATGTTTAAAGTTTGTAACTGAATCTCAAAAGAGCTCGACTCAGTAAGTACCAATGAATTGACGAAGCTTAAAATGTCATTAATCGAAAAGACTTGTCCTGGACGGGTAATAATTTCAAGCTAGTCTAACTAGTGATGTAAGCGTGTCTCGAATAGGACTTGTCTGAGTAGAGTGTACCGTATCGAGAGACTTTCTTTGGACTTGACCAGGACGGGTAATAATTTCAAGCTAGTCTAACTAGTGATGTAAGCGTGTCTCGAATCGGTCATGTTCACTGAAAGTGGATCAATTCAAAAAGTGCAAACTCCTCCCGCATGTGCAAATTTCTTAAAAATTACATGAGCACATGTGAAGGGGGAGTCCTTCAAAAGAAATGCAAAACTCTCGAAGTGTCAACAAAATGTGTTTTATTATCATAAACACTTTGAGAGATTTTCACAAAAGGTTTTATGGCATGTGATCAATGATAGGATAGTCATGGAGTTATAAGGTGACTAAGGTTAGGAAAAACCGTCCTATGATCCGCCAGAGCCGGAGGGATCTACCCAAGGACAATTCCAATAGATTAGAATTAGAAGTCCTTAGGAATGATTGAAAAAAAGGAGTAAATGAGAAAGGAGAAAGAAGGGGTTGAAGAATTAAAAAGAAAAGATATGAAAAAGGGTGAAAAGAAATAGCCCTCCATATGTTCAACCTTAGGGCAGACACCGGGTTCAACTTATATACTACTGGTTGTTACTATGGTGACACCGGTATTGAAGACAAAGACGTCATGGACCCAGTGACGCACTGCACTAAACCTTCTTAACCACTCAAGTTCTCTTAAAAGAGCTTGTTTCATTCTCACGGGGAACCAGTGTAATCTATCGATCTGTCTCTTAGAGATGATTGATATTGAAACAGGAGACCTCTCCCTAATCTCCGCATAGGAAACCAAATGTGCACTTATTGAGTCTAGAGCCCCGAGATTCATCAAAAGATCTCATAGGAACACATGATATTTCTACACTGGTTGTTCAACATTAAGGACGCCAGATGTAAACTTAAGAGTCCTACGCAGATCTTAGCAATCTGCCAGAACATTTATGAGAGGATTCACTTTTGTGATTCTCAATGATTGAATGGAAATTCCTGCCAGGGTCAACATCAAGCAGCCTTGACAGCAGGTCACTTCGATAATTCTTTATGGGTTACGCTTAGTGTTCGCGGTGGTTTCAAACGGTCTACAGTCGTGGAGTGATCCCCAGCGACTCACCCAGTCATTGAGCTACTTAGTAGGTCTTGTAAGCTCTCTCGAGAGTATCTGACATGGGAACGGCCATGGTAAGGGTTAGAAGGAGTCTTCACACTATGCTGGTGACGATCTCTAATTCTTATCTGTAAGTACCGGATGTTTTATTGCTAACTATTTATATGCAGGAACACTTCATCTCCATGGCGACAGATTCCACATGCTCATACATGCATCTCGAAGTTAAAGGAATGTTCTCACAAAGATCAAAGCAAAGAAAGGTTCAAAGAAAGATTCTACACAATGTGAAAGAACCTACAGAAGTAAAGTGACAAAGATCTGTGTGAAAACGGGAACTACAAATGCATGTATCACAAAGACTGAAGACGTATGAGCATGTTGGAATGGCGGACAACCACCACAGACACAGAAGTGACGAAAGGCAGATGACACCACATTACAATAGAACAAAGAACGAAGAAAATCTAGTCATCAAAGATCACAAAGCATGAAGGAACAAAGACTAAAGACTATTCTACAAAGACTCAAAGATCAAGACAACAAGCTTCAAAGTTCAAAGATCAAGATCACAAAGAGAGATCTCAATGATCACCCTTAGGGGGAGATTGTTAGCAATAGAAGTGTTGATCATCAATGGAATCTAAGAGAGATCTCAATGATCGCCCCTTAGGGGGAGATTGTTAGCAATGGAAGTGACGATCATTATTGTATCAACGAGTCTTGTAATAATGTTGTAATAGTCTTGTAGTTTAGTTAAGGGTAAACGGGCTTGGTTTAATCTAACATTGTATTAGTTTATGTCTAGTCCATTACATAAGCCCAAGCCCGGCCCATCTCTTTATCCTAACTATATAAACCTCCAAATGCTACCATTTGGAGGTGGTGCTTCTAGGTTATTTTCTCTCATTCTCTTAATCTAATATATCTCACTTTCTCTCTCTAGAAGTTGCCATCTTTCTTATCTCTTCATCTCTCTATTTATCTTTCTTATAATCTTTATATTATGTGTGAAATGATATAAGTTTTGGGATCCAACATAACAAATCTATCAATCAATGAAAGATAGCTAGGGAGTAGTGAAACCTAAGTAAACACATTTTTCTCCATATTAGTTTTTCACACATTTATTTTCTTGTCATTTTATTTTTATTGCATTTGTAGTTAATTGGGTTAGTTGACTAGCAACTAATTCCGCCCACTCTTCCAAAAACGAGATTTTACTTGCTTTCCATTAAAAATACAAAAATACAAAAAGAATCATCCCTCACCTCTAGACCTAGTTTAGATCACTTTCAATCCTAACGAACACTATTCCCTGTGGAGAACGATCAATCCCCTGGTTCTTACAGCTACACTATACTATATCGGTCAGGTACACTTGCCTGGCGGGGATTGTAAGCTTCTCAAGATACCTTGAGAAGTAAAACTTTTGTGTGACAATTCAAATCACATCACACCTCCTGTCTATGACTTAGATGGACTCTGATGAGTGTCTAAATACTCATCATTTTATACTAATCTGAGCTGCCAAAACATACAAAAATACTCAAATATGCATCAAAATACTTAAAATATATTAGAAGTGTGTTTTATATGTTTCAAATACAAAATATGCAAAAACAGATGAAAAACGTACAAAGTTTGCATAATTGGCAGTTTCAGTCCCTCAAGTTTCAAAAGTTGTCAAAACTAGTCCCTGGTTATTCTAAAAACATGAAAAAGTCATCAAAGGTCCTTTTTAATCATAAAGTTACATATTTAGTCCTTTGGTGCAAAGTTTCACAAAATTACAAGTTTAGTCCCTATACTTTGGAAATTGACAAAAATGGTCCCTGGGATGTAAAAACTTTGAGAAAAATCAATATTGGTCCTTGTACTAATAATCTTTTGCAGGAATGGTCCTTGGTGTGAAGTTTGGAGAAATTACATAATTGGTCCCTCATGTTTGGCAGTTTGTCAGTTTTAGTCCCTAGGTATTAAAAAAATTGAAAAATATCAAATATACCCTTGTACTATTCATATATGGCAAATATGGTCCTTATAAATAAAATTGGAAAAATGCCACAACAGCCCTCAACTTTGAAATAATTACAAAATTGGTCCTTGTGTAATTTCTAAAAACCAAACGGATCCTTTTTATAATAAATACCCAAAACCAAAACCAATCCACTAAACACAAACCATACCAGCCCACCCACTATCCTAACCCAATCCCTGGCCCAAGTTCCACCAGCCCAATCCCCTAAATAATAAAACCGGGTCAACACCCGGTCAAACCCACCCTTTTACCCTTTCTTCCCCCCAAAACCACTCCCCCTCACACAGTCCACCAAAACCACCTCCACCTCACCTGTTTCACCACCACTTGACTTCTCCAGCTCACAACCTTATCACTCCACCTCACACAACATTCCAAGCCTCTGAATTTCCTCACACGCAACCACAGCTCTCCAAGTAAACGTGTTGGACTTATTGGCGCGAAAAAGCATTTTGAACGGTGGTGATTAATTTAGCCAAACCAAGGGTCAAGATCAAGTGGGATTGTGTCAGAGGTCAGATGAAAACCCTAAAAGTATCTATAAGAAGAAAAAGAAGCAGTGGAGAGGGGGTATTAGAGTAGTCTTAGTTTAAATTAATCGTAGGTAGTGTATTCTCTCCTTCAGTTGTAATTCTTAGCTTTAATCAGTTGTTATCATCTATTCCAGTGTAATCTTGTCTTTATTAATCATAATTCCAAGTTTAGTTCACAGAATTTCAAATTACCATTTTCAAGTGAAATTGACAATTTCACTTGAATCTTGTTAAAGGTTGTTAAAATTACTTCATTAAGCCCAAGTAAGCTTTGACAAAGCTTTTATAGCTTTTAGATCATCTAGAAGATTTACAATTCAGTTTACTTAGAAAATACTAGAAAATCAAATTAAATAGAGAAAAAAATAAAAAATAGAGGGAAGAACAAGAAGAAGGATTTAGCAGGGTGTGATTTGGAGTTTTCATGGTATTAGTGACTTGTGGAAGTCAGTAGGTTTGATTTGGTTCACTAGTTCACTTGTGCTCAGCCTTGATTCAATTGTAAGCCAAATTCTCAACTTTGGCATTTTTACCATAGCCTTTGTAATATTGCCTCTAATTGTGTTTGTATTATCTAATTAGTGATACATAGTAATAATATTGAATAATATAGTTTACTTGTTCTTTGGAAATCATTTGTACTTAAAATCAAAATTATACAGTGTAAATCACAAACTTGACAAATCTGTGTTTCATGCTTGCATACTTGTTGTTTTCTGCTCATTTGATCTTAGGATAAGGTTTTATAAAGTTTTGAATCAGTAATAAGGTTTGAATACTTGTTTAGCTTTGAAAATCAAAAATTAATAGTCTTAAGGGACTGTTTGGATTAAGGTAGCCCAGGGTGATTTAGGGTGTCTTAGTTGATGTTTGTTGTTCCATTAGGTCACTGTAGGTTGTATTAGGCTGAGTATTGAATAAAAGTGGTAAGTTTAGTTAAGAAAAGTCAAAATCACAAGATTCCTACCACCACAGTTAACTGTGGTGGTCATCAAGGTTCATAAACACCCATATCAATACATAAGTAGGAGTTCTAGCTTAAATTAAGTTATTTTTATCTTATTATAACACATTAAGTTAACTAGGATCAGCAGAAGTTCATATTAGTCAACATAGGTGTATTACTTAGAAAGTCAAAATTACATCTCTCAGATTTCTATAAAAGTTCAAGGAATTTATTAGAATTTTGTGTTTGGTCTCATGACTTGAAACTTGTTTCTAGTTGAAGCCTACCACCTCATCTTTTGACTCCATACTTGGCTATATTTTTGTGATTTTATATGTGGGTCCCACAGACCTCCAAAGACGACTGCAGGGAGATAACCTCCCCTGTGCAGCAGACATCACAGCCACACCACCACCTTTGGTGGTGGTTTGTGACCACCTCAGTGGGCCCCACTTGTCAACCTTAGTATCTTTGAACCCCTCTCCTACCAAGGATCCCCCATTGACCTTTTGTTTGACCTCTAGCCCTGTGGACCCCACTTGAAATAAGCACACATTTCTGTCCCATTTTCAATTGTGTAACAAGTTACCAAGTGCTATTTAACTGCTTATTAGCTTATTCAAAGAGCTTATCTGGCCAAATCTAGCTCAAACTTGTTTACACAACTTATTGGAACTAGTTTCATCCATAGTGGGTCCCACACAAGCTCAGTTGAGCTCATTTCCTTGTTTGGTCAAACAAAGTCAACTGTGGAAGTAATAAGCTTCCACAGTGCTTATTATTAAGCTATAAAATATTTGTTTTTATTAAAGTTAGTTGTTTTTATATATAATATAGTTTTGTAAAAAAAATCAAGAAAAAACAAAATAAAAATAAGTGATAGTTTCTATTTAATTTAATTTAATTTTAATTTTCATTTTTAGATTTTTATTAAGTAAGTTGTGTTTTTATATTTTTATTAATTTAATTTTAGGTTAAAGTATTTTTAATAATTTTCTCAGATTTTTATTTTGTAATTTAGTATTTATTATAATTAATATTAGTTTTATTAGTAATTAATTAATAAGTAAGTTTTAAATAGCATAATTAATTTTTATAAGGTAACACCTAGTTTTTATAATTTTTATAGCTTTTATAAGTTATAAAATAGTTTTATAAATTTTCTCATAATTTTCTAAGTCATTTTAGTATTATTTGTAATTCAAAATAGTTTAATTAGTATAATTAATATAAATAGTTTTTAATTAATAGAAAATTCATAAAAAGACAAAAATATTTATTTTTATTTTTTTATACTTTCTTCAAGTTCTATTTTAAGTTTAGAAATTAGTTTTGCAAATTTTTAGTTTAATTTGTAGTATTTATCATTTTTAGTTTTAATTAAATTAGTTTTAATTAAATAGTTAAATAAGTTTTTAATTAAATAATTAATAATAAATAATAAAATAATCTAAAAAATAATTTTCTTTTTAATTTAATTTTCTTTTAAGTTTAAGTTTATAAAATTTTCATTTTTAACCCCTGTAGTTTATTTTTCTTAAAACTCACATTTTTCTCAGTACGCAGTCGCGTCTGATTTTTAATTTGGTGTACGTTTATACGTTTTAGATATCTAGGTTTTACGTAATCGTTAAAATAGTTTATTTAAAGTTATAAAACCCTAGTTTAATCACACACACACACACACACACACACACACACACACACACACACTTATTCATATCCCTGTTCACATTCACTCGATCACAGACTCGTTTTTAATACCATCACAACCTCGTTGGGACATTACGACCCGGGGAAACACTGTATTCCACGGAAGCATTTGCCTTAGACGTTTGACTTTTACGGTTGACCATTCACAAGTGGTTGACTAATAAAAGTTGACCATTTGAGGCGAATCAGACTCTCTGAGGTACACAACTATAACACATGTTATAATAATGATATATTTGCTATGTCAACTCATGAGACACAACGTTTTGCGTCTCTAGAATCTATTGTGAACACATATAAGGAGGAGAGTGATAGCAATATTAACTCAGACACTCTAGATATGGATTCTAATGGAAACTCAGACACCCTGAATGTAGTGAATGATGAGCAAACACGTACTCACATTGAATCATTACTTAAAACATGTAGTTTAGGGATTGAAAAAGTTAAACTGATCAATCGCGGGGTCAAATCTACGAATGTCAAGTTAACTACTGAGTGTGAGAGATACAAAAAAAAATTAAAATGTCTTTGAATTTAGCAAACAACTTGCGATAGAATTAGAAACTGGTTATCAAAACTCCGTTTTTAGAGAAAAACTACAAATTAAATTTGACATACTTGATGTCAATTTGAACAAAATGATTAAATCTTTAAATGGAGAAATTCCTGGTATGAAAAAACAAGTTTCTAAACAACAAATAACTTGTTCTAATCTTGAAAAAGAAAATAAAAAATTAAATGCTGATTTTTCCAAATGTGAAAATGAACTTCTTGATACAAATGTGAGTACAATTATGATCAAATGCGGTTCAAAAAAAAATTATGATCCAAGACAATGTGTCTAATGGAATATGTATGACTAATCTAAATGAACTTCCATTGATGAGAAACCTTCAAATGGATGAAGATGATATATGCTTGTAGATCTTAAGATGTATATGCTTGTAGTGGATGGAACTGGAAAGATATTCTAAGACTTGCTTTGGTGGATCATCATGGAAGTATGCTTACAACAAAATGAAGGTTAGAAGCATTATGATCAAGAGTATTATATTGTGAATGATTGATGTTAATGGTGGATCTAATGGATATAATGTATGCTAAAAACTAGTGAAAATGTAGTGTTTTTATGTGTTAAAATGGGTATGCAAAGGTTTTTATTTATAGGTAAAAGAACAAAAAATGTTTCTGACCCAAAGGGATATCCGACATGGCTAGGTAAAAAATCCGGGGTTTTGGTTATAAATTTTGGATCTTGGGTCATGGGTTTTGGATTTTAGGTAATAGATATTGGGTTTTGGGTCATGCGTACCCAATGTGATGTAATGCATGATGTAAAAGACATTTTGGGTCATGGGTCACGGACTTAGGGTCATGGATATTGGATTATGGGTCATGGATACCCAACTAGATTATTTTCTTAAAACATTTACTCCAGTATATCCTAGTTCAAATAAAATGTAAGTAACAAGTGTTGATTAGTCCATTCTTGATTTAAACTTGAATCGATAAACACTTCGGCTAATTAATACTTGAATCATCATAAAAAATACCCCCTTTATGTATATCTTATTTTTGCATCCCCCTTTAATATAGTTTTTGTAGTTTCTTTTGGGCTAATCAATACTTGAATAGATAACCACTTCGTTGATAAATCCCTCGTATCACATGAACATCACTAGAGTACAAATCATTTGATAAAGAAAATGATAACTATATTGTCAACTAGTTATAATACCCGCGCACGCGCGGGATTTTTTCTAATTTTTTGAATAATGTATTTTTATTTATTAAATAACAGATAATTTAATTTTGTTTTGTTTTACTTATTTGTTTTATTTTTGTATTATATGAAGAAGAGAGTTCGACTATGTTTAGTTATATTTTGTGTTTGTTGCATGCATAGGGTTTTGATATGAACCAAACTTTGTTTAGATATTATATAGTGTAGGTTATTTTAGTCATTTCAGCTTAGCCAGGGACGAAATTTGCAACCGAAAGTTTCTCACAAGGACATTGGATGCACTTTTGAATCGATAGGGACTGTGCATGCAACTTGACCAAACCACAAGGACGATTCATGCAATTTACTTTGAGACTTATGTTTGTTGCAACTGCTTTTATATTGATAGTTATAATCCGCGTGCACGCACGTTTTTTCTTTTTTTTTTTTCTTTTTTTTTTTTTTCTAAATAATGTAATTTTATCAATTAAGAAACAAACAGTTTTTTTTTTAATAATAATGTTTTCGATTCCATAAAACAAACAAAATCACATATATAGCCATCAATATGCGTTATTTTCATAAGAAAATAAGGTTAATAATATTTAAACTAAATTTTATTTGCAGATATTATTGTTACATGGCAAGAGGGTTTCATAAGATAAGTTTTAATTATGTTCATGTCATACTGCGAGAGCTAATAAGTTTCGGTTTATATTTTTGTTTCTAAAATGTTTTTCAAATTCTTATTGCCATGATCCTTCCTTTACTTATATACTTACATAAGTTTAGTAGTAAATATATGTTTACTCATTTAGATCATTTTCTTTATTATTATTAAACATTTTTTTTTTATCAAAAAACATCTTATTGCTAAAACTTTATTTCATAGGTACAAATATCTCGTTGATAAACATACACAATACTTATATTTTCTTTACATCCTAAAAATGGAACCCATTTTTGAAAATCAAATTATTAAGATAGATCCAAAAAAAAAGGCACCAATGCACATTCCTCCAAATGCAGTCGCTGTCATGATATAACGATTGAGTTACTTTTGAAGTTTGAGTCTCGATGTCCATACATCAACATTTCTTGCTCGGGATATAACGGTTGAGTTCTTTTTGAAGATTTAGCCTCGATGTCCAGAACCATTTTTTGCTCCTGTAAAGGTTCCAAATATTTCAAAAAAACCCAGAAAATTGAAATCACGTCCATATGTTTAACCAATATATGAGACTGTATAATCTGTTCCAAATAATAGTCTAATGAAGTTAAAGTCCAAGTTGTTGTTTTACATGGTCCATATAAGCAATCATATTCTCATGATACGGGTGTACTTGATTTGTGTAATTATCTTGGCACACATAACTGTAAACACCGAAATTACGACTAATCTCATCATCAATACCTTGCATTTAAGTGTTTCCATATTATAACCACAAGGACACTTCTTTCCACCCATCAAGTATAAATTCTATTCATTACTTAAAAGGTGACTTATTTTAAACTTTAACAAAGAGGCAAATATCATTTCTTGGATCAAACTATTATTATTCCATATTTCATATAAGAAAGTATTCCTGCATGGCAACATATATCGTTTTCCACTTACATGAACTACCGACTATTTTATATAAACTGACGGTCCGTACTCCGTATACAAAAAAGTCTAGTATAATTGCTTAAAAAGTCTATCACTTGTTCCTAAGACCAATTCATAGTATTTTACAGAGCACATTATAACATATCTCATTGTGAATAAAAAAATTATAGTTTTCAGAGGCAATGCCAACACTTTTACCGTCGATACCAATTGTAGACCAAAACATAACACAATATAGCAACATATTTTCTACATGTTGGCAATCATATAAACATCTTGTAGAAGTATGATTTTTTTTGTAGGTTGAAAACCATAAGAGGACTATAGTAACCAGCTAAAAAAGTCTTACCGAGTAGTTTGATATATTGTTTGTTTTAGTTTTTATGTGTCATTGCATATCCTAAAGCATATAAGTAATCTCAAACACTATAAAAAATCTCCTCATGTGTTTATTTTGATGTAAGAGGGTGTTTGGGATTGAGATTTGGAGTAAATTATGTGTCTATCACGATGTCCAATAATCAGAAGACCGAGTAGGAAAGAAAGGTAAACTAACGTGCTACAATAGTCAAGCATATTTATCGATGTAGAAAGTCAACTGATGCAATATGTGTGCACATACCTTTGGAAGGAAATGACCAACACAGATTACACAGTCGATTGGATATGTCGTATCTTTTTCAACTATGATTTGACCTAAAAGGCCACTTATCTTGTATAATTTTTGCAAAAAAAATATTAAAAATAAAATAAAATAAAATAAATAAGATTAAAGATCAATGTGGGTTTAGGACTTCATGATATAATACAATCACGTGAAAAGGGTGAAGAAAAAGGTCGAACCTTGGTGACTCCATTGGCTCGAACCTCTACTTATCTCCCACCTTGGACAACTTCTACTGAGGCATTCGATATCGGTCCAATCCACAAATGCTGCAACATCCCCTTTTATTGAATCCTTCCAAACTCGATTTCTTTCATAAAAGATATCCCAAAGGTCAAAAACGTAATAACTTGAAGTCACGAAACATAGTCAATATGAAGTGGGATGTTAAGAACTAACCTGCATATTTATAATTCTAAACAATTGATGTCTCGCGAAGCTCATAGTAAGACCGTGGAGTTCTCTTAGTAAAGTATTCAAAAACATGCTGCAAAATGAAAAATGAACGTTAATTTGCAAGAAATTACCAAAAAAGAAGAAAAATGAGATAAAAAATGCACACACCTTCACATTGTAGATCCAATCTAATTTATAGTATCAGTCAAGTTTTGTATCCATTTCTTGTTGTTCTAAAAAAACACAATGTTGAGCTGCAAGACATATATTGAAGTCTTCAAAGTTTTGCAGAAGCATTGAGTCAACAGAAGTTATGGCTAGACATGAGACTTTCAATGAAATTTATATAGAATCATTTTTTACCTCGTCAAGGACAGATTGATGGCTTCCACTTACGACAACAACTGTTGTCTTTGGATCATCACAAACCTTCTTTAAAGACTCTTTTAACTCAGGGTGCATATTCAGTTCCATTTCTTTGAACAAATCAATCCTCCTATCAGGACTGGGTCACTTATTGTTGCATTGAACCCCTATAAAGTGCAAAAAACAACTCCATGATATTAAACGTATATTGTAAAATATTCCCTTTTTTCTTATTAGGTTGTAAATTATTATATAGTTAGATGTTTGGTTGTTTCAAAAATCCTTTTTTTTGGTTATATACCGGTATGAGCAAACATTTATATAGTTGTTGTTGGTTAAAAATGACATTTTCAAGTGGCCTGCATAGTGATAAAAAAGCTGAAAGATTATGTACCAGTATGAGCAGATGGTTATTGGAAGAATGACAGCGGTTAATTGCACGTTCAGTTTAAAGCTGGAATCTGTGTGGTTCTTAATTCAGCTTCCACAGCCGTATCATTAAGTGGAAGATCAAATGCCATGTTACCTAAAAAATTCACACGATTGAGCCAAACAACATAATTAAAACATGCAAGCAACATAACTAAAACTTCAGCCAAGCATTAATCCAGTTGTTTCAGTCTAACGGATGACAAAAAATATAGTATCTAATAAAAATAATTAGTTATAGTACACAAAGAAGTGGATTTCTAGTTCTGTAAATAGAAATCTTTCACCTGGAAAGACAAGTGACCTTTTTAAAGATGTAAATTGCGAAATCTTCTTGAAACAATGGCTCTTGGTAACAAAGAACGTTCTGATGTTCCCACATTCAAAAGAAAACTGAAACTATTCAGAGTCAACAAATCAGAATATTTCTGATCTTCAAATCACAACTTTTTGGGACGTGTAGTCTACAAACATAATATCATACCACAAGGAAGCTGGGACAAACAGTAATCTAACTTTATCTCTCTAAAAAAAAGTCCGCCATATCTTTCCCATTTGGTATGTACAACAACATTTGTCAAAACACCACTAACACTTTAATAATCATTGGTCGCATTTTGATTTTGATTCTGATTTCTCCCTCCACGACCCCTCCCCGAATACCCATATCCTCCACCATGGTAGGGCACACGCCCATCCCTACGACCTCCTCTGTACCTAGAAAATTCTCCAAATGTCTGCAACAATTGAGCACCATTACACATGAATACATAGCATGGCTAAAAAGGAAGACAACAAAACCAAATACCAAGATAACCTTGAGTAGATGATCTCACCTCTGTATCTAGTTTCATCTGTTCAGAGAATCTAGTCCCTCCATAATTTGATTGACGATCAAGAGCATTGGATGATAACGAATAAAAAAGTTGTCCTTACTCTAAACAGGCCGTTGATTGCAAGATAATTAATAAAACATATCACATACAATAATGGTCATTTAGGTAAAATATACATGAAAATTATTAGGGAAAAGAAAAGTAGCAACTTTTAGATTGCGACTATATGCAATTTTTCATTGTTATTCTCACCTTGACATCAGCTTTGGGTAAATTGGAATCATTTTCCTCTTCTGGTTCATCCTCATCAGTAGCATTTTCAGCATTTTCCTTTGAACTTGACCTGTTACTTTTTCCTAAGGTATCCCAGACTTCATCATTGTTAAATTTCTCATTCATCGCACTAAAATCAAACTCTCGGTAAATTGTTGCTCGTCGCGAAGCCTGAATCAACTAAAGACAAGACACTTAATACACACAAGATCATAATATAGTAGTACACAGCAGCCTAGAGTATTAGAAAATTACCCCAGATCCTCTGCCTCTTTCAAGCCCACTTTAATTGTAATTTTGGCGGTTGTTGTAAGTAGCTCCATTTGACTAAAATATAACAGAAAAGTAACTATTCAGAGACAAAATCTGGCATCTGTCATATGAACCAAGCAGGCTAGGATAATAAAAAAAAAAAATTGGCTATACTTACTCCTTTATATACAACCTTTTTAATTTACTATAATTTTATCTACATGTATCAAAACTAAACAAACTTAGATAATAATAATAAAGTTCCCATAATTTGGATTAAAGGTTGTTTCATATCAAGCAACCCCAACCCGTTTTAACATGCCAAAATGCTTGATGTGGCCCCTACCATTTTGACCCATTAATTGACCCGTCCGTTTTGCCAACTCTAAGTTTCACTAACCTTCATTAGTCACTGAAACAACACTTCGAAAAGTACAATGCTGAAAGAATAGAAGTCAGATTTTTTCGTAAACTCCTGTAGTAAAGTATTCTGGTTAACAATAGCCATGTGTCCCACAACCATTTGAAACAATGAGACTCATACCAAAACCCGTTACGTTTAACTTGGACAATCCAAGATCAGAAATCTTACCAACCCAGTTCTCATTGATCAAAATATTTGAACTTTTTTTATCCCTATGGATTACTGTCCGATGCCATCCGACATGGTTATGGAGATGATCCAAACCACGAGCTGCATCAGTACAAATTTTTAGTCTTTCTAACCACGAAAGAGTACAGTTAGTTTTACTGATACGCCTTATATACTTATCCAAACTTCTACGCTTTGCGACTGCATATTCATAGACTATATTCTTCTCCTTTGCTTCGTTGCAATAACCGACAAGAGAGATTAGATTTGGATGCTTTTGACAAGAGAACAATTGAATCTCTGTCAAAAACTACTTTAAACCTTGTCCGAACTGCTCATTTAACCTCTTCACAACAACTTACTTTTTCCATCTATGGAAAGTACTCCTTTTGTACACCCAACCATATCCAACGATTCCGATACACGTTTTGAAATTTTCAGTTGCTACATTTATCATCATCATCATCAATAAATTCAGAACCAATGCAGTAAAGGTGCACCTTCTGCTCTAACTCAAGGTTAGTAGGCGCAAACCAGCCAGTGTAAAGATCCACGAAAAACATCAAAACTCATAACAAACACCAAACAATCAACAAAATATTAAAAGTTATACCAACCACTAAACCTTAAATAAAATTTAGCATATAAAATCATGTAAACCTTATTTTATAACAATTCAGATGAAAATTTTAATAGTTGACCAATTGGAGCCTCAATTTTGACTTTCTACTACTAAGACACTTAGTCACAACCGGAACACAAATAATGTTGGCTTAGGGTTCATACTCAATTGTGTGATAAAAGACCTCAAAATTGGTCAATGAGAAGATTAAATTTAAGATATACATACCATATTCTTGAAGGACTGAATCAAAGTTAGGTACACACTTCATTGTTTTAATTGATTTGTTTTTTCCACCTTTAAACAATCCGATTATTTGGTCAGTATGATTTAGGAATTAGGATTGTCGTTCAGGGCTTTGGAAGTTTTGGGTCTGTTCCAATTTTCGCTTTAACCCATAAGCTATTTGTGAATTAACTCCGCTTTTTTTAAGTTTTATTTATTATACTTTTGACACATATATTTCTATACACAATTTTTCTGAAAAAACTTATGAAAACGAAATTTTATAAATTTTAGCTTAATAAGGAAATAATTAGGGTTTGTAAATTAAACATCTTTAAATAAAATGAAATAAAATAAATATATTATTACAAAATAGGGTATGATTTGATTTTTTTTTAATGAAAAAGTCCCTACTATGGGTTTTATTTTATTAGGTAAAATATTTGGGATTTCAAAATTTAACTACTTATAGTTTATTGTGTTTACAATAGATTTAAACATCTTAAAATGTTTTGGTTGGTAAGTACTTATTGACATTTTGCTTATTTTTGAAAAAAAAAATAATAATAATAAAATAAAATAAAAAAAATAAACCAGTGAAGTGGTGTTTTTTATTTTATTTTTTAATTTTAATTTAATTTTTTTTAATTTTTTTTATTGATATATGGATGACTTATTAATCAAGAGGTTGTGAGTTAATGTCTCGTTTAAAATATTTTTGATATTGTGTGAGATATTAAATTATTGAAACTTTGTTTGTAGATCAGCTTGTAAATAATTTGTCAATCCAAAAGATAAAAGAAT
The DNA here is from genome assembly GCA_030686995.1 of Artemisia argyi. Lineage (NCBI taxonomy): Eukaryota > Viridiplantae > Streptophyta > Magnoliopsida > Asterales > Asteraceae > Artemisia > Artemisia argyi. The sequence continues at coordinate 119,787,411 of CM060677.1, read as the reverse complement.
AATAAGTATCAGAATAAGCAAACTTATTTTATAGTAATTATTTACGCTTTATCTTTGAAAACCATAAAAATCGAACATCATTCTTGAAATCGAAAATAATCAAAAATTGAAAAACAAACGAAGAAGATGTATGTTGTTTTGCACGGGTAACTATAAGGCTAATTGTAATAGACACCCTCTAAATGCGTCACTCCTAAAACTACCCCTAAGACGTGTGCCTGGTAACGAAAATGCAGAACTTTGTTGGTCTATCGACCAACTTGTAAACTTGATCGTTGAGAGAATGTGTGTGTGAGTAAAATCCTGATCTTGAAAACCTTGATATAAACACAAACCAAAATATGCGATCCCGAACGCCCAAGAAGTCGAGAACCTTTTAATTACAAAATTTACCCAAACACTCCCCAAAAGAAGTGGCTGTCGACAAATGCAAACTCCCCTTTCATCATAGAATCCTTTGAGAACACACGGGAACAGATTCTCATAAAATCCTTAAGAGCTAGCGGTAAAGTAACTTGAGGGGTGAGTTAAGTTTTAACTTTGCAAAAAAAATGGGTGAGTTACCTTACCGGCATTGAAAGTCAAGAGAAGGTTAAAAGTGGTGCGTTAAAACCTTAACGTGTGTTAAGTTTGGAAGTTGGCTAAAAAAAAAGAAAAAGAAAAAGAAAAAAAAAAAAAAAAATCATCCCACCCCCTCTAACGGGGTTGAAATTGAAAATACTAATTGAGGTGAAGGTGAGTTAAGGTGACTTATAGGTGGGTTATGCTACCAGCGTGAAAAGTTAAAAAATAAAAGTTGACGCTGACGTAACATTAATTTTTAACGCGGGTCACCTTACCCAGTGCTCAGAAAAAACCAACTGATAGAATAGAACAACAACACTCCATCCATCAGATCTCGTCATCATCAACTGAAAACACTTCACTTTTACAAACCCAGTAAAACATAAAACATAAAAATGACAAGAAGATCTAGTTCATGTCTAAAAACATGTTTAATAACAATAGCACTTGTTTCAGCATTCTGCTTATTTGCTCCTACACTTTATTCAAAACTTAAAACCAACTTCAATATAAAACCCAACACTGCTTCAATCACTTGTACTCCATGCATCTGTGATTGCCCCCCACCTCTTTCACTTCTTAACCTTGCTCCTGGTAAACATTATTTCTTATTTAGTTGATCATATTTTTATTATAATAATTTAACTAATGTCAAGACCCTGATTGTGTTTTTGGCTAATTCTGCAATATATTCTTTTAATGATAGACTATATTTGATCTGGGGTTTGTTTAAAGTTTGTCATTTGTTTTTGGAAATAAAGATCTTGGTTTTTTGTGCTGTAAATAATCATTGTTTAATTGTTATTTATTGGCTTTTTGGCCCAGCGGTATCTTAGTGGCCCATGAATAATGAGGTTGTGGTTTCAAATCTCGTTAGGGATTTCTATGAGATGTGGCATAGGTTGTACAAATTTGCCGTTCAAAAAATGTAAATTGGATATAGATATATTATTATAGATAGGGAGGTGATATAGATAGATATTATGAGTCATAGTTATTTTTGGATATGGGCTTCATTATAAGCAGGACATTAGGGTTGTAAATTGTTTTTTAAGTCTGTTTTCTTTTCTTTTCTTTTCTTTTCTTTGTTTTCTATATGAACGATTCTGGAAGTTTGTTATGGCACAAATCCAGAGGCAGATGAATGAGGAGTTTACTGCAAGTGGGGTGATGATGGCAATGAAGGACATAAAAGAAAAACGGAAACAAGTGCCGGTGGGAGATGTCGAAGATGTAACCAGAGACGAGGACTCCCGCAAAATAGCAAAGAAAGATATTGACACAGACAAGTCATATGAATCATCTTTTCTAAGCTATGTCAAGTTGAGGTTTGTTAGCTTAAAGTGGAAAAGTCTCATAGCGTTGCTTGAAAATAAGGGATCTTTAGAAGTCCTTAGTGACAATCACGTGACTAAATGTTACAAACGTGATGACAGTCGTCGCTTAAAAGCTCACGATTTTGATGTTGCACTGAGAACCAACAAAGTCGCGTATTATTTTAATTTAGTACGTAAACATGGACTTGAAAAGTATTTTGCTCTTTACTGCTGGTTCGGGTATTATACTTTCTCGGTGCTAATTAGTGACCTGCTATTTAAAGATGGATTTCCAAGTTTCTACATTGAAGATATGGTGCAGGAGTTGCGACAGGCATTGTTATTAGAAGATCTTGGAAGGTGTTGATGCTGCGCATATTCTGTTTACCACCCGGGTGTCAGCTAATTAAATTAAAAACATGAAACAAAAAACAATTAAAAAAGTTAATAATTAGATTAATTATGACTAGGTTTTGGAAGCAACACTCAAGGGGCGCAAGTACGTATTGATAAGATTGGTTTTCAATTATTATGAAGTTAATTTGATAAATTTGAATAATTTTAGTTTGTTTTATTGTTTTAATTTAGTTAATATTATTTTATATTGAATCATAGTTTCTTTTTTTTTTTTTGTTGTTGTTATGGACTATTGTCATTACATAAATAGGACTTCCGGGTTGAAATTTCTTTCTATGTTTAATTTGATAAAGCAATTGTTTATCATTGCAAGAGTTGGGTTACCTTTTGAAAGTAAACCATGGGACAGCTGATCGACCTCTTGAACTTCGATTTTCTTTCATTTATTCTATTTTATTTTATTTACTGTCCACTTTTTTCATTTATTAGAATCCAGTCTTATCAGTTTGTTATGACGGATTTTTATATTTACGGATGCATTATCTTTAGTAAGTTTGTAAAATATACCAAGTTGTGATGTTGTTTGAGTATGTAGTTGGATGGGTATATATCATAAACAGAGTAGTATTTATTGTAATGTGATGTCACTAATCACTATCTGTCTTACGAAGGTTGACCAGAGTACCAGGCGTTCGTTTGACCGCTAACTACGTATTGTATTATGAATCTATAGTTGCAGAGTTACTTATCTTAAAGTATGCAAATGTTTGTTTGTATGATGTGATGCAGTAACTTTCTTTACATGGTCTTTGTCGTGATGCAAATTTTATGCTTAGAAGTGAACAAAAAGTATATCTTTTTTTCTTTTCTTGAATCTTGTATTCTGTGGAATCTGTTAGTTTATTGATTCTCAGGCTTCCTTTCTCTCAATTCAAGTTTCATATGCATCTGTAAGATGGAATTATACTAAGAAGGTTGTGTTTTGTTGATTGTATTTCAGGTTTGGTCAATCTTTCTGTAACAGGTGAGAGCTTACTCTTATATTACACTTTACTTTTTTTATTTGTTACCTGTGAATCTGAGATGGATATGAGACTCTACGCGTATTGACCTATCTTTTGTTGTGTTAAATTATGATAACAAATAATCCTGAATACCAACGCTTATACATGTGTTCACTGACATTTATCAATTTTCTGAAATATCATTATTTTACCTTTAAAAGCTTATTCGAAATGTACTTTATATGTTTCTGTGTCATTGTAAATCTGTAAAACTCGTTTTAGAATATGATATTCAATGATTTCACTGGTAAAACACAGATTGTGGGAAGGATGATCCAGATCTTAAAGAAGAAATGGAAAAGCAATTAGTGGATCTACTCTCTGAAGAACTCAAACTGCAGAAAACAGTTGGTGAAGAACACATACGCCATATGAATATCACGTTTGGTGAAGCAAGAAGAGTAGCTTCACAATATCAAAAAGAGGCTGAAAAATGTAACACAGCTACAGAAACATGTGAACAAGCTAGAGAGCAAGCCGAGGCTTTAATGAGGCAAGAAAAAAAGAGAACTTCATTATGGGAGCAACGCGCCAGGCAACTTGGTTGGGAAGGAGAATAAATTTATATCCAATTTTTGTTCTTGTTACCTATTTATGTTAGTATAAAAATGTTGTAATGTCTGCATTTAAGTTATGCTATAATGGTAATTGTATTGGCTTTAAAAAAGCAGCCAAATATGCTCTAATGATGTAGTTGTAGATCAGTTTGTTCTCCCTCTTAGCTGTGCTTTGTTGCTAGTTATTATTCTAATGGATATTTCTTGTTATTCAAAAGCTTTTTGCATCAAGAAGGCTCGTTATTGAGTGTCATAAACCTAACACCGTTAAGTCAAGCTTAGTTTTCTCATTTGCTACTGGCTTTGAGAACAGTGAAAATACAGCAACATAACTACTTAAGCATAAGTGGAGGAGCAAAATGGGAGGGTTAATTGGGTTGAGTAACGGGTTTGGGTCAAAACAAGTTAATTTGTATCGACACATTTGGTTGATCCGTAAACAAGGCTGTTGTGATAAAAATCCTACTCAAAACCCTATTCGTCTCCACAAAATGAGATTGGAACAGAAATATCTGACGGAAATATACAGTCCGTTCTATAGGTTCTGTGCAACATAGGATTCGAAAGGGAAAATCTCACAAAAATGCATAGTCCTTTCTTTAGATTCTATACTCAGTATCAAGTAATAGTTGTATGACAAATTCATGAAAGATTTGAAGTTTTAATTTGAAAGCAATAATGCGATATAAATGTGTTAATTGGCTTGTCACGAATCAGGGAAAACTGGATGGGCTCACAATCTCACCATCCTATGGTTAACCTGCAATCCATACTACAATCTTATGCATGCTGTGATCTTTTGCATGGATTAACATGTTTTTGTTGATCACAATCACAAGTTCTTAAGATGTGGATAAGATTCTATAAAGACCAGAACCGAAGTTTAAGATTATAACTAAATCCTAGGAACAAGACCAGGTTAAAAGCCTTGCATTAAATTAAAGTTTATTCAGTTTAGACATTTTCATAGATAATGTGTTAAAAACGGATACAAAAGCTACAAATACAATATTACAGTACAAAAACATACGCTAACCCATTTGATGCTGTTCCCTATTTAGATTGATTTCTCCTGTTTGATATGAAACATAAACGCATAACTAAAATCTATCAATTCATTGACAAAAGAGTCAAAGTTGTAACAGAAATACCATCTAGAATAATTGGCATCAATTTCATCATAGTACCCATGACACGAAAAAACCAGTCAAAATCTAAGGAAGAGTAAAATCAATCAAATATAGATACAAATGCCTCCTTTGATAAAGCTAAGTAGTTCCAGCTGCAGACCCTTTTATCTTTTCTCTACGAACGAAACACCTAGCTAGTCTCATCATGCACATGACCCAAAACCATATGAATCATACCCAAGTTCTCCATCCATTATGTGTGTAGGATCTTGCTCCTACATTACCAAAAAAACGTAATTATTCACAAAATGCTATAAGAAGATATAATGAATATAAATATGGAGATGAAAAGATCATACCCGTTTCAAGATTCCAGTCATAATATCATCTAATGAACCATAACCATTGCCTCCAACAAAACCACCTTGTAGCTTATTAGTCTGATCCACTAGGTAATCATCACTATACCGCGATTTAGTCGAAGCACCACCATTTAATCTACCGTGGCTAACTGGACCACTCAAACCACCTCCACTGGCTAGAGCCGAAGAGGCTAGCGTACTAAATGCATTTTGAGAGTACTGGCTATAATCTTGTTTACTATGTGTTCCACTTGTATGGTTCTCGTTTGATATAGGTAGGTTAACATTCCGAACTATGTCACCAACCAAACCATCACCATGAGCTTCAAGAGGTAAAGCAGCCGTAGTGGTGATGCTAGAACCAAATCCACCATTAATGGTGGCAGAATAACTGAAGTTATCACCAATTGGTAGCTGATTTGAGAAAGTGTTTAGTTGTTGGTTACCGGTCTGATCAAGAAAGCTAGTACCATTTGAAAGAAGATTACAAGATTCCGAGCCGGTAGAAGACAGTTTCAAAGCTGATTGGCTCCCAAGAACGGAAACTGGATCCATTACACCTGTAAAGATTCGAGATTCAACAATGAAATGGAAATTCATCAGTTGGGTACCAATAAATATTCGAGATTCGTCATAAAAATTCATTATTGTCAGTTGAGTACCTGCAAACATCTGAGATTCACGAACGGTGTTAGCATCAGCAACTTTAGTACCTATAAAGATTCAAAACTCATCAATGAAATCCAAATAAAATATGAACACGTGTAAAAGGACTAACTTTATTAGTTGGGTACCTGTAAAGATTCGAGATTCATCAACAGAATTGAAAATCTGTTGATTATCAAGATCAAAAGATGGTGGAATCCCCTGAAACAGATTCATGTTTTGGTGATTAAGTGGTGTTGATGATACAACTGGTTGTAGCTTGTTTTGGATATGATTTGTTTGAACCAACGGTGGAGCTGAAAGGCTGTGAAGAGACACAGTGGTTGCACTATTGAGCCTACCGAGCATGCCAGATGACGCATATGTAGCATTTGGTAATCTTCCCGAACATGATAGTGTCCTGTAATCGACAAGTCCGTCGAGGGGGTTCATTCTCATATATGAAGAAGCATCTTTGGGGCCTCCAAATGCAACCACCATGTTAGCTTGATGACTGATCCTCTTTAAGTAAAGCCTATATTTCTGTAAAAGGAGATCCATTCCATATAGCATAATTCAGACAAGCATATTTCCATTAAGTTGTCCAAAAAAGAACTTTTTCCATCTAACGTCTTTTCCAGGGATTTGCCAAAAAAATCACTTTTTGACATTTAATCATCAAAAAAAGGAACATGTTCCACATGATTGCTGAAACTGTAACATTCATATAAATTCCAAACAAAATTTGTACAGTACTTTTTTCCATTAATCACAATTATTGTATCTCCTTTTAACCGCCTAGTAACACATTTTTTTCTCCATATGACCATTAAAAAACATGAGTTTTCTCATCTAATTGCAAACAAGATGCATTTTCAAGAAATATATAAGCTGTACCTAAAGACCATTAAAAAACACGTTTTTTTTTCTCCACATGACCATTAAAAAACACGCGTTTTCTCATCTAATTGCAAACAAGACACATTTTTAAGAAATATGTAAGCTGTACCTGAAGATGGCTTGCTACATTTTCTCTAGTAAGTCCATCCACGTTCATCAAATCAAGAATTCTTTTAGGAACAGCTTCTGTATCATTTATCGAAAACCAAATATTAGTCGTATTTAGACATACACCGTATGTTATATTACTAAAAAGTACTCACTCTCAATGCCCAATTGATTAACAGCAGCGACAAATTTTCTATGAAGGTCAATAGACCAAACAACTCGAGGCCTCTTCTGAGTCGTTTGATCGTCACTATCATGCCCATTTTCTTCATCTTCGTCTTCATCTTTACGCTTTCTATTCATCTTCACGTTCTGATCTCCACCTTCGTTCCCTTGATCTGAATTTTCATTGTCAGTGATTGACTTTGACTGTGATTTTCCCCCCACCTTTCGCCTGACAACATGCTGCCATATGTTTTGTAGCTCCATAAGACGAACCGGCTTCACAAGATAATCACAGGCTCCATGAGTAACCCCCTTCATTACAAGCTTCGGGTCACTATTCCCTGATAACACTGTCACCAAGAAATGAAATAACAATCAATTTTTCAAAAATAAAACGAATTCATTTTTCGACATGAAAATTGTAGTACAAATAAATCATTGGCTTACTGATAACTGGTAAGTCCATTTCGAGTCCAACGAGTTCTAGAAGCTTGAAACCATCCATGTCTGGCATATGGACATCACTGATCACCAAATCAAATCTGTTTCTATTTTCCCTTAGCATTTGTAATGCTGTTATAGCTTGATTTGTAGTTGTAACTGTAAAAAAACCATTAATGATAAACACAATATTTAAACACTTTCTTCATTTCATATTCATAAAGTCAAAACATTAAAATCCAAAGAACAAAAAAGTAAAAACACAATTCCGTAATTCTCAAAACAAAAAAAACTGAATTCTGAAGCACATAATTGAGTCAAATACATACTTAAACCTACTAGACCAAAAATACAAAATTCACACAGAATTGACATACATAAAAAAAAAAAAAAAAAAAAAAAAAAAAAAAAAAAAAAAAAAAAAAAAAGTAAAACCATAATCACGATAGTGCATAATAAAATACAAAAACAAAACTAACCTTGATATTGACATTCCCTTAGAAGCCTTTCCAACACCTTCAAACAAGTAGGATTATCATCAACAGCAAGAACTCTCATACCAATAGGAAACTTGTCAATTTCATTACTACCAACCATGCCTTCAACTGTCATCTTTTGTTACTTTTTATAAAAACAATATACAAAAGGCCGAACCACACTAGAGAGAAAAAACAAAGCAAAACAAGAATCAGGAATCAAGAAAGACACAAAAGATTCATTTTAACTTTGTTGAAGACAAAGTGAGAAGCAAATATATATAAGAAGTAAGGAAGTGTTATAAAAAAGATCACAGAGAGAGAAAATGGATCTTAGTGAGAGAAAGTGACTTGGCAAAACACAAATGGACAATCATGGGAAGTTTGCCAGAACAAATAGAATGGCTTTCAATACTATATTAATACAAGGAATCAATAAACTTTACTATTTCACTCATCAAAAACCAACCTTTTTTCTCTCTAGTGTTTTTGTCTTATGATTTCTTTTTTATTTGTCTATTTTTAAGAATAGACCTTTTTTATGCTAACAAAATTAGTACTGTACTATTTTTGTCCATGCATTTAAACTCTGTCAATATGCTATATTTGAGCCTTTAGTTTGTTGCTATTTTTGGTTGGTAAATCTTGTTTCTTGTAATTGTCGTGCAGTAAAGAAATGAAAAAGACCCTTAAATAACACACTCGTAAAATAATTCTACATTTATGGGTATTTATAATTGACTAATTTTCCATTTTTGAGACTCAAATTTTAAATATCATTCTTTTTTCCCTTTAATCTATTTGGAGATTATAACCGATTGTTTACGACGAATCAATTTTTGACGTCGTTGTCGGGATATTATATCATACCTAGCCACTAAGGGGGAGGGAGTGGTTCTATCACTCACTCACCCTTCACTCACCTTTTTTTTTTTTTTTTTTTTTTTTTTTAATTCCATTAAAATTTATTAAAAACTAAAATTTCATTAAAATTTAATAAACATTACATAATATTATTAAAAAACATAAAGTAAACATTACATAATATTATTAAAAAAACATCCTACAAACTACACGGTCACCCGTATTTTGCGAATATCTGTCGTTTCTTGTTGATGACGAAATCCTTAAAAACCGGGTCTGGGATATTGTCATGCGGATCCTTAACGAACCTCATGTCACGATTCATCACCTCCCCATCAAGAAACTTGAAATATTCGTCGTCTTTTTTCTTTTGAACCTCCAACTGCGTCTGCATTAAACTTTTCTTTTCGGCCGTGTAATTTGCAAGGGTGTCACGCATCGAGCTTCGGCTTGAATCTCCAGAAATTGTCTTTTTTTTGCCTTTCGATTGATGTGATGGAGTTGGGTTCTCATTCAGATTCGGTAAATCACACTCGAAATCTTTCACGTTTATTGGCATCTCGTTTGTTGCCGTTTGAGCGCTACTTGACTCCGACGACTTTCTTTTCTTGTTCGATCACGTGGATTCTTGAGTCTGACTAACCAACGGTTGTTCTTTCCACTTTGCTTGATCTTTGAGAACGTACCACGCTTTAGAATGCGAGAAAGTTTTCGAATATTGTTTTTCAAAATCACGATTGGCTCTCTCAAGGACTTGAATATCGTTGCACCCACTATCTCTCAAGCGGTTCTACATATTTATAAAACAATATACATTATAAAATATAAAACAATATCCAAACTAATAAATATATATATATATATAACGTATTTAAAACTTAAAAAATCACAAAAATAAAATTATACCGCTTGTGTGTAGTAAGCGTTGAACGCAGCGATGAAAGTATGCATGTCTCTCCATTTCGAGGTCAATTGATGATGAGTGCGTTCGGTTCTCTGGACAAGAGTTCTAAAATGCTTTAGAACTCGCTTCCAAAATCCTAGCTTTGATTGACGGTCGTCAACTTCTTTGTCCACCAAAATTTTAATCCAAGACTTAGCTAACGCCTCCTCCTCATCGGGGGTCCACATCTTACTTGGTTTTTTTTTTCTTTTGAAACCGCTCATCAACCTCCTCGACCCCTTCCTCCTCTTCCTCCTCTTCGACTTGTTCTTCATCAATTTGTTGTGTCTCGGGTACCACGTTAACATTGTCGAAATATTCATCATCATCGGTATCATCACGAATGGGTAACGGTTCACTAACCCGTTCACTCCTTTTTTGTTGGGTATAGCGCGGCTCATACGGGTCGAAGTTAGTAGGCATTTGTGGTGGGATTTGTTGGATATAGTTCGACTCAAACGAGTCGAAGTTAGTAGGAATTTGCGGGAGGGGTTGTTGGGTGTAGAAAACCAATCGTGGAGATTGCGGGTACATTTGAGGGTGGTAAGGTTGTGCTTGAGAAGATGATTCGAGACCGGGTTGAGATTGAATTCGAGGACGAATTACGCCTCTCGATCCACCTCTCAATCCACGACCACCTCTTTTAGGATCTCTAACTTTTTTGCCACGTTCCATATTTTTTTTTCTCTCAATATGTTTTTTTTTCTCTCGAAAGTTTTTTTTTCTCACGGAAGTTTTTTTTTTTTTTTTTTTTTTTTTTTTTTTTTTTGTGCTTTCCACCCTCCAATACACTCCTTTATATATATATATATATATATATATATATATATATATATATATATATATATATATATATATATATATATATATATATATATATATAAAAGTTACCGTTACAAACCAACGGCTAGCCCAACGTTCATTTTTTCTTTTCCTTCCCGTGCTTGAGCTACTCACTCAAAAAATTCTCCCCGTGCGTGAGAGAATAGCCGGCGACGGTGTTCGAGTGAGGGATCCTGCCCCGCATCCTCACTCACCCACTCCCAGTGCCCTAAGTACACTCCCACCAATCAAATCATATCTACCTACTAAAATTTATTTTTTTGGTTGAAATATAAAATAAACACGTATTATGAAATATTTCAAAATAGCAATGTGGACATTTAAGGAATAGGATTCTCTAAAGTTACTTTAGTAAAGTTATGAGATATTTAATCCAATTGGTCAAATCAAAAGAACATCTTTTGATTTGAGCCATTGGATCAAATCTAATGGCTCAAAATCTCACAATTTCACTAAAGTTATCTTATACAACTTTAGAGGATCCAAATCCGACATTTAATATGAGACGTGAGACTACAATGGTACGTAAAAGTTTAGACTAGTAATACCCCAATATTTATTCAATCTCAACCTTTGTTATATTTGATCAAAATATTTTTAGTGTGGTCCCAATGTGTACTTTAATCATGTGTAACTCCAAATAATAAGAAAAGCAACAATATTTGGAAACATGTTTGAGGTTGTTATCAAGCAGTGTCCTTTTGTTTGGTAATTGGCATCATATGCCCTCACATTCAATGTTTTAAAATTCGAGTTGATCTAGCCGGTTTAACCTGTAATATGATCTGGCCGAAGTGACTAGCTTTTTGCTTATTTTGAACCTGGTCGAATTGACGGGTTTCAGCCGCTCTGGGTTTATCCGGTTTAATAAATTCAGCCGGTTCAAGCCTTTTTAAAAAAAACTAAAAAACATTTTTTTCTTTTTTTCTTTTTTTCTTTAAGCTCATTAAATTTGTCGATTTTGATGCAACACTACCAGTTTGTGTATGTGTTTACGTTTTATACTTCTAAAAACAAGGCTACTTCGTTAGAGTTTGACAATCGTTCATTTGATTTATAATTAAACAAAGAAAGGAAAGAGTTTTTAGATTTAAAATATTTGCATGTGCAGGAAGTTTTATGTTACATGTCGGAGATCCAAGCATTAACTTGTCTCATTTTTTCTTCGCGGATGACGTTATTATTCTTTCAGATTGGGATAAGCATGATCTTCAACAAATAACGAGCTCTCTTAATTCCTTTTATCATGCATCAGGTCTTAAAATCAACATCTCTAAATCCAATCTTTTTAGTATAGGGGTTAATGCGGAAGATCTCCATGCTATGGCTAGTGTTACAGGTTTTCAAGCTAGCTCCTTTCCCATTACTTATCTTGCCTCCCAATAGGTAAGAGTATGCATTTCTTATCGAGTTGGAACACTTTGATTGATAAATTTAATTCTAAATTAGCAAAATGGAAAGCTTCTTTACTATCTATCGGAGGTCGATACACCTTAATTAAATCTGTTTTAGGAAGCTTAGGTATTTACTATCTATCCATGTTCAAAGCTCTAGAAACCATCATCAACAACCTTGAAAAATCTCGTGCTAGATTCTTTTGGGGTGGATCAGACGGGAATAATAAGATGGCATAGGTCCAATGGGAAAATGTTCTAGCGTCTCTCGATCAAGGTAGTTTGGGTATAGGTTGTTTGAAGGCATTCAATCTAGCATTATTACAAAAATGGAGATGGAGATTCACTACCAATCCAAACCTTTTATGGGTCAAGCTAATTAAAGCTATCCATGGTTCTGAAGGGGGATTTGATGGTAAAGGTTGTGCAACTTCAGGAGTTTGGTCTTCTATCGTAGGTTTTACGAACTACCTTCATTCTCACAATCTTCTTCCTAAAGATTCGTTGAAATGTCAACCTGTAAATGGTACTTCTATTCGTTTTTGGAAAGATCTTTGGCTTGGAGAGGAACCTTTAAGCTTTAGATATAACCGCCTGTTCCGTCTAGACGTAAATGAGAATTGTCTTCTTAGTGAACGATATTGCGAAGGTTCCTGGAATTGGCACTGGCTTAGACCGATTACTTCTGGTCGTACTAAATCTATGTTCGAATCCCTCCAGGTTGAGCTTGCTGAAGTCATCCTCTCCTCTTCTCATGATTCGTGGAAATGGCACATTGGGAGTGACGGTTCCTTTACGGTAGCTTCTACATGAACTCATATCGACCACTCTTTGCTCCCATCGATGGCTTCTTCAACGACATGGATCACTTACCTTCCTAGAAAGGTAAACATTTTCCTTTGGAGATTCAACCTAAATAGGCTCCCTCATCGCCTAAATCTTTCTAAGCATGGCATCGATATCAATTCTATTATCTGCCCGATATGTAACATCAACGCGGAATCCGCTGAGCATATCTTTTTTTCTTGCAAAATGGTTGCTCAAGTTTGGAGCATGATTCGCATTTGGTGTAACATCACAGATCATGCTACACCTTCGTATTCTGATTGACGTCCATGGATAGACAACATCACAGGCTCTCATGTCAAGAAGAAACGCCTCTTTGTCATCACTGTTTGTATGTTCTGGACCATTTGAAAATATCGTAACGACATCACTTTTAACTCTCACAACATGAGGAAAAGTGATGGTTATGATCATATTCGTTTATGTTCTTTTAATTGGTTAAAATTTAGAGGTAGTCTAGTTCCTAACTGGAACGATTGACTTTGTAATCCTTTGTAATTTCCTAGCTTCTTGCTAGCTTTTAATAATATTCAGCCGTTCAAAAAAAATGTTGTGCAATGTAATTGAACAAAATTCTAAGTACTATAACTTAAGTTGAATGATAAACCTATCAGTATACATGTTCCTGTTTTGAATCGACTTATTGAATACGTCTTAGAGAAAATGTTGTGTATAAATGGCCTAATAATGATCTTTATGTGGATTTGATCCGGTGGTCGAACCAATTAGTTGTTTTTCAAAAGTAGCTATATTATTGATTTTATATATGTAGAAAACCAGTTTGATCCAGTAGTCAAACCAGTTGAACCGTTAACCAGGTGAACGGGCGACTCGACCGATCGATTATAAAACAGGGTTTTAAAACAATGCCCACGTTTGATTGAAAAGATCATTATTAGAGGAGTATGGTTAGGGGATATTGGTTAATAGAAGATGAGTTATAATCTAGACAAAATCACGGAATAATTGCTTTTAAGGGTTACGAATGTCAATGATACCATAATTTTGTTTTAAGGTTATAAAGGAAAAACATTTAAAGCCTTCCATATAGTAATTCTTGCTTAATTTGATATTTGAGAATTTAAAACTTTTAAAGAAATTTTATTCCGAGTTTTGAAATTTAGGACATTTAAATTTGAAATTAACTTGTTCACAAGCTTAGAAATAGTCGCACATAACATTGTGTTTTCTAGTTGAGTAAAAGGGAGGAAGTAAAGTAATTACTCTCTCAGTCTCATAATTATTGTTCACATTTGACTTTTTTAGTCTTTAGCTTTCAACTTTGACCGTAAATATTTTTCTTTATGATATATATTACTTGATGCAAAATATATAAATAGATTGAGTTTTAAATGTATTTTCATTCGTATAATTTTCATCAAGTATTATATAACACAAATAAAAATATTTAAGGTCAAAGTTGCAAAATAAAGACTTCAAAAGTCAAACGTGGACAATAATTATGGGACGGATATATTATATTTTAATTATAAATTTTCACTCCACTTTTGGGGTGAAAGTCAATTTACTTCCTCTTTCTTACTTTACTCCCTTTTTTTTGTAACATGGGTTTTCGACTCGACATTGCGAGCCGACTAATCCCACGGCGACTACCCTTTTGGATAGCCCTGAGTCGGTGCAGGTGAACTTCCGCTCTTTTTTCTTTCACTTCCTTTTTCTTTCACTTCCATTCAATTTTTTTCTCTAGAACGCCTCTGTTCTCGAGTTTTATTTGGGATGAAAAGGAAGTGAAGTAGAGGGTGGAGGGAAGGATGGTAAGTGGTGAAAAAAGAAAAGTAAGGGGGTGCTTGGTAAGAGGGTTAAGGGGGGTGGGGAATGGGTACGGAATTCAAAAGGGTCCACCTCACTCAAATTAGGTGCTTGGTTAGGGGTGTGTAAAGTTATTGATTACCCCGTAGTGGGTAATCAACATTATAGAGTAAATTGAGGGGTAAGGTATTGATTACCCACCTCACTCAATCCTTTGCATTCCCTTTCCCTTTCCTTTTACCTTTATCTTTCCCCACTTTGAACCAAGCGGACCCTAAATATTGTGTGTGTTTTTTAGTTGTATAAAAGAAAAGATGAAGTAATAAAAAAAGGTTTTTCTACCATGTGCCCTTAGGCACATGATAAGATGTGGGCCCTTATGTCCTTTTCACTCACACTATGTTCTCTAGTTAAATTTAGAGAGGAAAGTAAAGGAATAAAAAAAAAAGTAAAGGAGATGATAGTAAATGAAAGAAAGTGGAAAGTAAGTTGTATGTTCTTGAGTGTGATTGAAATGAAAATGGAAGTAAGAAATATTATGTACTCCGTATTTTTTTGTTGTAAAGAAAAGAAAGTAGTTTACAATAATACCCATAGAAGATAAGAGATAAATGATTTAAAAAATAAAAGAGAAGGGTTAGTTTGGTAATTTCATTGACTTAACACTCTCTTACCTCCACTTTCATTCCATAATTGGGCAGGAAGTAGTGGCCCCAAAAATAATCAAATCACCCCCATTTCCTTTCTCTTTCATTTGCTTTCTTTCTTTAAAAAATCTCTAGAACATGCAAATTTTTTGATTTTTTTCACTTCCATCCACTTTCTTTCTAAAACAAAACTCTAGAACAGAGTGTCAGGGATTCACAAAAATGACACAATTTTTTTTTTTTATTTGAAAAGTGACAAAAACTTACAAAAAAAAGACACAAAGGGCCTACTCTTATCATTTGTTTAAGAGCACAAGTTAGAAAATCCCTAAAAAAAAATAGTGAAACTAACAAGTTTATCCTCATGTTCCAAGTGGAAGAAGAGTAGTCAATATTTCACATCATCTTTTTAATCACTTTCATCCCAAAATTGGGGTAAGTATTTATTGCAAAAAGCTTCTAATGACTCATCACTTTATACCTTTCCTTTTACTTTCTTTTCTATACAAAATTTTGAGAACACAAATAAATTTTTGTTTTTTTTGCACTTTCTTTTACTCCACCTACTAACAAATGGATTTTAAAAATTCAAATTTATGAATACCATTATTGTTTTATAGAAATACAAAGCTAGACTTTATAGATAATAATAATAATAATAATAATAATAATAATAATAATAATAATAATAATAATATATTTGTTTTTTATTTTTGTGCTTTTTCATTAATTTATGTAATTTTTTGTAAAATAATAATTATAAGAAATACAATGGATTATACGCTATAAAATGTAGCCATTTGATTTTTAGGTAAAAAAAACCCGCTACAACATGCGGGGCAAAACCTCCTCGTAAATAGCTATTGGCCACATGAGATAAAAACCCCGCGTGAGTCAAAACCTCCTCATATATAACTAATGAGATTATAGGTTTTTTTTTTTTTTTTTTTTTTTTTATCTCTACGCTTTTCTTTTCTTAAAACTAAGTTATGAATTGAACATGTCCCTTAAAAAAAACATAAACCCAAACAAGAGAACTAATTCCTATGTACATATATGTGTATTGGCGTCTAAGGCTCTACGCATTGTATCTACCAGTGTTGCAAAAATCGGCCGAATCGGCCGATTAATCGGTAATCGGCCCAGGACCTTGGAGAGAATTCCACAGAAATCGGCCGAGTCAAGAAAATCGGCCGATTAATCGGTAAAAAATCGCTAATCGGGCCCGGACCGCCTCAGTACCGATTCACGATTTTTGCAACATTGGTATCTACTAACTTTCACTTACATATATACGATGGATGAAAAAAGGAAAACAAGGCCCAAATGGAAAAGCCCATATTTTCATCTTTCAAATTATTATGGCCCTATAATTTTACCCCATCTAAACATAAATTTTTTGCTCTAAATGATATGTTTAGATTAAATGGCATTCAAAACGCTGTCGTTTTCCCACTGGGTTTCCCGCCAAAATTGGTGGGCTGCTGAGGCCCAATTCACTAGCTCGTATATCCGTCTAAATGACCCGTTTAGTTATATGATGAAGATCAAAAAAATGCTAGAAGCATCTCACCGCCTCAATTATTTGATGATATATCTCATACAGGTGCACTCAGCTCTTCTCGAATCTACTCATACATACCTGCACTCAAATCATTTATCTAATACCCATTGACACAAAGAAACCTAGCTCAAATCGAATTAGGTTAATCAAGAAATCCCAATATCCTCCAGCGATGATGGTGATCAAAGGATGGAAGAAAAAAGAATAATAGAGGTATGTAGCTTTTAAACTTAAAGCCATTATTACTTACCATAGATTTTTGTAGCAAGGGGACTAATTTGTTTAAGTATTTTTTTCCTCATATCTTAAAGCAACAAAGGGTTTGGTTTCGATTTAGAGAGAGGATGCAGGTATGTACGTGGATGTTTCCTTGATTCAAAGTTAATATTTTGATAAAAGATTTATATTTCTGTTGATTATTGTTTGTTTAAATGGAAGTTTCTGATGCGTGGTTTTGCAACCTTGCAAAAGGTTTTACTTCTCAAGGGATCTTGAGAAGCTTCCAATCCCACCAGGCAGTGTACCTGACCGATGTAGTATAGTGAATGGCAAGTACCGGGGGATTGATCGTTCTTTAGGGGAATAGTGTCGTTAGGATTGATAAATACGTAAACTAGGTCTAAAGGTGAGGGATGATTCTTTTTGTATTTTTGTATTTTATGAAAGCAAAGTAAAAATCTCGGGTTTTGGAGGAATGGGCGGAATTAGTTGCTAGTCAACTAACCCAAAATTACTACTATTGGAAATAAAATTAAATAACAAGAAAATAAAATGTGGTGAACTTCTTATAATGAGAAAATGAGTTTACTTAGATTTCACTACTCCCTAGGTATCTCTTACTAATTAATTGGTTTGTTATAATTGTTTGGATGAAAGGGTTATTTTCCTTAATACCAATCGTGGGGGCGTATACGTCCTTCCCCAACTCTATAAGCTTCTATCTCTTCTTATGACGACATGTTTAGTATCCTATCATGGCCTCCTAAATAGTTATGCATTAAAAACAACCAATAACATCGGCGTACACAACCGAATACGTTTCTTAAGACGTTCAAGCTTGTTACCGTATAGGATATTAGCCAGTTTTCTTAAGTTGAACGCCAAATCAATCACTCAATGCAATCAAACAAACCAAAAATCAATAATTAATAGCTAGGTTTCATTAGATCTAAGCAAACACTAAAAAACCTAAGCTAGCATGTTAAAAGGAAGACAAGCATGAAAGATAATCAAGCAACACATAGACATATTGAATGATTAAAAAGATTAACTTATCTTTTAATTGAACATGGATGAAAGAGAGGTATGAAAAACCTAAGTTTACTGGAAAATTCGTCTAGGGTTTTTATCCCAAGAGTTACACCCTAAAAAGTTACACATAATGAAAGAAAAATTGAAAAATATATATAGATATACACTTCTGACGGCGTCAGGTCGTCGTGTCTTAGGGTTTTGTATCGCCCAAGAGATCTCTGATGTCGTCCCTTTATACAAGTTACGGGTTGTCTCGTGTTGAGTTAAAGGGAGACGGCCTTGCTCCTGATACACCTGACGTCGTCAGGTTTTAACCTGACAAATTCTTCCAGGGCGTCTCATCATAAAAATGCATGGCATCTCATCATATGGTGACGGCATCAGTTCCAAAGCGTGATGCCGTCAGGTGCTAAATCCTGACTTTCTTGACTTTTCTTGTTCTCTTCATTCTTGAGCATAAAAACGTTCGAAAAGCTCCAAAATGCTCCATTTTCCAGAATTCATGCGCCAAGTACCTAAATTGATAAAAGAAACAATTTGAGATAATATTTAATCATAAAAACACGATTTATGGCTTAAATGACCCCCTAAAAGCGTAACAAATATTTCCTTATCAAATACCCTTACACTTGGGATTTGCTTGTCCTCAAGCAAATGAGCTTTTATACCAATTAAAATACAAGTTAGGGGTTATTTAACATTAATATAAAAGTAATTACAACAAATGATTGATCTAACCTAATCAAAACAAGCACATAAATCATATACTAGCACCTCATATATAGTGTTTAGATACTCTCATCTCTCGGGTGTTATAAGTGTATATATATCACAAATGGAAATGGAAGAAATATCTCTCACTACCTGTCATAGCAAATAGATTACCATAGGCTTGGGAAAGGATCAACCCTCCACCACTTTAGCGTAAGCACCTAGGATAAACTATCAAAGAGGTTTTTTAAAGGGTTATAACGTTAAGTGTAGGGATATAGAAAACACGGTTTGTTGGATAAAGGGATGTTTAACTGGTGGCAAGTCAATTGTCATAGTTAATTACATGTATAATGCGGCGTTGCTAAGCCAAGACTCGACTCAACTTAAGCTAATTACGAAATAACATAAACATAAATAAAATAAAAAGAACGGGATGGTAGTCTGTATGTCTTTTCTACTTTTCTTTTTCTCTTTTTTTTCGTTTTTTGGTTTTTTGATTTTTTTTTTTTTCATAAACTCTTGCCCTACCATCCAACATAATACATCAAGGGGGCTCGTTTCCTCCCCTTACACTTGAACTTTTACATAAATAAAAATAAAGACTTGAATCAAGATAATCGAAACATTTGAAGTACTTTAAAACATTAACGTATATATGGGGGCAATAAATGATGTTCTTCCCCATTACTTTATAACATTAGTACTTTACCCATAAGTCTCAGTCGTCCCAAAATAATATGTACAAGATATGACTCGACTTAGCAACCATATAACCAATTAGACAATTAACTAATGGTTTAAACAAATAACAATAATGCACTAAACATGAGTGCATAAAAGGTAGGCTAAGGAGATTTGGTTGTACATTTGGGGGTGGGTTGTAAACAAATTCTTCCTTTAAGTAAAATGCTTAAAGTTATAAATGAAAAAGATAGGCTCTGAGGGTTGTACTAGGGGTATCGTGTACTAAAAATGAGTACATCGTGAAGGTGTGAGAAAACTACTTGACCAATGAAGTCAACGCAATTATAATACAAGCTTAAAACATGGGTTATCCTAGTGCCTCTTATCATATAGTAAATCCTAACTACATGAATGTAGTCTCACTAGCTGTTTCGGGATGCATCACTAACGCAAGTTCTGAAATCTAAATACTACCGGTACACTCACAAGCATTAAAGATAAATGCTTTTTCCTAAAGATCTAAAGGCGAACCTCACATTTTTGGGGTGAAAATTTTGAGTGGTACGGTTTTTTTGTGCTAGTCATATAACTACTATCCATGAGACGCTTATTAAGACTAAAGTTTCTCTCCTAAATGTTGCAAAAAATTTTGAATTTGGTTCCAAAATTACCCTAACAAATGTTCCTTTCAGTTTTATTACACGTCTACTGTTAAACAAAACAAAAATCAAGCGAAGTTGTAGTTTCTAAGGCATCCCAATTTTACCCCCTTACACTTAAGTTGAACATTGTCCCCAATGTTCATTTAAAGGATGTAAAAGTAAAAATAAATGAGAATGGAAGAAACTAGTACTCTCCTGATTTGCTCGGTATGGAAAATGTGGTAACATGGTTAAATCTTCCTCCAAGAAAATGTACATGTAAAGCTTCACTCCTGAAATATAACTATCTTCTTGTCTAATATAACCTGTAAGTAACAAAGAAAAATAAAACACGAAACCTCGAATAAAATCGGCAGTATACTATATATAAAACCAAATCCTAGAAAGCAAGTAAAGATATAATGCTTGCAAAACAAATGTTTGCAGATTCCTAGAGTTCAAAAATTTGAGATTTTATGAAACTTTATAATTCCAGCAGCCAAACAAAACCTAGAAAAATTTTCAGAAAATAAGGCCTGACGCCGTCAGGTTGTAACACCTGACGCCATCAGGATGTACCTGACAGAAATTTTTATCTTTTGTTTCCAGAAAATTTCTAGAAAATCCTGTGTTTTATGACCTGGAATTGCTGCAAAACATCCATTGTGACTCGATACAAGCATTTGAATCGAACAACTACTAATATGTACATTCATATATTATTATTATCGTTCATGTTCAATTCATTCTTTAAAACAAATATGCGCTTCCCTTACACTTATCTTTTGTAAAATACCTTTATATGTAATCAAGTCAAAGTTAAAAACAAAATAAAGCATTTTTACAAGTTTATTAGAGACATGAACAACGAATAACAGGAATGAAAATACATACGGGAACAAATAAAAGTAAATAAACAAACAAATAAATAAAAAGCTTGGGTTGCCTCCCAAGAAGTGCTTTTCTTTATTAAAGAGTCTTGTAGCTAGACTCAAAGTCACACCCTATTACGTGACTCCATCACCTAGGATGACGTATCCGTTGATAGAATTCACATCATCTTTGTGGTAAAGTTTCAATCGTTGGGAATTCACAGTCATATTTCCTCCTTTTCTATCTACCAAAATTGCGGCTCCATTTTTGCACAAACTTTTTTATTGTGAATGGTCCATACCACCAAGATTTAAGTTTGTTGGGAGGAAGTTTCATTCCTAAGTGATGCAGAAGCACCATATCACCTTCCATAAACCCAAAAGTATTCCAATTCTGTTGGTTGCATTCAATTTCAACCTCTTTAGAGCCTCCATTTCTACTCTTCCCTCCCGCTTTTCCAAAATCTTGGTAATTTTTAATCCTTGCTTCCCAAGCAAGGATCGTTTTCTTAACGTGATTGCTGGGGGCACTAGAGTAGGTTGGAGGTTCTTTTTGCATTAAGCATTTTCTCATATTGTGTGGGGACATGTGAAAGTGAACCTTTCTTGGTCCTGACTTGAGTTCAATTATACCCATTTCCTATTTGATGGTTGCCCATGCTGTAGCAAGAAATGGCGCCCCTAGGATTATTGGCATGTAATCATTTTCCCTATCATCTATGATCATGAAGTCAATGGGATACATGAATCCTATTACATTACTTAACACATCCTGTGCTATTCCTAAGGGATATACATAAGAATGATTGGCCAGGGAAAGTCTAATACGGGTGGCGGTTGGTATCTTATCGGTCGTTTGGGAGTAAATGGATAGGGGCATTAGGTTTACTTCCGACCCTTGGTTGGCCAAAGCCTCTAGGTATTTTAAATCTCCTATGCTACATGGTACCTCGAAATTCCAGTAAACCGTTCGTTTCTTATTTAATTTTTGCTGAAGAATACTCTTGCACAATGGACCTATGGTTAACATATCATACCCTTCCTCTTTCTTTTTCCCTTTAGAGATTTTAGGTAAATAATTTTGTCTATTGTTTCTTATCCAATTATCTACCATCTTTTAATTAGTGTCATGTTTCAAATAATACTCTAAGATTTGGGACTTCGGTGGTTCATCCATTGGTTGTTCATTAGGGGACATCTCATCTTATTTATTTGAGCATGACTCGTTGCTCACCCCTCCTTCATCTAATCCATCATTGATAGTGATAAGGTTAACCTCACCAATTCCTGGACTTGTTGGTCGTTTTTCATTGCCGTTCACATGGACAATGGAGATAGCATTAACAGGTTTGGTGATGGGAGTGTCGCCTTCTTTCCTAACCAAAACTTTTTCCGGAGTCTTCATCTTCGTGTACTCCTTTAATAGACTCATCATCTCAGTCATCTTCTCTTACATTTCCTCCCTTTGCCTATAGACGGCTTCTTTGAATTTTACCAATCTTTCAGAATGGGCCGACATATATTCTCTCATTCGGGATTCAAATTCCGGGCTAAGGTTGTGAGGTGTTGGAAAGGGTCGAGCATTTATTCGAAAAGATTTAGCATTTTCTCTGAGAGGTGACTCATACAGAGGTGTGTGTCTGTTGTTTGAAATGGAGTTGATTGTTGCTCGAATGGGGCTCGAGGGCCTCTTTCGTTTTTCAATTAGGTAGTCAACCCTTTTCTCAAGTTCACACAGGCTTTCTTCAGAGAGATGAGAGACTTTTTCAGGTGATGAAATTGCCATAACGACCGTGGTTTCATCATGGGAATCTTCCCAAGATTCACTGCCAAAGAAGGTAAGCTCGTCAATGATTTCCCATGATTCCATGGCATGCTTTTCCCGCAATTTACCACCTGCTGCTCGATCAATGGCACACTTGGTGAGGTAATCGACATGGTGATAGAAGATTTGGACCAAGAGCCAAAGATCTATGCCATGATGAGGGACTTTTTGGAGTAAGTCCTTAAATCGAGTCCATGCTTTGTAGAGAGTTTCGCCTTGATGTTGTTGGAACATCAAGATGTCATTCCTTAACTGGGTGGTTCTTCTTGGTGGGAAGAATTGAGCAAGGAAACAAGAGGTGAGATCATCCCTAGAGGTGATGGATCCCGTGGGATAAACGCTCAAGCCATTGACTAGCTTGGTCACATAGAGAGAATTAGAAGAGACGCAATCGGGTCGTCTCTCGAGTGTCAACATCAAGGTATATGAAATTTACGATTTTAAGGAAATCCTTGAGATGTTGATTTTAGGATTTAGATCTTCGGAACGAAATCCATGGAATGCACATCCGCTTTGCACCAACCGGATGGTGTCGGATTGCAAGGGAGACACATTGGCTCCTTGGGTGACCTCAATGGTGTTTCAATAGCCTTGGTGGCTAGGTCGGGAGTATTCTCCTAAAGTGCGGCTCTAGGTTGTTCGTTTAGTTGTGGTGGGTTGGTTGGATCAAAGATATTACCACCTTCCATGATAGCGGATGGTAATGGTTATGAACAAAGAAACGAAGAAAAAGATAGACTAAAGAAAACCTAATAAAATAGAATAAAAATCTCACTAGAAAGGAATCAAATGAGTAGACCTAATAAAAATAATATTCAACCTTAGCAATAACTATTCCCCGGGCAGCGGCGCGAAAAACTTGATGTGTGGTTTTGCAACCTTGCAAAAGGTTTTACTTCTCAAGAGATCTTAAGAAGCTTGCAATCCTCACCAGGCAGTGTACCTGACCGATGTAGTATTATGAGTAGCAAGTACCGGGGGACTGATCGTTCTCTAGGGGAATAGTGTCGTTAGGATTGAAAAATACGTAACTAGGTCTAAAGGTGAGGGAAGATTCTTTTTGCATTTTTGTATTTTATGAAAGCAAAGTAAAAATCTCGGGTTTTGGAGGAATGGGTGGAATTAGTTGCTAGTCAACTAACCCAAAATTACTACTAATGCAAATAAAATTAAATAACGAGAAAATAAAATGTGATGAACTTCTTATAATGAGAAAATGAGTTTACTTAGATTTCACTACTCCCTAGCTATCTCTTACTAATTAATTGGTTTGTTATAATTGTTTGGATGAAGGGTTATTTTCCTTAATACCAGTCATGGGGGCGTGTACGTCCTTCCCCAACTCTATAAGCTTCTATATCTTCCTATGACGACACGTTTAGTATCCTATCATGGCCTCCTAAATAGTCACTTATGCATTAAAAACAAGCAGTAACATCGGCGTACACAACCGAATACGTTTCTTAAGACGTTCAAGCTTGTTACCGTATAGGAGATTAGCCAGTTTTCTTAAGCCTAACGCGAAATCAATCACCCAATGCAATCAAATAAACCAACAATCAATAATTAATAGCTAGGTTTCATTAGATCTAAGCAAACACTAAAAAACCTAAGTTAGCATGTTAAAAGAAAGACAAGTATAAAAGATAATCAAACAACACATAGACATATTGAATGATTAAAAAGATTAACTTATCTTTAATTGAACATGGATGAAAGAAGGGTATGAAAACCCTAAGTTTACTGGAAAATTCGTCTAGGGTTTTTATCCCAAGAGTTACACCCTAAAAGTTACACATAATGTAAGAAAAATCAAAAAATATATATAGATATACACTTCTGACGGCGTCAGGTTTTAGCCTCTGACGCCGTCAAGTCGCCATGTCTTAGGGTTTTGTATCGCCCAAGAGATCTCTAACGCCGTGCCTTTATACAAGTTCTGGGTCGTCTCGTGTTGAGTTAAAGGGAGACGACCTTGCTCCTGATACACTTGATGCCGTCAGGTGTTAACCAGAAAAATTCTTCCAGGACGTCTCAGCATAAAAATCCATGGCATCTCATCATATGGTGACGGCGTCAGCTCCAAAGTGTGACGTCGTCAGGTGTTAAATCCTGACTTTCTTGACTTTTCTTATTCTCTCCATTCTTGAGCATTAAAACGTCGGAAAAGCTCCAAAATGCTCCATTTTCCAGAATTCATGTCCCAAGTATCTAAAATGACAAAAGAATCGATTTGAGGTAATATTTGATCATAAAAACACGATTTAGCGCTTAAATGATACCTGAAAGCGTAACAAATATTTCTTTATCAGTTTCCAACTCCAATTATTGCTTATATATTGTGCCTATGCATCTTAGATTGATTATTTGCGTACTTTAGTTTTTAGAACTACCGTTGCTTGAATGTAATTAATTTTATGATCGTGTACAATTAATGTTAGCAGTAGTTCCTACGCTCAGAATAATTGGACACGATCATTAACTTCAGCCAAGTCAATTCACAACTTTTGTTTTTGTTGGATGAATACATTGTTGGCATTGATTCTTTCTCTTTTTTTGAATATTGTCTGATTTGTGAATCATGGTATATTATTTTACTGACGGGTGTTACTATCTTGGGTATGAATAGGCAAGTACCACCAAACAGTGTCGATGCACACGGTAGTAACCCACGTTCATCCGTAGTCATAGCAGGTCATACAAATACTTATTTCAACAACGGTTTTGGAAATATGTTTCAACACCTATTTAATAGTGTTCCTCCTTTTGTTTGCTTCTACAGGACCTTCGTCGAACATAATCGGTATGAGTGGGTAAATGTAACTTTCCAAAGTGGATCGGGTTTGAGTGTGTTCAAACAGGTCCAAAACTTTTGACTATGTAATATCTTTTGATTATCTCAAATACGTTTGCAAATATTTAGTGGAGGTCGAGCCTCTTGGAGAAACAACCAACAGCAAATTATACCCGCCACTAGAATGAAAAAAAAAAGTCTTCTTTTTCCTTAAAAAAATATTTTCTTCCCATAAAAAATGGTTAATAGAGTTTATAATGTAATGTAATATATATATATATATATATATATATATATATATATATATATATATATATATATATATATATATATATTAAATTTAGTTTCTTTATATATTTGGGTTTGTTTAATGTTTAATTTCTTTATTCAGCCATATCCGAAGGGAGTGATATTAGGTTGCTTAAAAGGTTAAATCTGTAAATGGAAATGGAGGTGGAATCAGAACCTGGATGAAAAGTAGAATGCTTATGCGCTATTGGCTATTTGGCATCAGGTAATCACTGACTGATTGCATTTTTTATAACAAATAGGTGGTTAATATTTGAGGTTACTAATCAATATGGTTTAGGTCTTTAATAATTATAGCCAACGATTGCATGAATGGTAGCACCAGTGTGCCAGTCGAGTGTCGCAGCCGTTTTGAACACTACTTGGGATAATCTAGCTTTATCCCAGAATTGTTAAAAGATACCAAAAGATTATAATTTGTCTCTGAGTCTTCGTAACAGATATGTATGTATGTATCTTAAGATGTGCGCATTTCCTGCAACCAGTTGGCATTACAGGTATCCAGAAAGAAGCAGTGGGAATGCAGGTAAACCTTAGCAGAGGAGAACCGCAAAAAGGCAACTGACATGCGAACAAGGGAATGTAGGTAAACCTACTCACTTTTTGAATTAGTATTTTGAAATTTAACATGCGAACCAAGCTGTGTAAATGTTTAAAAAAACAAATACAAAAAAAAGTCGTCCCAGCCGCAACGTGTCGGGCCATCGCCATACTCATTTTTATTCAAACAAACACTACTTATTACACTATTATTTCTCTAACACAAGAAAACCAGACACCCACAACTCCTTCACCTCTACCAGTCGTCTCGGCCGCAACGTGTCGAGCCATCGCCATACACATTTTTATTCAAACAAACACTACTTATTTACACTATTATTTCTCTAACACAAGAAAACCCGACACCCACAACTCCTTCACCTCTACCATTCGTCACTCTTCACCTTCAACCATCAAAGATTTGTCCTGTGCACCCCTTCACCGCTACCACATATGTTAGGATATCACTAAAAAAGATTTGACCGACCATTACATTCACATGTCACAAGCCTTATCAACAAAAACTCACTTGCATCCACCGTGGATCTGACCATAATAATATTCTAAATCAAAACATCATCTTTCCGTCCCCATCGTAAATGTTTTTGATACATCTATATTAGACATGATAGATTCCGACATATCTCTTGTTAGGAGTTCCTTGTATTGGTTTTGTATTAAAGAGTCTTTGCCTAGAGTTTGGTATCCATCTTTTAGGGGTGTTTGATTATTAAACAGAATAAATGTTAAAGATATGTGATTAGTGTTATAAGAGTTTATACAACTCCTAACCGAAAATGTTAGTGTAAATTTTCTTATCAATGCTACAAGATTATTTTTAATTGGTTTGTATAATAGGTTTTTCACTTTGTACATTGAGGTTCACATGCGCTGACTCTGGGCTATCCAAAAGGATAGTCGCCGTGGGATTATTTGGCTCGCAATGTCGAGTCCGAAACCCATGTTACAAAAAAAAAAAAAAAAAAAAAAAAAAAAAAAAAAAAAAAAAAATTTTGGAATCTATAGATATAGATAATTATGGCAGTTGAAAACATTAAATTAGTACTTAGGATGTGTTGAATTTTCAACAATTGAACATGAGTTTCATACCTTATCTATACTACTTATAAAGCATATTGCACCTTCTCTCATATTTAATTTTTAAGATTTCCATATTTAGATTTTAAGTAAAATACAATAGACAAAACATAAAGCACAAGTATGCTAAGCAAAAAAAACTAAAAAATACTATTCAACACATACAATTAATACACAATTTAATTCACCCCTCCACTAAAATATACAACCATTTTACTACATGGTACAACCTAAGCAAGCTAGCTACCAATCTATTGTTAAAACCATAATCCAAAAAATTAAAAAGAATGCATTTCTAGAATCCAACTCATGTATATAGGTACTCCGAGCCAAGAACCAAAGCAACATGAAAACACACTCATACATTCAGTACCCCTATCTCTTTTCTCTCCAAAACAAAAACGTACGCCACTGATTTCTTCACCACTCAAAACCCGAATCCAATCTTTCTTAAAATTAAATTTATGTACCTATACAACCTCCTCCACATCACTCAAAACCCTACCAACGCTTTCCACATCCAATCTCCTCAACCCCGCAGGCCGCAATACCAAACACAAATATAGGAGTATCTTTCGCCTTTCATAAAGCACCCATTAAACAAGAATGAAACATCAAAGATCGGATAACAACACACCTACCCGAGACCTTATAATAGATCTAGAAGACGAAGTACACTTAATTTGTGAGTTTTGTTGCACTTTGTTCTTGCAGAAAGTAACAAAAGAAAGAACCCAATTTTGGTGTGTTTGTGTGCTTCGTGTTGAGCAGAAATGAAATAGAAACAAAGTGTTTGATTGATGTTCGAGCGGAACTAAAAGAGTTTGTGTTCGATTTGCATATAATAGAAAGAAAGATTGATGTGATAGTGTTCGGTTTTGGTAGCAGAAAGATCCAAAAGGGACGATGTTTTTGTGGAAAACTAGAAGGGGGGGTTGAATAGTTTTACGTCTTTTTAATTTGTTATAAAAGATTGTTTGAAAGTTTCTTTGTTTTCAAAAATTTAGATTCGATGCTATATGAAATCAAGTCATGCACAATATGAACAACACTAAATTTGTACGATAAAGCAATAACAATTTAAGTAAAGAAATAGATGAGAGTTGGAAAGATCAAACCGCGAGACAAAAGATTTATAGGGGTTCGGCTACATGGTCACCTTCCTTGCCCTACTCCACTCCCCTAGCACCTAACTCGAGAGTTTTCTTCACTATGTCAACAAGCTCCCTTATGGCGGAGAAAACCTTACACACCAATTTACACACCACAACTACGTCACAACTTATTCACACCTTCTACACAACTACTTCACACCTATTCACTACTTAATCACAACACTTCTTCACACCTATCTTCTTCACACCAATCTTCTACACACCTATCTTCTACACACCAATCTTCTACACACCAATCTTCTTCCTAACTCTTCTTCTTCACAACTAACTACTAACCAATCATACTATATTTATATCTAACTAAACTATCTTCTAACAAATATTCACAACTAATCACACAATGAGATAAATACAATGATGACGCTTTAACAACTTAGATGTGGAGATCACAACAAGTTGTAATACTTCTTGTCTTGAGGGATAGAAGTATTCTTCTCTTGTACTTGATAGGATGATCTTTGGATCACTTTGAAACAAAGATTTAAGAATGTATGATCAAAGGATTTTGAGATTGGAAATGGAGATCTATAATAGAAAGTTTAGGAGTGCAAAAGGTGAGAAAAATTCCAGATTTAAGGTGGTATTTATAGGCAACAAATTCTGACAGAGGAGCGTGGCCGGTCCCCTTAAATCAAGGCCGGCCCCCTTAAAATTAAGGGGACCGTCCCTTATAATTAAGGGGGCCGCCCAGCTGTAACAGCTAGAATTTTTGTTTTTTAGTGGGGAAAGTTTATTTGGTGAAAAACTAACTGATTTTGGTTAAAATTTTGAATTCATATATTTAGTATGAATAAAACATTTTTCTTTATTACCAAAAGTGTTTTTCAAAAATATATAATATGTTTATATAATTAAATAAACTTTTTAATACTTAATTAAATTTTCCTTTGATCATAAATTGCACTAAACACTTTGTTTATTCATACCTTAAGTGATTTGGATGTAAAGAGAAATGTTAATCACTAAATACTTGTTTATGTCAAAAGTTTTAGTTCTATGAGTTTATATTTTGTAGTAATCAAAACATAGAGATATTGATAATGTTTTTAGGCATTATTTATGTCAACAATCTCCCCCTTTTTGATTATTACAAAACCTTAAACTCAATAGATCTAAACTTTGTTTTTAGACAAGTATTATAGAGTTTGCATTTCCCTTCTCCCCCTTTTTGTAAAATCAAAAAGGTTAAGCCGAGTAAGCTTCGTGAAAGAAGTTTAAACGGGTAGAATGCTCCCCCTTGATGTATGCTCCCCCTCATTTGAGAGCACCAAGGGAACGAACTATGGAAATCTTGGCTACAAAAAATATTTGAAGAGAACAAGACACATATACATGCAAAGCAACAATTATGCAAATAAAAATAGATTCATTCAAGCATCATAGAAATGATTAGCATTACAACATTCAATATGCTTAAAGCATATTGATTACAATAAAACAAAAGAAGAGACATAGTCCTATATCGCCTAAGAGAGCACTTGGAGTTGCTTGCAACCCATGGTTGATTGTTTTATTTGCTTGAAGGAGAACATAAACATAAAGCTTAGTTGTTAGATGGAGGGGGATATGGAGTGGGGTATGGAGCGGAAGAGGTGGATCTTACGATGTTGTATCGTGTTAAGGGTGGTATGGGATGAGGACGAGTGAGGAGATATTCAATCCAAGAAATATCTTCACTCAAGTATAGAATTTGTTGTTGAAGGAAGATGCAACAAGGGCAATAGTGAGTGTGGTTTGTAACTTGATCCAGGTTGAGAGAGTGGGGTAGGCAATTGTTGTAGGGTGATGATGGAGGTTGCCCTTTGTTGCGTTGTGCAAGGTGCATGGCATTGAGATCACGAAGATCATAGATTTGGGTTATTTCATCACGGAACTTTTGCTTTTCCGTGGAAATGCGGAGAGAGTCATTGTGTTGATATGGATGAATTGGGTTTGTGTAGTTGGAATTGTAGTTTGATGGTTGATCAAACTTGTATGGATCATTATAAATGGTTGGAGGATGAGATGAGTGGTTTGGCATGAAGGAAGATGTTTGGCCAATGTTGTATGGTTTGTAAAGAGGATCAAATGAATGTCCTTGTGAATTTGGTGTAAAGTTTGGGAAGTAAGTGGTTGAAGGTGTTGAGTTATTTCCAACTTCATTGGTTATGATGGATTTGTTTCGAGGGCTTTTTCTTCGCCAAACGGGTTTTTCCGTCATCCTTGCAAGCCTTGAGGCTTTTGGTTTTGGTTTGTTTGGAGAAGTCATGAGGGGATGAATGGAGAGTGTGGAAGATTGGGGATATTTATAGTGTAAGATTTGTGTGTTTATAGATGGATGAAGTTTGT
The DNA here is from genome assembly GCA_030686995.1 of Artemisia argyi. NCBI lineage: Eukaryota > Viridiplantae > Streptophyta > Magnoliopsida > Asterales > Asteraceae > Artemisia > Artemisia argyi. Next base: position 119,756,221 of record CM060677.1, on the reverse strand, counting down.
TTGGGAGATTAGGACAAAATATGTTGGTGAAAAATGGGAAATGTAGGTTGAAATGGGCTAAAAAGCAGAAAAGATTCTGTAAATCCGTCCAGCAGATGGCCGGTCCCTTTGATTAGGGGACGGTCCCCTTAAAATTAAGGGGGCCGCCTTACATAATTAAGGGGGCCGCCCATCTGATGGTTCACAGATTGCCAGAAATGGGTTTTTGGCAGAAAGATTGTGTTTTTGGATTTGGATTCAAGCAAGTTCAATTCCTTTAGGCAATATAGCATCTAATCTAATCAAGATATAGCATGCATGCAAAAACACTTAAGCAAAGGAGCAAATAAGCAACACATAATAAGCTAAAAGAGACAAATAAAGGCAAGAGCACTTAAACTTCCTAAGGCAACTATCTTAGATCAAAGGCAATGGCAACTAGTGAGTCAAAAATCTAGTGATGAAACAAGATGACAATGTTATGAGTGATTTTGTCCTAGTGTGTGCCTATATGCAACAAATGTGGAGTTGTGATTGTTTCGACTTCAAAAAAAAAAAAAAAAAAAAAAAAAAAAAATCTTAAGGAACAATCCAAAATCTCCTTAATTCGATTTTTGCTCGATCATGAATGTCAAAGATATATATTAGATTATATACCTTGACGATTTTTGTGAGAGTTTATGCATGGTTTTGGAAGAAGAATGTTTTTAGCATTAGTCAACAATGCAAGAAAAATGATGTTCATGTAATTCCTAGATGTGAGAATAATTAAAAAAAAAAAATTGATTGGGTTTTACAAACGAGTATATGCAAAGAAAATAGTATTTACCAATCTTCAATTTTATGCGAAATAGATTCCTAGACTCAGAAATAGAGAAGTGGAAGAAAAGTAAATTTTATGCAAAACTTTAAAAAAAAATTCAAAATGCAATAGAATTTAGTCAACTTATTCCATCATTCCTAATCCTAAACGCAAGTGATTAAATAATTTACGCTTAAGGGGTTTAGTGAATATATCCGCAATGTTGTCTTCCGATGCAACTTTTTCTATAGATATGTTCCCTTTTTGTACATTGTCCCTAAGAAAGTGATGGCGTATTTCTATATGTTTAGTCCTAGAGTGTTGCACCGGAATTTTACTTAAATCTATCGCACTTTTGTTATCGCACATAATGGGAACGTTTTCTAACCTAATGCCATAGTCTATAAGAGCTTGTTTCATCCATAGTGCTTGTTAACATGCCTTTCCAGCGCTTACATATTCGGCTTCGGTGGTAGAAATAGCAAGAGCGGTTTGCTTCTTCGAAAACCAAGATGTTAGACAACATCCCATAAACGTGCAAATACCGCTAGTGCTTTTTCTATCTACGTAGTCTCCCGCACGATCCGAATTCGCATAGACGATGGCTTCTATGCCGGATCCCTTAGGATACCATAATCCTAAGTGTATAGTACCTTTAATGTATCGAAAGATACGCTTAACCGCTTCTATGTGAGAGGTTTTGGGATCCTCTTGAAAACGGGCACAAAGGCAAACACTAAACATGATATCGGGTCTACTTGCCGTCAAGTATAGTAAACTACCTATCATTCCTCTATACTTGGTGTTATCTACGGACTCACCTTCATCATCCTTTGTGAGTTTTACTTCCGCAGACATGGGAGTTTTCATGGGTTTTGAGTCTTCTAGGCCAAATTTCTTAAGCATTTCCTTAATGTACTTAGATTGGTTAAAGAATATTTCATCTTCTAATTGTTTTATTTGTAATCCTAGGAAGAAGTTAAGTTCACCCATCATACTAATCTCAAACTCATCATGCATGATTTTGGCAAATTCATCACACATGTCTTGACAAGTTGATCCAAATATAATGTCATCAACATATATTTGAACAATGATGAGATTTGGGTCTTTCCTTTTAGTGAAAAGAGTGTTATCTACCATTCCCATAGAATAATCATGTTTAATAAGGAAAGCTTTTAATCGATCATACCATGCTTTAGGAGTTTGTTTGAGTCCATATAAAGCTTTCTTTAACTTATAAACATAATCAGGTTTTGCGAAGTCAATGTATCCTGGAGGTTGTGCCACATATACATCCTCATTGATAAAACCGTTAAGGAATGCACTTTTCACGTCCATTTGGAATAACTTAAAATCTAGGGTGCATGCATAGGCAAGTAGTATCCTAATAGATTCTAATCTAGCTACGGGGGCATAAGTTTCGTCATAATCAATTCCTTCTTGTTGATTATAACCTTGGGCAACTAACCTTGCTTTATTCCTAGTAACTACTCCATTTTCATCTAATTTATTCCTATATACCCATTTAGTTCCTATGATGGTCATATTCATTGGATTTGGGACTAATTCCCAAACATCATTTGCCTTAAATTGATTTAATTCTTCTTGCATAGCTATAACCCAAGTTTCATCTTTTAAAGCCTCATTAATATTCTTAGGTTCTATTGCTGAGAGGAAACAAAAGAAATTATTTTTATCTTGAGCTTGTGACCTAAGGGTTCTTTGGTTAAGATGTCCTATTATATTATTTAGTGGATGTGATCTAGATTCTTTAACATTTACAATTTCGTTATTTCCTAAGTTAATGTCTTCATTATCATTTCCTATGAGTTTTGTTTTACTAACCTCAATAGCTTCTTCTTCGACTAAGTCATCATCTTCTAAAGGTAAAGTTTTAGGAGGTGGTAGAGTTTCATCAAATGTTACATTTAGTGATTCTTCTACTTTCATGGAGTGTTTGTTAAGTATTATATATGCTTTACTATTTTGTGAGTATCCTAAGAATATTCCTTCATACGATTTTGGATCAAACTTAGTGAGGTAATCCTTAGTGTTTAGAATGTAACATTTACTTCCAAATACCCTAAAGTAGCTTAAGTTTGGTTTTCTACCTCTTAGTAACTCATAAGGAGTTTTTCCTAGAATTCTCCTAATTGATACCCTATTAATAATATATGTTGAAGTATCTACGGCGTGAGACCAAAATTTTTGTGGGATGGATTGTTCATTTAACATTGTTTTACTCATTTCTTGTAGTGACCTATTTTTTCTTTCTACTACGCCATTTGATTGAGGAGTACGAGGAGCGGAGAAATTGTGAGATATTCCATTTAAATCACAATATTTTCCGAATTGTACTTCATTGTCAAATTCCCTACCATGGTCCGTCCTAATGGCTACTATTGTGCATCCTAATTTATTTTGAATCATTTTACTAAATATTTCGAATTTTTCAAAGGGTTTGGTCTTGTCACTTAGAAACCTAGTCCACGTGTATCGTGAGTAGTCATCTACTATTACTAAGGTATATTTGTTTCCTCCATAGCTCCGCACAGCGGATGGACCAAAAAGATCCATATGTAATAATTCTAGGCACCTAGTAGTGGATACTATATTCTTAGCTTTGTGACTAGCATGAACTTGTTTTCTAATTTTACATGCATCACAAAAATGCTTATCATATTTTAGATTAGGCAAATTTTTAACTAGTTCCTTAGAGGCCAAAGATTGTATTTGTTGCATGTTAGTATGTCCTAATCTCCTATGCCACAATGTGGAGTTTTCATATAGGGTCGTTAGGCATATCCTATCCTCAGGCTTGTTTCCTAGTTTCATAACATATATGCCTCCTTTCCTAATTCCTCTACCTATAATTTTTCCATTCTTAACTATTTCGCTATCCTCTTCGATAAAAGTGACTCTACATTTATTATCACATATTTGTCCTATACTAAGCAAGTTATATGTTAAATTATCTACATGCTCTAAATTTTCAATAGTAAGTGAGTCTTGAGAAATCTTACCTTTGCCAATGATTTTTCCACGTAAGGCACTACCGAGAATAACGTTACCTCCATTGTATGCCTTGTATGTAGAGAATAGCTTGCGGTTCCCCGTCATGTGCCTCGAACATCCGCTATCCTTGATCCATTCGTCAGGCTCCAAGTCAATTCCTAAACATATTTCGTCGGTTCCTTTTGCCATAAAACACTTTTCGTCTCTTGGCTTTTCCACTTCTTCTTTGTCACCATCACTCCATGTTCCACTAATAAATGCGCCTTGATTTTCATAACCCGGCGGCTTTAGACATTCGCCAATGAGATGATTTGGACTTCCACATCTAAAGCACTTTCTTTTCTCGTAGTTGTCTCTTCTATTTCTTTGGAACGGTTTTCTTTCGTCTCGTGATGATCTAGTGAATCTTCCTCGTCTCTTGAAGAATTTCTTGAATTCTCTTGAATTCTCTTCACTTTCGTCACATGAATCATCATCATCACTAGGTTCCTTTTTGGCTTTTAGAGCAATGGATTTGGTTTGTTCTTTCTTGACTTTGACCGTTTCCGAATCTCTTCTTATAATTTCTTCATGGACCTTCAAGTTGCCAATAAGTTCATCTAGTGATAATGTTATCAAGTTCTTTGATTCTTCAATTGCCGTGACCTTAGCTCGCCATTTCGGATGCAATGCCCTAAAAAATTTCCTAACACAATTTTTATTAGAAAATGTCTCATCAAGTGCTTTTAAACTTGTGATAATAGTGTTAAATTTACTAGAAAATGCCCTAAGAAATTTCCTAACACCTATTCACTACTTAATCACAACACTTCTTCACACCAATCTTCTTCACACCAATCTTCTACACACCAATCTTCTACCTAACTCTTCTTCTTCACAACTAACTACTAACCAATCACACTATATTTATATCTAACTAAACTATCTTCTTACAAATATTCACAACTAATCACACAATGAGATAAATACAATGATGATGCTTTAACAACTTAGATGTGGAGATCACAACAAGTTGTAATACTTCTTGTCTTGAGGGATAAAAGTATTCTTCTCTTGCACTTGATAGGATGATCTTTGGATCACTTTGAAACAAAGATTTAAGAATGTATGATCAAAGGATTTAGAGATTGGAAATGGAGATCTAGAACAGAAAGTTTAGGAGTGCAAAAGGTGAGAAAAATTCCAGATTTAAGGTGGTATTTATAGGCAACAAATTCTGACAGAGGAGCGTGACCGGTCCCCTTAAATCAAGGCCGGCCCCCTTAAAATTAAGGGGACCGCCCCTTATAATTAAGGGGGCCGCCCAGCTGTAACGGCCAGAATTTTTGTTTTTTAGTGGGGAAAGTTTATTTGGTGAAAAACCAACTGATTTTGGTTAAAATTTTGAATTCATATATTTAGTATGAATAAAACATTTTTCTTTATTACCAAAAGTGTTTTCCAAAAATATATAATATATTTATACAATTAAATAAACTTTGTAATACTTAATTAAATTTTCCTTTGATCATAAATTGCACTAAACACTTTGTTTATTCATACCTTAAGTGATTTGGATGTAAAGAGAAATGTTAATCACTAAATACTTGTTTATGTCACAAGTTTTAGTTCTATGAGTTTATATTTTGTAATAATCAAAACATAGAGATATTGATAATGTTTTTAGGCATTATTTATGTCAACGGTTTTTGTTGGTGATGGCCGAATTTAGGTGACTACATTTGTTAGTAAGAGAAGTGTGTGGTGGTTGTTAAATAATTTTAGGGTTAAAGTGAGGGTTGACAGGGTTAGTGCATATATCTTTTAAGTTAGAGTATTTGAGTTATAAGTGGGCTTTTTAACTTTTTGTTATTTAAAGTTGAACTTGGGCTGTATTTGTCATTTGGGTTTCTCATTGTTTGAACATATGCAACTTAACATCCAGGACAATAATTGTAAATCATGTTTTACTTTGTTGTAAATTGATTTATTGTCAAAAGTGATAGTTGTAAAATATGCTTAAAATTCTCATGTTGCATTATTGTCATGGAAAATGCATAAATACTTTTTGATAGACCTTTGATTAAAAGAGAATTATGTGCCACCACTAGACACCATTGCAGCTAGGCACGGGGTACTCGGCTATCATTGTTATTTCTTTAAGATATTTTAATTTAAATTATCATTCATTTGTACGGTAATTAAAAAAAAAAAGAAAAAAAAGGTAATTAACGATACTTCTTTATCTTTTGAATTGTTCTGCCGGATCGATCATAGCCACAGGGTACCCGCCGCCGCATCATGCCGGTACCCTGGTAGTATGCATTATAGATTATGTAATTACTACCTTTTTACATGTACTTAGCTTCTTGGTTTGTAAAGTGTTGGCTAAGGAAACAAGTGGGAAGCAAATGAACACAACACAATATCTAGCAGGATATTGGTGTTTAATTCCCTTACGGAGTCAAGTCCTACCCCGCAATTTTTGCTCTCCAAGAAAATCCAACCGTTGGTTTATCAAATACATTTATTAATTCACTTTTTTTCTTTGCTAAAGCACACTTTATCTTATAAATACCCTTTACAAATCTATTCATAATTTTCATCAAAAACTTTCACGACTCAAACACATCAAAAAATAGGTCATCGTCTACCCTTCTTCAATAATTTCTTAATCTTTTGACAATCTAAATTTTATTATATCCGAAACAATAAAACAAGCTGCATTGTTTATCAAAATAAGATACGAGCTAAAAAAGGTCGGTTGTTCGAGACCTAAAAAAAAATCCTCCCAAAAGAACGCGATCTTTACGGTGCACACGATCGTTTCGTTGCAACCTATTTTGCCGAAAAGCCCGTTTATGATGAATAAGTTTTGTAAGAAGAATCCGAATGAGTAGGCGATTATCTTATGAATTATTAATGATATCGAAAGTCGTTCGAATATTTTCAACAAATGCAAGATGCTAGGAGTAAGTGGGGTTTCCGGTGTTACAAATATTAACATCAACAATTCGTCAATTGGCATTGAGAAGTATTCATGATGTCCAGTATGAATATTTGCAAACGTTGGAATGTGTTTCTCGTGATAGTTTGAATAAGTTTTATAAGTGGGTTATTAAACTATAAGGAAGAGAATATTTATGAAGATCTACATGGAGTGCTATACATTGTTTGTATAGAGCACAAGAAGAGTTAATTGGTTCTCCTGAAATGTTAAGCAGTATTGACTTCATACATTGGCAGTGAGCAAATTGCCCCTCTAGATGGCAAGGTCAATTTATGGAGGTGATCATTCACATCTGACAATTATGTTGGAAGCAGTTGCCTCACATACTTGTGAATTTGGCATACATTTTTTAGAGTTTCATGTGCCAACAAATACCTTAATGTCCTTCATCAATTGTTATGATATAAAGGATCATATGTGCGCACTTACATTTCGAATGCGGACAAAAATTGGCATTTTATTTCATTAGTAATTTTTTCTTCTTCTTCTTATTATTATTATTATTATTATTATTTAATTTTTAATTAAGTTGTAATGGTTTTTAAGTTAACGAGTAAATATTTTATTTTATATATTGTGTTATTTCAATTTATTAATATTAATAAAAAAATAAAGAAGCGGATAGCGAAGAGAGAATGTGGTGCAAAAGTTGAGGGAAAGTTGAAGTAAAAAGTTTAGGAGAGAGAAAAAATCAAAACTAATGTGAAGTTGACATTGAGCTGATGTGGTGAGGGAAACCCCTCACTTCACCCTCAACTAGGGGTAGGAATCGAGTCATGTTCGGATTGACCTATTCGGATTCGCAGGTTGGCATGTTATTATAAGAGCACTCGATGTAATCACTCATGAAATAGGTTAAGGGTTAACGTAGGTTGCGTTACCATACCGTCCACTCGAGTTAAGGGCCACGTTAACCTGTTAACGTATCTTTAAGGTGTTTGATAAAAAATAAAAAATAAATAAATCATATCCACTCCTCCAACGACTAGTAGAGCATTTGAAATTAAAAAAAAAAAGTACAAAACCTTAACGGCTAGTTTCAATTTGAATTCAAAAGCTTCTATAAATACCAACGTTTACAAGTCAGTTTCACACCCTTTCCTTACAATATTAATCAAAAAAAAAAATACACAAACGCCCCTTATGGCTTGTCGTCTGCCACATTCCGTCAAAGAAATGCAAGTGTTTATTCAAAAACAATGTGATAAAGAAAATGATGATCGTCAAAAGGCTATTATTGACGTTATCAATCAGTTTTAGCTTGCAAAAGGAAAAAAAAAAAAAAAAAAAAAAAAAAGAACGTAGAAGACAACGATATGAGAAATGCACAGATATTTCTGCGGAAAAAAAGTTATGATTAACCAATTTTTGAACGAGAAAACCAAGAAAGATGAGGCTATTAGTGATACGCTGTGGGGTTGTGTTATACATATACCAACCAACATCAGCAACAAAATTCGATGGAGCTATGAGGAAAACAAAGAGGTTGGTTCTGTATCACAACAATTGACTCATCTTAGCCTAGGTGCATCAACTTCAATGAATGCACCTACATTTATTGAGCAACAACAATCTCCCCCATTTACGGGTTATGCCGACGAGGCAGATAATCCTTTTGGCTTAACTGCAACACACTGTATGAAATTAGCGTTGGCTAACAGACGTTCAGAGAATTTGAAGCAGAGCAAGCAAACCTTCATCAAGAGTGGGAGGAGAAACTCAGGAAGGAAGAAGCATAATGTAACGCGTTCATTGAGGAATTTCCTGGGTATATGTCTCATTCGTATGATTTTGCATGCGGGGAGTACGCAGATTAAATTAGGTTTATATATTTCGTATCGTAGCGTACCGTAGTGTATTTTATGTAACGTTTGTTTAATATTTATTATGTAACGTTTATTTCTATATTTCAATGAATTCGTATAGTAAAATGTTTAAAATTTAATGTTATGTTATTTATTAAATGAAGTATTAGTTTTAGTTTAGGGGTTATGATAAGGGATTTTTATTTTATTTTATTTTATTTTTTATTTTTCTTTAAGGTTAAAAAGTTAAAGCTGATATGGCGTTGGCGTGACACTGAGTTAAGGCTTAACTCTGAGTTACCACACCATTTGCTCTAACATCTACCTAAATAGGACCTATTTATTGTGTAAAGAAACTTAACTCGAACCCAGATCTGTATACATGTTTAAGTAAATACGTCAAGCGGTGAATAAGATTGACGGTTTATCGATTTAATTAGTTTAAATGTGAAAATTATATAAGGATCTAAAAAATGATAAAAATAACATACAAATAACTATACGACAATTTAAATGATATCTGAATTATAATCGTAATTCACTCATTAAGTATATAATAAAATACATTTAATCCAAATCAAACATAAAATCTAAGTTTCATATTTTATTTTTAGAATCTTATATACTTAGATGGATTCATGGGTTCACCTATTTAATACTTATTCAACTCAAACATCTGACCTGTTTATTAAATGGGTTAGACGAATCAACCTGTTTTTAACCCATACATGTTTATACTCAACTCAAACTTGTTTAACTTTATGTCGATTTGTATCATTTATTGTGTCATATCGAGAATTGATTCGATTGCTCTCCACCCTTATAAAATCTTTCTTTAGGGCCCGTTTGGTTAGTGGGTTTTGGATTTGGATTTGGTATTGATGGTGAAAGTTGTTGTTTTTTATATGGCTTTGGCATTTAAACAGTTGAGAGGGCCCATCAAAAGTGAAAGTAAAGGGGGATGGTGGGTTTTCTCTCTCACATACTTTTATGAGTAAACTATACCGTTCGTCCTTGTGGTTTGCGTTGACCGCAGGCTTTCGTCCTTTGCCAAAAAATTGCACCACTCGGCCTTAAGTGTGAACGTTATGCGCTATTAGTCCATTCCTCTAACGGAGTCCACTAACGCTCGTTAACTCTTATTAACTTGTTTTCTCATAAGGGTATAATCGCCATTTCACACCATAAGGACGAACGGTGCAATTTACGGTTTTTGTCCTTTTTTACGTATTCGTCTGTTTTTTTTATGTTTTCGTCAGTTTTTTTCGCTTTCGTCCATTTTTTTACGTTTTCGCCTTATTTTTACGATTTTTTCATACGTTTTCAGATGTTTTCTTACGTTTTTATACGTTTTCGTCCGTTTTTACGTTTGATTATGTTTTTTTACGTTTTTGTCTGTTCTTTAACGTTTTCGGATGTTTTTTACATTTTCGTCTGTTTTTTTACGTTTTCGTCTATTTTTGTCGCTTTCATCCGTTTTTTTATGTTGTGTTTTGTCCATTTTTTCTTACATTTTTTTACATTTTTATACGTTTTGATACGTTTTCATCAGTTGTTTACGTTTTCGTCTGTTTTTTTACGTTTTCGTCCGTTTATTACATTTTCGGCTATTTTTTTACGTTTTCATTCGTTTTTTTTTTGTTTTCATCTTTTTTTTTCTTTTTTTTACGTTTTTGTCTATTTTTGTGTTTTGTTTGATTTTTTTACGTTTTTGTCTCTTTTTACTTTTTTGTACGTATTTTACTTTCGCCCATTTTTTTAACGTTTTTGTCCATTTTTTTTGTTTTTGAAAATGAAAAAAATAGACGCAAACGTAAAAATGATCGAAAACGTAAAAAAAATGAAAAAACAGACGAAAAACGTAAACAACGGATGAAAACTTATAAAAATAGATAAGAATGGATGAAAACGTATGAAAACATATGAAAATGTATGAAAACGTAAGAAAAATGGACAAAAACGTAAAAAAAACAAGCGAAAACGTAAAAAAAAAATAGACGAAAGAGAAAAAAAACAGAAGAAAACGTAAAAAAAACGGACGAAAACGTAAAAAAACAAACGGAAACAAAAAAAACAGACGAAAGCGTAAAAAAACGGACAAAAAGCGTAAATTGCACCGTTCGTCCTTATGGTGCGAAATAACGATTATACCTTTATGAGAAAACAAGTTAACAAGAGTTAACGGGCGTTAGTGGACTCCGTTAGATGGAGGGACTAACGGCGCATAACGTTTCACACTTAAGGCCGAGTGGTGCAATTTTTTTAGTCAAAGAACGAAAGGCTGCGGTTAACGCAAACCACAAGAACGAACGGTGTAGTTTACTCTACTTTTATTACAACATATCACTCTTTCTCTCTCTCTCACACACACACACACACACACACACACACACACACACACACACATATATATATATATATATATATATATATATATATATATATATATATATATATTTATTATTTTTAAATAACATTTTTAAATCAAATCTTATTATTAAATTAATAAAATAAATATAATTTCTTTCTTATAAACCAACACCAAATTAAAATCTTAAAATAAATCCAAATCCTGTTCAAAAGTGACTTATAAACCAAACTTAAACCAAACTGACCCTTAGGGCACGTTTGGTAGAGAGAATTTCAGAGATTAGAAATGAAGTAGAGAATAGAAATTCAGATAAATGAAAATGAGTGAGAAATTTATATGATTTCTTTTGTTTGGTAACATTAGAGATTTTGATGTGAGAAATTAGAAAAATAAAATTAAGTTAATTTTAATAATGTGAATTTCTAGATATTATTTGCTCATCCAAGTGATGTATATACATCACCAAAATAGGGATCTCGTTAACGAAAATGAACTGCCTTATTTAGCCTAAAGTGATGAAACACAGTTTATGACAGCACATAAAATCAAATTAAACTACATAAACTATACTTGAAACAATCATGATGTTGACAAAACTTTGAATTGTTTAGGAATGGAGATGGGCGAATTAAAATATCAAATTGCCCAGTAGCATAAATTATCAAATGCATAAACATGATTCAAATTGTATACCAAACAAAAAAAAAAAAAAAAAAAAAAAAAAAATCACTGTCATCACTTACAACTTATTTGTTAAAAATGGATAACAACTCATTCAATTATATATAATGGAAATATTAGGAGGAAAAAAAAAATCTCATAAATGCCCTTAAAAACACAGATATCATAAATTAAAACCCATAAATCCAAAATCCAACAAGGATAATCTCGTAACAATATAAATCTTGCAAAAATCAAGAAGAAGTAGATCTATGCATCAGATGTGCCCAAGAAAAATAAAGTGGAAGAGGAGTTGTAGTAGAGTTTGGATAAGTGAATGTGAGAAGCACGTGATTATTTTACTTATACCTTCTTTCATTTAATAGGTCTAAATTCAATTCTCCAGTTTCTCTACCAATGAGGGTGGAAATCAAATTACAAAGAAGCCATATCTCGAGAATTCATATTTCTCCGCTTTTTAGTTTCTTTAGGGTGTGTTTGGTAGGGAGAAAAGAAGACAAAGAAATGGAAATATTTACATTTCCCTTGTTTGGTATGCCAAGGAAAAAAAAAAGCGGAGAATTAATTCTCCTTCCAAATTCTCGCTAGTGCTTTTTTTGGTTTTGTTATTTCCATCTCTCTTGGAATGGAAATGGTATTTCTCCATTTTTTGTTTAAATAATTTTTTTAAATATTTTTTTTAAAAGATAAATTTAAAAAAAATAAATTAAATTTTTTTAAATAAATTATAAAAAAAAAATAAGTTTTTTTTTTAAATAAATTAAAAAAATATTTTTTTTAAATATATTTTTTTAGAATTGTTATTTAGAAAAAATAAAATTTTTTAAATAATTTTTATAAAAAAATAAATTAATTTTTTTTAAATAAATGTTTTAAAAAATAAGTTTTTTTTTAAAAAATATTAAAAAAATATAATTTATAAAAAAATATTTTTTTTAAATGTATTTTTTTAGAATTGTTATTTAGAAAAAATAATTTTTTTAAAAAAAATCAACAAATATTTTTTTTTTCATTTCTCGGGTCAAGTCTCTGTTGTTACCAAATATTACAATTGAACAAAATTCTCTACTGATTTCTATTCTCTGAATTTCTATTCTCTGCTTCATTTCTATTCTCTGAAATTCTCCCTACCAAACACACCCTTAATGTACCAAACAAGAGAAATGAGTTAAATTCCTTTTCTTTGGTCTCATTTCTTTATGCCAAACACACCCTTAATCTTTGTTTACAAAAGATCCAAGTATAAGAGATGGTACCGCGTACGTATATATTAGACACGTGGCCATTGGCAAATGCGTTTTAGTACATCAAAGTGGGGCTTGGGTTATGTGGACCCATTAGACGTCATTAAGTGGAAAATTTTGGCAACTGCCTGGACCCCAATATGTAGGCAAAACCCAACAATACAAACTACTGTATAGTTTGACCATGTGCATAGTCCCCATTTGGCCTCTTTCCAACTTTCAACAACCTTATTGGTTCACTATGTGACTATTATACTCTTCGAGGTCCACCAACAAAACAATTGTTTATTGTTGCATTTTACTTTCTAGAATCCGTAGATGTCGCCAAGATACAAGAAAAGATGATAAATATTTCTTTTATTATCAGAACTATGTGCTCATATTAATATCACACAAGTAAAGAATGAGATAGATATAAGAATTTATTGATTATAAAATATGAGAGAATTATAAAAATAAGAGTTTCATTAGAATATCAAAATAACCAACAAAGTTTAAGGCTACATAAGCCTTGTATTTAAAAGAAGGAAGCTAGAGTAACATTCCCTAGTCCCTTCCATCATATAAACGTGGGCTTGTAAGCCTTTTGGGCTTTTACATCTTTCCCATTAACTAAAACATGAACATAAATAATACTTAAGCAATCTTTTACAAAATGTAATGACCGAGACTTGACTAAATACTAAAGTATGTTCCCAACAATCTCCCCATAAGGGTCGGTCATCACGGTTGCTGGACGTCCTCATCTTTGTCTTTTACTTGTGACATGTAAAACTTTTGACGTCTTCAAAAATGTGGTATAATGAATGTACTTTGCTCTAAGTCTTTGTTCTTTGGTGATGATATTGTGATTGTGTTATGAAGTAGTCTGCCGTTCGTCACTCCTGCGTCTGTGGTGGTTGTCCGCCATTCCAACATGCTCATAAATCTTTTGGACTTTGTCTTTCAAGTGCACGAAGTTCCTTATCATTCATATTGATCTTTGTCTTTAAACTTTCTAGATTCTTCTTATTGTTGTAGAATCTGTCTTTGAACTTTGTGGTGCTTAGATCTTTGGGGGAGCTTACATTGATTTCAAGATGTATGCATGAGCATGCTGAAATCTACCATCATGGAGATGATATACCTGCAGATAAACAGTTAGCAATCATCAACCGGTACTTACAGACTAGGAATTAGAGCTCGTCAGCAGCATATTGTGAAGACTCCTTCTAATCCTTATTCAGGTTGTTCCCATATCAGATACTCCCGAAGGAGCTTACGAGACCTACTAAGTAGCTCAATGACTGGGTGAGTCGCTGGGGATCACTCCACGACTGTAGACCGCTAAAGAACCACCGCGAACACTAAGCGTAACCCTTGTGGGGTTACCGAAGTGACCTGCTGTCAGGGCTGTTTGATGTTGACCCTGGCAGGAATTTCCGTTCAATCATTGAGAAATACTTATGTAATTCTCTCATAAACGTTCTCGGCAGATTGCTAAGATCTGCGAAGGACTCGATAATTTACAGCTGGTGTCCATTGATGTAGAACACCAGTTGCAGAAATACTAAGTGTTCCTAAGAGATCTTTGATGTATCTCATGGCTCTAGACTCTATAAGTGCACACTTAGGTTTCCTATGCGGAGACTAGGGAGGGGTCTCCTTTCTTCAATATCAACTATCTCTAAGAGATAAGTCGATAGATTACACTGGTTCCCCGTGAGAATGAAACAAGCTCTTTTAAGAGAACTTGAGTGGTTAAGAAGGTTTAGTGCATTGCGTCACTGGGTCCATGATGACTTTATCTTCAATACCGGTGTTGCCTAAGCAACAATCAGTAGCATACGAGTTGAACCCGGTGTCTGCCTTAAAGTTGAACATATGGAGGGCTATTTCTTTTCACCATTTGCTTTTACATTTCTTTTTAATTCTTCAACTCCTTCTTTCCCTTTCATTCTTTTTGCCTTTTTTCGTATCAAACCTAAGGACTTCTAATTCTAACTATGGGAGATGTCCTTGGGTAGATCCCTCCAGCTCTGGCGGATCATAGGACGGTTTTTCCTATCTTAATCACCTTATAACTCCTTGATTAACCGACAGAAGCCAAGAAACCTTTGATTGAAAATCTCTCAAAGTGGTTGTGATTATTAAATAGTTTAGTTAACACTTTGAGAGTTTTGTGTACACTTTTGAAGGGCTCCCCCTTCACATGTGCTCATAAGTATTTTAATAAATTTGCACATGCGGGAGGAGCAAGCATTTTTTAATTGATCCACTTTCAGTGAACAAGACCGATTCGAGACACACTTACATCACTAGTTAGACTAGCTTGAAGTTATTACCCGGCCTGGTCAAGTCCACAGAAAGTTTCTCGATACGGCACATTTCTACTAGGACAAATCCTTTTCGAGACACCCTTACGTGGTTAGTTAAAGAGATCCATTGTCAGCTTTTAGGTGACAACTAGCTCTAGTAACTAACTTGATGTTATTACCCGTCGAGGATAAGTCTTTTCGAGATTACTAACTTTTATTGTTTCGTCAATTCCTGGGTCAATTCTGAGTCTAGCTCGCACAAGATACAACTTTTAGCTTTTTGACTGCTTATATTTTAATCACTTTTGCATTTTCTCCCCCTCAAAAATAGCATATAAAATGATGTTTTTGATAATCATTTAGATTAAAATATGCCTTTTTGAGTCTTATGGGGAGTTTCACCAAGAATTTTTGATTTTAGAACAAAGTATTTTGGTTTTGACAAGTGCTCCCCCTCAACAAGTGATTAAGTCTTATTGAGGTGAAATACTTGTTCTTTTGAGCAGAATTATTAAAATCATAAAATATTTGATTAATTTTACTCAAAAGTAAGAAGCCTTCGCTCCTTATATTAGGATTGAGGCACTGATGCGTACCTCAGGGTCCTTTCTTTACAAGTTCGGGTTGTACACTGTAATTCGTGCACAAGCCATTATGAATAATAGTAATGACAAATCAAATCAAATTCTTACAACACTTCTACCATTCTGGTCTCTGAAACGTCAACACGGGAAATCCTGGTCTGCCTCCCACATAGCTTTCCAATCTCCTTATCTGATCCCTACGCTTTAACCGATTCTCAATCCTTGTAATGAATCTGCGAGCTTGTCTGGCCTCATCGGTATTCCACCTTTTGGATTTGTGCAGTGCAATATCATCTAATATGCCTTTGATTCCATCTCTGACGAACTTCAGGGTTTCATCACAAAACTTGTGGATCTCGTCATAAGCCATGAAGCAGTTTCGACGGTTGACACTGCGGTATGTGAACCCAAAAGCCGGATGCTTGATCAAGGTGTATTGAGATTCGTGTTGAAGGTTGGGGATGTTGTAGAGATTAGGTTTTGTGAGATTCAGCTTCTTCTGATAACTTTCCACTCCCAGTTGAAGATCTTCTACTCTTTCTCTGATGACTATTTGTCTTATGAAGATTAGGAGAGC
The DNA here is from genome assembly GCA_030686995.1 of Artemisia argyi. Taxonomy (NCBI): domain Eukaryota; kingdom Viridiplantae; phylum Streptophyta; class Magnoliopsida; order Asterales; family Asteraceae; genus Artemisia; species Artemisia argyi. The sequence continues at coordinate 119,739,874 of CM060677.1, read as the reverse complement.
TGTGATAAAGGCAAGCTGCATTGGCTTGGGTAAGTTGCAATGCTTTCCTTGGACTTTGAGCAGATACATATCTTCTATGTCATTGAGGAGCAATCGTGGAAAGTCTGACTCGGAAATCTCGTACTCTTGTTCATAAAGTATTTTGAGTACGATTTTGTTGAGAAAGGAGTACCCAAAGTGAGTGACTGTCGAAATGAACAGGATGGAGACAATCTTCAACTCACTTGTCACATTACCCATAGTCTGATTGAGTCTGCTGCTTCGATAATACTGTGCCCGGTTATCTAGCCAATGATGTATTACATAGAGTGCGTTCCGGTCATAGTCAACAACTTTGTCGATGAATAAGTTTGAGGCTTCTTCTTCGATGGCGTTGTTGAGGTATCTGGCTGCAGGGATAGAGAAGGTAAGTGATGTGGCGTACTTCTTTTCTATCTTTCTGACGTGTTGTAGAACTTCCAAGTCGTTGTTGAAGAAGAACTTGTATGGGATTTTCTCTTGTTTCGGCTTACCAACCAAGGGTAGAGGTTTGGTCCAATCAGTGTAGTAAGGCCCTTTCGTCTTTGAGTAGTAATCAATGTGGACTCGGGATTTAGCCAGTCAATTTTGTTAGACATTGCACGGGCTATGTTTTCCAGGTGGTACTCGAGTTCAACAGAGTTGGCTGAGTGATCTTTCAACAGGTTGAACGGAACATTCTTTATCCTTCTTAGCTCTTTCTTGCTCATATTCTTTAAACCATAGTCTCTCTGCAGAAGTTGTGCATATTCCACTGTGTGACCATCTTGTGGTGATTGATCTTCTGTAAGAGGTGGTTGAGCTTTAACCATTTCATCAAACCAAGTATATTCAGCCGTTTTGTCTTCGTCCAACCACTTAAAAATCTTTTTCGGTTTCTTTGGTCGGTGCTTTTCGAAGAGGTTTCAGGTTGATGATGTTTTCTTTTCTTCTTTTTCTTCTTTGGTGATGGTTCTGGTATATCGTTTGGCTGCGGGAAATCGTCTCCGCCGGTGTACTCAAAATGATCATAGGCTTTAGGACCGGAACCTGATGCCTTTGGTTGTTGAGTTGAAGTAGTGGTAGTTGGAGGTATGACCGGTTGTTTGAGGTGAGATGAGGGTCCTTCGGCTTGCTTTTGTTTCTTAGCCTGTGAGTTCGGATCTTGGTCTTCATCATCTCTTTGACGTTTCAGCTTGTCGGCCTCAGTGCTGCAAGATTCTTTAGACATCTTGGCTCGTAAAGCTTCCCACACTTTGATATTTTCAGTTGTCATGGTGGTTTTGCTTGCCAATATGTTGAAAAGCTGAGCCTCTAACTCATTTGCAGTCAACTCTTGTAGTGGAAGAGGTGTCTTATCAGCTCGGAGAGTGAAAGAAGTAGTTCTAATCACTTTCTTGACAGCCTGTTCAACAATCTTTGTAAGTTCGTCCTTCATCGGCTTCAGCAACTCTTTCAATTCTGCCACCAGGTGTTGTTCCATGTATTGAGTTGCTTGAGCAGCCAAAGTAGCTTCCATGTCTTCTTGTACATCTTTAGCTAAGAAGGCGTCAACTTTTGTATTCATTTCTTGAACAGTCGTCATTTGCTTGGTTAACTCAGCAACTTGGTTAGCTAGTGATTCAACTTGTGTTTCTAGCTTGTTTTTCTTCTTGTCTCGAACTCTCTTAACTGCCCTCTTGATCAACTTTGATGCAGCTGAGGCTTCAATTTTGGAAGGTTGCTTGATAGATTCGTCATGTGTAGGTTGTGATGCAGGAGGTGATGATTGTGTTGATTCGATGATGGTGGTTGTATCTTTATCATCTCTTTTGGGTGATTCGGGTTTATCCTTAGTCACTTCTGTCTTTTCTGCAACTGTAGCTTCTTCAGCCCTTAATCTCTGCTCTTCTGCAAGTAGGTCAGCTTCTGCCTTTTGTCTTAGTTCTTCAGCAGTACTAGCTTCTTCTTCTTTTCTTTTCTTTGTTTCTTCTTGAAGCTTTAATTCCTCGGAAAGTTTAGCTGCCTCTTCAGCTTTCCTATTTTCCTCCATTCTAATGGCTTCTTCCAGTTTTGCTTGTTCGATAGCCTCAAGCCTTGCCTCTTCAGCCTCTTCTTTTCTCTTGATCTCTTCCTCTTGAGCCTTTTCCCTGGCCTCCATCTCTTCCATAGACATAAGATGTGGAATATCTGTGTCCATATGGTCTTCCACATCATCGTCTCCTCTTTATGAAGCATTCTGCATTTCTACGTCTTCAGGTGTGACATTGGGAGATTCGTAGACTATCAAATCAGCAGTAGTTCCTGTTTCCTGAGTTTGATCAACTGGAGTAGACTTAGGGATACTGCTAGACTCTCCTGCTTCAGGAATGCTACTTGATCCTCCAGCCTCGGTTGTTTGAGTAAACAGAGGTGGCTGATACGTGGGAATCGCACCAGGCTTTACCTCTCAAGGGATCTTGAGAAGCTTACAACCCCCACCAGGCAGTGTACCTGATCGTTGTAGTATAGTATAGTGACAAGTACCGGGGGATTGATCGTTCAGCTAGGAATAGTGTCGCTAGGATTAGAAAACCTAAATACTAGTTCTAAAGGTGAGGGATGATTATTTTTGTATTTTTATAATTTTTAGAAAGCAATTAAAAATCTCGGGTTTGAAGGATTTGGGCGGAATTAGTTGCTAGTCAACTAACCCAATACTAAAGATGCAATCAAAATAAAATACTAAAAAATGAAAATAAACTAAATTAACTAAGGTTGTGAGCAATAAGTGGAGAAAATGTGTTTACTTAGATTTCACTACTCGCTGGATATCTTTTACACGTTAATTACTTGTTATAGTTGCGTGGATGACGGATTGTATTCCTTAATACCATTCATGGGGTGACGCGCTTAATTCCCCAATCCTATGAGTGCCTACTTCACTCCTATGTCGAGCCGGCTAAGAAGCTCCTAACATGGGATCATTAGAATTTACTCATGCATTAAATACAACCAATAAAACCTAGTGCACGTCAGTTCATGTTTCCTAATACGTTCAAGCATGTTACCATTTGGAAGTCTGCCAGTTTTCTTAAGCCTAACATCGAAATCATTCATCCAATACAACCATAAACAAGTAATCAACACATAATTAACATCTAGGTTTCATTAGATCCAAGCAAACACAAGATAGATCTAGCCTAGCATGATGGAATTAAGACAAGAACAAGATATAGACAACCAACACATAGACATATTGATTGAATTAAAAGAATACTTATCTCAATTACACATGAAAGGTATCAAGGGCTTAGAACCCTTGAAAAACCTATAAAATTCGTACCAAGTTCGTACTTAGGGTTTGGCCAAAACTTCTCTCTTTTTAATGTGAAAATTAGAAAACTATATATAGGAAATAGGGTCTGACGGCGTCAAGAACAAATTTGTGACGCCGTCATCTCGCCGCCAAAATACTTCTCGGACTGCCTTGATCTACTTTTGACGCCGTCATGTGTTAGCATTTTCCAGGCCGTCATGCATTTTACTCTTGACGCCCTACCATGTGACGTCGTCAATTCTGTACTGGGTCGTCATGGAAATTACTCTTGACGCCGTCAGAAATTTCTTCTTGACGCCGTCACCTACTGTTCCCAGCAAGGAAAATTAAGACTTTGGCGTTTTCTTCACTTTTATGCTTCAAAAACGCCCGAATTGCTTCCTTTTCCAGATTTCTCTCCCAAAGTACCTAAAATCACAAAAGAAACGATTTAGGGCAATATTTGATCAAATAAATTCAATTCCGGGCTTAAATGACCCCCTAAAAGTGGTTCATTTTTCGCCTCATCATATACCCTTACACTTGAGATTTGCTTGTCCTCAAGCAAATGCGCTTTTATTCTAGTCAAAATACAAGTTAGGGGTCATTTAACACTAATATAAAAGTAATTACAACAAATAATCGTTCCACTAAAGACCAATAGACAAGCACGGAGGTCATACACTAGCACCTCACAAATAGTGTTTAGATACTCACATCTCTCGGCTGTAATAAAGTATAAATTACAATATGGAAATGGAAGATATCTCTCACTACCTGTCATAGCAAAATAGATTACCATAGGCTTGGGAAAGGATCAAACCTCCACCACATGGCGTAAGCACCTAGGATAAACTATCAAAGAGGTCTTTTAAAGGGTTGTAACGTTAGGTGTAGGGATATGAAATACATGGTTTTGTTGGATAAAGGAAGTTTTTACTGGTGGCGAGTTAACAATCTTGGTTAATTACATGTACAATGTGGCGTTGCTAAGCCAAGACTAGACTCGACTTAAGCTAATAAATGAAAAATAACAAAAACATAAAATGAACATAGAATAAAAAAGGATGATAGTCCGTATGTTTTTTCTTCTTTTTCTTTTTCTATTTTTTTTCTTGTTTTTCTATTTTTTTTCGATTTTTTTTTTTTTTTTTTTTTTTTTTTTTTTTTTTTTTTTTGCATACACTCTTACCCTACCATCCAAAATAATACATCATAGGGGATGAACATTCCCCTTACACTTGAATCTTTACATACTTTACAATAAACTAATCTAATGACTCGAATTAAGAAAATCAAAACACTTGGAGCATTTTTAAGATTAACGTACATATGGGGGTAATAATATGATGTTCTTCCACATTACTCCATAAAATAAGTACTTTACCCATGAGTCCCAATCGTCCCAAAACAATATGTACAAGGATATGACTCGACTTAGCAACCATGTAATCAATTAGATAGTTAACTTAGGGTTTAAACAAATAACAATAATGCACTAAAAATGAGCGCATACACGGAAGGCTAAGGCAATTTGGGTGTACATTTAAGTGGGGTGTAACAAATTCTTCCTTTAAGTAAGATGCTTAAAGTTAAAAACGAAAAGATAGGCTCGGAGGGGTGTACTAGGGGTTTCGTGTACTAAAAATGAGTACAACGCTAAGGTGTGGGAAAACTTAGTTGACTTAACTAGCCAAGTAATATGACTTAAATGGTCAAGTAATTATGATACGGGTTTAACACAAGGGTGATCCTAATGCCTCTTATCATGTAGTAAATCCTACTACACGAATGTAGTCTCACTAGCGGTCTCGGGATGCATCACTAACGCAAGTTCTAGAATCTAAATGCTACCGGTACACTCATAAGCACTAATAGTAAATGCTTTTCCTATCAAATCTAAAGGCGAACCTCACATATTTGGGTGGAAAATTTTTCTGAATATACGGTTTTTGTGCTAGTCATACAATCTCCTATCCATGAGACGCTTGCTATGGCTAAAGTTTCACTCCTAAATGTTGTAAAAAATTTTATATTTGGCGCTAAAATTACACTAATGAGTATTTCTGATAGTTTTATTACACATCTACCATTAAACAAAACAAACTCAAGCGAAAGTGCATATGTAAGGTATCATCTTTTTACCCTCCCCTTACACTTAAGATGAACATTGTCCCCAATGTTCAAGTAAAGAATGTAAAAGTTAAAAAGTAAAAATAATGAAATCAAATACTCCCCTGATTCATTCGGTATGGATAATAAGGTGGCCAGGTTAAATCTTCCTCCAAGAAAATGAACAATCAAAGCTTCCCTTCCAGAAAATCATCTTCTTGTCAAACATAACCTGTAAATCCTGAGAAAATAGACAAAACAACCTCGCGTAAACTCGGCGGCATCCTATATAAGTTACTAAATCCTAGAAAACAAAATAAGATATAATGCTTGTGGAATGAAGTTTGCAGATCTCCTGGAGATTATAATTCTTAATAATTCACAAAAACCATTAGACTCCGTTAGAAAAACAAAACCGGTAAAATTTCCAGATTTTTACACGTGACACCGTCAAGAGTAAACTCATGACGCCGTCAGAAGTGACCTGCAGAAATTCTTATGTTAAGTTTCCGGAAAATTTCTGGAAAAACTTGGTCCTACTTCCTAGAAAATCCTGCAAAACTTCATTATGACTCAATACAAGCATTTGACTCTAACAAATACGAATACACATGTTCATTTAATATTGTGGAGAATCATGATCGGTTTGTTTCTTAAAAATATATTTGGGGTTTCCCCTTACACTTATCTTTTGCAAAAATACTTTCAGGTGGAGTTAAGACTAGGCCAAAACAACAAAATAAAGTATTTCCACTATTTAATTGAGAAACATGATCTACCAACAATATAAATAAAGCATGCATACGGAAGCAAATAACAAACAAACAAAATAAAATCACACAAAACATGGGTTGCCTCCCAAGAAGTGCTTTTCTTTATTTACGAGTCTTGTAGCTAGACTCAAGGTCATGGGTTACTACGTGACCTCATCGTTGGTTCCACTCTCCGATTGTAAATATTCTTTGTAGAAACCAATCACCTTTTTCTCAATCGCCCCCATAATCCTTTGGGCCAATTCCTTATCAACTTTATACCTTGGTCCTAGGGCTAAGCAATCCTTGTAAAAAAGACTCCTCTTTTCCGATACATAATCCATGCCCTTTTTCTTATCCTATTCATTGATGTCCTCAAAAGCACCAACGTTGTCCTTATCAAATCGGGATATAAAGCGAAATTCTTTCATCCTATTAGGCATCCTATAAGTGATACTATCGGTGTTACTTGCAAATCGGATTGTCCCTTCTATTTCATCATATTCCAACTTAGACTCCTCAACAAACGGTTTGCCAAACACAACATTGGATAATCGACAATCAATAACATTAGCAAGATCCTCCACAATTATAAAGTCGGTGACAAAAGTGAAATTACCAACAAAGACATGTAAACCTTTAACTCTCCCGACAAAGTTACAAACTCCACCGGGGTATTTGGGATCTCTTCTAGGTTCAAGTCTTGTTTTCACAATATCATTATAAACATTTGAGGACATGATGTTGATTGGGGATTTAAAGTCAATGTAAGCATTTTCAACGTGTCTGTACCCAATCATACATGGTATTTTAGCATTCTTAGGATCACCTCTCTTTATCTTAGGTTCGATTATAGTGAAAGGAGATTGCGGGTTATCAATAAGATTATTATAATATGCAATCTCCTCCTTAGTGGGGTATAGATTAAAGTAATCATTAAGCTTCGGATCTATTTCCCCTTCTTCTAGTTCCTCAACAACATTCACAAAATCATTAGGCCCTAGGTCCTCATTTGAATACAAGGCGGTCGCTAGGTCACTAAATGCCTGGTCGAGCTCAATCTTAATCAACCTATTAAGCTCCCTAAGTTCCCGAATCTCACTCTCAATTTGTTCTCGTAACACAGCCACTTCTCTAGGGGAAAGGGGTGGATTCGCGTTTTCCATAATGGTCAACGGAATAGTCAATGAATTTAATTTACTAACAAAGGCACAAAGAAAAAAATAGACTAAAGAAACCCTAAAAATAAAAATAAAATCTCACTAGAAAGGAATCTAGCAAGTAGACCTAATAAAAAGAGATTCTAACCTAGACAATAACTATTCCCCGGGCTGCGGCGCCAAAAACTTGATACGTGGGAATCGCACCAGGCTTTACCTCTCAAGGGATCTTGAGAAGCTTACAACCCCCACCAGGCAGTGTACCTGATCGTTGTAGTATAGTATAGTGACAAGTACCGGGGGATTGATCGTTCAGCTAGGAATAGTGTCGCTAGGATTAGAAAACCTAAATACTAGTTCTAAAGGTGAGGGATGATTATTTTTGTATTTTTATATTTTTTAGAAAGCAATTAAAAATCTCGGGTTTGAAGGATTTGGGCGGAATTAGTTGCTAGTCAACTAACCCAATACTAAAGATGCAATCAAAATAAAATACTAGAAAATGAAAATAAACTAAATTAACTAAGGTTGTGAGCAATAAGTGGAGAAAATGTGTTTACTTAGATTTCACTACTCCCTAGATATCTTTTACACGTTAATTACTTGTTATAGTTGCGTAGATGACGGATTGTATTCCTTAATACCATTCATGGGGTGACACACTTAATTCCCCAATCCTATGAGTGCCTACTTCACTCCTATGTCGAGCCGGCTAAGAAGCTCCTAACATGGGATCATTAGAATTTACTCATGCATTAAATACAACCAATAAAACCTAGTGCACATCAGTTCATGTTTCCTAAGACGTTCAAACATGTTACCATTTGTAAGTCTGCTAGTTTTCTTAAGCCTAACATCGAAATCATTCATCCAATACAACCATAAACAAGTAATCAACAAATAATTAACATCTAGGTTTCATTAGATCCAAGCAAACACAAGATAGATCTAGCCTAGCATGATAGAATTAAGACAAGAACAAGATATAGACAACCAACACATAGACATATTTATTGAATTAAAAGAATACTTATCTCAATTACACATGAAAGGTATCAAGGGCTTAGAACCCTTGAAAAACCTGTAAAATTCGTACCAAGTTCGTACTTAGGGTTTCTCCAAAACTTCTCTCTTTTTAATGTGAAAATTAGAAAACTATATATAGGAAATAGGGTCTGACGGCGTAAAGAACAAATTTGTGACGCCGTCATCTCGCCGCCAAAATACTTCTCGGACTGCCTTGATCTACTTTTGACGCCGTCATGTGTTAGCATTTTTCAGGCCGTCATGCATTTTACTCTTGACGCCCTACCTTGTGACACCGTCAATTCTGTACTGGGTCGTCATGGAAATTACTCTTGACGACGTCAGAAATTTCTTCTTGACGCCGTCACCTACTGTTCCCAGCAAGGAAAATTAAGACTTTGGCGTTTTCTTCACTTTTATGCTACAAAAATGTCCGAATTGCTTCCTTTTCCAGATTTCTCTCCCAAAGTACCTAAAATCACAAAAGGAACGATTTAGGGCAATATTTGATCAAATAAATTCAATTCCGGGCTTAAATGACCCCCTAAAAGTTGTTCATTTTTCGCCTCATCAGTGGCGGAGGTTGGTCAGCTTGAAAGGAGTCGATTCTGCTGTGGAGGAGACCTAACTTTAGTACTCATTCATTTTCTTCTTCTACAGATAAACCAATGTTTGTGTCAGCCTCTTCTTGTTGTTCCTGTTCGGCGGTCATCGGTTCTTTCAACTTTTTACCCCTTAACAGTTCTTCCTCCAACATAGCATCCTTTTCAGTTAACGGTCTTTGAATTGTTTCCCTTTTGATTTGATCAACAAATTCATCGATGTTTTTGTCTCAATCTTCTACAGACATGTCCAGATCATCTAGATTGTCATCTGGTTTGTTATAAGCTTCGCTGTAAACTGGACCTCTATCAGATTCGGTTTCTGAGTCGGATGGTTTTGGAGATTGTGATGGTGAGGGTTCAGGAACTGGTTCAGGGATAGGTTTCTTTGCCGGTAATCTGATCTTGAGAGTTCTCTTGTGAGGCTTTTTGGTAGTCTTTGAAGAGCTTTCGGAGCTGCCAGACTTACTTGCTCTCTTTCCCTTTTTCTGCATGAACGATGGTAAAGGGATTTCGTCCAAGAACCCAACTTTCTCTTCTTTGACAGCTTGGACATAGTACTTGTAATTCGATCATTTCTTTACCTTATCATTCAGGAGGCACTCGGAAAGAATCATTCCTTGCTTACGTGTACTAGTCTCAACTCTTTTAATTTGCCTAAGAGTAGACGCATTCCTGAATGAGTTTTTGTCTTCATCATCCAGTCTTTGAGGAATGTCGTCATACTCACGAAGGAAGCTTTCGATGAGCAGCTTGGTGTAGCGAATAAATGGAATGTTTGTTGTTGGGCGTTGAATGTGCCAAACTAAGTCTTCCTAGATGATGCTAGCAAAGTCCACCTTCTTGACATTTGCCATAGCCCAAAAAAGTTTGAGATGCTGGAGTTTGGGGTGTTCGTGACCGGTGTCTCTGCCAGACATGGACTTGGCTATAAGGATATACATGGTTCTCCATGGTTGTAGAAGATTCCTTGTGTTGACTCATGCGTATGTTTCTGACTTATGCGTAAGATATATCTTATGCGTAAGAAATAAACTTAAGCGTAAGAGTTAATGTTCTGCGTAAACATTGTCGTATCCAAGACAAGTTTATCCAACTGTCGAATCTTACGCGTAAGATTTCATCTTACGCGTAAGATGAGTTCATCTTTATGCGTAGGATTGCCTTTAAGATTCACCTTCGAAAAATTATTGTTTCTTTTGATTCCTGAAATTTATTAAACAACCACTGATCAACTTTACATCCAAACGTAACCCAAAACATTAAAACTCATGGACTTATGCGTAAACATGCAATATGCCATCTTATGCGTAAAGTTACAAGAACATCAAATCGAAAACATATGCAAACATGATTCTGGGTTGAAAAAGAAACTAGGCGATTGTTATAAGCATACTAAGGAACTCATAGACCAATTTTTAACAATTTTCAACCACAAAATCGCATGATTAAAACTGCTAGTGCTCAAGAACCCTAACTCATCGATTCAAGAACCACACATGTTTCTGAAACAATTCATCCACTAAATCGTGTTCCTAATCACATACGACCATTATCCTAAGCATTTAATTGTTTTAAAACCTCTTAAATCAAGAACCCCTATTTCATACGAGGAACCCTAATTACAATAAACACTAGTTGATGTTTCTGGGCATGATTAGAGATTAGGAACATGTTAGGCATCAACTAACAATCAAATCCCACCACAAATCATAAACACAAACTCTTTTAATCTTGTGTTTTAATTCTTACGCAAACCCTAAGTCGAAATTCAACGATTTAAACAAATTGAACCGCTAGATCTTTATGATATTCAAAACCATTGTTTATAAACATGATTTAAACGATTTAGCACTTACAGACTGGATGAAAGATTATTGGATTTGCAGAATGAATAAGAGCCGTTGATTTTGTTTGGTGAGTGTAGTAAATGTAATTTCAGATTTTTACAGGTGCAGTGAATGAGGTGGGGTCAATTAGTTTTGACCAAGATAATTAAGTTTCATCATTTGGCATAACTAGTCCCTTAACCTTAGTATATTTCAAGCACTATACCTAACTAACTTAAGTTAAACCATTACTTAACTCTTTTAAGCATTATAAAAGAACAACTAGGATAATTTTACTCCCCCTTGACCTTAGACCGATGTCTTGTAATTTTTGAAAAATTCGTATCAATTAGTCAAAGAGAGTAACCCGAAAAACCTTTTTTAAGCATCACTTATATTACATCAAATAAAAAATATTTTTGGTAAAATGCAAGTACGAAGTAAATATTTTGAGAAATTTTAAAAATACTTTACCTCCCCCTCAACACTTGTTTTTGTAATATTGTAAGACATTTTTATAAAAAATAGTGTTGAAAAGAGTGGTTTGTACTTGCATTTTTTTAAGCAAAAGAAAAAATCTTTTTGTGTTTTTGTTGGTTTTATATTTATGTATTTTTGTTTTTGGAAAATATCTTACAAAGATAGTTTTGATGTTTGACGATCATTTGTGTTTTAAAAACTTTTCCATATCTTCTGGAGTCAAACATCGCATACCAATTTGGTGGACTAAATCAGCAAACCTTGTTGGAGGTAATGCTTTAGTGAGTAAGTCTGCCAACTGGTACTCAGTTCCCACAAAATATAATTCAATTGTACCCTTTTCGAAATGCTCCTTGATGAAATGATATCGGAGATCAATGTGTTTGGATTTGCAGTGATGGACTGTGTTGCAGGCAGGGGTGTTATTGGGTCGGGTTATCGGGTTTGTCGGGTCGGGTTGAGTCGGGTTTTGATTTTTTTAAAAGTGACCCGCAACCCGACCCGATTAAGAATCGGGTTGTCGGGTTCGGGTGAGATTCGGGTCGGGTTATGTCGGGTCGGGTGATTCGGGATATCGGGTGACCCGATTAAGTAACAGTTAGTAAAACACATAGATTTCCAACTGACGATGCAGACTAAGCACAAGTATGACAAGGATAATATACAACTCCTAACTGATATGAAGCAACAACATGTTGAAGAAACTGTTTCTAATGAAGCATCTGAGCTAAAGTAGTCTACTTGATGTTGTACATTTAGTGATAAATCCATGTTATTTCCTACACAAACCAAACTTTGTCATACTACAGATTGTGCAATGAAACACAAATCACACCATCTTCGCTAATGGTCTGACTCATCTTTTTTACATCAGATAATATGGTCAAAATTTTGAGGTAACTCGAAGATGGTCAATTTAACTCATGGCCATTTAGAAGAAACAGTAGACATACAATTTGAGGACAAATTTTACAAAAAAATTGGAGATGCTCACATTTAGTTTCTGAAAGTATTTATGTTTTCTTCAGTTAATGGCTTAATGCACTCTAACAGTCTAACTCTAGTCCATGAAATTGGAATGCCAAAGTTAAATAATGCTTTTAAGTTATAAATATGTGGTAAAAATAAAGGTGGCAATTTCAACGCATTTATAAGTTGGGTTATGTTTTTTTCTCAAACGGGTTGAATAGTACATATTAGCTACTACTATAAAGGTAGTAGTCAAACGGGTTGAAACTTTTATTTTAAGATCTTGATGCACATAACTTCTACTATTGTTTTATTCACAATATAATACTAGTGTCATAACATTGTTTTTCAATCAAAATTCGTAATCAGTGACAAATAACTTTGGGTGGGTCAATCCAAACCTACCTGACCCAACATGTACTAGTAATTGTATTGTTTCAATCCGTACCTATTTTGACCTGGTACCCAACCCGTCCATCTTGACACCTCTACAAAAACGCCTATGGTACAACCAAAAATTTGGTTAGCTGAAGAAAACTTAAATATAAAACCCAAGATGTCGAATAACCATGAATTGATGTGTAATATGCGTTAGCTCAGTTCAGTTCCAACATCAAGTTCTAGTGTGTAACACCTTCACTTTTTTTACATGTGATCAACCATCAATCAGTTCCAACTTCCATGTGATCAACCATCAATCAGTTCCATCTGTACATTACCAAACAACCCTTTTCACTAATGCATATATCAGCAGACATCTTGTACATTATAATGAAAGCAATCCAAAGAATAAATCCACCATTGTAAGACAAAAACAATCAAAGTAAGTGAGATAAATCTTAAAAGTTCAGACTTGCAGTTGACATAAAAATCAAGTTTTTGCAGACTTGCAATTGACATAGAATAGACTTGCAGAAACAAAACACAGGAACTGAAACAAACAATACCAAAACACACTACAGACCCTAATATCAAACTGAGCTCAAACTACTTTCAATCTTCAATCTTCAATTCAAACGTGAACCTTCTTGCTCCATCAACTCTACATAAAGGAGCATTAAAAATATTTAGCGATATATAATATGTATCGTATATATTCAAATATATAAAAGATGTACCTTTTTCTATTTTTGCAATGGTATCCATATCTTCTTCTTTTTCAGGATTTAAACTTATACGAAGCCAATCTTGAGCACAAACTAAGCATTCGATAGTTTTGTGACCTAAAGAGCTCCGATATTAATCCAAGACTCGACCACTAGTTCTAAATACCAACTCCGAAGCCACAGTTGAGATTGGAATGGCCAAAAATCTCTAGCCATTAAAGATAGAATTGGAAACCTAGGGCTGTTTACTTTCCACCATAGCAAAATATCAAAATGCACGTTTTTATCAAAAGGTTCACAAAATTCACCGGTGTACTTATCTAATTCACTAGTTGATGAACTATATGATTGGCCCGTTTTCATCTTACTTCTCAACATATCTCCATGATCGAGTTCGTTGCTAGTATTAGTGGTCCTTGGCCTTTTCCCTAAGGTTGAAGATGAATTAGAAGATGGAGCATGAATACGCACGTAATCTTCATAAAGAAGTTTCATTTTCCCTTTAATGTACTCTTTTTTCTTTACCAAAACTGATATGCCTTCCCTTCCGTAATGATCATCCACAATTACATCCAAAAATTCATACTTGTTCCTTGGATCAAGAATGAAAGCAAAGTACACCAACAAATTCATGTTTTCAACCTCACCATAATATTTTTCATATTTCGGTTTCATCGCCTTAGCAATGTCATAGAGATGTTTATCCGTAGGTGGTTCATCATGAATATCACAATCGAGTTGTGCTCTTAAAAGGGCATGAATTGAGGCTAATTCATTGACTAGTGTATGTGATGTCACATACTTAGTCCCGGAAATTCTCAAAGTAATATCATAAAAAGTTTTTAAAAAATGACACAACTTTTTAGCTTTAACCCAATCTTCCGATGTTGGAACCGAATAACCTTGGTTTACAATATGAAGCCCAAATTCCACATCTTCTAAATCGTACCTAGCAAAAGCATGTTTATATTCATGAGCTACTTCTAACATATTGTAAGTGGAGTTCCACCTAGTTGGACAATCAAGTACCAAACTCTTAGTGCTATCACATCTAGCACTTAGAGCACATTTATTAAACTTTTCAATCCTAGTACCCGACTTTTTAATCTACTTAACGGCACACCTAATGCTTTCAATCGACTTACCAACATGTTTTATGCCATCTTGCACTATAAGGTTGACAATATGAGCTGCACATCTAATATGGAGCCATTCTCCTGATAACAAACAATCATGGTTTTTTTCAAATATAAGCTTCATAAAACCAATAGCACTATCATTTGAGCTTGCATTATCAACTGAAATAGACAAAACATTATTGAAACTTCATTCATTCAAACAATTCTCAACCCCCTTTCCTATATCAATCCCCCGATGGCAATCAAGAAGACATAAGTTCAACACTTTCTTGACCAAATTCCAGTTATTATCTATAAAGTGGCCTGTAAGAGCCATATAACTTTTCTTTTTAATAGATGTCCAAGCGTCGGTAGTCAAACAAACCCTACCAATATTTTTCCTAATTGTTTCACGAAGCTTGCTTTTATCATGTAAATACAGCCCTAAACACTCTTGTGTAATTGTACCTCGACACGAAACATCAAATAGAGGTTGGTTGATTCTTTGATAATACCTAAAACCTGAATTCTCAACAAAGCTAAAAGGGAGCTCATCGACAATTATCATGTGTGCTGAAGCTTCCTTACTTTTTTTTTTTTTTTTTTATCAAACTTCCATGCCATCATCTTTTTTGCATCACCACCCTCAAAAGTTATGTTAGTTTGAGACGTACTATGTTTTTCTAAGTAGGGTTTGCATGTCTCTAGATGATTTTTAAGATTTTTATTACCATGCTTTCTAGAGTGGTGTTGATATAAATAATTGACTAAAAACATTATTCATATCTTCCGATATCTCTATGTTTTGATAATCACAAAACTTAAACTAATCAAATCCAAAGATCATGACGTAAACACGTATTTAGTAATAAATAATCACTTTCACCAACAAATCACTTAAGGTATGAATAAACAAAGTGTTTAGTGCTATGTATGATCAAAGGGGTATTTAATTAACTAATACAAAGTTTATTTAATTATATAATCTTATTATATATTTTTGAAAAACACTTTTGGTAATAAGGAAAAATGTTTTAATCATACTAAATATATGATTTCAAATATTTAACCAAAATCAGTTAGTTTTTCACCAAATAAACTTTCCCCACTAAAAGACAAGTTTTCTGGCCGTTACAGTTGGGCGGCCCCCTTAATTATAAGGGGCGGCCCCCTTAATTTTAAGGGGGCCGGCCATGCTTTAAGGGGGCCGGCCACGCTCCTCTGTCAGAACTTGTTGCCTATAAATACCACCTTAAACCTGGATTTTTTTCCCACCTTTTTGCACAGAAACTTTCTGTTCTAGATCTCTATTTCAATCCTAAAAAATCCTTTGATCATTTCATTTCATAAGCCTTTGTTTCCAAGTGATCCAAAGCCTCATTCTTTCAAGTGCAAAGAGAAGAATACTTCTATTAGAAGTATTACAACTTAGTATCATCTTGCTATCTAAGTTGTTTGTTTACATTTCCTTGTACATCTTTCATACTTTGGTGAATAAGGTGTATGTATTAGTTAACTAGATTTAGTTGAAGAATCTAGAATTGTTGTAAGTGTGAAGTGTGACTTGAAGTGAAGAAGAAGGGTTAGATAGTAGTGGTGATAGGAGATTGTAGCAATAGGAGCTTGTAGTGAAGAAATTAAGGATCTCTAGTGGAGTAGACTAGAAGACATTTGTAGATTGAAGTTGTGAAGACATTAGTGGCTTGAAGGTGTCAAGACATTAGTGCATTGAAGGTGTGAAGACATTAGTGGCTTGAAGGTGTCAAGACATTAGTGCATTGAAGGTGTGAAGACATTAGTGGCTTGAAGGTGTCAAGACACTAGTGCATTGAAGTTGCAAAGATATTAGTGACTTGAAGGTGTCAAGACATTAGTACTTTGAAGGTGTGAAGAGAATAGAAGATCGTGTATAGAAGATTGGTGTGTAGAAGATTGGTGTGAAGAAAATAGTAGATTGGTGTGAAGATTGGTGTGTAGTTTGGTGTGTAGATTGGTGTGTAGATTGGTGTGAAGATTGGTGTGTAAATTGGTGTGTATATTGGTGTGTACGGTTTTCTCCGCCATAAAGGAGGTCTTTGATCTAGTGAAGAAAACTCTCGAGTAGGTGACTCGGGGAGTGGAGTAGGGCAAGGAAGGTGTCCTTGTAGCCGAACCACTATAAATCCTTTGTGTCTCGGTTTGATCTTTCCATCCCTCACTCTTTGATTTATTACTTACTTGCATTTCATACATAGTCATAATTGATAGTATTGTGCATATGTTGATTTCACATAAAGATCAAACTAAAATCCATTCATAAAACTAATCTTACAAAAAACAACCTAGTACATAAAATTATATCTATACACTACTACTACACATATATATGCTTACATAAAATATACGAAATTGTATATTCTTTCCTAACATTATACATAAGCATTGTATATATAAAACCTTTAATAAATCTTGTATTTGTACTTTTGTAGTTAAGTGTTTTGAAATTGTACATTATACATAAGTAATATTTATACAAAATCATAAATTAACTAGTATATATATTTATGTATTAAAGTGATTTGAAGGTTTCATCTTAGAAACTATCTTTTATAAAATAAGCAAAACGAAAAAGACGTAAAACTATTCAACCCCCCCTTCTAGTTTTCCACAATTGGTACCAGAGCCACGTCTAACAAGATTTTTAAAATATACTGTATTTTAAAACTTGTAACGATCTATGGAATTCGAAAAATATCTAGAAGGAGAATTTACGCAAAAACCACCATTATTTGAAAATGATCATTTTCTTGAATGGAAAAATAAATTTGAAAATTATGTGAAATCAATAGATCCTGATCTTTGGCATATTATTTCAATTGGTGATCTTAAACTAACCAAAATGGATTTTGAAAATCAACATAATAATCTTCAAATAAAAATTGATAAAAATACTAAAGCTAAATTACTTATTTTCAAAACTCTACCAAATGTTGAATATGAAAGATTATTTCCTTGTAAAACGGCAAATGATATTTGGAAATGCCTTTTAAAGTTTCACCAAGAGAAATGTAAAACCAAAGATGATAAACTTGATATTGCACATGAAATTGTTACTCTAGAAAGTTTAATAGATAAATATTTAGTTGAAATAAACACATGTACTACTAGTTCAAATGTGATCATTGAAGGTACCAATAATGAAGAACACATGTGTCAAATCCGAAGAAAGCATGTTAATAAATCATGGTGCAACAAGGACGATAAAGACGATGTAAATACGGAATACGTGAACATCCTAACAAATGTTAATACAAATAGTGATGACAAGGATTACATGCTCCAAGATCCAAGCAATGCTACAAACAAAACATGGAGCGACATGAAGAATGGAGTTGATCACCGTATAGCGAGTGAAGAGTGTACAAGTACAAATAAGGTACAATTCAAAACCAAACATTTTTGCTATGATCAATTTACATTAGAATTTTCAAAAATGGAAAATAGCTTCAAACACTTTTGCAACATTGACTCAAAAATTATTTTTAAAAATGAATTTTCAACATCCGCTGAAAATAACTTTGAAAAAGAAATAATTTTAGAAGACAAAATGTCTAGACTTGAAAGTAATATTGAAATTGATCTTGAATGTAAAAATTGTCAAGACTATAAACATGAAATTAAAATGGAAAAGGAAAAAGCTAAAATATTAGCAAAATTCGAAAATAGTTCTAAATCTTTAAAATATCTACTTAACATTCAAAAGTCATTTTATGATAAAACCGGATTAGGATATACGGCAGATGAGTATTTGACAAATACATCAAAACAAATAAAATTTGTTAAACCTAATGGAAAAATTTAGAACTATTATTATTTACATCCATTGATTATTTCTCTAGTCAAGAAAGTTATTGTTTGTTTGCTAAAACAAACAAATAATGAATTCTTGTACTTCTCGACGACATCCTCTTCATATGCATTTAAGTGCATTGGATGTTCGCTACTAATCAAATCGGACCCATGAGAATCTGGGTACCAAGCTCTCTGTCATGTGTAGGTAATTAACGATCAAAGGAACTACCACTTTTTTGATCGCTCTATTCGCTTTCTTTCATTTGATGACCATTGTCTTTATGGTGTGTTCGCTACTACCTCATGACGAAGGATTCTTGTTCTACCATTCTTAATCTGCACGACTTGTGATGATTGGGGCGACCGATAGTGTTTCTATGATCAAGTCTCCTTGATCCTTTTCGCATTAGGATATTACTTCGCTTCTTCAACTTGCTTTGGGGAAAACCTTCCTGACGTTTTATATTGCTCTCATGACCACTCTTAAAGAAGAGTTGGACCTGAGGTAAGTTTTCTTTTCAAAAACTTGCCTACATTACATTAAGATAAAGTATGCTTCAATTAGTATATTAATATGATTTAATTTATAAGTTGCTATGCTTTTAGATCATGAATACCAATATATGCATACATGACATTAGGATAATTAACTCTCTTGTTGCTATGTCTATTATCATTTGTCTTAGTTTTCATCTATATTGATAATCTTCTATGATTTAAAGTAGAATGCTTGCCATTTATGCTATATGATCTTACTAGTTGCATTAATAGATGTGTTATAATTAAGACTTGCTAGTAACTCAATATTACAATGTGTCTTGTATACATGCATACATTCATATGCCTATATTGTATTCATTGATGATTTTCTTTGTCCCTTCCTATCTCATTGCATTTAGATGTTTAATGTCTACCATATCTCTTTCACATCTTTAGTTGCCAATTAGAGATTTTTATATGTGACAATGGGCTTAATCGATTCTCTTGAAGTGTATCTTTCACTTGAAATTTCTTGATTGTCAAAATCAAAACATCATATTTAAAAAAAAAAAAAAAAAAAAAAAAAAAAAAAAAAAAAAACTTCTTTCTTTGAATTAAAACCTTTCGAATATCTATTTTATGCTTTTTCAAACAACATGCTTAATCATAAGCTATCATAACATTATTTTGATCTTTATCAAGATAGAAACATTTTTCTTTTTAAAACAAAACAAATTTTGTTTTATTGGGATACTAACTTGAATGTATCTCAAAACATTAAGCTAAGTATTAGTGAATCAAGTAAACTTCATATTTGGTAATCTTCGATAGGTAAATTTAGGAACTCGATTTATTCTAAAAAGGAGAATGACTACTGGAGAATCTATTGACTAGAAATTCAATTTAACCTAACGGTTGAATTGCTTCTATGTGAGAAGTTGGGTGTGTGTAACCCGTAAAAACGGTCGTGTTTAGCCTGAATTGAGCACCACTAGTAATAGTCTCATACTCATTCTCCAACTTGATTAAATTGCACTTCCTATATATACCTAACGCTAATTTATTTATATGAACTTTGCTTCTCATTAGACTCTTTCATTCTCAGATTTATGGGATTAAGTGAAAACTTACTTTCAAACATTGTTGAATAATACTAAAAACATTTTGTTTAAAACATTGTTATTATCTTCTCATATATGTCATACACTTATGTGAAACTGACATCTACAATTTAATCAAATCATTTCATGAGAATCATGGTTTGCCCATATGGATCTTGTTTGTAACAAGTCTTGAAGTTCATATAATCATATCTTCCCACGTGTTTATCATAAGCAATCTTCAATTTGTTTGCACTAAGCCTACTTACCATTATCTTTATATAGTTGCATGCTTAACTAGTTTGCTTTATTGCTTCCTTAGTTACCATACTTAATTGAAATATTAGAAAATAACATGATTATGAGGAATTTGTTGTTCACTTTTATTATTTCCCTACATTCATGAATAGTATGCTCTATATTGCCTCAAGAGTTGGACTTACTTGAATCCAAATCCAAAAACACAACCTTTTTGAAAATTTTCTGCCAAAAACCCATTTCTGGCATTCTGGGAATCACCAGATGGGCAGCCCCCTTAAATCATAAGGGCGGCCCCCTTAAATTTAAGGGGACCGGCCTCCATTTAAGGGGACCGGCCATCTGATGGTCGGGGATACTGTTTTCTTTATCACTTTTTGACCCATTTCAGCCTATACTTCCCAAAATTCACAAACATATTTTGTCCCATGTTATCCCTCAAAATTTACCTTCCTAAACCACATCTCTCATACACTATAAATACCCTCTTCCCATCATTAATGCCATCACACTCAAACATGTCATCTCCCAACAACCAAAAACCAAAGATTTCAAGAACCGCAAGGATCTCCGTCAAACCCGTTTGGAGGAGGAAACTTGATTCTTGTCATAACTCTTGTGATGTTGTTTCAATTCAACCAACAACTCAACCTCAAACCCACTCAAATGAGTCATCCCACAACCTATCTTCCACTAATACCCTCATTAATGCTTCCTCTTTTGATGAGCATGCTCAATCCCAAAACAACAATCCAAATATCTCAATCAACACTTCACATATTGCTCATTCAACAAAGACATCATCCACTCATGAAGAAACTCTTCCACCCATATCATGTTTTCATGATTACCCAAGTTCAAACATATCTCCACCACCTAGAGTACCACCACCACTTCCTACAACCTCACATGCTACTCCAATGTTGCATGTGCAAACCTTCACCCAAGACAACTATCATGCTCCACCACCATCACCTTCCTCCGAACACTTGAAGTTCGTTGAGGAGCTAAAAGAGGCACATGAGCTTAGTGCTCTTTTAGCTTTACATCTTGCTCAACGCAATTTGGATCCACCACAATCAAGCTCACCATCATCACCACATAACAAAAACCAACTTGAGAAGCATGTTAACAATTGCCCTTGTTGCATCTTCCTTCAACAACAAACCATTGCTTTGAATGAGCACTTCACTTGGATTGAGTATCTTCTTACTAGATCTCAACAAACCCCATCACTTGAACAACATCACAACCCTCAACCAACAAACTCCACCTCAAATCCACCACCTCCAAGCTCTACAAACTCACCAACACTCATGGAACCAAGAGTTTACCTCCACTAAACCACCAAGCATTTGATATGCTTATGTTTTCTCATTTTCAAATAAAACTCCTCAACCATTTTGGGATTCAAGAAAGTTTGATGACACTCCTTGTTGGCACTATAGGATGTTCTATGTTATTTAGAATTCTATTTGTATTGCCTTTGTAACAATGATTATGGGTTGACATAATCATTTCTCTATTATTAAATGGTTTAATATATGTTTCTTATTACCTTGTGCCATGATTATTACTTGCTAATATTATGCTATATGTATTTGCTTGTGCCATGCTTGTGCTTCTAATATTTTTCTTGCAAGTATTACTTTCTCGAAACCTTGGTGCCCTCAAACGAGGGGGAGCATACATCAAGGGGGAGTTTTCTACCCGTTTAAACTTCTCTCACGAAGCTTATTCGGCCTAACCTTTTTGATTCTACAAAAAGGGGGAGAAGTGAATGTAAACTTACTAAATACTTGTCTAAATATTAATTTTTGGATTTAATAAGTTTAGGTTTTGTAATCATCAAAAAGGGGGAGATTGTTGATATAAATAATTGACTAAAAACATTATTCATATCTTCCGATATCTCTATGTTTTGATAATCACAAAACTTAAACTAATCAAATCCAAAGATCATGACGTAAACACGTATTTAGTAATAAATAATCACTTTCACCAACAAATCACTTAAGGTATGAATAAACAAAGTGTTTAGTGCTATGTATGATCAAAGGGGTATTTAATTAACTAATACAAAGTTTATTTAATTATATAATCTTATTATATATTTTTGAAAAACACTTTTGGTAATAAGGAAAAATGTTTTAATCATACTAAATATATGATTTCAAATATTTAACCAAAATCAGTTAGTTTTTCACCAAATAAACTTTCCCCACTAAAAGACAAGTTTTCTGGCCGTTACAGTTGGGCGGCCCCCTTAATTATAAGGGGCGGCCCCCTTAATTTTAAGGGGGCCGGCCATGCTTTAAGGGGGCCGGCCACGCTCCTCTGTCAGAACTTGTTGCCTATAAATACCACCTTAAACCTGGATTTTTTCCCCACCTTTTTGCACAGAAACTTTCTGTTCTAGATCTCTATTTCAATCCTAAAAAATCCTTTGATCATTTCATTTCATAAGCCTTTGTTTCCAAGTGATCCAAAGCCTCATTCTTTCAAGTGCAAAGAGAAGAATACTTCTATTAGAAGTATTACAACTTAGTATCATCTTGCTATCTAAGTTGTTTGTTTACATTTCCTTGTACATCTTTCATACTTTGGTGAATAAGGTGTATGTATTAGTTAACTAGATTTAGTTGAAGAATCTAGAATTGTTGTAAGTGTGAAGTGTGACTTGAAGTGAAGAAGAAGGGTTAGATAGTAGTGGTGATAGGAGATTGTAGCAATAGGAGCTTGTAGTGAAGAAATTAAGGATCTCTAGTGGAGTAGACTAGAAGACATTTGTAGATTGAAGTTGTGAAGACATTAGTGGCTTGAAGGTGTCAAGACATTAGTGCATTGAAGGTGTGAAGACATTAGTGGCTTGAAGGTGTCAAGACATTAGTGCATTGAAGGTGTGAAGACATTAGTGGCTTGAAGGTGTCAAGACACTAGTGCATTGAAGTTGCAAAGATATTAGTGACTTGAAGGTGTCAAGACATTAGTACTTTGAAGGTGTGAAGAGAATAGAAGATCGGTGTATAGAAGATTGGTGTGTAGAAGATTGGTGTGAAGAAAATAGTAGATTGGTGTGAAGATTGGTGTGTAGTTTGGTGTGTAGATTGGTGTGTAGATTGGTGTGAAGATTGGTGTGTAAATTGGTGTGTATATTGGTGTGTACGGTTTTCTCCGCCATAAAGGAGGTCTTTGATCTAGTGAAGAAAACTCTCGAGTAGGTGACTCGGGGAGTGGAGTAGGGCAAGGAAGGTGTCCTTGTAGCCGAACCACTATAAATCCTTTGTGTCTCGGTTTGATCTTTCCATCCCTCACTCTTTGATTTATTACTTACTTGCATTTCATACATAGTCATAATTGATAGTATTGTGCATATGTTGATTTCACATAAAGATCAAACTAAAATCCATTCATAAAACTAATCTTACAAAAAACAACCTAGTACATAAAATTATATCTATACACTACTACTACACATATATATGCTTACATAAAATATACGAAATTGTATATTCTTTCCTAACATTATACATAAGCATTGTATATATAAAACCTTTAATAAATCTTGTATTTGTACTTTTGTAGTTAAGTGTTTTGAAATTGTACATTATACATAAGTAATATTTATACAAAATCATAAATTAACTAGTATATATATTTATGTATTAAAGTGATTTGAAGGTTTCATCTTAGAAACTATCTTTTATAAAATAAGCAAAACGAAAAAGACGTAAAACTATTCAACCCCCCCTTCTAGTTTTCCACAAGTGGCATAAGTAAGTTCTACCACAATGTTTACACTTAGCTTTTTTGTCAGTAGGTTTCTCACCTCTTTTAAGCTTTAGTTCTTCAAACTCGAGCCATACAGGTGATGTTTTTTTGCGCCCCTTTGGCTGTTCCACCTCCTCCTCCGTGTCACTGGTCTCAACTTCAACGGGTGTTTGTTGATTAACAGAATTTGACGTCATCTAACAACAATAAAATAAAAGAAACATAAAAAAGACAACAACTAATTAATAAGAAAATTCATAAGTTAAATAAATGTCAAAACTTCAATCAAAAATCAAACAATAAACCCTAGCACATTGAACACTAACCTTTTCTTTGAATGATGATGATCTTATGAGGGAAAAATATGGACAACTAAGGGAGGATAATGGTTCAATTGCTTTTTGAGATGGATTTGTTAGGAGGGAAACTGGGAAAGGTTTAGGTTCTGTAATGTATATGTCTAGGATAACCAAACGTTTCTCATGCATAGAAAATTGTAAGTAGCAGACATTGGGCTTCTAAAAGGTATTTACTAAAAAATAGAAAAGTTATTTCGGGTCTTATCGGGTTGACCCGATAACCCGATAGCAAAATTTTTTTAACCCTAACCTGACCCGATAACAATATCGGGTTATCGGGTTCGGGTCAAAACAACCCGATTAGATTTTTTGACCCGATTTGACCCGACCCGATAAGCCTTATCGGGTTCGGGTTCGGGTCAGGTCAACCCGACCCTACTGACACCCCTAGTTGCAGGAGATTGCAATGGCACTTTTGGAATCACAGTAGATTGGAATCTTATTGAATAGGTAGCCATAGTCTTTAAGCTGTGATCTCATCTAAATGACTTGAGCACAACAAGCTGACATAGCTTCATATTCAGATTCTGTTGATGACAGTGATGTGCAGTCCTGCTTCTTTGATTGCCAAGAAACTGTAAGCCTCCTGATGTGCTTTTTCGCGTGTCTAAGCTTCCTGCATGGTCAGCGTCTGAAAAAGCTATTAGTTCAAAACCAGAATCCTTCGGATACCAGATCCCCAAGTGGATGGTTCCCTTTATGTATCGAAGGATTCTTTTAGCCTCATTGAGGTGTTTTTCAGTTGGTTTAGACTGATATCGTGAACACATATAGACAGCAAAGACAATATCAGGTCTGCTAGATGTGAGATACATGAGGGACCCAATAATACTTCGGTATTTGGTAGGGTCAACAGGAGTCCCATGTATATCAGCATCTAGTTTTGTGGAATTGGCCATAGGTGTATTCATTGTATCACAGCTTTACATTCCATGTTTCTTTAAAATCTCAAGAGCATATTTGGACTGATTTAGAAAAATTCCACGGGGTGATTGATGAACTTGTAGTCCTAGAAAGAACGTAAGTTCACTCATCATGGACATTTCAAAATTATCTGTCATTAATTTTGCAAAATCCATTGAGTAAATTTTGTTGGTTGAAGCAAAAATAATGTCATCGACATAAATTTGAACGATTAATAAGTCCATCCCGTTTGTTTTTGTAAAAAGTGTTGGATCCACCGAGCCTAGAGTAAAATCATTAGCCAATAAGAATTTAGAAAGCTTATCATACCACGCCCTGGGGGCTTGCTTGAGACCGTAGAGAGACTTTTTAAGCTTGTAGACATGATTGGGACGTTCTGGATCAACGAAACCTTCAGGTTGACCGACATAAACCACTTCACGGAGTTGACCATTTAGAAAAACCGTTTTCATGTCCATTTGGTAAACAATCATATTCCGATGAGCAGCAAATGCTAAGAAGATCCGTACAGCTTCTAGTCTAGCTACTGGAGCAAATGATTCTTCAAAGTCGATTCCTTCTTCTTGAGAGTATCCTTTTGCTACCAAGCGGGATTTGTTGCGTATGACAGTTTCTTCTGCATCCAGTTTGTTTTTCCAGATCCATTTTAATCCAATGACAATGATTCCTTCTAGTTTTTCAACCATTTCCCAGACTTCTAATCTTTGAAAGGATTCGAATTCTTCTTGCATAAACTCAATCCAGTTTTCATAAGTCATAGCTTCTTTGACATTTTTAGGCACGGTTTCACAAACTATGAGTGCGTAAATGCAAGTTTCACCGTCTGAGTGAAGGCGTTGTCTTGTCATAATTGGTGCATCTGGATGGCCAATAATTTGAACTAAGGGGTGATCTCTAGTCCATTTGTGTGTCGATGGATGAAGTTGATAAGTATCTTGCAAGTGAGAAGGACCCAAATTGCGTGTAGATGACTCAGCAATGTCGGGGACAGGTGGAGCCGGTGCAAATGGGTTGATGAACTGTTCTGGGTCATGCACTGCGATTTGTAAAACTGATAAAGGTATGGAGTCTCTAGCTGAGTGTTGTGAGTTGGACCCGGTTTGTTCTATTGTTGTAGGTGATATGATTGGAGGACCGTCTCTTCCAATAGTAGTAGTAGTTTGTTGAGGTGTATCAGGTACTTGATGTTGATCAAGATGTGCAGCGGAATTTGGTATGGCCTCAGATGGACGGTTAACAATCGTATCATCAAACAATGGAGCAAACAAGGTTTCCACTTCTTGACGGGAGAGTGACAACGGTTCAGCCGAAGATGCCGGAAAGTATAGACGGTTGGATGCGGGTCCTAAGCTGTTTTGCTCAGAAGCCATTTGAGTGAGTTCATCGAAATTAGCATGAATAGTTTCTTGAATTTCTCTGGTGCGACGATTCCATATCCGAAAGCCTTTTGAATTTTCACAGTATCCAATAAATATACCAATGTCAGCCTTTGCTTTAATTTTACCTAGATCATCACGATCATTTACTGGATAACAAAGAGCTCAAAATACATGAAAGTAACTGATGTTCGGTTTCCTTTTGTGAACAATTTGATATGGGGTTTTGTGATGACGTTTTGTGATCATGCAACGGTTTTGAGTGTAACATGCGGTTGAGACAGCTTCCGCCCATAAGTAATCTGGTAATTGAGCATTGATTAACATCGTTCGAGCAGCTTCCACTAACGTTCTGTTGCGTCTTTCGACTACTCCATTCTGTTCGGGTGTTCGTGGAATGGATGTTTGATGTTCAAT
Source organism: Artemisia argyi (assembly GCA_030686995.1). Taxonomy (NCBI): domain Eukaryota; kingdom Viridiplantae; phylum Streptophyta; class Magnoliopsida; order Asterales; family Asteraceae; genus Artemisia; species Artemisia argyi. The sequence continues at coordinate 119,712,930 of CM060677.1, read as the reverse complement.
TCCCACTTTCTCAAAATACGACCTTAAAATCTGATTCTTAAATTATGTGCCATTGTCAGTTCTAACAATTCTGACTGTGTTGCGTAGTTGAACTTGTATTTTGGTGAGAAAGGTGATGATCATTTGAGGAGCTTGATCTTTACTTCGAAGAAAATAAACCCAAGTCCAGCGAGAGTAATCATCAACAATTACTAAAATGTAGCTTTTACTGTTGATTGTTTGAACACGCATCGGACCACACAAATCCATATGAAGCAGTTGTAAAACATGATTAGTACTCCGTTCAGGTTTTGAGGGAAAATGAGCACGGGTACTTTTTCCTTGTTCACAGGCTGGACATAGGTGATCTTTGGCATAGCGGAATCTTGGAAAGCCTTCAACTAATTTGTGACGAGCAAGATCAGTCATCGTTTTGAAATTCAAGTGAGAAAGGCGTTTGAGCCATAACCAGGATTTAGTCGTTTCAACTTTGGATAGAAGACAGATAGGAGATAAAGCGATCATGTCAGACATTGAAATTGTGTAAAGGTTAGTGCCACGTTTGCCTGACATCAAATCATTTCCTTGTAGATCACGAACAAAACAAGTTTTCTCTCGAAATGCTACTTCTAAATCCCCATCACAAAATTGACCGACAGAAAAGAGGTTGTGACCCAAGCCTTCAACATAATATACTCTGCTAATTTCAATATTCCCATTCACATAGTCTCCGTAACCCATGATTAAAGCATATTGATCATTCCCGAATATGACAGTTCCGATAAACTTTGAGACAAAGTTAGTTAACAGTTTGAGATTGCCTGTCATATGTCGGGTGCAACCGCTATCAACAATCCAGAGAACGATCTGAACCACCTGCATCACAAATAGACGACAAAGATGGAACAGAAGTAAGGGTGGAACCCGAAGAAATAGTGGGTTCCTGTTGGTTAGAAACACAAGTATTGAACAGTTTAGGAACCCATTTAAAATTTGGTTTGTATTGTAACCAACGTTGCCAATTCCAACTAGTTTTTGCTTTGTTTTTGGTAAATGCACTAGCTTTTGGCGTGTTCCTGGAATTGTTGATTTCTGATCTTGGGTTGACTACAACATCATTCGAAACGGTAGTTGGCGTTTTTCCTAAGGTTGACTTAGAGGCAGTAGTGGGCCTAGAAGGAAAGCCTGATCTACGTTTCTTTTTACGATGTAAGAGATTATTAGCTACACATTTAGTATGATCACCAGATAACACACTTTGACGACAAAAAACACAAGATGCATTAGTATTCAAAACATTTGAAGGTTCAGCATTCGTTACATTAAGATTTTGATTACAATTTGCCAGATTAGAATCTAAATCAGATGCAACATGAGTATTATTCAAGTTCCTAAAGTGAGCTTCTACTTCTTGCACTTCTAGTGTTCCTCTTCTACTGATGAGTGTCTAAATACTCATCATTTTATACTAATCTGAGCTGCCAAAACATCCAAAAACACTCAAATATGCATCATAATACTGAAAATATCTTAGAAGTGTGTTTTATATGTTTCAAATGCAAAATATGCAAAAACAGATGAAAAACGTACAAAGTTTGCATAATTGGCAGTTTCAGTCTCACAAGTTTCATAAATTGGCAAAACTAGTCCCTGGTTATTCTAAAAACATGAAAAAGTCACCAAAGGTCCTTTTTAATCATAAAGTTACATATTTAGTCCTTTGGTGCAAAGTTTCACAAAATTACAAGTTTAGTCCCTGTACTTTGGAAATTGACATAAATGGTCCCTGGGATGTAAAAACTTTGAGAAAAATAAATATTGGTCCTCGTACTAATAATCTTTTGCAGGAATGGTCCTTGGGTGATAAGTTTGGTGAAATTTCATATTGGGTCCCCGGAGTTTGAAGATATGGCAAAACAGGTCCCTCAAAGTTTCAAACTTGACAGTTTTAGTCCCCGGGTGTTTAAAATGGGAAAATTATCATTAAGGGTCCTAGGGGATTCATAATTGTCACTATTAGTCCCTGGATGAAAAGTTTAGATAAATTACATGTTAAGTCCCTGGAGTTTCAGTTTTGTCAGTTTTAGTCCCTGGGCAATAAAAAAATGAAAAAACATAAAAAATGGTAAACTTACAAAACCAGTCCTTCAACTTTGCCCAAATTACAAATTTGGTCCTTGTTAAGTTATTATACAAACGGACCCTATGTATTATTATAAACCAAATCCAAACAACAAACAAAGCCCACCCACTATCCTAATTATCCAAGCCCATAAAATAAGCCCAAACCCCACCCTGGTATTTAATACCAGGGTCAAACCCGGTCAAACTCCACCCATCTCCCTCTCCCTCACTCACAGACCCCCAACCTCACCACTGTAGCACCAAAACCACCCTCCACCTCTCTGGTTTCACCACCAGCTCACCACCAACTTGCCTACCCACTACCTTCCACCTCCACAACCCTCTAAAACCCCTAAAAACCTCTCCACATAACACACAGTACCCCCAAGACTTTTTGGCGCCAATTTTTATTTAAATGGCTGAGATGAGTACCAGTCATCCAACGGTTCTAATTAGTGGTGGGAATTGGTCCAGTGGGTCCCACAAACCCTAGAAGTCCATTAAAAAGTAGAAGGAAGTAGAAGAGAAAGAATATTAGATTAGGTAGATTTAGCTTAATATCGTATTTGTAATTTTCAGATTCTTAGTGTAATTCAAAGTTTCAAAAGTGTAATTCTAGTGAATTAAGTGTATTTCAAACTTGTTTTAATGATATATTCCAGTTAATCTCCAAGATTTAAGTTTATGTAATTTTTCTTAATTTCCAAATCACAAAAAGCTCAACTGTTGTTGTTAGTTGTTGTTAAGGCTATGCATAAGCTCAAATAAGCTCTGACAAAGTTTAAAAAAGTTTTAGAAAACCTTAATTGTCTGTTTAGATCATAAATAAAAAAATACCAAAAATAATAAATTAAATAAAGAAAAATAAAAAAATAGAGGGAAGTGAGGAAGAAGGGCTGAGCAAGGTGCATTCTGGATTATATATGGTATTAGTAACCTTGTGGAAGGTTGTTAGGTAGATCTTGGTGCTTGGTTCCATAACCTCAGCCTTAAACTCATTTGTAAGTCACAATTGTAATTTTTACTTTTTATCAAATATAGCTTGTAATCTGTTTTTTATATGTTTATTTAAGTTTATTTAACCTTAATAGATAAATAAAAAGTAATTTCATAATCTTATATAACCATTTGCTTTATAAATCATCAAATCAGTTAGTTTAGAGGGTGTTTGGATTGACTGATCTAGCTTATATTGAGGTTGTTTGAGTTGTTATGTATTACTGAGTCATGTCATATTAGGTTAGTTTAGGTTAGTTAAATCATAAAAATCAATAGTTATAGTATAAATAGTCAACAACCATATTAATTTGCTTAACCAGGTTCACTGTTAGGATTTTGAGATCATAGACTCATCAAATCTGTTCTATAGTTGTTAAGATACCTTAATTAAGTATTATTATACCTTAATACTTCAATTACAGTCATTAGATTAGATCCAAAGTTCACAAAAGTCAAATTTCCAAGTTCTTATCAAAAGTCAATTTGCTTGATACTCAGTTTTTACCAAAACTCCAAGATTTCTTGTGAATTTTGTATTAGGTTTCAAGATCTGAAATTTGTTGTAGTAATAGACTCCCAGCTCATCTTTGAGATTCAACCATCCTTATATTTTTAGTATTTTTTCCCTGGGCCCCACTCACTCTCAAAGTAACCTGCAGGGCAAGGTATTGCCCTGCTGCAACAGACTTCACCCATCACCACCACTTTGGTGGTGATTTGTGACCACCACAGTGGGCCCCACATATCAAACTTAGCATCTTTGAACCCCCTCCTACCAGGGATCATTATTTGACCATAGGTTTGACCTGAAACCCTGTGGGTCCCTCCTAATTTAGCCACATAAGTTTGTCCCTTTTCTGAGTTGGTTTTGTTTTGGCAAAGTGCTTATTTTGATAAATTAGCTTATTCTGAGTACCCCAAGTGCTTATTTTGGCTCAAACATGTTTACTTAACTTTAGTGAACCAGAATAATCCTTAGTGGGTCCCACACAAGTCAATTTTAGCTTATTTGCTTATTCAGTCAACCAAAGTCAACTGTGGAGGTAATAAGCCCCCACAGTGCTTATTAATAAGTTATAAAATAGTTGTTTATACAAAAGTTGTGTATTTTTATATATAAATTAGTTTAGTAAAAGAAAAATCCAGAAAAGACAATATAAAAATAAGTGATAGTTTCTATTTAATATAATTTAATTTTAATGTTCATTTTTAGATTTTTATTAAGTAATTTGTAATTTTATATTTTTATTCATTTCCTTTTATATTAAAGTATTTTTAATAATTTTCTCAGACTTTTTTCGTCATTTAGTATTTATTATAATTAAAATTAGTTTTATTAATAATTAAGTTTTAAATAGCATAATTAGTTTTTATAAAGCAACACCTAGTTTTTATATTTTTTCTAGCTTTTAAATATTATAAAATAGTTTTATAAATTATTTCATAATTTTCTAAGTCAATTTAGTATTATTTGTAATTTAAAATAGTTTAATTAGTTTAATTAATTTAATTAGTTTTTAATTAATAGAAAATTCATAAAAAGACAAAAATATTTATTTTTAATTTTTATACTTTCTTCAAGTTCATTTTTAAGTTTAGAAATTATTTTTATAAATTTTTAGTTTAATTTGTAGTGTTTATCATTTTTAGTTTAAATTAAATTAGTTTTAATTAAATAGTTAAATAGTTTTTAATTAAATAATTAATAATAAATAATAAAATAATCTAAAAAATAGTTTTCTTTTTAATTTAATTTTATTTTAAGTTTAAGTTTATAGAATTTTTATTTTTAACCCCTATAGTTTATTTTTCTTAAAACTCACCTTTTTCTCAGTACGCAGTCGCGTCTGATTTTTAATTTAGTTTACGTTTATACGTTTTAGATATCTAGGTTTTACGTAATAGTTAAAATAGTTTACCTAAGTTATTTTAAGTTATAAACCCTAGTGTAATCACACACACACACACACTTTATTCCCTTTCCTGTTCACATTTACTCAATCACAGATTCGTTTTTAATAAAACATCGCACACCTCGTTGGGACATTACGACCCGGGGAAACACTGTATTCCACGGAAGCATTTGCCTCAGCTGTTTGACTATTATAGTTGACCATTCACAAGTGGTTGACCAATAATTATCTGACCGTTTGAGGCGAATCATCTACGTTGCCAGAGCCTAGTCTTTTTAGTTTTCTTAACGCTTTTTGGCTTTGGGCTGCTAACGCTCTTAGGGGAAACTAGTCTTGTAGAAGTGGAAGAGCTAATATTAGAACTCTGAGAATGAATATTTGTATCTGTTTTGTCTATATGAAACATTCCTGGTGCTATCACTGTGGTGTCAACAAACTTTCCTGTATGAAGTAGCTTAATTTTCTCTTTCAAATCAATGATGATGTGATTTTTTTCTTGAATATCAGACTCAAGTAAACCATTGCAATAATGAATGTCATCGCGATTTTGTTGCCATTCGACGTTTTCAATTTTTAACTCCGCAATTTCTTTTTCATATTGAAGACATTTATTTTTGAGAAAAACATTGTCTTTGCAAAGTTGACAGCTTTTTGAAACGTTTTGACTTTGTAGTTGCAATTCGGTTTCAAGACTTTGAGCTTGACACCATTCAAGCCTTTGTTTGAGTTGAAAATTTTCGTTTGAAAGTTTGTTTTTCACATCATCACTGTTTTGACGCAACATTTCATATTTATGTTTCAATGTCTCAGCTTCTGTATTCAGCAAATCAATATCAGCACAGTAATTTTCAAATACCATAGCATTATTGGAATAGTAGAGGTCATTCATAATGAGAGTATAAATATCAGCTGTGATAAGTTTTTCCCAGAGTCGATCAGAATCCGTTTTCAAAAATCGGTTTTTGCGTTGTTGAACCAAAATTGCATTTTCATTAAGAGCGAAAACATCTTGCATATCTTTAACTTCTTTTTGGAGTTCATGTTCCCAACAAGTAGCACAATAACGCAAATTTTGAACTAAAGGCAGAAATTGTTTTTGAAAAATGTCTCGCTTTTCACGCTCGTAAGCTGATTGAAAAGTAGCAATTTTTATTTCTGAATGATGTTCAATTACGTTTTCCAAGTTTTCGATGCCTTTCATGAATGTTTTAAAATAGTCTAAAACTTTACAACATGTTGGTAAGGGTGTCACAGTACCAGCAGATGGTAGTGGACCATTTACTTGTGCCACGGGTTTGGCAGGAGCCCCATTGGAAGATGAAACATAAGACTCTGTAACATACCATGATTTCTCAGGTATTTCTTTTGATGTAACAAAAGATTTTGAAATATGAGGAACTTTTGAGTAATCATATGGTTTGCAATATTCAACTTGACTCATTTTTTATCGACTCTTTTCTTCAAGTTCGTATTCTTCCTTAGTATTATGTACAATAACACGCACAACATATTATCAATCAATTGGTCCATACTGTAAAGCTTAGGAATTGTTTTGAATGCAGTGTGAAGAAAAGTGGATCTGTAATCGCCAATGGCAAAACCTTTATCGTGCCTTGGTTTTAAAGTAAATTTTTGAATGGTCGTTACAGATTCTCCATGTTTATAAACAATATTTTGAAAAGCTTTAATTTGACGTTCGAGAGTGATGTTTTCTTCAATTAAAGAATTTTCTTTTTCTCGTTTTTGCACTTTATGTTCATAAAATTCCTGTTTGCAAGTTGTCACCTCTGTTTGTGTTTTTGAAAGTTCCTTTTGAAGTTGTACAACTTGTTTTTGAAGCTCGTGTTTTTCATTTTCCAGTTTGGAAACCAATTTACCGTTTGACTCAATTATGTCGTATATTTGCTTTTGAAGATTTTGTTCTTTGACATACGATTCCTGAAATGACTTTTCAAAGCACTTTTCATGGTGAACTGCTTTTGAAAATGTGAAAGTTGTATTTTGTAACATTCAATGTGTTTTTTCAAAATGGCATTAGTTTCGTTCAAAACTATATTTTCCTCGTCTTTATCTTGAAGTTGTTTGGCCATGACAGTATAGTAAGGATCTGGATCAGAGGAAGGTTCAAGTTGTTCAATATGGTCATTTTTGTCTTGTTCAATAGGATCATCAAATGAAACGACAGTGTCATCATCAAATATAACAACTGTGTCTAATTGTTCATCCTCTTGAGAAGATAAAATTGATTCAGATGGAACAACTTGCGCCTTATCTGATTCAGAAGCAGAGGGTGATGCATTAGATTCAATGGAGCATGAGGTTAGATCATGTACCTGAGACAAACCATCAGTGGTGAACACTGGGCCTGAATCATTCAACGGATGTTCCTGCATGTTGGCCATAAGCATCACAGCCGCATTGGCTTCAAGATCTTCCATATCATCATCATCATCGTTGTAAGCATTAGCGAAGAAACTGTTCTCTGGTTCACTGAAAGTTCCTTCCTTTTCATCTTTGAGAGCCATTAGTAATGCCTGCTTGTGAAACTGACTGCCGCGGGTTCTCGGTTTTGGACATGCTGTTGCAATATGACATTTTTCGTTGCAGTTGTAGCACCATATCGCATTCCCAGATTCTGTATTGCCATTTGCCACATTGTCATTTCTTCTCTAAGGAGGACCTGAGTTGTTTCTGAATCCCCCACTGTTGTTGAACCTTTGTCCATACCCAGAATGTCCTGTATACCCTCCTGAACCTGAACGTCCAGTATTACGGTTCTGATTCTCAACCCGACCATCTTGAATGACAGCTTGATTCCTTGTGTTTGATGAATGAACGAAGACAGTTGTTAGTCTTGTTTGAGAATTTGCTGAAAGCACGAGCGATAAGAGCAAGTCCTTGATTCAATGTATTGACGTCTTCATCATCATCTTCTACCTGATTAGAATAATACATGCTATCATGGTTGTCATCTGGAGCAAGTTGAGGAGAAGCCTGAGATTGAGCAACAAGTGCATGATTAGACATCGGGGGATGTGCAGCATGAGATTGAGCAACAAGTGCTAGGGGATTAGAAGTAGGTGGTGGTGTATATCCTCCTCGTGCGGCTCTATCTTTTTCAACTTCAGATTCATGGTGCTTGAGATAGTCATACAATAAACCATATGGAGCATTATGAAGATTCTTAGCTTGTCTCACGAATGTCACATACTTTTGCCAGTCAGGACCCAGACTACTAACAAACTTAGTATTGACAGCGATCCTTGGAAGGTGTACTTCATGTCTCTCTAAGTCGTTGACGACATTGGTGAAACAATGAAAGTAGGATTCAAGTGATTCCCCTGGTTCGATCATGAAATTAGTGTATTCCAAGTAAAGTTTAGATTCCATGTCTTCTTTGTTCAGTTGTGTGCCTTTCATAAGTAGATGGACGTGTTCCCACATAGCTTTTGCAGTTGTCTGAGCATCAACACTTCTGAATATGATATTTGGTATTCCCTGAAGTATGTAAGACATAGCATACTCATCTGCTTCACGATGGTGGTGTTGTTCAGCAGTAAGTGAAGACTCGGGAACTAGCACATCAGTTGGAGCTACTGGAGGATCAGCAGACGGGTCACCGCCAACGTAGTTAACAGGCCACTGAAATGGTCCTTCAAGGATAACTTGTTTCGTGTACATACCATTGGGTTTCTTGAGTTCTATAAACCTTAAGAATCGGCTTGCCCACTGAACATAATTACCCAGTGTTAGCATTGGTGGGGTGTCAATAGATCATGCTTCATGTCTGGATTGTTGAGTTGAAATGACTTCACACATCCTGTCAAACCAGTGAGTCGGTTTTGATGGGAGTTGGCCTTGTAGTTGTGACATTGCATAGGATTGTTGCATTGGAACCATCTGATGTTGTTGCATGAGAAGATGTTGTGAGTAAACCAGTTGTTGATAATATTGTGGTGATTGTTGATACTGTTGTTGTTGTTGATGATACTGTTGATTCTGATGTTGCTGAGGATGGTTAAAGTTGTAGTACGGTGGTTGAGACATGTTGAAACACTTGTGTGAAAAGATGGATCTTGTAGAAGATTGAAATGTACGTTCCTCTGGTAAAGTTCAAAATCCTTGGGCAAAGTTGAAATCTTACGCGTAACAAAACTTATGCGTAAATTTAAAGTTAAGCGTAGAAAGGTGATGTTATGTGTAAACACAAGGTTTATGCGTAAGATTACCCTTTTACGCGTAAGATTAAACCTTTTGCGTAAAGCAAGTTATGCGTAAGGTAAAAACCAAACAAATCTTTCAAACTTATCCAAGCTTGAAAGATATCCTTAGTCGAAGTATTCCACTAACTTGTCCAAGCTAGGGAAGTACTGAGTCACCTTTGCTAGAAGAGAGAACCTTAGAAGAGACTTTTGCGTAGAAATCAGGAACTTACACGTAAGAAGAATCTTATGCGTAAGAAATGTCTTCAGCGTAGAACTTTGGCGTAGAGAGTAGCTTCTGCGTAGAACTTAGGCGTAGACAATAGCTTCAGCGTAGATCTAAGGCGTAGATTGCTCTCTTACGCATATGAATGGGGTTTTAGACCAAAACTCACGCGTAAGAAGTTGTCTTATGCGTAGGGAGACCAAAAGTACTATTGACAGCTTTCAAAATGTACTGTTCCACTAATTCTTATGCGTAGAGTGACCAGAAACAATTAAAAAGCACTACTTTTTGAAGAAAAATGCTTAGAAATGAGTAACTTTTGATCAAATAACTTCCCCAACACTTAGAAAACACAAAATATGAAAGTTTTAGGTACCAAAGACTAGTTTTCTAATATCAAAGAAGCTATAAAACTTAAGAAACAATGATAAAAAGTACTAAAAAACTATGAAAGATCAAAACTTTATGCAAAATCTAAGCTTCTAATCACTATATCAACCTTGAAACTTGTCCAAGCTTCAAGATTAAGTGATAGAAACAAAGAAAAAGGAAAAATATAAGGAAAAATACACCTAAATCCCACGTAAACCAAATAAACAACACTTCAATCTCTATTAGGCGAATGATACCACTTGTTGGGTGCCCATATTAATATCACACAAGTAAAGAATGAGATAGATATAATGATTGGTTGATTATAAGATATGAGGGAAGCTAGGGCAACATTCCCTAGTCCCTTTCATCATGTAAACGTGGGCTTGTAAGCCTTTTGGGCTTTTACATCTTGCCCATTAACTAAAACATGAACATAAATAATACTTAAGCAACCTTTTACAAAATGTAATGACCGAGACTTGACTAAATACTAAAGTATGTTCCCAACAAGAACGAAATTCATTATCAATACTAATAGCTTTAGCATCTTTATTATCGTGAAATAACCCTTGAAGATGGTCTCACAAGTCTTTGCATTGGCCGGTATGGAAACGACTTGTTCTTATAGAACCACATAGGGATCCTAGAATCCACATCTTGATAAGATCATCAAGTTTGCATCACTCCAGATCGGGATCACTCGATGAGGCCTCTAAGAATTGTAGTTGTGTTTTTCAAGACTTAATTTAACGGGAACTTTGTTGGTGATGCTAAACGGGACGATTTTATCGGCTGTTAGAGGTGGAGGAGGGTTATCATCGACGGGCATTATTACCGATTTTATGTGTTAAGGTTTGAGAGGTTTCGGCTGATATTGGAGAAAAAGGAGGGGAGAGGTGACCTATTTTAAGAGAAATTAGGAGAGAATCATGATTGGTTGTGATACGATATTGGAGGTTATAATTCCTTGATTCTCATTAAGTCATACTCCATCCGTCCCAAATTAAATGTCCGCAATAGAATCTTTGGATGTCTCAAATTAAGTGCCCACTTGTACATTTAAACAAATAAAATGAGACTTTAGTGGTTAAAAATAATATTTGATTGGTGGAGAGTTTAATTAGTGGAATATTCTAAAACTTTGTGCATTATGAAAATGGACACTTAATATGGGACGGAGGGAGTAATGTTTTAAAACTCGGGTTGACCCGGCCGGTTCAACCGGTTGAACCGGGAACCGGCTCGGTGACCGGGCCAGATGTGACCGGGTTTCTGGTTGTTTGAGAACCGGATTGAACCGCCGGTTTTTCATTGATCCGGGTTGACCCGGTTTGATTAACCCGGCCGGGTCAATTTTTTTTATTAAAAAATCTAACAAAATATTTTTTTCCGTCAACCTTTCTAAGTTTGATTGACCATTTAAAATACCGAGAACTAATGTTAGTTAAAATTTTATAAAACAATTAATGCCAAATGAAAAGAAGTGAACGAGTTCATTATAGGTTTATATTAAAACACGGTCAAACGACCGCATTTTGTTTGCATGGTTTCCCGCCAGTTTTTTGCCCATGTGTTTGGCCCATGTATTTGGCCCGTGTACGTGTCCGTGTGCCTTGGGCCTATGTGGATGGGCTTTGATTTGTTGGTGCAAAAAAAATTTATATATACATATAATATGCGATCTCTTATGTATAATAACGTGTCAATAATCTACACGGCTGACTTTGCATTGGGATACTGATTTCACCTAACCACTAGAATTGCACGGTTAAGATTAGCCTTTGGCTACAGTTACCACGTGTGGTGGCCTTGAAAATGTGAGAGAAGCTTCTATGCTATTGTCACTTCCAAAAAAAAAAAAAAAAAACTGGTAGACTACATTGTTTTCATTCCATACGCAGCAGTTGTGAAAAGCATCACCATACTCAGAGCACTGCATACTCAAAAAGTGTAGGTAAACAATGGCTTTCTTTCTTTTTCGCTATTGACCCATGTACGTTGTTTTGGTTCCTTTAAGATGTTTCCTATTTTTTTGCATGCACTCACTGCTAACAATCATATGTATGTGCATATATATATATATATATATATATATATATATATATATATATATATATATATATATATATATATATATATATATATATATATATATATATATATATATATATATATATATATATATATATATATATATATATGAAGCCATTAAACATGCCCAGATATCTGCCTAGCATGTAAGCTTTGCCTTTTTTCCCTGGTCTATACGTTTACATGATCCATTAGGACTGATTTGCACGGTATGAAGACTAAACAAAAAGCTAGACGTAGGGTTTCTTCTTTTGATTCGTTAAAATCTGCTGCTGAAGGCAGCCAATCTTATACCATAGATGTAGAGGAGCAGAGGTTAGTGAATGATGTCCATAATGTAAGTAAGAAGGCCTGCACTTCCACATATGATGCAAGTAGCATTTACAGTGACATTGGTTCCGTCAACCATGAAAGCAGCCAACTGTATGCTATAGATGCAAGGGAACAAATGTCAGCCAATGATGCTTATAATGTGACTAAGAGACCCTGCACTTATGCACTTGGTCCAAGTAACACTTCCAGTAACATTGGTTCCGTTAGCCATGAAAACTTACCAGTCCATCCGATATCTGACAACTTTAATGTGCTGCATGGGTCGGCCTATAGAACTGCCGTGTTATCTTCTACGACTTTTGAACATGCAACACCTACTATCAATGAAGGAGGGTATGTCCCAGATATGACAGCCAGTACATGTGACACCAACAATGTTTTCATTCCTGCAAGTCAACACATGACAGGTGCATATTATCTTTTATCGCGATTAATTATGTATCTTTTAAGCAAAAGTTATTTTATTTTGCTTATGATCTATAACCTATTGTCCTTTCTGGATTTCAGATGAATGTGCAATGAACAATTTAAAAAGCAGCTCTTCCGGTCAACAGCAGCCTTCCTCAGTAGCGCACCTTTTTCCATCATTCGGACAGATTAGCGAAACTCCAAATTTGCTATGTAATTTGCCATAAGTCTCCCCTCATTTACTGTTATCTATATTACAGTAGGTATTGCTTCCTGAATTCTTTTCCACCATTGCAGGCACAGAAGATTTTACTGTCTTAAATGCAAGTCATGAATTACCGCCTATATTTCACCATCCTATACAGAATGACTATCATTTAGTTCCGCCTTCTTCTTTGAATGCAACCGCCTCTTCATCGAATCAACCATGTCACGGTACAAATGTAAGTTCACAGCCAAATGCCCAGCGACGACGCTCTCAAGGTTTGTCTGCTTTGCTTTGAAAAACACCATGGTTCCTTCTTTTCAGTGGTCTATCATTATTTAAGACAATTTTGTTTTTTCTTTTTTTTCCTTTTTCGTCCGCTCCAGTTACAATGCATTCATCAGCAACCAGAAGACGACACCAGCCTAACCTGCATAATAGGTTTAGAAGATCTAGGGAAGGTATGTCAAGGCATTTGTTTTATGCGCTTTTTCGTATAAATTTCAAACGCTGTTTTTTTTAGGCCTGCCATTTCTTTAAATACTTTCTCCATGCTAGCGCTTCTGATTTATCTTTCAAATACAGGGCCTCCAGACACGTACAAATATATGGGCAAATGTGACTAGCTATGCCATCATTACAATGCACGTTTCTGGTATGATGAAAGAGTTGTTCGTGCGCGCGGAGGTCCTCCAGAGTATCATAAATGTTGCAATGCCGGGAAGGTTAGGTTGGATGATCGCGGCGAGTATCCAGCTTACATATATGAGCTTTTCACTAACCGACACTTTATGGAAAATATACGTGCATACAATCAGATGTTTGCAATGACATCTTTAGGTGCAGAAGTGGACAGGTCTATAAACATGGGCAATGGTCCTTACGTGTTTAAAATTGTCGGCCAGCTTTACCATCGGATAGGGAGTATGTGCCCAGAAGAAAACAGACGGCCAAAATTTTTACAGTTATATATCTATGACACAGAGAATGAAGTTGCGAATCACTTATAAAATTTCCAAAATTCTGGCCATAGTTTACGGCAAGATATCGTAGAGAATTTAATTCACCTTTTAGATGAGCACAACGAACTGGTCCAGTTGTTTAGAACAACGCGGGATAAAATGGCAGAAGCTAACGTCCCAGAATTCAAGGTGCGTTTGTACGGTGTTGTTGGTTCAAGGCAACATGAACTGCCTACGGGTGATTCGATTGGTGCAATTGTTTTTGAAGGTGGGCCAGACGTCGAAACTGATTTTGATGTTATTATTGAAAAACATACCCGGGAGTTGCAGCGAGTTATGAAACTAAATGCATCGTACATGTCACTGCAATTTCCTCTCCTCTTTATCTTTGGCCAGGATGGTTACCATGTCGACCGTTTATTATTAGCTCCACCTTCCTCGGATGCGCCGCCTAAAAAAATGACAACGAAAATGTACTACTCATATAAACTCCATGACCGGCCGGATCAGCATACCCTCCTAACAAGAGATGGTAGGCTATTTCAACAATATGTCGTAACAGCTTACTATAGCATAGAGCAGTTACGCATTGACTTTGTACGAGAGCATCAAGACGATATTCGAAATGATTACATGGCTGGGTTACACGACGCTATTTCACGCGGTGATCGAGATGGTTCAGACGTTGGCTCAAGGACAATACTCTCATCATCTTTTACAGGTGGTCCACGCTACATGTACAGCCATTATTTGGACGCTTTGGCTATTTGCCGTGTTCATGGGAATCCATCATTCTTTATCACATTCACTTGCAATGTCAACTGGCCTGAAATACAAGAATACATGGAAGAGTTCCCACATGTTGCCGTTGCCGACAGACCTAATATTGTGGACCGTGTGTTTGAAAGGAAGATAACTGATTTAGTCAAATACTTACGAGAATCAAGGCCTTTCGGCCATGTTGAAGCAGGTATCATTTAATTTATATGTCACTGTAAAAAAAACTATGCCGGTTAAGTATTTAACCAAAAAACTTATTCACATGCAGTTTTGTATACAATTGAGTTCCAGAAAAGAGGCCTACCACACTGTCACTTGCTGCTGTGGATTAAACAGGACCAGCGCATTCAAGCACACGAAGATATCGACATATATATCTCGGCGGAGCTGCCGGACCCATTAGTTGATCCTGACCTCTACAGAGTAGTTACAGAGTTTATGATGCATGGCCCGTGCGGGGCTGTATATAAATCAGCACCATGTATGCGGAACATCGATGAGTGCACAAAAAACTTTCCAAAGCCTTTTTGCACTGCAACGTTTATAGATGCAAAAGGGTATGTGCACTATCGCAGAAGAGACTCAGGCATAGAGACATTGAAACAGAATATCAGCCTTGATAATGGCTATGTTGTTCCATATAACCGGTCTCTATGCATGCGGTTTTATGCACATATAATGTTGAGTACTGTGAGTGGTCTATGCTTATCAAATACCTCTTCAAATATATTTCTAAAGGCACTGACAGAATAGTTAGTCATGTTACAAGATCGATAGGAGATCCAGGCCCAAGTACAAGCAAACGTCCATTGCACATTGATGAAATAAGAAATTTCCAAGATGCAAGGTACGTTGGCCCACACGAAGCATGCTGGAGAATCCTTGGATTCGCCATACACGTTAGAGATCCACCGGTTCAGATTCTTGCAGTCCACCTTGAAAATATGCAGCGCTTAAGTTTCAGGAGGCGTCAGCAGCTCAGGTAAATTGTTGACAGTGAACATAACAAGAGAACAACACTGACTGAATGGTTCGAATATAACCGTTGCAACACATACGGTCGCCATCTAACATATTTAGACTTTCCGAAAGAGTTTACATGACACAAAGATGGGAAATTTTGGCAGCGCAGATGGCGTACCAGTTCCTTAGCAATTGGCCGTTTGATGTATGTGCATCCAAGCTCTGGAGACGTTTTCTACTTGCGCATATTGCTTTGTCATCAAAAAGGAAGCCAGTCATTTTCCCATTTACAAACAGTCGACGAGACACTCTATCCCACGTATAGAGACGCGTGTAAAGCAATGGGGCTTTTAGGTGGTGATCAAGAATGGAACATTGCATTGCAAGAAGCGTCTTTGTCCGCTACTCCGGGACAGATGAGAAGCCTGTTTTTCCAGATCCTCATTTTCTCGAACGTCTCCCGCCCAATTTCATTGCTGCAGTCTCATGCAGATTCCATGTCAGAAGACATTCCTTTAATACTCTCAACATATTCCAAATCTGCAAGTTAGTGCAGAGGATTTACAAGGCGGTCTTATGTATCTCTATGGGAAATCAGTCAGTGATTTTGGGTTTGATCTGCCTCCACCGCATTTGCTGGAGATTTTAAATAACAGAGCAATAATGCAAGAAAGGTCATACAACCGTGAACTATTGAGAACCGAAAGCCAAAGATTAATAGCTCAGTTGAACACTGAACAACGAATGAACAGGTAACAGACGCAGTTAACAATGACCGACAAAAACTTATATTTGTTTATGGCCACGGAGGAATAGGTAAAACTTTTATTTGGAAGACCATAATTTCAACGCTAAGATCAGCTGGAAAGATTGTTTTGGCAGTCGCTTCTTCAGGTATCGCAGCCCTATTGCTACCATCAGGTCAGACCGCTCACTCAAGGTTCAAGATACCCCTAGATTTAACGGATGAATCGGTATGCAGCATAAAAAAAAAAACACAAGTAGCAGAGTTGCTAAAGCAGACTGATCTTATCATATGGGACGAGGCGCCAATGAATGATCGAAGATGCTTTGAAGCATTAGATCGTACATTACGAGACATAATGGATAAACCAAACGGTTTATTTGGAGGAAAACCGGTTATTTTGGGTGGTGATTTCAGGCAAACACTTCCGGTCAAGAAGCATGCCCCTAAACAAGAAATTGTGGCCTCTTCTATAACATTATCATACTTATGGCCGCATTTCAAAATCATTCGCCTTAAACAGAACATGCGTCTGCAGCGGTCAGGCCTATCAGTTGAACAATATGAGGCCACAACCACATTTTCTAGATGGCTGCTAGAAGTAGGGAACTGTACCATTGGCGAGCCAGACGAAAATGATCCGGAAGATTCCGCTTGGATAAAGATACCAGATCAATATTGTATTCCCGAAAGCAATACAGATATTCAAGACCTCATTGACTTTATATATGATAGGCAAACTTCGGAAGCACCAGACGCTGCATTGTTGCAAGAAAAAGCCATTGTATGTCCGAAAAACAAAACTGCAGATCATATAAACACTATTATTCTGGATATGCTAGAAGGGCAAAGCTACACTTTCACAAGTGTGGATGAAGCTATACCGAAGCAGAATGATGGCGGAGCAACAGAGCTGCTATATCCTCAAGAGTACTTAAACACACTTTCCTTTTCAGGAATGCCGCCCCATGAGCTTATACTTAAAATCGGTGCACCTATAATGCTCCTAAGAAATTTAAACTTAGGCGGTGGGCTGTGTAACGGCACACGCATGATTGTCACTCAGATATACACAAGGCTTATTCAAGCGAAGATCATTACCGGCACAAGGATGTCTGAAAAGGTTTATTTGCCGCGTATCGTGCTGATTGATAAAAATGAAAAGTTGCCCTTTGAGTTTAGAAGGAAACAATTCCCAGTGAAGCTCTGCTATGCGATGACGATCAATAAAAGCCAGGGACAATCGTTAAACAAAATAGGCGTCTACCTACCCGAACCTGTCTTTGGCCATGGCCAATTATATGTTGCATTGTCAAGAGCAACGTCTCCTCAAGGGTTAAAAATGCTTATAAAATAGCAACCAGGAAAAGAAAAAAACGTCACTAAGAATGTTGTCTACAAAGATTTTTTAGATATTGTTACCTTTCCACAGGTTCCTCATGCTTGCATTCGCCTTAGATACGTTCACTAAGTCACATACTAACCACATGCACCAATACCTTTTATCTGATTACCACTAATGTTTACCTATTATTATTACCTTTTATAGGCACATACCATATTTACTCTTTGCTTCCTAAATTTCCTAATTTCCCTTCTGCACATATAAATTGGCGCTATCATATTTAGTCTTCACTTGATAAATTTTATAATTTCCTTTTTGCATATATAAATTTAGCCTTTTCTCTATTCTAATTTCACTATTTCTTTCTAAATGTGCAGGCAAATGGAGCAGATTTCTAGCACTGTACCACCATCAGGCTCTAAAGGAAAAGAAACTGCCGCCGAATCACAAGAAATTACCCTTGCAGATATCACACAGTCCAACTCTGGTAAAGCTATACACGTCAGAGTATACCGGAAATGGACACCAACAAACAAGCAGGCAAGGCCAGTACTATTTTGTTGTATGTTGATAGATCGACAGGTAACAAAAACTATTCTATAACCTACTTGCATCATTAGAACCTCTCCTATTTTCTATAAAAAGCAAAACGTAACCTAATAAATCTACGGATGACTTATATGTTTACAGGGCAATGCTATACAAGCAAATATCAACTTACGTGAAAGAAACAAATTTGATGGTTTACTTCAGATAAATAAAACTTACAAGATAACCGGCTTCGGCTTTCAGCCTGCAAAAACGTATATGCAAGTTGTCCGACATTCACTTTCATTGGTTTTTGGAACACATACAATCATCGAAGACATCCCAGATACAGGTTTCCCAGCACACTACTTCAACTTCAGTACTCATCGAGACCTGTATACAAAAATCGATGTAAAAGAATGCTTGCTGACAGGTACGCAATACATCCATACATAAAATAAATATAAACAGTACATGTTTAACAACGAAGCAATGTTTGCAGATTATATTGGGTCAGTCCAATATGTCAGTGGCATACAAAGATCGCTAAAAGCAACACAGGATTCGCCCGTTTGGAGAGACATTGGTGTGCAGAATTTAGAGTACGTATGCAGCGTCCGTTTGACAAAACTAATTGCCTATATTTCTTCTGACGTGTACTTTATAATTTTAACAGCGGACATACAGTGCGTTTTACTCTATAGAATCAAGATGCACACGATTTCAGGCAAGAAGAATATGAAAAAGCACAAAAACCAACGATCATTGTCGTCAGCTCATGCTTAGTCAAAGAATATGGAGGTATGCTTTTTGCTCTATACTTATCTCTCTGCCTATTGGTTTAAAATAGCTACACTTCTATAAACTATGTCTGTCTAAATTAATGCAGGGCTGCAACTCTCTGCTACAAACGCAACGTCATACTACTTCAACCCAGACATACCACAATACCATAAAATTTGCAATGTGTAAGTTCATAAATCACTAAACTGAGAATACAGTCCACATATCACGATACAGTAAACTTACAAAGATTCACAATGCAGCTATGCTGAATTCATTGACCCCCCCCACAACACTCAACATAGAACACCAAAGATGCGTAGATCCGCACGAAGAAATGCACAGAAACCGTGTGACCCTAGCAGAACTAGCAAAAGAAAATCCGCAAAATCACCAGGTAATTACCAGCTTCAATATAGGAGTAATAAAATCATAACCTATTAAACATATATGATTTCCATATGACAGAATGTCCGTTTTACCGTTGACGCTACAATTGACAAGATAGATACCAAAAGGCCATGGTTTTTCCAGAAATGCTCAGATTGTAGATTAAAGGTCTCTGAAAAATGGCCACATACCCAGTGCAGACAACCAACATCAGAAGACGAATTAATTTATAGGTAACCTAAACCATATACTAATTACTCTACCAATAACAATAATCAGTTTTTTATAAGACACCACATATCATTACTAAAGAATAACTTATCTATTTTTTGCACAGCTATTCTTTCAGGGTCCAGTTATCTGACGGCACCGCAGAAGCAACAATGACATGCTTCAGTAATGAAGCAAACTCAATGGTCACAGATTGTAAAGAGTTGCTTAAAACAATACCTAACCAAAGCTCTTACGAGTACCCAGCAGAGATACTTTCTCTTCAAGGAAAAAGAAAAATCTTTCAGTTACACTTTGATCCGGACAGTACAAAAGAAAAACAGATTTTCATCCTTGATACCTATTGGGATGCTACACCTTTACTCACATCAGCTGATGCTACCATCGTTGAACCAAACATAGGATCTCCCGAGACTGCAAGACTCACAACAGATGAAACAACTCCTGCAACACCAGCCGATGCAACAACAAACATCACCGTTTCACACACCGAAACAACTGCCACAGTAACACTCGACGAAACTCACATAACACCACCACCAAAAGAATCTTCCCCATCTGAGCAATCACAGTCTAAAATACAAGTGCCAAGAAAAAGTGCCAGGAGAGCTCTTTTTTCAGAAGGCGAAGACCAACCCACAACATCAGGTGGAAAAAAGTCCAAGAAACAAGACTAATCAAAAGTGACAAGCAGATGCCGGGTCCAAAGTAGAATCACCAGTTGCCTATATATAATAGCCTATCTTAAAAATAACTATCTGTGTAAATATTCTAAGATGCTACCTGCAAGTAATCATGTAAGCAAACGTCCATTGTAAAATAGTTGCAGTGACGTGCATTTTGTGCCTGGCCATTGCGGCCATTATTTTCAGACTAATTAACAACTGCCTTTCTTACTTTGTCCACTTTTTTTTTCTCGCATCGTTCAAAAATTTACCCTTGCAATGTTTAGATAGGCTACCTAAAAACAAACCATACACTGACTTCTGACACAGTACATGACAGCATAGCCAAAAACAAAAAGCTAAATAAACTCCTACCAACACACACCACACACCCGCACTCGCATTTCTCATAAACGGAAGATCAAATGAAACCGCCAATGTTATATGCAAGGAACTATATTATAGTCTTTAAACATTTACATGTTCCATTATTGATACAAGGTTAAATAATTTTACAGCCCTTTATAACAATCCATCACCACAGATCATAAAATGCACTAAGAATAAGCATACCATCACAAACACTAACAAAGCAATACTCTATTATCAGATAATCGTATCTGAATAGCATTCCATAAACACTAACCAACATTCTATAAACACTAATACATATCACAAAAAAAAAAATTATAATCATTTTGCAACATAAAACAAGATTTTAACAAACATGACTTAATATTATATTCCCAACCATCAAACTTCATACATTGTACTTATCATCCAAAAAAAACCCAACATCCATCATACCATGCCTATACATAAACTGCCATAAAACAAAACATAACCAGCATATACCACAAACAGTGGCCAAAATCACTCGAACCAGAAAAGATTGATCTTCTTCTCTTCTCTTCCTTTACGCGCCAAATCCATGACCTTGATTAAGCCAGCCAGCACCTTCCTCTCCCTTTTCAAAGTAACCTCCAAACGCTCAAGACCAATCTCCCCATCTTCATGAAACGGTAAGAAACCCTTACCTTCTTCTACCAGATCCTCCAGCCATTTAACCTTTGCATTTAATTCGTCACGCTTCTCACCCAGCACCCTTAGCAACTGAAGTTCTCAGTATCATCTTGCTTAAACGCCACATGCAAACAGTCATCCACTTCGTTCGAACCAGCAGCAACCTTTAACCTTTGAAAATTAGGAGTGCGAGAGAGAGCGTACGCCGATATTCTTGGTGGTGTAGCCATCATAAACCCAAGCAATTAGGAAAATGTAACTTAATTAGGGTTATACTTTTAGTAAAAAGGGAAAACGTGCCTATTTATAAGTACCAAATATGTACACAAAAGACCACATCTATTAAACATTGCACAAACAAACCCCAAAGTAATAGATACATAGAAAACAAGAAAAAAAATATAATGAATGCAAAGATTTAAAACACACTACAAATACATTTTACGATAAAAAAAAATCCGCCAAAAAAACAGGCCCGCCCGCAACGCGGCGGATTAACGCCATACTAGTATATACGAAAAAAATGAAAAAATCTTGCAATGCTTTGAACCTAAAAGAGAACTACACATGGGTAAAAGAAAAGCACATATCTGTACATGTGAAAAATAATATTATGTGTGTTTCTGTGTGCATATGTACATGTTTGTGTCTCTATGTAACATTAAAGTTTGATTTGCATATGTTTCACCAACTTTCAGCGAAGCCACTTACCTTTCTTTATGATGTTGCAACAATTTAACAATTTAGAACGTATCATTTTATGGAGACTCAATTTTTTTCATCGGTACAATCGAGTGTAGGATTAAAATCGGTTAAATTATGAGATCATGCAACATTAAAAAAAAATGTATACATAAGTATAGAACCGGTTCGACCCGGTGATTCAACCGGTTGAACCGGTGACCTGGTAACTCGGCGACTAAACCGGGTCGATTAAAAAACCCGGTTTTAAAACATTGATTCATACAATCAATATATTTACAAATGATTATTCTAGAACTAATGGCAATGGGCTAAGCCAACAAATACACGATTGGGCCATGATCAAATATATCGACTAATAAATGTTTCACAACATAACAGTAAATTAATGATAGGATTACATGATACGACATAAGAAGTTTTTAGGGTTCATGTACGTTAATTCACTCAACAGATATGCATCACAATTTTGATTTTAAGAAATTTTCTTTTGTTTTGATTATATCTTGAGACTTTAGGATTGTTAGTTAGAATTATATGAATAAATTATATATAATTTAATCTTTTGTATGTAAACATAAGTATTCGGTTTTTCGATTTGGTTTTGTTATATGTTTGTCAAACCATAAACAAAAAATTATTGATTAAATATTTCGGTTCGGTTTTATTTGGTTTCAGTCTGATTTATTTTTTGATTTATTCGATGTTAACCCAAACACTGAACAACCCTAGTTTTTACACCCACATACATAAAACAAGCATCTTTTATTTGTTACAATCTATTCCTTCAAATCTACACCCCAAAACAAACACCCTTAGTGTTTTATATCAACCTATTTTTTTAGATCCTATGCAAAATAGTTTTAAATTCACAAGGATTGTGAAAGTGTGTATCTCCTCAAAAGTTTATATCAGCAGAGAAATCTCGACACCATGCACCTTGTTTAGTTACCCACAGACTCTTCTTCAACTCTTCAAAGTTTATATCAGCAGAGAAATCTCGACACCATGCACCTTGTTTAGGTACCCACAGACTCTTCTTCAACTCTTCAAGGACCTAGACTTAAATAATGAGCCTCAAGTAATGAGCATCTGTTCGAGCTACCTTAGCAAGTAATGACACCACCAGGGCAATGCCCCAGCAGTTGCGGGTTGTGACTGATAAATGAATAACGAGTCATGTTCTTTATTATAATCATTCAATTTTATAACTCTTCATTAAGTTTTATTTTAACGTATTTCGTTAACTTAACAGATTTATAGTTGGTCGTCCTTCAAACTTATCATGATACCACATATAGTACTTTCAACATATACAAATAGGGAAATTTGCAAAACTGTTACACAAGAGGACACTTATTTCTAATTTAACTAAATTTTGTGTCATATTGCTAAAACTATGCCTTATTTTGGTAAATGATGAGATTGTCATCACTTTAAATGTGAACTATCACTTGTAGCATTAGCTGCAAAAAACACTCTTTTTCATACAAATTACACAATCATCATATTTTGATCTCATGTATATGTAACATTATAAAGTTCTTAACAAATTATACCAATAAACGTATTTTTCGCCCCTCTTTAATTTAATAGCCGTTTTGTTATTATTATTTTTTTTGTTAAAGTCTTTTTTTCACAATTTTTTTGAAAAATATCGTAATGTATTCGTAATGGAAGATTTTGCGTTTTATAACTGATAAAAAATGACATATTGTGGGTTAATTGTGAAGTTTTACAAAATGTTATGAGATTAATTAATGTTTTCTCCCTCATGACAAAGTATTTCTGTTTCCTACTTTTATGTCTCCTAAGTACAGTTTTTTATGAAACAATTTTTCCATCTGGGAACAATTTTTTATGGCACAATTTATCTCTTCTTATTAATTAATGACAAAAATACACCGTTGGTCCCTAAACTTTTCAAAAAACATTTTCATGGACTCTAAGTTTGCAAAAACGTCTTCGTACGTCTCTCATCAAGTTTTTGAGGTCGATTGCGTCCCTTGACCCGTTTTCCGTTAGTCAACGTCTATTATTTTCCCCCATGTGCCTTGCACATGAGGGCAAAATGGTTATTTCATTATTTTGGTTAATTATGTTGGTGGTACAACATTAGGGACGAACGGTGTATTTAATCAAAAAGTTATACCATCACTACCACCACTCTCTCTTTATCTATTTTTCCTGCTTCTCTCTCTAAATTTTTGCTTCTCTCTCTAAAATTAACACCACAATTCTCAAATCTCATTCACCTACTCCACTAAAAAACATAAGGGAAATGATTTGCACACTCACTCTTTTGATTGGAACACTCCACTGTATGCATTAGATACTTGTACAATATTTACAGTATGCTTTAACTGTTTGTACAGATGAGTGTCCCAATCAAAACTATGAGTGTCCCAATCATCTCCTAAAACATAAACTCGATCAAACAAAAATCCCATAATTATATAACTTTATAATCATTCTTGAATCGGCAATAATAAATATAGTTCACAAATAAAATATGTGAATATTCAAAAGAAAAAGTTACATAATAGACTTGCTTAATGTTGTTACAAATTCATAATTCAGATACATGATGTTTTAGAAATGTTACTAACAACAATAAACAAAGATCTTTATATCTAGTTTGTTATGAAGATACAACGATGTACCAAAAGCTATCATCATCGAGCATGTAGACACAAACAATGTCAAAAAGGCCCATTATTAGTCTTGATGGTAATGTGAAGAGAAAATCTTCTTCAGCATAACGGGCAGTGAGGATTGATAGAAACAGTAATGACTGTGTATGAATCGACTGTCTTTTTCATCCATTCTTCTCCTGATTTCATGAGTTTTTTTGTGTTCTTTTCTGAATAACATCTTGGCTGTCTGCCCGGTTGTATTCTTTTCGGTTCTGTACTTTGAATGCATGAAAGCCACCATTTCCTGCACCGAAAGAATTTATACTATTATTTTTTTGAAGAATTTATACTATTATTTTTTTGAAGAAGAATTTATACTATTATTGAAGTAATATATTTCTATGATCATATTCGGGAAGCTAAATATTTACATAAAAAAAAGCTATGCATTTACAGACAAAAAGTCTTATGGCTTGACCCAACATGATCAGTACCAAAAAAATTACATGTTTTGACCTCTAACCAATCAGCCGGGATGTAAAGTTCAGCTAGCTATTACATGGAACAAACATTCGTAACATGAAAATGATAAAGAAAATCTTATGTGTGTAGTAAAAGTACCTTTTTAAACGTACGAGGACGAGAAGAAGTACCATCAACTGCATTATCAACAAGAGGCAAAAACGGTTAGTGAATGTGTCCTTAGCAACCAACGAAATACGAAATAACAAAACTAGAACCCAAGCAGCTGGTCTTGAAGATTAACTTTTTAACTAGAACCCAACAAACAAAATACAAAATACCAAAACTAGATCTAGACACTCCTTAAATCCTAAATGTAGTGTTCACGTAAACTAGCAAGTTACTCTGCCTAAAGAGAAGCGGACTGCAAAAACCCTCTGCCTAAGACACCCACCTTTATCGGGGTTGTGCATATGCAAGGAGCCTCGTGTAATTTGCCAGATTCAAAGTAACAGTCTGATGCACTGCCATAGTTACGAGCTTGATCAGAATTCAAGATAGACATATTAAAAGGCAGATAAAACTGTTCCAACATAATAATTATATATGAAAATTACTTGAACTTTGCTGTTGAAAAGACTCCAACCCAGTCATCGTTATATGGCTCCGGGTACTTTAGCTCCACGTTGACCCATGCATTATCCTCACCCTGTAATCATATATAATTACTCCGTATGTTCCAATTAATCAAAAATGCGGGAATACGTTGAAATGCAACATAGATGAACTAGAGACTTCTAGTTAAGAACCTAGGTGCCGGGAAAACAGTGTTCATTTGATGTTTTCCTTTATCTAGTTTGTCAATGCCAATGGCCTGAAAACCAATAAACTATTATGTATGTTGGTTTTCATGTTCAGTTGAGGTAGTTATGAGGTACATTTATTAACTATCTTTTCATAAAAATCTTGTCAACTAAGGACCTATACAATTTATGAAACCTCGAACACGGTACGTATTTAGCAAAACTAATAAGCAGGTACTAACCTGATTATTGGAAAGTTCTTATCGCTTAGAAATAAGCATGTACCAACCTGATTATGTTAATTCCTTAGTTTAGTCTAAAATAACCAATCCCAAACATCATCGGAGTAGTCGAAAAATAAACTTTCTTGTTGAACGAGCTACTTGTAATTATAGCCAAGTTGGAGAATGTAGTAAACTACAGTAACTAATCAAAGAGTATTACTAACCTGCTAACTGATAAGGTAAATAAGCATATAAACACTAAGGAATCCCAAACATCATAGGAATAGTCAAAAAATAAACAATCCGTGTTCAACGACCTACTTATATAGCAAGTTTTATACATACTCAAGACTACAAAGGTTACTAAACTAAACTACTAACTACTAAGGTAAATAACCAAAAAAACATATTTAAGCTTAGGGGGTGTTTGGATAAGCTTATCTCCCGACTTATGGGCTTATATTTGAGTTAGAAATAAGCCAATCAGCTCACTTTTATCAGTTCATGAGCTTATTAGTAATTTAGTTGAGCTTATGGCTAGCTAAGCCATAAGCTCATAAACTCTTAAACTAAGCTTATCGCCTTTTTTCCAAATTAAAATAAAAGCCCATAAGCCTGGAAAATAAACTAATCTAAACATACCCCTCATAAGCCAAACTCAATTATTTTACCTGCAAACCAAAAAGCACAGGGTCCACCTGAACATAAGCTAAGTGATGAAGATCAATAAAAGCTTTTGTATGATCAAATACAGCCTAATAAACTAAAACAGGAACATGGCCACAATGTCATGATTCATATGAGATTGCTTATTTTGAAGTGCGTATCTGCTTAAAAATAAGAAGGTACCAATATGCTTATATCTAGTCCTTATCTTAGTGAAATTGGATTTGGGGTTAGGGTTAGGGTTTGCTTTGTGATGGAGAGATCAGAGGATGGATGAAATGAAGAAAATGGTATAGGATAACTTTATATATGGGCAAAATAGTCATTTAATAGGAATAACGGGATTTGACGAGATATAATGGGGCGTTGACTAAGAGAAAACGGGTCAATGGACGCAATCGGCCTCAAAAAACTTGAGGAGGGACGCGCAGAGACGTTTTTGCAGACTTAGGGTCCATGACGATGTTTTCTAGAAAATTTAGGGACCAACGATGTATTTTTGTATTATTATTATTATTATTATTATTATTATTATTATTATTATTATTATTATTATTTAGAACGGCTTGTTAGTTGTTAGTGGTTCAGGTAGCAGTGATATCCAATTGGGCAGTATGCTGACCCTGAATTCTGCCTGTACTTCTTCCTATTCCGCCTGAAGGGTTAAAAGTCTCGGGTGAGACTCGAACTTGAGACCTCTCCTAGCCAAACCTCTCCTCCCCAAGTCCCTAAGAAATATATATTTCCTATACTCATATTCTTAATTTTATCAATGGAATTAATTACGAAGTTGTTATATATCTATTGCGAAATTCTATTACAAAATAGATTTTTTTTATATTAAAAAAATAACATCTCCACACTTTATAAAAGATATGCAAGGTAATAACTAAAGTTATTAAACAAATATCAAAAATCTTGACATTTTATGTTTTTTATTTGAGATATTTTTGCTCCATATATAAATCTTTGTTCTTACATTTTAAGCTTTATAGAAATCATTCCGTAATAAATTTTAGTTGCGATGCGCACGAAACTAAAAGTATCGAACTTGAAATAAAAAGACGGATAATGGTGTAATAGTTGTGTTGTATGTGAGAAGAAAATAATTTTGAAATATTAATAGGATAGTCCTAACTTTAATAAGATGTAATAAAAATGAGTTAAGTTGAAAATGAGTGTCATGTTATGTCAAGATTTTGCAAATTTTCTCTACAAATATCAAAAGCGATGGTACTACCTTGAATTCGTTAGGTTACCGACTCCATGTGTCACTTGCACTTTTAAGTAAATACAACGGGCTACTGTATATGCTTTCATGTAAAACATTTATACATTGTAATCAAAGGGTGAATGAAAATGATGATTACATTTGAATGATAAAATATTGTTTGCTTACATATATGAAATGTAATGGTTCATTACAAGGAATGACATATTACAGCAAAATTATTCCTCACGCCCCCTTGCTTTTTTTTCAATACATCCGTAATGAAATCAAAATTACATAAAACTTCATCAATAACTAACCATATTAAATAAACTTTCTATCATTAATGAGGGTATTTTAGTCTTTCTATTATGATTTCATTACATATTATCAAACAAACCAAACATGATTAATAATTGTAATGAATAATTACATACACTATTTATTCCATTACGTTGTTTATTCCATTCATTTGACATTTCATTACGTCCTACCAAACGTACCCTTATATTTTTGGTCTAACTAAACGTTGAAACTTTCTAAACTCACTCCAAGCTTGCTACATATATATCACCTTCTACTGCACCTAATAAAATATGAAAGGTCGCATTTCCTCCCTAACTTACACAACCAATTCTCCACACTCTTACACCATGACCGGAACCGTCAATGATCTATCATCAAACAGACAAAACCGGTTGTCTATCACCAAACACCACCATCTGCTTTCGATATCTGTTCAAAAATATTTGCTCTCGCCGCTTTATCCAAATTCTATGCTAGCAGGATATATAAAATTTCAAATTTGATATAATGCATAGTTTGGTATGTCACGTACTCACATGTTACATGTTTAATGAGTTAATTGCGTTAACACATAAATTTTGTTAATAAATGTCAACATTTTAGTGCAGTAATATATACGATTGACTTTGAAAGGAAAGGCAAAAGTTACTATAAAATATAAATGATACTATCATACTACATATCTTATGGAGTATTGTTTAATTAACTAATTTAAAACACTACACTGTCAGGCCAGATAACATATACTATTTGGTAATACTTGTTTATCTCATGTTATTCATCAATTTGGTTAATCACATATTTTATTAAAGAAATCGTGAAAATGTCATGTCAATCTGACTAACTGCATTATTTAGTGATCAATAGACAACTATGCATTATACATCTTTGCCAGTTTGTGTCTTGGAAAGTAAACTGTAACAAGATGTTAATCAACTTTACTTAGAGGGACATTAACAAGAAAATCATCTAAAAGGGATGGGGGTCTTGATTCTTGAGCTAAATCATATGGTTAACTCACAGAACCAACTTCTTCGAATTGAACAAGGAAGTGTAATTAAATCTAAAGGGTTCACTACGACAACTGCTAAATACTAGACGTCACCAAATGGAAAGCAAAATATAAGAAACGAAACATGCATCTACAAAAGATATGGTAACACAATGATTGATTCTGCTGGTATAAAAGAAGATAGGCAAGTTTTGTGCAACCAAACACATTGAAAGAGAATACCATAACTTATGTACCCAGGGTTCGTTTGGTAGAACGGAATGAAATGTCAAATGAATGGAATAACGGTGTAATGGAATAAATAGTGTAATATACTAATTCATTGTCGTTATTAATCATGTTTGGTTTGTATGATAAGACGTAATGAAATCGATAATAAAAATACTAAAATACCCATTGATAATAAGAAGTTTATTTAATGTGGTTAGTTAATGATGAAATTTTATGTAATTTTGATTCCATTACAAAATGTAATAAAAAAAAGGGGCAATTTCATTCATATCCTTGCAAAATTCAAAAATTTCATATATATATCATTTTGATGCATTAAATGCATTGTACTTTATGCATAAAAAACTAGTAAAAATGATATATATGAAATTTTTGAAATTTTCAAGGATATACATGAAATTTTCCCTAAAAAAAAAAGGTATGGGACGTCTTAGGAATAGTTTTGGTATAATGGGTCATCATTACATTCTATAAATGTAAACAAAAAACATTTTTTCATTACATCGTAATACTTTTTTCTATTCCTGCTTTGATTACAACATAATAAACACTATGGTTTGGGTTATCTCAGCCTTGGTTAGCAAATGGCTATACCGTATACACCCAAAGACAGTACGGCCTTGACGTATATGTAATTCTAGACCTAAATTGCAGCCTTGGTAATTAACCATATAGGAAACAAACTACAACCAAAGGAAATATCATATAGGATGATCACCTTATATATACAACTCACAAGAAGTGTGTATGTGTACCTAAATAGTAAATGCGTCCGCACATACGCGCACACATGGATACATATCTGTGTGTATTTTCTATATGTATCGATCTATATACATATGTTCGTGTATACACATAATTTGTATACACATAATTTCGTGTATAGATGATTGCATACGCTTAGATGAATAAAATTTTAATAACTGCAAGCAAATTAAATATCGATTTTGATAATATAAAAATAGTGAGTGGTGAAATAAAATTTAATTTAGGTTATTTAATTTTTGGGTTGGTATTTTAGACATAGACCTTTCAAAAATATATATTTAGATATAGATCATTATTTAGTACTACTTAAAGTTTCATTTTGAGCCCAACTAGTTATTGGGCTTTATCTATTTCTTGATTTACTCATATCAAAGTACTCCAAAAAGATAGATGTTGCACACCCTATAAATATACGTAGCACATGATCAGAAACACGACATGATGACATATTTAGAAAGAGATTTGCATTTCATAGGCTTTCAGCAAATGAATCCAGTCCAAGTTGTCAAAAGAGGAAGTTGTTTTAGAACCACTCGATCATACCACAACCACGACAAGAACAACAATGCCCAGTCCCATCAGAACAAGGTATGGCGATGTGAGATGTAGACAATCACACTCCTACCTAAGGGTAAAAAGACTACTTCTAGAAAGACCTTCGGAAAGTGCGCGTGTGCAAGCGAAACTGAAAAAAAATGCAAGGTGCGAGGAAAGAGATACAAAGACATAAACGAAAGCATTATAAAGCAAAAACAAACATGCAAGCAAGGACAAAAACGCAAACAGGTAAAAACGCAAACAAAAATTCTGTCAACTCAAAATTTGGTAAACACAAAGTTCGCCAAATTAGGGTTTCGAAATTCGCCAAGCACACGAAATGGCGAAATTTGCAAAATTCGGTACTTTTGAGGTATCAAAATTCGCCAATTATGAAGCACTACAAGTCGGTAGATCGCAGTATTGAGTAACAAGTTCAAATTGATTTTTTTTTTTTTTTTTTTTGAACAAAGGCTATATTTCATTTCAAACCTCACAAATGGAGGAAGATACAACATTTAAAGGCTCCTTTTTTGATGTTGTACACTCGATTTTTTTGCATAAACCAATACTATAGAGAAAATTGCAAAAATCGTCCTTGTGGTTTGGTCAAATTGCACGTTTCGTCCTTACTGTTCATTAATTGCAAAAATAGTCCGGATTTTGCACTGTTTCATGCACTTTTGGTCCTTCGACTTAACTAGCGTTAAAGGGACTTCGTCAGCAGTTACACTTTAGCCCCTTTGGGGTAACTACCATTGCAACACCCCTCCTTTAACCAAAAATTTAACTTTGGCCAAACCACAAGGACGATTTTTGCAATTTTCTCAACAAAAAAAAATCCACCGTTATTTTTTTAAACTTTTATTCAAAAAAAAATTTCTAAACAAAAAATTTCCGAAAAATATTTCGAAAAATAAATTTAAAAAAAAATTTCAAAAAAATTAAAAAAAAAATTCGCCGTTTTTTTTTAACTTTTTTTCCAATAAAAAATTTTCAAATAAAAAAAAATCGAATTCAAAAAAAAAAAAAAATCAAAAAAAAAATTCAAAAAGTTTTTTTCAAAAAAAAATTCAAAATTTTTTTTTCAAAAAAAAATCCTCCGTTTTTTTTGAAAGGATTTTTTGGATTTTTTTTCTAAAAAAAGAATTTTCAAATTTTTTCAAAACAGTATTTGCGGCACATTGAAAAAATTTTTTTTGAAATTTTTTTTTTACAAAAAGCATTTTCAAATTTTTTTCAAAAAAGTTTTCACGGCACATTGAAAAACAATTTTTGGAAATCCTTTCAAAAAAACGGAGGATTTTTTTTTTTTTTAAATATTTTCAAAAATTTTTTTTGAAAATTTTTTTTTGGATTTGATTTTTTTTTAATTTGTATTTTTTTTTGGATTTGATTTTTTTTTTTGAATATGTAAATTTTTTTTTGGAAAAAAAGTTAAAAAAAAAAAACGGCGGATTTTTTTTTTTAATTTTTTTTTTGAATTTATTTTTCGAAAGATTTTTTGTTTTGAAAAATTTTTTTTGAATAAAAGTTTAAAAAAATAATGGTGGATTTCTTTTTTTTTTTTTTTTTGAGAAAATTGCAAAAATCGTCCTTGTGGTTTGGCCAAAGTTAAATTTGTGGTTAAAGGATGGGTGTTGCAATGGTGGTTACCCAAAGGGGCTAAAGTGTAACTGCTGACGAAGTCCCTTTAACGCTAGTTAAGTCGAAGGACTAAAAGTGCATGAAACAGTGCCAAATCCGGACGATTTTTGCAATTAATGAACAGTAAGGACGAAACGTGCAATTTGGCCAAACCACAAGGACGATTTTTGCAATTTTCTCTTACCATTTCGTGGTCCTATTTCGTTGTTATGCTGGAATGGAACGAACCATTTATGTAATGAAACAAAATGGGGAGTGTCGAACCACCGACTTACCTTCTAAACATGTTTGATCTTTCCTCCAAACATCAGAGATTATTGTTTTCTAATCATAACCAGAAATTATTGTTTTCTAAGCATAATTAATTCATGTTATACTCATTACTCAAGTACTCATAATATCAGAGATTATTGTTTGCTAATCAAATTAATTCAGTAAGTTGCAAATAAAAATTAATAGGTTTTGCAGCTAAATTAAAACTAATCAACTTGAGAGACTCATCGGTTAGCAACAATACATCCTTTCCAATAGAAGCACCATTAAGGATTCAAGGTCAAGTACTTATAAATTAAACCAATACAACCAATCGAAAACAATAAAATAGTTTTGAGTTATGATTAATATATCGAACTGCATAAGAAAGTTTATGAAATCAAGAGAGTTTCGAATTAAACAAATGACAACTTCATCCATTCAATCAAAGTTAAATACGAGGAGTTGTGTCATTTGTCTTTCTTGGATTCACAAACACAATAACCGAAAGCAAAAAAGAAAGGTCAGTCCCATAAAAAGAGCAACACAAAAGAGTGTCTTCAATGGAGCCATGTCATAGTAGTCCAACCATACTACCAGGTTGGCTTAATTCGAAGTGAGTAATGTCTGCTAAAAGCATTTTTTGAGTATCGGCTATCATCTTTTTTATTGTATAAATCACTTTTATGGTTCTGGTCTGATATAGATTTGTTAACATTCAACGTCACCAACCAAACTATCACCATGATGAATTTCACGAGGTAAAACTGCCTTAGTAGCGATGATAGAACCAAATGCGCCATTAATGGTACGGATGGCAAAAAAATCCGAACCCGACGGGGAAACCCGAAACCCGAACTAATTGGGGCAGGGCGGGGCATGTTAATCGGGTTACGGGGCGGGTTTGGGGATTAAAAGGAGATTTTAATCGGGTATGGGGCTGGGAGCAGGGAATCCTCGCCCCGCCCCGCCCACTCGATTAATATATATACATATACAAATATATTTATACCTATATACTATTTTGTTAGTATTTACGTAATAAAAAAATACTAATCTAAGAGCAACTACAATGGCACCAAGTCATAAAGACTTGGAGCATTTAATGCCATTAATGCTACACACATTTAATATATACCACTTTGATGAAAGACTTGGGGGGTGTTTGTTTGCTTCTTAATGGACCAATTCAGAGCCCACAATTGAATCGGTAAGAGGCTTTTTTGTTTGATAGAAAATATAGTGCATCTGAACCGTTCCACATGCTACTGAATGAATTTGCTTGATATGGGTCCCTAAACCGTACAGTACCTAATATTTTATCAATTTACCCTCTCTTGTTTTCTTCAAAGTTACCCTCAAGCACTATGTTGCATTATTTAATTTAAAAACAAAATATGCTCTCTGGTCTTTTCGATTTGATATATATATGGTTATCATTATCATTTGACTTTTTTTTTTTTTTAACTTTCATCTAATTGTTGCGTATTGTTGACAAATGAATTCGACTTTGCGGTAACGCTTTTTTTTTTTTTTTTTTTTTTTTTTTTTTTTTTTTTTTTTAAATGGGTACTAATTGTTTTTGGTCAATCAAAATTTTGATTTTTTTAACATGATCCAAGTTTTGTTACTCATAAGCATACGTGTTAATGTTGTTAGGAAAAGTGAAAAGAAAAGACAACAATTTGAATTATATAAAAAGCTTGTGTGAAGATTATAATACTGGTAATTTTGTATTTAAGTTGAAATTTTATAAGATGAAAGAACTTACGTAGTTTAATAACTTATTAATTCAGTTTGTATGTTTTTTCAAAATAATAATAATAATAATAAATAAATAAATAATAAAAATATCCAATAATGTACGACACAAGGTTGAATTTGTAATTTTGCATCTTTTAAATCATTTTTCACAACAAGTATCAAACATTCATTTTCATTCAGAACCAAAGTCATGCAGAGCCTTTGTATTATTCAGAGTTAAGAATCATTCAGCACTAATTCATTTTGTTTTATCAAACAGCCCCTTGGAGTATACCAAGTCTTTCTAAGAAGCTTTTCAAAAAGCTTTTCATGCAATGCAAAAAAAGTCTTTCAAAAGACTTATCTAAATAGTAAAAAGCTATTCTAGTTTTTACCATTGTAGTTGCTCTAATATTGTTAGTTTTTTAATATTTGCAAAATGCAAAATTGTGATTATAGAAACTCGTTTAATGTCATATTTTTAAGTTTTAATTTTTTGCGGTATAATTTATCATTATTTATGTATAATACTATCGTTAAAAACTTAATAAGGATCGTTTGTAATTGATTATTAATAGGTTCGTTATTACTAACAGTCAAAAAATAACAATAAATGTGAAATGGTGCGGCTTTTGTCGAGAATTGCACCCAAAAAGGACACCCTGATAAGGTCCCGATTAATACGGGATGGTTTTGGGTGACTATTACGCCCCAACGGGGTACCCCGATTAGATCCCCGATGGGGATCGGGGCGGGTTTGGGGAGAACTTTGGTAATCGGGTTTGGGGATAGAGATGGTCGCCCAGCCCGAAACCCGCCCCGTTGCCATCCCTATAGCAGTAGAACTGTAGTTTTCACCATTTGCCGATTGGAAGTTGATTCCACAAAATGCTTGATGGTTGATTAATTACATAAATGGTCCCTATGGTTAGTCGAGTTTCATGGGTTTAGTCTCTAGACTTTTTTTGTGAATCCTCTTTATTTTTGACCCGTTATGGGTTTGATCCTTTAATCACTTTTTCTTCTAGTTTGACCATCAAGTGAATTTTAGATGGTTGAAATGACAAATACCTCTTATATTTAAAAGTATGGTCCTGGTGGTTTGTGAGGTATCAAAAATTTAGTCCCTCAAAAATTTTAATTATATATATATATATATATATATATATATATATATATATATATATATATATATATATATATATATATATATATATATCACATTTTTAAATTGCGTTTTAAAAATAAATTTCTGTCAAAAAAATTAACAAAAAAAAATGTTAAAAAATATTCAAGTTTTTTTTTAATAAATTCTGTT
Organism: Artemisia argyi; assembly: GCA_030686995.1. Taxonomy (NCBI): domain Eukaryota; kingdom Viridiplantae; phylum Streptophyta; class Magnoliopsida; order Asterales; family Asteraceae; genus Artemisia; species Artemisia argyi. The sequence continues at coordinate 119,677,143 of CM060677.1, read as the reverse complement.
GGCTTAACAAAAAAATTTGTCAAGAAAGTTAAAAAAATATTCAAAAAATTTTAACTTTTTTTGTAAAAATTTCTGTCAAAAATGTTTTTGAGTTTTATCATGAAAATTTACAAAAATAGTAAAAAATATACCAAAAAATATACTTTTTATAAGTTTTCATTATTAAGATTATTTTTTGAAATATCTTTGAAATAAAAAATTTTATACTAATATTAGTTAAATAGTTAAATAAATAATAAAAATAATTCTGGACTAATTCGTGATATTTCAAAAACTACATGGACATACTTTTAAACATAAGAGTGTATTTATGTCATTTCAACCAAGGTTTTTAAGATCGGGATCCTACCTAGGATCGTTTTCGTCTTTGCAAGATCGTGATCAGGATCCTAAGATCCTACTATAATGTCATTTTTATAATACTTTTTGTACTATTATTCAAATATACAAATTATATAAATGTTTCATAAAAATGTTGTTCTAAATTATGAATATAGAATGTTTAAGAAATATCACGTGTTATTATTTAAATTATATAAAAACATAATTGATAATTTTATAAATTTTTAGTTTGCTGTTCGTGAAAGGTAAGATCGGATCAGATTAAATTTAAAGATCTTATGGTTAAGATCAAGATTCTATAAGATCTTAAGCTTTCTAAAATCCTACGTAGGATCTGGATCATTTTTGCTTTGTAAAATCGTAAGATCCTAAGATTAAGATCGGAATCTTAACAACTATGATTTCAAGTATCTAAACATTCACTTGAAGGTCAAACTCCAGAAAAAGTGGTCAAATGATCAGCCGTAATGGGTCAAAACCATAAGGAGAGGATTCGTTAAAAAAAATATATGAACTAAATCCGTGAAACCCGACAAATTACAAGGACCATTTATGTAATTAACTCTATATTAGACGGACATGTTGAGGGCAACATGGTAACTAAGGCAGGTGAGAAGTAAGGGTAGTGACATATACATTATATTTTTACTTCATATACATAAATTTTATTTGTATAATCCTAATAATCCTACTAAATTTATGTGTATATTTATTTGTATGAAGTAAAAGTGTATATATGTGTATATATGACTACCCGAGAAGTAATCTAAATAGATTCCGAAAAAAATAATAATAATAATTAAAAAAAAAAAAAAAAAAAAAAAGTCCATGAATTAGTAATTTTTTATTGGGTCGTAAATGTTTTTGTTATATCCAAAATGGAAAACATTTGCAGCTATACGGAGTAATATTTTTTGCTATAGAGGAAGTTGCCAAAAGTCTAAATTAATAATTTAGGCCACTCGGTAAGGAGGTGATCATATCACCAAATGAGCCAACATCACCAATTAACTCTCTTGCTCCTCACCATTCTTCACCATCCAAGCACACAACCCAAAATAATATTCGGTGAAGGCATCACCAAATGTAAAAGTAAAAAACTTGGGCCCCATGTGTACCTTTTTTATTTTTATTTTGTGTGTGAGTCATTTAGTGAGGTATATTTTTATAAAGTGAGTATTTAATTAAAGGTTAAGTCAAAGGTGATGATTGTTTCCCTTGCCCTCTAAAAGGTGAAGAGTGGAGAAGTGAAGTGAGAGGAGAAAGAAAGCTGATGTGGCGCTGATGTGCATAGTGAAGAAATGCTTGCCTTGCCTGGTAGGCTTAGAGGTATATTTATACCACCAAAAGTTTACATAATTTTGAAGCAACTTTGTTACAACCTAATGAAATCAAACATAAGACATTTCGTTCAACATGAAATTTTATACTACATCCGTCCCAAAATTTAAGTCCAGTTTGACTTTTTAGATTGAACTTGGACGTTAAATATTTTTTATTGTATTGTATAATAATTGATGCAAAATATATAAATGGGTTGTTTTTAAATGTATTTCCATTTGGTACAATTTTCATCAAGTGTTATATAATATAAATAAAAATATTTAAGGTCAAAGTTTAATTCAAAAATTTAAATTGGGCTTAAATTTTGAGACGGTACCTTTAACCTTTTAGGCGCTTACATCGGTTGATTTGATTAAGATTAAACATAACTTAATTAATTGTATGATTTCAATGATTATGAGAATATTGTTATGTGATTAACGGTTCTTGAATGAAAATATGTGTAAAGGAAAAGAAAATAAAATCAATGATAACAAATTCTGGATCTTTTCAATCAATAACGATTTCTAACAAGTAGGTAAAAATCAACAATATAGTTACACATGAATTTAATCAATATGCCGAGCAAAACAACAACACTCACCTAAAATTTAACTAAATATGCATTTGGACAATCATAGTTTGTGCAAGATTTCTTGAACATCAACTTAAAATTTTTAAAACTATCTATTTTTTACCAAATCTCAAGCACTTGTTGTGTTTGACTCCAGTCATGCATGATCCTGATGAAGACCGTTGCTTGGGAATTGGTTTTTGAATTGAGAACTTTTCCATTGCACTTACAAACTTGCGTAGATGTCTTATGTACTCTGGGTACGTTTCAAGATTGCAATGGCCTCCACCTTCAACCCACAATGGATCATATTTTTCTTTAGCCAATTCCCATAATCGCTTTCCGTGTGAAAAGTCAACAATGTCATCACTTGTGCCCTGAGATTTCAAAGAATCAGTAACACGATGAAAAATGTTTGCCAGTCAAATAATGAAAAATAAATTCGGACCTGACAACTTACATATTGACATTTATGTATACAATTACGCGTAGTAGTTTTGCTACAGATCACTATATCAGTTCATATGTTTATGTAAAGTACACAAAATCTGGGTAATAATCAATGGATCTATAACAAAGATTGATATATTTGTAATGAGTGTAGCTCTAATACAGACACATAGGTAGGCGGGATCTATAACAAGATTGATATATTTGTATCGAGTGTAGCCCTTATCCAGACACATAGGCAGACCTACATGGGAGCCAGGGTATGTTCGTGCACACAGTGAAAATTGTAGTACAGAAGATTCTGCGTCACAGCAAATAGCCCTTGCTGTTGTTTCCAATTCATTTAGGCGTTGTCAGTTGAACAAATAGTCAATAATCATCATACCAAGGGTTTGTTTTGGCTGCATAACAAGCGGCAACTTGGGGTGTATGTCATCTTAATCTATGAAAAAAGTTGCCTAAAACTTTTCTTCATATTCTAAACATGCTTAGTATTCTGGTAAAATGCAAGAACTTTGTCGGCCATAAGTTCATTTGGCAACTTATTTGTGATACCTCTGTGACTAGAAGATTGCAATAATTTCCTTTTTGGATGTCTCATATTGACCAATTTTTAATTTTATTCGCCTATAGTAGTCATGATGAAGGTGGATAATATTGACTTATATCCACTATAAGAAATAAATAGTTGTACTTGAGAAACCTTTTTCTAAATGCCATAATGAGCATAGCAATAATAGCACTTGGAAGATACACCCACAATTAGGGGTGTTATCGGGTCGGGTTGTCGGGTTATCGGGTTGGTCGGGTCGGGTTGATTCGGGTTTCGGTGTCCCAAATCTTGACCCTAACCCGACCCTATAAGATATCGGGTTATCAGGTTTCGGGTCAAAACGGGTCGGGTTGAATCGGGTTGGGTTATCGGGTTGTTATCGGGTTGTGGCAAGTTAGGTGTTCCAAACACAAAATAAAAGCGTTCTTGTTCATATTTTTGAATGGCAAACGCATACAAAGACTACTTTGCTACACATTTTGTCCATATCATGACTTGATGTCACAGTTGGTTGGCGAGCTTGATACTGTGTGCTAGACACAAGATTGCGTTTCATTAGCACTTGGCAGTTTAATTTGAGCAATACTACATTCTCATAAAGTTTGCGCCTAATTCAAGTTTATCGTTTTATGAACCTAGCAAAAGCCACACTTATATGAAATCCGTGTTGAAAATAACAAATGACCAATGATTTTTCAAGAGCTATATACTTTTGGTTGATTTGGCGTATGCTTAAACCCGTTTCATTGCATCATTTCGGGTCATCTCACGTCTGTTGTTGCGATCTTCTATCTTCTTTAAATCAGAAGAAAAGAAACGAAGAGAGTGATGATAGTTGGATTATTATACTTTTGTCTAGTTTTGAAAGAGTCACAATAGGTCACTATACAACTTTTTTATTTATTTGGATAATTGTACTTTTGTCTAGTTTTAAAAGAGTCACTAGACTTTTGATTACAAAACATTTACCAATGGTATTCAAATTAAATGTTCAAAAACTAAAACAACAACTATAATCAAATTAAAATCCAAATAGAGATCGTTCGAAGACATACGTAGCTTTGACGATACACAGCTGGCAATTGGCAATTCTAGAGTGATGATATAGTGGGCTCGATTATTTTATGTAGTGGGCTCGATTATTACACATGTACACTACAGTGATGATATATCAGGTAGAAATGTTAAGTGTTGGCTTAAAATGAAATGAAAAAAAAAAAAAAAAAAAAAAAAAAAAACTTATACATTTATCGGGTTATCGGGTTGAACCCGAACCCGATAAGGTATGAAAAATATAACCCTAACCCGACCCTATAAGACTATCGGGTTGGTCGGGTTGACCCGATAGACCCGATAAGCCGAGTTGGACCCGAATGAACCCGACCCTATAAGGCTTTATCGGGTTCGGGTCGGGTTCGGGTCGGGTCGGGTCGACCCATTTGACACCCCTACCCACAATAATAACAGGTAAAATGGCAAAGAATACTTACATGTATAACTAGAACAGGACAGCCAACTTTCTGTATTTTGTCGATATTCTGTATAGAAGAAAAAGAACAGAGAGTCAGTGGTATTGGCACAAAACTAAGTAAATAGGCTATACACTTAGGTATACCAGATTCAATTCCCTTTCTTCCAAAAAAATATTAGTGAACGTCCCCAAAAGGTAACTCAAAATTTACCTTAAATATATCAAACCAGAGTGTCATCTTTACATTATACAAAACTCGTATTCCAGAAAGTATAGCACTATGTAAAACAACGCCTCTCAATCTCTGTAATCGAGCAGCCAAGTGTAATGTAGGCCCACTGCCAACAGATTGGCCGTACAAGATGATGTCTTCTTGTTTAATTCCATATGTGTCCTTCAAACAGTTGTACACAGCTTCTATGTCATAGTATGTGTTTAGTTCAGACGGCTAACCACAGTCAAAGAACAAATAATATTTAGAAAGTCATCAAATAAATATCTTGTTATCTAAAGAGGAAGTACAAGTTGCAATTATTTCTTGCGTTATTGCTTACCTTGCCCGTGGAAGCCCCATATCCCGAGTAGTCATAACTGTAAAGTACATATACAGATATAGCAAGTAAGCCAATGAGCCGAACTAAATTCATACATATATAAAACACATGTCATCATTAAAAGAAACTATGAAACAATGGAGCCTAAGGAACAACCGAATGATAATTAGGTATAGCTTTAAGCTTCATGCAAGCAATGAAACTTTTAACGAATGATTAGTAAATTTTGCACGATCCAATCATGGCCGTCATGTCTTTGAATGCCTGGCACTACTAAGAAAAGACCTACAGTTTGACTTTCTGGGTCAAAGTTATACTAATCAAATCATATACTAATACAGATCATGTCACAATGTCACATAATAAAAGAAATAAAAAATGTTTTCCTTAGTTAATTCTGTACAGTTCATAATCTTGAGCTTAAAAGTTGCTTGAAGGTTCAAATCTATTCTGACTAACAAGACAAAAGACTGCTTAAAGAGATTAAGCCATCAAACACATAAAACAGTTCATAATAAAACACTAGTATGGAAATCCAGGACCATCTAAAAAACACGAAGAACCAAATCGTCTTAGCAATTACTGTTATTACTTTCCATCAAAGGTATAATTAGATACCTAAATCCAACATAGGAAGCTTAAGATAAAACATAAACACTTGGTTCAATAATCAAAAACCTTAACACTAAAACATAAACCCTATTAGTACCGATCTCTTGCATTGTAAAAACCTTAGCACAAAAACAACATGACTAAATGGAAACATATTAAACACAAACAATAACTACCCCTAATGAAAACTTTAACACCCTAAAATCACAATCCAAAAAATTAAACTATGCTTAATTCAAACACCAAATATGAAAAAAAAACAATAAAATCATAAAACACCCTTATCAATAAAATCACCCAAACCCCAAAAACAGAAAAACAAATAAAAATAATTTCATTTAGAAAAAAAGTTATATAAAGTGTACCTCATAATATTGAGTCTAAGATGAGCTCTAAGCTCAATAAAGAGCTCTTGCATCTGACCCAAATCAGCAGCATTACCATGAGAGTACAAAAGGGTAAATTTACCAAAAGGGTGTTTCCAAAATGTAGCAACAATCTTATTTCCAACTTTTGTATCAAGAAGATGAACATCAACATTTTTATCAGCTGTTATACCTGTAAAGCAATATCTATCTTCATCTACAAAAACATCATAAGATGGTGGTTCTGGTGGAAAAAATGCAAATTTTGCAGCTATATTTGAGGTTACATTTCCCATTAACCCCACCTCATAAAGATTCTTATTTCAGATACCCTTTTCAATTCTTTAGTTCATTTAATCAAGATAATGGGATTTTTTATCTGGCTTTGAAAAATCAAAAAATGCTGATATAAAGTTGGAATATATACTACTTTTGTATAATGAAAATGGGAAAAATGAAGGAAATGAATGGAGTTAAAGGAAAGGCCTAATGATGTGATTTATAAATGGGAAGATGATGAAATATATGAATGAAAAGAAAAAGATATAAAGAAGAAAAAGAAAAATGAATGTTGATGTTGATGATGATGAATAATAGATAATAGCAAAGGGAGGGTGTGATGGTGATGATCTCTATATTTTTTATTTCATGTTTACACGTGTTCATTTATCAATGGTTTTACTTCTTTTTAATGATGTAGAAATGACAACTTTGCCCTCGTCTCCCTCTTTGTTCATTTCAGTTTTTATTCCGTGTTTTTCCTTTTATCTTTGCAGAAAACGAGTATGGCGACGGTTGGCTGCGTTGCGGCCTGGCGGGTTTTTATCAAGTAATTTTTTGGGCATTTTCTTAGCAAATTTTTGGTTATGTCTAATTTTTTTTTGTATGGGTTGCTATTTCTGGGTAACAATCATACTTCTTAAATGGCCATTAATCTCGAGGTATCAAGAGACTGGGAACCCAAAAATAACAACTTTCTATAAAAGTTTAATGAGTAGAATAAATACATAGTTAAACATTGCAGGTGAAAAACACGAAAAAGGCTCTCTAATTCATTATTCCTTCTTGAGGATCTCTTTGTGAAGTTGAGGATATCCAGGTGGAATTGATATAAAGAGTGTCACAAACAGTGACGGACCCAGGAAAAATGGATGTGGGGGGCAAAATTTTTTTTTTGAACATAACAACAAAATGCGAAAAAAAATAAGATCGTAATGATAAATCGAGTATTTTTACTTAGAGATGAATGATTTATAAGGCTTTAAAGCGTTGAATGTTAGGTTTTAGTATGTGGGTGGGGGGCAATTTGAGTTTTTAGTGGGGGTCACTTTCAAAAAAAGGTCCAAATTTTAAAAAAATTACACTAAAATTTCAACTTTTTATGCTAGCCATGGGGGGCACCGGCCCCCCATATTAGCACTCTAGATCCGTCCCTGGTCACAAACCTGTGCGAGACTGCATTGTTGATGGTCTTTGCATTGTATGTCCACCTGGAATTGATGTGCATGAAGTAGTAGCCGATCGCACAGGCATGGCAGAGGGTGTTGCATTAGAGATTGTCGACACACCTGCATCAAGCATTACTTAAAAGTTGTAAAACCATGTTGTAACCTGTACCAATAATAAACCATAATGTAATAGCCCACACATACATAAGGTGTTCGAGAACCGAGACTGAAGTAGTAAATAGGCGCAACTTTGCTGCCTACGCCCTACGCACGGTCTTAGATGATTCATGACAAAATTTCCAATAACTAAATCTCTTAAGTCGTGAGATGGGATCCAGCTTTATGCTTTCAAAATGCACACATATTACGAAAAGATTACAAATTTGACTTCATTTTTCGGTGCGGTAGATTCTTTTTCAACAATGGTGACTCCAGACCATTTTCATAAGCTTATGTGACTGAGTAAAGTTAACTCAAATGAAAAAAAGTAATGCACTTTAGAATATATACCTTGGAACCTAGTTTATGGGTCTATTAGAAGCCCAGAAGTTGCAGAGAAGGTCCAGCAGGTCCATGAGAAAATGCAGCAGCTTTTGAAGAGCCAAGCTGTCGTATATGGAACGAAGCATTTTTCATGCTATCTCCCTTTACAAAAAAGAAAAAATAATAATAAAAGGGTCAAATAAATGGTTAGCAACGGCAACAGGTCAAATGGGTCTTGTGGGTTGAAATTGGTTCAATTTGATAACATTTTTATCTGCTATTTTTTCATGACCATAAAATTGATAACATTTTTATCTGCTATATTTTTTTTACCATAAAATTGTTAACATTTTTTAGTTTCTGTTTATCTGCTATTTTTTCGGGTTAAGCAAAAAAAAGAATTTACTTTTTAAGAGTGTTGTAACACAATAGGCTAAAACATTTTGTCCTCCATCCAAAGTTTTAAGCAAAAAAATTGCTAAGCAACATTAGAAAAACAAAATAAGCTGAGTCAGTTTCTACAGCAAAACCAAAATTAACAACAGCAGAACCGTAAACAGTATCGTCACTTGAAAACAGTAATGATAATATATAAAGTAAAAATCGATTGTCTCAAAGAAGGGAAAATATTTACCTGTGCCATTCTACCCACATTTATTTTGCTCACACAAATCAAAACTCGGTATAAACCTCATATTTACATTCTGAGTTTGACACTGCTATAGCAAAAGTAACAGGACGGTTCAATTTGCTAGGCCTGCAAATCATCATCAGTGATACAATTAGACCGAAAACCATAATCTTAATCTAAAAACTCGCCAAACCAAACTTCCTAATGGTCGTTTAAACTGATTTCATTTTCTGTCTTGATACAACAATAGTTGATTTCGCAAAGCAAGAACACTCATCATACCTTGGCTAAGAGTAAACTTTAACGGAGTCCCCCTATCACAGCTTGAATCAAATCGAGTCTCATCCAATAACGTTCTACATGCTTCCAGCTCCTAAATGTCGAACAACGATTCAGCTGCCATCTTTGAAAATCACACAATCATTAAACATACCAATCTTCATCATGTGATCCTAAAAAAAAGTACCTGGTTGCGTAACTTATATCGACCTCAAGTCTCAAACCTGATCACACTCGGCTAGGGCTGAGCAAACGGACCGGCCGGACCGGACCGACCGACAAAACCGACCGGACCGAGACCGACCGGACCGGACCGACCACATTCGGTCCGGTCCTCGGTCTAAGCTTTTTGCCAAATTCGGTCTCGGTCCGGTCGGTCCGGTCCGGTCCGGTCCGGACCGACCAAAAACCCGAAAAAACTTGCCTAATTGGACCGGACCGACCGAAGACCGACCGGACCGAGACCGGACCGACCATATTCGGTCCGGTCTCGGTCTATGGTTTTCCGGTTCTCGGTCCTCGGTCCGGTCCGGTCTTGGTCGGTCCGGTCCGGTTTTCGCCCGATGCTCAGCCCTACACTCGGCAATAGGTAAAGCCATAGTCCATACATTAAAATTCTTATTTTCTGCATTAAAAAAAGCATTTGAACTAAAAAAACATAATCATAACTAAAATGATTAAACATTCGGGATTAATACTTGGTTAGCCACTACTTACATGTATATATGCTGCGTCATCTGTTATCAGCAGCAGAATGTTCGTGCGTCTAATCTGATGCTGAGTTTTGCTGGACAAATTTTCTCCGTCATTTTCTAGCACTTCGTTAGCTGCTGTAACAACAGCATCCCAAAAATAGTTAACATAATCAAAATCAACATTTAAACTCTGTATACAGTAAGTAAATATAGCGGAAAATGAATTTGTTACAGTTTATTGTCAAGGCTTTTATCGTGGAAAATGCCATAGTTACTTCGGCCTTTATTGCCTGCAAAAAAAATAATTTTAAACACGCCAGTACCACACTACCAACAAAATTGAAAACGATACAGAACATAGTAGCAAAGTGATGTGTTACAAAATGAAAAAATAAATTACCGAGATCATCTGCCCTTTAACTTAGTGATCCCACTGAATATCACCATCAACATCAAACTGTGCCCCATCTCAGCAAACATTCTTAAATTCTTAGACAAACCCTTTAACAACTTCATCTTTTAAAATTATTTTGTTGTTCCTTAACCTTAATCTCCATTCTCTCTGCGCTGGTCAATTTGTATCTACCAGATTACCTGCACAAATTATAAAAAGTGGAAGATAATTGATTATGAAAGGAAGGAATACACAATAATGAGTATATGTAATCATAAAACATTTTCTAAAATATGTTGCGAATTAGTAGCTGAACAACCTTGTGGGGTTACACGCATGCCTCTGATGTTCTAATATGACGCCGAAGAAATCGCGGTTACTTGTTCGCTTATTCCTATAATGGTAACACTTATCAATAAGCTCCTACAACCTCCTAAATCGGTATATTCAAAAGTCTGGAACTTTGGATAATTATTTAGTGATATCTTTTGCGATGATTCTAGCACACTTTTTGTTATGTGGCTATCAAGACCCGATGCAAGAACCCGTGCTGGCCTATTCCCTATTCTATGCGATCTTACTTGACTATCTTGCCACTTAATCTCTTGCCATCTACTATAATTAGGATTATGGATCACTTTACACATGACCTTTTTCGTGTTCCAGAGAAACATTCCTAAGTGGTTGTCTTCCCTTAGACCTTGCGTTAGGTGGTGGCCTTCCTAAACGAAGAATTGTAGAGGTATTGGCTTCCATCTCTACTCATGCATTTTTCATTTCATATATCATGATGTATAAGTGGAAATTTTTACCCCTTCACTTATGAACGGCTCTATTTGAGTTATGCTTATTTCTAATGAGGAAATTGGTAAAATAAAAACTGATAGGGGACAATTTGGGCTATGCGCTGGTCAAATCAGTCAACTTTCCCTATTATTACATGTTACCTCATACACCCATATTTCCACCTCGTAGATTATAAAGAAGGTTTATAAGTTTATTACCGAAAGATTGATCAGCGACTGATAGTTAAAATTAGAGTTAAGTTTGGGAAATCTGCACCGATATGTCAATTATTTCTATTTCTTTTATTTTAAACAGTGTCAAATCGGCTAATATGATACCACACCCGGCTTGTTATAATGATACTATCATGTTCACTTTCAAGGTTATTAAAATTTAACAAACTCGAATTAAAAAACATCTAATATACTGATATAGATACTAACATGTGCAACCAAGTGAAAACAGGTGACTGGGAATTGCATGACAGTCAGCAATTCTTCGCCAAGCGAATCTGTTTACTTGATATTTGCCCCACGGTAGGGCTTTGGGATAGATGTTCGGTAGCCGAAAATATAGTATTCTCTACTGTAAAACTTACTGGTACTGGAAGAAAAAACTTCTGTAGAACATTTAAATGGCCAACGTCTGCTATAAAATATACTGATCAGGTACTCGTAGAAGTCTCTTCTTGACCATTTACACGCAAACCTGTTCATAGCATTTCATGTGAATACATCAACATAAAACAAAGTAATAGTAACTTTGAGCTCATATTCTTGTATTTTGTGTTAAAAAGTATGAAGCTTTAAGTTAAAGAGGGTAATATATTTTAATAATTAATGTACAAAGTCTAAACAAATGAAACTAAACAAAATAGAGAGATTAAAACTTACATCATTATCTCAAGTTCATATGATAGTGCGAGTTCACCTAATGAACTTTTCGCCTTCATATCTTGAACCTGCAACCCGACCAATGACATTAAGCTCAGGAACCACGCATATTACACAACAACATATTACACAGTATTGACAATTAATTTGCAATAGTAGTTATTTATTATCAAATAATGGTTTGATCAGCACAAAAATAGGTATTAGTAAGCCCATCAGTAATTGCGGCAATATAAAAATAGACGGGGGTTTACTCTGTAAGAGATTTATCAGCAAGAGCCGCTGATCCAAATGATCCATAAGCTCCTCTCAGTAGGAACCGCCGCCTGTGGATCAGTTGTAGCCCACATCTGCCTCAAGTCCCCTAGAAAACCCGCAAATAATAATAGCTTCTGGAATAGATACGTGTAGAAAATATTGAACTACAAATAGATGGATAAAAAAGCACCTTATGAATCGAAGGCACTCGTAAAACATTTTGCTTGATTAACCGCTGCTTCAAGTCCTTATATTACATCAACCATGTGGAAAACTAGAAGGAAGGTTGAATAGTTTACCGTTTAAAATCTTTTTAACTTGTTAAGTTAGCTTTGAAACTTTCCGTTTGATCAAAGATATATGCACAAACACAATATATAACATGCAAGTAAATGAAAGAAACGATCAAACCACAACACGAGTATTTATCGTGGTTCGGCTACAAGGACTCTTTTTCCTTTCCCTACGTCCACGCCCCGAGTATCCAACTCGAGAGTTTCTTTCACTAGTCAACAAGCTCCTTTCACCGGCGGAGAAAACCTTACACGTCGCTTATACTTTTACCGACACTAAGCTAGATGTCGAGTTCTTTACCAAGGGTACAACCATTCCCGTTAGTTCTTTTACAAGGGTACAACTACTCCCGATACACTTTGTATTTTGAGGACTAAAATACTAACCGATCACTACTGAAAATACACAATCAAATGAAGTGTAAACTACACAAGTCTACACAATGCTAAGCTAACAAGTCTTGCAACGTTGTGTTGAATACTTGTTACTTTTAATGAGCTCGTGAATCTCTTTGCTACAAAAAGAAACTTCACATATGAAATGTTAAGAGGTTAGATGAAAGAATGAATGTGTGTGTGTAAAATATGATATAAAGTGATAAGCCAAAAATCAACTTGTGGCTTAGTATTTATAGCCAAACCTTCTGCAGGTCTGGCGGATCAGGCGGACCCCTCAGAAGGGTTCCGCCCGTGTACCCCCAGGGTACCGCCGGGCTTGCAGTTCGTTTTGCAATAAATCTTGCAAACCAAACAAAGTCACATCTCATAACTCCTTGCAAACCAAACAATGTCACATCTCATAATATCAAGTCAAACACTAAACTTGCAAGCAACAACTTAGTAAGTCAAACACATTTCTTTCCATAAATGTATAATGACAAAACTTGCCATAAATGTGATGTGACAATTCTATTTTTAGAAAATAAAAAGTGTTGTGTTTTATGAAATGTAAAATGTAGCAAAAGTCTAGTTTATGCAAGTCTTTAAAACTAAGATTATGTTTTACTTAGAAACTAAAGTTTACATTTTGTCGTTAACAAAACTTAGCGAAGATCGTAAAATATAAATAACGTTTTTAGGCGATATTTGTATTAACAATCTCCCCCTTGCTTGTTACTCCCCCTAAAAGGAGTGCCAAGATGGGAAACATGGATTTTGGATCCTACAAAAAAATAGCCAAGCTTGTAGTTACCACACACATTGCACCCACAATGACAACATAAAAATGATCAACCAACAATGCACGAAAGTTAAGTAGAAAGAAATAGCATTCCAAGTAAAATTTTGACTTATAAAAGTCAAAGGACAAGAAATGGGATATATTCTTCTACTTCTAAAAACTTAAAAAATAAACAAGAAAGAAAAATAAAAGCCTAGTTTCCTAAATTGGGGCAAACGGCCTCCAAATGGTTGTCTAGGATTTGTTTGGGTGGAAAAGAGCATCCAAACATTTTATGACGTGTTGGAATGCAAACCGGGTTTCATCTTGGAATTGATGAAGCAACGTTTTGATGCTTGCATCCATTTGCTCACAATTTGAGCAAACATGGGGATGAGTGGGTGAAAATGGGTTGGTTTTGGTTTCTTGGTTTGAGGGTTGGTTGTTTTTTGGTTCTTGGGTGGATGATGGGTTTGGTATTGAGTCAAGCAAGGTGGTTTGAAATTCCATTGCTTGATGGAGGTGGTTTTCAACCATGTTTTGTATATCCTCATATGAAGGAAAGAAAGACTCAAAGGTTTGAGCTTGAGAGTGTGGTGGAGTTGGGTGATCATGGTTTTCAAAGTTTGGTTCTCCATAAAGAGGACCATGGATGTCATGGTAGATGGGGTGAAACAACAATGGTTTGGGTTGATGGTACACTTGTTGTGGTGGTTGAGGGTGGTTAAAAAGGTCATTATGGTCAAGAATTGACCTTGGTGATTCATTTGCAAAAGGTGGTGGTTGTGTAGGTCTTGGTGGAAGATCATTTAGATCTTGGACAAAAGGGTGTGGTGATGTGGGAGGAGACCCAAATAACTCCATTGGTTCAATTTTGGGTAATGGTGATGGTGATGAAGTTTTGGATGGTTGGGTTGGAGCACTTGGTAGAGTTGGGTCAATGGGTGATTTAGTAGGTGGTGGAGTGAGCTCATTGGGTTCATTTGGTGATGGTGATGGAGATGCAAGGTTCAAAAAGTGTTCATTTTTTATAGGTGAGGTGAATTCATCCGAAGATGAAGAGCTTAGGTTGATGGGTTGATTAGACCATAGTGGTTTAACACTTATCCGGGGCGGTTTTCCGGATGGGTCGTGATGGTTGAGAGGTGATTGTTGACTTAGTCATGGTGAAAAATGGATTAGAAGTTCAGAAATTGTGTTGAAGAAGGTGTGATTTGATAGTGTTTAGGATGGCTTAATTTATAGTGTTGAAGGATTGTGGAAAAGAGTGTTTGGATTTGATGTTAGTCCATACACAAATGGAGGTTTCTAATGATTTGGAAAACTAATTGTGGGTTGTCATATCATGGAAGTCAATCCAATGAAAATGGTGAAGTGAGAAGACAAGTTTTGCACTAAATGCTTAGTGGTTTTGGTAGATTTGTTGGAGTATAAATCTCAGGGATTTCAAGGATCCTTTAAAAGGGTTCCTTCCTTTATGTGTGAGGGGTCCTTGAGGTTGTTATGGCAATTTTTGAATTTTGGCGGAAATGGTTTTGGTTAAGTTTATGGAAGAAGAAGTACCCTATTATGCTAAACACATTGCAGGAAATGGGTCTCTATCTAAAAGGATTGGATTTTGGTGTTTGGATGTTGAAATGTTGAAAACAAAAACAAAAATTCTGCAGGATTCTGGCGGAACCCTAAAAATACACAGGCGGAACCCATTTGAGGGTGCTGCCTGGTCCGTTGGGCCATTTCTGGGATTCCCAGAAATTGCACTGGCGGAACCCAATTTTGGGTACCGCCAGATCCGCCAGAGCTCCAAAAATAGGCAGTCCGCGTTTTTGACCCGCGAGACGATTTTCAAAATTTTCGAAAACTCCTAAAATCAAAAATATAATGCATATCTGGTTAGGAAATGCAAAAAATGAACATGTAAACACTCACATCAGATGACTTTGACCGGGGGCTAGCGATATTCACTAAACTTAGTGAAAATAATATAAGCTTGAAAATTTGACAACTTGCTAAAAGTTGTATTCCTGCATCAAAGTTAGATGAAACATGTTCCAAATAGTATCAAACATTGTACCAACCTACAAGTACATCATAAGCATTGTTTAAACAACCAAATTAGTTCAAATAGCACCTAGTGCCAAACACTCCTACACACCCGCTCTCATTGACGGTCAATCTTGTTCTTGAGCTTTCCAAGGAACCTTCCAAGATTCTTAAACATCCCCTTTGTTTGCTTGAACTCCGCCGACTCGTTTGGAATATCCGGAAGTTGGGATAGGTATTCGAGAGGTGGGAGCCTAGAGTTTGGCAAATTGTCATCTTCACTCATTGAGGAAGACGATGATGAGGTAGGAGGACGAGGACGTTTTCCTTGGGCTTTGTACACTCTCTTATCACTAAGTGGAACAAAGGTGTGTGGAATGAGAGTGTAGTCAAGACGAAGACCATTTGGAGTTGGTGGAATGGGTGAGATAAACCTAAAGAGATGGGTCAAGAGCATTCCATACGGCATAGCCGTTGTGCCATGCACGGGAATGTCGGCCATTCTCTTGGCCATGTAGTAGGCAAGGTTGAAGGGTTGCCTAACGGACAAGGAGTAGAGCATGTAGCAAAGGCAAAGGTTGATATGGTCACGGTTTCCTATTGTGCTAATGACATTGGCTCTAAGGACTTCCTCCCATTTTTTGAATTGGGGCTTAAGTTCATTCAATTCCATTCTATATGGGTCCTTATCGACCTCATTTCCCAAACGGGTTCTCCTAGTGTTGGTGGTCCTAACAAAGAGGTGGTCACGGAGTACATCTTTTGAGACAAGAGGTGTGTCATAAGGATGGAAACGGTCTTGGAGGTTGTCAAGAGTTGAGAGGGAGTGCAAGTCGGAGTAGATGCAAGTACCACGGTTTGGGACACCTAGGATTTGAGCAAACTCCTCAAGAGTGAAAGAGTATTGATGACTACTAACCCTAAAGTTGATAGACATTTGACCATAATCATCCATTGAGAGGACGGAGGATGCATAGAACTCTAGAATGAATATAGGACAAATAGGCTCGTCGATATTTAAAAGACACTCAAAGTTGATTGTGGCAAATTCGGCGTAAAGGTTTGTGCCTTCTAGGAAAGACGGGTCAATGGTTCTACCCTCATGGACATAGTGTTTTTCTAAGGCTTTGAAAACGTTGACTTGGTTTGGGGTAAGGCCTTTGGTTTTGTGGTGTTTTGGTAGGTACTTAATGGTGTCCTTGTAGTCGTAGTGGGTTAGAGGAGGCATGATGATTCCTAGAACAACAAAATTTCACATTTTAGTTTAAGTAAACTACTATTATAATGTGGATGTTCTAGTGTGTGCCTTTATGAAAACAATGTGGAGGTGCGGTTATCTTGACTCATTTTGATGCTTCAAAAAATCGTTTTATGCAAGTTTTGTTATAAAACAAAAGATAACCCAAACGCTCCTAGTTCAATGTAGCTTCGTTTGAATGTACCCGAAAATACATATTGGTTATGTATTCCCTTTAGCATTCAAGAGACATTATGCAAGTGATGTTTTAAACATAACGTTTTGATTTTGTATTCTCAATGTGAGTGATGCGTAGGGATTGCACCAGGCTTTACCTCTCAAGGGATCTCGAGAAGCTTACAACCCCCACCAGGCAGTGTACCTGATCGATGTAGTATAGTATAATGACAAGTACCGGGGGATTGATCGTTCAGCTAGGAATAATGTCGCTAGGATTAGAAAACCTAAAGATTAAGTCTAGAGATGAGGGATGATTCTTTTTGTAATTTTATATTTTTTCGAAAGCAAATTAAAATCTCGGGTTTGAAGGATTTGGGCGGAATTAGTTGCTAATCAACTAACCCAATACTAAGATGCAATCAAAATAAAATACTAAAATGAAAATATAACTATATTAAACTAAGGTTGTGAGCAATAAGTGGGAGAAATGTGTTTACTTAGATTTCACTACTCCTTAGATATCTTTTACACGTTAATTACTTGTTATAGTTGCGTGGATGACGGATTGTATTCCTTAATACCATTCATGGGGTGGCGTACTTAACTCCCCAATCCTATGAGTGCCTACTTCACTCCTATGTCGAGCCGGCTAAGAAGCTCCTAACATGGGATCATTAGAATTTACTCATGCATTAAATACAATCAATAAAACCTAGTACACATCGGTTCATGTTTCCTAAGACGTTCAAGCATGTTACCATTTGGAGATCTGCCAGTTTTCTTAAGCCTAACATTGAAATCATTCATCCAATACAACCATAAACAAGTAATCAACACATAATTAACATCTAGGTTTCATTAGATCTAAGCAAACACAAGATAGATCTAGCCTAACATGGTGGAATCAAGACAAGCACAAGATATAGACAACCAACACATAGACATATTGATTGAATTAAGAGAAGACTTATCTCAATTACACATGTAAGGGTTCAAGGGCTGAAAACCCTTGAAAAAGCTGTAAAATACATATATGGTTCGGCCTTAGGGTTTCTCCAAACTTCTCCTCTTTTTATGAATGAAAATTAGAAAACTATATATAGATTTTAGGAGGTGACGGCGTCAAGAACAAATGTGTGACGTCGTCATCTCGCCGCCAAATAGTTCCTCGGACTGCCTAGATCTGGGTCTGACGCCGTCATGTGTACACCTTATGCAGGTCGTCACGACTTTAACTCTTGACTCTCTACTTGTGACGTCTTCACGTTTCTACTGGGTCGTCATGGAATTTACTCTTGACGCCGTCATCTCTTTCCTCTTGACGCCGTCAAACACTGTTCCCAACATGGAAAATTAAGTCTTTGGCGTTTTCTTCACTTTTATGCTCCAAAAACGTCTGAATTGCTTCCTTTTCCAGATTTCTCTCCCAAAGTACCTAAAATCACAAAAGGAACGATTTAGGGTAATATTTGATCAAATAAATTCAATTCCGGGCTTAAATGACCCCCTAAAAGTGGTTCATTTTTCGCCTCATCAGTGAGACGAAAAAATATTTGTCCTACTTGTGAGAAATTTTTGGAAGGATTTGACATGGGTGTTTTAGCAAACATGTTTATACTAAGTAAGAATGCAATTCGTAACTATGGGAAACATGATTAGTTTTGTTAAACAGCTAATCTTATGCATGAGTTTTTCAAGTTAATGCATAACCCCAAGTTTTTGTTTTTGTGCAAGAAATAGAATTCCTAGACTCAGATCAGGATTGTAATCAAGTTTAGAATACTTACAATGATAATTGATTTGCAATGTAAATGAATGGAAGACCAAGAATTCGTAGGTATGGATGGATGGTAAAGTGAATAGTAGCAATTTGGAAGTGGTGGTATGAGATAATGGGTGTTTGGCTTAATATAAACAAAAAAATGATTCTGCAGGTCGGCGGACCCCTGAAATGGGTTCCGTCCGTTGTGTCTGAGGGTTCCGCCGACCCTGCTGAGAAAAAGAGTTATGGATTTATTTTGATTTTTGTGATTTTTGCCTAATGTCCAGAACTATAATGTAGGTTCCATGAGTCCTAAGCCTAGCCTAAGAAGGTTAAAAGGTTCACGTTTAAGGGGTTTTGTGAGAATGTCAGCTATGTTGTCTTCGGAAGAAACTTTCTCAATTGAGATATTTCCTTTTTGAACATTGTCACGAAGGAAATGATGACGGATTTCAATATGTTTGGTACGAGCATGTTGAACCGGGTTTTTGCTAAGATCAATGGCGCCTTTGTTGTCACAAAGAATTGTGATGTCGTTAAGTTGAATTCCGTAGTCGACAAGAGCTTGCTTCATCCAAAGAGCTTGTTGACATGCCTTTCCGGCCGAAACGTACTCGGCTTCCGTTGTTGAGATAGCAAGAGCCGTTTGCTTCTTAGAGAACCATGAGGTAAGACAATGTCCAACAAAAGTACAAATACCACTTGTACTTTTTCTATCGACATAGTTACCGGCATGATCCGAGTCGGCATACACTATGGTGTCTATTCCCGATCCTTTGGGATACCATAAACCTAAATGTGTAGTGCCCTTAATATACCTAAAAATCCTTTTAACGGCTTCGAGATGGGTAGTCTTAGGATCTTCTTGAAAACGAGCACATAGACAAACACTAAACATAATTTCGAGTCTACTAGCCGTTAGGTAAAGTAGACTACCAATCATACCTCTATATTTAGTGCTATCTACGGATTCGCTTTCCTCATCCTTGGTGAGTTTAGTTTCCGTGGACATAGGTGTTTTGATTGGTTTCGAATCTTCTAATCCAAATTTCTTAAGCATGTCCTTAATATATTTAGATTGGTTAAAGAAGATACCATCTTCTAGTTTTTTAATTTGGAGTCCTACGAAAAAGTTGAGTTCTCCCATCATACTCATTTCAAACTCGTCATGCATGATTTTTGAGAAATCTACACATAATTCTTGACAAGTTGATCCGAATATAATGTCATCAACATAGATTTGGACTATGATAATATGTGAATCTTTCTTCTTAGTGAAGAGAGTATTATCAACTAAGCCCATGGTATACTTATGGTCAATTAGGAAGGTTTTAAGTCGATCATACCATGCTTTTGGAGCTTGCTTAAGTCCGTAAAGAGCCTTTTTAAGTTTGTAAACATGATTTGGTTTTTCAAAATCGATGAAGCCCGGTGGTTGAGCAACATACACTTCTTCATTAATGACTCCATTTAGAAATGCACTTTTGACGTCCATTTGAAAGAATTTGAAATTATGTGCACATGCATATGCAAGTAAGATTCTAATTGACTCAAGCCTAGCAACCGGAGCAAAAGTTTCATCGTAGTCAATGCCTTCTTGTTGGTTATATCCTTGTGCAATTATCCTAGCTTTGTTTCTAGACACAATTCCATTTCCATCCATTTTATTACGAAATTCCCATTTTGTTCCAATTATAGTTTGACTCTTTGGTTGAGGAACTAATGTCCATACATCATTCCTAACAAATTGGTTTAACTCTTCTTGCATTGCAATTACCCAAGACTCATCTTTAATGGCTTCATTAATATTTTTAGGTTCAATGGTTGACACGAAACAAAAGTAGTTGCTTTCATTTTGAACTTTTGACCTTAGTGTTCTTTTGTTAATGTTACCAATGACACCATCTAATGGATAACTTTTAGATTCTTTGACATTGACGAGTTCTTTGTTTAATAGTTCATCTTCCTTGTCATCACTTAAAATTTCTTGATTTTCTATTGCTTGGCTTTCAACTAATTCATCATCTACCAAAGGTGATATCTTAGTGGGAGGTGGACTCTCGTCAAATGTTACGTTCAACGATTCCTCGACTCTTAAGGTTTCTTTGTTCAAAACAATGTATGCTTTACTATTTTGTGAATATCCAAGAAATACACCTTCATAAGACTTTGGGTCAAATTTGGTAAGATAATCCTTGGTGTTAAGAATGAAACATTTACTCCCAAACACTCTAAAGTATCCTAATGTAGGCTTTTTACCTTTATATAGTTCATAAGGAGTTTTATTCAAAAATGGTCTAATTAAGACTCGATTTAAAATGTACGTTGATGTGTCAACCGCATTACACCAAAACTTTTGTGGAATGTTTTGTTCATTAAGCATTGTTCTACTCATCTCTTGCAATGTCCGGTTTTAACGTTCTACTACACCATTAGATTGAGGAGTACGTGGAGCCGAAAAGTTATGAGTTATTCCATTATTATCACAAAAGTTTCCAAATTGAAATTCATTATCAAATTCACGACCATGATCCGTTCTAATAGACACAATGTTAGACCCTACTTGATTTTGAATTTTCTTACTTAGAATTTCAAATTTATCAAAAGCTTCATTTTTACTTTTCAAAAATTTTGTCCAAGTATATCTTGAGTAATCATCAACTATGACCAAAGTGTAGAAGTTACCTCCATAACTTTGTATAGCGGATGGACCAAATAAATCCATATGCAAAAGTTCTAGACACCTAGATGTAGAAACCAAGTTTTTAGCCTTATGGCTATTATGGACTTGTTTACCGACTTTGCAAGCATCACAAAAGTGTTGGTCATATTTCAACTTAGGTAGGTTTCGAACTAAGTCTTTGGAAGAGAGGTTTTCGATTAGTCTCATGTTAGCATGTCCTAAACGTCTATGCCATAAAGTTGAAGATTCATCTAATGAGGTAAGACAAAGTTTGTCTCTAGATGTTGGATCCATCTTCATGACATATACGTTGTTCTTAAGGATACCTTTGGCTATGGTTATACCATCTTTAAGTATTTTACTTCCGTTTTCACTAAAAAGAACATTATACTTATTACGACAAAGTTGACTAATACTAAGGAGATTAAAACCTAAGTTATCAACATGAGCTACATCATCTATAAAAAGGGAGTCATGAGAGATTGTACCTTTTCCGATGATTTTGCTCTTAGCATTACTACCAAACGTAACATTACCTCCGTCACATTTGTGATAAGAAGTGAAGAGGCTTTTGTTACCCGTCATGTGCCTTGAACAACCGCTATCTTTAATCCATTCATCCGGTTCCAAACAAACTTTGAGGCACACCTATTTTATGAAAAACACTCAAACATTTGGTCCCCAATTTCTCATGGGTCCATTTTGGTTAAGCATACCATTAATTTGTTCCAAGTATGAAAATAGAGCATAAGGGTTCCATGGCATGTGGTTTGGAGTTTGGTAATGTCTAGGAGTGTTTTGGTTCCAAACATGTTGGTAGTTTGGTCGAGCGTTGAAGTTACTCTTTGGAAAGGGGCGTTTGGGAATTGGAGTCTTAGGTCTTGGTTGAGTAGTCTTAGCTCTAAATTCATTTTTACTAAGTCCTACTCCAGTTTTAAACACAGGTTTTGTTCCATTTTTGTATGTAACTTTAACAAATTTTGAACGATCCGATGTGGATGGAGTTACTGCTGTAGCAGACCTGGCGGAACCTTCGGGTCCAACGGGCGGAACCCTGGATTGGGTTCCGCCTGATCCGCAGGCTGCTGTAGCAATTTTATTTGTTTCTTGTGCAATCTTTTCTTGTTTCGTTTGACCCTTTGAAGTTTCTATTTTCGTAAATCCTAGTCCTGTTTTATCAAAGGGTGACTTTTGAAGTTTCATGATTTCATCCGCACAAGAAATGCTCTTATCGAACTTCTTAAACTTTGTGGTTTGTTTTATTAGATCATTTTGAGTAATTTTGAGTTTCTCAACTTCTAGTTTAAGCTCTTCACATGATTTGCAAGGTGTGTCAATACCTTTACTCTTTTCTAATCTCTTGGCTTTTTCTTTTAACTCATAAACTTCATTTTCTAAAAACTCCTTTTTAGTTTTCAAAAATTTATTTTTGTTTATGATTTTTAAGCTCAATTCACAAAGTTTGTTATATTCTTTTTGTAAAGTGTCATCATCAATAGAGGAGTAAGATGAGTCGGAGAATACCTCATTTGAGTTGTGAGCCATGAGAGCAATATCGTCATTCTTTGGCTCATCGTCATCTCCTTCATAGTCACTCCAAGCACCACCCACAAAAGCTTATTGAGGTTTGCTCTTGGGTGGTTTTTGACATTCTCCTACAAGATGACTTGTGTCTCCACACCTATAGCATTTTCTTTCAACCTTTCCTTTCCTATCATCACGATCTTTTCGGAAAGTTTTCTTGTCATCTTTAAGTTGCCTTACAAACTTTCCTCTTCTACGAAAGAACTTCTTGAAGTCTCTTACGGCCATAGCATATTCCTCATCATCACTATCCGACGTAGATTCTTCATCATCACTTGATTGGACTCCAGCTTTCAAGGCAATGGACTTAACTTTTTCTTTCTTGCCTCTAACTAGTTCCGAATCTTTTTCCATTACCATTTCATGAACTTTGAGGTTTCCAATTAGCTCATCAAGTGACATGCTTGAAAGATCTTTGGATTCTTCAATTGCCGTCACTTTTGCTCTCCACTTCGGATGGAGTGCTCTAAGAAATTTTCTGACAAATTTCTTACTACAAAAAGATTCGTCAAGTGCTTTAAGTGAAGTAATAATAGTATTAAATCTAGCAAAAGCATTATCAATAATCTCATCTTCGGAGATAACAAATTGTTCATATTGTTGAATGATACGTGGGAATCGCACCAGGCTTTACCTCTCAAGGGATCTTGAGAAGCTTACAACCCCCACCAGGCAGTGTACCTGATCGTTGTAGTATAGTATAGTGACAAGTACCGGGGGATTGATCGTTCAGCTAGGAATAGTGTCGCTAGGATTAGAAAACCTAAATACTAGTTCTAAAGATGAGGGATGATTATTTTTGTATTTTTATATTTTTTAGAAAGCAAGTAAAAATCTCGGGGTTTGAAGGATTTGGGCGGAATTAGTTGCTAGTCAACTAACCCAATACTAAAGATGCAATCAAAATAAAATACTAGAAATGAAAATAAACTAAATTAAACTAAGGTTGTGAGCAATAAATGGAGAAGATGTGTTTACTTAGATTTCACTACTCCCTAGATATCTTTTACACGTTAATTACTTGTTATAGTTGCGTGGATGACGGATTGTATTCCTTAACACCATTCATGGAGTGGCGCACTTAATTCCCCAATCCTATGAGTGCCTACTTCACTCCTATGTCGAGCCGGCTAAGAAACTCCTAACATGGGATCATTAGAATTTACTCATGCATTAAATACAACCAATAAAACCTAGTGCACGTCAGTTCATGTTTCCTAAGACGTTCAAGCATGTTACCAATTGGAGATCTGCCAGTTTTCTTAAGCCTAACATCGAAATCATTCATCCAATACAACCATAAACAAGTAATCAACACATAATTAACATCTAGGTTTCATTAGATCCAAGCAAACACAAGATAGATCTAGCCTAACATGATGGAATTAAGACAAGAACAAGATATAGACAACCAACACATAGACATATTGATTGAATTAAAAGAATACTTATCTCAATTACACATGAAAGGGATCAAGGGCTGAGAACCCTTGAAAAACCTGTAAAATTTGTACTAAGTTCGGCCATAGGGTTTCTCCAAAACTTCTCTTTTTTTATGAATGAAAATTAGAAAACTATATATAGGAAATTGAGGCTGACGGCGTCAAGACCAAATTGGTGACGCCATCATCTCGCCGCCAAAATACTTCTCGGACTGCCTTGATCTACTTTTGACGCCGTCACGTTATAGCATTTTCCAGGCCGTCACGTATTTTACTCTTGACGCTCTACCTCGTGACGCCTTCAATTCTGTACTAGGCCATCATGAAAATTACTCTTGACGCCGTCAAAATTTCCTTCTTGACGCCGTCACCTACTGTTCCCAGCAAGGAAAATTAAGATTTTGGCGCTTTCTTCACTTTTATGCTCCAAAAACGTCTGAATTGCTTCTTTTTCCAGATATCTCTCCCAAAGTACCTAAAATCACAAAAGGAACGATTCAGGGCAATATTTGTGATGAGGCGAAAAATGAACCACTTTTAGGGGGACATTTAAGCCGGAATTCGAATTTATTTGATCAAATATTGCCCTAAATCGTTCCTTTTGTGATTTTAGGTACTTTGGGAGAGAAATCTGGAAAAGGAAGCAATTCGGACGTTTTTGGAGCATAAAAGAAAAAAAAAACGCCAAAGTCTTAATTTTCCTTGCTGAGAACAGTAGGTGACGGCGTCAAGAGTAACATCCTGACGGCGTCAAGAGCAATTTCCATGACGATCCAGAACAGATTTGACGGCGTCACAAGGAAGGGCGTCAAGAGGAAAATGCATGACGGCCTGGAAATGATTAACACATGACGGCGTCAGAAATAGATCAAGGCAGTCCGAGAATTATTTTGGCGGCGAGGTGACGGCGTCACCTATTTGGTCTTGACGCCGTCAGACCCTATTTCCTATATATAGTTTTCTAATTTTTACACAATAAAGGGAGAAGTTTTGGAGAAACCCTAAGTACGATTTTGGTGCGAATTTTACAGGTTTTTCAAGGGTTCCAACCCCTTGATACCTTGCATATGTAATTAAGATAAGTGTTCTTTTAATTCAATCAATATGTCTATGTGTTGGTTGTCTATATCTTGTTCTTGTCTTAATTCCATCATGCTAGGCTAGATCTATCTTGTGTTTGCTTGGATCTAATGAAACCTAGATGTTGATTATATGTTGATTACTTGTTTATAGTTTGTTTTGGATGAATGAATTTATATGTTAGGCTTAAGAAAACTGGCAGATCTCCAAATGGTAATATGCTTGAACGTCTTAGGAAACATGAACCTATTGCACTAAGGTCTTTATTGGTTGTATTTAATGCATGAACCACTGTTTACAATCCCTATAGTTGTGCTGGCCATGGTGTAGGAGGAGATAAGAGCTCATAGAATTGGGGAGTTATGTGCGATACCCCATGAATGGTATTAAGGAATACAATCCGTCATCCATACAACTATAACAAGTAATTAACGTGTAAAAGATGTCTAGGGAGTAGTGAAATCTAAGTAAACGCATTTTCTCCACTTATTGCTCACAACTCTAGTATAATTTAGTTTATTTTCATTTCTTGTATTTTATTTTGATTGCATTTTTAGTATTGGGTTAGTTGACTAGCAACTAATTCCGCCCAAATCCTTCAAACCCGAGATTTTTACTTGCTTTCTAAAAAATATAAAAATACAAAAATAATCATCTCTCACCCTTAGAACTAGTATTTAGGTTTTCTAATCCTAGCGACATTATTCCTAGCTGAACGATCAATCCCCCGGTACTTGTCACTATACTATACTACAACGATCAGGTACACTGCCTGGTGGGGGTTGTAAGCTTCTCAAGATCCCTTGAGAGGTAAAGCCTGGTGCAATTCCCACGCATCAAGTTTTTGGCGCCGCAGCCTGGGGAATAGTTATTGTCTAGGTTAGAATTTCTTTTTATTAGGTCTACTTGCTAGATTCCTTTCTAGTAAGATTTTATTTTTATTTTTAGGTTTTCTTTAGTCTATCTTATTTCTTTGTGTCTTTGTTCGTAACCACCCAACATCATGGACAACGGGAACATCTTTGAACCCGTCATCCCACCACAACAAAACCCACCACTAGAACCCCTTAGGCCCCGAACCTTAGGAGAGTATTCCCGACCTAGCCACCAAGGCTACCGCAACACCATTGAGCTCACCGGAGCCAATGTGACCCCCTTGCGATCCGACACCATCCGGTTGGTGCAAAGCGGATGTGCATTCCGTGGACTTCGTTCCGAAGATCCAAACCAACATCTTAATGACTTTCTCAAAATCGTAGATTCCATAGACTTAGGTGTTGAAACTAGAGAGACAACCCGTTTACGCCTATTCCAATTCTCTCTACGGGATCAAGCTAGTCAATGGCTTGAGCGTTTACCCGCGGGATCCATCACCACATGGGATGATCTCACCACTCGTTTCCTTGCTCAATTCTTCCCACCGGGGAAGACTGCAATGCTTAGAAATGACATTTTGATGTTTGAACAACGTCAGGGTGAAACTTTCTACGAAGCATGGGCCCGTTTTAAGGATCTCCTCCATAAGGTCCCTCATCATGGTATAAACCTTTGGTTATTAGTCCAGATTTTCTACGACCATGTTGACTATCACACTAAGCGCACAATCGATAGGGCCGCGAGAGGTAAACTGTGTGATAAGAATGCCGAGGAGTCCTGGGCAATTATTGAGGAGCTCGCCACTGATAATCATGAGATGTGGGAGTTTAATCATACAATAAAAGCGGCTATCAATGCAGTCTCAACATCTGGGGGAACCACCGAAATCCCCGATGAACTCCTATGTAAACTTGAGGCAAAAGTGGACTATTTTGAGGAGAGGCAAAGGAGACCTTTAAGTCCTAGACGGGCTACCGTCAATTCTGTCTCAAAACCAACTTCGGCACCTTTATCCGAGTCACCTTCTAGAGAAAATGTCGAGAGTTTTCAAAACTATACCCCACCGTGTTTCCCTCCCGAGGAGCTTAGCTCGGAGTTTGAAGCTAGGATGAGAGAATATATGGCAGCTCACTCAGATCGGCTTGCTAGATTCGAGGAAGCAGTCTATAAGCAAAAAGAGGAGATGCAGAAAAAAATGAATGAGATGATGAGTCTATTAGAGGAGTATGCCAACCAGAGAACCCCCGAAAGAATGCTACTAAGGAAAGAAAGCGCCACTCCCACTACCCAATTTGTTAATTCCATCACAATTGTCCATAAGGATAACGAGAAGGAAGAAACCCCTGCTAAACAGACCTTAGAAAAACCACCAGCATCCCAGTCTTTGAGTTACTACCTGAAACATGATATAAATGAAAACACCATAACAAATTGGATTAAGGGAGATGGGCGTAACCAACCTTCCAAACAGGGTTCTGAGAAAGAGGAAGAGTTAAGAGATGAGTATGATATGTTACCAGGGGGATCAGTATTCGAGAGGCTATTGGTACAAAAAGTGGCTATTAAACAGATAGCGTGTGGGAACTTTGAGATACCAACCAGCATCGGGGACTTGAAATATCTTAGTGCTTTCGCCGACCAAGGATCGGAAGTAAACCTTATGCCCCTAACTATTTACATCCAACTAACGTCAAAAATGCCAGCCCCTACTCGTGTTAGGTTATCCCTCGCTGGACACTCGTACGTATACCCCCTAGGAATCGCAGAAGATGTATTATTTAATGTCGCAGGATTCATGTACCTCGTTGATTTTATGATCATCGATGATAAAGGAGATGGATGCATGCCAATAATCCTTGGGGCACCATTCCTCGCCACCGCTAGGGCTGTCATTAAGTATGAAGGTAGGAAGATTGAGCTTAAATCTGGAAATAGAAAGATTAGCTTCCCCATGACTCCGCGAAGTGGACATGAGAATTTGAGTTGGAGAAAGATCAAAAACAACATTGACACGACACCCATTCGTGTTCAGAATAAAATTCTTTCATGGGAGGCAAGAATCAAAAGCTATAAGGAGGCTAAAAATGAAAGAAGCAAAAGCAAAAAGGTTCAGGTCAAATTAGAACATACTCAACCCGCAGAAAATCATGTACCATTTGAGGAAGGGAATTTGGTACTCTTGAGACACCTAGAAACAACAATACCACCCGATAAACCAAGTCCTTGGTGGTATGGACCTTTTACAATTGAAGGTGTGAGCCAAGATGAGATAGCTAACTTGAGAAGCAAAGTTGGTGGAATGGTGATTGCAAGTATCGATAGGTTAAGGCACTACCACCATAACAGTAATGATCGCAACTACATGGGGTATATCATTTTGAACGATGAGATCACGTAGTAACCCATGACCTTGAGTCTAGCTACAAGACTCGTAAATAAAGAAAAGCGCTTCTTGGGAGGCAACCCATGCTTTATGTGATTTTATTTTGTTTGTTTGTTATTTGCTTCCGTATGCATGCATAGTTCTTATTGTTGGTTGATCATGTTTCGCAATTAAAATGTGGAAATACTTTACTTTGTTGTTTTGGCCTAGTCTTAACTCCACCTAAAAGTATTTTTGCAAAAGATAAGTGTAAGGGGAAACCCTAAATGTGTTTTTAAGAAACAAACCGATCATAATTTTCCACAATATTAAATGAACATGTATATTCGTATTTGTTAGAGTCAAATGCTTGTATTGAGTCATAATGAAGTTTTGCAGGATTTTCCAGGAAGTAGGACCAAGTTTTTCCAGAAATTTTCCGGAAACTTAACATAAGAATTTCCGCAGGTCAATCCTGACGGCGTCATGAGTTAACTCTTAACGGCGTCAGGTGTAAAAATCTGGAAATTTTACCGGTTTTGTTTTTCTAACGGAGTCTTATGGTTTTTGTGAATTATTAAGTTTTATAATCTCCAGGAAATCTGCAAACTTCATTCCACAAGCATTATATCTTATTTTGTTTTCTAGGATTTAGTAACTTATATAGGATGCCGCCGATTTTACGCGAGGTTGTTTTGTCTATTTTCTCAGGATTTACAGGTTATGTATGACAAGAAGATGATTTATATTCTGGAAGGGAGGCTTTGATTGTTCATTTTCTTGGAAGAAGATTTAACCTGGTCACCTTATTATCCATACCGAGCGAATCAGGGGAGTATTTGATTTCATTCTTTTTATTTTTTAACTTTTGCATTCTTTACTTGAACATTGGGGACAATGTTCATCTTAAGTGTAAGGGGAGGGTAAAAAGATGATACCTTACATATGCACTTCCACTTGGTCTTTGTTTTGTTTAATGGTAGATGTGTAATAAAACTATGAGAAATACTTGTTAGTGCAATTTTAGCGCCAAATTTAAATTTTTTTACAACATTTAGGAGTGAAACTTTAGCCATAGCAAGCGTCTCATGGATAGGAGATTGTATGACTAGCACATAACCGTATATTCAGAAAAATTTTCCACCCAAATATGTGAGGTTCGCCTTTAGATTTGATAGGAAAAGCATTTACTATTAGTGCTTATGAGTGTACCGGTAGCATTTAGATTCTAGAACTTGCGTTAGTGATGCATCCCGAGACCGCTAGTGAGACTACATTCGTGTAGTAGGATTTACTACATGATAAGAGGCATTAGGATCACCCTTGTGTTAAACCCGTATTATAATTACTTGACCATTTAAGTCATATTACTTGGCTAGTTAAGTCAACTAATTTTTCCCAAACCCTTAGCGTTGTACTCATTTTTAGTACACGAAACCCCTAGTACACCCCTCCGAGCCTATCTTTTCGTTTCTAACTTTAAGCATTTTACTTAAAGGAAGAATTTGTTACACCCCACTTAAATGTACAACCAAATCGCCTTAGCCTTCCGTGTATGCGCTCATTTTTAGTGCATTATTGTTATTTGTTAAACCCTAAGTTAACTATCTAATTGATTACATGGTTGCTAAGTCGAGTCATATCCTTGTACATATTGTTTTGGGACGATTGGGACTCATGGGTAAGTACTTATTTTATGGATTAATAGGGAAGAACACCATTTATTACCCCCATACGTACGTTAATCTTAAAAGTGCTCAAAGTGTTTTGATTTTCTTAATTCGAGTCATTAGTTTAGTTTATTGTAAAGTATGTAAAGATTCAAGTGTAAGGGGAATATTCATTCCCTATGATGTATTATTTTGGATGGGAGGGTAAGAGTGTATGCAAAAAAAAAAAAAAAAAAAAAAAAAAAAAAAAAAAAAAAATCGAGAAAATCAAGAAAAGAAAAGAAAAAAATAGAAAAAGGAAAATGAGAAAAAAACATACGGACTACCATCCCTTTTTATTCTATGTTTATTTTATGTTTTTGTTATTTTTCAATTATTAGCTTAAGTCGAGTCTAGTCTTGGCTTAGCAACGCCATATCATACATGTAATTAACCAAGATTGTTAACTCGCCACCAGTAAAACTTCCTTTATCCAACAAAACCGTGTATTTCATATCCCTACACCTGACGTTACAACCCTTTAAAAGACCTCTTTGATAGTTTATCCTAGGTGCTTACGCCATGTGGTGGAGGTTTGATCCTTTCCCAAGCCTATGGTAATCTATTTTGCTATAGTGAGAGATATCTTCCATTTCCATATTGTAATCTATACTTTATTACACCCGAGAGATGTGAGTATCTAAACACTATATGTGAGGTGCTAGTGTATGACCTCCGTGCTTGTCTATTGGTCTTTAGTGGAACGATTATTTGTTGTAATTACTTTTATGTTAGTGTTAAATGACCCCTAACTTGTATTTTGAGTAGAATAAAAGCGCATTTGCTTGAGGACAAGCAAATTTCAAGTGTAAGGGTATATGATGAGGCGAAAAATGAACCACTTTTAGGGGGTCATTTAAGCCGGAATTCGAATTTATTTGATCAAATATTGCCCTAAATCGTTCCTTTTGTGATTTTAGGTACTTTGGGAGAGAAATCTGGAAAATGAAGCAATTCGGACGTTTTTGGAGCATAAAAGTGAAGAAAACGCCAAAGTCTTAATTTTCCTTGCTGGGAACAGTAGGTGACGGCGTCAAGAGTAACATCCTGACGGCGTCAAGAGCAATTTCCATGACGATCCAGAACAGATTTGACGGCGTCACAAGGAAGGGCGTCAAGAGGAAAATGCATGACGGCCTGGAAATGATTAACACATGACGGCGTCAGAAGTAGATCAAGGCAGTCCGAGAATTATTTTGGCGGCGAGGTGACGGCGTCACCTATTTGGTCTTGACGCCGTCGGACCCTATTTCCTATATATAGTTTTCTAATTTTTACACAATAAAGGGAGAAGTTTTGGAGAAACCCTAAGTACGATTTTGGTGCGAATTTTACAGGTTTTTCAAGGGTTCCAACCCCTTGATACCTTGCATATGTAATTAAGATAAGTGTTCTTTTAATTCAATCAATATGTCTATGTGTTGGTTGTCTATATCTTGTTCTTGTCTTAATTCCATCATGCTAGGCTAGATCTATCTTGTGTTTGCTTGGATCTAATGAAACCTAGATGTTGATTACTTGTTTATAGTTTGTTTTGGATGAATGAATTTATATATTAGGCTTAAGAAAACTGGCAGATCTCCAAATGGTAACATGCTTGAACGTCTTAGGCAACATGAACCTATTGCACTAAGGTCTTTATTGGTTGTATTTAATGCATGAGCCACTGTTTACAATCCCTATAGTTGTGCTGGCCATGGTGTAGGAGTAGATAAGAGCTCATAGAATTGGGGAGTTATGTGCGATACCCCATGAATGGTATTAAGGAATATAATCCGTCATCCATACAACTATAACAAGTAATTAACGTGTAAAAGATGTCTAGGGAGTAGTGAAATCTAAGTAAACACATTTTCTCCACTTATTGCTCACAACTCTAGTATAATTTAGTTTATTTTCATTTCTTGTATTTTATTTTGATTGCATTTTTAATATTGGGTTAGTTGACTAGCAACTAATTCCGCCAAAATCCTTCAAACCCGAGATTTTTACTTGCTTTCTAAAAAATATAAAAATACAAAAATAATCATCTCTCACCCTTAGAACTAGTATTTAGGTTTTCTAATCCTAGCGACACTATTCCTAGCTGAACGATCAATCCCCCGGTACTTGTCACTATACTATACTACAACGATCAGGTACACTGCCTGGTGGGGGTTGTAAGCTTCTCAAGATCCCTTGAGAGGTAAAGCCTGGTGCAATTCCCACGCATCAATTTGATCAAATAAATTCAATTCCGGGCTTAAATGACCCCCTAAAAGTGGTTCATTTTTCGCCTCATCATATACCCTTACACTTGAGATTTGCTTGTTCTCAAGCAAATGCGCTTTTATTCTAATCAAAATACAAGTTAGGGGTCATTTAACACTAATATAAAAGTAATTGCAACAAATAATCGTTCTACTAAAGACCAATAGACAAGCACGGAGGTCATA
This sequence comes from Artemisia argyi, assembly GCA_030686995.1. Lineage (NCBI taxonomy): Eukaryota > Viridiplantae > Streptophyta > Magnoliopsida > Asterales > Asteraceae > Artemisia > Artemisia argyi. Next base: position 119,644,187 of record CM060677.1, on the reverse strand, counting down.
CACTAGCGCCTCACAAATAGTGTTTAGATACTCACATCTCTCGGGTGTAATAAAGTATAAATTACAATATGGAAACAGAAGATATCTCTCACTACCTGTCATAGCAAAATAGATTACCATAGGCTTGGGAAAGGATCAAACCTCCACCACATGGCGTAAGCACCTAGGATAAATTATCAAAGAGGTCTTTTAAAGGGTTGTAACGTTAGGTATAGGGATATGAAATACACGGTTTTGTTGGATAAAGGAAGTTTTTACTGGTGGCGAGCTAACAATCTTGGTTAATTACATGTACAATGTGGCGTTGCTAAGCCAAGACTAAACTCGACTTAAGCTAAATAACAAAAACATAAAATGAACATAGAATAAAAAGGGATGGTAGTCCGTATGATTTTTCTCTTTTCTCTTTTCTATTTTTTTTCTTGATTTTTCGATTTTTTTTTTTTTTTTTTTTTTTTTTTTTTTTTTTTTTTTTTTTTTGCATACACTCTTACCCTACCATCCAAAATAATACATCATAGGGAATGAAAATTCCCCTTACACTTGAATTTTTATATACTTTACAAAAAACTAATCTAATGACTCGAATTAAGAAAATCAAAACACTTGGAGCACTTTTAAGATTAACGCACATATGGGGGTAATAATATGATGTTCCTCCCCATTACTCCATAAAATATGTACTTTACCCATGAGTCCCAATCGTCCCAAAACAATATGTACAAGGACATGACTCGACTTAGCAACCATGTAATCAATTAGAAAGTTAACTTAGGGTTTAACAAATAACAATAATGCACTAAAGATGAGTGCATATACGAAAGGCTAAGGCGATTAGGGTGTACATTTAAGTGGGGTGTAACAAATTCTTCCTTTAAGTAAGATACTTAAAGTTAGAAACGAAAAGATAGGCTCGGAGGGGTGTACTAGGGGTTTCGTGTACTAAAAATGAGTACAACGCTAAGGTGTGGGAAAAATTAGTTGACTTGATTAGCCAAATAATATGACATAAATGGTCAAGTAATTATGATACGGGTTTAACACAAGGGTGATCCTAATGCCTCTTATCATGTAGTAAATCCTACTACACGAATGTAGTCTCACTAGCGGTCTCGGGATGCATCACTAACGCAAGTTCTAGAATCTAAATACTACCGGTACACTCATAAGCACTAATAGTAAATGTTTTTCCTATCAAATCTAAAGGCGAACCTCACATATTTGGGTGGAAAATTTTTCTGAAAGTACGGTTCTGTGCTAGTCATACAATCTCCTATCCATAAGACGCTTGCTATGGCTAAAGTTTCACTCCTAAATGTTGTAAAAAATTTTAAATTTGGCGCTAAAATTGCACTAACAAGTATTTCTCATAGTTTTATTACACATCTACTATCAAACAAACAAACTCAAGCGAAAGTGTACATGTAAGGTATCATCATTTTACCCTCCCCTTACACTTAGGATGAACATTGTCCCCAATGTTCAAGTAAAGAATGTAAAAGTGAAATAAGTAAAAAGAATGAAATCAAATACTCCCCTGATTCGCTCGGTATGGATAATAAGGTGGCTAGGTTAAATCTTCCTCCAAGAAAATGAACAATCAAAGCTTCCCTTCCAGAATATAAATCATCTTCTTGTCATACATAACCTGTAAATCTGAGAAAATAGACAAGACAACCTCCCGTAAAATCGGCAGCAACCTATATAAGTTACTAAATCCTAGAAAACAAAATAAGATATAATGCTTGTGGAATGAAGTTTGCAGATTTCCTGGAGATTATAAAACTTAATAATTCACAAAAACCATAAGACTCCGTTAGAAAAACAAAACTGGTAAAATTTTCAGATTTTTACACGTGACGCCGACAAGAGTTAACTCGTGACGCCGTCAGAAGTGACCTGCAGAAATTCTTATGTTAAGTTTCCGGAAAATTTCTGGAAAAAGTTGGTCTTACTTCCTGGAAAATCCTGCAAAACTTCATTATGACTCAATACAAGCATTTGACTCTAACAAATACGAATATACATGTTCATTTAATATTGTGGAGAATCATGATCGGTTTGTTTCTTAAAAACATATTTGGGGTTTCCCCTTACACTTATCTTTTGCAAAAATACCTTTGGGTGAAGTTAAGACTAGGCCAAACAACAAAGTAAAGTATTTCCACTTTTTAGTTTAGAAATATGATCTACCAACAATAAAAATAAAGCATGCATACGGAAACAAATAAAATCAAACAAACAAACAAACAAACAAATAAAAACACACAAAACATGGGTTGCCTCCCAAGAAGCGCTTGTTTTTTTTCTAGTCACGAGCCTGACTCTACCCTTATTTAACGGAAATAGGGGAGGTTTTCCCTACACTTAGGGTTAAGTGCGGGTGGAAATAGCGATACACACTCTTAGGGTGGAAATATGCCACGTGAGGAAAGAGTGGTGGATGAATTATATGCTCACAGGGGTGTGCTCCTATCATCATAACCTTACCTAATTCAATCGGGTTACTGGTTAGATTAAGATTTTCTCTTAGAAAGGGATCATTTTCTATCAACTTCAAGAGACTCCTAGTTGGGAATCCATCTTGACCTAATAAACCCGGTTTAAACCCATAATGTGTCTTGTGATCAATCATAAATGGGTGATGTAAGCATGTAAGGTCATTTTCCACTCCAATATTGGCTTCCTCTCTACAAGGCTTAGAGTCCACTACCTTTATCCTAAGACTACCCGGATTATATGGTTTGATGGATGGATCGGAACCTATTTCAATTCCTAAATTTTCATCCAAGGATGGAAGATTAGGTAACGGTTTTGGTTGAGGCTCCAGTTCATCAAAACTAGGAACTTCCCTAGAACAAAGAGTAAGGTTATCATTATAAGTATTCAAACCTATATCCTCTAGTTGTGTTTGGTCCAAGGGCTCTACCTCTATCGGGGCTCCTATAGTCTCTTCTACTTCTTCCGGGTAAGTCACGGGCGGTGTGTGTGCCTCAAGTGATAATGGGAGTTGTGGGTACTTTGTAGGTTTGTGTTATTTACCCCATCCTTCCTTGTGTCAAGATCACCTATATCCTCAACATGTGTTTCATTATAATCTAACCCTAAAATTTTCCCAAGTATCTCACGTACTTCTCTAGGCATCTCAACTTCTATGTCCGAATCATACGGATCATCCTCAATATTCTGACTGCTATATACAAATTGCCCAAGAGATTCATCATCTGTTTCTTGAGATTCATCATCATCGATCATAAAACCTAGGTCTTTTTGATCAATGTGATCATGTTTGGCTAAATCCTCCATCACATCAAGGTCACCGATGTGCTCAGCTTGTATTGTGGTGAAATCAAACCACTCCGTATGCCCAGTTATCTCATCTATAGTTTTATCCCCAAACAAACTTCTTGCTTGTTCCCTCAAACTTGCTATCAATTGATCCGTAACAGCATTTGTTGGGTTGTCCATTTTTTTGGCAAGTCCGGCACAATTCTCTATGGTTTCCCATGCTTCATCAACACTTAATCCCCAAAGGTCCCCATCTGCGGCATGGTCAATGTCCATTTTGGTATAATGGTCGACACGATGGTAAAATATTTCAATTTGGGACCACATATCAAAATTATGATGAGGGACTTTTCGAAGTAAATATTTAAAACGAGCCCATGCATCATAGATAGGTTCATCCTCATGTTGTTTAAACATCAAGATTTCATTTGGAGTGGGTGAATTTCATGGTAGGTAGTATGGTGGATTCGCGTTCTCCATAATGGCTAACGGAATAGTCAATGGAAAGGTTTTTACAAACAAAGACACAAAGAAAAGATAGACTAAAGAAAACCTAAAAATAAAAATAAAATCCTACTAGAAAGGAATCTAGCAAGTAGACCTAATAAAAAGAAGTTCTAACCTAGACAATAACTATTCCCCGGGCTGCGGCGCCAAAAACTTGATACGTGGGACTTGCACCATGCTTTACCTCTCAAGGGATCTTGAGAAGCTTACAACCCCCACCAGGCAGTGTACCTGATCGTTGTAGTATAGTATAGTGACAAGTACCGGGGGATTGATCGTTCAGCTAGGAATAGTATCGCTAGGATTAGAAAACCTAACTACTAGTTCTAAAGATGAGGGATGATTATTTTTGTATTTTTATATTTTTTAGAAAGCAAGTAAAAATCTCGGGGTTTGAAGGATTTGGGCGGAATTAGTTGCTAGTCAACTAACCCAATACTAAAGATGCAATCAAAATAAAATACTAGAAATGAAAATAAACTAAATTAAACTAAGGTTGTGAGCAACAAATGGAGAAGTTGTGTTTACTTAGATTTCACTACTCCCTAGATATCTTTTACACGTTAATTACTTGTTATAGTTGCGTGGATGACGGATTGTATTCCTTAACACCATTCATGGGGTGGCGCACTTAATTCCCCAATCCTATGAGTGCCTACTTCACTCCTATGTCGAGCCGGCTAAGAAGCTCCTAACATGGGATCATTAGAATTTACTCATGCATTAAATACAACCAATAAAACCTAGTGCACGTCAGTTCATGTTTCCTAAGACGTTCAAGCATGTTACCAATTGGAGATCTGCCAGTTTTCTTAAGCCTAACATCGAAATCATTCATCCAATACAACCATAAACAAGTAATCAACACATAATTAACATCTAGGTTTCATTAGATCCAAGCAAACACAAGATAGATCTAGCCTAACATGATGGAATTAAGACAAGAACAAGATATAGACAACCAACACATAGATATATTGATTGAATTAAAAGAATACTTATCTCAATTACACATGAAAGGGATCAAGGGCTGAGAACCCTTTAAAAACCTGTAAAATTCGTACTAAGTTCGGCCTTAGGGTTTCTCCAAAACTTCTCTTTTTTTATGAATGAAAATTAGAAAACTATATATAGGAAATTGAGGCTGACAGCGTCAAGACCAAATTGGTGACGCCGTCATCTCGTCGCCAAAATACTTCTCGGACTGCCTTGATCTACTTTTGACGCCGTCACGTTATAGCCTTTTCCAGGCCGTCACGTATTTTACTCTTGACGCTCTACCTCGTGACGCCTTCAATTCTGTACTGGGCCGTCATGAAAATTACTCTTGACGCCGTCAGAATTTCCTTCTTGACGTCGTCACCTACTGTTCCCAGCAAGGAAAATTAAGACTTTGGCGTTTTCTTCACTTTTATGCTCCAAAAACGTCCGAATTGCTTCCTTTTCCAGATTTCTCTCCCAAAGTACCTAAAATCACAAAAGGAACGATTTAGGGCAATATTTGATCAAATAAATTCAATTCCGGGCTTAAATGACCCCCTAAAAGTGGTTCATTTTTCGCCTCATCATTGAACAAGAAGATCAATTTTGTTATCTTTAACTTGTGAGTTTCCTTGATGAGTGACAATTAAAGATTGCCAAATATCTTTGGCGGTTTTACACAAAAAGACTCTTTCATATTCTTTCTTAGGCAAAGCGTTGTAAAGCATCATTTTAGCTTCATTATTTTTACCAATTAGTTTCTTTTGATCATCATCTTTAATGTTCGTAACTACGTTATCACCATCAATGATTATATACCACAAATCTATATCTTTAGATTTCACGTAAGTTTCAAAACGGTTTTTCCAATATATAAAACCATTTGCTTCAAAGAGTGGTGGTCTTTGCATAGATTGCCCTTCTTTGTAATTTTCAAAATCCATGGATCGTTTCAAGTTTTAAAACACAATATATTTTAAAAGCTTGAGTAACGTAGCTCTTGATGCCAATTGTGGAAAACTAGAAGGGGGGTTGAATAGTTTACCGTTTAAAATCTTTTTAACTTGTTAAGTTAGCTTTGAAACTTTCCGTTTGATCAAAGATATATGCACAAACACAATATATAACATGCAAGTAAATGAAAGAAACGATCAAACCACAACACGAGTATTTATCGTGGTTCGGCTACAAGGACTTTTTTCATTGCCCTACGTCCAAGCCCCGGGTATCCAACTCGAGAGTTTCTTTCACTAGTCAACAAGCTCCTTTCACCGGCGGAGAAAACCTTACACGTCGCTTATACTTTTACCGACACTAAGCTAGATGTCGAGTTCTTTACCAAGGGTACAACCACTCCCGTTAGTTCTTTTACAAGGGTACAACTACTCCCGATACACTTTGTATTTTGAGGACTAAAATACTAACCGATCACTACTGAAAATACACAATCAAATGAAATGTAAACTACACAAGTCTACACAATGCTAAGCTGACAAGTCTTGCAACGTTGTGTTGAATACTTGTTACTTTTAATGAGCTCGTGAATCTCTTTGCTACAAAAAGAAACTTCACATATTAAATGTTAAGAGGTTAGATGAAAGAATGAATGTGTGTGTGTAAAATATGATATAAAGTGATAAGCCAAAAATCAACTTGTGGCTTAGTATTTATAGCTAAACCTTCTGCAGGTCTGGCGGATCAGGCGGACCCCTCAGAAGGGTTCCGCCCGTGTACCCCCAGGGTACCGCCGGGCTTGCAGTTGGTTTTGCAATAAATCTTGCAAACCAAACAAAGTCACATCTCATAACTCCTTGCAAACCAATCAATGTCACATCTCATAATATCAAGTCAAACACTAAACTTGCAAGCAACAACTTAGTAAGTCAAACACATTTCTTTCCATAAATGTATAATGACAAAACTTGCCATAAATGTGATGTGACAATTCTATTTTTAGAAAATAAAAAGTGTTGTGTTTTATGAAATGTAAAATGTAGCAAAAGTCTAGTTTATGCAAGTCTTTAAAACTAAGATTATGTTTTACTTAGAAACTAAAGTTTACATTTTGTCGTTAACAAAACTTAGCGAAGATCGTAAAATATAAATAACGTTTTTAGGCGATATTTGTATTAACAAACCACACAACCTCAATATACAGCTCAACATCCACAAAATCATTAACTATAATATAATCGTCCTGACCTGACCAAATAAAGTATTAAGCTTCTTCAGGAAATCTAGTTTTTGCCACAATGAACAAAAAACATATGTTGAATTTTTAAAGTAACATACCGACCATCGATGTAACGATATGTGCCACATAAGCCATCAATTGAAAGTTGCTCCATGACACGTAGAATACCGATTTTGACTGTCAACAATAATAAACTATATTAATTATTTCGTCAATATTTATTCATCACAAAAAACAATATATTCTAACATAATCACATCAAGCATAATATTACAACAAAATTGTTTATAGAAAACGTACTATGGTCCTACCTATAAACTCAGATACAAATCCCCAAATTACGCCAACTCTTCAACTTAATTCAAGACTCAAAACCACAAAAACCAACATTTGCACACTAACTACTTCATACGGTAACATACTTCAACTTAACTTACACTCCTTAAATCACCTATCATTATAATCCTTAAAAAATGATTTAAGTAACCATTCAGTGTGGAACTTTTCCTAAAATCCCCAAGTTACGCCTACTCTTTAACTAAATTGAATAATGAAACCAACGAAACCAACATTTACATCAAAGACTTCATATGAAAATTTTCAAATTCACCTACACCCATCTAATCACCTATCATTATAATCCTTACACCAAATTACAACCCGAAAGATAGCAACTCAACTGATCGAACTAACCGCAAACAAAAACCACAATTTTCAAATAAAACATTTCATCCATACCTTATAGGTGTGATCGAGGAACCGCAGACCCTAACACAAAGACAAAAACCAAAAACCCTAACACAAACACAAATGCTAATTTATGGTTCTCAAGAAACCGCAGAAACCGAAACCACTGATGCCCCCTTATTTATCTACATCATAAATGCGTTCAAAAACGCTTAAGAACAACACACCACCAGCGAAGGAAACCGATCGTCGAGAACAACGCGAATAAGATGAATACTGAAAGACTTGTGTAACCGAAAACCCCATATCCAAACCAAATCTGAAAGCATGTATGTGTGATTGGAGTTTGCTGAGGATTGTGGAATCTTCTAGGTTTATCGCTGTGGTAGATTTTTTTTAAGGCGGTGGAATTTGTTGGGTTAACCAACAGGGTATGGATTGGGCCAAAAAATGCGTGAGCCCGCTACGTGGTACTATTCATTGAACTGCGTCATTTCTTTTCGTATTTAATATATATAGTAATTTAGAGTGTGTTTCAAGATGTTGTCCAGTTGGTATAAACATGACTTGTCATGTTCTTTGTACAAGAAAAAACAATGAGACCTTTATTTAATACTAACTCCGTCCTAAAATTATTGTGCACAGACAAAAAACATACAGTTTAAGATCTTTTTCTTACTTTTTGCACAAAAACAATTTTACCCTTAACAAATTAATTTCTAACTTCTTTAAAGTTTGTAATAATAAACATCAAATTTGTGTAATATGGTAAACTTGATCTATATTCCCTATCTATTTATGGAAGTGGAATTATTTTGGGACGACCGAAAAAGAAAAGATGGACTATAAATATGGGACAGACGTAGTATAAAATTAGGTCCTTTTGGGGAAAAATAAATGCCTATAAGGCGATCAGAGCCGTATACGAGGGTGTGCTAACGCACAGGGCCTCAAATTTTTAGAGGCCTCAAACTATATACCTCATTATATATTTAGGGCCTCAAAATGCATTTCCAACAAAATTTGTGAAAGCTAATCAATTTAATGTTGTATATATTAGTTAAAACTTAATATAGATCATTAAAATACTATGTATTTGGTGTCAATAGTTAGTATAATATATATTTGTCTATCATATTTAGTTGTCGTATAAGATTTCGCACCAGGCCTCTGTTTGCTCAGCTATGACACTGAAGGCAGTAATGCTCTTATCAACTTAAGAAGACTTCAATCCTTAACATAGGACGCACAAACGAATTTTGTTAACCCTAATCCAAGAGTAGATAAACGAGGATAAACCTCTAGGGAATAAAACCCTAATAAGAGATAAAACTCAAAAACACAATCATATTAATGATCCAAGATGTCTTACAATGATAATTAGTCCTATATTTATAAGGAAGGTATATTGTGCAAAATGAAACCTAAATAAGTAACTTAAAACTTTCCAAAACAATAATTATCTTTGAAAACGATTTAAACAATAAAAAGAAGAATCGTTGTCTCTAAGACGTAGGGAGATGTCTCCCTATACAGCGTAGGGACTTTAAGTCTCGAATAAAATCCTGTTTGAGATCTCCATGTCGTAAAGAGGGAAAAGGCTCTAAGCCGTAGAGGCTATGGCTTCTACGTTTCTCGACCTTGAATCTTGTCCCCATCATTCCCCCTCACTTGAAAAGAACTCACATTTGTTCTTACCATCAAGGCCTTCATCAACCTCGAACACCTTCTCACAACGAACCTTATCTTCAGTAGACTTGCTCTTCACATCAACTCGAAAATCTTCATATTTTTTTTAACACGCCTACCATACTCCCTATGATCAACTCATGACCCCAAAAATCAGTTTGTGTACTCCTTATCAATGACCACCAAGTTTTCAATTGCAATAAAAATAGCTTTTTTGTTCGCCATTGAAAACTTAGTTGGATTCTTGATAATCATCTTTAAAATTAACCCACAATCTAAATCACAAAATTTAAATCATGGACGCATTCGGAATCCATATTTAGCTCATAATCAAAACTCTTCACATATTCATCATCATTAAAACCTAGAACCTTTCCATCAAGTCTTCAAAATACCAACTTCCTTTGTCATTTCCAACACCAAAGTTGAGATTTCGTTGACATGTTTATCAATTTGAAGGTCTTGGATGTTACCAACACGCCTTTCAACAACTTCAACCTTCAACATCATTTCATTTGCCTTAACCTCGGGCTTTGGTAATTTTGGTTTTTTTTTTGGTGGAATCATAGCAATTCTTTTTTCCTTCAATGAGAAAAGATAAGATCTTTTTGAAGATAATACATGCCCTTAACCTCTTATCGCCAAGATTCCCGAACAATATATGACACTCATCAGTTTCATCCACAACACAAAGTACCCTATTTTATAAAACTCTCCAATGGTCACTGAAACCCAATAAACTTGGTAACCTTCATTTGGACAAATCTCCATTTGTAATTTTAGAAAATTTATCAATATTATTGAAACTAAGTTATTTATGCGATCAATAATTAAAGAACATACCAAATTATTGTTTAGAATTCTCGAACATAGAAACTTGGTTGTAGATAATCAATCCTTCATCTTCATTCTTTTCTCCTATTCATCTACCCTCCTATTGTTGAATGGGAATTGATTGCATTCACAATTGAATCCAAAATCGCCTATAGTTTAACGAATTCTTCCACCTTCGTGTTTGCTACCCTCGCGATTCTTCTAGATTAATGCCCCACCTACGATCACGGAAAATAGTTCATCTAGTATAGTATAACAGCTTTCAAGTTCTTTCATGGATTTAGTTAAACCATGATCTATGTACTCTATAGATCATACCCCACCAAGAATATGGGTTTTTGAATCTTCTACACCATTCACCATCAGAACACTAACAAGCTCTGATACCAGCTGACACAGGACGCTAAAGAGAATTTTGTTAAACCATATTCCAATGGTAGATAAACGAGGATAAACCTATAGGTAATAAAACTCTAACAAGAGATAAAACTCAATAACACAATTATATTAATGATCAAAGACGCCTTACATTGATAATGAGCCCTATATTTATATGGGAAGATGTTTTATGCATAAAGAAAAAAAATCTTAAACAATAAGTGTCATAAAAAACGATTTAAACAACAAAAGGAACATACGTCGTCTGTACGACATAGGGAGATGTTTTCCTCTACTGCGTAAGGACTTTAAGTCTCGAAGAAATCCTATTTGAGAGCTCTACGACGTAAAGAGTGAAAAGGCTTTACACCATAGAAGCTATGGCTTCTACATTTCTCTATCTTGAATCTTGTCCCCATCAATTCTTGACAAAATTAACTTATCTGATTACAAGGAAGTGTATTATATTTCAATTATTTGTAACAAACATACATGCTATGCTTCTAAACTAATTATGAGAGTTTGTTTACCTTTATTTTTGAATTTATAATTTTATCATGGTTTTACTTATTTTGAGAAATGATATAAGCACACAAAATTCACAAAAACAACTTTCATATAATAATAAGTAACAAAATAATTTGCTATAAAAGAAATAGTTGCAATTAAAGAGAATAAATAAGTGGTATAAATGTCATGTCACATCATTGAGTATAAGTATTTTTGTAAAGTTTATGTGGTTCTAACAAATATTTTTTATAAGTGTATCTGTTGTTATGGTTTAATTTATGAGTTTACTTTCATATTTTAGCCGTAATAAAAATCTGTAAGTAAATTAAAGATAAAAGAAGAACTTATTAAATATAAGCCATGTAAAGTAAGCCTCACTTTATTTGACTTATTTATAACCATGATCAAGTGCATGACACATGAGACAATGTTGTGTGATTGAATGTACTTAACATGCAAGGTTAATCTGACATATTCTCACGTGTAGGCACTTTTAGGCTCTTGCTAAAAAAATGCCCTTTTGCGAAAGAGTGTTGCCTTACCATTATTCTCTTAAAATTCGTCATTCTTTAGCTAAGGCTCATGGGCTCCAACATTTTGTTTAGTGTCCTCCATAATAGGTCGAGGATTGGGTGCTCTTTACACGATGTAACAGCAGGTATACATGCGCGATATGCCCCCGTACAAAATAATTATTAGGGCTTTTTTTTTCATAATTACTTTTAATTCCTTCATTATAGTTAATGATAGGGGGCTTCCTTAAATGCCTTGCTAATGGTCTTATGACCAATACGAGATATTTGCTCAAAGTCCTACTAAAGATCCATCTCGACATAGTCGTCATGTTATACAACTCTAAGTCCCAAAAGTGGGATTAGATTCGAACGAGAATGAAATTCTAACCATATGCTACAAATAATTAAGTATCAACTAATGTTATAAAACCTGAAACTTTTTACAAGAACCTTTTATAATTGTTTATATTTTGTTGATCTTCTTAAATTACTAATGTTAGTGGGGTGTTTGGAAATGCTTATTTTTTCTGTTTATGCTTAAAAATAAGTACTTTTGGAACCAGTGTTTGGATTTGCTTATTTTTTTTTAAAAAAACGCGATATATTTATAAAATAATATTTTTAATATAATTTTTCAATAAAGTTCATTTACAAAAGGTTTTAGATTAAATACGTAAGTAAACATTTAATTCAATATCAAATAATTAACATGAAATAAGCAGCTTCTAACATATTTATAAAAAACTGTTTTTTAATTTTTCCTTAAGCAAAAAAGCAAGCAGTATTTGAATAAAAACAATATTTTTTAGCATAAAAAGCAAAAATGTAAATAAATAAATAAGTAATGTCACACACCCTCTTAAAGATATCAAATGGAAGTTATAGTTTTGGAAAGAAGATAACTTAAAACGTGATGTTACGAATAACATATTTTCTTTTAAAGATATCAAATATCACACACACCATTTTTTTTTCTTCCCGCCTCACACACCCTTTTAAAGATATCAAATAGAAATCGTACAGGTGTGTTTGGCGTAAAGGCTTATGGGGCTTAAATTTTAAAAATAAGCTTTAGCCCAAAAATAAGCTTCATTTCGTGTAGAGACTTATAGGGGGCTTTTGAAATTATAAGAAACGACCCAAAAATAAGCCCCAGCCCCAAAAATAAGGCTAAAGTTTTTATAAGCCTCGTTGATACCAAATTACTTAGTTATTCACAAAAATAGCTAATATATACATATGTTAATTTAATTATATGTCGTTTTAGTTATTTTACAATAATAAGCTCCAACTCAAACTAATTTGTCAAACAAGTTTATGAAAATAAAAATTCTAGTTTCGGCAATATAAGCCCAACTTAGGGGTATCCATGGTACTGGAACCATCCCGAACCGGAACCGTTCCGAAAGAACCGAGAACCGAAAATATGGCAAAAGTGGAACCAAGAATTGTCCCAAGTTTTTCGGTACGGTTCCGGTACGGGAATTTCGGGTAATTCCCACAAGAACTTAAGTGTTTAAATAATTTGTTTTTTTCGTTGTCGATCATTCATAAAGACATGGTAATAATGCTATAACAATCCAAATACACACGATATTTAAGTAATGTACATGATTAAATATTGTATATTTAAACAACAACATATATACTTGATTTAGTTATTTAATATACTTGATTAAATATTGCGCATCATATTGAATCGAAAAGCATGAAGTAAACTAACATCAACTGACCAAAATTTTTATATAATATAATATGCATTCATACTTCCAATGTCACATAACAAATGACAACCCATTTTATACTCGTTAATTACAGATTCGTCATTCGTCACATATTGCATTATATAATTCACTTAATTTTTTTTATTACTATAGGTAAGTATCAAATTTATGATAATGATCTCAAGATAATCATACTTTCATTTTAAGTAAGTATCAAATTTATGATAATGATCACAAGATAAACATACTTTCATTTTGATGAATGATGATGATCTTTGAATGGATTAAAAGTTTGGGTTTCAATTTTATTATGTGTTTTTAAGTTTTAGATTTTTTATGTTACAGTTTAATAATGAGTAAGTTATTTATTTATTTATTATTTTTTATTTATTTTTTCTTCAAATGCTATACATATTACATAATATCCCAAATAAACCGTATAAAATTTCAAAGTAGTTGGTTCTTTCGAGAAAGTACCGCAACCGGACGGTTCCGACCCGAACCATCTCGAGAACCTAAAATTTGGAATTTTAGAAACCAAGAACCGTACCATGATTCTAATATACGGTTCGGTTCTGATATGGTTCCTTGGTTCTTTTGGTTCCTCGGTTCTTTGGAACACCCCTAGCCCAGCTCCAGTCTATTTTGCCAAAAATACCCACATACTGAGAAGGCAAGGCCAAGTTGATATAAACAGCGCACCTTGTTATCATTGAAGAGAGGGGATAGGCAAAGTGTACATGATAATTTTACATTACCTGTTATCTTGAAGAATGCAATGTGTCATATAATTTCCATGACATTGTAAGAGGTAATTGACCTCGTTAGCTAGGAAAGGGTTTTATATCAAATAGGTTACCTGCATTTTTGTGCAACTAAGTTACTCAAATTTTTTATTTTTTTTTTATTTATTTATTTTTTATATTTTTTTTTTCATTCAAATGGGTTACTGGATTATACGGGTTTGACATTTAGATTACTCAAAATCATAAATGTGTTCATCAAGATTACCTCGATGACTGGTAACCGGGAGATGGAGTTATTACTTTTTCCACGTCAGCTTTATTTTCAAATAAGTTACTCAACTTTGCGATTTTGTTCGTCTAAGTTACTGAAGTTTTTTTATTTATTATTTTTTTAATTGGGTTACTAATATATATTTATTTACAAGAAAAATCTACAAGCGTTGTGTTAACAAAACGAGTTGTGCACCGGTCCGCCGGGTTGCGACTAGGCGTTGGTACAAAAACGTTCTTATCAAACATTTTTATACACGTTTATAAAGTATATAAAAATGTTTTTGTAGTAACGTATATAAAAACATGTATAAAAAGTATATAAAAACGTATTTATAATGAATGAATACGTTTACATTTTTAATTATCTATGTGATTTTTAATTTATGATGTGACGTTGAGATGTTTGGTGAGTGAGGGTGTTTTTTATGTGACTGATAAGGGTAGCCGAAATTAACAAAGTTGCTTAATTTAGTAATCGAATGAGTAATCGAATTAAGTGGATTTCGTTAAATATCTTGCCCCGGTCCGCCGCGTTGCGGCTGGGCGTTGGTTTTTTTGCAAACAATGTTGATGCAGTTTATGTTTTCAAAGATTGTGAGCTGATAAATTGAACACCATATTTAGCGAATTAAGTGGATTTCGTTAGAATTTACACGTTTTTATATACATTTTTATATACGTTATTACAAAAACGTTCTTATCAAACGTTTTTATACACGTTATTATATACTTTTTTTATACGTTTTTATATAAGTTTTTTTATACGTTTTGTATATGTTAATATAGACATTCTTGTATACGTTTTTATATAAGTTTTTAAATACATGATTATATACCTTTTGTATACAGTTTTGTATACAAAACGTATTTAAAAACATATATTTATGATGTGGCGTTGAGGTGTTTGGTGAGTGAGGGTGTTTTTTATGTGACTTATAAGGGCAACCTAAATTAACAAAGTTCAGTAACTTATTTGTATAAAACTTTAGTAACTTAGATGAACAAATTCGCAAAATTTAGTAACTTAGGTGAACAAATTCGCAAAGTTCAGTAACTTATTTGTATAATTAAAAAATAAAAGTCAGCTGTCAGGGTGGCATGCCAACCGGTTATAACAAGTGCAAAATAGTTGGGTCACTATTTTGCCCGGTAAGGATAGTCCAGTAACTCATTTGTAAAAAAAAAAAAAAAAAAAAAAAAAAAAAAAAAAAAAGTTGGGTAACTTATGTGCACAAAAACGCAAAGCTAGGAAACGGTCACGAATATACTTGGTTAAATTGCGTAAATCTCAGTTAAAGTCTCGCTTTTTCAGAGTAAATTTAATTAACAGATGCAGACCTCATTCGTTTAACTGTTTAATACAGTAATTATTATAAGAGGCAATTAATAAATCACGAAATTTTTTTCTTAGTCCGAGTGCTCACATTGTAATTTTTTTAGAACAATTTGGGTTCGTTATTGAAAGAAGGGGTCAATGAAGAAGATATGCAGGCACGATACTAATAGATTTGACTGAGTTGTCAGAGTCAAATGAACATTCCGTTTTTGCTTCTTTCTTTACCTTCCAATTTGGCACGTAGACGCATATAGTTCGCCACGTTCACACTCAAATCAAATATAAAACGTAAACATTATCGCGTATACACTAATAATACACATCTGGACTTTTACTTTTTGCAAGAAAATGCATTAATCTCTTGTTTAAAAAATTTGTTAAAAGATTTTTTTTTTTTTTTTTTATTGCATGATTTTGGTTTTTTTACCGGTTAATTACATGATTTGAATCTATTAGGTAGTATCACATATACCCAAACTAGATAAAGCTTTATCATTTTAAAAGATTAGCATGTCAACTTAAAATGTTACAGTATTTGCAGTTAACATAAATTAAATTTGAGACTTCTTAAATTTAATGGAAATAGTCATTTAGGTTTTTGCTAAGTTATTATGTTCACGTTATAAATGTAGAAACCAAATAGATTTCAAAGAATCTTATTGAATCAATAAATAAAAGAGAAGCACATAAAATATTTATTAAAAAAAAAAAAGCTTAACTCTAGAAGTTATCTATGGGCTAGTGGGCCACTTATGGGCTAATACAGGCTAATACTATTACCCCCTCAAACTCAAAATATTGCAACAATAAATATTGAGAGTTTGTCAGTCAAAAGACGAAAGTGTGGTTCAAAATGTGGCTTTGGAAATATATTTGATATATTTAAAGCATATGGAACAAATGGTAGAGAAATAGTGTCAACCTTAAAATGATGAAAAGTGAAATGACAATCTATCTTAATATCTTGGGTAAATTGCAAAAATGGTCATTGACGTATCACGAAATTGCAAAAATGATACCGTGTCATAAAGGCATGCAAATTTGCCACTAATGTTTCGCAAATATGCAAAATAGCCAACGAGCTTTTTTTGCTAACGCCGGTAAGTTTTTCCGTTAGTCAAGGGTATTATCGCCATTTCACTCTTTTCCCACCTTTGACTAGCCCGACTTTATTTAAATGACCAAATTTGCAAAGTCATAACTTAAGTTTGCAGCAAAAAAAACCCACGTGGCAACCGAAGAGATTGTCTTGGGACTCTTTTTCAACGACTAACCATAAATTTGCAAAGGCTGAAACTTTCACTCCCAAAGTAACAGGGCAATCGAAACGGCTGAACCTTTCTCGCTTATTTAAACACAGTAAACCTCACACACATCCCACCCAAACACACATAATCCCAACGATCAAAACACCCGACGATGACAAACAATGGTAAAGGCAAGGGTATCTACATTGGTACCGAGGAAGAGGAATTTGACAAAGTTTTAAGAACCTATTATCTAAATGATTTGCTTCTTGATGCATTTGGCGGAGAACCAATTGATGAGTATGGTTCTTATAGGAAGATACCTAAGGAGTTGAGAACTAAGATTCTGACCCATCTAAGGAAACAAGATGGCTACTATGAAGCGCTTTTGAGTGATGATGAGGAGGAGGAGGAGAAGCAAGAGCCTGTAGATACCGTTTTACCCAAGTGTAGGGGTGGTGCAGATGCTACTCAATCAACTCATGTGTTTGCCTATAAAAGGGCTTATAAGATTGCCACATATTGTGTAGCCTTTATGTGTTGGCCTAAAAAAAGACTTATATGACAGTTGACTTTACAATGTCAATGTTTGGGTCAGTTTGGTAAGTAGTGTTTGTTTGGCATGCAAAGTCTACATAATTCCAATTCAACATTTGTAGTTTGACTTTTGAAAGTCCAAATGTTAACAACACACTGATCCTCGTTAGGCACAGATACTTTATATAAAGAACCTTCAATCCACTCACCAACGCAATCAGTAGCATCTTTTTTTATTGTATCAAACATGGCTTTCACAGTAGGAGTAAGTTGACCAACATTATTTTCTATTCTTTGCTGAACTTCCGCAATCCTCTTCATCAAGTACTCTCTGATATATTCAAGACAACCGATGATGCTTCTATCTCTAACATCATTTAGCTGGCTATTGAACACCTCACATGTGTTGTTTAATAGTAGTCCACATAAGGCTTTGCGTGTTAAAAAAATCACACATTATATATTACTATATGATCAATTATCAGTATGCTTTTGTCCAGTGCCACTTAATGAATTACCTAAAAAAATGTGATCTGCTCCATTCCTAATAGTAGTTCATGGATTTTGATTAACCAACTCTTGGGCATACTCTCTTAGCAGTGCATAATGTTTCGTAAAAACAGGTATACCTGAATGACGTTCACAGTTTTTATTGCATACAAATCATACTTACTTATGGGAACATCTTCAATTAGCACATCACCATCATCATGAAACACTTCATCATCATCGTCATGAAACACTTCGTCATCATTTGGATTATAATCCAAATCCTCAGAACAACTCTCGCCACTCTTTTCTTCTGTTTCATTATCCACCTCTACTTCTTTCACATTTCCCATATGACCACCTACAATTGTAAGTCTATAACATTAACAACGAATATACCTTTTTAAAAATAACCAAAAACACTGTTCAAGTAAATAGGAAAATGCACTATGTTCTTACCGTATCATTCAAAAGCACGGACGATCGAAGTTATCTAACCGGAACTATACGTTAATTAGAATTGTATCTGAATAGGTGTTTGGGTTAATTTGGTAAAGAGTTAGAGTGGCGCCATCAATGAGGGTTGTATCTGAACATAAAGAGGTATATTAGTCATTTCAGGCGATAATACCCTTGACTAACGGAAAAACTTACCGGCGTTAGCAAAAAAACGCTCTTGGTGGCTATTTTGCATTTTTGCTAAACATTAGTGGCAAATTTGCATGCCTTTATGACTCGGTCCCATTTTTGCAATTTCGTGATACGTTAGTGACCATTTTTGCAATTTACCCTAATATCTTTGTGCGTTCATGAAATACCGAGTTGTATGCAATATAAATAGCACTAGGATAATCACAATGTAACGGAGTGGGACAACTAATACGAACACCTATATTTGCAAGTAACCAACATAACCACACAACCTCGCTAGTAGTCACATGCATGGCACGATACTCAACTTCAGTAGAAGATTTAAAAAGAACATCTCGTTTCTTACTCTTCCACCAAATATGAGTGATGACGTATAGTCTACATATGGGCCACGAGCCCAAATGATAAACATTACTCGGCCCAAACCCACCACGAGTGGGCTATCATAACGAATGACTCGGGCCATAATAATAACGGCTTGGGCTCACGAAGCCCAAAGCCCAACCAAAATAACCGGGCATGCGATAAGGATCTTCTATTCATGGAATAGATATCCTTACCCCGGATAAAGCACTACGCGTGCGAAGAGTAAGGAGCAAGAAACCTACACGGTTTCAGCCCCTATATAAGGAATGAAATATTCTCATTCAAAGGTACGATTCACAAACCCTAACTCTTTACGAGAACCCTAAATCGATTACTTACTCTCACGCCGGAGTCTAATCGTGGGAGACAATCCCACGATAAGCCTAACGGTGTTGTTTATTTTCTTAGTGCGCAGGTTATAAGTACTAAGAAGTGAATTGGTACGAGAGCAAGAGCCAATAATCAGGAACGCCCAACTTTTGTATCAACAAGTGGCGCCATCCGTGGGACCCTACTAAGAACTAAAGACTAGAATGACAAAGAATAAGAATTCAAGCCAGCGGACTCCGCAGTCGGAAAAACGTGACCATCAGAGGAAGAATCAACAAGATTCGACCTCTAGACAGGTTGCTGGGACAACCAGCGCACCTGGTCACCAAGAGGCGGGAACAACCCAACCTCTTCCAGAGGTAGAACTACCAGTAAGGACTACCCAAACCATTCCAGTGGTCCCAAGCGCTGAGGAACTTCAGCGCACTCTCTTCACCACTCCTCACCAAACCGTACCCGCAGTGAACAACATTGTGCCACCAGGCGTGCCTAACCGAGATAGGGTGCCTAATACTGAGACAGGCATCCTTGCAACAACCGTGGACGCGCCCAATCTCACTCTGGGAAACTTTGTATCCCAAAACTATGAAACCTTGACCGCCCTCATGCAGGAAGAAGCACGGAGAAGGGCAAGTACGAGCCTACAAGCTCGACTGAACTTTGGTCCTGAACGCGAACCATCACCACTGCGCCACCGACGAGGAAGACGCGCAGAACGTACCACTATCCATGATAGGCTGGGTACGACATCTGAGTCACAATACTCTGAAGATAGTGAGAGGCGCACTAATGTTCACTCCAGACTTGGCAGTCGGGGGATACAAGACCGATTAGGACCTCAAGATTCGCCAAGCCAAGGATCCTCCAAACCTGGAAGTAAGAGGATCCAAGACAGATTGGGGAGAAGAAGATCCCCAAGTAGAGACCCCTCAAGCTCTTCTTCTGAAAGAAGCCGGCGCAAGCGCCGAAAAAGAGACTACTCTTCCTCCAGTGACTCCTCGGACAACGAGGATAGAGAGACAGGACACTGGAAGTTAAGAGGAAGGCGTCGCGATGAAGAGAACGAAGATATGTCTCTTCCATGGCTTCGCCAGAAAGTTGACGCATTTACACGGTGCATCAGCGATTACTCAGATCGCAAACGCAGGCGCATGCCCACTAACGTGAAAACATATGATGGAACAGGTGATCCGGATGATCACCTAAAAGTTTTCGAATCAGCCGCCACTATCGAAAACTGGCCACAGCCTGTATGGTGCCACATGTTCAATTCTACGTTAGTAGGGAACGCGCGCACATGGTTTAGCAAACTCCCACGTAGGAGCATCGGTGGGTTCGAGGAATTACGGAAAGCATTCCGTCTCAACTTCACCCAGCGAAAGAAGTGCGCTAAAAACTCTGTTGAGCTAGCAAGAGTAAAAGAACGCCAAGGGGAATCAACCAGCGCTTTCATGGAACGCTTCAAGGATGAGTGCATACAAGTCAAAGCATGTCCTGAAATCCTAAAAATTTCAGGGTTCATGAATGGGATTAATAACCCAGAACTCATCCGAAAGCTAAGTGACAAAGTTCCACAGACTTTCGATGAGCTAACAAAGCGCACTAGATCCTTTATACAAGGAGAAGCAGCTGCTGCGAACAGCAAAAAGGGTTATTCGAACTATAGGCAGCAAGAACAGCCTCGGAGACAATCCAATGATCAGAATAACAACCGCAGCAGGAATTACCGCAGTGGAAGAGACAATGACAAATATACCCCTCTGACAAAAACCCCAAGGGAAATATTTGTAACAGAAGGGGCAAACTTCCCAAAACCGCCACCAATGCGCACTGCAGAGGAAAAGCGCATAGGAAACGGATACTGCGAGTACCATGGTAAAAAAGGCCATACAACTAACGAGTGCGTCCAGCTAAAACAACTAATTGAAAAGTTAGTAAGAGAAGGAAGAATGGACCACCTTGTAAAAAACATCAAAGAAGGGAAAGACAAACAAAGGGGCGGAGGTAAGAAAGAGCCCCCCAAAGAAAAAGCTGATACCATATACATGATACAATCATGGCAGCGCAAGATAAAGCAAAAGGTCAGCCAGAAATTCTCTCCCGAAAAAGAGATATCTTTCCCTACTCTAGCTGCGGACAACGCAGTGGTGGAACCTCTGACTATTGAAATACATACGGGAGGACATGATATCCACCGCATGTACATCGACGGAGGAGCATCCGCAGACATCTTGTATGACCATTGTTTTAAGAGACTGCGACTTGAAATCCAAAATCAACTGATACCAGCAACAACGTCATTGACTGGATTCACAGGAGAAAAAATCTGGCCCATGGGGCAGTTACGCTTGTTGGTGGTTGTAGGAGATGAACAACACTCAACCGCAACATGGATAAATTTCATGGTAATAAAATCTCCCTCACCATATAATGGTATCATCGGGAGACCTGGAATATCATCCATGCGCGCTGTACCATCCACGGCGCACGGAATGCTCAAGTTTCCAGTGGAAGGAGGAGTTGTCACCCTCTATAACACAACAGTACCACCAAGAGAGTGCAATGCGGTAACAACTGAAGTAGAGACTACTCCAGAGCAACGCGCAGAAAAAACACCAAACCTAAAGGTCGCCATTCATCCCGATTACCCGGAACAACAAGTTTCGATTGGTGGATCTTTATCTGACAAAGGTAAAGCAGCTGTATGCGCACTCTTGCAAAAGAACCTGGACATCTTCGCATGGGAACCAAAACACATGACAGGAGTGCCACGCTCTATTACAGAGCATAAGCTACAGATCCGACAAGGATATCCCCCAATACGACAAAAGAAGCACGGCCAGGCCCCAGATCGGGCAAAGGCTATTCTGGAAGAAGTACACAAGCTTGTGGACGCAGGCATCATGCGCGAAGTATACTACCACGATTGGCTCTCTAACCCAGTTATGGTAAAGAAGAGCGACGGCAGTTGGAGAATGTGCGTGGACTTCACGGACCTCAACAAAGCATGTCCACAGGACTGCTACCCACTGCCAGAAATAGACTGGAAGGTAGAATCCCTGTGCGGATACCCTTTCAAATGCTTCCTAGACGCATACAAAGGGTATCATCAAATTCAAATGGCAGTCGAAGATGAAGAAAAAATAGCTTTCCACACCAGTCAAGGAGTGTACTGCTACACAAAAATGCCTTTTGGCTTAAAAAGTGCAGGCGCGACATATCAACGATTGGTGGACACAGCTTTCGAGAAACAAGTAGGCCGTAACTTGGAGGTCTACGTTGACGACCTTGTCATCAAAAGCCACACAGAGGATGAATTGGTGCGCGACATCGAGGAAACGTTCAGAACATTGGGACGAATTAACATGAAGTTAAATCCCAAGAAGTGCACCTTTGGCGCAACCGAAGGCATGTTCCTTGGATACTTAATAGAACCCGATGGAAACAAGCCTTGTCCAGAAAAAACAAAGGCTGTTATTGATCTCCCCTCACCGCGCACACTCAAAGAAGTCCAGTCATTGAATGGAAAGTTAGCGGGGCTAAACTGTTTCTTATCTAAGTCAGCAGACATATCCCTTCCTCTCTTTAAAACGCTCACGAAGTGTACTAAAAAGGGAGACTTTCGCTGGACCGAAGAAGCGGAGGAAGCTTTCCAACAACTTAAACACCATCTGGCATCTCTTCCCAAACTTGTCGCACTGCGACCAGGGGAAGAGCTAATCATGTACTTATCGGCAACTCACGGAGCAGTTAGCGCAGTGCTATTGACAGATAGGAACTCCGTCCAGACACCCATATACTTTGTAAGCAAAGCCCTATAGAAAATAGAGACTAACTACAGCGCTATGGAAAAGCTGGTCTTAGCCCTAGTATTCGCAGCCAAAAGGCTGCGCAGATACTTTTAAGCGCACCCAGTAGCGGTAATAACTGATCAGCCAATCAAACAAGTTATTTCTAAACCTGACGCATCAGGAAGGTTACAAAAGTGGAGTGTACTGTTAAGTGAGTATAACATCTCATACAGACCGCGTATTGCAATCAAAGGACAAGTATTAGCCGATTTCATTGTGGAGAAGCCAGATAACGATAGTCCAACACCGGCAACCAAAACAGATCTACAGGAACCCTGGATTCTGTTCACAGATGGGTCCTCATGTGTAGATGGATCAGGCGCGGGCCTTATTCTTACAAATCCAGAAGGTATGGAATTCACCTATGCGCTGCGCTTTGAATTCACAGCCACAAACAATGAGGCAGAATACGAAGCCCTACTAGCCGGACTACGCATCGCAATCCAAATGGGTGTACGCAACCTAGAAGCGAATGTAGATTCTCGGCTAGTCGCTAACCATGTGCTAGGTGAATATGAAGCCAAGGATGAACACATGATCCAATACCTAGAAAAGACCAAGTCCCTAATCAAAAACTTTGACAGGTTCACGATAAAACAAGTGCCCAGAGGAGATAACAGGAAAGCGGATGCGCTCAGCAAAATCGCATCCACAAGCTTCGCGCACCTCTCAAAACAGGTATTGGTAGAAACCCTAAAACATAAATCAATCTTGGAAATGGAGATATCCACAGTGATAGAAGAACAAGATCCTACATGGATGACGCCTATCATTGAATTCATCAGAAAGGGAACCTTACCACAGGATCATAAGGACGCTCGAAGAGTGCGGCGCACAGCGCAACGGTTTGAACTACGAGACAACATACTCTATCGACGCTCTTTCTTACAACCCTAGCTCAGATGTGTTGGACCTCTTCAAGCAGACTACGTACTCAGAGAAATCCACGCTGGATCATGTAGTATGCACTCAGGGCCGCGATCTGTGGTGGCAAGCGCTCTAAGGTCAGGGTATTATTGGTCAACTATGCATCGCGACGCACGCAATCTGATAAAGAAATGCAGCAATTGTCAAGTACATAGGCCAATCCCGCGCCGACCACAACAAGAGCTAACACCTATTACGTCACCATGGCCATTTTATAAATGGGGCATTGACATTGCAGGACCCT
The DNA here is from genome assembly GCA_030686995.1 of Artemisia argyi. Lineage (NCBI taxonomy): Eukaryota > Viridiplantae > Streptophyta > Magnoliopsida > Asterales > Asteraceae > Artemisia > Artemisia argyi. The sequence continues at coordinate 119,619,883 of CM060677.1, read as the reverse complement.
TTCCAGTAGCAGCAGGAGGAGTAAAGTTCCTCATTGTAGCCATCGATTACTTTACAAAGTGGATTGAAGCAAAAACAGTGGTGAACATCACAGGAAACCAAGTCAAACGCTTTGTCTGGGACAATATTGTCTGTCGCTTCGGACTACCGGGAGAGATTATATCAGACAACGGAAAACAATTCTGTGATAACCCATTCAAAGATTGGTGCGCACAACTGAACATCACGCAACACTTCGCTTCAGTAAAACACCCACAAACCAATGGCCTAGTCGAGCGCGCAAACCGCAGTCTAGGGGAAGGAATAAAAGCGCGCCTTGACAGGCACAAAGGAAGGTGGGTGGATGAGCTCTCGCAAGTCTTATGGGCGCATCGCACAACAATCAAAACCAGTACTGGCGACACGCCATTCTCCCTCGTCTATGGGACTGAAGCCGTCATACCAGCTGAAATAGGAATGCCAACTGTACGAACAGCAGAAGTCAACGTCACAACAAACGACGAGGAACGGCGCATAGACTTGGACTTACTGGAAGAAAGGCGCGAACGCGCAGCTATACGTGAAGCAAAGGCTAAAGCAAAAATGAAGAAGTATTATGATGCAAAGGTCAAACACACTTCATTCAGACCAGGAGACTTTGTTTACCGCGCTAATGATTCGAGCCACGCAGAAGACACATGCAAGCTCGGACCAAAATGGGAAGGACCTTACGAGGTCACAGATGCGCTTGGCATCGGCGCATACAGACTGCGCGACATGGAAGGTCACGACCTAGCGCGCACTTGGAAGATCTGCAACCTCAAAAGATGTTACTTTTTGGCTACGGCCACTACGCGGACACCTTTGCATCCTACGAGATGCCCAATAAGTGTTTGTTTTTATTTACTTTCCTAGGGATTGTATTTTCATTTTTTCAAAAAAACTTGCAAGTATCAATAAAGTGTTATGGTTTCTAGCTAACTCCATAGCGTATTTTACTTTGTTGCATACATACTTATATATGTCAATATTGTTATCTTATATTCTTGCCTACATGGCGTGCATGCACCAATTAAAGACCCACGAAGGCATAAAGGATGAGTTAACCTGCTAATTCACTCGTTGAGTAAGAGGGTTGCAAACCCATCAACATTGGATCACGTATCCTTGCTAAGCGCCTTACTTTTGAGACGTCAAAGTAAGTTTAACGTGCGCATCCCACGATGGGTGCGCAAATACTAAGTACACCGTACAAGCTTAGCAAATAACGAGCCAAGACACTTGGTCAAATAATAAAACTTCGCAAATAATGCAAGTATAATTCTTAAAGTCACACACTTAAGACACTTGGTCAAATAATAAAACTTCGCAAACAATGCAAGTATAATTCTTAAAGTCACGCACTTAAGACACTTGGTTAAATAACCAAACTTGGCAAACAATGCAAGTATATTTTAAGTCACGTACTTAAAACAAAAAGGTATCTTATTCAACATTTTTCCATAAAAATTACAAGGAAAGATACACTTCATTATTTACATAAACATACAAAAAGCCTACACGCTATGGCGATGCTCAGGGCTATCCTCCCGAGCAGCAGAACTCCCCGCCTCCTGAAGCTTTCTCAGAATCAAAGCGTCCTTGGGAGATACGGTGGGAACACTCACGGGCACACCATCAGACCTGGGGATGTGTGCAGCACCAATGCCACACATCACTGCCTTACCCTGAATGCCCCTCTTCTAGGCAGCCCTCTGCTCGTGACGCTCCAAAACTTCTTTCAAGGGAATCTCCCTTTCAAGAGCAAATGGGTTAAGGATGTCGCGAGGCCGCGCAAACACAGGAATCTGCAGTTGCGACACATCAGGCTTCAGAAAGTGATCCGATTGCGCCTCTGCATCCTCTCTAAGGTGGCGCTCCAACGTCAACGCCGCCATAAGTACATCTATGGGGTTGTCTTGGTCGCGCTCAAACCTGCCAATATGCGGCAACTCGAGGACCTTCAATCCTGCCATAGCCTGCATCAGCTCATCATATGCAGCACCATTATACCCAGGGACTTCGGCCAAATCCTTGTTCAGCAACTTGGCCTCATGGAGCTCCTCCATAGCCTGCGACTTCCCCCGCGCGATCGCACAGTGCACCACCTTCCCAAAGGCGTCCAACACCTCTTGGGACTCCAGCGTGCCCATAGCTGCCAGGCGCAGCCCATGGCTAATCAACCACCTACATCAACGAAGACAATTTGTGTTAGTAAAAAAAACATGGCAACAAAATTATTATGAAGAAGAAGAGTATAAAAGGAATACCTGCGCTCAGCAATGGTCGACATCAAATGAGGATATAACTCCTCATCATATTCGATGCTCAGGCCACGCAGCTTGTCCTCCTGCGCTTGGATGATCTTCATCATATCCTCCTTAAACTTGGTAATATTAGCAAAATGCTCCACCTTCTTCTCCTCCAAGAAGCGCACAACCCAAGTCAGGTCGGACTTATAATGATGGAGCTCCCCGCGCGCCTTCTCCACCTCAGCCAAGGCAAATAGCTTCTCATGGGTGATCTTCTCAGTATACACCCGCGAGGCCTCCAACTCCACCTGCGCATCAGCCAACTGCGCACGGAGCTTCACTAGCTCCTCATCCTTCTGGGCGAGAGTACTGCTCTCCCCAACATACTTCTCCTTCAACTGAGCCACCAGCTCAGCCTGGCGCGCAGCAGTCGAAGCCAACTCATCCATCAATTGCTGCGCCCCTACCCTCATCAACCTTGGCTTTCCCCTCCTTGTTTTCATTCTGTGGAGAGGAAACCACATCCACGAAGATCCCATCATTCTTCGCGGCATCATCCTTACAAGACATAAAAGAACGCAGTTAGTATTGCGACAAGTAATACACAAGAAATATAATATAGACGCAGACACTTACAGAAAGGGAGAAGCCTCAGCAACCTTCTTATCCGCGCCAGAAGCGGATGTCTCCTCCGCGGATGACTCCGCATCCCCAATGAGGTAGCGACGTCTCTTCTTAGGGCCACTGGTCCCAGCCTCTCCCTTGTGTTTAATATTGCTCGCCACCTCCTCCTTCAGCACCTCTTCGGGCTTCAGGATCTCAATGCTGTCAGATGACTCAGCACGCGCCTCCTCTTGCGCCACCTCCACATCTGGAGCCACACTCTACACGGGCGCCACTTGGAGCGGCGGCGTGTTCTCAGGGATAACCTCGGGTAGCACAGTCACGCGACCCTCAGTTGCCTCCAGCAGGGGCTGCTCACCCTCCCTCAAAGGGCGCACTCCTATCGTCACCTGCTTCGGCTTATCCAGCTTCACAACGGCGAACAGATCCATCTCTGCATACATAAACAAAAACAAGACAGACAAAAAGGTTAGTTATTAAAAGTGCGCATACGAAACTTGAAGAAGAAGGGACGAACACCCACCCCGGCCATCCTCAGTTATGAAAGTGGGCACCTCGTCAGCAGCGCCGAAATAATTGCGACTCAACCCCATATACACAAAAAACTCCTCCGGATAAGGGTTAATGGCTAGGCGGTTGGCATCAAGAATCTGCGCATCAGCCAGCCTATAGGAACCGGGTGCGGGGCGCCCATCCCTTGGCAACATATCCTGAGTATAAAACTCGTAGGGCGATGGAAAGACTACATCATTAACCCAGAAAAAATGCTCCCTCCAATTTCTGAGGGAGTCTACTTTCTCAGTGTAACACTGAAGCGCCCCCGGGCGCTTCGCAAAAGATACCCACCCATTTGACCACGTCGTGTGGTAAAAGACGCAGAATAAGGATATGGTTGGTTTTATCGCAAGTAAACGGCAGTTTACTTCAAAATTCGACACCTTAGCCGCACCTATACAGTGCAGCTGTGAGATGTGGAGGCGATAGTGGTTGAGCAAATCGCTCAGAAAAATAGAAATTGGCACGCGGTAATTCGCGTACTCAAAGAATTTCGTGTATAAACCTATTTTCCCTTCGGGGAAATCAGCTATACACGCGTTAACGTCTGGAGCCTCTGGACGCACGTCCAGAGGAATAAAATAGTCGGATGAAAACTCAGTGACATCATCGACCGTCATCGAAGAGGGAAAGTCCCCTAATTGAGCAACCATTTTCATTTATTGACTATAAAAACGCACCTACAGAAATGCTTATTTGCACAAAGATAGCTTCCAGAAAAGTGAAAATGGTGAGTGCGTGTTTTACTGTGTGTAATTGTAAAAAGGGGCCGGTAACTATTATATAGGGAGAAAGAAAACTCTAGATTATCCCCACGTGGATCCCACTCACAAAAACGTGTGGCTGGAACTGAACCGGTACATGCACTTTTTCCCGACTTACGAGGGCCACGTGGACACAACCCCCAATTCTCGAGGTACTCTTTTAGAGATATTTATGACTAGGTGCATTGCACTTTACAATGGGCGGCAAAATTTCAATGTTTTCCCGCCACGTTTACCGCTGTTAATTTTAGTCTAGCATCCGCGGCTATGAGCCACGCATACTAGACTGGGGGGGACATGATGACGTATAGTCTACATATGGGCCACGAGCCCAAATGATAAACATTACTCGGCCCAAACCCACCACGAGTGGGCTATCATAACGAATGACTCGGGCCATAATAATAACGGCTTGGGCTCACGAAGCCCAAAGCCCAACCAAACTAACCGGGCATGCGATAAGGATCTTCTATTCATGGAATATATATCCTTACCCCGGATAAGCACTACACGTGCGAAGAGTAAGGAGCAAGAAACCTACACGGTTTCAGCCCCTATATAAGGAATGATATATTCTCATTCAAAGGTACGATTCACAAACCCTAACTCTTTACGAGAACCCTAAATCGATTACTTACTCTCACGCCGGAGTCTAATCGTGGGAGACAATCCCACGATAAGCCTAACGGTGTTGTTTATTTTCTTAGTGCGCAGGTTATAAGTACTAAGAAGTGAATTGGTACGAGAGCAAGAGCCAATAATCAGGAACGCCCAACTTTTGTATCAACAATGAGAATCACCAAGAAACATACAAAACCAAGTAGTTGGCTTACAAGAAACATAATCACCAGCCTAATTAGAATCATAATAAGCACGTAATTATAAGTCAGATGTAGAAGGAAAGAAGAGTGTATGAAACTAAGTGCCCCAAAGATACCTAAAAATGTGTAAACAACAACCCAATGAATTGTCGTAGGAGCATAAAGTTAAACAGCCAGATTTTTATTTGTTTATTTGTTTATTTTTATTTTATTTTATTTTTTATTTTTTAATAAAACATAACCACATGCCTTATAGCACAATTAACACATTTCTTGTATTTAACAATACTGCATTCAAACCATTTTCGAAATTCATAAAACTGAACTTAAACTTCATTTATAGCATGATAAATATAGATGAAGTATTACAACACATGACATGTACATTATGACCCCTTTTAACCAATTACAAGCAAAATTGAGTAAATGAGGCCTTGTGACAAACACCCTTTTTCATGCACATTTACTACTAGTTCTACTTAAAAACATGAACGTTTTCTGAAAATCATGTACATATTTACAAAAGAAGCTTTGGGCATTACGAGTTGTATCAAAGGATGTATGAGAGAGCTCGTTACCTAGTCTAAGCTTCACCATAAGTTTCCCATAAGCCCTTTTTCCTTTAGTCTTGTGCTCACCACTTGATTCACCTATATACACATGAAAAGAAGCAACGTAAGCTAATGCTTAGTGAGTAAACGAAAGCAAAAAAATTTGAAAACATAAAGCATAAAGCATGTACTGACATTTACTTCATATGAACATGATTTGTGACTTGTTCTGAGGGTTGTACAAACACATTTATTGTTGGGTATTGGTGGTCACCCGCATGGCCTATAAAACATGCACCTCGAAAAATAAACACATAAAGGGCATGCAGCCAAAACCCCTAATAGACATAACTCCTAATCAGTGATATAACCAAACTAATACATAAAAAGGGTGTTTCAGATCACTTTCTTGTTTATCCTACAATAACGTAATCTCCAAGAGCTTTCTTGATCAACACGAAAAGCCTTCTTCTTGTTCTTGATGCTCCACAAACATCTTATGGTTTCTTGGGGAAAATTACCACTTGGATTACGTCATGTATCCACTGTTAGTGCACATGTAGAACTAGGGCTATGAAGCTATGCAAGATGGCGAGTACGAAACTGGGTGAAACTCTATCGACTAGAAGTCGACTAGGGAAGTTGATTAGTAGAATTGTGTATCGATTTAGAGACGAACCAAAAGGGTTTTAACGTTTTGCATTGTTGGTCAATCACACGAACAAAGAGAGGAGGGAGAGCTTTTTAGGTTTAGAGGATTGTTATATAAAGTCCTAGGAATTCTTTTGCATTTATGGGTTTCCATAGGATAATCCCAATACAATTAGGAAACCTATAATTATCCCATAAGTGTGCCAAGTTTGACAAGATGTTAAACCTCCCCCCTATGCAGTTCGACCGACTTCCACAACCCCTAAGGGTTTGTGGTTTTGTCTTACACTAAAATACATTTATCCAGATAAATATATACTTTGAATAATTAAAGTTTTACATATTTTTATTTCCTTATTACTCTTATATCATTTTGTCACGCGTTTCTCATTTTCACTTGCATGTTCTGTTTAATGTGTACCGCTGTGACCCTTCCGTATTTTTGTGAAGGCCAGTTGTGAAAGTCGTTGTTTCTTTACACATAATCCTTTCAGACTCTCTCTTGTTCAAAGCAACAACATGAGAACTACTTTCACTGTACCAAGAGGTTACTAACAAAACAATGTGTAGGTACCCATTTCTAAACTTAAAACACATCAACTATGTATAATCTTAGAGAGAGAGAGAGAGAGAGAGAGAGAGAGAGAGAGAGAGAGAAACGTGAGACATGAGGTATATATAGATATATAAAGAGTGGTGAGAACTTATATATAATGTGAGAGAGAAACACACACTTACACTTAAGTTCTACACCTCAAATGAAAGCATTTGAGGTGTCTTTTACATCTTAGACCTTACTTGGGCTTGCTATGGGCTTGGGTTTAGTTTTGAATTTAGATTGATATTAAACATGGACTAGTCTAACATATGCCCTAACATATTAGCTTGTCCATGTCCGTAAGCCCAATATTAATCTATTACAATCTCTATGACAAGATACAAGGTTTCCTATAGGTAGATTGACCATCACTTTTATAATGCTAACAATCTCCCTTTATGGGGGTGGTCATTCTTAAATGATGCCTCTTGGTGTCTTGGTCTTGCATATCACTTGTTGATTTGTTCTTGTTGTTAGACTACATAATTCCCCGTAGGTATTACTTTATTATTGACCATTATTTATAATTGTAAAACCCTATATGCCCTAAACCCACAAACCGGGCTTGGGCCTATTTATTCCCTAATACTCCCCCGCAGTTCGAGCGGCGAAATCTTGAAAACTCGAACTGGAGTAATAAACTAGACAAGAAAAAGAAAAACATCAACATAATAAAAACATAACTTTAATCGACTCGTAACAAAACTGTACCAACGGTCGACTTTAGTCGACTGGTACCAACGGTCGGCTAAGTCGACTGGTAACAACACCGTACCAACGGCCGACTTTAGGGACTGGTACCAACGGTCAACTTTAGTCGACTGATAATAAAACCGTACGAACAATCGACTAATAAACAAACATAAAACAACTATTTTTTTTTCAACAATAAACAAAAATAATAATAATAATAATAATAATAATAATAATAATAATAATAATAAACAGTAAATCGTTAACCCTTTTCTTCTCTTTCAATTCTTTGGATCTCCTAATCTTACATAGCACTTTAATTAGCATAGAGAACCGCGTATTGCTTTTTGATTTTAATCCATGCTTTCTCTGCATGTGGGTCAACCTTATCCTTGTATTTGTCATAGGCCACGAAATATGTAGACCAAGGTCAAAAAGTTGTAGCAGTAGTTGCTGATGATCGACACGAAACAGAGGACGAACATTAACTATAAATCAAAAAAATAAAAAATTTAAGAGATAAAAGTGACGGCTGATTTTTATTTTTATTATTAGGGTTTGACGGGGCGGCCAAGGGGAGGCGGCTCAACTTAGCCACCTACTCAGACCTGCTCCGATACCATGTTAGATAATGATAAACCCGTAGGTATTACTTTATTATTGACCATTATTTATAATGGTAAAACCCTAGATGCCCTAAACCCACAAACCGGGCTTGGGCCTATTTATTCCCTAATACTTGTGTCTTTAAGAACTTTAGCTTGAACCTTGTGTTGTAATAGAATTTGCATAAGTCCTTGTTCCTTCGAGTCTTGTGATCTTTGTATGAAATCTCTTATCCTTCTCTTGCCATCAATCATCATCTTCGTTTATTTGTAGTAGCGTCTTCTCCAACATACTCATACAGCTTGAAGATCTTTGATTCTTCATACTTATGTCTTCCTCACTTTATACTTGAGCTTGTTCTTGACATTCTTGATTAGCTCTTGACTTTTATGTAACTCTTTGTCTTTATCTTTAACATTCTTGGTTTGAGCTTGTTGAGGATGAAAAATATAAGTATGAGTATGCGGAGATGAAGATGTTGATGAACATAGTGGTGGTACATCCTGAATAGCTTACATCATCAGTACCTGCACAAATATGGTAGATAATAGTGATGTTAGGCCAATCGATCATCATGGATATTTTTTTAGGGAATTGTTCTACTACGATTGTTTTGCTGATGGATGTCTTGATTCCATTCATCTTAGATGGGTAGAATTAACCTCCTGATCCGTTTAACGACCGATAGCAATACAATGGATAAATCCAAGTATAGACCTACGTCATTAGGACTCGATTCATATTAAGAATATCCTTAGTAGGTTTTCCAACTCAAAGTGCCGGACAATTCTTGTTTAAGAATTTCACCACCCGCCGTTACCATAGATTGGATGCCCTCAAGTAATGCTTTTTGTTTCGTGAAAAAGGTCGGATAACAACAATCTAGGCGATCCGCTAGAGTACATTGAAGCCGAAACCGAAAAACAAATAAAAATAATTAAATTAAAAGAAACCAAAACCTAAAAACAAGTAAAAGAAACCGGAAATTTTAAAAAGAAGAAAAAAAAAAAAAAAAAAAACACATTAAAAAAAGGAAACAAATAATAAATAATAGTTAAATAGAAAAATAAAAAAGTTAAAAGTTAATTACATAAATCGTCCCTCGTTAGTTACTAACGTTCGTTTGGTCTCTATGTACTTAAAAGGACTAACAAATGACTAACACCCGATTAGTCCTTGTAGACTTAACGATCAAGACAAACTACCGTTTGGTCAAAGGACCAGTCAATGCAAAATGAACAACATAAGGACAACTAATGTAAATATTGCAAGTTAAAGACGAAAGGTGCTACTGTGTGTAAACCACAGGGTAGATTTATGTAATTAACTTATTTATATACTCCCTCCGTCCCATAATTATTGTCCACTTTGACTTTTTTGAGTCTTTCTTATTTAACTTTGACCATTAATATTTTTATTTGTGTTATATAATACTTGATGAAAATTATACCAAATAAAAATACATTTAAAACCCAATATATTCATATATTTTTCATCAATTATTATCTTATACAAATAAAAATATTTATGGTCAAAGTTGAATAAAAAAGACTTAGAAAAGTAAAAGTGGACAATTATTATGGGACGGAGGTAGTATGTACGAGTAGTACGTAGGTAAAAACTATTATTACACTCAATTTAGTCATGTTTTAAAGACCATTGATCGTTAATTTTTCTTTAGTTCAAAATTTATTTGCTTTTGATAAATGGGACTTATTATAAAGATGGAACAATTCAACTAATAAAAGTGTTGTACCATTATCGTACATTTTTTAAATAATACATATTTGAAAGGGCGAAACTTTCTCTTTTGATGACAACATATAACATGGTTTGTTTCTAGTAAAAGTAAGCAAAATTTGAGAAGAAAAAATAATTAAACATCCCAATTAATGTGAAACACTGTTTGCTATATCTAGGCTAGCATTTCATTTTGTTATCCCTCCACACTTGTATTTTATTTAATCCTTATCTCATATTTTGTTAACTACCATCAAATGACAACGTTACGACCACTAATGTATTGTTTCATTGCAGAGATATCTTAACTTATTGGTAATCTGTGTGTCATCGTTCATTGATGAAATCTCCTAACTCAGTTCCAGCACGTTTTTGTTTGTATAATCGGATATGATGATAAATTTATAGTCGTCGGTTTTAACCCACTTGTTCATAACTATTTTGTTATTCTTAGCAAATACTCGTCAACTAATAGATTATTGTTTCAAGGCTCACTTAAAACATGTATAGTAAATACCACATAATTTAGGTATGTGAAAAACGTTCTTTATTTATCATTCAAGAAAGCTTAACATAATTTGACTTGGTCAAAAGCAAATACTAGTAGCACGTGCCCTAACAAAAGCCAATGTCTTAAACTAAGCTATGTTTACCACTTTGGTCCCATTTGAAGCAAGTTTAGCTTTAACTACAAAATTAGTAGTTTAAAATCTTTTTTATTGGCACTATCAGTCATTTCAAGATTTCCGGCTAGTAAACATATTGATTCATCTTTTGATAACATATCAAGATATCAGTTCATATTTTTATTTGAAACCTTTTAGATACTTATTTTGTTAGACCAAATAAGACCCATAGTTATTATCATCAAACACATTACATACATATTCAGATACTTAACACTTATCATCAAACCCATCATTTCATGATTTCATCCATCTTCGATTGTACACTTTTGTAAAGAAAATGCAATAACCCAAATTGGTTATGCATAATGTTGATTTTTGGAGACTTGCTATGCTAGATCGAGAAAGCAGCTGAACGCGTTAGTGTGGGACCAACATGTTGGAACAATTGTCCATATTGTTTTGTGTTTTATACTATCGCTAACGATTTCAAATGTCCTGGTATTTTATCATCTTTAAAACTTAAAAGGAGATATATATACATATTTGCACCAACAATCTACCATTTTTTTTGTGACGACGAACATATATTTGAAAGCAAGTAAAATTACTAAGAAACGAAATAGATGACACCAATTGTTGATGTAGTTTCTTGACATCAATTTTATAAATTGTTGATGTAGCTTCTTGATTTCTTCTCCCCCTTTTCCTGAAGCGAAAAGGCGAGATATCATTAGCTCTAAATGACTCTTCTAGATCGTTGCTCCCCCTTGTTCAAAGGCGAGGGTTGATGGTTCAAAGAGCTCACCATTACGTTTTCTTGGCTACAAAAGGTTTGCACAACAACACAATGATACAAGTATATGGACTAATTATATCATGTCAAACACATTAAAAAAAAAAAAAAAAAAAAAAGCACATAATTTTAACACAAACAATAGTTGACATAGCATAAAACAAAGTTTAACCATAAGCACTTTAGTATTGCACCTAGATCCTAATTGGTTCGAAATTGGTTTGTTATCCTCGTGATGTCTTCAACAACGGAGGTGAGTATCTTGAGGTTGTTGTTAAGAGATTGATGAATCTCACGAATTTCCATTCGGAGATCCTTTATATCATTCTCAAGCTTAATTGTCTTCCTACAACATTTGCATTTGGTTGTATAAGTATCATTGGTAGCATCAAGTTTTGGACTAGGATGGACTTTGATTGATGAGTACTGCTATTTAGACCTACAACACAAGACTAAAAACATGCCTAATGCATAAATCATTTGTATAATTGTATTATGTATTTTCTCTCTTCAAATTTTCACCAATCATTTTTTGAAATCAACCAATCAAATCATTAGGTTCATTTGTAGGCTTGATTATTAAGCACAAGAATCATTTTTCTTGATTTTATCCTGTATTTAGTCCTCCCAAAGACTTTTTATTAAGTACTAGTTGCGTACCCCGCGTTGCAGCGGCGGGTACCCTATGATTAAAATTTAGGTGCTAAGAAAATTACAGTGACGAACTGATTAACCGGAGAATAAAAAATGATCTCAGTCCGACCTAGTTCATCCATTTTTACAGGTTCAGACCGGTCCTTTGTTTCGTTTTTGAACGGCTTTTATTGGCTAGCCGAACCGATGACGAATCCGAATTCTGATTGAACCCGTTGGTCCTGTCAAGTTTTCAAAATTATATATACCATATTTAGTGATTTAAAAATAAATTTGTTAAAAGTAGTCTTAACTTGAAGTTATAATCCAACGACTAATTATGTTATTTCTTGTTTTATGTTTAAAAAGTTTCTTTGACTTTGGCTTGGATTGACACAAACTCTCACTCAACCAACATACAAAAAAACATTACGCCAAAAGATACACACACACAAAAATCACCATCACAACCAAAACCCTACCACCACGAAATCCCACAACCACATAACCCCACCACCACGAAACTACAACACCACTTGAACACCACCACCACCGAACATCACAACGATAGAAACACCACTACCGTGACCAGCCGCCGCAGCCTTGAAATGGTTTTTATTTTCAAGTTTAGAGGTATTTTTAATTTCTTAATAGATTTATGTATATTAATAAATTTTTGAGGCTATTTTTTATAGATCAATAGATCATATTTTAGATGTATAAATTATATTTGTAGATCTATAGTTTTTTTTTTTTTTTTTTTTTTTTTTTTTTTTTTTTTTTTTAGATCTATATATATTGACATTTTTAGTTTTTTTTTATAGCCGCCCTTATCGTCGCTTGCCACCGCAGTTATTTCACTGCGAAAAGTTAGTGCCGCCGTTATTTTACTAGAAAAACTTACCGTCGCAACATCAGTCGTCGAAAAAGGTTATTTCACGGCCAAAAACATTTGCTGCTGCCGGAAAATATCTAGTTCTATTCTTGGTAGTATTGTGCTAATATTGTGAGTGTAAAAAGTGTGGATAGTAGGGAATAAGGTTGAATTGGGTGCGGGCCGTCCTTGGTGGGCCGTCTGCTGTGGGCTTATGCACTAATCCAAGTAGAGGATGAAGTATCCTGCACAAATGAAAGTAAACCGTTAGCCTTACCATGGGGATGGACCCCACGATTAAGCTCCAACGTGAGAGTAAGTACTCATGTTTGTCAGAGAAATGTCTGAGTTATGATGAGTGAGAAAGTCATTACTTCGAGAATGTCAATTGAGGCTTCATTTTATAGGTAGTGGAAATATTAGGGTTTCCTAATATTTCGCGTATTGCTGTAGTGGCCGAAGTGGGACCTTGTCGGGCAAGGGTCCGGAGCTTAATCGATTATGATGCGGATGGACCGGGGGCCAGTCCGCAGGCGTACTTCGGGAGTGCCACTTATATGTGTCCGGGTTTGTCCGGACCGTGCCATGCTCGTGACATGGGCTTGCAGCCTTGTTAGGCTTGTTAGGCCGGAGCCTGGTTGTACTTATAGGGCTGGAGCCCGTTGTCACATGGGGCCGGAGCCCGTCCTTGCTGATTGGACCGGAGCCCAACTTTGTTGGTTATTGGACCGGAGCCCGTTTATGCTTGTTGGGCCGGCGCTCAATTCATTTTGAGATAGTCTAGGCCCAGTAGGCCTGCTATCCGTACTATACGTCATCAAGTCCCCCCAGTCTAGTGCTTTCATTGTACGCATGCTTTGTTAGCGTGCGGTGAATGTTTCTAGACTATATAGCTGGTTATTCCGCTCTTGGCGTGGACCCTTTGTTTTACATATCTTGAGTTATTCGCGGACGGGTTTATATGGGGGGATCAACCGTTTTTATTCCTTCGAGGGAGCGGATGTTTGCTTTGTTAGCTGTCATCCTTATCTTTTATTTTCAATTTTCGGCCATTGATCTTGGGCGCTTTTATGGTACGCAGCATTTATCTCGGTCCCTTGGTAGAATCATTTATAAATACCTAATGTAGCGTGTTGCCATTATTTCCTTTCCTTTCTCTTTTTTTTGCGCTATTGCAAGATTTGTTTGGGCTTTGTTTTTTGTTATCTTGCCCCTTTCTTCCTTGCGGCCACTAGTTATGACAATAGCCAAAATCACGGAGATTGGATGCCATCTGACTCAAGGGAAATTAGACGACTTATGCCATGATTATCATATTCGATCATTCGCCAACCCCTCTTTGCCAGATCCCGGCGAGGCTATCAACCAGTATCCTCTGGGGAAGATTGGCTTATACAGTCGATTTTTTGATTATGCTGACCTTCGCTTGCCTTTTTCGGTATTCTTTGTTGATGTTTTAAGACATTATAGTATTAACATTTCTCAGCTTTCCCTTTTTGGTGCCTGTAAGATTTCTTATTTTGAAGTTGTTTTTCGTGCTCATAACTTTACTCCGTCGGTTGGTCTGTTCCATCGTCTTTATGTTTAAGTCTATAAAGAACGGGTGGGCGTCATTTGGTAAGCGCCCTAATACTGACACCTGCTATGACAAGGTTTTGGATTTTGTGAAGGGTTGGAGGGATCGCTTTTTCTGGGTTGACGCTTCTGCTTGTCCTGTTAGTTTCCCTTGGTGCTCAGTTGATGGTGCCGAGGCGGATCATGGTCCTAGCCCTCATGAGTATAGCGCAGAAGAATATAGGATTATTGCTGAGGGGCCTGCCCATTCCGTAGGTATCCGGAAGCTTTCCTTCGTTGGGTTGGTTTGAGCCGTGCTTATTCGTTTAGGGAGGACGAGTGGCCAGTATTCCGTCTTCATGGAAGATACTGTCATTATTTCTTACTTTCTTCTCCCCCCCTTTTATTATTTCTCTGTTTTTTCAGATATTAGTGCACACGCCTTCATTACTCATGTTGATCCAAGTGAGGTAGGTGTTGAGGCAAGGCAGTTAGCAGAGGGTGAGCCAAAGCTTCTTGATGTGACTCGTGATCGCGTTGTTTCGCTTTCTCCACCTCCGCATGATCATGCGGAAGATGGGCCAGAGGCCCATGATGGTGGAGTTGATGGCGCGGGGCCAAGTTTTGCTTATGAAGCTGGTCATGGTGACCAAAATGATAGTCATGCTGGGCGGCGTCTTGTTGTTTCCAAGAAGCGGAAGCGTTTGGTGAAGTCTAGTGCCATAATTCTGCCCCCGAAGAAGCTAAGGGCCGATCATGGTCTTTTGGATCGTCCAACTACTTCTGGTAAGTCTAGGGCCGCTATTAAAAGTGTGATGTCTTCTTTTTTTCTGGATTCACGTCATTTTCTTGGGTCATCATTCTCTGTGCCTTTGAAATCTTTTGATTCAGAACAAGATGTTGGTGTCCATCCTGATGATTCGATTGACTCTCTCCTTCGTACTGTGCATCCTGCAAAGAGGTTCATTGTTTCTTCTGACTCTTTGTCTTTTTCGGGTACTGTTGGTATTGAGGTTGATGCTTTTGCAAGGTCTTCTGTTCCTTCGACGTCGGTTGCTACTAAGGTCGTAGAGTCTTCCGCCCGTCCTTTGTGAAAGAGGAAAAAGAACAAGGCTGCTACCCGGTCATCTTCTGCCCACTTCTGTGTCCGTTGGTGTTTCTAAGTTAGATGGTGGTGGTGAGGAGGATGTTTCCAAAGGTGAACCTCTCTTTGGTCGTGTTCGTTCTATTGCAGATGTTGACCGCAACATTTTTGGGGAGGTTTATATTCCGGAATGGAATGTGCCATGTGGTTCTTGGTTGGAGACTGCTGCGGATTGCCGCAAGATGGTTGACGGTTTTGCTCCACCCAGGTTTTTCTCTGAAATCCGTGAGATGGATGACAAGGATTTCTTTGATTAGTTTAATTACTCCCTCCGTCCTAAAATATAAGTCCATTTTGACTTTTTCAAAGTCTTTTGATTCCGACTTTGACTTTCATTTTTTTCCGTGTTATATAATACTTGATGCAAAATATATGAATGAATTTGTGTTTTAGATGTATTTTCATTGGTATACTTTTAATCAAGTATCATATAGCACGAAAAAAAATAATTAAAGTCAAAGTCAGAAGAAGAAGACTTTGAAAAATA
Organism: Artemisia argyi; assembly: GCA_030686995.1. Taxonomy (NCBI): domain Eukaryota; kingdom Viridiplantae; phylum Streptophyta; class Magnoliopsida; order Asterales; family Asteraceae; genus Artemisia; species Artemisia argyi. The sequence goes on along the minus strand of CM060677.1, from coordinate 119,603,897 downwards.
AAAAATGGACTTATATTTTAGGACGGAGGAAGTATTTGATTACACGCCAGACCTCTTTTTGTGCTAAGTCGCGGGCGCGTGCTGAAAGGAACATTACCTTGAAGCAGAAGTATATATCCCGTTATCGCCGTTTAGCCGGGCAATTCGAAGAGAAGGATGTAGAGATTCAGGTTTTAAAGATGCAAGTGTCTGATTTGAGTACGGAGGTTTCTTCTTTGAAGTCCGCCACTCATTTTCCTGGGGCTGGTACTTCTACTTTGGCGGAAGAGAATTTGAAGTTGAGGATTGAGCTTGAACAGCTCAAGGCTGAGTTAGCTGTGTTGCGCTCCCCCACTATTGACCAGGTTGCCGAGTGTGGTGTACCTCCTCAGCTATCCACAGACTTTCCTTCCTCCTGGGAGGGTAATTGTCGTGATCCGGCTTGTTTGATTGCTGAAGTTGAGGAGTTAAAGCGTCAGCTCTAGTGGTCTTCACATCGGGTATGTGTTTTATTATTTCTCTTCTTCCTCCCTTTGCTTTCTCTCTCTCTCTCTCTCTCTCTCTCTATTTTTTTTATTCTTATCTTTCTCTTTTTTTTACAGGCTCGTTCGCTTTAGGATACCCTTGATAACTTGGATGTTCTTTTCAAGGAGTATCAGGATGCCCAGGTGAAGGGTCTTACCGATAAACTGGTTCAATTGGAGTCGCGTCTCGTGGAGGCGGTTGTTAATGTTCATGAGGCTTTTTACCCTCGCTTCCTTACTGCTGTTGCAAGCCGTAGGTGGTTGCTTGGCAATGGCATGAGGTTATTCCTTGCTAAGTGTTTGAGTTATCCGGAGTATCACTCATCACTTCAGAAGTTGTTGAGTTGTGCCGTTAGGAAAGGGATGCAAGACGGGTTGGTGGCTGGTTTTAAGCATGCTGGAGAGGGTATACAACTTGCGCACATAGATGCCAATGACCCTTCCACCGGCGCTGATTTTGATTCTCATTTGAAGGCATTCCGTAATCTTGACTTCTCTTCGTTGTCGGAGTTGTCTGGGCATAAGGATTCTAACTTCGAAGATGTTATGCCTTTCTTTCAGCTGGATGCTAGGGTTGTGGAAGTCCTTGGTTTAGCCGATCTGCAGTCTAATTTTGAGCAATTGTCCGTCCCTAAGCTCAACTGCGGCTTAGTTGTGGGTGAAGTTCCTTTGTCCTTGTCCTTGAGTGCCTCTCATCAAAAGGCTAGGAAGATTCAAGAGAATGTTGCCATGGGCTAGTTTGCCTTGGCGGATATGTTTGCTCTTATGTCCAGTCCCTTTTCCCTACCGTCTTTGTTTGATTCGGAAGCCGTTCCTTCGTGCGAACTAGATTTTGTGAGTTCTGGCGTACCATCAACGTCTTCCGCCCCTCCCATAGTTTTCGAACCTTTTTCTACAGATGACTTAGATGTTTCGGATGTTAGGGAAGATGGGGGCTTTTTAACTATTGTTCCTGCTTTACAACCTAGCGGGTAGGAACTTAGTATTACTCCGGAGCATGATCATGCGGGGTGATTTGCGTCTCCCCTTATCTTTGCCGTGGTCGCATGTGACCTATGAGCGGCTTTTTGTATCTGAATAGTTGATTTAATAAATATGATTTTTATACATTGCATTTTTTGTTTTGCGCATGTGTTTTATTTAACATTCTAGCTTATGTCGTGCATGTATAGCTTTTACGAATGTGTGTGTTAGTTGCGCTGAAGTTACGTCTAACTTTATGCGTCTTTGTTTGCACTCGATCGTTTGTGCTTTTCTAGTTTTAAAATACGTACGAATACATAATTTATTTTTAGTCTTAAATGGATATTTGTGGGTTATCCTCCTGGTACTGGGTTTGTAATCCATCTTACGTACCTGCGGTTAAGCTATGAGGTTCTGCACCCTTTTAGTTATACGGAATAACTTTCTTGGGACGTGCCCTTTATGCGCGCGTCTTACTCACATTTTTGTTATACGAAATAACATGTGTTGCTGTTTTGACAAATAAAAGAATATTTGAAAGAGTATTTGAGCTTGGCGGAGCTAGCTATTCTCCGCTCTTATTTTGTTAGAAATCAAAATAATATAAGTAAAAGTAGTTGCAAATTCTAAAAAACAAATTTTTTTTCGATTGGAACATGTTGCGGATTTTTTCGGCTTTTACATTTTTGCGGAGCTTGAGCTCCGTCTTTTATATTTTTGCGGAATCCGGATTCCGTCTTTTTGTATGTTTGCGGAGCCTGGGTTCCGTCTTTCACTATTAGTCTTTACACCTTTAGGAAGTACTTTCGCTTTTTGCCTCTTGGTCTTTGTAGCTTGCAGTTGCTTTGCCACTGTCTTTTCCCGGAAGTTTCTTTTTACCTTTAGGTTATGCTGTTTTCTTTCTGGCTTTGAGAACCCTTAGCATCATATAATAACTGTGGTTCTTTTAGATGACCGATGTAGTGAGGGTTCCACCTTGTATTATTATTTTATTTGTTTTTTTTGTCGGACCGAATTTTTCTGGTGCCCATGTATCAATAAATCTCGGCGGTCCTTACTCATATTCCGTCTGGTCTTCTTTCCGCATTGTCCTAGGTTAATTAGGGCTTACTTGTTCCCTTGTTGACCATATCCTTTGGTATGCGACCGGATATGTTTTAGTGTCTGGGGACTAGATACCCATCTGTTGTTGCAACTCTTGTTAGCGGTAAGGTTTGGTGGAGTATCTAGCCCCTTAGCGGGTGGTCTCCGTGCCAACTCTAGTCAGCAACAAGGATAAAGGCGTCGTATTCATCCTTTCCTTTTGGGCAATCCGGTGAGGATCCTGGCAGCCGTGGTTGTATTTGAGAAATAGATCTCCCACGACGTTTCTGATGTGTCCCTCCTCACCAGCGCATGCTTGTACCCGCATTTTGTCTTCCCCTTCTGTCTTTTGGCGACCCGTATGTTGGGAATTATACTAACAGTTACCACTGATCAGCATGGAGATAACCACTGTTGAAGAATTCAAGCAGTGGAAACACATTACCACTGCTAGTACATATTATTACCACTGCTGCAGGATAATTGTTAGGAAACGTGTGTAAAGATAAGTATAGAAAAGATCTTGTGTATATTCTATTATTCTATGCTTATACTTATCTTGTAAAGGACTCCTTGTATTCTATAAAAGGAGGTCTTAGGTTTAGGTTTACAGATGTATCAATTTATAGAGCTTCAAGGTGTAACCCTAGTGATAAGCAATATCACTCGTATTATTATTCTTAATAATATTGGAGCTAAACGTTTGGTTAATATTCTGTGTTCTTACAACTGTTCTCATTCATATACAACTCACAAACAAACTTACATACAAACCTTCTAAGTATTAATAAGTATATTCCGCATACTTGTTAGTATCATTCAAAGTATCACTATAACACAAGTCGTGTGTTTAGATCCATCAAGTGGTATCAGAGACAGGTTTTTGATACTTTGAGTTAGAAGATCCGAAGTTTACAAATTCATACAAGTTTCAATGGAGATGGAGAACAGTCAGTCCAACATTGCTGCTAAGCTTCCGAAGCTTAAACTGAATGATTATGAGATGTGGAGGATAATGATTGAATAGTTCTTTCTGGTGCAAGACTATGCACTTTGGGAGATCATTATGTATGGAGATTCTTTCAAGCTAGGTACCTCCACAGAGACTATTGATGGCAAGGAAGTGCAGAAGTTGAATACAGGTCCAGTTACATCAGAAGAGAGACTCCAGAAAAAGAATGATCTGAAAGCTAGAAGTTTGTTGCTTATGACCCTTCCTAGTGATCAGATCTTAGCTTCAAGACTGCAAAGACTTTATTTGAAGAGATCTGCTCTGTTTTTGGTGGTAATGATTCTACAAAGAAGATACAGAAGACCTTGTTGAAACAAACTTATGAAAATTTTTGTTGAACAAGTAATGAATCAATTGACAGCATCTTTACTAGGCTTCAAAAGATTGTTACACAACTCACAGTGTTTGGAATTGAGGTAGAAAGGGAAGACCTCAATTTGAAGTTCTTAAGAAGTCTATCTCCTGAGTTTCACACAAATGTTACTGTTTGGGAAGACAAGCCTGAATTAGAAAATATGAAGCTCAATGATCTGTACAATAACTTTAAAGTTATTGAACAAAGGTTGAAGAAGGCTGGTAAGCTAAGTACGAGTTCAGGGAACTTAGCTCTTATCTCATCATCTGTGGTTGATAGTTCTGATGATGAAAGTGATGATGAAGAGGATGCTGCTCACATTGCTGTTTCCACTGGCAGTGTAAGTGTTACCACTGCTAGTTCTAAGAAGCTGATTGCTGGTCTTGGAGATTCTACTTTCTATGCCTATCTCTCAAGTCAAGTCAATGGTCCAATTCTGACACATGAATACTTGGATCAAGGTGATGAAGATGACATGGAAGAGATGGATATAAAATGGCAAGTTGCATTGCTGAGTTTAAAGGCAAAGAAATTCTAGAAGAGGACTGGGAGGAAGATCATTATCAATGGTAATGAAACTGCAGGTTTTGATAAGAAGAAGGTGGAGTGTTACAATTGTCACAAGATGGGGCACTGATGAGTGTGTAAATACTCATCATTTTTATCGTATCTGAACTGCCAAAATGTCCAAAAACACTCAGAAATGCATCAAAATACAGAAATTATCCCAAAACTGTGTTTTATACGTTTTAGATGCAAAATGTTTAAAAACAAATGAAAAACGAACAAAGTTTGCATAATTGGCAGTTTCAGTCACTCAACTTTCAAAATTGTCAAAACTAGTCCCTGGTAAATCAAAACATGGAATTTATCATCAAAGGTCCTTTGGGATTCATAAGTTGTCAAAAGAAATCCTTTAAAATAAAAAATTGCATAATGACAACTTTGGTCCCTCAAGTTTGAAAAATGTCAAAAATGGTCCATGGTTTTTAAAATTGGAAAAATATCAAAATTAAACCTTGTACTATTCTTAAATGGCATAATTGGTCCTTGTGATAATTATTGAGAAATTACAATTCAGGTCCCTCATCTTTGGTCTAATTACAAAAATGGTCCTTGTGCTCATATTAATACCAACCGGACCCTTTTAGTTACTTAAACCCAACACCAAACCAAATCCAATACCAAAAACAACACCCCAGCCCACCACACACTCTCTTGGCCCATCTCCACAATCCAGCCCACCTTTTTGATATTTAAACCTGGTCAAACACCCTTTGACCCTCCCAAACCGCCTACACTATTCACCATCCTCTCCCTCACTCACTGCAAATACCACCCTTTTCTACCCCTGGTTTTACCACCACTTGCCACCCATCCTTTCACATCTTGCCCCCTTCCACCAACACTACATACCAAAAGCATTTAATGCTTCTAAAACCCTCCAAGCAACCTGCAAGCTGCCAAAAACAGATTTCCCGCCAAATTTGCAAATGGAGCAAAAAGTTAACCAAAATATCTAGAAACAAGTGGGATTTGATCCTGTGGACCTACAATAGCTGAAGGATGACTTATAAAAAGAAGGAGAAAGGCATAGAGCTTGGAGTAGTTTTATTTTTATTTTTTTTATTTTTTATTTTTTATTATTTTTTTTAAATTAAATCTTATGTCGCTTTTTTTTTGCTTTCCTTTTTCCAGTGTAATTTTCAGTTCAAAATTAATGTACTAAGTATCTTTTTTCAATTTGAACTCAATTCCATCAATTAATTTCAGTGATTTCTCTTTAATTCAGTTTATGCTCATATTTCAACTTAAAATATCAATATGCTTTAAGACTGTAACTCATAAAAAAAAATAAAAAAAAAATCAAGAAAATAGAAAATAATTCAAAAAATCAATGTGGAGGATGGAAGTAGCAGTGGAGCATTGTAAATATTGGATGGCAATGGTTTAGAACCTCATGGGAGGGTATAGGATATGTTCATGGTCACTGGTTCATTGTTCTCAGTCTTGGACTCATTTGTAAGCCTATTACTCATAATTTGCATTTTACTATATAAGCAAGTTCTGTGTTTAAATCTTTGTGTTTTTATGTTTATGTGGTACAATTAAGCATAATCATTAGTTAAAATAGATTGCTTGGTCTTTATATTTCATAGTTGCTTTGTAACTCATTTTAACAGTCAAAGTTAGTATTGTAGTGATTCATGGTTAATGGATGTTATTAGTAGTGTTTTATGTTCAATTAAGTTCATATAATCATAATTTCACTGTTGGAATCAATCTCATAGACTTAATCTCAGTAAACCTTTGAAAAGCTCATTTTGACATTTTTAAAGGGGTGTTTGGTTTAGTAATTCCAACTGAGACACAGTGAGTTTTATTGGTTGTTTGTTGTTGGTTCATGTTTTAATAAGTATACCTAGGATGTTTAAGTCATAAAAACAAGCACTTGTTCAACCAAAAGTCAAAATCAACTTTAGACGCATCATTCTTGTTGACTGTTGAATTCTCACAAGCCATTTCACATCAAATCAGTTCATAAAACATCATGGTTGCTTAATTTAGACTTACATAAGCTTATTTCATCATAACAAGTCTGTGGGATTCAGTAGAAGTTGAAAAAAGTCAACTTTAGTTCATAGTCTAAAAAAGTCAAATTTTAATTGTTCAAAAATCTCAAAAGTTGCAAGAATTTTAGGAAATTTTGTGATAGGTTTTAGGACATGAGCTTTTCAGGGATTGTAGTCTCCCAGCTGAAATTTAAGATCCACCTTTCACCTTATTTTTGCCATTTTTCGTGTGGTCCCCAAAAGCCAAGTAACACAGCTGCAGGGGGCATCACCTCCCCTGCTGCAGCAGATCAGGCCACCACCACCACCTTTGATGGTTCTTTCTGGCCACCACAGTGGGTCCCACAACCCCACCTTGGGTTCTTTCAACCCCTCTCCTGGCCACCTTCCTATTTTGAGCAAGCCTTTGAGCTTAGGCTCCCTGGGACCCACCTTAATTCTCCCATAATCTCTGTCCCATTTTCAGTGTATAAATAAGAAAACCAAGTGCTTAATCTTGCTTATTGGCTTATCCAAGAGGCTTATTTGCTAATTTCTTGCTTATTCATGTTCAAGGCACTTACTTGAACCATAATCCACCCCTGTGGACCCCACCAAGACTGATTTCCATCAAAAAGTAAAAAAAAGTCAACTGCCCAAGCTTTTAGTGTCCAAATTGCTTATTTTTAAGCTAGAAAAAAGTTGTCTTCACAAACGTTTTGATGTTTTTAGGTATAAAATAGATTTCTAAAAGAAAAACCAGAAAAAACCAATTTAAAAATAAGTGATAGTTTCTATTTAATCTAATTTATCTTTTTAATTTTCATTTTTAGTAATTTATTAAGTACTTTGCATTTTTATATTTTTATTAATTCTATTTTATATTAAAGTATTTTTATAATTTTTTCCAGAATTTTATATTGTCTTTTGGTATTTTTAGATTTTATATAAGTTAAAACATTTTCCTAGCTTTTATATAAGTTAAAACATTTTTAGGAATTTTTCTAGAATTTCTACTATTCATTTTCTATTTTTTAGAATTTAATTAGTTTAATTGATAATTAATTAATAATTAGAATAATAATTAGTAAAATAGTTTAAAAATACATAAAACCAACTTTTTATAATTTTTTAGGATTCCTGTGATGGTTAATTAGATTTATAAATTTTTCCATAATTTTCTAAGTCATTTAAGTATTATTAGTAATTTAAAATTAGTTAATTAGTTTAATTTAATATAATTAGTAATTAATTAATATAAAAATCACAAAAAGACAAAAAGATATATTTTTAAGTTTAAAATTAGTTTTTAGTTATTTTATAAGTTTAGAAATTTAATTTTCATTTTTCTAGTATTCAAATAATATTATATTATATTTAAGTTATTTAAATATTAATAATTAGTATTAAATAGTATTTAATTAATATTAAATAAGTAATTAGTGTAAAAATTTATTTTCTTTTTCTAAAATTTTTTCTTTCATCCTTAGGTTTGTAAAAAAGTCATTTTCACCCCCTAAGGGGTTTCAGATTTTAGTTTTCACTTTTTATTTGGTACGTTGACGTTTATTTAAACTTAAACGTACCTTTTAGGTTTTAAAACGTTTTCATTTATCTGGTTTTTCTGTTTTTGTCATAATCTTTACTTTTAATCATTTTCAGTGTGAAATCAGTAATATAATCATCCTACCTCTTCCCTGTGAAAATCACCCGATCACAAGCACGCTTTAGTACCATTCACACCTCGCTGGGACATAACGACCTGGTGATACCCTATATTGCCCGGAGATTGACTTTAAGCTGTTTGACTTAGTTGACCAATCACTTGGTCAAATTAAGTTGACCGTTTAGGGCCAATCAGGCACTTTGACAGGGAATGCTGGAAGCCAAAGAAGCCAGATAATAGATCTACATGGTACAAACAGGATAAGAAGAAAGAGCCTACAGTTGAAGAACCAAAGGTGTTGTTGGCCATTGATGGTGTGAGTTATGATTGGAGCTATATGGCTGATGAAGAAGAAGCATCTGAGGAATCTGCTATGATTGCAATTGAACTTGCTCTTATGGCCTTTTCTGACTCTGAGGTACATTCAAAAGAGCAATATGATGAACAAAGGTTAGAGCTAAATCAAACTAATTATAATCTAGCTAATCATAAGAGAGGTCTTGCTGTTTTAGAAGCACGGATAGAACACTATAGAGCTAATGAATCTAAGTTTAGTGATGATATTGCTGTTTTAAGAAGAGACTTAGTTTATAAGATAGCTGTGAATAAGGCCCTTAGAGAAGAATTAGAGATGATTAAAAAGGCCAATGAAAACATTCAGATAACTTGTAATACACTAGATCATCAATCGAAGTGCATTGAAAAAATTTGGGAGGCACAAGTTGTTAGTAAAGTCAAATTAGGTGTAGGATACAAGTCTGTTCCACCACCTCTAAGAGGTATTCCATCACCTCCTAGTATTGACTTAGCACATACAGGGTTAGAAGAGTTTCAGGAACCAACCATGACCTATGGCCCTAAGTTTGTCAAAGAAGTCATTAATGAAAAGGTTAAGGTTGAGGCTGATGCATTTGAAAGTGCTAGTGATTCATCTCTTAAGGATGAATGTGTGAGAGTTGAGACTAAAACAGTTGTTCCTGAAATAGTTAAAGTGGAAGTTAAAAAATGTATTCCTGAAGTTGTTAAGATTGAAAAAGAAAAGCCTAGGAAACAAGCTAATCATACTAGGCTCACAACTAGATATGCTGAGATATACAGAAGTAAGTCATCAACTCCTAGGGGCAATAATAGGAGTTGGAATCAAGTAAAATCTCAACAATTTGGTAGTAATTTTGAGTTTAACAACAAACCATGCCACATCCGTGGTAGTTTTGAACACCTTCATGCTTACTGTAACTATCACAAGGGAAGAAGGGAAGTTTTTGGGAATACCAGGGTAAATGAAAACAATGTTCAAAAAAATACTCACCCAAATCCACTAAGTAAAATGATTCCCAGGGCTGTTCTACTAAAATCTGGCATCAAATCTCTTTCCACTGCCAGAAAAGTGAACAGAGTTTACCCAAAGTCACCTGTTAAAAGTGCAAAACCCATTACATCTTTTGTTAAATCTGCACAAACAGGCAATAAGACTTTTTATGAAAAGAAGGTTTACTACAACCATAAGTGGGCACCAAAAATTTCAAAGCCAGCAGTTGCCACTGCTAACTCAGCAGTTACCACTGCTAGACCAAAAGTTTCCACTGGTGGTTCTGTAAACAAAAATGGGGTAGAATTGGGAAATGCTGTAAAGGCCTCAGCACGTTGGGAATGGAAACCTAAAGGAATTAACACCTCAGTCAATCCCAATGGTATATCAATGACCTTTGACAGATATAACTATATTGATACACGAGGCAGATCCAAGTCATTTGTGGCTTGGGTCCCCAAAAGGAACTAATTCCTTTATTTTATGTGCAGGGACATTCAAAGCCTAAAGAAGATCAAGGATATTCAGATAGTGGATATTCTAGGCACATGACTGGCAACAAGTCCTATCTCTGAGATTTCAAACCTTTTGATGGAAAATTTGTCAGTTTTGGAGGAGGAATTGGTGGCAAAGTTTCTGGCAAAGGAACAATCAAGGCTGAATACTTGGATTTTGAGAATGTGTATTATGTGAAAGAACTAAAATATAATCTTTTCAGTGTGTCACAAATGTGTGACAAGAAGCACAAAGTTCTTTTCTCAGAAGATGAGTGCTATGTCCTTTCCAAGGATTATAAGTTACCTGATGAAAGAAAGGTTTTACTTAAAATCCCTAGAAAAGGCAATCTTTATAGCATTGACATGAAGAAGGTTGTGGCTAATGATGTTGATACTTGCTTAATTGTAAAAGCCACTTTGGATGAATCAATGCTATGGCACAGAAGACTTGGTCATGTTAACTTTAAGACCATCAACAAAATTGTGAAAGATGGCTTAGTAAGAGGGTTACCAGAGAAGAGATTTCAGAATGACCAAACTTGTGTTGCATGTCTCAAAGGCAAGCAACATAGAGCATCTTGCAAGAACAAGGCCTATAACTCTATTGTTCATCCTCTCTATATGTTGCATATGGACTTATTTGGTCCTGCATCTGTAAGCAGCATAAATTTGAAGAAATATTGTCATGTTGTAACTGATGACTTCAACAGATTTACATGGGTTTTCTTCCTAAGAACCAAGGATGAAACAACTGGCATCCTTAAAACATTTATTACTGAAGTTGAAAAGGAAGTTGATAAGAAGGTTAAGGTTATCAGGTGTGACAATGGGACAGAGTTCAAGAACAGAGTTATGGATGATTTCTGCAGAGAGAAGGGTATTAAGAGAGAATTAAGTGTTGCAAGAACTCCTCAGCAAAATGGTGTAGCTGAAAGAAGAAACAAAACACTAATTAAAGCTGGTAGAACCATGTTAGCTGATTCTAAGCTACCAGTGACATTTTGGGCTGAAGCAGTTAACACTGCTTGTTATATTCAGAACAGGGTTTTGGTGGTGAAGACAAAGAAAAAGACACCTTATGAGTTATTTAGAGGAAGACCCCCTATCCTGGATTTTATGAGACCATTTGGATGTCATGTCATAATTCTCAATACCATTGATCATCTGGGTAAATTTGAAGAAAATTCAGATGAAGGTTTCTTTGTTGGATACTCAATGGCTAGTAAAACATTCAGAGTGTACAATTTAAGAACAAAGAAGATTGAAGAAAATCTGCATGTTGAGTTCCTTGAAAATAAAGCTAACACTGCAGGTGCAGGTCCTGATTGGTTATTTGATCTTGATACACTCTCGAACACAATGAACTATGTACCTGTTGCTTCAGGTACTGGGGATAACAACTTTGAAGGTTCAGAAGAATTTCTTGATGAAGATGAACCTACTAAAGATTCTGAGGATGATAAAGATCAAATTATCATGCCAATCTGGGACTTTGTAGAAAATGATGATGTTTCAAAGAAGGAAGATCCACAACCTTCAACAGCTATTGGAAAAGAAGGTGATGCAGAAGTTGTGAACTTGGAAGCTGAGAACAAAGACATTCCTGAAAGCAGTGGTAATTCACTTCCCACTGCTACACCAGAAGTTTCCACTGAATGTCCAAATGTGGAAAATTCTACTTCTGTTGCTCAGGAAACTATCATAACTGATGTGGAAATCACAAATATGCCTCATGCATATGCTGTTTCACATACTCCTCAAGATTCAATTCATAAAATACATCCACTTGACAATGTGATTGGTGAATTACAATCAGGAGTGAAGACCAGAAAACAAACAAAAATGACCAATGATCATGGATTCATCAGTGAAGTTTATGAGTCCAAGAAGCATGCAAAGAAGAATGAATGCTTGTTTTTCTGTTTTCTATCACAAGTAGAACCTAAAAATGTACAAAAAACACTAGAACAATCAAGCTGGGTAGAGGCTATGCAAGAGGAATTGCTGCAATTCAAGCTTCAAAAGGTTTGGGTTCTTTGTAATTTGCCTGATGGAATGAAGGTTATAGGTACAAAATGGGCCTTCAGAAATAAGAAGGATGAAAGAGGCATTGTTATCAGGAATAAAGCTAGACTAGTTGCTCAAGGATACACTTAAGAAGAGGGCATTGACTATGAAGAAGTTTTTGCTCCTGTTGCAAGGATTGAGGCTATTAGATTGTTCCTGGCATATGCATCTTTTATGGGCTTTATTGTATATCAAATGGATGTCAAGAGTGCTTTTCTTTATGGGAAGATTGATGAGGAGGTCTATGTTACACAACCTCCAGGCTTTGAAGATCCTGAACATCCTAATAAAGTTTATAAAGTGGTCAAGGCTCTTTATGGCTTACATCAAGCTCCAAGAAAATGGTATGAAACCCTTGCTGCTTATAAATTGAAGATTGATCAGACTTTGTTCATCAAGAAAGACAAAAATGATATCCTGTTGGTTCAAGTTTATGTTGATGATATTATTTTTGGATCCACTAAGCCAGAGATGTGCAAAGAATTTGAGAAGCTATTGAAGGATGAGTTTCAAATGAGTTCTATGGGGGAACTTACTTTCTTTTTGGGACTTCAAGTACAACAAAGAAAAGATGGAATTTTTATCAGTCAAGACAAATATGTAACTGAGATAATCAGAAAGTTCCATTTTACTGATGCAAAGCCTTCAAGCACTCCTACTGATAAGACTACACATCTTCTCTTGAAGGATGATAGTGGAGAAGAAGTGGATGTTCACACTTATAGATCAATGATTGGTTCTTTGATGTATCTTACATCATCTAGACCAGACATTATGTTTGTTGTGTGTGCTTGTGCAAGGTATCAAGTCACTCCAAATACATCACACTTGACTGCAGTGGAGAAGATTTTCAGATATTTGAAGACATATCCTAATCTAGGATTGTGGTATCCAAGAGAATCTCCTATGGAATTGGTTACCTACTGACTCCTCCTAAACCAACCAGTCAACCGGGTGCAGTTGATAGGCCCACCTAGGAGAAAGTGCAAGTTTATATTGACCGTGGAAATATAGGGAAATCCCCGGGTCGTTAAGTCCCAACGAGATTGAAATTGTATTTTGAACGATTAGAGGAATGAGTGGTACTGAGGACAGTAACCAAAATGATTGGGGAATGTTTATACTACTGATTACTTGGTATTTGGATAATATGAAATGATATAAACAATAACAGAGATACACACAAAAGCACAAATTAGAAAATCAGATAACGGACCGAGAAAAGTGGGTTTTAACAAGTTACAAACTACAGGGGGTACTAGTGAAACTTTTTAAAACTTAAAATTAAAAGAAAATTTAAAATGATAATAATATTATGAAATTGATTATTTTAATATTTAATTACTATTTAATTAATTAAAACTATTTAATAAGTAAATTAAACCTAAGTTAAATTAACTAAAAATTATAAAGATTACAATTTAAACTAAAAACTTGCAAAAATAATTTCTAAACCTTAAAAAGAACTTGAAGAAAGTATAAAAAATGAAAATAAATATTTTTGTCTATTTATGAGTTTTATATTAATTAAAAACTATTTATCTTAATTAAACTAATTAAACTATTTTAAATTACTATTAATACCTAAATGACTTATAAAATTATGGAAAAATTTATAAACTAATTAACCATCACAGGAATCCTACAAAATTATAAAAACTTCTAAAAATTATATTTGAGTCTATTTCACTAATTAATTACCTATTAATTATTTTAAATCAAATTTAAATAATTAAAATAAGAAAAGTGGAAAATGAACAGTGAAATTATAAATATATTTTCTAAAAGTCTTAACTAATTTATGAAACCTAGGAAAAATATAAAATTCTACTGTTGTTAATTATAATTAAAGAAAACTAATTAATTACTAATATTACCTATTTAATTATTTAAACTACTTTTAATTCTAATAATTAGTAAACTGCTTAGGAAAAATCTAAGAAAATTATTTTAACTACTTAAAGGTAATAGGAAATTAAGAAAATTATAAAAATGGAAAAGTGCTTATTAATAAGCTGAAAGTAAAATTAAATAGATAATTTCTATTAAATAGAAGCTATCACTATAATTAAGTTTGGCTTTTTCTGGTTTTTCTTTTATAAAACTAATAAAATACTTAAATTATGAAACTTTTACAAATAAGACTAATTTAGAAACCCAGAATAAGCACTGAGAGTGCTTATTACCCTTGACAGTTGACTAAGTTTTACCACACAAAGAAATAAGCTAAAATGGAGTTATGTGGGGTCCACACTGGTTAAGTCAGGTTCACCTAAGTTATTTTGACTTATTTAAACTAGATTTGATGAGAGAAGCTCATGTAATAAGCTAATAAGTCATAATAAGCAACTGCTTATAGGGTGACTGAGACAGAAATGGGACAGATTTCAAGGTTGATTTCAGGTGGGTCCCAGTGATGCACAGGTCAAACAAAGGGTCAAAGTAAGAACCCTGGTAGGAGGGGGGTTGGAAGAAACCAATTAGGAAGTGTGGGACCCACTGGGGTAGCCACAAACAACCACCAAAGTGGTGGTGGTGAGATGGTATGTTGTGCACAGGGCAAAGCCCTTTCCCTGCAGGTGTGTTCCAGGGGTAAAAAGGTCCACAAAGAAAATTCACAAAAATGTAACAACCATGGAAATCTTAAGTTCTACTGATAAATATTACTCCCAACAAGTTTCAAAGCTTAAGATTGAACACAAAATTTTAGATAAATCATGCCATTTTGATGATTTCTGAGGTAATATGAATTTGACTTTTTAAGATTATGATCTAAGTTGACTTTAATGAGATTACAGCTGATCCTACTTATCAAATATGATGTAATAAGCCTAAATGAAACTAAATTAAGCAAGTACAAACACTTATGAGCTGATTTGCAAGTTTATGGATCCAAAATATCACCACAGTTAACTGTGGTGATGAATTGTTTGTGATTTTTGACTTTTATCAAATTGGACTTGAATATTTTTGTTGTTCTGAGCTAATATTACCCTAGATGACTTGTATGAACCAGAAACAACAACAATAAAGCACTGGATCACCTAGGATTATCTTGATCCAAACACACCTTATACCAAGACTGTTTTATGATTTAGGAAGCAAATGATTACAAGGGCTCTTGTAACTGATCCACAATGGCTTTTTATGTTATATTAAGTATAGATAAGCACTTAGAAACAGGTGACAACCACAAATAATCAAGAATACTAATTATGCTTTGTTGACTGTTTTACTAAGATTTTTAAGCAACTAATGAATTTATCAAACAAGCTACTAATTTTATGTTGTATTATCACTACTTAGGACTAAATAAGCACAAAGAACTGAATAAGCGAAAGAATAAGCACAACAACAGTAAAAAGACAGATATGAGATTTTGATGACTTAGAATATGCTTTCCTGCTTAAAACCAATGAACCAAGAACAATCCTAATTCCTCCCAGAGGATCTAAACCCAACTCCAAAGCTTCCTTATGCTTCCAAATCACTTCTGAATCCCAGAAATCGAAACCAAATCCCACAGTTGACTTTCATTGACCAATTTTGTATTTTTGGAATTTTTTAAACTATACTGAATTATAAGTTACTAGAAGCTTTATTGAGCTTATTAGGAGCTTATATGTGATTATTGATCCTTACCATCCACTACAAACAACATTTGAGTTTATTGAAATTCTTGATATAAAATTAAACTTTCATAAACTGAGACAGAGATGCAAACTTGAATTTTATTATCTGAAAAGCTTACTAGTACACTGAGAATGATAACTTGAAACTTTGAAAGCTTAAATTACACTTGAACTTTTAAAAGAAACTAATACGACATACAATTAATGAAAAATAAACTAGATATCACTCCACATTGCTTCTCTTGATCTTTATAGATGAGAATGAGCTTCCAGGTGTCCTCAAGGACTTTTCCCACTTCATTTGAGCCTTTGATTTTGTCCAATTGATCTCCACCGTTTAAACTGATTTTGGCGCCAAAAAGTCTCCACGTTTACTTGGGGCCAAAGCCCTGTAATTAAAGATTTTTGGTAGGTTGTGGAGGTGTCAGGGGACAAATGAGATAGTTTGGAGGCCAAGTTGGGGCTGTATGATGAAAACAGAGGCTTAGGTATGGTTTTTTAGAAAATTTGTGGGAAAAGCATTTAATGTGGTGTGGGATAGGTGTGAGGTGGAAGGATTGTGAGGGGAGAGTAGGGGATGAGGTGGATAGGTGGTGAGGTGGTGGAAAACCACCATGGTTTCTGGTTTACAGTGGTGAGGGAGGAGATGAACAGTGGAGGTTGTTTGGCGGTATTGGGAGGGTCAAACGGGTCAACGCCCGTTCTAAATAATAAAGGGTGCATGGGCTGTTTTTATTTTGGGCCAAGAAAAGTGTGGGTGGGCTGGATTGTGTTTGGATTGGATTTGGTTTGTGGTTTTTATAATAAAAAGGGTCCGTTTGTATTTATAACTAAACAAGGACCAATTTTGTAATTTAGACAAAATTGAAGGACTGATTTTTCAATTTTCCAAAAGTAGTTATAAGGATCAATTATGCCATATATGAATAACCTAAGGACCAAAGATGTAATATTTTCATTTTTAATATCCAGGGACCTTTTCTGCCAATTTCTCAAACTCCAGGGACCAAACTGTAATTTTCTGAATTTTGAAGGGTTTAAGTTGTAATTTCCCAAAAGTTATCATAAGGACCAATTATGCCATTTAAGAATAGTTCAAGGTTTATTTTTCATATTTTTCCATTTTCAAAACCTTAAGGACTATATTTGACATTTTTGAAACTTGAGGGACTAAAGTTGTCATATTGCAATTTTTAACTTTAAAGGACTAATCTTGACAACTTATGAATCCCTAAGCACCTTTGATGATATTTTTCATGTTTTGATTTACCAGGGACTAGTTTTGACAACTTTTGAAACTTGAGGGACTGAAACTGCCAATTATGCAAACTTTGTACGTTTTTCATTTGTTTTTACTTATTTTGCATTTGAAACATATAAAACACACTTCTATGATATTTTCAGTATTTTGATGCATATTTAAGTGTTTTTGGATGTTTTGGCAGTTCAGATTGGTATAAAATGATGAGTATTTAGACACTCATCAATCCCCCACACTAAACTATTGCTTGTCCCTAGCAATCTTTTGAGAAAATTTTAATGGATTTTTACTCTTTACCAAAAGCCATCACTTCTGGAGTAGCCAGATGTGAGAACTGTGGCACACCTGATAACCGTGTGATTTTGAGCAAACCACCAGCTGTCAACGGATTTTATTTGTCTTTACCAAAAGCCATTTGCTTCTGGACTAGCCTACTCTTGATGGAATAGTCAACATCTTGGTGAGCTGATTACCAATTATGGTTTTTCCACGACCTTTACCACAAGCCATAATCTTGCAGGCTAGCCAACTCATTCGCTTTATGGGATATGGGGAGTTGAGGAACTATACAATTTTGGGCAAATTGCAAGCCATCAACGGATTTGAGATGTCTTTACCAAGAGCCGTTTGCTCCTGGACTAGCCAATCCTTTTGTGGGTTAGACATGGTGGACTGATAACCATTATTTGCATTTCTAAGTGTGAAAAAACTTTAAATTTTGATCAAATGGGGGTTCTTGATGGAACATGTGTTTTGAATTCGTGAGAACTCTCCCCCACACTTAGAACTGGATATTGCCCTCAATATTCAAAGTACTTGGTGTCCCACCAAGACTTAGAACGTAATAAGGAAATACTATTAACCTTTTGTTTTAGTCTATTTACATACAAACGCACTTTTTTTTTTTTTTTTTGAGATAATATATACATATGTACAACATGTGGTTCATCTCCCCCACACTAAGGTGGTAGAAAGGGGAAAGAAGACAGAAATATGGGTGAAAACCCATATTGTTACTGTTTTTGATTACCGAGTCGCTAGCTTGACTCGACCTCGAATTGAATTGTCCATGAGGAAGCTACTGTTTTTGTTTACCGAGTCGCTAGCTTGACTCGACCACGAATTAAATTGTCCTTGGGGAAGCTACTGTTTTTGTTTACCGAGTCGCTAGCTTGACTCGACCCCAAATTTAATTGTCCATGGGGAAAGTTTGGAGATCCGGGACAACCATTGGTTGTATGTCCCCTCCAAAATAGTGTTTTAACCGATGACCATTTACTTTGAAATTGGGACCGTCGGGTTGCAATAACTCAACAGTTCCATATGGGTATACTTTTGTTATAGTAAATGGTCCAGACCAACGGGTTTTTAGTTTACCCGAGAAAATTTTTAATCTTGAATTGAAAAGAAGAACTCTGTCACCAACGTTGAAAACTCGGTTCTTAATTTTAGAGTCATGTATCTTCTTAGTCTTTTCTTTATAGATTAAAGAATTTTCATAAGCTTGATCACGTAATTCATTTAGTTCGTTTAGTTGAACTTTACGGTGATCACCCGCTGTCTGAAGGTCGAAATTTGCATGTTTTAAGGCCCAATAGGCCTTATGTTCTAATTCGATCGGAAGATGACATGCTTTCCCGTACACTAGCTTATATGGAGTATACCCGATGGGTGTTTTGTAAGCAGTGCGGAAAGCCCATAATGCATCGTCCAGCTTATCCGACCAAGAGGCACGGTTTTCACCAACCGTCCTCTCTAGAATTCTCTTAATACCCCGATTTGAGACCTCCACCTGCCCACTTGTTTGTGGGTGGTATGCTGTAGAAAGACGGTGAGTTACACCATATTTCAGCATCACTCTTGCAAATTGTTCATTGCAGAAGTGAGTGCCACGATCACTGATAATGGCACGAGGAGTCCCGAATCTGGCAAAGAGAGACTTTAAAAATTTAACGACTACTCGGGCATCATTGGTGGGTAAAGCTTTTGCTTCAACCCATTATGACAGATAGTCGACAGCCACGAGTATGTATTTATTCCCTCGTGAAGACGGGAATGGCCTCATAAAATCAATGCCCCACATATCAAATATTTCACAGACTTGGATGGCGTTTTGCGGCATCTCATTCTTTTTAGAAATATTCCCGTGACGCTGGCAAGCCTCACAAGTTTTGATAAGTTCATGGGCGTCTTTATAGATCGTGGGCCAAAAGAATCCTGAATCAAACACCTTTTTGGCGGTGTAGTTTGGGTTATGATGTCCCCCCGTGGGTCTATCATGACAAGCTTTAAGAATTTCCATGGCCTCTTGGCCATGAACACACCGTCGGATGACTTGATCTGCACATATTTTGAACAAGTAGGGGTCGTCCCAGAAGTAATGTTTTACATCTTTAAAGAATTTTCTTTTCTGTTGGGACGACATCCCTTTCACAACGAAATTTCCCGCATGGTAATTTGCAAAGTCGGCAAACCATGGGGTTGTGGCATCATCCCGGGTAGAGATTAGATTTAGAGTCTCCAGAGGAAAAGTTTCATTAATTTCTTTTCTCTCGAGAATATCCTGTTGAGGATTTTCTAACCGGGACAAGTGATCAGCTGCAAGGTTCTCTGCTCTTTTTTTTTTTTATCTCTTATGAGAATATCGAATTCCTGAAGGAGCAGGACCCAACGGAGCAGTCTTGGCTTTGCGTCCTGTTTAGTGAACAGGTATTAAAAAGCCGAATGGTCCGTATACACCACGCTTTTGTTTAAGATTAAGTAAGACCGAAATTTTTCAAAGGCATATACCACAGATAATAATTCTTTTTCTGTGGTGGTATAGTGTGTTTGAGCTTCATTCATGGTCTTACTTGCGTAGTGTATTGGCTGGAAATGTTTGATTTTGCGTTGCCCCAGAACTGCACCAATAGCGAAATCGCTAGCATCGCACATAAGTTCAAAGGGTAAATCCCAGTCGGGGGCAACAAGGATTGGTGCTTCGGTGAGTTTTTTCTTTAAAGTAGAAAAAGCTTCGATGCACTCAGGAGAAAAGATGAAAGGAGCATCCTTTTCAAGAAGATGAGTCATGGGCCGGGCTATTTTGGAGAAATCCTGTATGAATCTTCGATAGAACCCGGCATAGACAAGGAAACTCCTTATTCCTTTAACAGTGGTGGGATGAGGTAGTTTAGCAATAACATCAATTTTGGCCATATCGACCTCAATCCCATTTTTTGAAATTTTATGGCTGAGGACAATGCCCTCCTTAACCATAAAATGGCTCTTCTCCCAGTTTAGACAAAGATTAGTGTTTTCACAACGTTGAAGCATTTTTTCTAAATGGGAGAGGCATGAGTCGAAAGAATTCCCGATGACTGAGAAGTCATCCATGAATACCTCCATGGTTTTTCCAATCATGTCATGGAAAATAGCCATCATGCACCTCTGGAAAGTGCCCGGAGCATTGCATAACCCAAAAGGCATGCGACGATAGGCAAATGTTCCATAAGGGCATGTGAAGGTAGTCTTATCTTGATCCTGTGGATCAATGGGAATCTGGAAGTAACCCTTGAAGCCATCGAGGAAGCAATAATACTCATTCCCCGCTAGTCTTTCGAGCATTTGATCCATAAAGGGCAGAGGAAAATGGTCTTTGCGGGTGGCTTCGTTAAGTTTTCTGTAATCGATACATACTCGCCA
Source organism: Artemisia argyi (assembly GCA_030686995.1). Lineage (NCBI taxonomy): Eukaryota > Viridiplantae > Streptophyta > Magnoliopsida > Asterales > Asteraceae > Artemisia > Artemisia argyi. The sequence continues at coordinate 119,583,316 of CM060677.1, read as the reverse complement.
CCCTGTGACCAAACGAGTTGGTATCAACTCGTTATCCTCATTTGTGATAACCGTGATGCCACCCTTTTTTGGAACACAATGTATTGGGCTAACCCAAGGACTATCTGATATAGGGTAAATCAATCCCGCATCAAGAAGTTTGATAACTTCTTCCTTAATAACTTCGTGGATTTTTGGATTTACCCTTCTTGGATGCTGAACGGCAGGTTTAAAGTCCTCTTCCATTAGGATTTTGTGTGTACAAAAATCCGGGTTAATACCCTTTATGTCTGAGAGCTTCCAAGCAATTGCTTGCTTGTGGGACTTTAAAACCTTAAGCAGCACGGTTTTCTCCTCATCCTTTAAGTCTTTTGCAATAATGACTGGTAACTTATCGTTACCTTCCAAGAATGCATATTCTAGATGAGGAGGCAGGTCCTTAAGTTCGACCTCGGCGAAATCATCATTTTTCTCAACATATTTGACTTCCGCCTTATGAAGTTCTGGAGGTAGAACAGGAATGGGAGAAGGATCTTTGTTCAATAACTTCTCAAGGAGAAGTATATCCCTCTCCGGGTCAATCTCTTGGTTATCAATTCCTTCGGGAACTGAATCACTTTTGAGAAAGGCCTCTAATTCCTCAAGGACGAAATCACTTCCCTCAAACGGAGTGAGGGAAGGAGAAGAATTAGCGATTATGGGGTGAGAAGAGGTTGTGGGATTTCCACTTGGAGAATTATCAGCGAATCCAAGGATTTCCTGAGCATACTCCTCGGATGCAATGTCAATGACATCAATTCGGTTGACCGATTCAGCATCATAATTCAAGGAGTATCTCGAGGTTTGATCAAGGTTGAACATTATCGCTTCAGTGCCAACTCGTAACGTGATTTCCTCATCGAAAACATCGATTAATGCACGTCCCATTCTTAAGAATCCCCTCCCAAGAATGAGAGGAACTCTTAGATCTGCATCGAAATCAACAACGACAAAGTCTTCCGGAAAATGGAATTTTCCCACTCTTACAAATACGTCCTCGGCAATACCAAGGGGACGTGAAATTGAACGGTCTGCAAGCTCGAGAGTCATGCATGTGGGACTTTCCAAACTGAGTGGGGCATTAAGTTGATGCATGCACCAAGATCGGCCAAGGCAAAACACTCAACCATCCCCGGGAAAATACATGGTATTAGAAATCTCCCGGGGTCTCCTAGCTTCTCGGGAAGCTGTTTCAACAGAACTGCAGAGCAGTTTTCATTGAGTGGAGTTCGTGCCATCTCAAACAGTTTTTCTTTATTGCTGAACAGGTTTTTGATTGTCGAAGCGAATTTGGGCATTAAAAGAAGAGCATCCGCGAAACTAATATCGAAGTGTAGTTCTTGAAAAATCTGAAAGAATTTTTCCATCTGATGATTAGCTTTTTCACGGAGCTTCTGGTCTTGCAATCGTGAGGGATATGGAATTGTTGGTTTTGGATTGGCTTTTGGATTTTCAACAGGACCTTCGGTAGTTTCAAACACGACTCTTTTAGGGGGAGTCGGGACCGGGATAACTGGAGGAGGGATGTCATTGGTACCTCTATTATTAGTAGGAAGTACCGTATCCGTAGTATCCTCAGTTTCACATTCCTCTACTGGGATAGGAGAAAAGGTAGACGGAGCTGTAGGTCCTTGGTAAGAAACTCCACTTCTTGTGGTGATCGCCTTTACATCGCCCCTCGGATTAGCGATCATGTTGCTAGGTAAAGTAGTACCTGAGCCCGAGGTTCGATCATTTAAAGACTTCTTCAAATCAGATATTTGACTAACCAACATTTTGTTCAGTTCTTCTTGGGATTTCATAAACTGTTTTAATAACTCATCATGTGATGGTCCAGTTGGAACAATGGCTTGATTTTGGTTTGGAAAATTTTGAGCCCGATTGTTCTGGAAATTCCCATGTTGCTGGTTGTTATTACCCTGGAAGTGGTTTTGTTGTTGAAAATTACCCTGTGGGTAATTGTTCTGACCTTGATTTCGGTTATAATTCCCTTGGTTCTGATTTTGTTGAACCTGGTTTTGACCAGGGTTGAAATTCCCTTGGTTGTTAAAACCTTGGTTCATTCGGTTCTGGTTCTGATTCTGGTTAAAGTTCTGGTTTCTGTTTTGACCATTTTGGTTCTGGGACTGATTAAACCCTGGTGGTCCAATGTAGTTATTAGATCGGTAGCTCTAAAGGTTTCGATCCCCTTGTGGTTGGTAAGAATTACCTCCCGTATTATAGGAACCTTGAGCTGCGTACACGTTTTCACGAGCCGAGCCACCGGAGGCTGGGCACTCTGTGTAGGAATGTGGACCACCGCAAGTTTCACAACTTGGGTTAACAACTTTGACCTGATTATGATTTGTCTGATGGATACGCAAAACTGCTGTAGACAAATCATCCAGCTTTTTAGCTAGGATGGATATTTCATTGCTTGCCGGAGTGACAGACTTAAATGAGTCGTTCCTCTCAGCAGAGGAGTCCCAAAAATTATGATGGGCAGTCATGTTTTCGATTAAGTCATAGCACTCTTCAGGGGTCCTTTTCATAAAGGTGCCCCCAGCAGCAGCATTGATGGTATCACGATAACGGAGTGTCAAACCATTATAAAAGGTATCAATAATGGTGACAAGAAGCATGTTATGATTGGGACACCGATCAATAGCAAGTTTATAGCGTTCCCATGCCTCAAATAAGGACTCTTCGGGAAGCTGTCTGAAGTTGCTGATATCATTCCTCAGCTTTGTGACCATAGATGGTGGAAAGTATTTGGCCAGAAATTTAGTGATCATCTCATCAAAAGTTTGGATCGAATTCTTTGGAAGTCGATCGAACCAGGAAGTCGCATGATGAGTGAGGGAATAGGGAAAAAGGTACAAACCTAGGCCGTCGTCGGTCACGCCATTTTGTTTCATGCTCTGGGTGACAGTTAAAAATTTGTCGAGATGCTTGTTAGCATCGTCACCCGGCAATCCGTGGAACTGGCACGAATTCTGGATCTGTTGTATCATGTGGTGTTTTAATCCAAAATCCGTGGCTCCAATAGTGAGTGGTGCAATGGGTCCACCCCTCCCTTGCATGGTAGGTTGACACAGTTCCTCCATTGTTCGGGTGTCAGGAACTGGTTCCTCCTTGGGAGGGAATGGGGGCTCGTCGTTCATTTTTGAAGGTTGCTTTTCTTCAACAGTACGTAACTTAGTTACGTTTTTCCTTTATTACGCTTTGTTTGCGAACGAGTGCGCATGCACTAAAAACGGTATCAATCAAAACAAGACAGAGGCAAAACGACAGTGAACTTTGAATCCAATAATCACAAATGAACAGCTCCTTTAAAAAAGGTACACTATTCACAAGGATACAATGGTAAGTTTTAAATCTTAAGTTTGGGAACTTATTATGTTCACACCCCCAGTTGGTAGGTGTTCTGCCTTGGTTTACGGTGGTAAACTTTTATGTAATTATATTCATAGAAAAATGTTTTTGGCTTTTCGTGTATGGGTGAAAAACTTGGACAATATTTTTGGAACTGATTCGTTAACCGAAATCGTTCCTTTAAGATTACTCGCAGGCTGGCGGGAGGAAATAAATGGATCCCTCTTAAGTTCGCAATTTAATGTCAGAACTTACCTTAAACCAACTGTATAGGTTGTAATATTAAAGATAACGAAGTAATTTAACTTCACAGTTTTCAGATATGATTTTGATTTTTACAAAGTTTACAAAGTGGTGATATTTGTACAGGAGGGGTTTTGAAAACCACAAAACTTAAACCGTTTTGAAATACGCAACAACCTCCCTGGCAGCGGCGCCAAATTTTGAATCCTCCTAAACCAACCAGTCAACCGGGTGCAGTTGATAGGCCCACCTATGAGAAAGTGCAAGTTTATATTGACCGTGGAAATATAGGGAAATCCCCGGGTCGTTAAGTCCCAACGAGATTGAAATTGTATTTTGAACGATTAGAGGAATGAGTGGTACTGAGCACAGTAACCAAAATGATTAGGGATACTATTGATTACTTGGTATTTAGATAATATGAAATGATATAAACAATAACAGAGATACACACAAAAGCACAAATTAGAAAATCAGATAACAGACAGAGAAAAGTGGGTTTTAACAAGTTACAAACTACAGGGGGTACAAGTGAAACTTTTTAAAACTTAAAATTAAAAGAAAATTTAAAATGATAATAATATTATGAAATTGATTATTTTAATATTTAATTACTATTTAATTAATTAAAACTATTTGATAAGTAAATTAAACCTAAGTTAAATTAACTAAAAATTATAAAGATTACAATTTAAACTAAAAACTTGCAAAAATAATTTCTAAACCTTAAAAAGAACTTGAAGAAAGTATAAAAAATGAAAATAAATATTTTTGTCATTTTATGAGTTTTATATTAATTAAAAACTATTTATCTTAATTAAACTAATTAAACTATTTTAAATTACTATTAATACCTAAATGACTTATAAAATTATGGAAAAATTTATAAAACTAATTAACCATCACAGGAATCCAACAAAATTATAAAAAACTTCTAAAAATTATATTTGAGTCTATTTCACTAATTAATTACCTATTAATTATTTTAAATCTAATTTAAATAATTAAAATAAGAAAAGTGGAAAATGAACAGTGAAAATTATAAATCTATTTTCTAAAAGTCTTAACTAATTTATAAAACCTAGGAAAAATATAAAATTCTACTGTTGTTAATTAAAATTAAAGAAAACTAATTAATTACTAATATTACCTATTTAATTATTTAAACTACTTTTAATTCTAATAATTAGTAAACTGCTTAGGAAAAATCTAAGAAAATTATTTAACTACTTAAAGGTAATAGGAAATTAAGATAACTATAAAAATGGAAAAGTGCTTATTAATAAGCTGAAAGGAAAATTAAATAGATAATTTCTATTAAATAGAAGCTATCACTATAATTAAGTTTGGCTTTTTCTGGTTTTTCTTTTATAAAACTAATAAAATACTTAAATTATGAAACTTTTACAAAGAAGACTAATTTAGAAACCCAGAATAAGCACTGAGAGTGCTTATTACCCTTGATAGTTGACTAAGTTTGACCACACAAAGAAATAAGCTAAAATGGAGTTATATGGGGTCCACACTGGTTAAGTCAGGTTCACCTAAGTTATTTTGACTTATTTAAACTAGATTTGATGAGAGAAGCTCATGTAATAAGCTAATAAGTCACAATAAGCAACTGCTTATAGGGTGACTGAGACAGAAATGGGACAGATTTCAAGGTTGATTTCAGGTGGGTCCCAGTGATGCACAGGTCAAACAAAGGGCCAAAGTAAGAACCCTGGTAGGAGGGGGGTTGGAATAAACCAATTAGGAAGTGTGAGACCCACTGGGGTAGCTACAAACAACCACCAAAGTGGAGGTGGTGAGATGGTATGTTGTGCACAGGGCAAAGCCCTTTCCCTGCAGGTGTGTTCCAGGGGTAAAAAGGTCCACAAAGAAAATTCACAAAAATGTAACAACCATGGAAATCTTAAGTTCTACTGATAAATATTACTCCCAACAAGTTTCAAAGCTTAAGATTGAACACAAAATTCTAGATAAATCATGCTATTTTGATGATTTATGAGGTAATATGAATTTGACTTTTTTAGATTATGATCTAAGTTGACTTTAATGAGATTACAGCTGATCCTACTTATCAAATATGATGTAATAAGCCTAAATGAAACTAAATTAAGCAAGTAAAAACACTTATGAGCTGATTTGCAAGTTTATGGATCCAAAATATCACCACAGTTAACTGTGGTGATGAATTGTTTGTGATTTTTGACTTTTATCAAATGGGACTTGAATATTTTTGTTGTTCTGAGCTAATATTACCCTAGATGACTTGTATGAACCAGAAACAACAACAATAAAGCACTGGATCACCTAGGATTATCTTGATCCAAACACACCTTATACCTAGACTGTTTTATGATTTATGAAGCAAATGATTACAAGGGCTCTTATAACTGATCCACAACGACTTTTTATGTTATATTAAGTATAGATAAGCACTTAGAAACAGGTGACAACCACAAATAATCAAGAATACTAATTATGCTTTGTTGACTGTTTTACTAAGATTTTTAAGCAACTAATGAATTTATCAAACAAGCTACTAATTTTATGTTGTATTATCACTACTTAGGACTAAATAAGCACAAAGAACTGAATAAGCAAAAGAATAAGCACAGCTACAGTAAAAAGACAGATATGAGATTTTGATGACTTACAATAAGCTTTCCTGCTTAAAACCAATGAACCAAGAACAATCCTAATTCCTCCCTGAGGATCTAAACCCAACTCCAAAGCTTCCTTATGCTTCCAAATCACTTCTGAATCCCAGAAATCAAAACCAAATTCCACAGTTGACTTTCATTGACCAATTTTGTATTTTTGGAATTTTTTAAACTATACTGAATTATAAGTTACTAGAAGCTTTATTGAGCTTATTAGGAGCTTATATGTGATTATTGATCCTTACCATCCACTACAAACAACATTAGAGTTTATTGAAATTCTTGATATAAAATTAAACTTTCATAAACTGAGACAGAGATGCAAACTTGAATTTTATTATCTGAAAAGCTTACTAGTACACTGAGAATGATAACTTGAAACTTTGAAAGCTTAAATTACACTTGAACTTTTTAAAGAAACTAATACGACATACAATTATTGAAAAATAAACTAGATATCACTCCACATTGCTTCTCTTGATCTTTATAGATGAGAATGAGCTTCCAGGTGTCCTCAAGGACTTTTCCCACTTCATCTGAGCCTTTGATTTTGTCCAATTGATCTCCACCGTTTAAACTGATTTTGGCGCCAAAAAGTCTCCACGTTTACTTGGGGCCAAAGCTCTGTAATTAAAGATTTTTGGTAGGTTGTGGAGGTGTCAGGGGACAAATGAGATAGTTTGGAGGCCAAGTTGGGTTGTATGATGAAAGCAGAGGCTTAGGTATGGTTTTTTAGAAAATTTGTAGGAAAAGCATTTAATGTGGTGTGGGATAGGTGTGAGGTGGAAGGATTGTGAGGGGAGAGTAGGGGATGAGGTGGATAGGTGGTGAGGTGGTGGAAAACCACCATGGTTTCTGGTTTACAGTGGTGAGGGAGGAGATGAACAGTGGAGGTTGTTTGGCGGTATTGGGAGGGTCAAACGGGTCAATGCCCGTTCTAAATAATAAAGGGTGCATGGGCTGTTTTTATTTTGGGCCAAGAAAAGTGTGGGTGGGCTGGATTGTGTTTGGATTAGATTTGGTTTGTGGTTTTTATAATAAAAAGGGTCCGTTTGTATTTATAACTAAACAAGGACCAATTTTGTAATTTAGACAAAATTGAAGGACTGATTTTGCAATTTTCCAAAAGTAGTTATAAGGATCAATTATGCCATATATGAATAACCCAAGGACCAAAGATGTAATATTTTCATTTTTAATATCCAGGGACCTTTTCTGCTAATTTCTCAAACTCCAGGGACCAAACTGTAGTTTTTTGAATTTTGAAGGGTTTAAGTTGTAATTTCCCAAAAGTTATCATAAGGACCAATTATGCCATTTAAGAATAGTTCAAGGTTTATTTTTCATATTTTTCCATTTTCAAAACCTTAAGGACTATATTTGACATTTTTGAAACTTAATGGTCTAAAGTTGTCATGTTGCAATTTTTAACTTTAAAGGACTAATCTTGACAACTTATGAATCCCTAAGGACCTTTGATGATATTTTTCATGTTTTGATTTACCAGGGACTAGTTTTGACAACTTTTGAAACTTGAGGGACTGAAACTGCCAATTATGCAAACTTTGTACGTTTTTCATTTGTTTTTACTTATTTTGCATTTGAAACATATAAAACACACTTCTAAGATATTTTCAGTATTTTGATGCATATTTGAGTGTTTTTGGATGTTTTGGCAGTTCAGATTGGTATAAAATGATGAGTATTTAGACACTCATCACCTACTCAGATAGTGACTATGCTGGTGCAAGTTTGGATAGAAGGTCAACCATAGGAGGATGTCAATTTCTTGGATGTAGATTGGTGTCATGGCAGTGCAAGAAACAGACTATGGTTGCTACTTCAACCACTGAAGCAGAGTATGTAGCTACTGCAAGCTGTTGTGCTCAGGTCTTATAGCTTCAAAATCAACTTTTGGACTATGGGTACAATTTCATGAACACCATTATTTTCATAGACAATAGTAGTACCATATGCATAATTAAAAATCCTGTTCAACACACTAAGACTAAATATATTGAAATTAGACATCACTTTATAAGAGATTGTTATGAGAAAAAGCTTATTCAAGTTGTCAAAATTCATACTGATGACAACTATGCTGATTTATTAACAAAAAGACTTGATGTGGGTAGGTTTCAGTACTTGGTAACAGGTATTGGAATGCTTAATCCATAAAATTTTGATGTCGAATACATTTTTAGTGTTGAGGGGAGGTTTTTGGTACTTAAATTATCATATCTGTTTGTATATGTTTGTCCACTAACTTTAGTGTAGCGGATAAAGACAACAGTGGAAAATAAAATTCAAACAGTGGAAAAAGTTGCTCTCACAGTGGAAACAAGAAAAACAAATGTAACTTTATTCATTATTCATATCATTCAAACTGTTACATTTCAAGAACAGAGAGTACAACCAACAAACACCAAAAACACAAATTCAAACACCCTACACCCTACACCACCTACTCCATTGGCTTCTTGCCCTTCCCCTTGTAGTCATGCTTTGCCTTCTGGGCACTCTTCCTCTTGGTCTCAAAGGTTGACTGCTTCCTTGGGCAAGCAAGACCTAGCACTTATTTGGGAGGCTTTTGGAGTCTTGCAGGCTTATCTGGGGCAGACCACTTCATGTTCACCAATGCTGATTCAAGGGCTTATGTCAGTGCATGTGGTAACTCCTTGGAGAGGGTGTATGGCTCATCATCATCATCAGAAGAACTGGAGTAAAACTCAAGAGATGGCGCAGGAGCAGGGGTAGAAATCTTCTTATTTGGCTTCATTGTTGTTGAGCTTGAAGCACATGGAGGAAAGTAGTCACCCCATCCTGAAGATTCTTCTGTAGAGTCAGAACAGTAGCTTATCTCCTCTGATGATTCATCAGAAGAGATGTAGATTAGTGGAAATTGGCTCATGATGTTTATAGGGTTTGTGATGATAAAGAAAAGTTTTGGTAAAAAGTTTTGACGATTCAAGCCCTTTTTAAAGGCAAAGTCAAACCCTAGGGATAATTAAAAAAAGTAATAACTCTTATCTGTCTTGGTAGTTTGGGGAAGTAAATATGGATATTATTTACTATATCGGGTTGACTTTGGGAAGATATTTTTAGGAATAGTGGCTTGGTCAAAAAGTAACTTTGGTTATTCATATTATATGATTTATACTAACATGTACAGGTAAATAACCAATATTCTTGCTGAGAGTTGATCAAATGGTGTGTAACTGAGACACACAACAAATGGTTATTGATTCACCATGTCTAATCCACATAAGAATCAACTAGTACAGAGCAAACGGCTACTGGTAAAGACTTAACAAATCCGTTTATGATTGATAGTTTACCAAAAACTATATGGTCATCAACTCAACATATTCCATGTGATGAAGAGTTGGCTAGTCCATAGCAAATGGCTCATGGTAAAGACATATCAAATCCGTTGATAGCTGACAGTTTGCTAAAAACTATGTTAAGAGCAGTTAAACTTTTATATGATTTACTTACCACTGCTCTTGAAAATTTTTGTGAAAAATTACCACGGCTAGTGCACAGTTACCACTGCAAGTTTAATTTTTACCACTGATGAACTAGCCGTTGCAACTGTTGTGTCAGTAAACTTATTTTTACTAGCCGTTGAGAGTAACTGATGAGTGTGTAAATACTCATCATTTTTGTCTTATTTGAACTGTAAAAACATTTAAAAACACTCAGAAATACCTCAAAATACAGAAAATATCCCTAGATTGTGTTTTATATGTTTCAGGTGCAAAATGATTGAAAACAGATGAAAAACAAACAAAGTTTGCATAATTGGCAGTTTCAGTCCCTCAACTTTCAAAATTTGACAAAATCAGTCCCTGAGCATTTATTTTGGAAGAAAAATCAACAAAGGTCTTTTGGAAATCACAAGTTGTCATTATTAGTCCTTTGGTGAAAAGTTTCAAAAGTTTACAAGTTTGGTCCATGTACTATCAAAAAATGGCAGAAATGGTCCCTGGAGAGATATTGTGAAGAAAAGTCAACAATTGTCTCCTATGAATCAACAAATGACATTTTTAGTCATTGAAGTGCAATTTTCAAAGAATGGCAAAATTAGTCCCTCGAGTTTCAAAATTGGCAAAAATGGTCCCTGGACGTTTCATTTTGAAGATTAACCATTAAAGTCCCTTGGGAAATCAAAGGTTGGCAAATATGGCCCTTGGAGTGATTTTTGAAGTTGAGCATAATTAGTCCCTCATTTTCAGGAGATTACATTTTTGGTCCTTGTGTTTAACACCTACAAAACCAAACAGACCCTTTGTATTATTAAAAACCCACCACACCCTTTTTATTTAACCAAACCCAATACCCTTAAACCCCCTTGGCCCAAAACTATTTCCAGCCCAACCACAAACCACACCCCGTGTTAATAAAAATCGGTCAAAGAGTCAACACATAGTCAAACGGGGTCAAACCTCACACCCTTCTTCCCCACTCCCTCCATTACCCCCTGGGTAAACCACCACCACCACCACCACCACCACCACTGCAACACTCCACCACCCTACCTCCTCAAAAGCACCCTTTCACCTCTCCCCATATCTCCTCCTCCAATAAGAGGTCACAAGATGCCACTGCCACGCTGGCAATCCTCCAAGACAAATTGGCGCCAAAACTCAATAAAGGGCTGAGATCTTGCAAATTACAATTCAACGACTGGGATTTGATCAAGGAAACACGAGGACCAAGTTTATGCCCTTATCTCTCACAAAAGAAGCACAAGGAGGGAGAAAAACCCTAGCTTAGCTTTTAGTATAAATAGTACCCCATGTAAGCCTCAAAGGCATCCTATCCTTTGTATCTTTTCTATTTTATAGCTTTTAGATAACATTTGTAATCAGTTTCTAAGTTTAATTCAAGATTACTTCCAGTTTCAAGCAAATTCGTTTTTTACTTAAATTTTCAATTCTAGCAAAATTATTGTGGTTTATCTTAATTTATGTTTTAAATTGTCTCAGTAACTTACATAAGTTATTTAAGAAGCCTTTTGAAGCTTTGAAATAGAAAAACTCAAAAAGAAAAAAAAAAGAGAAAATACAAAGAAAATAAAAATAATAAAAAAAATGATGATCAAGGGTTGCTGATACAGAAGAAAGCATGGATATGGTCTGGTTTAGAGCTCATGGGAGCATAGGAAATTGTATTTGGTTCTAGTTCTCATTTGGTTATGCTTTGGATCACTTGTAAGATTATTTTCCTTAATTTCCATTTACACAATCTGAGTTTTGTAGCTAAAGTGTTCAATTATTGTTGATTTCTGCTCATTCATGCTTATTGGATGTTAATCTGAAGAGATTTGGTCATTTGATTGCTTGAATCCTTAGTTGGCTTTACAAATTTTTGAATCTACCTATTTAAAGGACTGTTTGGAATTGCTAGTCTTAGTGAGTTATTGTTGTTGTTTGTGATAGTAAGTTTCTTAGGTACTTTCTTTAGGCCATAACCAATTGCAATTCACTCAATTCTTGGCAACTCTTTAGTAGAAAGTCAATTTTACCTTTAATTTCATGGCTACTATTGACTGTTAGGATTTAGGATGTCACAATCTTCATTGGAGCTATAGAATATATTAACTGATGACATATAGTCTATATTTGGGCCGCGAGCCCAAATGATAAACATTACTAAAGCCCAAACCCACCACGAGTGGGCTATCATAACAATGATTTGGGCCGCACTACCAATGGGTTGGACTCACGTAGGCCCAAGCCCAACCAAACTATTTATGGTCTAGATAAGGATCTTCTATTTACGGATAAAGATCCTTGGACCGGATAAGCACCATGTGTGCGAAGAGTAAGGAGCACGAAACCTACAAGGATTCTGCGCCTATATATAGAATGACATAATTCTCATTAAAGGTACGATTTACAAAACCCTAACTCTTCAATATAACCCTGAACCGATTACTTACTCTCACGTCGGAGGATAATCGTGGGAAACAATCCCACGATAAGCCTAACGGTGTTTGTTTACTTTCTTAGTGCACTGGTTTCAAGCATTAAGAACTAATTGGTACGAGAGCAGGAGCCCAAACTAGGAACGCCCAACTTTTGTATCAACAAGTGGTGCCATCCGTGGGACACTACACTAAGAACTAAGAACTAGAATGACGAAGAACAAAAATTCAAGCCAGCGGACTCCGCAGTTGGAAAAAACACGTGGTGACCCCCAGAGGAAGAACCCTCAAGACTCGACCTCTAGGCAGGCCTCTGGAACAACCAGTGCGCCTGGTCACCAAGAAACGGGGCCAACCCTACCTCTCCCAGCGATAGAATTGCCTATAAGGACTACTCAAACCACCACGGTGGTCCCAAGCGTTGAAGAACTTCATCGCACCCTCTTCAATACTCCCCACCAAACGGCACCTATAGTGGACAACACTGTGCCACCTGGCGCACCCGACCGAGATAGGGCGCCTAATGTTGAGGCAGAAATTCTTGCAGCGGATGAGGACGCACCTGATTTAACGTTAAGTAATTTCGTATCCCAAAATTACGAAACCTTAACCACCCTCATGCAAGAAGAAGCAAGGAGAAGGTCAAGTATGAGCCTGCAAGCCCGGCTCAACTTTGGTCCTGAACGCGAAACATCACCACCACGCTACTAAAGAGGGGGGCGCGAAAATAACGAAAGACGTACCAATATCCATGATAGACTTGGTACAATATCTGACTCACAATACTCAGAGGAATACGAAGATGGCGAGAGGCGCACCAATGTTCACTCCAGACTTGGTAGTCAAAGGATGCAAGACAGACTTGGACGTCAACATTCACCAAGCGAAGGCTTTCCAGGTCTGGGAGCAGAAGAATTCACGACAGGTTAGGAAGGCGAACTTCCCCAAGTGAAAGCCCCTCAAGCTGTTCCTCTGAAGAAAACCGGCGCAAGCGCCGCAAAAGAGATAACCTCTCCTCCAGTGACTCCTCGGACAACGAGGATAAAGAGACAGGGCACTGGAAGTCCAGAGGAAGACGTCGCGAGGAAGAAGACGAAGACATATCTCTTCCGTGGCGTCGCCAGAAAGTTGATGCATTTACACGACGCATCAGCGATTACTCCGATCATAAGAAAAGGCGCATGCCCACTAATGTTAAAACATATTATGGAACGGGTGATCCTGATGACCACCTAAAAATTTTCGAATCCGCTGCTACTATTGAAAATTGGCCACAACCTGTGTGGTGTCATATGTTTAACTCCACATTAGTAGGGAATGCGCGCACTTGGTTTAGCAAGCTTCCACGAAGGAGCATAGACGGGTTTGAAGAGTTGCGAAAAGCATTCCACTTAAACTTCACCCAAAGAAAGAAGTGCGCTAAAAACCCTGTTGAATTAGTGATTAGCGAAAAATGAACCACTTTTAGGGGGTCATTTAAGCCCGAATTCGAATTTATTTGATCAAATATTGCCCTAAATCGTTCCTTTTGTGATTTTAGGTACTTTGGGAGTGAAATCTGGAAAAGGAAGCAATTCGGACGTTTTTGGAGCATAAAAGTGAAGAAAACGCCAAAGTCTTAATTTTCCATGCTGGGAACAGTAGGTGACGGCGTCAAGAGTAACTCCCTGACGGCGTCAAGAGCAAAATTTCATGACGATCCAGTACAGATTTGAAGGCGTCACGAAGTAGGGCGTCAAGAGTAAAAGTCATGACGGCCTGGAAATGATTATCACTTGACGGCGTCAAATGTAGATCAAGGCAGTCCGAGAAGAGTTTTGGCGGCGAGGTGACGGCGTCACAAGCTTGGTCTTGACGCCGTCAGACCCCTTTTCCTATATATAGTTTTCTAATTTTCACATTAAAAAGAGAGAAGTTTTGGAGAAACCCTAAGTACGATTTTGGTGCGAATTTTACAGGTTTTTCAAGGGTTCCAGCGCCTTGATACCTTTCATGTGTAATTAAGATAAGTGTTCTTTTAATTCAATCAATATGTCTATGTGTTGGTTGTCTATATCTTGTTCTTGTCTTAATTCCATCATGCTAGGCTAGATCTATCTTGTGTTTGCTTGGATCTAATGAAACCTAGATGTTGATTATATGTTGATTACTTGTTTATAGCTTGTTTTGGATGAATGAATTTATATGTTAGGCTTAAGAAAATTGGGAGATCTCCAAATGGTAACATGCTTGAACGTCTTAGGAAACATGAACCTATTGCACTAAGGTCTTTATTGGTTGTATTTAATGCATGAGCCACTGTTTACAATCCCTATAGTTGTGCTGGGCATGGTGTAGGAGGAGATAAGAGCTCATAGAATTGGGGAGTTATGTGCGATACCCCATGAATGGTATTAAGGAATACAATCCGTCATCCATGCAACTATAACAAGTAATTAACGTGTAAAAGATGTCTAGGGAGTAGTGAAATCTAAGTAAACACATTTTCTCCACTTATTGCTCACAACCTTAGTATAATTTAGTTTATTTTCATTTCTAGTATTTTATTTTGATTGCATCTTAGTATTGGGTTAGTTGAATAGCAACTAATTCCGCCCAAATCCTTCAAACCTGAGATTTTAACTTGCTTTCTAAAAAATATAAAAATACAAAAATAATCATCCCTCACCTTTAGAACTAGTATTTAGGTTTTCTAATCCTAGCGACACTATTCCTAAGCTGAACGATCAATCCCCCGGTACTTGTCACTATACTATACTACAACGATCAGGTACACTGCCTGGTGGGGGTTGTAAGCTTCTCAAGATCCCTTGAGAGGTAAAGCCTGGTGCAATTCCCACGTATCAATTAGCCAGAGTAAGACAGCGCCAAGGGGAATCAACCAAGCTTATATGGAACGCTTCAAAGATGAATGTATACATGTCAAAGCGTGTCCCGAAGTCCTAAAAATTTCAGGGTTCATGAATGGGAATAATAACCCAGAACTCATTAGGAAGTTAAACGACAAGGTTCCCCAAACCTTCGATGAACTAATGAAGCGCACAAGATCCTTCATCCAAGGAGAAGCAGCCGCTGCGGTCAGTAAAAAAGGCTACTCAAATTATAGGCAGCAAGAACAGCCTAGGAGACAATCCAATGATCAGAGCAGCAATCGCAGCAAGAATTATCGCAGTCAGGTAAGTGGACGAGATAATGACAAGTATACCCCCTCACAAAGACTCCGAGGGAAATATTTGTAACAGAAGGCGCAAACTTCCCAAAACCCCCACCAATGCGCACCCCAGAGGACAAGCGTATAGGGAACGGATATTGCGAATACCATGGACAAAAGGGCCATACCATCAACGAGTGTGTCCAGCTACGACAACTAATTGACAAATTAGTAAAGGAGGGTAGAATGGATCACCTCGTTAAAAACATTAAAGAAGGGAAGGACAAACAAAAGAATGGAGGTAAAAAAGAACCTTCCAAAGATAAAGCGGACATCATCTACATGATACAGTCATGGCAGCGCAAAACAAATCAAAAAGTCAGCCAAAAATTCTCTTCAGAGAATGAGATATCCTTCCCCACACTAGCTGCGGTCAACGCAGTAATAGAGCCACTAACCATTGAGATAAATACTGGGGGACAAGATATTCGCCGCATGTATATCGATGGAGGAGCATCCGCAGACATTCTGTATGAGCACTGCTTCAAAAGGCTACGACCTGAGATACAAAGTCAGTTAATACCGGCCACGACGTTGCTGACTGGCTTCACAGGAGAAAAGATATGGCCTATGGGGAAATTACGCTTACTTGTAGTTGTGGGCGATGAACAACACTCTACAGCAACGTGGATAAACTTCATGATTATCAAGTCTCCTTCACCGTACAACGGCGTCATTGGGAGACCTGGAATATCATCCATGCGCGCTGTACCATCCACAGCACATGGGATGCTCAAATTTCCAGTAGAAGGAGGGATTGTCACCCTCTACAATACCACGGTGTCGCCTAAAGAATACAACGCGGTAACAAGTGAGGTGGAGAATGTTCCAGAACAGCGCGCAACAAAAATACCAAACCTAAAGGTTGCCATTCACCCTGATTACCCGGATCAACAAATATCGATTGGAGGATCTCTATCTGACAAAGGTAAAGCAGCTGTGTGCTCACTCTTGCAAAAGAACCTAAGTATCTTTGCGTGGGAACCAAAGCACATGACCGGAGTGCCACGCCCTATTACGGAGCATAAGCTACAAATCCGACAAGGATATCACCCAATATGATAGAAGAAGCGCGGCCAGGCTCCAAATCGCGCTAAAGCCATCCTGGAAGAAGTACACAAACTTGTTGACGCAGGTATTATGCGCGAAGTCTACTATCACGACTGGCTCTCTAATCCAGTGATGGTAAAGAAGAGTGATGGCAGTTGGAGGATGTGTGTGGACTTCACTGACCTCAATAAAGCATGTCCACAGGACTGCTATCCACTGCCAGAGATAGACTGGAAGGTAGAATCTCTGTGTGGATATCCCTTTAAGTGCTTCCTAGATGCGTACAAAGGATAGCATCAAATTCAGATGGCTGAAGAAGATGAAGAGAAAACAGCCTTCCACACAAGTCAAGGGGTCTTCTGCTATACAAAATGCCCTTTGGTCTAAAGAACGCGGGAGCAACATACCAGTGATTGGTGAAAACAGCTTTTGAGAAGCAAGTAGGTCGCAACCTGGAAGTTTATGTTGATGACCTCGTTATAAAGAGCCACACGGAGGAAGAATTGGTGCTCGACATTGAGGAGACGTTCAAAACATTGGGAAAAATAAACATGAAGTTAAATCCCAAGAAGTGCGCCTTTGGCGCGACAGAAGGCATGTTCCTTGGGTATCTAATAGAACCTGACGGCATCAAGCATTGCCCAGAAAAGACAAAAGCTGTCATTGATCTCCCCTCACCGCGCACACTGAAAGAAGTCCAGTCATTAAACGGAAAGCTAGCTGGGCTAAACCGTTTTTTATCCAAGTCAGCAGACAAACCACTCCCTCTCTTCAAAACACTCACGAAGTGCACAAAAATGGGAGACTTTCGTTGGACTGAGGAGGCAGAGGAAGCCTTCCAACAACTAAAGCAGCATCTGGCATCACTTCCCAAACTTGTCGCACCGCGACCAGGGGAAGAGTTGATCATGTACTTATCTGCAACCCATGGAGCAGTCAGCGCAGTACTATTGACAGATAGGAACTTCGTTCAAACGCCCATATACTTTGTAAGCAAGGCACTGAAAAAGACAGAGACTAACTACAGCGCTATGGAAAAGCTCGTCCTAGTTCTAGTATTCGCAGCTAAAAGACTGCGCAGATACTTTCAGGCGCACCCAATAGCTGTAATCACGGACCAGCCCATCAAACAAGTTATCTCTAAACCTGACACATCAGGACGGCTACAAAAGTGGAGTGTGTTGTTGAGTGAGTATAACATCTCGTATAGACCACACACTGCAATCAAGGGGCAGATACTAGCTGACTTTATTGTTGAAAAGCCAAATACCGATACTCCACCTTCAACAGGCAAGACAGAGTTACAAGAACCATGGGTTCTATTCATAGACGGATCCTCATGCGTGGATGGATCAGGCGCAAGCCTTATCCTTACTAATCCAGAAGGGGTAGAATTCACCTACGCACTGCGCTTCAAATTCACAGCCACAAATAATGAGGCAGAATACGAAGCCCTACTCGCTGGATTGCGTATTGCAATTCAAATGGGTGTACGCAACCTAGAGGCAAATGTGGATTCCAGGCTAGTAGCTAACCAGGTGCTAGGTGAATATGAAGCTAAGGATGAACACATGATCCAATACCTTGAAAAAACGAAGTCTTTAATTCAGAGCTTTGATAGGTTCACAATCAAACAAGTACCTAGAGGAGACAACAGGAAAGCTGATGTGCTTAGCAAGATCGCATCTACAAGCTTTGTGCACCTATCAAAATAGGTATTGGTAGAAACTTTAAAAAATAAATCAATCTTGGAGATGGAAGTATCCACGGTGATAGAGGAACAGGATCCCACGTGGATGACACCTATCATTGAATTTATAAGCAAAGGAATCTTACCACAAGATCAGAAGGATGCTCGAAGGGTGCGGCGCACATCGCAGAGATTTAAACTCCGAGATGGCATCCTATATCGACGTTCATTCCTACAACCTTGGCTCCGATGTGTTGGACCTCTTCAAGCAGATTATGTACTCTGAGAAATTCACGCTGGATCATGTAGCATGCACTCGGGACCACGGTCTGTAGTGGCGCGCGCCCTGCGATCAGGATATTATTGGCCTATTATGCACCGCGACGCGCGGGATATGATAAAGAAATGCAGTAATTGCCAAGTCCACAGGCCAATTCCGTGCCGACCACAACAAGAGTTAACCCCCATCACCTCACCATGGCCATTCTATAAATGGGGCATCGACATCGCAGGCCCTTTCCCAGTTGCAGCGGGAGGGCTGAAATTCCTTATCGTAGCCATAGACTATTTTACCAAGTGGATTGAGGCAAAAGCAGTGTTGAGCATCACTGGCAACCAGGTAAAACGCTTCGTGTGGGACAATATTGTGTGTCGCTTCGGACTACCTGGGGAAATTATCTCAGATAACGGAAAACAATTCTGTGATAACCCATTCAAAGATTGGTGCGCGCAATTGAACATCACACAACACTTCACTTCAGTGAAACACCCACAAACCAATAGCTTGGTTGAACGCGCGAATCGCAGTCTAGGCGAAGGAATAAAAGCGCGCCTTGACAGACATAAAGGAAAATGGGTTGACGAATTGTCACATGTTTTATGGGCACACCGTACGACAATCAAAACCAGTACCGGAGATACACCATTCTCTCTTGTCTATAGGACAGAAGCCGTCATACCAGCCAAAATTGGAATGCCAACTATACGTACAGCGGAAATAAACGTCACGACAAATGACGAGGAGCGGCGCATAGACTTGGACTTGCAGGAAGAAAGGCGTGAACGCGTAGCTATACGCGAAGCGAAGGCTAAAGCAAAGATGAAGAAGTATTATGATGCAAAGGTCAAACACACTTCTTTAAGGCCATGAGACTTTGTATACCGCGCTAATGATGCAAGCCATGCAGAAGACACGGGTAACCTTGGACCCAAATGGGAAGGACCTTATGAGGTCACGGATGCACTAGGTAATGGTGCATACAAGCTGCGCGATACGGAAGGCCACGAGCTGGCACACACTTGGAATATCTGCAATCTAAAGAGATGCTATCTTTAGGAAAGGCTACGGCCCACAAACAGACAACCTTGCACTTTAGTACGTGCCCAATAAATGTCTGTCTTTGAATTTTCTTTTCTTTTTTAGGAATTGTCTTTTAAAACTTGCAAGTATTAATAAAACGTTGTGGTTTCTAGCTAACTCCATAACACACTTCACTTTATTGCGTACATTTCTATTATGTTTCAATATTGTTATTTTATATTTTGCATACATGGCGTGCATGCACTTATTAAGACCCACGATGGCAGAAAGGATGAGTAAACCTACTAACTAACTCGTTGAGTAAGAGGGTTGCAAACCCATCAACACTGGATCACGCATCCTTGCTAAGCGCCTTACCTTCAAGACGTTGAAGTACGTTTCCATGCGCATTCCACGAAGGATGCGCAATATCACGTACACCGTATATGCTTAGCAATTTACGAGCCAAGACTCTTGGTCATTTGATCAAAGTCTTTGCAAAATAATGCAAGTCTATTTTCATACTTTTGATTTGTTTTTTAAGTTACGCACTTAATATGAGTATATCACGGTTTCAATTTGACTCTTAGTTGATCTTTTACACAAAGGGTAACAATCTAAGTACAAGTAACATAGCACACGAACAAAAGATATAAGTTGTTATTTATAAGAACCGTACATTTACAAGTTACAAAAGTCCATGTATATCTACATGCTATGACAGCGCTCAGGGCTACGCTCTTGGTCAGCAGAGCTCCAAGCCTCTTGGAGTCTCCTCAAAAGTAATGCATCCTTAGGCGACACGGTCGCCACGCTGACTGAGACTCCATCTGATCTAGGGATATGTGCAGCACCTACACCACAAAGGATGGCTTTCCCCTTCACACCCTTCTTCTTTGCCGCCCTCTCCACATGAGCCTCTTAGACCTCCTTCAGAGGGACCTCCTTCTCAAGAGCGAAGGGGTTAAGAATATCACGCGGCTGCGCAAAGACCGGAACTTGCAACTGCGACTCGTCAGGCTTCAAGAAAAAGTCAGGTTGAGCCTCTGCATCCTCCAAGATGTGCCTCCCCAGGGTTAACCCCTCCATGATCAGCTTTATGGGGTAATCCTGGTCGCGGTCTAGCCGTGCAATATGTGGAAGCTCAAAGAACTTCATCCCCTCCATGGCCTTCACGAGCCCGTCTTAGGCATCCGCCTTATAGCCAGGCACTTCAGCAAGTGACACTGTCAGCATTTTGGCCTCATGGAGTTCCTCCACAGCCTACGCCCTGCCATGCTCCACGGCACACTCTACAACCTTCCCAAAGGCCTCCAACACCTCCGGGGACTCCAACGTGCCCATAGCAGCTAGGCGCAAACCATGGCTGATCAACCACCTACACAAGCAACAACGGATGCGTTAGAAGGAAAAAGGAGCATTAATACATATAGTAAGTAAAAATTGCAGAATAGACAACACATACCTGCGCTCAGCGATCGTAGACATAAGATGAGGATATAACTCCTCATCGTATTCTATACTCAGCTTGCACAGCTTGCCCTCCTGCACCTTCAGAGCATTCTCAACTTGAGCGCGAAGGTGATCAATATGGCCGAAGTGCTCAGCCTTCTTCTCTTCAAGGTAATTTATCCCCCAAGATAAGTTAGACCAGAACTGATGCAGCTCCCCGCGTTCGTTCTGCAGCTCAGCCATCACGGACAGCTTCTCATCTGTAACCTTCTTAGCATGCTCTGTGACAGACTCTACCTCTGCTCGCGCATCAACCAACTGCGCCCTGAGCAAGGCAATCTCTTCATCTTTTTGAGCGAGAATACCACTTTCACCAACATAACGCGTCTTCAACTGAGTGACCAACTCAGTCTGACGCTCAGCAGCAATAGCTAGCTCCTCCATCAACTGCCGCGCAGACATCTCCTCAGCTACCTTCACCGTCTCCTCCACGTTAGCATCCTGAGGGGGGACCAAGCCAGCATGGTCACTACAAGCAAAGGAAGAAGGTCAGGGCATAGTGCAACAAGTAATGCAAAAGAAATGTGATCATCACTTACATAAAAGGAGAAGACTTGGAAATATCCATATCCGCGCCAGTAGCGGACATGTCATCCGTTGCGGATGATTCCTCATCAGCAATAAGATGGCGCCTCCTCTTGGAAGTACCAGCGCCATAACCATCAGATGCTCCCTTCCGCTTTACGCCCTGCGCACTTCCCTCAGGCTCCAGGATCTCCACACTGTCGGAGGACTCAGCATGCAATTCTTCTACCACGGGAGACTGCTCACCAGAAGGAGGAACACTCTGCACAGGAGTAACAAGCGCAGCCGCGGGAGGAGAATCCTCAGGCCCATCCCGCGCTAACACCGTTGTGTGTCCCGCAGTAGCTTCTCAAATTGGCTCCTCACCTTCCCTAAGAGGGCACACCCCCACTATCACTTGCTTGGGATTCTCCAGCTTCACTACGGCAAACAAATCCATTTCTGCACAACATATGAACAAATAACGAAAACAACTTAGTTATTGAAATTACATATAAACGAGCGCTTACATTATCGAAGCAAAGGTAAAAAAGGACAAGCACCCACCCCGGCCGTTCTCGTCGAGGAATGTTGGAACCTCGTCAGAACCATGGAAATAGTTGCGACTCAGCCCCACATGAACCAAAAACTCCTCAGGATAGGAGTTAATGGGGATGCGGTTGGCATCAATCGTATCTGCATCCTCCGCGCTACACGAACCGGGTAAAGGGCGCTCATCCCTTGGCAGCGTCTCTTGAGTATAAAACTCAAATAGCGATGGAAACACTATATCATCTACCCAGAAAATTTTTTCCCTCCAATCCCTAAGGGAATCTACCTTGTCTGTGTAACACTGAAGGCACCCAGAGCACTTCGCAAAAGATACCCATCCATGTGACCACGTTGTGCGGTAAAATACACGGAATAGATTAAGGGTAGGGTTGACTGCAAGCAAACGGCAGTTTATTTCAAAATTTGATATTTTCGCCGCACCTATACAGTGCAACTGGGAAATATGAAGATGGTAGAAGTTGAGCACATTACTCAAAAATAAGGATATAGGTACGCGCTGGTTCGCGTACTCAAAAAAGCGCGTATATAACCCTATTTTTCCCTCAGGGAAATCCGCGATACACGCGTTTGCCTCCGGTACTACCGGATGCACATCAAGGGGAATGAAATAATCAGAGGAGAACTGACGAAGTTCATCCTTGTCCATTTCAGAGGGAAACTCTTCTAATTAACAAACCATTTCTAAGGAATGACAATACTAGCTAAGGCGCGTACTCGCGGTTACCTAATAAAACAGTTGATCTCTTAAAGAAGCTTTGAAAAGGTTTGAAAATGGCGGAAGTAGGTTTTTTACTGTGATGTTTTCAGTAAAAAGGGGAGGCGGTGATTTATATAGGGTCACAAAAACCCTAGAAAGGTCGCCACTTGGAATCCACTAATATAATTGTGTGGCTAGAATATGAGAAGGTACATGCACTTTTTCACATCTCCCGAAGAATACGTGGACACACTCCTCTTTTCCCGAGGCATTTTTGAGATATTTTGGACTAGATACATGGTTCCTAATATTGGGCGGTAATTTTTTCCGCCGCACTTACCGCTGCTTTTACTAGTCTAGCATCCGCGACTACGAGCCGCGCACACTAGACTGGGGGGACATGATGACGTATAGTCTATATTTGGGCCGCGAGCCCAAATGATAAGCATTACTAAAGCCCAAACCCACCACGAGTGGGCTATCATAACAATGATTTGGGCCGCACTACCAATGGGTTGGACTCACGTAGGCCCAAGCCCAACCAAACTATTTATGGTCTAGATAAGGATCTTCTATTTACGGATAAAGATCCTTGGACCGGATAAGCACCATGTGTGCGAACAGTAAGGAGCACGAAACCTACAAGGATTCTGCGCCTATATATAGAATGACATAATTCTCATTAAAGGTACGATTTACAAAACCCTAACTCTTCAATATAACCCTAAACCGATTACTTACTCTCACACCGGAGGATAATCGTGGGAAACAATCCCACGATAAGCCTAACGGTGTTTGTTTACTTTCTTAGTGCGCAAGTTTCAAGCATTAAGAACTAATTGGTACGAGAGCAGGAGCCCAAACTAGGAACGCCCAACTTTTGTATCAACATTAACCTAGCTTATGATAGTTGCACAATAGCTTATTTCATCATAATCCATCATCTAGGAGCAATTAACTTTCATTTTAGTCAAAGTTCATCAAAAATTCAAAAGTCAAAAATTTTCATAACTGTGATTTGGGACAGATTTCAAATGGAGTCATAGGCTTCATTAGTGGATGAAATTCTAAAGTCTTTGAGTTTTTATAAACTTTGTCGCCTGGTTTATCATTTTCAAAAAGAAATTTGCAATTTGAACAACATTTGCTCACTTAAATCTGGGTTTGAAACTGCTCATTTGACAAAAAGTTGCCCTGTTTCCAGATTTGGGACAAGTTTTTATTGAACATTTCTTGGTCAATCTTGGACCAATTGCTGTGATTATTGCTGCTCTAGATTCTTCCCTAGGTAGTTGATTTAGGTTGTGCTTTAGTCTTCCCTGAACTGCTTATCTTAGTGCTTATTTTGTGCTTTAAAGTAGCCATATTGGCTACTGTTGCTGCTGCTACTTTTTGTTCTTGATTCATAATCTAAGTTTATTGATTTCTCAATTGTTTTTTGATCTTGCTGTTGTTGTTTATTTCATAGTTGTTATTGTGTTTGTAAAAGCCTTATTTGGGTTTTTGGCTTAGTTGTGTTGTTGTGTGGTTTGTCAAAAAGCTTTGAACAAAAAAAATAAATAAATAAGAACTATCAAACCTGTGTGATTTGTGAATTTGCATAACCTTGATCCGAGTGTTTTTGTAGAATTCATTTACAAAGGTTGTTAATTATTAGAGTTTAAGTGTTTTGAAAAAGAAGAGTAAAATATATATATATATATATATATATATATATATATATATATATATATATATATATATATATATATATATATATATATATATATATATATATATATATATATAGTTTTGCAAAAAAAGCCAAGGGCAGGATTCGAACCTGTGTCCCTTGGCTCACATCTGAACACACCCAACACACCACACACTACCATCCGCCCTTGGGTCTTTTTCAAGTAAACCTTTGCATAATTTAATATAAGGCCCTTGTTGTTTGTTTGGCTTAAATAAGCTTTCCACCTTATGTTTTGCTTATTGCTGCTTACTTTTCCACTGAGCACCCCTCCTAGGACTTTCTATAGATTTGTAATTAGTTCAAGAATTTGTTAAAAAAGTTTCAGATTTTTTAAGTTAGTTTTAGTATTTAATATAATTTAATTAGTGTTTAATAGTAATTAATTTATAATAAATAGGATTTTTTATTGAAAAATTAATTTTCTTTTTTCTAAAAATTTAATTTGTCATCTAGTACGCAGGAAAATTATTTGGAAACCCGTGGACTAGCGTAGCATAAATTTCACTTTTTATTTTGCACACTCGCGTTATTTTTTAACGTATGTACGCGTTTTTAATTTTAAATACATTCTAGGGTATTGTAGCTTTACGTTTTTGATAATTTAGTTTTTTTTAACTTGTTTTCAATTGTATTTCCTTAGTGTAATCATCCAATTCACTATTTCGTTAACCTATTCAAAATCACCCGATCACAATACGTCTAAAATACCATTCACGCCTCGTCGGGACATAATGACCCGGGGAAACACTTTACTATCCGGAAGCATTGGTCTAGGGTATTTGACTATATTGACCACATCTTTGGTTGACTTCAGTTGACTGCTTTAGCAACAATCAATTTTTGGCGTCGCTGCCGGGGAGGTGTGTGCGTATTCTCAAACGTCTTTGAGATTAGTGGTTTTTTACATTCGTCGCTGTAAAAATCCCATCACTTTTGTAAATTTTTAATCAAAACATAAAAAGTTATTAACACTTTTCCTAAAGTGTTAAAACACCAAAAAAATAAAAAAACAAACAAAACAAATCGTTACGTTTTCTATCTCGGATTTCTTTTTAGGTTATTCTTAAAGAAAGACGATTTTGGTTAACGAAACGATACCAAAAATATTTTCTAAAGTTTTTTTCCACCTACTCAAAAACCCAAAATCTTTCTTCTTTTTCTTGTGAATAATAATTACATAAAATAAACCGTCGCAAACCAAGACAGAACACCTACCAACTGGGGGTGTGAACATTAATGAGTTCCCAAACAAAAGATTAAAACTTGCCATTGTATCCTTGTGAGTGGTGTACCTTTTTCAAAGAAGCCATTCATTTGTGATTATTGGTTTAAGTTCACTATTGTTTTGCCTTGATCTTGTTTTATTGAAAATTTTGTTCTTAGTGCATGCGCACTCGTTCAGAATCGAAACGAAATCGTCAACTAAGAAACGTAACTAAGTTACGTCCTATTGTTGAAGATCCAGTTCCGAGAATGGGCAGAAACCAAAACCAAGAACCACCCAAGGATGATGCAGCTCCTGATCTCTGAACGATGTAGGAGTTGTGTCAACCCACGATGTAAGGAAGGGGAGGACCCATTGCCCCCCTATACATTGCGGCCACTGATTTTGGACTTAAGCATCATATGATACAACAAGTCCAGAATTCATGCCAATTCCACGGTTTACCTGGTGACGATGCAAACAAGCATCTTGATAAATATCTTACCGTCACCCAAAGAATGAAACAAAACGGTGTCACCGATGATGCCCTTCGTCTATACCTCTTCCCCTATTCTCTGACTCATCAAGCCACTACATGGTTTGATCGACTTCCCAAAAATTTGATTCACACTTTCGATGAGATGGTCACTAAATTTTTAGCTAAATACTTTCCACCATCCATGGTTACCAAGTTGCGTAATGACATTAGCAACTTTTGTCAGCTTACCAACGAGTCTTTATTCGAAGCTTGGGAACGCTATAAGCTTGCGATTAATCGGTGTCCTAACCATAATATGTTACCGGTCACCATTATAGGTACCTTCTATAATGGTTTGACATTGAGACACCGAGATATCCTCAATGCTGCTGCTGGAGGGACGTTTATGAAAAGGCGTCCCGAAGAGTGCTACAACCTTATTAAAAACATGACTGCCCACCATAACTTTTGGGATTCCTCAGCCGAGAGGGATGAGTCATGTAGTTCTATCACCCCAGCATCCTCTAAAATAGCGGCTCTCACTAAAAAGATGGATGATTTCTCTACGGCTCTGTTGAGGATGAACCATACTATCCAAAATCAACAAGTCAAAGCTGTTAATCAAAGTTGTGAAATTTGTGGAGGTCCACATCCATACTTCGAGTGTCCAGCCACCGGTGGCTACACTCAAGAGAACGTATACGCTGCTCAAGGTTCCTAAAATTCGGGAGGTAATGGCTACCAACCACAAGGGTACCGCAATCTTCTAAGCTATCGTTCTAACAATTTCCTTGGACCTCCTGGTTTCAATCAAAATCCTAATGTCCAAAACCGTAACCAGAACCAAAACCAGAATCGAATGAACCAAGGTTACCAAAACCAAGGGAATTTCAATCATAGCCAAAACCAAGGTTTCAATCATAACCAAAATCAAGGTTTCCAAAATCAATGAAACTATAACCGAAACCAAGGCCAAAACAACTTTTAGGGAAACAACTCTTATGGACATGGCAACCAACATCATGGAAATTCTCAAAACCACGGTTCCCATCAAAACAACCGGGTCCAGAATTTTCCCAATCAAAATCAGGCCATTGCTCTAACTACTCAGAATTTCCCTAACCAAGCTCTTCCTAACCAAACTCAAGCAATTGTTCCAACTGGCCCATCATCTGATGAGTTGTTGAAACAATTCATGAAATCTCATGAAGAAATGAACAGGGTGATGATGACTCAGATCGCTGACCTCAAGAAGTCTTTAAATGATCGACCCTCGGGCTCAGGTACTTTACCTAGCAACACGATCGCTAATCCGAGGGGCGATGCTAAAGCGATCACAACCAGAAGTGGGGCTTCATATAGTGAACCTGCGATTCCTACTACCTCTTCTTCCTCTCCTCCAAAGGTAGTCGAACGTGAACCTGAGGTGACAAAGGACAAGGTGCAATCTCCTAGCTCACAAAGTACCACACACGTCCATCCTCAGGTTATTCCGAAAAACAGATGCAAACCTGGAGTTGTCTTTGATCCACCAGAAACTCCAGTTGAAAACCCTAAATCCAAAACTTCAATTCCTTACCCATCACGCTTAAATGAACAAAAGTTCCGCGAAAAAACTAGTCATCAAATGGACAAATTTTTCCAAATCTTTCAAGATTTGCATTTTGACATAAGCTTCGCGGATGCTATCATCTTGATGCCCAAATTCGCATCAACAATCAAAAATCTGTTAAGTAATAAGGAAAAGCTATTTGAAATGGCTAGAACTCCTCTGAATGAGAACTGCTCAACAGTTCTTCTGAAAAAGCTTCCTGAGCAGCTTGGAGATCTCAGAAAATTTCTGAATCCATGTGTATTTCTGGGAATGATTGAATGCTTCGCCTTGGCCGATCTTGGTGCTAGCATTAACCTGATGCCATATTCTGTGTGGAAGACACTCTCTCTTCCCGAACTTACTCCTAAGTGCATGACTCTTGAGCTTGCCGATCGTACAATATCTCGTCCACTTGGCATTGCTGAAGACGTGTTTGTAAAAGTAGGAAAGTTCCATTTTCCCGCGGATTTTGTGATTGTTGATTTTGATGCCGATTCAAGGGTCCCTCTAATTCTTGGAAAGGGATTCCTTAGAACCGGCCGTGCTCTCATCGATGTTTTTGAGCATGAAATCACATTACGTGTGGGAACTGAAGCAATCACTTTTAACCTCGATCAAACTTCGAGGTACTCCTCAAATTATGACTCTGAATCGGTTAACCGAATTGATGTCATTGATGTTGCTTCTGAGGAGTACGCTCAAGAAGTTCTTGGTTACTATGATGATTATCTGAGTAGTAATCCCACGCCATCTTCTGCACCTATCATAGCCGACTCTTCCCCTTCTCTCACTCCGTTTGAGGGAAGTGACTTCCTTCTGGAAGAGGTCGAGGCTTTTCTTGCCCAAGATAGTTCAATTTCGCATAAAGTTGATGATAACTATCTTGATCCTGAGGGGGACATTCTATTACTTGAAAGATTGTTGAATGAAGATCCCTCTCCTCCTCTTGTTCTACCACAAGCACTTCATAAAGAGGAAATCAAATATGTTGAGAAAACTGATGATTTTCCTGAGGTCGACCTCAAAGACTTGCCTCCTCATCTCGAATACGCATTCTTGGAGGGTAACGACAAATTGCCCGTCATAATTGCAAAAGATTTAAGTGATGAAGAGAAAACTGCGCTCATAAAGGTTCTAAAGTCACACAAGCAAGCAATTGCTTGGAAACTCTCCGACATTAAGGGTATTAAACCGGACTTTTGTACACACAAAATCTTGATGGAGGATGACTTTAAACCCGCAGCTCAACATCAAAGGAGGGTAAATACAAAAATTCACGAAGTTATCAAACAAGAGGTTCTTAAACTTCTTGATGCTGGATTGATTTACCCTATCTCTGATAGTCCTTGGGTGAGTCCCATTCATTGTGTTCCTAAGAAGGGTGGCATAATTGTTGTCACCAATGAGGAAAACGAGTTGATTCAACTCGTTTGGTTACGGGGTGGCGTGTATGTATAGATTATAGAAAACTCAACGAAGCCACCTGTAAAGACCATTTTCCTCTACCCTTCATGGACTAAATGCTCGAGAGATTAGCGGGGAATGAGTACTACTATTTCCTCGATGGTTTCTCGGGTTATTTTCAGATCCCCATTGATCCACAGGATCAAGAGAAAACTACCTTCACATGCCCTTATGGAACCTTTGCCTACCGTCGTATGCCATTTGGCCTATGCAACGCTCCGGGCACGTTCCAAAGGTGCATGATGTCCGTATTTTCCGACATGATTGGAAAGACCATGGAGGTGTTTATGGATGACTTTTTGGTCATTGGGGATTCGTTCCAATCTTGTCTCTCCCACTCGGAAAATATGCTAAAACGATGTGAAGACACAAATTGTGTCTCAATTGGGAGAAGAGCCATTTTATGGTCAAAGAGGGCATTGTCCTCGGCCATAAAATTTCAAAAAACGGGATTGAGGTTGACAAAGCCAAAATTGATGTCATCGCTAAATTGCCTCATCCCACTACCGTCAAAGGTATTAAGAGCTTTTTGGGTCATGCCGGTTTTTATCGTAGGTTTATTCAAGATTTATCCAAAATTGCCCGACCTATGACCCATCTCCTCGAGAAGGATGCTCCTTTTATCTTCTCACCCGAGTGCATTGAAGCTTTTGAAACTTTGAAGAAAAAGCTTACTGAGGCACCGATTCTTGTTTCCCCCGATTGGGACTTGCCCTTTGAACTTATGTGTGATGCTAGTGATTATGCAATAGGGGCAGTCTTGGGGCAACGCAAATCAAAACATTTTCATCCGATACACTATGCGAGCAAAACAATGACCGAGGCTCAAAGTCATTACACCACCACTGAAAAAGAACTATTAGCAGTGGTGTATGCCTTTGAAAAGTTTCGGCCATATTTGATATTGACCAAATGCATAGTGTATACGGATCACTCGGCTCTAAAATATCTCTTTGCAAAACAAGATGCAAAGCCGAGATTGCTCCGTTGGGTTCTCCTCCTACAAGAATTTGATATCATTATACGTGATAAAAAAAGGAGCTGAGAACCTGGCTGCTGATCATCTGTCCCGTCTAGAAAACCCTCATCAGGATGTTTCTGAGAAAAAGGAAATAAGTGAAACATTTCCTCTCGAGACCCTCAATGCGGTTTCTTTTCGTTGAGATTCTATTACCCCATGGTTTGCAGACTTTGCAAATTACCATACGGGTAACTTTGTTGTAAAAGGGATGTCGTCCCAACAAAAAAATAAATTCTTTAAAGATGTAAAGCATTACTTCTGGGACGACCCCTACATTTTCAAAATCTGTGCGGATCAAGTCATCCGGCGGTGTGTTTATGGTCAGGAAGCCAATGATATTCTCATGGCTTGCCATGCTGGACCCACGGGGGCCACCATAATCCAAACGACACCGCCAAAAAGGTGTTTGATTCCGGGTTTTGTTGGCCCATGATTTATAAGGATGCCCAGGAATTAGTCAAGTCTTGTGACGCTTGTCAACGTCACGAGAATCTTTGACAAAAGAATGAAATGCCACAAATTGCAATTCAAGTTTGTGAAATCTTTGACGTATGGGGCATTGATTTTATGGGGCCATTTCTGTCATCTCATGGAAACAAATACATACTCGTGGCTGTTGACTATTTGTCAAAATGGGTTGAAGCGAAAGCTTTACCCACAAATGATGCCCGAGTTGTTGTAAAGTTTTTAAAAGCTCTTTTTGCTCGATTTGGAACTCCACGTGCTCGTGGTACGCATTTCTGCAATGACAAATTTGATAAAGTCATGCAAAAGTATGGTGTAACTCACCGACTTTCTACTACGTACCACCCACAAACAAGTGGACAATTAGAAGTTTCCAATCGAGGCATTAAAAGAATCTTGGAAAGGACCGTAGGAGAAAATCGTGCTTCTTGGTCGGACAAGTTGGATGATGCACTTTGGGCTTTTCGCACAGCTTATAAAACACCCATCGGGTGTACGCCTTACAAGCTTGTGTACGGAAAAGCGTGCCATCTACCGATTGAGCTCGAACATAAAGCCTATTGGGCCCTTAAGCATGCAAACTTTGACCTCCAAAAAGCCGGTGATCATCGTAAAGTTCAGCTGAATGAATTAAATGAGCTGCGTGATCAAGCTTACGAGAATTCTTTGATCTATAAGGAGAAGACAAAGAAGATTCATTACTTAAAAATCAAGAACCGCGTTTTTAACGTTGGTGACCGAGTCCTTCTTTTCAACTCACGGTTGAAGATATTCTCTGGAAAACTTAAAACCTGTTGGACTGGACCATTCACTATTGCCAAAGTTTATCCATATGGCACCGTCGAGTTGTCTCAAAATGACGGTCCAAATTTCAAAGTGAATGGGCATAGGTTGAAACATTATTTTGGAGGGCACATACCACCCATGGTTGTCCCGGACTTCCAAACTTTCCCCAAGAACTAGTGACTCGGTAAACAAAAACATTAGCATAACATGGGTTTTCACCCATCTCTCTAACTTCTTTCTCTTTTCTAACACGTAAGTGTGGGGGAGTTACCCCTGCTATTTTATTTTATTTTTTGCATTTCAATGTGTCAGCATAATAGCCGGTACTTTGAATATTGAGGGCAATATTCAATTCTAAGTGTGTGTGGAGGGGGGGGGGGTAATTCTGGAGAATTTGATCACATTTGTACCTTCTAGTGCCATAATACCCCCGTTTTGGCCAAAATTTTTTTTTTAGTGGAAGTGCTTTGCACTAACACAACAAATGGTTATCAGTCCACCATGTCTAACATAAGGACCGGCTAATCCAAGAGCAAACGGCTGTAGGTAAAGATATCTCAAATCTGTTTATGGCTGACAATTTGCCAAAAATTGTATGGTGTTCAACTCACCATATCTTTGATAGTGAAAAGTTGGCTAGCCCACAAGGTTATGGCTTATGGTAAAGGCAGTGGAAAACCATAATTGGTAACCAACACACCAAGATGATAATTTTAGAGTTGGCTAGTCCAAAAGCAAACGGCTTTTGGTAAAGACAAATCAAATCCGTTGACAGCTGATGGTTTACTCAAAATCATTTGGTTATCAATGTACCAAAGTATCACACTAAAACATTTGGCTACTCCAGAAGTAATGGCTTTTGGTAAAGAGACATCAAATCCATTAAATTTTCATAAAGGATTGCTAGGGACTAGCAATAGTTTAGTGTGAGGGATTGATGAGTGTGTAAATACTCATCATTTTTTTCTTATCTGAACTACAAAAACATTTAAAAACACTCAGAAATACCTCAAAATACAGGAAATATCCCTGGATTGTGTTTTATATGTTTCAGGTGCAAAATGATTGAAAACAGATGAAAAACGAACAAAGTTTGCATAATTGGCAGTTTCAGTCCCTCAACTTTCAAAATTTCACAAAATCAGTCCCTGAGCATTTATTTTGGAAGAAAAATCAACAAAGGTCTTTTGGAAATCACAAGTTGTCATGATTAGTCCTTTGGTGAAAAGTTTCAAAAGTTTACAAGTTTGGTCCCTGTACTATCAGAAAATGGCAGAAATGGTCCCTGGAGAGATATTATGAAGAAAAGTCAATAATAATCTCCCATGAATCAACAAATGACATTTTTAGTCCTTGAAGTGCAATTTTCAAAGAATGGCAAAATTAGTCCCTCGAGTTTCAAAATTGGCAAAAATGGTCCCTGGACGTTTCATTTTGAAGATTAACCATTGAAGTCCCTTGGGAAATCAAAGGTTGGCAAATATGGCCCTTGGAGTGATTTTGGAAGTTGAGCAGAATTAGTCCCTCATTTTCAGGAGATAACATTTTTGGTCCTTGTGTTTAACACCTACAAAACCAAACGGACCCTTTGTATTATTAATAACCCACCACACCCTTTTTATTTAACCAAACCCAATACCCTTAAACCCCCTTGGCCTAAAACTATTTCCAGCCCAACCACAAACCACACCCCGTGTTAATAGAAATCGGTCAAAGAGTCAACACATAAGTTATTTAAGAAGCCTTTTGAAGCTTTGAAACAGAAAAACTCAAAAAAAAAAAAAAAAAAAAAAAAAAAAAAAAAAGAGAGAAAATACAAAGAAAATAAAAAAAAAAATGATGATCAAGGTTTGCTGATACAGAAGAAAGCATGGATATGGTCTGGTTTAGAGCTCATGGGAGCATAGGAAATTGTATTTGGTTTTAGTTCTCATTTGGTTATGCTTTGGATCACTTGTAAGATTATTTTCCTTAATTTCCATTTACACAATCTGAGTTTGGTAGCTAAAGTGTTCAATTATTTTTGATTTCTGCTCATTCATGCTTATTGGATGTTAATCTGAAGAGATTTAGTCATTTGATTGCTTGAACCCCTAGTTGGCTTTACAAATTTTTGAATCTACCTATTTAAAAGACTGTTTGGAATTGCTAGTCTCAATGAGTTATTGTTGTTGTTTGTGATAGTAAGTTTCTTAGGTACTTTGTTTAGGCCATAACCAACTGCAATTCACTTAATTCTTGGTAACTCGTTAGCAGAAAGTCAATTTTACCTTTAATTTCATGGCTACTGTTGACTGTTAGGATTTAGGATGTCACAAACTTCATTGGAACTATATAATATGTTAACCTAGCTTAGGATAGTTGCACAATAGCTTATTTCATCATAATCCATCATCTAGGAGCAATTAACTTTCATTTTAGTCAAGTTTCATCAAAAATTCAAAAGTCAAAATTTTTCATTACTCTGATTTGTGACAGATTTCAAATGGAGTCATAGGCTTCATTAGTGGATGAAATTCTAACGTCTTTGAGTTTTATAAACTTTGTCACCTGGTTTATCATTTTCAAAAAGAAATTTGCAATTTGAACAACATTTGCTCACTTAAATCTGGGTTTGAAACTGCTCATTTGACAAAAAGTTGCCCTGATTCTAGATTTGGGACAAGTTTTTATTGGACATTTCTTGGTCAATCTTGGACCAATTGCTGTGATAATTGCTACTTTAGATTCTTCCCTAGGTAGTTGATTTAGGTTGTGCTTTAGTCTTCCCTGAACTGCTTATCTTAGTGCATATTTTGTGCTTTAAAGTAGCCATAGTGGCAACTGTTGCTGCTGCTACTTTTTGTTCTTGACTCATGATCTAAGTTTATTGATTTCTCAATTGTTGTTTGATCTTCTTGTTGTTGTTACTTGTTGTTGTTTATTTCATAGTTATTATTGTGTTTTTAAAAGCCTTATTTGGCTTTTTGGCTTATTTGTGTTGTTGTGTGGTTTGTCAAAAGGTTTTGAACAAAAAAAAAAAAAAAAAAAAAAAAACCTATCAAACCAGTGTGATTTGTGAATTTGCATAACCTTGATCCGAGTGTTTTTGTAAGAATTCATTTACAAAGGTTGTTAATTATTAGAGTTTAAGTGTTTTGAAAAAGAAAAGTAAAAATAAAAAAAAATAGTTTTGCAAAAAAAGCTAAGGGCAGGATTCGAACCTGTGTCCCTTGGCTCACATCTGAACACACCCAACACACCACACACTACCATCCGCCCTTGGGTCTTTTTCAAGTAAACCTTTGCATAATTTAATATAAGGCCCTTGTTGTTTGTTTTGCTTAAATAAGCTTTCCAGCTTATGTTTTGCTTATTGCTGCTTATTTTTCCACTGAGCCCCCCCCCCCCCCCCCCTCCTAGGACTTTTTATAGATTAGTAATCAGTTCAAGTGTTTGTTAAAAAAGTTTCAGATTTTTTAAGTTAGTTTTAGTATTTAATATAATTTAATTAGTGTTTAATAGTAATTAATTCATAATAAATAGGATATTTATTGAAAAATTAATTTTCTTTTTTCTAAAAATTTAATTTGTCATCTAGTACGTAGGGAAATTATTTGGAAACCCGTAGGACTAGCGTAGCATAAATATCACTTTTTATTTTGCGCACTCGCGTTATTTTTTAACGTACGTGCGCGTTTTTAATTTTAAATACGTTCTAGGGTATTGTAGCTTTACGTTTTTGATAATTTAGTTTGTTTAACTTGTCTTCAATTGTATTTCCTTAGTGTAATCATCCAATTCACTATTTCGTTAACCTATTCGAAATCACCCGATCACAATACGTCTAAAATACCATTCACGCCTCGTCGGGACATAACGACCCGGGGAAACACTGTACTATCCGGAAGCATTGGTCTAGGGTATTTGACTATATTGACCACATCTGTGGTTGACTTTAGTTGACTGCTTTAGCAACAATTAGTAACCGTGTTTTCCATATTAAGAGGGTTAATTTTTGGTGAATTATCTTCTTACCTATTTTAATTTATTCTTTTCTTAAAGATAAATACTTTCTTAAGATAATTCCAATTGCGCATACTCCTCAAACCCTAATAGTATATATCTTTTATCTCTCACACGGCATATTCATCATTCAATTTTTACTAACACATTCCTACTTTTCTCATAAAAATACTAAACTTTGCAGATGAGCACAACCAAGTGGCCTACTTGTAGAAGTCAGATGACAAGAGTGGCCCTGTCAGATTGTGGACTTTCTTAATACTACCCATATTAGGTATGCTTTAACTTTAAATCCCACAATCTATGTCTCTCAAATCAAACAGTTTTGGAACTCTGTGGAGTCCATAACCATTGAACAAGGAGACACACATGAATCTGTGGATACTCTTAGAGCCACAGTGGATGGGGTAACTATTGTTGTTACTGAATCATCCTTGAGGAGAATTCTCCAATTGGATGATCTCAATGGTATCATCACATTACCCAATTCAGATATTCATAAACATCTCTCATCAATGGGGTATGATACATCTGATAAAAAGGTTACTTTTAGAAAAGGATGTTTTTGTCCCCATTGGAGATTTTTCATTCATACTCTTCTACATTGCCTAAGTCCTAAGAAAACCTCTTATAAACAATTCAGTTCAACAATGGCTTACCCTTTGGTTTGCTTAGCCACAGATAGGACTTTCAATTTTTCAAAGTTAATTTTTAATAGTATGAAAGGTAATGTAAAGAGTTCTTATAATTTTTTGATGTATCCAAGGTTTGTGCAAGCAGTGTTAAATGAATTTCCACTGCAACCCCACAAAAGAGTTTATAAAACCCCTGTCTTAAGCCAAAAGTTTTTCAAAATATGAATAAGGCTTCAGATGGATGGAATGGGGAGTTTAAACCACTTTTTCCTGAAATGATTTCAAAGATTTCACTGGTACAGGGTGAAGATGCAACAATCCCAGTTGTATCCCACACACACCAACTATAGTTGTTCCACCTATCCAACACACCCCTGAAGTTACTCACACATATGAGAGGAGGCAACAACAACCACCTCCTCCCATCACAACATTACATGATTCTGAGCCTTTTGGTTTAGGAACAAGCAGTGGTGGTTCTAGGCTTCAATCTAGTCCAACTAGAGAAGAGTCTGAACCAATGCCCTATGATTCACCTCTCCCAACAGGTCACACAGTTGGAAGTGTTGAGGGTAGTGAGCAACCTACTAAATTGATGGAACTTTGTACCAAATTAGTCAAGCAGGTTCAAGCTCTGTAGAAAGATCTAGCACAGACAAAGAAACTACATGCCACAAAGCTTACTAATTTGAAAGCAGAGATTCATACTTTGCAGGAAGAAGTACAGGGGTTAAAGAAGCAAAGATCTGCCAAGCTTGTGATCTTATCCCCATCCTCACCTCATGATGGTGCCTCAGAGGCTTTTATTGAAGATTTGGGAAATTCTTCCAAACAGGGGAGGAAAACGACTGCTGAGACTAAGGGCAGGAGAATTGATTTTGAAGATGATGCTGACTTTGATTTTGGCACTTCAGATTTGAAGATTGATGAATCAGTTGGAGTTCCTCAAAACATTTCCACTAATGAGTTTATGGTTCCCACTGCTAGTCAAACTTTTACCACTGCAGAGGAAGAAGCTGAAAGAATTAGAAAAGAGTAACGTAAAGCAGTTATGTCTAGCAAAGAAACTGAGCAACCAAGGAAGATTTCCAAAAGTGAACAAGCTCAGATAGACTATGATGCTGAAGTTGCAAGGAAATTAATAGAATATGAAACTGAAAAGAAGAAAAGACAAGATGAGTTGGAGATTGCAAGTTTCATGGAGGCTAAAAGGTTGGATAAATTGGAAACCACTGCACCTAATCCAGTTTCCACTGTTCCACCTACAGTTCTCAGGGAGAAAGCTCCAATGTTTACATATGTGCCAACTGAAGAAGAAATTGAATACATGATTGCTAATGATCCGGTGGTCAAGAAGAAGGCAATTGAGTTTGTTGCTGATAAGACTTTAACTGAAGAACAAAGATCAGCTCAATTATCTGATTTTATTCATGAAGAATCAACAAGCACTTGAAGAAGTTATTGGAAAAGTCAGAAAAGGTCAAAAGAAACCAAGACAACCAACCAAGGTACAAGTTATTGCAGAGATGAAGACTTATTGCTGTCATGTTGGAAATTGGAAAATGTCTCAATTCAAAGGAATGTCTCATGATAAGATTGAAGGGATCTTCTACAGACTTAAAAGACAAGATAGTGATTTTATTCCAATTGATTTTGAAGAAGAAGAAAGAAGATTTCCTAAGTCCAAAAGGAAAGCTACAGCTTCTGAACAAAAAATCACTAAGAATACAAGATTTGCTCAAGAAGAAGAATCTCAATCTGAGAAACTTACAGAAGATCAATTGAATGCTATGATAGTGATAGAAGAAGAAGATTTTTATCCAGATCCTCTACAAGTCAGACATCCTATTATTGATTGGGAAATTTACACAGCAAAGAATTTTGCTCCAACATGGAAGATAACAAGATTAGGAGGTGAAACTTCATCTTTCATTCAGTTTGAAGATCTTATTAAAGCTTGTGATAGAAGTGATCTTGATATGCTTTGGAAGTTGGTTCAAGAAAGATTCAAGGCTGATAACTTTAAAGATGTGAAGGAAATGTAGCTATGGGTTGATTTAAGGAGACTTTATGAACCAGATCCTAATGATAGTTACTGGAAGTTTGAAGCTACAGATCTTAATACTACATGGTCATACTATGATTCATGTGAGGTTCATCATGTTTCTACAAAAGCTGGAGTGGATGCATTTATGTTTGCTGAAAAGGAATATCCACTTAGAGCTGTAACTCTTACTGCAATGTTGACATCAAGAATAAGAGTTCATGAAGACACTGAGAAAGTCAAAGCTTTGATTCAGAAGATACAAGGTCAGTGTTCAAGAGCTATGCAGGCTTTAAGAAGACAATGAAGTGTTTGGAAGAATTCCCTATATCCTCAATGATGCTGATTGCTTGAAGAAACTTATTGATTACATAGAAATCATAAGTTTAGGGGAGGATTGTTGGGAATTTTACTAACAGTTACCACTGATCAGCATGGAGATAACCACTGTTGAAGAATGCACTAGCAGTGGAAACACATTACCACTGCTAGTACATATTATTACAACTGCTGCAGGATAATTGTTAGGAAACGTGTGTAAAAATAAGTATAGAAAAGATCTTGTGTATATTCTATTATTCTATGCTTATACTTATCTTGTAAAGGACTCATTGTGTCCTATAAAAGGAGGTCCTAGGTTTATGTTTACAGATGTATCAATTTATAGAGCTTCAAGGTGTAACCTTAGTGATAAGCAAGATCACTCGTATTATTATTCTTAATAATATTGGAGCTAAACGTTTGGTTAATATTCTGTGTTCATACAACTGTTCTCATTCATATACAACTCACAAACAAACTTACATACAAACCTTCTAAGTATTAATAAGTATATTCCGCATACTTGTTATTATCATTCAAAGTATCACTATAACACAAGTCGTGTGTTTAGATCCATCACCGTCTCTCATACGGCTTGTTGTGTTCAACCAGCCGCCAAACCCTCATTTGGTTTGTTGCCTCCTTAGTGGTCAACGAGAACCTTGATGGTCAACAGTTTTTCCATGGCCGCGTGTCCTTTAGGAGAACGGAGCTCCTTTTGAACTCTGTGTCCCAAGCCGGTGGCTTTATGAATGGTCACGTCGGCCGGATGGAGGGTGGGTGTTCTGAGGTGCCTTTCTGACCAAGAGCGGCTCGGAGCCTGTCGTCTTGGTCAAAAAAACGCCTTCTGGGCATGACATGGGGGACTTTGGTGGCGGGGTTTTGTAAAGCGTTATGGCCTATGGTTATTAGTCGCTATTGTAGGGCGACTAAATTTTATTAGTAGTCACTTAAGAACTTCTTATGCCTCCTTTTTGCAGTTTTTGTGTGTTCTTCCCTGGGTGTTTATTTTACGGAGGTTTTACCAAGTCTCTTCCTGAGTATATGGGGATGGTTTCTGGTCGAAGACGTTGAAATAGGAACGTCATTTTTTGTGTTGTTTTGGATGGTATGTGTTTGTTTTTCCATCTTCCTGTGGTCGTCTCTTTATAGTGGGATGCTTTTTCTGCCCTATTGCGTGTTAGTAATTATTTATTGCGATGACTCAGCTTATTGACACGTGCTGGGCCCTGTACTCTAAGTACCCTTTGGTCTGCTAGCTGCGACGTAGAATGTACTTTTCTATTCTCTCGAATTCCTTGGTAAGGTGCATTTTCTCCTCCGGATCTGTGTATGAGTAGTCCGCGGGTTATCCTTCTGAAGAAACTACGGTCAGCGGAGTACGGTAGCTGTTATCTTTCTGTTCTTTAGGGTTTATATGCCCTTTCCGTATTTTGCAGGGTCGGCTGGGTGTGCTGCGCTTGATTCCAAGATTATGACGCGCGTTTTATTGAGGATTCCGCTTTCCTTTGCTCATGTATGCGGACTTCCATCCCATTTTCGAAGTATGAGTTTCTTCGCTTTATTGGCGGGGTCGTGCTGTTGGACCAAGTTCCGTCAGGCCCGTAAGGTGAGGTTTTAATCCCGTGACCTCGAGCGGTCATATTTAAATGTTATATTCGTTCTACCATTTGAGAGACATCCAGTTATCCTGTCTAGCCGGTACCTCTGTCAAACAGTTGGATGTGGTCTTACACTCGCGGTCTCTCAGCGACCGAACTTGCGGATCGGGTGAGTTGGTTTCCCTATTTTTCGGCCTTTAGTCTGACTTTCCTGCTAACAGTTCTTGTGTTTTTCGCAAATGCGTCGCTGCTCTTTTTTAGGTCAAGCATGGTTTCTCCAGGTCGCAGACCATACTTACCCCTTGCATTCATCCTTTCTACGTGATGGTGTGCTTAACGTAAATGCATAAGCTTTTCGCGTAGCGTGGTATGATTTAGCTCTACCTCTACTAGCAGGCTTAGTTCAGGACGTTGTCCGTTCCGTCCATGGTTCGGACGCAGTCATGTGTCCTCAGATTTCGTATTTGTTTGTTCACCTCCAGGCCTCATTCTAGATACCGTTTCTTGATGAGCTTTCTCACTCTGGTCAGTAGATGACCATTGGTCATGATCATTATCAGGCCCCTGGAGGGTTGTGCCCGATGCTGATTTGTTTTGACCTTTTAACTCTTGGTCCCTTTCCTTTGTCTTCCGTGAGGCAATTATAATCTGGAGAAGGGCGTCGCCGAGGTTTTTTGCTCATGGTGAGTATTTTTCAGGAACGCGGTTATGTACTGGTCCCACGGATTGCGCCAACTTGTTAGTGCAAAAAGTGTGGATAGTATAGAATAGGGTTGAATTGGGTGCGGGCCGTCCTTTGTGGGCCGTCCGCTGTGGGCTTATGCACTAATCCAAGTAGAGGATGAAGTATCCTCCATAAATGAAAGTAAACCGTTAGCCTTATCGTGGGGACGGACCCCACGATTAAGCTCCGGCGTGAGAGTAACTACTCATGTTTGTCAGAGAAATGTCTGAGTTATGATGAGTGAGAAAGTCATTACCTCGAGAATGTGAATTGAGGCTTCCTTTTATAGGTAGTGGAAATATTAGTGTTTCCTAATATTTCACGTATTGCTGTAGTGGCCAAAGTGGGACCCTTGTCGGGCAAGGGTACATACTAATTAAGTTGCAAACATGTATAACTTGTGGTTGTATAGTCGTATGATTAAGGAGAAGAAGAAGAATAGCAAGAAAGAAAGGATGGAACCTTGTGAGAGAAAAATGGAAATATTAGATTGAGATTATGAGAAGGTCCAACCCTCTCCACATGTGGAGAGGGGTATTTATACTAAGCTACAAAGAAACATAAAAACGCCCACACCCGGGCTGTGGATCAGGCATACAGTGGGTAAAGACCCATCCTTCTTCCATGATGTTACTTAGACTAAACTAGTATCTAACTAACTAATGAACTAACTAGGAGCTAACTTAAATGCTATTACATCAATTAGGTGACCGAGTCTTCTATAGGAATATTTGTATTCCTAACAATCTCCCCCTAAGCGAGGTCACCTTGGAAATTAAGCTCTTTGATCTTCAAGCATTCTTTAATCATGTAGCTCGTAGGTTCTGATTCTTCACTTTTCCGCACACTTTGTACTTCAAGCAAATGAACTAGTGATTTTGGATTCCTTTGAGGTGAGTGATCTTTGAGCATCTTTGAGATCATCAGCCACAGTAAATCTCCAAGCTCATCCACAGTAGTATCGCCTTCATGAGATGTAGTGACTTAAGGACCATCATGCTCACACCCTTCTGGATCTGGAGACTTTGCATCAGAGTTGTGGATCAGGAGACTTTTTCCATCAGAGTTGCGGAAATGTTGTTGGTAGTCTCTCAACATTTGTTGTAGCAAGTCTCTCATCGTCATTGATAGTGAGGAGGATGTGTGAGCATGAGGTATGGATTGACCCGATTCAGCTGGAAATAGGTGCCATCAACGCCATCTTTATATGTGTCCCTGAAATAAAACAGTTAGCAATAAAGATAGAGAACGAATATGGCTTTGTCATTCGTTCTGCGAGGACAGACTACCCTCCGGTTTTGTGAAAACCGACCTGTGATCAGGTAGAGACTCTTTTAAAGAGGACTCTCCTTGACAGGAATTTCCAGCTTGTACTAATGAATTTTCCAAAGAATCCACTTTGGAATCTTCACTTAGCATGTTCTCATACCGGAATGTCTCAAAGCAGACAGCACGATAGAGTGAACCGGTGAATTGATATTCACGGATTGATGAAAAATTGATTTACAGAAATCACTCGCGTGTCATATGATAAACATTTTTGAGACACGACGAGAGTTTTAAGTTTTGAATCATATTTCCATAAAAAATACTTTTGTTTTGAAAGATATACACAATCAACGTGCTCAAAAATAAGTTTGTGAGCACATTGAAAGGTTTTTGCAAAAGTATCCGTCAATCCATATCCTGGAACAAGTTTGATTCAATTTTGAATCGCACCATCGTTGCTTTCCAGTTGTCACTTGATCATTGATCCAAGATGGATCTCACATGTCACCTACCAAGAGCTTGAGAGATGTTCGCTCTAGAAGGATTTCCATCTTCATTGTGAATATTTACATATCACTCGGATGTTCTGGCAATACCACAAGGATAATGCGTAGGACTCTAAATATTTTATCTTACTTTCCACATTGTGTGAAACAGTAAGCATATTGGAGTTGTGTCCTAACGAGATCTATGGATGATCTCTTTGGCTATAGACTCAATAGTGCGTTTTGATCCGCTCCTGGAGACTGGGGAGGCGTCTCCTGTATTAGGTATCAACATAGCTCGCAATGAGCGGTCGATACATTGCACAGGGTTCCCCGTGAGAATGAAACAAGCTCTTTTAAGAGAACTTGAGTGGTTGGGAAGTTTAGTGCAGTGTGTCACTGGGTCCATGACGTCTTGTCTTCAATACTAGTGTTACCTTAGTAACCACTAGTAGCATATGAAGTTGAACCCGGTTTCTGCCCTATGGTTGAATGTTTGGAGGGCTATTTCTTTTCACCCTTTTCACATTTCATTTCTTTTTCATTCTAAAACCCCTTCAGTGCTTACCGAGACTTCATCACTAGAACCTTGTTGTGTTTGTTCTAGTCCTAGCTCTATCTCAGTCCGCACTCTTCCCTTTCTTACTTTACTCCTTTTTTCAATCATTCCTAAGGACTTCTAATCTATCTAGATGATTGTCCCTGGGAAGATCCTTCCGGTTCTGGTGGATCATGGGAATTCGTACCTAACCTTAACCAACCTTATAACTCCATGCATAAAGATAAATTGTTGGTCTTTGGTATTACTTCCACAAACGCCTTTTTGCTCCCCCCTCAATATGTGCATCGATATTCGAAAGAGTTTAGCACATATGTGGGAGCCTATTATTGAGTCCATAAGATCACATTTGATTATCAGCTTTCATATTTAAATCACATTCTCTCCCCTGATCAAAAATTTCAAATCTTTTGAGATTTTGGATCCCAATTGCTTTAAATAAGTTAGAAAACGTTTGGGAGTGAAATGCGGTCAATTTTGATATTGTCTGATAAAAGGAACTTTTTCTGCTCCCCGTCAATCTGTGAGGGAGGTTGTTATGTGTCAAATTTGATGAGTTTACAAAATATTTGAAGTTTTAATGAAAACTCTTTGAAAATGTTCTCATTCTGACACATAACCATCACAAAACGTTTTATTGCAAGGTTTTGTACAAAGTGTGGAGAGTTTGATGATACATAAAATTTTGAGAAATCACTCTCCCCCTCAATCAATGACGGATGTTAAAACTGAAATAGTTTCATAAAATATTGAAGTCATTGATTGGGTGAAAAATTTTATCAAAATTTAGATTCAATTTGATTTTCAATCAAAATCTCATGGTACCACCAAGTTTCGCACAAATACTTTCCGGAAAAATCATAGAAGGGAAAGTATTTAGTGATAAAAAGAAGATTTCTCTTCTTTATCAAGAAATAATGCACTGAAGCGTACATTAGATCGAGGAAACATGGATATAAAGTAATCCATGCCCAGGTGAACTTCACCCGGTAAAAGGAACAACCGTCTTTTTGGCGACGTGTTTTCCCCATTTTGAAAAACGGGTTGCTATCTGAAGTAATAGCAAGCCATAATTTTGAAGTCCGGGTTACAGCCTGAAATGACTGCAAGCCATATTTTTTAAAGAATGTTTTGAGAAACGACATGTTTTAGAAAAACATTATTTAAAAAAGAAAAACTCTTGCTTAAGCATATGTATGATTCCGTGTCATTATTGAATGACATTTCTAGAAACGTACATAATATTGATTACACAAGAGACATGTCGTGAGATGAATGTTTTTGGATTTTTATGTTTTTTCAGATTTTTATGGT
Organism: Artemisia argyi; assembly: GCA_030686995.1. Classification (NCBI taxonomy): domain Eukaryota; kingdom Viridiplantae; phylum Streptophyta; class Magnoliopsida; order Asterales; family Asteraceae; genus Artemisia; species Artemisia argyi. The sequence continues at coordinate 119,538,859 of CM060677.1, read as the reverse complement.
TTTTATAGGTTTTATAATTTTCTATTTACGAAATGGTATAAGATATGTACAAGAATAAACAAACAATGAGGATATGGGAGAGAGTTGGTCAGAAAGTTCATATAGTACAAAATACAAACCATCACAGCATAAAAAATAACATATAACAACACACTCCTCCATATGAAATTTCATTCAGTGCGTTGTAGAAGACGATAGTCACCAGCTCTAACTCTGCCACCCACGTAGCACTCTAAACTGCGAAAGATTCACCTCAACTTCAATCTTTTACGAATACCGGCCAGGAATTTCTTGTTTAGTGTTAGATCGTGATCTGTCCAGTGGTTGGTATACCTTCTGGATCCATAGTGATACACATGGTATTCTTTTACTCTGAAGTCCAATGCCTCTTCGACCATTTGTAGAGTACCATCACTGAACTTGTGTATTTCATTGAACCGTAAGACCATAGGAACATTGTATCTGTCATGAAATATCACGGCTAGTGGAGATTCCTTGACTGTAGAATCAGCAACCGGTTCCATACTAGTAACATCCCAAAGAGGCCGCGTAAGATTGAGCTGAGATTGATAGCTTTCAATGCCAAGCTGGAAGTCTTCGACCCTTTTCCTGATGACGATGCCCCAGACCCAATGAAGTACAACAAACACAAGCGTCTTCTTCTCACGAGATGGCAGGTGGTGCAACTTTCCTTGAAGGTGGAGCAGATACAGATCTTCAAAATCATTAGGACGAAGATGTTTGAAGTCACCTTCGGATATGGTGTAATCTTTGAAATCAGCTCGACGGAGAACCACGCTCTTGAGATAGTCATATCCATGGATAGGGTGTATCTGTATCCTGACCACACTGATGATTTGAAGTGGTGATCGAACAGACTTTCGGTCACTTTGAGCTTGAAATCGATCTATGTAAAAGCGTTGCTTTTTTAGCCACCAGTGAGAAATACCCAGAGATGCGGAAATGTCGTAATCACATTCTTGATCAATCCACATGCCATCAAGGACGAGCTGTTCCTACCCAACATCTGAATAATGTGCAGCTTTTATTTTGGTGATGGACAATGCCGACTTGCATTGTCTGCTGCCAAGCCTGAGATATTCAAGATCTTTGTTGAAGAAGAACTCTGCTTGGATTGTAACATGACCAGGAGTACCGCCCAGAGGAAGGGGATTGTTGTAATTATACTTCAAGATTCCTTCATCCACAATATCGTTAAACATCTTGTGGCATTCTTCCATTTGGTATTGTAGATGATTTACATCCTGATGAAAGGATTTGACAATGTTGAACGCCGGTCCTTCAAGGTCCTTCTGAGTAAGCCTGGATAAGCCAAGCTTTTTATAAAACCATGTGATGAACGTCCCCATATCACCTGTTTGTGAGAAGGAGGAACTAAGCTGGTAGTGATAGCATTAACCCAGTTGTTGTCATTAATTGGCAGATCAGAAGAAGGAATAGTCCAGTTAGGCTCAGGTGAGTGCGACTGCTCATCATCAGGTTACCACCACGACTCTTTATCTTCTTTAGTGAGTAAAACAGGTGGTGGATCAGTAGAGTCACTACGGGTGAATGATTTCCACCACTGCTTTTGCGGGATATGATTCGTGGATGCATCATCTTCATCATCATCAGAAGAGTCAGTAGACTGTGGAATGAAGGATTCTTCATTGAAGAAATTATCATCATTGACAGGAGATGCAAGAGAAGTCGTGCCAGCGTCAATGGAGGTCCATGCAGCATACTTGACATGCTTGGCCTGTTTGGATGGTGCTGGCTTAGAGGATTTGTCAGTTTGTTGTTTCTTTGATGATGAGGTGGGTTATGATGGCCTAGTATGAGCTTGAGAACCACCAGGTAGAGAAGAAGTGCCTGATGGACCAGATGCCCCAGCCGGTGGAGGAGGTGGTGGAGGTGATCCCGATGGAGGCCTGGGATGACCTTGACGCCTCTTTTTCCTCTTTCTTTCTATTTCCATGTCTCTGACATGTTCCTTAGCATCATCTTGTCTTATAGGGGCATCTAAAGCTTCATACAGTTTGATATGTGCCTCATGTCCTTTATGTTGACCTTTCTCGAACATACTATTCTGCAGAATTACTTTCATGTCATTGATTTGTAAGTCTTTGAATCTGGATCTGAGGGGAGCTTCAAGAGCGATGCTGACAGCTTCAGAAACTTGTTCATTGATGGCCTGAGATACTTGTTGCTCGAGATCGAGATGTTCTAACTTGTATATTCTGCTGCCATGATTCTTAATCGTTTGAGGCAAGTCGAGATTCACAATTTTCTTTAACAGTGAAGCATGCTTTTCCAATGTCTCATGAATGGTGAGATTATCTTGAACAACGCCAGCAGTAATACTTGCTAAATCATCCAGTCCACGATCTACTCTCTTCTCAGTGGTGGAAGGGGTTGAGATCTTAGCAGAATCAGTGGATTTCTCTTGAGTGGCAGTTGCTTGAGTGGTGTTGGTATTGACGGTTGCAGCAGTAGGAGTTGGTGTGGACATGGTAGGGATAGTGGAAGTGTCTTACTGTATAAGTACATCAACCATTGAGACAACCTCTTCTCGCTCATCATCGGATTTGTCACCCTCTGTATCATCCGGCTTATCAACCAAGAATTGATCTCCAAAGGTGTCAAGGTTTTTAAACGAGGCCAGAGTTCCAGTTGAGCTGTCAGGTTCCACTGCGAGCTTGGGATCATCTGTCTTAAGTTTGAGATTACCTTGTAAGTCAGGGTAAGCTGTGGATACAAACTCGTCATGGAGTGGGTCAATTGGTGTTTCAGACCCAACAGCTTTATCCTGCACCGGTTTGTTACTGGTGACGTCTTGAGTAGCTAAGTTGGAGTCATCACCTTTGAGTGCTGAACTGGTATCAGTTTCTGAGCCACTCGAGTAAGCAGGTTGCCCTAGACTAGGTGATGATGTTTTGTCAGGGGACACTTTGGCAGATGAAGATGACGGAGATCGTCTTTTGAGAATATACTTGGAGCTGGTTGATTTGGAGGCAGGAGATAATTTTTTCAACAAAGTGTGTGCAGCCAGTTCTTCCTTGGCAACATCCTTGCCTTTTCCTTCCACATGCTGGAGTTGTAAGCCTTTGTCTGACACAGGTTCTTTGATGCTGACTCCACTGACGGGAGGTACAGGTGGCATGTACACATCCTTCAAACTTTCTGCAGTAGCTATTTGAATCAGTTCTTCTTCAAAAAGAGGCAATTTTGTAGTGCTAGGTGCATTTTCAGGATCATTAACACTTGGTGGAGTTTTCTTGGTGCTGGGTATTTTGCTCCCAGTGGTGCGTTTCACCCGTTTAGTGCCTTCAGAAGAAGCAGCTGAGGTTGTTACACCCTTGCGTTTCTTAGATGAGGTTCTTTCAGACTTAGTGGACAAGGAGGGCTCATTTGCAGATGCTTCCCGACTTTCCTTCAGAAGTTTGATGTAGTCCCCATAATATGGTGCATTAAGAATATCACGAGTGAGTAGAGCAGTTGGAATATCCATACCAAATATAATCTCGCTCGTACTCTTAGCATCATCCTTGAGATAACCTACTTTGTGAATCGAATGCTTAGAATCAGAAGTTTGGCAGATCTCTTCTTACCATCTTTGTTTGCTTCAATTTTGCTTTATCGACCAGGAACGAGTGGATGGACTGACTAAATTCCTCCCAGATCCTTTCGGCAAAGTTGATATCCTTCCCATTGAAAATACCCCAAAGGATTTGTAAAGATGGAGCTCTAAGTCTTTCGTACCCAGATGTTTTGCCCGTCAGACATAAGTTGATGAGGCATGCGATGGCTCTCCATGGTTGATAGAAGTCGTGAGTGATAACAGTGGAAAGTGTTGAAACATGAGTGGCATACCCAAGTTCATTGACAAAGTCAAGTAAGGTGGCTAGATTAGGCGGGGGAGTGTATTCCACATTATCACCAGTCGGTAGTATCTGAAGTGCACTACCAAGAGTTTCCATCGTGATGTTCACCCAATGTTCATCCAACTGACACTTGTAAGTGTTGGTCGCTCTGTCATGGCAGATAGTATTCTAGAACTGTTGAATGTATATGGATGGGATTGTAGAGGATGCAGTGAAGGCATTGAAGAATGTGGTGTTCTTAAGTAAATCCAGGGCCATTCTGAATATGGGATGATTCTGAAGTTTATCAGTCTTAACATAACAGTTACTCTTTCCAATAGCTACCCATTTACTGAACGGGAGGATATCGTTGTCAGAACGAACAGGTGGAACCAATGGTCCTTCGATATTAGGTTCTGCTATAATAGCTGCATTTAACACAAATCACCACAGGAAGCAAACACACGGGATAGTAAGTGTTAGTAACAAGTGAATCCATGACATCACATGACAGGGTGATATCATCAGAAGCATGAGAGAACCGTAATAAGCACTCATGAAGGATATCATTCATCACAAGGAATAAATGGCATAGGACAACAACTTAGACTGACATGAATGAATACCATACGATATTAGCAAGCTAGTTAGAGACAATTAGACATAAATTCACTCACAAACAAGCAGTGTAATCACAGTCAGAGTAATCACGGAGTGGCATAATCGTAATGCGAATAAATCTCAATACACGTCATTTGCAGGTAAGACTAACCGCAAGGCAAGTTTATCAAAGGTAAATGCAGGATGAACTAACCGCAGGACTAATTAACTACAGGGCAAGATAACTGCAAGGTAAGGAAGCCACAAAACGAGTTAACCGCAAGGCGACTTAACCAAAAAACTAGTTATTAGCAAGAAGAGTTTAATCGCAAAGCGAGTTAAACGCAAGGCGAGTTAATCGCAAAGTGAGTTATCCGCAAGGCGAGTTAACCGCATGTTGAGTTAACGGCAAGGCAAGTTAAACGCAAGACGAGATAAACTCAGATCTAGCTACACGCAAACTAATTGAATCGCAAGAGAGGGTAATCACACAACAAATTAAACGCAAGCACAATTAACCGTAAAGCCAATTAATTGCAGTCACAATCATACGAGAAAAACGCAATCAAGACAGGACGCTAACCGCAATCAAGAACGGACGCTAACCTCAATCTAGAATAGGCACTAGACACAATCAAGAATGTAACTCACAAGCAGTCATAGACCACCAGATCTTACTATGACTAACTTAGGTAACTACAAGACCAACAAATGAAAGAATAACACTAACAATACTATAGTCAAAGTCCCTTCCCAACACCAAAAAACACTCCTATAAGTATCACTACTCTAAACGCAACGGTTCATAGGTAATGTCTCACAATCAAATCAATGCACCTAGAAATGGAAGAAACAAAGAACTAATAATCGCAATAATAGACAAACATAATCTAACCTATTGTCGATAAACAATCACACGAAATTCGAGCGACGAGTTTCACCACCTAAATGATGAGAATGACGAAACAAATGAGCATATAATACAATGTAAAGTTATGAAGTAAACACAGGAAGAAACATTTAACCTACCAAGAAAATCAACAAGGGTAGCAATCTAGTTCAGTTGTGATTAGTATGCAAGGATATAGAATAATGAGAAAGATGCAAAGTTGTGTTTGTGATTCAGTGACTAATCGCAATAGAAAAAAACATTTATATGTGGGAAAACACTTAACACAAATGACACAACTAGTCCTCGTACTTCAATACCACAAAGTAGACATAGATGCATGCGTTCAAATATGGTCCCTGAAGTTATGAATGTGACACATATGATGAAATAGTCTACGGGAAGCACAAATTATACCATGAGGCCAGATAAGGAAGAGAAACAACAGACCTGCTAAAGCAGCATATAACAAGAAGAGCAAGCATACAAACAATATAAACAGTAAATATATATATACAAAGTAAGAACATATAAAAGGAGAATGAATGCAACACAGACAATACGTATATATACACAAACTATGAATAGTAAATACACTGGGTATAAGTCAGTGAGTAAAAGGTGAAAAACGAGTCCTGAAAGGAATTAATCACGAGTCCATATGATCACACATCACATGTGAGTAGACATGTCTCCAACCGTGGGAGATATCTGTGTCTTTGGTTGCCACACAAGGACTTTCTTAGAACTATTGTGTAGACCCTTTGAGGCTTCAATGTCTATGGAACACACATGTGACCATTTGTAACCATTCATCATGAATGTCCTTCCAGTTGGTACCCATATCCAAGAAGATCTAAGCTTATATGGTATTTCATGCATTGTGAAATTCTTATGGTGAGTGGTTAGGTTATCAGATTTCCTTGGTCTATGTCTCAAAGGCATTTCAGGTTTATGACCATTTGATTTATGATATTGAACCTTATCTTGTAGGTTGACCAATTGATTATGAATTTTAGGTTTTGAGCCCACAGACTTAATCAAAGCACGTTTTTCGTCTACTTGGGAGACACATCGAGCTTTCGAGAATTTTATTCTTTCATAAATAAAAGCATTTGGTTGTCTAATGGTAGATTGATTACCAACTGTTTTAAAAACCGGTTTTCCCAAGATAGATGGTTTTGAAAAATTAAGGTTCATTTGACTCTTTGAAACATAACTTGGCACGATTTGTGCACCAGGAATTTTGGGACATGAAGTCAGACTTTGAGCAATGAGGTCATTGTGTTTAGTGAACTGAGGGGTTGTCAGATTGATTTTCTTAGCTTTTATTTCTTTGATAGAATCACACAGTTCTTTACATTGTACTTTCATAGTCTCATTTTCCATACGTAATTTAGCCATTTTGCATTCAGTTTCATTAATATCATGTTTCCATTTGGCTTCATTACGTTGCTCATACATCTTAATTCGATTTTTAAGGCTGTTGATCATAAATCCTTGTCTTGCAGCTGAGTTTTTAGATTGTTAATCAAAAAATATTCATTAAGTCCAGGCAATTCCGGATTCAAACACGGTTTGCTATTTTGAAGACATTCCTCTTTTTGTTGCATTTCAATTTCAAGTGAAATGCAATGTTTTTCCAATTGTGAGAACCTTTTTAGAAGTTGATTAAATGTCTCTTTTTCAATCATGTTCTGGTCCATTGACTCAGAAAACTCAACTTTAAGGCAGGAAATTTCATCATACAGATCACTTTCTCCCCCTTTATGACACATATTTGTTGAGTTAGAGGAGAGTAACAAACTGTCAGTCTTTTTCAACATATTTGTGTCATAACAAAGTTTAATTTGATCTGTATGATGACATACATTAGAGAGTGTTTTGTGTTGATCAATTGACAATACCTCATTACTTGAGTCAAGTGATTGCACAGGTTTGAGCATGTTATCCATAGCATGGGTCACCAACTTGTCAGAAGTGTCAATCTTATCATCTTCTGTATCCATGCATTAAGTGTTGACTGACTCAGCATCCGATGTTAAACCCAAATACTCAAAACAATCACTTGATTATCCCCCGTGTGTCTCTACCTTGTCATCATACACCGGTTCGAGCTTTGCCCTTTTCTCGATGCACTCCTTAACCTTATCCAAGTATTGGAGTAGCATGTCTCTGTAGGTGTCAACATCTATATCTGTGTGGTCAGCGAAACACTTCATAGTCATCTGACTTTCGTAGTCATAGATCATGGAGGATTTTAAGTTAATGAAGCTATGTAGTTGTTTGCTGAGCACACATAAGGCAGCTAAGGATCGCTCATTAGTAGTTTCTTCTCAGTTCAGTTGTTGTCGTAATTGATCCAGATTGAGAATCATAATATCTGTGAATGTTTGAACATCTTGTCCGAAAAGAGTTATGAATGCACGTTCAAACCCCATTCTGAATCCATTACCCTCTAACAGCACAGAAAGATGTGACTGAAGTGTTTGAAAGCATTCAATGTGACATTCTCTTGCCAATTCAAGCAATTTACTTGACTGAGTCATATTCTCTTGAGAATCCGAGCATGATTGTACAATTGAGTCATCATCAGATACTAGTCCGTTCATTTGTAGATAAAGATTAGAAGTCAACGGAACATCACCTATGTCGCATAATTTGAGAATTTCGGGAATTACTGAATCAGGGGATGTTGTCATGACGAGGCAGGTGGGTTACAGTTTGCACTAGGTGTATCGTTGCGACAAGTCAAGTTACGCTAAATCCAATTGAGATTAGTCAAATCGTAAGGATTCACCTACAACGTCCGATCACAATTAGATTAGCAGAAACGACTTAAGTTTCAACCAAACACTAGATGCAAGATGATTCACCACTCACACAAATCACACCACTTGATGGAATGCCAAAACTTAGGATATAGTCACTAAACCCCAACAAGTAGCAAAGTGTGGGTAACCGCAGAACTGAGATTACCACATATGAGAGCCAAACTCAAAGTCAGGTGAGTTACCAATCCAGGAGCAAACCGCAAATTAGTAGTCGCAGACTGAGACAAACACTAGGAGATAACTGCAGAGAGAAGTAAACCGCAAGAGCTAATCTCAGATACCTAACCACAAGCCACTAAACCGCAGATACTAATCGCAATACCCAATAGTCCAAAACTGTCACTGTCATTGCGTTTTGTCTGTTAACTCAAAATAGTAGACGCAAATGGCTAACCGTAGAAATCAAGTAGCAAATCGCAATCAAGCAATGGAACAGTGGAGGTAACCGCAACAAGGAAAATCGACCCAATGATGAGGCGAAAAATGAACCACTTTTAGGGGGTCATTTAAGCCCGAAATTGAATTTATTTGATCAAATATTGCCCTAAATCGTTCCTTTTGTGATTTTAGGTACTTTGGGAGTGAAATCTGGAAAAGGAAGCAATTCGGACATTTTTGGAGCATAAAAGTGAAGAAAACGCTAAAGACTTAATTTTCCAAGCTGGGAACAGTGTGTGACGGCGTCAAGAGTACTTTCCTGACGGCGTCAAGAGTAAAGATCATGACGACCCAGTACAGAAATGAAGGCATCACAAAGTAGAGCGTCAAGAGTTAAATGTGTGACGGCCTGGAAAAATGGAATACATGACGGCGTCAGATGTAGATCAAGGCAGTCCGAGAATTCTTTTGGCGGCGAGATGACGGCGTCACAAGGTTGTTCTTGACGCCGTCAGCCTCTATTATCTATATATAGTTTTCTAATTTTCATTCATAAAAAGAGGAACAAGTTTGGAGAAACCCTAAGGCCGAACCATATATGTATTTTACAGCTTTTTCAAGGGTTTTCAGCCCTTGAACCCTTACATGTGTTATTGAGATAAGTATTCTTTTAATTCAATCAATATGTCTATGTGTTGGTTGTCTATATCTTGTGCTTGTCTTGATTCCACCATGCTAGGCTAAATTTATCTTGTGTTTGCTTAGATCTAATGAAACCTAGATGTTGATTATGTGTTGATTACTTGTTTATGGTTGTATTGGATGAATGATTTCAATGTTAGGCTTAAGAAAACTGGCAGATCTCCAATTAGTAACATGCTTGAACGTCTTAGGAAACATGAACCGATGTGTACTAGGTTTTATTGGTTGTATTTAATGCATGAGTAAATTCTAATGATCCCATGTTAGGAGCTTCTTAGCCGGCTCAACATAGGAGTGAAGTAGGCACTCATAGGATTGGGGAGTTAAGTACGCCACCCCATGAATGGTATTCCGGAATATAATCCGTCATCCACGCAACTATAACAAGTAATTAACGTGTAAAAGATATCTAGGGAGTAGTGAAATCTAAGTAAACACATTTCTCCACTTATTGCTCACAACCTTAGTTTAATTTAGTTTTATTTTCATTTTCAGTATTTTATTTTGATTGCATCTTTAGTATTGGGTTAGTTGACTAGCAACTAATTCCACCCAAATCCTTCAAACCCGAGATATTTACTTCCTTTCTAAAAAATATAAAAATACAAAAAGAATCATCTCTCATCTCTAGAACTAGTAATTAGGTTTTCTAATCCTAGCGACACTATTCCTAGCTGAACGATCAATCCCCCGGTACTTGTCATTATACTATACTACATCGATCAGGTACACTGCCTGGTGGGGGTTGTAAGCTTCTCAAGATCCCTTGAGAGGTAAAGCCTGATGCAATCCCTACGCATCACCCAAACACACTCCAACTTCAAGAATATGTGTGAAATGACAAAACCAACTAAGAAGTAATGTAACCCTAACACAAATGATCATATTCTAACATATCAACTAACACTAGATAGATCAAACTAAGATATTTTCAAGAAAAACTCTTCTAACTCACAACAACTACACAAAACCACACCAAATCCGATTCTACAAGGCCCTAAGATGAAACCTTGGCTCTTGATACCAATTGTAGAATACTAATTAAGTTGCAAACATGTATAACTTGTGGTTGTGTAGTCGTATGATTAAGGAGAAGAAGAAGAATAGGAAGAAAGAAAGGATGGAACCTTGTGAGAGAAAAATGGAAAGATTATATTGAGATTATGAGAAGGTCCAACCCTCTCCACATGTGGAGAGGGGTATTTATACTAAGCTACAAAGAAACATAAAAACGCCTACACCCGGGCTGTGGATCAGGCATACAGTGGGTAAAGACCCGTCCTTCTTCCACGATGTTACTTAGACTAAACTAGTATCTAACTAACTAATGAACCAACTACGAGCTAACTTAAATGCTATTACATCAATTAGGTGACTGAGTCTTCTATAGGAATATTTGTATTCCTAACATTAATCGATTATGATGCGGATGGACCGAGGGCCGGTCCGCAGGCGTACTTCGGGAGTGTCGCTTATATGTGTCCGGGTTTGTCTGGACCGTGCCATGCTCGTGACATGGGCTTTCAGCCTTGTTAGGCTTGTTAGGCCGGAGCCTGGTTGTACTTATAGGGCCGGAGCCCGTTGTACTCATGGCGCCGGAGCCCGTCTTTGCATTGGACCGGAGCCAAGTTTTGTTGGTTGTTGTGCCGGAGCCCGTTTATGCTTGTTGGGCCGGAGCCCAATCCTTTGTGAGATAGTCCAGGCCCAGTAGGCCTGCTATCCGTACTATACGTCATCAAATATTATTTAAGGTTTGTAGAAATTTTAGATCTATACATTTTTTTTCTTCAACTTTTTAGGTTATTTTCCTATATTTATGTATCTTATTATGTCTTTAAGGTTTTTTAGAAAAATATTTAACATTTTTAAAAAATTTTCTATAGATCCGCTACCAGTGACGCTGCTGCCATGGTTGTTACTGGAACGACCGGATCTTCTCTGCCGATGTCTAACCTCACTATGTGTTAATCTTTATATGTTGGTTTCGTAACCCCAAAACGGATATGAGATCATTGAGTTTTTTTCGTTTTTGATTCTTGTTTGAGTTTGGTTGTAAGTTGGGGAGATGAGTTTTAGATAGTTGTGGTTTGATATTGTTTGTTTTTGTTAATAGTATAATTATATTGTACATTGTGGTTAAATAATTGTATATTTTGGTGAAAGGGTAAATTAAGTTACGTATTAATTGACCACTTTAATAACATTAATGTGGTGTTTGTTTTTTTTAATATGTGAATTAAAGTGTTTTACACTATGCTTATTTTCTTATAAATCTGAAAATTATGTGTCTTAAAGTGTTGTATACTATGCATAATTACTTGTAAGTCTCAAAATTTTAGAGAAAGAGAGTCATCCCTTTATTATATGTAGTATAAATATAGATGAGCAGACAACTTGATTCTCTCCGCCCGAAATTTCATTCTAATTTGACTATTCTTCTTGAGTCATTTTCCCTTTTTCTTTGATGGCTTAAAGGAGTAGGCATATGAGTTCTCAATTTGTTTATAACTATTTTAGTTGATTACTAGGGCAAATGATCAAAAAATGCATCGAACTTAATACTTTTTGTAATTGTATGTAGTCAACTATTTTCTTTCTTATTGTGTGTACTAAACTTTCAAATTTCGATCATTGTGTGTATTTATGACCATTTTGCCTTTAATTTTTCAAATTTTGAAAGGTAAAATGGTCATTTTACATGACAGAATAGTTACAAAATACACACAATGATCAAAATTTGTAAGTTCAATACATACAATAAAAAAATAGTTAGCTACATACAATCACAAAAAGTGTCAAGTTCGATGTATTTTTTTTGTCATTTGCCCTTATTACTAATGATATGATATAGATATATAATACTTGTGTATTTGTGTAAGCCTATTCCTAGATTTGTGAAATCTTTCATGAGTCCAATTGAACAAAACTACATGCTGTATGTATAATGTTCAAAGATTTTGAATTATGTACATTATTTGGACTAACAATGTATAAGTTTTTGAAAATATCCACTCTAACTCCTATAAAGTGAGAATTGTTTTAGAAAATTCTTACATGAAGATGTTTTATAAAGTTATAGATTATTTTAGTTATGAAATCTCTTCATTTAGTTTTCAAACATAGTCTTCAAGAGTATAGATTATGTGAATACGTTTATCCTTCAAAAGTTCAAGAAAGATAGTTTTTAAACAAGAAATCCTAGACACATGAGTAAGAGGAAGTGTTGTTAAAATTACTTCCTTGATTTGTGTTTGATGTAAAACAAAATTCTTCTTCTTTCTTTTCTTGATTTGTACTGATTAAAAAATTTAATGTGTGTTGGAAAGTGAAGGGATTTTGTGGGATCGTGTATTTGGTTATGGTCTAGTTGGATTTGGATCAGCATGGTTACACAAAATTGTTGCACCCAAAATGTTCCCTTCACGTCTTGGCGCGCCAGTTGGGAGTGTCTGAGTTGTAACTTTTGTGTCACAATTTTGCTAGAATTTGTTTTCGGTTATGACAATTTCAATTTAGGGGGAATTGCATATATATCTTTCCAAAGGTGAATAATTGTATATATATCTTTTGTACAAGTTTTTTATGCACATGATACAATGGCTTTTATGCATGCAAAAGATATATATGCAATTTTGCATCTTTATTTATCGACTGGATTTGAAAAATAAATACTCGAGAACTCAAATTAAGTTTTGAAAATTACAAAATTTTAAATGTATTGTATTTTAATCTTCAAACAATAGCATGCCGAGTTCAACTGTTGATAAAAAAAAAATGAACTTCTCTTTAAATAGAGATTTAGTTCGTATGTTTGATTAATTTACAATTCTCTTTTAACACTTTCAAATTCATTAAAGATGCATTTCATATAAGGTTGGACATGCAGACTCAATATGAGATCATCAACACAGGTTTGAGCTATGATCCGATGCATCGTTTTTATCTTGGTAAACAACAAATTATCTTTCATGCGAATCACGTGGGGTTTGGCGAGTAGACTTAAGATAATATCATTTATCTTAACTTTGAGTTATGATTTGACATATATCTTTTTTCTTAGTAGATAATGAGCCATCTTCATGTCCATCACCGATCGTTGACATTTAGACTCACTATATCAATTATAACTTGAATAATTAATTGATACATATCTTATGTCTTAGTAAATAATAAATTATTATGCATGCCTATCACATAGCCATTTAGCACAAAGATATTTTAATTTATCATACCAAGCTTTATGAGCTTGCTAAGTCCACTCATATCCTTTTTAAGTTTAGAAAAAGGATTAGGTTTTTGAAAATCTATAAACTGTGAGGTTGTGAAACATACACTTCCCTATGCAATGACATCATTTAGAAAAGCACTTTTGGTAACGTTTAAAGTTTAAACATATGTTTAGGGACCAATAAAGAAGAAGTTCATAACCAACAGCAGTATGTTTAGGGACAGGTAATTTACACAATCTTATAACTTGGGAAAGTCGTTTTTGGAGTCCCTATACATCTTTCAACTACTTGAGGCTCCAAACCAACTAATGACCGGGTGGACGGATTCTAAACAGATAAGGAGCTTTGCGGGGTCTATTCTCTTCACCTAAAACAACCAAATTCAATTCCCCGGTGTTGCTTCTGTCACCGAGCTGGAGTCAGAATTTTATGAGCACTTGTGCATTTTTGTTATGGTTGTCGCTATATTCCTTGGCATCGTCACTGTCAGAGTAAAAATGAGACAGAATAGTTTAGAATCCGAGTAAGCGTTGTAACTGCTAGTGCTAGGGCATAAATATGTAAAAATTCAACCATCTAAACATTAATAAAACACGTTTTTTTTGCCATTGTTGATGTATATCTATATTCTTTGCGTTATTTTCTGAATGAAGGTATGATTATCATACTATATTATAAAGCATGAAAGACTACTATTAATAGAAATATTTAAAATTAAGCAATACAACTTCTAAAGCTATAAGTACAACAACTAATGCTACTTATAGAAATTCCTCTCATATTTAATTCTAACATAAAATTAATACTAACATTAAATACAATAAATAAATCATTATGTACATTGAATACAATTAATTAACTGTTCAATAAATATAATTAATGCACTTATTAAAACACTATTTACATAAGAAATACAAATTATCAAGCATATTGTACAACCAACTTAAACACAATTCCCGCATTAAATGTCACTAATACAAATAATAAAGCATATTATACAAATATTCAAGCCCGAACAGGCAATGGGCCAAATGGGCTCGAGCCAGAACGGACACAAGCTAAACGAAATTTTTGATATCCGTAAATTTATTGTCAAAAAGAACATAATAAACTAAAATATGTTCACATATTGTAAAACCAAGCAAACTACTAAACAAAAAAAATATATAATAATAATAAATAAAATAATACAAACTAAGCAAAATTTCATCAAACTTTTGCTATAAAAAACTAATCAGTAAAGCTATTGCTAAAAAACGTACAAAAAAAATATATTATTAGCCGTAAAAATTAAATTACAGGGTGCCCGCAGCTGTATCGCGCGAGGACCCTGCTAGTTAGTTTATGAGGTATAAACATTAGTTGGCTTAGTACAATACGCAAGTCTACGTGTTAAAGGGTCCTAGTTCATTTTCTATCACAAGTCGTAACTAATATGAAATTTCAGCTATTTTCTGCTTGGTTTTCCTGATTTAGTTCTTCAATATGCATTTGTACCTATTAATGGGTTGATCTAGGGTAACGAGTCAAATGGGTTAAATTAAAGATTCTAAATCAAAAGAAAATTTGTTAGATATGTCATCTAAAGTGTGTTAAGCTGCATATAAACCTACTTATTTATTCTACTAATGGTAAAAATAAGATGTGAGCTTGAGTGAAGGTTTTATGGGCGCTTGTGCCTTTTTCTACCGTGGCTATCGAAATTGTCGGTATCTAGAAATAATGATAGGTTACCAGCACAAGAATATAACCAATAAGGAGGTATTGACTACAATGAAACTTACCCCCCCCCCCCCCCCCCCCTCCTTGCACGTTTAGACTCAATATTTGTATAATATGCTTTATTATTTGTATTAACGACATTTAATGCGAGAATTGTGTTTAAGTTGGTTGTACAATATGCTTGATAATTTGTATTTCTTATGTAAGTGGTGTTTTAATAAGTGCATTAATTATATTTATTGAACAGTTAATTAATTGTATTTAATGTATATAATGATTTATTTATTGTATTTAATGTTAGTATTAATTTTATGTTAGAATTAAATATGAGGGGAATTTCTATAAGTAGCATTAGTTGTTGTACTTATGGCTTTAGAAATAATGATAGGTTACCAGCACAAGAATATAGCCAACAAGAAGGTATTGACTACAATGAAACTTACCCCCCCCCCCCCCCCCCCCCCCCCCTTCTTGCACGTTTAGACTCAATATTTGTATAATATGCTTTATTATTTGTATTAATGACATTTAATGCGGGAATTGTATTTAAGTTGGTTGTACAATATGCTTGATAATTTGTATTTCTTATGTAAGTGGTGTTTTAATAAGTGTATTAATTATATTTATTGAACAGTTAATTAATTGTATTTAATGTATATAATGATTTATTTATTGTATTAATGTTAGTATTAATTTTATGTTAGAATTAAATATGAGGAGAATTTCTATAAGTAGCATTAGTTGTTGTACTTATACCTTTAGAAGTTGTATTGCTTAATTTTAAGTATTTCTATTAATAGTACGCCTTCATGCTTTATAATATAGTACGATAATCATACCTTCATTCAGAAAATAACGCAAAGAATATAGATATACATCAACAATGGCAAAAAAACGTGTTTTATTAATGTTCAAATGGTTGAATTTTTACATATTTATGCCCTACCACTAGCAGTTACAACGCTTACTCGGATTCTAAACTTTTCCGTCTCATTTTTACTCTGACAGTGACGATGCCAAGGAATATAGCGACAACCATAACAAAAATGCACAAGTGCTCATAAAATTCTGACTCCAGCTCGGTGACAGGAGCAACGCCGGGGAATTGAATTTGGTTGTTTTAGGTGAAGAGAATAGACCCCGCAAAGCTCCTTATCTGTTTAGAATCCGTCCACCCGGTCATTGGTTGGTTTGGAGCCTCAAGTAGTTGAAAGATGTATAGGGACTCCAAAAACGACTTTCCCAAGTTATAAGATTGTGTAAATTACCTGTCCCTAAACATACTGCTGTTGGTTATGAACTTCTTCTTTATTGGTCTTGTGTGGGTCTATCGGCAAGCCCGGTCTTGATCACAACGATCTTGATATTGTTGTGACCGACTTTATGAATCGCAATACTACGAAGTCATGCATGGAATCGAAGAGATTAGTATAGATAGTCCCCTGCCATTGGCTTGAGTTCCATGTTTCGGATTTTGAATGGACACACCGTATGGATGTAGACAAATGAATAATGGAGACTCGGTTTGACGCAGCACGTCCAATAGTAGCTTAAGAACATCATCAGACACTGATAGGCAGAACTTGGCAATTATCGGATCAATCGTGAATGTGATCACGTGGATGAATAAGAGTGTTGGGATACATGAATATGAATGTGTCCTGCTTTGAGTATGCGATGCACGTTTTCCATGGCGGGTGCCAACGAAGACTTGATTATCACGATTATCATCAGATCGAAAATTACCAGCTCAGATGTACTTTATTTCTAATCTATCAAATAAGGGAAACATGTTTTCTTCAGGTCACGGTAATGCTGCAGATCCGCTGGCGGTAATAGTGGTAACTAGATCATTTGGCTTTACTAGCATAAGAGATGCGATTATCCTGATGAAAGAAGAGATTATGGTTGGGTTTGGGTCGATTTGGACAAATGTGACTTTGATGGATTCAACAATTTTAACAATTGCTTCAGGAGTAGGATCCCATTGTGGTTTAGAATAGATGATTCTGATGGTGATGGGTGTTATGGCGGTGTAGGTAACGAAAGAAAGATGCGAGAAAAGGAAAAGCTTCATCATGATTTTCATGGCGGTGGTTCTTGAAAGTTAGTTAATTCGGTTTGTGGAATTGAGCGGGATTGATCTTTTAAAAGTTGTTTGTTACTTATGATATATACACGGGTTGTTAAATAATTTATTTTTATAAAATTATGTAAAAACTGATATAGTTATAATAATCGTGCACGCGCATGTTTTCACATAAAATTTTCACAATTTATTAATATCGATTAATATTTTGCATATAATTTTATTGGATAAATGATTTGACTTTGTTTAAGTGGCATGCTGTTGAGGTTGATGTTATTAATTTACCTACTGATATCATGTTTAATAGCACGTAATACCCTTAAAAAATAATTTTCCCGATATCTTTACTTAGTCTCATAAAGAAGAATAACTTGAATCATTCGTATATATATACAATCTTGTATATTCATTTAAATCTCATAGTAACCTATGTGCCTATGCTTTCATTTGGATATTTATATTTAATAATATATTTAGCTGTATTTTATTTTTGAACCTATGCACTCTCATGTTAAACTTATAAAGAGGAATAATATTAGTAGTTATTGAACTTAAAACATATACTTTTCTAGATATCTTTACTTAGTCTCGTAAAGAAAAATAACTTTAGTCGTTTGTATATGTACGATCTCCTGTATTTAATTACATATCACAATAACTCGTGCTTTATTTTGATATGTATAATTCCGTGGATATATATATTAAATTAATATACAACGATAATAATATTTATAAATAACAACAACATTTTAAAAAAATATATATATAAAGTATAATGGGTATAAAGTATAAACTTTTAAAGTATTTATTAAATTTATAAAGTTATTAAAAATACATGAAAATTGAATTATAAATCAAAACAACAAACATGATCCCTGGTTACCGACTAGAAAAAATTATCATTGCAACGACCCAACGGTTGCTATATGGCCAATATCTTTGCTAATCACTGTTAGCAACAAGTTAAGCCACGAGACGGTGCCGTTAATACCATATATCGCCCTTCTAAATTGTGACATTGCTGCTAAAACCTAGAAAATTTGAAACGCAAGTTGTGAGTCCTTGCTTGTTAACAAAAGTAGCAGCAAAAGTTGCCGTACGTAATTACCATATATTGTTGCTATTCGTTGTATTGATCGACCAACAACATATTACAGTAATTTTGTTCAGCAGCCATTAGCAACAACTTTTGAAACAATATTTTCTTCACCCAACTAGTGATTTCTGCGTCACTGATGAGTCTTCTTAACTTGGTTAACATAGATCTGAGTCCAAAACTTTGAAACAAGCGTGTAGATTTCTTTCGACCTAGATTTCTTCGATAACAAACAATATATTATATTGATCATGTAAAAGCCTCGTTGGAAAATGAATATATTACAAATTCACATCACCTAGATTTGACTAGAGATAAATACGTGGCTTTAATTAAAATGTTGCCATACGGCTTGCAAGCGAGCACCCTCACGTTGTTAATTGAACAACATATAAGCACAAAAATTTACCTACCCCATTATAATTTAATTTTCATAAGTTTGTTGTACCATTGTCCACTTTGTCAAGTCTTTTGATTTAACAAAATATATTTGATTATTTGAAGACTTTGACACTTTCAAACATTGCCGGCCTCTTGTTTGCGTAGTTGATAACAAACTTTCGTTGGTCCCGTCCAGTGGCGGAGCCAGGGTATGCGGTCACGGGGGGCAAGTACTGTAGCAGCAACCAAACAGCCCAAATTTCAGCACCCAAAAACAGCTTTCAGCACCAAAATCAGCAGCAGCAATTCAGCAGCACAAAAAACAGCCCAAAAAACAGCTTTTAGCATGCAAAAACCTATCGAAAACCTGTTTATAAAGTGAATATGTGACGAAAGAAAAAGATTATATGTTGGGCTCAATTTTGTTGAGGGCAAGTTCAGTTTTTAGCTGAGGGCATGAAACATAAAAGTCCACTAAAACCAAAATTTTGCACTATAAAAAATTTCATTGGGCCAATTTGTTGAGGGCACCTGCCCCCCCTATTTACATGCTCCCTCCGCCCCTGGTCCCGTCAACCATATATGGCCAGTCACTCAAAACAAATAAGTGTCTCCACTTTTCAACTTAAATAATGATAGCTAAATTTCGTAATCAGAGATTTTCCAGCTTATAATGAAAATTGTGTAGAAAGTAAATAACGAAATTAAGTTATCTCAATGTTTCATGCTAACTCATGCATGCTACATATACAAATTTCTTGCAACTAATTAAGTCGTATCTAAATACTAAAACAGTACGAAAAATTTTGCGGTAATATATATAAGAAAAGCATCACGGCAATACCTCGCGTATTTATATTAGGAGAAGACATATATAACACTTGGCTTATAGTACGTGTTTTCAACCACAACAAGTCTAGTAAGAGCATTGGGTACCGTTGGTGCCGTGGGCTTTTTTTGCTGCCACGTCAGCAAAAAGCTCCATGGCACCAGAAATCCCACAGCACCACATTTCAGGGGTATTCGTTGGCACCAGAATTTCTGGTGTTGTCGGCTTTTTTTTTTTTTTTTTTTTTTTTTTTTTTTTTTTTTAAATTAAAATATATACAATATAAACTAAATAAACTTCATTAATTTTAAAAACAAACATTACATATAAAAAAAACACACACTACGTTAAAAGAAAAAAATATAAACTAATTATTGAAGTTCCATAAATGCTCAACAAGGTCTTGTCGAAGGTCGTCGTGAACTTTTCGATCTCGAAGTTCTTTATTTTTTCTAATATGTAAATCACATCTTTCGATCCAAGTATCTGGCATGTTCGGGCGTGGATCGACGAATGTGTCTCTTAAATTCACTTCGAATCCTTCGTCTTCCAATATCATGTTGTGTAACATTATACAACAATACATGATTAGTTTCAAAATGTTGACTTGAAAAGCACGTGCGGGTTGTCGTATAATCCCGCACCGACCTTGTAGGACTCCGAAAGCTCGTTCAATATCTTTTCTAGCACTTTCTTGAACCCTTTTGAAGTTCAATATCTTTTCCGACCTTGCAACAGTAAACGTTTTCACAAACACGGACCATGTTGGATAAATGCCATCGGCTAAATAGTAACCTTTGTTATATGTATGTCCGTTTACTTCAAACGGACATTCCGGAGCTAAACCGGCAAGTTCATCATCAAATATAGGGGAACCATATAACACATTAAGATCATTATTTGTCCCTGGAACCCCAAAATATACATGTCAAATCCATAATCTTTGATCTGCAACCGCTTCCAACATAATAGTTGGGTATTTATAATCACGTCTTTTGAATTGAGCTTGTAAGGCCTTTGGACAATTTTTCCAATCCCAATGCATACAATCAATACTCCCGAGCATTCCCGGGAGGTGATATTTTTCTTCATGCAATGCATATATTTTTTCAATATCATCTGAATTGGGCTTTCTAAGATACTTTTCATTGTATAAAACAAGTATGCATTTAGTAAAGTAATCTAAACAATGTCGTGAACAACGTTCACCAATTTGCAAGTACTCATCAAATGCATCAGGAGCATTGCCGTACGCCAATTGGCGTATGGCGGATGTGCACTTCAAAACAGCACCAATACTTGCACGACCGGTAGCATCGTGGCGTTGGTGAAAAAAACTAAAGTACTCGGGAAGAGGCTGAACATCATAAGTTAATATATCGTTGAGAATTTTATTAAAAAGTCTAGAGCTCATACGATACCTTCGCCTAAATTTATCTTCCAGATATTTAGGATCATTCTCGACGTTGCCAAAATAGTCATCGAGTAAACGTTGTTCCGCCTCTTCTCGTTCACGAGGTATGTATGCCCTCGTTTTCTTTTCACCCGATCTCGATCATTCGGCTTCTTCATACAAAGATACATATTGTTCATACGCCATGTAACTTTGAAGATAGTGTTCTCGATCATTAAAAAAAACATCATACGGATCGAAATTATAGTCGTTGAGAATTGTTTGGTTAGGATTGGTTGGATTCATGATTGAAAATACTAAAAGATATAATAGAATGGAAGTGTGTTTGAAGTATGGAGTAATAAGGAGTATTTATAAGGGTTTTTTTTTTTTTTTCTTTTTTTTTTTTTTTTTTTTATTTTTTAATTGTGACAATAACGGTTATATAGCCGTTGGTACCATTTGAGATTTCAAAAAAACAAGCCAAAGTTCCAATAAACAAACGTTCCAAAAAGAAAAAAAGAAAAAAAAGAATACCCGACGGCGTGAGCACCGACGGCGCCACCACCAGTACAGTGCGCCGTCGGTTTTTTTGGGCTGGTGGTGACGGCGCAAACGATAGCTCACCCGTACCCCATGCTCTAAGAAAAAATGAAATAGTAATTGACATGTACTAAACTTTCCTTGGGTGCACTAAACTACCGTACTTTCATTTAATGTTTCATGCTAGTGACTTACTCCCTCCGTCTCATAATAATAGTCCACATTTCTTTTTAGAGATGTCTCAAATTAATTGTCCACTTTCTATTTTTAGTAAAAACTAAAGAATCTATTGTAGGAATATTCTATTTTAATGTTTGAAAATAAAAGTGGTCTCACTTTTATTAAACTTTGTCTCCTGACAATAATTTTGAGACGAAGGGAGTATCATAAATTCACAATTCTAAATTCCATTTCATCTTTAAGAGCACTACGCAAACAAGAGGCCGGCCGACAATGTTCTTCAAAGCTAGAATTGTTTGAAACAATTTCATTCCATGATAAGTACGCAAACAACAATTCACAATTCCATGTGAGTCATTGTGATTTGTTGTTTGCGTACTTATCATGGAATGAAATTTAGAATTGTTTTTCAGGAGATAAGTTTAAATCAAATTAGATTATTATTTAATGAAATAAAATAAACCCTGTTTAAGATGGTTTGAAAAATTAGAATTTTTTTTTTTTTTTTTTTTTAAGGGTATTAACACATATTTCATGGTTACTTTAATAACTCCGGCAATAATTTATGATTTATAAAGTTACAAGTATACTAATCACCATGACACCCTCATATAGAGACAAAAGTGGATTACACATCGTCTTTTCTTTCAACCATATTCAATCTTTTAAAATGATAAAAGAGTATTATTACGTTAAATAATAGCATGACAATTATTTTATTTTTAATATTCTAAGGATAAATATTAAATAAAAAAACAAATTTCTGTAAAAAGAATAAAAATATTTTTTTTAAAAAAAAAGTTCTTGAAAAATTCCAAAAAAATTCTACAAGATCGGGTATGTTGGTGCATGAAAAAGTTGTGAAGGAAGTTTTTCTAAAAGTGGATACTTTATCCGAAAAAAATTATAAAAAAATACGTTTATGCATTAAATCGTTTTATTGTGCATCAAAAATTCGATTTTGGACCCAACTTCTTTTGACTTTTTTTCATCAAAATAACATTGTGCATCTAAATAAAACAAGTTGAAAATTTTGTGCATTAAAAATTTTTTGCGCATTAAAATTCGTTTTTTGTGCATTAAAAAAACGTATAAAAACTCAAAATTAGAATAACTTGTTTCACAAAAGTTTTTTGCACCAACATACACGATCTTGTGGAATTTTTTTAGAATTTTTCGAGAACTTAAAAAAAAATTATTCTTTTTACGAATATTTGTCTTTTTATTTTAACTTTACCCATATTCTAATGTTTTCTTCTTGTAAATTAAACAAATTGCAAAATTGGATTTCTTTAGACAAAACGATTTACAAACTATGAATTGATCAGAAAAGTTTTACGATGGATAACAGGAATCCAAGCCTCTAGTGTGACAATTAAACATCATTCTCATACCCTTTTTTCTAATCAATTTATTCTTTATTTAACCCTTAGCATCTACATTAGTAATCCAAGTTAAACACTGCCATCCAAAACACATGAATTAATTAACATTTAGCTTGTTCTTCATTATTATATGATAATATCTTCTTTACATTTATCATTAATTATTTCATTTGTTGTGTCTTGTCAAATACTTAGAAAGGCATTATTTTACCATAAGTTAGTAAATATACATATTTTGAGTCCCAACCACTCCTTTTCAACTATTTATAAACATGACATGTAGCCAATGAAGAGTGGTATCGAAGAAGAAAATACCATGGAATTCTTCAAAGCTCCTACTCTTTTTCTTCTTATTATGACTCTCACCATATGTAGTAGTGCTAGTGCTATGAACTCCATGTACTCTTCTCATGGCCCCAACAAAGGGGCTTATTGGCCTTCATGGGCTATTAACTTTCCACCATCGGCTATCGATACAAGTCTTTTCACTCATATTTATTACGCGTTTCTTTCTCCCAGTAACATCACATTTAAGTTTGAGATAGATTACCCGACCGCTTTGTTGCTTAAAAACTTCACCAACACCCTTCGCGAAAAGGTTCCTCCTGTCAAGAGAATGTTTTCCATTGGAGGCGCCTCAGACGGGCCAAAAGTATTTTCACGTATGGCCATAAGTTACGACACGAGGAAAAGTTTCATCATGTCCACTATAGAAGTGGCACGCAAGTTTGACTTTGATGGAATTGACCTAGATTGGGAATTCCCTCAAACCCCAATTGACATGGTCAACTTCCGCCACTTGATTCGTGAGTGGCGTGTGGCGGTTAAGAAAGAAGCTAAGTTGACATGTAGACCTCAACTTCTTCTTTCTGCTGCCACGTACTATAAACCAGAAGTCTCTCTAGACGATGTATACCGTAAGTACCCAGTCAAATCGATAAATAAAAATTTAGATTGGATAAATGCAATGTGTTATGACTATCACGGTGGATGGGATCTCACTGCAACTGGTGCCCAAGCCGCGTTGTATGATCCAAATAGCAATGTGACTACAAGTTATGGGCTGCAATCATGGATCAAAGCCAAGCTAATTATAGAAAAGCTAGTCATGGGGTTGCCATTATATGGTCGAACTTGGCAACTAAAGGATCCATCTTTATATGGTATCGGAGCTCCAGCTGTTGATATAGGACCCGGGATTGATGGTCAAATGCCATACGTTGACATCGAAAAGTTCAATAGCCAAAACAATGCTCTAGTGGTGTTTGATTCTTTAACTGTATCTACGTATTCTGTCGCGGGCACTTCTTGGATTGGATATGATGATGTTAGATCGATAAAACTAAAGGTAGAATATGCACGAGACCTAAAAATAGGTGGATACTTCTTTTGGGCTGTCAACGGTGATCAAGATTGGAAAATATCCCGACAAGGTATACAAAATTTGTGGAATTGACTTATTTTAAAGTTAACATTATTCATGAATATAAAATGCTAATCCTAATGTTTAATTTTGGAATCAATGCAGCTTATGAGACATGGACTATTTGAAGAACCAAGGACAAGAGTTTCAAGTGGAGAAGTGAAATATGCATCATTGTATTAGTATGGTTATAGATTGATAACGATATCATTAGTTATATGTGTGTGAGTGTGTGTGTCTTTAGGTAATTCTTGAGAATTATTTTCGCATAGCATTATTACGGAACGCTCTTCTTGTTATAACTAATTTAAAAGTTGTATGTGAGTAATTGAAATGGCCTTGAAAGTTTCTTTACCTTTGAACAACTTGTATATTTCTAGCCTTGATTTTTTGTTTGAATGGACATGTTCTATTGTTCGCATTTAACAACTTTGATAACATTACTAGAACCCATACCAGCATGCAAAGTGAATCTCATAAGGTGACGTTTTTCTCATACAATTATTGTGGCACTCGGCTTTCGTGGTGAAATAGGTCATGAAACAGGTTAAAGAATATGGTTCATTGTGTGGATCAGTTGTGCTTTGTTTTTTTTCATTTTGTCCACAATGACTTATTTTGATACAAATAACAACGAGTAGGTTTGCTGACACTAGAAAAGTCATCCATGCATGATATACAATATAATGGCATGGATTTATAAATAAGTTACAGCTTTTTCGAATGATACATACTGTTATTAATAGTAGGAAAATAGAGAGAGAAAACAGCATTTCTACTAGCCCCATCGCTATGGGTGTTCACGGGGCGGTTCGGCCAGGTTCGGTTAGAGATTTAAACTATCCATGATGGGGCGGGTAGTTCATTTTACTATCCGTAACCGAACTATACTAGGCGGGTAACCGGACATGCGGTTACCCGAAATGAGCGGTTACCCGCGGTTCGGATCACGGTTAACCATTCTAAAAAATTTATCAAATCGAATCGGACGAACAATAACATAAATTAGAACGTAATATGTCATTGTAGTAAAATTAAATACTAACATTGAAGAGATTAATAGAGTCATAGGAAAGTTGTTCCGTCACAATAAAAAACATTTAAAGTATCATATGTAACAAAATAACTAACTGATTGGTCCGAAACAGTCAGATAATATCAACCAAGTAATGGTCAACAAGTCAAACAGCCTAAACCAATACTCCGGTGAGTTTAGTGTTTCCCCGGATCGTTAGATCCCAACGAGATGTGAAATCTGAAATAAAACGACTTCTAAATCAGGTGAATTGAACAAGAAAAGGGTTTAAGTGATTGTACTACTGAAAAATAAGAGTGAATAGCTTTAATAAGCTATATCAATCAATACGTAAAATCAGATACGTACAAATCAAAAAGGGACTGAAAATGTAAACGTTTATTAATTAAACGTAAACAAAAACAAATTTAACTTATAGTAGGATTTTATAAGCCTTAGGGGCTTAAATGCAAATTAAATAAATTTAAAATATTTATTTTATAATTAAAAACTATTTAATTAATTATTTTTATTTAATAAATATTATTAATTATTTAATAATTAACTAATAATTAAGAAATATTTAATAAGTCTAGAAATACAAAATTAAAATTTCTAAAAATCTAAAATATTATAAAACTTATTTTAAAATTAAAATTATGTTTTTCACACTATTTATCTATTTATTATTAATTAATTATTTAATTATTATTTAACTAATTATATTGATTAACTTATTTATAATTACTAAAAAGACTTAGATAATTATGAAAAATTTTATATATCTAATTAACCATCATAGGAATCCTAAAAAATTATAAAAAGTTTATATTATGTATTTTTAATTTAATTCACTAATTATTATTCTATTTATTGATTAATATCTAATTAAACTAATTAAATCATGAAAACTAGTAAATGAACAGTATAAATCACAAGAAAATTTCTAAAATTATTTTATGACTTATAAAAGCTAGGAAAAATATAAAATATAGGTGTTACCTTATAAAAATTAATTATGCTATTTAATTCTTATTTATTATTTAATTATTAATTTAACTAATATTAATTCTAAATAACACTAGATGACAAAAGAAAATTCTGGAAAAATTTATAAAATTACTTTAATATATAATAGATTTAATAAAAATATAAAATAGCAGAAGTGCTTATAAATAAGCTAAAAGGAAAAAATTAAATAGATAATTTCTATTAAATAGAAGCTATCACTATAATTAAGTTTGGTTTTTTCTTGTTTTTCTTTTACAAAACTAATTAAATACTTAAAATATGAAACTTTAATAAATGAAAATAATTTATAACCACAGAATGAGCACTATGAGTGCTTATTAGACCACACAGTTGACTTTTGTTGACTGTGGATGGATTTATGCATAAATGGTCTAATGTGGGGTCCACAAGGGCAAAAGCTTGTTTCTCTGAGTTAAATAAACAATAATAAGCAAGTTTTACCCAAATAAGGTGACTAATTAAGCCACAAGATACAAATAAGCAGTTGGCTTATTGTGATCTGAGACAGAATGGGGACAACTTTCCAAGCTGATTTAAGGTGGGTCCCAGTGGTGCACAGGTCAGACCAAGGGTCAAGTGTTCAAGCCTGGTAGGAGGGGGGTTGTAAGAACCTATTTATGGGGTGTGGGACCCACTAGTGAGCTCAGAAAGAGCTTGTGAAATGAGGGGTCCTATCTGATTCACTCAGTTAACTGAGTGAATGGACAAGCTTCAAGCTTGATGCAGCCCTAGTGAAAGGGCTTGAGAATGAAAGTTTAAGCTTGAAATGTGAAGATTAGCTGCTTAGCTTCTTAATGAGCCAAAGATCACAAGCCAAAGCTCAGTGATGAGCTTATGATGGGTTTGTGAATATTGCTTGTTTACACTGAATGCTCAGTGTATTGGTTTATTTGATGAACAAGTTAGGCAAGATAAGCAGTTCAGATAAGCAGATAAAAGTAAATAAGCACTTAGTTCAGATAACTAGCCACAAGGGCATCACAAAGATCCAATTTACACAGAGTAACAAGCACTAATGAAGCTTATGCAAGCTTCCAAAGTTAGCTTTTGAATCTGTGTTCAGGGGAGGCTTATGAAGAATCACCAAAAGTTAAGCACAAATTAAGCTCTATAATCAGCTAGATAAAAATTAATAAAAATAGTAACAAGGAGATCAGCAACAAGACTTTATAATCCTACAAGCTCAAGTTCTAATATCAATTAACAAGTTCACAATGAAATTCCAAAGTTTATTCAAAAAACATGTAAGCTGCAAATTGACTTTTTATATTAACACTAAGTTTGACTAAAGTGAGTTTTGATCCTAATTTACTGATTACTTAAGTTAAGTTAAGCTATAATAAGTTGAAATTAAGCTAGGTTATCTAATTCTAAGCTAATATGTGGAATATGAGACTTATTACACTAACAGTTAACAGATAGGGTAGGATTACAACCTATTTTGACTTTTTAACTAATAAGACCTACTTATTATGACAGAACTGAGCTAGTGTGATCTAAATAAACATGCAGTAACAAGAATTAAGCACAATAACATGCATATACCTAGTGAAACAGCTTGATCCAAACACACCTTAGCAAGGGTATTCTTTTGATTAGTGTTGTATAACACTGATTTAAACCATGAAATTGAATTCTAACACTTGATTATGATGATATGAGATCAGATAAACACAATTACACAGTAATTAACAACTATAAACTATGAATCACTACTAAGCTAATTTTAACTGTCTAATGAAATTACTAGCAACTAAGATTTTCAACAAACAAACTACCAATATTAATCTATCTTATCACTAACCAATACCAAATAAGCATAAAACAAGAGAGATTAAGCTAAATTAAGAACTAATACAGTAAATGCCAAAAATCAAGAAATTAGCTTACAACTTGAATCCAGGGCACAACTGAGAACCAAGAACAATTAACCACTCCTATAGCTTTCCACAAAGCACTAATACCCAAAGCAATCCAGAATAGCTTTGCTCCAAGCTTTGATCATCATTGCACACTATTTTTTTATTTTCACTCTATTTATTTTGATTTTTGAGTATTTTTATTTATTAACTATAAACTGACTTTTAAGGTTTCTAATAGCTTACACAAGCTATGTGAGGAACTTATGTGAGCTTATTTGTCCATAACAACAACTAACAATATTTAAATAATCATGGAAATTTAGTACAAATTTCTCATAACATAAAATTGATACTTGGAACTGAAACTGGAACTTAAAAAAGATTTATTTATCACTGAGAATACAAAATACAGTACTTGAAAGCTTAGAACAACATTGGAAATTAAAAACTTAATTAGTCGACATACATTATTGAAATTAAAACTAGATATCTTTAACATTGCTTCTTTCTTCCACTTTATAGCCTTTTGAGACTCCCCATGCATCTCTGAACAAATCCCACTTGAATTGAACCATTGGATTACTGTAATTCATCTCAACCGTTTAAAAGCAATTTTGGCGCCAAATCATTACACGTGGAATTGGAGCAGCTTGAGACCAATTAAGGATTCTTGGTGTTTAGTGGAGGTGTAGGGGACAACTTAGGATAACAAGGGTGGACTATGGGTGAGTTTTGATCAATAAACAGGCTGTAAGTATGGAGGTTGAGTGAAAATGGTGGAGAAAGCATTTAATGCTAAAGTGGGGTGAAATGATGGTGTTGGGAAGTGAGGTGGAGAGGCCAGCTGGTGTGGTAAGGTGGAAATACCACCCTGGTATTGGAGAAGGAAGATGAGGTAGAGAGGATGGTATAGTGGTGGTGGTATTGGGGAAGATAGGGTGGTCAACGGGGTCAACCCCCGTGTTTATTAAAAGGGGCGGACTGGGTTTGCTTGGTGGGCTGGGAAACAAAAACAGGCCCAAGGAAATATAAAAGGGTGGGTTGTTTTTGGACTAGGCTTAGGATTAGGGGTTAATAATAGTTAAAGGGTCCGTTTGGTTAATAGTGAACAACAAGGACTAATTGTGTAATTCGGCCAAAGTTGAGGACTTGATATGTAATTTTCCCAAACTTCAAATAAGGACTGAACCTGCAATTAACCATTAGTACAAGGACCACAAGTATAAATCTCTTTATTTTAAACCTCAGGGACCAAATCTGCCAATTCCTCAAACTCCAGGGACCTATTCTGTAATTTTCTGATTTTTGAAGGGTTTATTTTGTAATTTCTCAAATGTTATCATAAGGACCAATTTTTGTCAATTTAGAATAGTACAAGGCTTATTTTCCATATTTTTGTATTTACAAAACCTTAGGGACTATTTTTGACACTTTTCAAAGTTGAGGGACCAAAGTTGTCATTTTGCAATTTTTAAACTTTAAAGGACTTTTCTTGACAACTTATGAATCCCTAAGGACCTTTGATGATATTTTTCATGTTTTGATTTACCAGGGACTAGTTTTGCCAATTTTTCAAAGTTCAGGGACTGAAACTGTAAATTATGTGAAATGTTTTGTTTTTCATCAGTTTTCAATCCTTTTGCATAAAAACACAATCTAGGGATAATTTTATGTATTTCAAGGCATTCCTGTATGTTTTCATATGTTTTTGCAGCTTAAATGTAACAGAAATGATGAGTATTTACACACTCATCAATCCCCCACACTAAACTATTGCTAGTCCCTAGCAATCTATTTGAGAAAAAATTAATGGATTTTTACTCTTTACCAAAAGCCATCACTTCTGGAGTAGCCAGGTGTAAGAACTGTGGCATACCTGATAACCGTGTGATTTTTAGCAAACCACCAGCTGTCAACGGATTTGATTTGTCTTTACCAGAAGCCGTTTGCTTCTGGACTAGCCAACTCTTGATGGAATAGTCAACATCTTGGTGAGCTGATTACCAATTATGGATTTTCTACGGCCTTTACCACAAGCCATAATCTTGCGGGCTAGCCAACTCATTAGCTTTTTAGGATAATGGGGAGTTGAGGAACCATACAATTTTTGGCAAATTGCAAGCCATCAACGGTTTTGAGATGTCTTTACCAAGAGCCGTTTGCTCCTGGACTAGCCAATCCTGTTGTGGGTTAGACATGGAGGATTGATACCATTTATTGCATTTCTAAGTGTGAAAAAACTTTAAATTTTGATCAAATGAGGGTACTTGATGGAACATGTGTTTTAATTCGTGAGAATCCCCCCCCACACTTAGAAATGAATATTGCCCTCAATATTCAAAACATCGGGTGTTAAACCGATATTTAGAACGTAAGAAGGAAATATTAATAACCTTTATTTTAGGCTATTTACATACAAACTCATTTTTTTCTTTTGTTTTGAACTTTTTTTTTATTTTATTTTTATTTTATTTTATTTTATTTTTTTTATCAAGATATATACATATATACAACATGTGGGGCATCTCCCCCACACTAGGTGGTAGAAAAGAGAAAGAAATCAGAAATATGAGTGAAAACCCATATTGCTATGCTTTTGATTACCGAGTCACTAGCTTGACTCGACCTCGAATTGATTTGTTCATGAGGTAGCTTGTTTTTGATTCCCGAGTCACTAGCTTGACTCGACCCCGAATTTAATTGTCCTTGGGGAAAGTTTGGAGATCCGGGACAACCATGTTTGGGATGTCCTCTCCAAAGTAGTGCTTCACACGATGGCCATTTACTTTAAAACATGGACCGTCATTTTGAGATAACTCAACGGTACCATATGGATAAACCTTAGTGATAGTAAATGGACCAGTCCAACGGGTTTTTAATTTACCCGAGAAGATCTTTAATCTAGAGTTAAAGAGAAGTACTCGATCCCCAACGTTAAAAACGCGGTTCTTTATTTTTGAGTCATGTATTCTCTTTGTTTTTTCTTTATAGATTAAAGAGTTCTCGTAAGCCTGATCACGTAGTTCATTTAATTCATTCATTTGAACTTTTCTGTGATCACCCGCAGTTTTGAGGTCAAAGTTGGCATGTTTCAAAGCCTAGTAGGCTTTGTGCTCAAGTTCCATCGGTAGATGACATGTCTTTCCGTACACAAGCTTGTAAGGTGTACACCCAATGGGTGTTTTATAAGCTGTACGAAAAGCCCATAGTGCGTCATCTAATTTATCCGACCAGGCAGCACGGTTTTCACCAACAGTCCTCTCAAGTATCCTTTTGATACCACGATTTGAAACCTCCACTTGCCCACTTGTTTGTGGGTGATACGCAGTAGAAAGACGGTGGGTTACACCATACTTTTGCATGACTTTATCAAATTTGTCATTGCAGAAATGCGTACCACGATCACTTATAATAGCACGTGGGGTTCCAAAACGGGCAAAAAGAGATTTCAGGAATTTCACTACAACTCGGGCATCATTCGGGTGTAAAGCTTTTGCTTCAACCCACTTTGATAAATAATCAACTGCCACAAGTATGTACTTGTTTCCTCTGGATGATGGAAATGGCCCCATAAAGTCAATGCCCCAGATATCAAATATTTCACATACTTGAATAGCATTTTGTGGCATCTCATTTCTTTGTGAAATGTTTCCATGACGCTGACAAGCGTCACAGGTTTTAATGAGATCCTGGGCATCTTTATAAATTGTGGGCCAGAAGAATCCGGAATCAAACACCTTTTTGGCGGTGTAATTAGGACTATGATGTCCCCCAGTGGGTCCAGCATGGCAAGCCTTAATAATTTCAGTGGCTTCCTGTCCATATACACACCGTCGGATGACTTGATCCGCACAGATTTTAAATAAGTAGGGGTCATCCCAGAAGTAATGGTTAACATCCTTAAAGAATTTATTCTTCTGTTGGGTTGACATCCCTTTCACAACAAAGTTACCCGCATGATAGTTTGCGAAGTCGGCAAACCATGGGGTAGTAGAATCTCCGCGAAAAGTAACCGCATTAAGTGTTTCGAGAGGAAATGTTTCATTTATTTCCTTTTTCTCATACACATTTTGATGAGGGTTCTCTAATCGGGACAAATGATCAGCAGCCAGGTTCTCAGCTCCTTTTTTATCACGAATAATGATATCAAATTCCTGGAGGAGGAGAACCCAACGGAGCAATCTCGGCTTTGCATCTTGTTTTGCAAATAGATATTTAAGAGCCGAGTGATCCGTATACACTACGATTTTAGTCAAGATTAAGTATGTCCGAAATTTCTCAAAAGCATACACCACAGCTAATAATTCTTTTTCTGTAGTGGTGTAATGTGTTTGAGCTTCGTTCATAGTTTTGCTTGCGTAGTGGATAGGCTGAAAGTGTTTCGTTTTGCGTTGCCCCAAGACTGCACCGATAGCAAAATCACTTGCATCGCACATAAGCTCGAAGGGTAAATCCCAGTCGGGGGCAATAAGAATGGGTGCCTCAGTAAGCTTTTTCTTTAATGTTTCAAAAGCTTCGATGCACTCTGGTGAGAAGATAAAAGGAGTATCCTTTTCAAGGAGATGAGTCATAGGCCGTGAGATTTTAGAGAAATCTTGTATAAATCGACGATAGAAACCGGCATGACCCAAGAAACTCCTAATACCTTTGACGGTAGTAGGGTGAGGCAGTTTTGCAATGACATCAACCTTAGCTCTGTCAACCTCAATCCCATTCTTGGAAATCTTATGGCCGAGGACAATGCCCTCTTTGACCATAAAGTGACTCTTTTCCCAATTTAGACATAGATTGGTGTCTTTACACCTTTTCAACATTTTTTCTAAATTGGTGAGACATGTTTGGAATGAATCCCCAATGACCGAAAAGTCATCCATAAAGACCTCCATAGTTTTACCGATCATGTCGGTAAATATGGCCATCATGCATCTCTGGAACGTACCTGGAGCATTACATAAGCCAAAAGGCATACGTTTATAAGCAAAGGTTCCATAAGGGCATGTAAAGGTAGTCTTTTCTTGATCTGATGGATCAATGAGGATTTGGAAGTATCCTGAGAAACCATCAAGGAAACAATAGTACTCGTTCCCTGCTAATCTCTCAAGCATCTGGTCCATAAAGGGCAGCGGAAAGTGGTCTTTGTGGGTGGCGTCATTTAACTTACGATAGTCAATGCAAACACGCCATCCGGTAACCAGCCGAGTTGGAATCAACTCATTTTCCTCATTAGTGACAACAGTAATGCCACCCTTTTTTGGGACACAATGAATGGGGCTAACCCATGGACTGTCAGAGATAGGGTAAATCAATCCTGCATCAAGAAGTTTAAGAACCTCTTGTTTAATTACATCATGGATTTTTGGATTCACCCTTCTTTGATGTTGCACTGCAGGCTTAAAGTCATCCTCCATCAAGATTTTGTGTGTACAAAAATCTGGGTTAATACCCTTAATATCAGAGAGTTTCCAAGCAATTGCTTGCTTGTTTGACTTCAAGACCTTTATGAGAGCACTCTTCTCCTCAACACTTAAACCTTTAGCAATAATGACGGGTAATTTATCATCACCCTCCAAGAATGCGTATTCAAGATGAGGAGGTAAGTCCTTGAGTTCGACCTCAGGAAAATCATCAGTTTCCTCAACATATTTGATTTCCTGATTATGAAGTTGTACGGGAGGGAGTGGAGGAGAATTGTCTTGGTTTAGCAATCTCTCAAGGAGAAGAATATCTCCCTCCAGATCAATCTCAGTGTTATCAATACCCGATGGAACTGAATCACTTTTGAGAAAAGCCTCGACCTCTTCCAAAAGAAAATCACTTCCCTCAAACGGAGTGAGAGAAGGGGAAGAGTCGGAAATGATAGGTTCAGATGATGGAGTGGCATCCCCACTCACAGAATTATGAGAATAACCAAGAAACTCTTGAGAATACTCCTCCGAAGCAATGTCTATGATATCTATTTGATTAACTGCTTCAGAATCATAATTGGAGGAGTACCTCGAGGTTTGATCGAGGTTAAATGTAACAGCTTCATTACCCACACGAAGAGTGATTTCTTGCTCAAATACATCGATAAGAGCACGTCCCGTTCTAAGGAAACCCCTCCCAACAATGAGAGGGACCCTTTGATCGGCATTGAAATCAACCACTACAAAGTCAGCGGGGAGATGAAATTCTCCTACCTTCACAAACACGTCCTCGGCAATGCCGAGAGGACGAGATATCGATCGGTCTGCAAGCTCTAAAGTCATGCAGGTAGGAGTAAGATCAGGAAGAGAAAGTTTCTTCCAAACTGAGTACGGCATTAGGTTGATACTTGCACCAAGATCGGCCAAGGCATAGCAATCAACCATTCCTGGAAATACACATGGTATTAGAAATTTTCCAGGATCTCCCAGCTTCTCGGGAAGCTTCTTTAAAAGAACTGCAGAGCAGTTCTCATTCAAGGGAGTCTTTGCCATTTCAAACAGTTTCTCCTTGTTGCATAACAAGTGTTTGATTGTTGATGCAAATTTGGGCATCAGAATAATAGCATCCGCAAAGCTAATGTCAAAATGCAAATCTTGGAAGATTTGAAAGAATTTATCCATCTGGTGACTAGCTTTTTCACGGAGCTTTTGTTCACTCAAACGTGAGGGGTAAGGAATAGAGGAAGTAGAAGGTCTGGACTGAGGTGTTTCAACTGGAATATCATTTGGTTCAAAAACAACTCTAGGTTTTGGTTTGGATTTCGGGACAACATGAGGTGGGACGTCTTGGGTACCTCCCTTATGAGTAGGAAGTACTTCGTCCTTATTTACCTCGACGTTATTTTCCACTACCTTGGGAGAAGAAGTAGAAGGGGTAGTGGGAACAGTAGGTCCATCATATGAAACTCCGCTCCTGGTCGTGATCGCCTTTGCATCGCCCCTCGGGTTTGCGATCGTGTTGCTCGAAAGTTTTCCAGAGCCCGAGGGTTGTTCATTTAAAGATTTCTTGATTTCAGAAATCTGGCTGACCAACAACCTGTTTGTCTCTTCTTGAGTTTTCATGAACTGCTTTAACAACTCATCGGATGATGGTTATGGAGCTGGGAGAATGGCTTGTGTTTGGTTAGGGAAATTTTGGACACGGTTATTTTGATTATAACCTTGTTGTGGCTGAAAATTCTCTTGATTTGGATTACCATTTCCCTGAAAATGATTTCCGGGGTTGAAATTGTTTCTGTTAAAGTTTCCTTGATTGTAGAAACCTTGATTCTGTCCAGGATAGAAATTCCCTTGGTTTTGATAACCTTGGTTCATTCGTGGTTGGTTTTGGTTTCTGTTTTGCAAATTTGGGTTTTGATTAAACCCGGGTGGTCCCATATGTGTGTTAGCACTGTAACTTGGTTCAATTTGAGGACGATATTGATTACCTCCCTGATTTGTAGTTCCGGCTAAGGCATTGGCTTCAAAAGGACTACCATCCGTGGCAGTACAATTGTAGTAAGCATGTGGGCCACCACAAGTGACACAAACTTCCACTTTTTTAACTTCAGCATGTGAAGGTTTTTGTGTGAAAGTGACTTTTTTCTGGCTTGAGAGAACCAAAGCTTGAATTGCGTCCGTGAGTTTATCTATCTTAGCATCGGTGCTAGAAGTACTCACGGGCGATGAAGAAGAAGGACCAGCACTCACTTGGGAGTGATATGGTTTTGTGCGTGTAGTGCGGACCTTGGATTTATTTTCAATGATTTCTAAAGCTTCTTTTGTGGTTTTGCTCAAAAAATTACCTCCCGCGGAGGCATTGAGAGAATCTTGGTCAGATTGACTCACACCATTATAAAACGTGTCAATTTGCATTAATTCAGTGAAACCATGATGAGGACATCGACGAAGCAATTCTTTGAAACGATCCCATGCGTCACCAAACGATTCATCAAACCTTTGAGTAAATTTGATGATTTCATTTTTAAGACTTGTCGTTCTGGACGAGGGAAAAAATTCGTTTACAAATTTGGTAACTAAATCTTCCCATGAGTGTATTGAACGAGGAGGTTGTTTTTCCAGCCAAATCCGGGCTGCTCCCTCAAGAGAAAATGGGAAAAGAAGAAGTTTGACTGCTTCGGAAGGGACGTTCTTGTATTTGATGGTTGAAGTAATTTTATTAAACCATCGAATATGAGCATGGGGATCATCCCTCTCAAAACCATAAAATTGGCTTGAAGTTACTAGATTTAGTAACCCGGTTTTGAGCTCAAAGTATTCAGCCACGATGGCTGGGACAACAATAGCGTCTCCATAACCCTCAATGGGTGCTTGGAGAAGCTCATTCATCGGACGGTCTTCCGCCATGATAACTTTCTTAGGTGAAACAACACGTTCCTCAGATACGGCTGTTGGGGCAGAACGTCTACGGCGTCTTCGAGGAATTCTGACAAGCTCACGTAAAGGGCTTGTTGACCTAGAAGAACGAGTGCGCATGCACTAGAGACGACTCTAAGAATACTTAGAGTGACGGGAAATTACAAATAGAAAATAAAATATGAACAAAAAGATGATATATAACAAAGTGTGAAAATTCAAACTCACAGATATTTCAAAAAGTCGTAATACGCAGCACACCTCCCCGGCAGCGGCGCCAAATTTTGATTGGTCCGAAACAGTCAGATAATATCAACCAAGTAATGGTCAACAAGTCAAACAGCCTAAACCAATACTCCGGTGAGTTTAGTGTTTCCCCGGATCGTTAGATCCCAACGAGATGTGAAATCTGAAATAAAACGACTTCTAAATCAGGTGAATTGAACAGGAAAAGGGTTTAAGTGATTGTACTACTGAAAAATAAGAGTGAATACCTTTAATAAGCTATATCAATCAATACTTAAAATCAGATACGTACAAATCAAAAAGGGACTGAAAATGTAAACGTTTATTAATTAAACGTAAACAAAAACAAATTTAACTTATAGTAGGATTTTATAAGCCTTAGGGGCTTAAATGCAAATTAAATAAATTTAAAATATTTATTTTATAATTAAAAACTATTTAATTAATTATTTTTATTTAATAAATATTATTAATTATTTAATAATTAACTAATAATTAAGAAAATATTTAACAAGTCTAGAAATACAAAATTAAAATTTCTAAAAATCTAAAATATTATAAAACTTATTTTAAAATTAAAATTATGTTTTTCACACTATTTATCTATTTATTATTAATTAATTAATTAATTATTATTTAACTAATTATATTGATTAACTTATTTATAATTACTAAAAAGACTTAGATAATTATGAAAAATTTTATATATCTAATTAACCATCATAGGAATCCTAAAAAATTATAAAAAGTTTATATTATGTATTTTTAATTTAATTCACTAATTATTATTCTATTTATTGATTAATATCTAATTAAACTAATTAAATTATGAAAACTAGTAAATGAACAGTATAAATCACAAGAAAATTTCTAAAATTATTTTATAACTTATAAAAGCTAGGAAAAATATAAAATATAGGTGTTACCTTATAAAAATTAATTATGCTATTTAATTCTTATTTATTATTTAATTATTAATTTAACTAATATTAATTCTAAATAACACTAGATGACAAAAGAAAATTCTGGAAAAATTTATAAAATTACTTTAATATATAATAGATTTAATAAAAATATAAAATAGCAGAAGTGCTTATAAATAAGCTAAAAGGAAAATTAAATAGATAATTTCTATTAAATAGAAGCTATCACTATAATTAAGTTTGGTTTTTTCTTGTTTTTCTTTTACAAAACTAATTAAATACTTAAAATATGAAACTTTAATAAATGAAAATAATTTATAACCACAGAATGAGCACTATGAGTGCTTATTAGACCACACAGTTGACTTTTGTTGACTGTGGATGGATTTATGCACAAATGGTCTAATGTGGGGTCCACAAGGGCAAAAGCTTGTTTCTCTGAGTTAAATAAACAATAATAAGCAAGTTTTACCCAAATAAGGTGACTAATTAAGCCACAAGATACAAATAAGCAGTTGGCTTATTGTGATCTGAGACAGAATGGGGACAACTTTCCAAGCTGATTTAAGGTGGGTCCCAGTGGTGCACAGGTCAGACCAAGGGTCAAGTGTTCAAGCCTGGTAGGAGGGGGGTTGTAAGAACCTATTTATGGGGTGTGGGACCCACTAGTGAGCTCAGAAAGAGCTTGTGAAATGAGGGGTCCTATCTGATTCACTCAGTTAACTGAGTGAATGGACAAGCTTCAAGCTTGATGCAGCCCTAGTGAAAGGGCTTGAGAATGAAAGTTTAAGCTTGAAATGTGAAGATTAGCTGCTTAGCTTCTTAATGAGCCAAAGATCACAAGCCAAAGCTCAGTGATGAGCTTATGATGGGTTTGTGAATATTGCTTGTTTACACTGAATGCTCAGTGTATTGGTTTATTTGATGAACAAGTTAGGCAAGATAAGCAGTTCAGATAAGCAGATAAAAGCAAATAAGCACTTAGTTCAGATAACTAGCCACAAGGGCATCACAAAGATCCAATTTACACAGAGTAACAAGCACTAATGAAGCTTATGCAAGCTTCCAAAGTTAGCTTTTGAATCTGTGTTCAGGGGAGGCTTATGAAGAATCACCAAAAGTTAAGCACAAATTAAGCTCTATAATCAGCTAGATAAAAATTAATAAAAATAGTAACAAGGAGATCAGCAACAAGACTTTATAATCCTACAAGCTCAAGTTCTAATATCAATTAACAAGTTCACAATGAAATTCCAAAGTTTATTCAAAAAACATGTAAGCTGCAAATTGACTTTTTATATTAACACTAAGTTTGACTAAAGTGAGTTTTGATCCTAATTTACTGATTACTTTAGTTAAGTTAAGCTATAATAAGTTGAAATTAAGCTAGGTTATCTAATTCTAAGCTAATATGTGGAATATGAGACTTATTACACTAACAGTTAACAGATAGGGTAGGATTACAACCTATTTTGACTTTTTAACTAATAAGACCTACTTATTATGACAGAACTGAGCTAGTGTGATCTAAATAAACATGCAGTAACAAGAATTAAGCACAATAACATGCATATACCTAGTGAAACAGCTTGATCCAAACACACCTTAGCAAGGGTATTCTTTTGATTAGTGTTGTATAACACTGATTTAAACCATGAAATTGAATTCTAACACTTGATTATGATGATATGAGATCAGATAAACACAATTACACAATAATTAACAACTATAAACTATGAATCACTACTAAGCTAATTTTAACTGTCTAATGAAATTACTAGCAACTAAGATTTTCAACAAACAAACTACCAATATTAATCTATCTTATCACTAACCAATACCAAATAAGCATAAAACAAGAGAGATTAAGCTAAATTAAGAACTAATACAGTAAATGCCAAAAATCAAGAAATTAGCTTACAACTTGAATCCAGGGCACAACTGAGAACCAAGAACAATTAACCACTCCTATAGCTTTCCACAAAGCACTAATACCCAAAGCAATCCAGAATAGCTTTGCTCCAAGCTTTGATCATCATTGCACACTATTTTTTTATTTTCACTCTATTTATTTTGATTTTTGAGTATTTTTATTTATTAACTATAAACTGACTTTTAAGGTTTCTAATAGCTTACACAAGCTATGTGAGGAACTTATGTGAGCTTATTTGTCCATAACAACAACAACTAACAATATTTAAATAATCATGGAAATTTAGTACAAATTTCTCATAACATAAAATTGATACTTGGAACTGAAACTGGAACTTAAAAAAGATTTATTTATCACTGAGAATACAAAATACAGTACTTGAAAGCTTAGAACAACATTGGAAATTAAAAACTTAATTAGTCGACATACATTATTGAAATTAAAACTAGATATCTTTAACATTGCTTCTTTCTTCCACTTTATAGCCTTTTGAGACACCCCATGCATCTCTGAACAAATCCCACTTGAATTGAACCATTGGATTACTGTAATTCATCTCAACCGTTTAAAAGCAATTTTGGCGCCAAATCATTACACGTGGAATTGGAGCAGCTTGAGACCAATTAAGGATTCTTGGTGTTTAGTGGAGGTGTAGGGGACAACTTAGGATAACAAGGGTGGACTATGGGTGAGTTTTGATCAATAAACAGGCTGTAAGTATGGAGGTTGAGTGAAAATGGTGGAGAAAGCATTTAATGCTAAAGTGGGGTGAAATGATGGTGTTGGGAAGTGAGGTGGAGAGGCCAGCTGGTGTGGTAAGGTGGAAATACCACCCTGGTATTGGAGAAGGAAGGTGAGGTAGAGAGGATGGTATAGTGGTGGTGGTATTGGGGAAGATAGGGTGGTCAACGGGGTTAACCCCCGTGTTTATTAAAAGGGGCGGACTGGGTTTGCTTGGTGGGCTGGGAAACAAAAACAGGCCCAAGGAAATATAAAAGGGTGGGTTGTTTTTGGACTAGGCTTAGGATTAGGGGTTAATAATAGTTAAAGGGTCCGTTTGGTTAATAGTGAACAACAAGGACCAATTGTGTAATTCGGCCAAAGTTGAGGACTTGATATGTAATTTTCCCAAACTTCAAATAAGGACTGAACCTGCAATTAACCATTAGTACAAGGACCACAAGTATAAATCTCTTTATTTTAAACCTCGGGGACCAAATCTGCCAATTCCTCAAACTCCAGGGACCTATTCTGTAATTTTCTAATTTTTGAAGGGTTTATTTTGTAATTTCTCAAATGTTATCATAAGGACCAATTTTTGTCAATTTAGAATAGTACAAGGCTTATTTTCCATATTTTTGTATTTACAAAACCTTAGGGACTATTTTTGACACTTTTCAAAGTTGAGGGACCAAAGTTGTCATTTTGCAATTTTTAAACTTTAAAGGACTTTTCTTGACAACTTATGAATCCCTAAGGACCTTTGATGATATTTTTCATGTTTTGATTTACCAGGGACTAGTTTTGCTAATTTTTCAAAGTTCAGGGACTGAAACTGTAAATTATGTGAAATGTTTTGTTTTTCATCAGTTTTCAATCCTTTTGCATAAAAACACAATCCAGGGATAATTTTATGTATTTCAAGGCATTCCTGTATGTTTTCATATGTTTTTGCAGCTTAAATGTAACAGAAATGATGAGTATTTACACACTCATCACTAACACTATTTATTTGACGTTTATAATTACGGTCACTTTAATCATATGTCATTAGTAAATTCTCATGATTGAGTGCATCTCCCCCCAGGTCATCATACTCCGGAGGAGTCATGATATGAGTGAGTTCATTGGAGAACTCATCAAATGTGAATGAATCATATTCTGGATTGATGTGCGTGAGTTGACAGGAGAACTCATCGAAGGTAAATGATTCATAATCGGGGAGAGAATTATGAGAATGAGAAGTGGTACTGCCACTAATCTTCTCTCCCATAGGATCAAAAGTAAAGGCTTCAAACTCCGGAATAGGATCATGGGAGAAAATGTCACTATCCTTAATGGGGATAGGAGATGAAATAGGTTTCACTTTGAAAGCCTCGATTTTAGAAATGAGGAGATTGACTTTCAATAATGTTGCACGAAGTGCTTCGTCTTTGATTTCAGTGTCAATCTCATCATTCTCTTCTTCTAAGCTAACTAGCTGAGAAGGTAATTCTTCCACATAACTGATGTCTCCACAAGATAACGAATCGTCATCATTAGAATCAGAGAACATCTCAACATCATCATTCAGGAAGACAAGAGGAGGAGGGATATCACACATATGATCAAAAGTTCCCTGTGACTCTCCTGGTATTGGGACAAGGTTCTCAGCACTAGACTTTATTTATTCGTCCGATTCCTTTTTAGGAACAGTGCTAAGATGCTCATCCCCCATGATCAGAGAGTGAGTGTGAACTTCGAGTGTGATAACAGCAGACTGAGGGAGTTGAGAAGGACTAGCAGTCATGGTTTCTACAAGTTCCATGATTTCTACTGCTAGTGATTCAATCATATTCTTTTCTTCCTGTATTTCTACTGAAGTAGTTTCAACTGAAGTTGAATCAAAA
This sequence comes from Artemisia argyi, assembly GCA_030686995.1. NCBI lineage: Eukaryota > Viridiplantae > Streptophyta > Magnoliopsida > Asterales > Asteraceae > Artemisia > Artemisia argyi. The sequence continues at coordinate 119,496,382 of CM060677.1, read as the reverse complement.
GGTTTCTCAGATACCTTTGGGATTGGAACAAGGTCATCAATTTCCTCAAGAGGATTGATTTTGACTTCCTTGTTCCCCATTGGCAAGATATCTGAAGTTTCCTTAGGGTTTTCCTCTTGAAATGGTTCATCCTCATCACTTTCATCCTCAAGATAAAATGAGTTAACAGGAGGCTTTTGTTTTCTAAGAATCAAATCCTCAAGACAGTTTATACTATCTTGAATGGTCTTGTTGACTTGATTTTGATTCATAATCATTTTAGTAATCAATTCAGCTCTAGCTAACTCGTCCTGAGGCGGTGGTTGAGGGTTTGTGTATTGTGAGGGCTGGTTAAAACCAAATTCATGATTGTTACAAGGAACTTGTTCATAGACAAAATGATTCCTAATTTGACAATCAGAGCTATAGTGAGGGCCACCACAATACTCACAACAGTAAAACTGTTGAGTCTGGTTTGGTGTATTTTGATACGAAGCATTATTGAGATTAGGATAATATGATTCTTGCTCGTATGAATGTGATGAGTAGTTGGAAAAATTTGAGGAGTTGTTGAATGAGTTCTGATTAGGATCATAAGCAAATGAATTCCTCGAACCACAAAACAAAAAACTCCCATTTCGAATATCGTTACCACATTGTACACATGTACACCAACGACATGGAAAACCAAAAAGTGACTCACCACAACCTACACAAGGAACAAAATCCGGTGGTGGGACAAGTGGTGTGCTCTTAGAGTTAGGAATTTCCACCACTTCCGTTATGGTCTCGGGTTTTTGAATGTGAAGATTAGGCAAGTCGTTCTTTTCAGTCATAGCTCTAAGCTCTTGGTTTTTGCTTATAACCGTATATCGTGAAAGATTAGGAGCAATTGTGAGCTTAGATTTTTGAATAACCGTAGGTTGGACGTATTTAGTACTTCCATAGTCAGAGGAAAGTACAGGGTCCTTTGTCACCCCGGTTTCTCGTTCCATTTCCCTTATCGGAGAGGGAAGAGGAATCGATGGTCCATCATAATCAACACGACATCTCGATATCTTTGACAAGGCCATAAGTTTTTCAATGTTGCTCTCATAGGCCCTTTGTTCAAAGAAATCGTCATCGAGAGATGCCATTAATTACAGGACAAGTGAAAGAAGTTAGAATCAAAAGGATAGAGGGTAAAGGGATGAAGAATCAAATAGGTGAGAGGGTAAAGGTGAATATTTTTGGTATTTTCGGGAAACATGCTTAGTGCACATGCACTAAAAACAATTTTTCAAAATAAAATCGAGGCAAAACCACAGTGAACTTAAACCAATTATCACAAGTGAATGGCTTCTTTGAAAAAGGTACACCACTCACAGGGATATAAAGGCAAGTTTTAATCTTAAATTTGGGAACTTATTATGTCCACACCCCCAGTTGGTAGGTGTTCAGCCTTGGTTTGCGGTGGTAAGATTTTATGTATTTATTAATTTGAAAATTTTGTCTTTAGGCTTACGGGTGTGTGTGCAGAAAACTTGGGAATTATATTTTTAGAACTGATTCGTTAACCGAAATCATTCTTTTAAGATTACTCGCAGGCTGGCGGGAGGAAGTAAATAGGTGTAACACCCTAGGCAAATCCCACATCGGCTGTGGCCTGGAGAGATGCTGGGCTCATAAGATAACATTTGCCTTACAATGACACAACGTGTTTTGTGGTCTACTGCGAGTGGGGTTCTTAGGAACTGGCAGTTAAGCGTGCTCATGTGAGAGTAGTACTGGCTTGGGTGACCTGCCGAGAAGTCTTCAAATGAGGCCACAAAAACAAAGCCGTGAGCCTGCGGGCAAAGCGGACAATATTGTGGTCTGCGTAAGGCGGGGTGTTACAAATGGTATCAGAGCCACTCCTGAGCCGTTCGGGATGGTGGGGCAAACCTCATCGAGGACGATGAGTCCCTAAGGGGGGTGATTGTAACACCCTAGGCAAATCCCACATCGGCTGTGGCCTGGAGAGATGCTGGGCTCATAAGATAACATTTGCCTTACAATGACACAACGCGTTTTGTGGTCTACTGCGAGTGGGGTTCTTAGGAACTGGCAGTTAAGCGTGCTCATGTGAGAGTAGTACTGGCTTGGGTGACCTGCCGAGAAGTCTTCAAATGAGGCCACAAAAACAAAGCCGTAAGCCAGCGGGCAAAGCGGACAATATTGTGGTCTGCGTAAGGCGGGGTGTTACAAGTATTGTAACACCCTAGGCAAATCCCACATCGGCTGTGGCCTGGAGTGATGCTGCGATATAAGGATAACATTCACCTTATCAGACACAACGCGTTTTGTGGTCTACTGCGAGTGGGGTTCTTAGGAACTGGCAGTTAAGCGTGCTCATGTGAGAATAGTACTGGCTTGGGTGACCTGCCGGGAAGTCTTCAAATGAGGCCACAAAAACAAAGTCGTGAGCCTGCGGGCAAAGCGGACAATATTGTGGTCTGCGTTAGGCGGGGTGTTACAAGTGCTATCAGAGACAGGTTGAGCCGTTCGGGATGGTGGGGCAAACCTCATCGAGGACGATGAGTCCCTAAGGGGGGGGGGGGGTGATTGTAACACCCTAGGCAAATCCCACATCGGCTGTGGCCTGGAGTGATGCTGCGATATAAGGATAACATTCGCCTTATCAGACACAACGCGTTTTGTGGTCTACTGCGAGTGGGGTTCTTAGGAACTGGCAGTTAAGCGTGCTCATGTGAGAATAGTACTGGCTTGGGTGACCTGCCGGGAAGTCTTCAAATGAGGCCACAAAAACAAAGTCGTGAGCCTGCGGGCAAAGCGGACAATATTGTGGTCTGCGTAAGGCGGGGTGTTACAATAGGTTTCCTCTACAGTTCGTAATTTAATGTCAGAACTTACCTTAAACCAACTGTTTCAGGTTGTAATCTTAAAGAAAACGAAGTAATTTAACTTCACAGTTTGTTTTGTTGTTTTTGATTTTTTTGGTGTTTTTAACACTTTAGGAAAAGTGTTAATGAACTTTTTTGATATGATTATATTTTTACAAAAACTTTTTACAAATTTGTATGAAATTTGTACAGGGAAGGTTTTGAAAACCACTAAACTTAAAACGATTTTTTAAAACACGCAACAACCTCCCCGGCAGCGGCGCCAAATTTTTGATTGGGTCTAAACCGTCAGATATTATTGACCAAGGTCAACAAGTCAAAGACAGCCTCGTTCCAATACTCCGTGGATAGTATAATGTTTCCCCGGGTCGTTAAAGTCCCAGCGAGATTGAAATGGTGTTATTTGAAATCGTTTATGAGTGAGTTGCACTGAGGACAGTAGCCCAGATGATATGGAATTGATTTTGCTATTATTATTTTGGTATTTGTACACATATATAATATTTACAAAAATCAGATATATAGATATATGCACAAATTCACAATTAAGTTCACGTAATCAGACAGAAAAGTGAGATTTGTTGAATTACAAACTACAGGGGGTGTTTTGAAACTTTTGAAACTTGAAATTAAAAGAAAATTGAAAATGAAAATGAAATTATTAAAATGATTATTTTACTATTTAAATATTATTTAATTAATTAAACTATTTAAAATCTAATTTAAATCTTAATTTAAATTAACTAATAATTATAAATATTACAAAACTAAAAATTCGCAAAAACAATTTCTAAACTTAAAATAGAACTTGAAGAAAGTATAAAAAATAAAAATAAATATTTTTGTCTTTTTATGAGTTTTTTATTAATTAAAAACTATTTACTTTAATTAAACTAATTAAACTACTTTAAATTACTATTAATACTAAATTAACTTAGAAAATTATAAGAAAATTTGTAAAATTACTTAACCATCACAGGAATCCTACAAAATTATAAAAACTTATAAAAATTATGTTTAAGGGTAATCCACTAATTATTTACCTTTTAATTACTTTAAATCTAATTTAAACAATTAAAACAAGAAAAATGGAAAATGAACAGTAGAAGTTAAAAATATATTTTCTAAAAGTCTAATATATTATATAAGAGCTATAAAAAATATAAAAACAAGGTTTTTCTTTATAAAAACTAAATATGCTATTTAATACTTAATATTAATTAATAATTAATAAAACTAAAATTAAATCTAATAAATATTAAATGGCAAAATAAAAATCTGAAAAATTTACTAAAGTTACTTTGCTATATAAGGTAATTAATAAAAATATAAAAAAACTCAGTGCTTAACAAAAATCTAATAATGAAAATTAAAATTTAAATTACATTAAATAGAAACTATCACTTAAAATTAAATTGACTTTTTTGGATTTTTCTTTTGGAAACTTGTTTTACACCTAAAAACAAACACTTTTAATGAAAACAACTTTTTTGCAACTTGAAAATAAGCTGAGAATAAGCTCACAAGTGTGACAGTTGACTTTGTTTGACCAACATGAGAAATGAGCTCAAATCAGCTAAAGTGGGATCCACAAGGTTGGAAAAAGGTTCAAATAAGTTAAATGTACTTAAATAAGCTAGCTGCAACTAAATATTAACTCAGATAAGCTAGATAAGCCAAAATAAGCACTTCCCCAAACCAAATGTTACTCAGAATTGGGACAAAGTTAAGCCATGAATCTAGGTGGGGTCCACTGAGTTCAAGGTCAAACTATTGGTTAATCTCTAAAGCCTGGTAGGAGGGGGTTGGGAAAACCTAAAACTAAGGTGTGGGGACCACTGTGGTGGCCACAAACCACCACCAAAGTGGTGGTGGTGGCTGTGGTGTCTGTTGTGCAGGGGAGCAGACAGCCCTGCAGCCCTCTTTGGAGGGTTGTGGAGCCCACTAGAAAATTGCTAAAAATATAATGAAGATGGGAACTTGGAGATGAGGTGGGGGGCTGCAATACCTCAAAAGTTCAAGCCCTGAATCACATTACATAAATCTAAAAAATTCTTGGAAAATTGGAAAATCTAAGGAACATGCATTTTGACTTTTTCTAAAAACTTAATAAGTTGTCTAATTTGAACTTTGGTCCTAATTCTAATGATTAGAAATGTAAATTAAGCTAATATTTAACTGAATTAAGAAATAATAACAACTAATGAGCCTATGTGGATGGTATTGCAAACTGAATTTCCAACAGTTAAAGAAAACAAGAACTTTAAAAATGGATTTTGACTTTTGCTTGTTTAAGGTACCATTTTTATGATGCCTAAAGCCTATCTAAACCTAATGTGAGCTAGTGAAACAAAGGTCAAGCCCTAACATACACTAGAAAGCTCAGCACTCAACTAAACCAAACACCCCCTTAACAGTTAACTGTCAAGGGTATTTCAAAGGTGTGGACTGTATTGAGCCAAAAGATTGCTGCACAAGGTTATAAAGGTATGTGATAAACACACTTAAGCATGCAAACACCATTCTATCCAACAAAATCCCATAACTCAAGGTTATGCTACTTAGGCAGTCACAATGAGAAACTATGAGACTAAGATTTAAGCAAACATATAAACGCAAAATAACTTAAACTCTATTCAAATACATTACATAAGCATAAAAATACCAACTTTCACTGATTTAAGCTACTCTATAATAAAATGCAAGAAAGTAGTAAAATGAGCTTACAACTATTCCATACTGAAAGTGATGAATCAAGCACCATAGTTACCACCTAGAGCCTCCCACGAGGCAACTAAACCAATATCAATCCACAATTCTCCATGCTTCTGATCCTTACCCTTCTTTTCTTGATTTTTTTTTATTTTTCTATTTTCTTGGATTTTTTAGTATTTTTACTAAACTTGAACTAAACTGATTGACAACCCTTAGAAACTTCAGAAAGCTTATGAATGAACATAAATGAGCTTAAAGAAATGCTGAATAACAACTTTTAACAAGATTGAGTGAAATTGTCAATTTCACTCAAAATTACCAAAACTGAATTTTGAATAAGGAACTGGTAATTAAGGTTTAATTAAGATTAAATTGCATTGAAATTGAAGATTACAACTGTTTTTAACTAGAAATTACAATTGGAAAGGTAATTCATACCACAACGACTAAACTATACTAAAGCTACATTAATTAATCTACCCTTGGTCACTTCTGCTCCTTCTTCTCTTTATAGTATCCAATAAGGTCTTCTGGGTCCCACTGGTCAAATCCCACCAATAATCTCAACAATTGGGTGAGATTTGTCCTCACACTCAATTTGGCGGGAAAAAATATTTTTCTTGCAATTGGGGTCTGTGAAGCGTGTATAGGAGGGGGGGGGGAGTTGATATGATTGGTGTTTGGGAAGTGTAATGTGGCAGGGATAAGGTAGAGAAGCAAGTGGTGCAAGGGGGTGAATACCAGGGAATGTGGGAGGTGGTATTTGGCTGTGGTGGTATTGAGGGGGAAGATGGGTTTGACCCATGTTTGACCCTGGTAATAAAAACGTGGGGGGGGGGGGGGGGGGGGCTTGTTTAAACTTGGGGTTGGAATAGGGAATGGGCTGGGAGTATTTATTTGGTTTGGATTTGAATTTATAATACATTAGGTCCATTTGGTTTTAGTGAATTATTACAAGGACTAGATTTGCAATTTTCTGAATTTTAAGGGTGGAAAGTGTAAACTTCTCAAAGATATAAAAGGGATTATTCTTGCCATATTTGAGTAACCAAAGGACTATAACTCCCATTTTTCACTTTTGACCATCCAGGGACTAAATATGCAAATTCTACAAACTCCAGGGACCAATCATGTAATTTTTCCAAACTTCACACCAAGGACCATTCCTGCAAAAGATTAGTAGCACAAGGACCAAAATTGATTTTTCTCAAAGTTTTTAACATCCCAGGGACCATTTATGACAATTTTCTAAACTTCAGGGACTAAACTTGACATTTTGTGAAACTTTGCACCAAAGGACTAATTGTGTAACTTTTTGATTTAAAAGGACCTTTGGTGACTTTTTCAAGTTTTTAGAACAACCAGGGACTAGATTTGACAATTTTTGAAAGATGAGGGACTGAAACTGCCAATTATGCAAACTTTGTGCGTTTTTCATCTGTTTTTGCTTTATTTGCATATAAAACACTTTCCTGGGATATTTTCACTATTTTGATTCAATATTGAGTGGTTTTAGATGTTTTGGCAGCTTAGAAAAGGTAAAAATGATGAGTATTTACACACTCATCAAGTCCCAATCGTCCCAAAACAATATGTACAAGATATAACTCGACTTAGCAACCATGTAATCAATTAGACAATTAACTAAGGGTTTAAACAAATAACAATAGTGCACTAAAGATGAGTGCATACATGGAAGGCTAAGGCGATTTGGTTGCACATTTGGGGTGGGTTGTAAACAAATTCTTCCTTTAAGTAAAATGCTTAAAGTTAGAAACGAAAAGATAGGCTCGGAGGGGTGTACTAGGGGTATCGTGTACTAAAAATGAGTACAACGCAAAGGTGTGGGAAAATTAATTGACTTTGTTAGTCAAGTTAATTGACTTAAATAGTCAAGTAATTATGATACGGGTTTAACATAAGGGTGATCCTAATGCCTCTTATCATGTAGTAAATCCTACTACACAAATGTAGTCTCACTAGCGGTCTCGGGATGCATCACTAACGCAAGTTCTAGAATCTAAGTACTACCGGTACACTCATAAGCACTAATAATGAATGCTTTTCCTAAAAAATCTGAAGGCGAACCTCACATATTTGGGTGGAATTTTTTTTGAGTGGTACGATTTTTGTGCTAGTCATACAACTCCTATCCATGAGACGCTCATTAAGGCTAAAGCTTCACTCCTAAATGTTATAAAAAATTTTAAATTTGGTGCTAAAATTTCCCTAAAAAGTATTTCTCTTAGTTTTATTACACACCTACTATTGAACAAACAAACTCAAGTGTAATTGCATTCTCTAAAGTATCATCATTTACACTCCCCTTACACTTAAGCTGAACATTGTCCCCATTGTTCAATAAAAAGATGTAAAAGTAAATAAGGTAAAAAAAATGAAAACAAATACTCCCCTGATTCGTTCAAATGTGAATAAATCGTTAACATGGTTAAATCCTCCTCCAAGAAAATGAACGTTGAAAGCTTCCCTTCCGAAATAATAAATCATCTTCTTGTCCAATATAACCTGTTAAACCTAAGAAAACAATCATGGCAACCTCGCGTAAAATCGGCGGCAATCTATATATATAAGGATATAATGCTTGTGGAATGAATGTTTGCAGATTTCCTGGAATTTATAAAACTAAAGAATTAACAAAAACTTCAAGACTCAGTTAGAAAAACAAAACTTGTAAAATTTCCAGAATTTTACACCTGACGCCGTCAGGTGTTAATCCTGACGTTGTCAGAGTGTTCTGACAGAAATCTCATGTTAAGTTTCCGGAAAATTTCTGGAAAAACTTATTCCTTAATTCCTGGAATTGCCTGCAAAACATCATTATGACTCGATACAAGCATTTGACTCAAACAAATACTAGTATACATGTTCATTTAAAATTGTTGTGGGTCATGTTCAATTCCGTTCTTTAAAACAAATTAAGATCTCCCTTACACTTATCTTTTGCGAAATACCTTTTTATGAAGTTAAGACAAACAACAGGGTAAAGCATTTTCACAATTTACTTAGAAACAAGAGCCATAAACAATAAAAATAAAGCATGCATACGGAAACAAATAAAATCAAACAAACAAGCAAACAAACAAAACAAATAAAACATGGGTTGCCTCCCAAGAAGCGCTTTTCTTTATTTACGAGTCTTGTAGCTAGACTCAAAGTCATGGGCTATTACGTTTTCCTTTCCGACTTTTCAATCGATTCTCTTAACCTTTGAACTACTTCTATGTCAACTTTATACTTAGGTCCAAGGGCTAAACAATTCTTATTGTAAAGTCTCCTCTTCTCCCAAACAAAATTCATTCCTTTATTCTTATCTTCTTTGTTAATGTCCTCGATTGCACTAATCTTATCCATATCAAGTTGAGGCACATAACGAAATTCTTTCATTTTATTAGGTATTTTATAGGTGATCCAATCGATTCCATTGGAAAATTGGACCGTTCCCTCTATTTGATCGTGTTTTAACTTGGACTCCTCAACAAATGACTTACCTAGTACCACATGGGATAAGCGACAATCTATAATATTGGCCAAGTTTTCCACAACCATAAAGTCCACGAGGTAAGTAAAGTTCCCAACAAAGACATGTAGACCCTTAACTCTCCCGACAAAGTTACACACTCCACCGGGGTATTTGGGATCTTTTCTAGGTCCAAGTCTTGTTGTTACTAACTCATTGTAGACACTTGAAGACATAATGTTGAGTGGGGTTTCAAAATCGATGTAGGCTTGATCAATGCATTTATACCCAATCATACATGGTATCTTCACATTCTTAGGGTCACCTCTTTTAATCTTAGGATCAGTCTTAACAAAGGGAGGCCTAGGGTTATCAATGAGATTGTTATAATAAGCGATTTCCTCCTTAGTGGGATATAAATTGAAATAATCATCATCTAAACTCTCCTCTTCTTCTTCCTTAACATCTTCTACAATTGCCAAGTTATTGGGTTCAAGTTCCTTATCTAAGTCCATGGCTATTGCTAAGTCATTAAACGCATAGTCAAGCTCAATATCAACCAATCTATTGAGTTCTCAAAGTTCCCTAATCTCATTCTCAATCTGTTCACGCAACAAGGCAACCTCGATAGGTGAAAGGGGTGGATTCGCGTTTTCCATAGTGGCCAACGGAATAATTAATGAGAATTATACGAACAAACACACAAAGAAAACATAGACTAAAGAAACTTATAAAAAATAAAATAAAAATCTTACTAGAAAGTAATCTAGCAAGTAGACCTAATAAAAAGAAATTTTAACCTAGACAATAACTATTCGCCGGGCTGTGGCGCCAAAAACTTGATGCGTGGAATTGCGCACTCGCAAAAGGTTTTACCTCTCAAGGGATCTTGAGAAGCTTGCAATCCCCACCAGGCAGTGTACCTGTTCATTGTAGTATAGTATAGTGACAAGTACCGGGGGATTGATCGTTCAACTCAAAGAATAGTGTTCACTAGGGTTAAAACTCACTAAAACTAGGTGTAGAGGTGAGGGATAATTCCTTTTGAATTTTTATATTTTAAGGAAAGCAAGTAAAAATCTCAGTTTTAAAAGGAGTGTGCGAAATTAGTTGCTAGTCAACTAACCCAATTAACTAAAGATGTAATCAAAATAAAATAAACTAAACTTAAACTAATTTGTGGTGTAAACAATAATGAGAAAATTTTGTTTACATAGATTTTACCACTCCTTAGCTATCTTTTATAGGTTGATTAGCTTGTTACAATTGCATGGATGACGGGTTATATTCCTTAATACCATTCGTAGGGCCGTGTACGATCTTCCCTAACTCTATAAGCTTCTACCTTAATCCTATGTCGAGCCGACTAAAAGCTCCTAACATGGTATCCTTGGAAGTTACTTATGCATTAAATATAACCAAATATAACCAAGCTCCTAACATGGTATCCTTAATACCATTCTGGCGCGTCACGTGTATTTGATTTATCCACCCTTTTGTCAATTCATGACGCCGTCACTAACACCCAAGGTTGTAAAAATCGCTAGGCGCTAGTGAGGCGGTCGGGTAGGGCCTAGCGATTAATCGGTTAGGCAGGGATTAATCGGATTGGAATTTTTATACACAAAATTGTAATTTTAGATATTATATTATATTATATGTATGCGATAAGCATAATGCATCAAAGTTCAAATATTTCAAGTGTTCAAATATAAACATAATACATAATTCTTCAAAGTTTAAAGTCAAACATAAATATTACTCGGTTTGTTTACTATTTTTAAGCGATCTTTGACCGATTTTGTCTGATTAATCGGTTTGTGGACCAATTTTTAAGCAATTTGACTGATTTTTAAGCAATTTTGTTGACCTATTTTTAGGCAATTTTGTCTGATTAGTCCGATTAGACCGATTTTGTTTGATTAATCGGTTTGTTAACCAATTTTTAAGCGATCTTTGACCAAAACGATTAAATAGACCGATTATGATAAATCAAGGCGCTTAGTGAGCGATCAGCGATTATGTGGGGATTAATCGGCCGCCTAGACTGATTTTTACAATAGAGCTAACACCTTGTGACGCCGTCAAGTGCAATTTCCAGCATGCTTTTGAGACTTTGTCGTTTTCTTCACTTTTTCGCTCCAAAAACGTCCAAAATGCTTTCTTTTGTAAAATTCCTCTCAAAAGTACCTAAAATGACAAAAGGAACGATTTAGGGCAATATTTGATCAAATAATCTCGTCTTTGGCCTTAAATGACCCCCGAAAAGCGGTACACTTTTCGCTTCATCAAGTCCACCGAAAGGATTATACTTAGTGAATAGTATCGGTGTCGTGGATTCGCAACTGAACATACGGTTGGTATAAACCACCCATCCTGAACCAGTATATATCATGGTGTCACTACTCGCTTTATATACTTTGGATTGTGTTTGTGTTTGTGTTAGTAGTTGTTATTGTTTAAACCACTTGGTACTCTTCGAGGCTTAAAGTTTTTAAACATTCAAAAAGCTGAAGAGACCGTATTCACCCCCCATCTACGATTCTACATTACACTTTCATATTCATAATGCGTGCATTAGTAAATTTACCATATAAGGTTGGATATGTAGACTCAAATATGACATTATCAACACAAGTTTGAGTTATGATATCGGTGCATAGTTTTTATCGTGGTAAACAACAAATTATCTTTCATGACAATCACTTGGGATTTGGCAAGTAGACTTAAGATAATATCATTAATCATAAATTTGAGTTATGATTTGATACATATGTATTGTCTTGGTAAATAATGAGCTATATTTCATGTCTATCACTTAATGTTTGATATATAGACTCAATGATAATATCAACCATAATTTGAATAATAAACTGATATATATCTTATGTCTTTGTGAATAATAAATGATTTTTCATGTCTATCACATAGCCATTTAATCTGTCATACTAACCTTTTGGAGCTTGCTTAATTCCATAAGTTTGTAAACAAGATTATGTTTTTGAAAATCTAAAAAACTGTCAGGTTGTGAAACATAAACTTCCTATGCAATGACCTCATTTACAAAAGCATTATTGACATCTATTTGGTAAAGTTTAAACATATATCCACAAGCATAAGCAAGTACTATATGTCACAATGTTCACTCAATTTGGTAAAGTTTTATCAACGTTTAGATAGTTGAATTTTTATACATTTACATTCACCCACTAGTGGTAACAATGTTCACTTGAATTTTAAACTTTTCCATCTCATTTTTACTCTGATAGTGATAATGCCAAAGAATATAACAAAAACCGTAACAAACGCGTACAAACGCTCAATACCCTCTTTTTGGTTATACCCTTGTGCTACTAACCTATCTTTGTTTCTAGACACCAACGATTTCGGTAGCCACCATAGCAAAAAGGCACAAGCGCTCATAAAAACTTGACTCCAGCTTGCTTTATTTTTTATTTTTTTAACCATTAGTAGAATAAATAAGGAGGTTTATATACAGGTGGACACACTTTAGATGACACGTTTAACAAATTTACTTTTGATTCAAAATCTTTAGTTTAACCTATCTGACCCATTAGCACACATCGACTTATTAATAGGCATACATGTGTATTGATGAAGTAAATCAGTCAAACCAAGCATAGAAATAGCTAAAGTTTACAGTTTGTTGCGGCTTGTGATAGAAAACAAACTAGGACCCCTTAACTCGTAGACTTAGGTACTATCCTAAGCCAACTAATGTTTATACTTCAGTACCTAATAATTATACATTCATTAAGAACACAACGTAAAGAATATAGATATACAACATCAATGGCAAAAAAAACTTGTTTTTATTAATGTTTAGATAGTTGAATTTTTACACATTTACATTCACCCACTAGCGATCACAACGTTCACTCGGATTTTAAACTTTTCCGTCTCATTTTTCCTCTGATAGTGATTATGCCAAGTGTTGGGATATGAAGATCTAAGTACTGCTGGAAAGATCAAAGTACTGCTATGTCAAAGTACTGCTCAATAGTCAACGTGCTGATCAAGGTCAAAGTACTGCTAGTTATTGAAGATTATTCAAAGTACTTCGAAGAACAAGGACTTATGTGTAATATTGTTTGAAGGATTACTATGTAATATTATATGAATATTCTAGAAATAGTTAGGGATAATTACTTGTCGTTCAAGTAGATATTGTAAACCGACTTAAGGTTATCTATAAAAGGAGCCTTATGATGGTATTAGACGTACGAAGTTTTTCTAAGAGTCTTAGAGTTTCACAAAATGATTTTAGTAAAAGTTAGGGATTGTTAGTAAACCTGTATTTAGAGAAGCAGGTTTAAGAGTTGTTTTAATATTAACAAAGTTATTCTTAGCTTTGTGTTAGTAGATTCCACATACTTTACAAAGTAATATCAGTGTTTCAATATTAACTGTTTTGAGTCATTCAAGATGATTAAAACCTTACAAGCTACAAAGTAGTTTGGTCAGAGTATATCGATCCAACAAGTGGTATCAGAGCTTGTGTTGGAAACTCTGATTAAGAAGAAAACCTTTAAAACCGATTCTACTACAAACCCTTAAAGATGTCGACAGATGTTGCACCTACTCCATCCATCACTGCTGTCAGAATTCCTATTGTCAAAAAGGGAGAATATGATTTATGGGCCATGAAGATGAGGTAGTACATTGCCATCACAGACCATGCACTATGGGATGTGATTGTAAATGGTAATATGATGATCGAAGAACCATTAGAGATCCCAGGACAACCAACACCACCTAAGCCAACCTTGCCGGCTGCTACCAAAAGAAATCAAGACAAGGCTCTCAACATACTGCTCTTTGCCATTCCTGATGGTCACTTATTGAAGTTTCATGATGCCAAGGTTGCAAAGCAACTATGGGCTGCTATTAAAACAAGATTTGGAGGTAATGATGCTTCCAAGAAGATGCACAGGAACTTATTGAAGCAGCAGTTTGAAACCTTCACTGTTGGAGAAAGAGAAAGTCTTGACTCTGCTTATGATAGATATCAAAATCTACTCAGCATGCTAGAGTTATATGGAGCTGAGGCAACAGTTGAAGATGCTAATTTGAAGTTCTTGAGGAGTTTGCCTTCTGCATGGCATATGGTTGCTACCATGATTAGAGGACAACCTGGTTTGGACACTATGGACTTTGATGATCTTTACAATAATCTAAAGGTGTATGAGCATGAGATGAAGGGTAATAAAGGTTCAAGTTCTCACAGCATTGCTTTTGTCTCTTCTGAAAACAGAAGCAGTACTTCCACTAAAAGTACTGCTTATCCTGTCCAAAGTACTGTTGCAGAAACACAGATTCCATGTACAACTTTGATCACTACCACTTCATCGCCATCACATACCCCCAACTCAGATGATGTTTTATGTTCATTCTTTGCCCAACAAGATACTCTACCGGTTACTTATCAAGAAGATCTCTTGCAAATTGATGATGATGCTATGGAAGAAATTGATATAAGATGGCAGGTTGCCATGATTGCTGCAAATATCAAGAAGTTTATGAATACGACAGGGAGAGGTATTGATTTCAAGGCTAAGCAGGGTATAGCATTTGACAAGTCCAAGATTGAATGCTTTAATTGTCAAAGAATTGGTCACTTTGCAAGGGAATTCAAGTTTGCAAAGTATCAAGCAAACAGGATGATTGAACAACCTAAACCCAAAGTTGAAAGAAAAGAAGTTCCTATTGCTGAGCCAAAGTCACAAGCTTTGGTTGCTCAAGAAAATTTGTCAGAAGTTGATTGGAGTAAAGAATTTGATGATGAACCAGTAACCTACTCTATGGTTGCATTGGAAGAGGTTGATTGGAGCACAGCTTTTGATGAGGAACCAGGATATGAAGCTTTGGAATCCAGAGATGGTCTAGGAAGCTTTGATTGGAGCATGGAAAGTGAAGAAGAACCTGTTCAACTTGCTATGATGGCTACTTGACCAAGTTCATCCACTATCTCTGAGGTATGTTCCAAATGTAGTAACTCTTATCAAAAGATGCTTAAAGAATATGAAACAGAAAGAGTTAACTATAGAAGGGCTAGTCTGAGATAGCTGGTTATCAATTGACTTTAGAATCCATGAAAGCTAAGATAGTCACTCATGAGAATAATGAAGTATCTTGGGCTGAAAAATATGAGCAACAAGATTATCAATTAAAGCTAAGTGAGTGGAAGTTAGGATGTAAAGTTTCTGAATTAGAAAAGGTCACTAAAGAAAGAGATAAGTTGCTAGAAAAACTTGCTGTTTGGAAAGAATCAGGTCTGTCACATGTTAGTTTTGTTGAAAAACAGAGAACAGCAAACATTAAAACTGGTCTAGGTTATGATAATAATTCAGAAGTACTTTCATCTAGGAACCAAGAATTAAGTCTTTCTCAGGAGACCTCAACTAGTGATGAAGAATTCATAAGTTTAGAAGGAAACACATCTAGTGATGAGGAATCACCTTGTTCAACACCTCCCGAGTTTAAGAAAAAAAAGGTTATAATGAAGTTCCTCCACCCCCAGGTAGTTTTCAACCACCTAGGACAGATGTTTCTTGTTATGGTATAGACAACCTAGAGTTTAGGAAAAAGCTTAAAGGTCAATCTAATCCTGAGTCTTTTAAGAGAATATGTTGAGACACCTAGGGATAATAATAAGGTTTCTGAATGTGAAAAAGATTTTTCAAAACAAGCAGTACTTCCAAAAACTTCTCAAAGTACTGCTTATCATTCAGCAGTACCTACAAGAAACTCTTTTCAACATACTGCTTATCATAGAAAACCTTTTGGGAATGGATTTGAGATGATGGGTCCAAAGTTATGCTTTGTATGTTATAGTCCTCATCATTTGATCAAGGACTGTGATTATCATTCTGAATACTTGAGCAAATATCCAAAGACCACATCTGCAAACCATAAGCACAAAGAGAATAAACCAAGGGAGAATAAACCAGTTTGAAATTACTCAAATAAGGTTAACCATAGTAATGTCTCAAAAGACTATAGGTACCCTCATCAGAAAAGACCATTCTCCAAATCCACAGTACCTTCTCAAAGCACTGGTCAAACAGTACTTCCTCAAAGTACTGTTAGGAAGTTTCCCAATCAAGGTACTGCTAGCAAAGACTCAAGTGTAAGACCTAGGAGATTCAATTCTTACAAACCTAGAAGGCCTTACAACCCAAGAAAAGCTGCTAGAACACAGAACCCAACACCAAAAGTTACAACTAAGTGGGTTAAGAAAGAAAGTACTGCTGAGGGTGACAAAGTACTTTCAGAAAATAAGGGTGAAAAAGGGAGTGTTGATAATAATTCAACACAGGTTTTGAAATTAAACACAGTAATTCTTGATAGTGCTTTCAAAAATAGTGGTGATTACATACTCAAAGAATTTGAGTATGTTACTCCACAAGGGGAACACAAGTCAGTAATGGCTTGGGTTCCTAAAAGAAACTAACCCTTTTCATTTTTATGCAGGGCAACCCAGCAGAGGAGCTTAAAGATCATCTTATTGTGGATAGTGGTTGCTCGGGAAGCATGACAGGAGAAAATGAGATCTTGTCAGATTTGAAGGCTTATTTTGGAGGAAGAGTTGCATTTAGGAATTATCCTGATGGAGGGAGAATCACTGGCAAAGGAACCATTAAGGCAGGATCTATTGATTTTGAGAATGTCAGATATGTGAAGGAGCTTAAATTTAACCTTTTTTCAGTCTCTCAGATCTGTGACAAGAAGTACCCTGTGTTGTTTCTTGACACAGAATGTCTTATTCTCTCCCCTGAGTTTAGATTAGAAGATGAAAACTTAGTGATGCTGAGAGCACCAAGAACCAATGATGTGTATAGCATAGACTTGAAGAACATCAATTCTGCTGAAAGAGCAACATGCTTGATTGCAAGGGCAACAATGGAGGAAGCACATCAATGGCACAGAAGACTAGGGCATGTGAATTTCAAAAACATCAACAAGCTGGTCAAAGGAAATTTAGTTAGAGGTTTAACTTTTAAAACATTCAAACTTGATCATTCATGTCTGGCTTGCAAGAAGGGTAAACAACATAAGGCTTCATGTAGAAAGATTGAAGAAAGAACTATTAGGGAGCCTTTGGAGTTGCTGCATATGGATCTGTTTGGACCTGTATCAGTTGCTAGTTTAAACAAGAAGAAGTACTGTTTGGTTATAACAGATGATTGTAGCAGATTTAGCTGGGTCTTTTTCTTAGGATTCAAAGATAAAACTTTTGATGCTATTCATGATCTTATAATAGCTCTTGAAAATCAGTTAAGACTCAAGGTTAGAGGCATTAGATGTGATAATGGGACTGAACTCAAGAATCAGCTTATGGATGAATTTTGTGCTAAGAAAGGGATTAAAAGAGAATTTAGTATTGCTAGAACTCCTCAGCAGAATAGAGTTGCAGAAAGGAAGAACAGAACTTTGATAGAAGCAGCAAGGACAATGCTTGCAGACTCCTAATTACCTGTTCCATTTTGGGCTGAAGCTGTAAGTGCTGCTTGTTATGTGCTGAATAGAGTATCAGTGACAAAACCTCAAATGAAGACACCTTATGAATTACTCATAGGAAAGAAGCCAAACATTAAGTTTATGAAACCTTTTGGATGTCCCCTGAATATCTTGAACATTGCTGATAATTTGGGAAAATTTGATGGTAAATCAGATGAAGGATACTTATTGGGTTATTGTACCAGTAGCAAAGGATTCAGAGTGAACAACAAGGCTACCAAGAAGGTTCAAGAATGTCTTCATGTTGAATTTCTAGAAGAACAAGAAAATAAAAAAGGTAAAGGTCCTGATTGGATGTTTGATCTTGATTTAATGGCCTCATCCATGAACTATGTACCTGTAAGGGAAGAAAATCAAGTTGTTCACAATGAAGAGGAAACACAATACATTGTTCATGGAGTTAACATAAGATCTGAAGATGATTCTGATGAAGCACCCAATGATGAGAAGAAAAGTACTGCTGCACCTTAAGGTACTGTTGATCCACAAAGTAATGTTCCACCAAAGACCACAGTATCTGATGAAGACCAAGCTATCCAAGATGAACTTAATAGGATGCTTCTTCAAGAAACAATTGCTAAGTCCTATGAAGATGATCAAAGGAGAGCCTATGAAGCAGAAAAGAAGAAGGCTAAAGACACTGATAATACTTTGCCCCAAAGTACTAGTGATCCATTTGAAAGTACTTCTCAAGTCTTAGATACTTCAAATTGGAAAAATGCTGATGATTTTGACTTATCCAATCATGCCTGCCTTAGAAGATACTGATGATGAATTGGAACAAGTAGGCATTTTCTCAGATTCTAATGAAGACCAACTCCTACTCTAAGAATTCACAAAGATCATCCTGTCAGTAAAATAATTGGACCTTCTGATTCAGGAGTGCTCACAAGAACTAAAGCTAAGAATATGTCTCAACAACATACTTCTTTACTTAGCTTTATTTACAAGCAGAACAGGGTGAATCACAAGGATCAGAAATTGTGTTTATTTGCTTGCTTTCTGTCTCAAGAAGAACCTAAGACAATAAAACAAGCATTAGCCAAGGAGAGTTGGGTTGAAGCTATGCAAGAAGAACTCTTATAATTTAAACTTCAAGAAGTATGGGTATTATGTGATTTACCTGATGGTAAAAGGTTAATTGGAACAAAGTGGGTCTTCAGAGAGAAAAGAGATGAAAGAGGGAATGTAATCAAGAATAAAGCAAGGTTAGTAGCTCAAGGATATAGACAAGAAGAAGGAGTAGACTATGATGAAGTATTTGCTCCTGTGGCAAGGATTGAAGCTGTGGAAAACTAGAAGGGGGGTTGAATAGTTTACTGTTTAAAATCTTTTTAACTTGTTTAGTTAGCTTTGAAACTTTCCGTTTGATCAAAGATATATACACAAACACAATATATAACATGCAAGTAAATGAAAAAACGATCAAACCACAACATGAGTATTTATCGTGGTTCGGCTACAAGGACTCTTTTTCCTTGCCCTACGTCCACGCCTCGAGTATCCAACTCGAGAGTTTCTTTCACTAGTCAACAAGCTCCTTTCACCGGCGGAGAAAACCTTACACGTCGCTTATACTTTTACCGACACTAAGCTAGATGTCGAGTTCTTTACCAAGGGTACAACCACTCCCGTTAGTTCTTTTACAAGGGTACAACTACTCCCGATACACTTTGTATTTTGAGGACTAAAATACTAACTGATCACTACTGAAAATACACAATCAAATGAAGTGTAAACTACACAAGTCTACACGATGCTAAGCTAACAAGTCTTGCAACGTTGTGTTGAATACTTGTTACTTTTAATGAGCTCGTGAATCTCTTTGCTACAAAAAGAAACTTCACATATGAAATGTTAAAAGGTTAGATGAAAGAATGAATGTGTGTGTGTAAAATATGATGTAAAGTGATAAGCCAAAAATCAACTTGTGGCTTGGTATTTATAGCAAAGCCTTCTGCAGGTCTGGCGGATCAGGCGGAACCCTCATATGGGTTCCGCCCGTGTACCCCAGGGTTCCGCCGGGCTTGCAGTTGGTTTTGCAATAAATCTTGAAAACCAAACAAAGTCACATCTCATTACACCTTGCAAACCAAACAATGTCACATCTCATTACATCTAGTCAAACACCAAACTTGCAAGCAACCACTTAGTAAGTCAAACACATTTTCTTTCCATAAATGTATAATGACAAAACTTGCCATAAATGTGATGTGACAATTCTATTTTAAGAAATAAAAAGTGTTGTGTTTTATGAAATGTAAAATGTAGCAAAAGTCTAGTTTATGCAAGTCTTTAAAACTAAGATTATGTTTTACTTAGAAACTAAAGTTTACATTTTGTCGTTAACAAAACTTAGCGAAGATCGTAAAATATAAATAACGTTTTTAGGCGATATTTGTATTAACAATCTCCCCCTTTTTGTTGATGACAAAACATAGACTTTGTTTTTAAGTAACTCACAAAATCTTGGTATTTAAGACTTAAAAAAAAATTTATATTAAACTTGTTTTACTTAAGTGATGAAAATCATATTAAGTTTTGAAGGTTTAGTATATTTCTCCCCCTTTTTGTCGAAACAAAAAAGTATAGTAGCGAAGCGGAATTATGCACTTGCTCCCCCTTGGTTGTTACTCCCCCTAAAAGGAGTGCCAAGATGGGAAACATGGATTTTGATCCTAAAAAAAATGGTTAGTTGGTGATATATATATATATATATATATATATATATATATATATATATATATATATATATATATATATATAGTCAAGCTTGTAGTTACCACACACATTGCAACCACAATGACAACACAAAAATGATCAACCAACAATGCACAAAATTAAGTAGAAAGAAATATCATTCCAAGTAAAATTTTGACTTTTAAAAGTCAAAAGACAAGAAATCTTCTACTTCAAGAAAAAAAACTTAAAAAATAACCAAAAAATAAAATAAAATCCTACTTTCCTAAATGGGGCAAAAGGCCTCCAAAGGTTGTCTAGGATTTGTTTGGATGGGAAAGGGCATCCAAACGTTCTATGACGTGTTGAAATGCAAAACGGGTTTCATCTTGGAATTGGCGAAGCAACGTTTTGATGCTTTCACCCATTTGCTCACAATTTTAGCAAACATGGGCATGAGTGGGTGAAAATGGGTTGATTTTGGTTTCTTGGTTTGAGGGTTGGTTGGTTTTTGGTTCTTGGGTGGATGATGGGTTTGGTATTGAGTCAAGCAAGGTGGTTTGAAATTCCATTGCTTGATGAAGGTGGTTCTCAACCATGCTTTGGATTTCCTTATATGAGGGGAAGAAAGACTCAAAGGTTTGGGCTTGAGAATATGGTGGAATTGGGTGATCATGGTTTTCAAAGTTTGGTTCTCCATAAAGAGGACCATGGATGTCATGGTAGATAGGGTGAAACAACAATGGTTTGGGTTGATGGTACACTTGTTGTGGTGGTTGGGTGTGGTTAAAATACTCATTTTGGTCAAGAATTGACCTTGGTGAAAAAGGTGGTGGTTGTGAAGGTCTTGGTGGAAGATCATTTAGATCTTGGACAAAAGGGTGTGGTGATGTGGGAGGAGACCCAAATAACTCCATAGGTTCAATTTTGGGCAATGGTGATGGTGATGGAGTTTTGGATGGTTGGGTTGGAGCACTTGGTGGAGTTGGGTCAATGGGTGATTTAGTAGGTGGTGGAGTGAGCTCATTTGGTTCATTGGGTGATAGAGATGGAGATGCAAGGTTCAAAAAGTGTTCATTTTTGATAGGTGAGGTGAATTCATCCGAAGATGAGGAGCTTAGGTTGATGGATTGGTTAGACCATAGTGGTTTCACACTTATCCGGGCGGTTCTCCGGATGGGTCATGATGGTTGAGAGATGATTGTTGATTTGGTCATGGTTAAAAATGGTTTAGAAGTTTAGAAAGTGTGATGAAGAAGGTGTGATTTGATAGTGTTTAGGATGGTTTAATTTATAGTGATGAATGATTGTGGAAAGGAGTGTTTGGATTTGATGTTAGTCCATACAAAAATGGAGGTTCCTAATGATTTGGAAAACTAATTGTGGGTTGTCATATCATGGAAGTCAATCCAATGAAAATGGTGAAGTGAGAAGACAAGTTTTGCACTAAATGCTTTGTGGTTTTGGTAGATTTGTTGAAGTATAAATCTCAGGGATTTCAAGGAACCTTTAGAAGGGTTCCTTCTTTTATGTGTGAAGGGTCCTTGGGGTTGTTATGGCTATTTTTGAAATTTGGCGGGAAATGGTTTTGGTTGAGTTTATGGAAGGAGAAGTACCCTATTATGCTAAACACATTGCAGGAAATGGGTCTCTATCTAAAAGGATTGGATTTTGGTGTTTGGATGTTGAAATGTTGAAAACAAAAACAAAAATTCTGCAGGCAACTGGCGGAACCCTCAGGTTACACAGGCGGAACCCGTTTGAGGGAACCCGTTTGAGGGTTCCGCGGGGTCCGTTGGGCCATTTCTGGGTTGCCCAGAAAATACACTGGCGGAACCCAATTTTGGGTACCGCCAGATCCGCCAGGGCCAAAAAAATTGGCAGTCCGCGTTTTTGACCCGCGAGACGATTTTCAAAATTTTCAAAAACTCCTAAAATCAAAAAGATAAGGCATTTCTGGTTAGGCAACGCAAAAAATAGACACGTAAACACACATATCATATGACTTTAACCTTGAGGTCGAGAATTTCACTATACTTAGTGAAAATAACATAAACATGAGAATTTGACAACTTGCCAAAAGTTGTCTTCCTGCATCAAAGTTAGATAATACATGTTCCAAATAGTATTAAACATTGTACCAACCCATAAGTACATCACAAACATTGTTTAAACAACCAAATTTGTTCAAATAGCACCTAGTGCCAAACACTCCTACACACCCGCACTCATTGACGATCAATCTTGTTCTTGAGCTTTCCAAGGAATCTTCCAAGATTCTTAAACATCCCCTTTGTTTGCTTGAACTCCTTCGACTCATTTGGAATATCTGGAAGTTGGGATAGGTATTCGAGAGGTGGGAGCCTAGAGTTGGACAAATTGTCATCTTCACTCATTGAGGAAGATGATGATGAGGTAGGAGGATGAGGACGTTTTCCTTGGGCTTTGTAGACTCTCTTATCACTAAGTGGAACAAAGGTGTGTGGAATGAGACAGTAGTCAAGACGAAGACCATTTGGAGTTGGTGGAATGGGTGAGATGAACCTAAAGATACGGGTCAAGAGCATTCCATACGGCATAGCCGTTGTGCCATGCACGGGAATGTCGGCCATTCTCTTGGCCATGTAGTAGGCAAGGTTGAAAGGTTGCCTAACGGACAAGGAGTAGAGCATGTAGCAAAGGCAAAGGTTGATATGATCTCGGTTTCCTATTGTGCTAATGACATTGGCTCTAAGGACTTCCTCCCATTTCTTGAATTGGGGCTTAAGTTCATTCATTTCCATTCCATATGGGTCCTTATCGACCTCATTTCCCGAATGGGTTCTCCTAGTGTTGGTGGTCCTAACAAAGAGGTGGTCACGAAGTACATCTTTTGACACAAGAGGTGTGTCATAAGGATGGATACAGTCTTGGAGGTTGTCAAGAGTTGAGAGGGAGTGCAAGTCGGAATAGATGCAAGTACCACGGTTTGGGACACCTAGGATTTGAGCAAACTCCTCAAGAGTGAAGGAGTATTGATGACCACTAACCCTAAAGTTGATAGACATTTGACCATAATCATCCGTGGAGAGGACGGAGGATGCATAGAATTCTAGAATGAATCTAGGACAAATAGGCTCGTCGATATTCAAAAGACACTCAAAGTTGATTGTGGCAAATTCGGCGTAAAGGTTTGTGCCTTCTAGGAAAGACGGGTCAATGGTTCTACCCTCATGGACATAGTGTTTTTCTAAGGCTTTGAAAATGTTGACTTGGTTTGGGATAAGGCCTTTGGTTTTGTGGTGTTTTGGTAGGTACTTAATGGTGTCCTTGTGGTCGTAGTAGGTTAGAGGAGGCATGATGATTCCTAGAACAACAAAATTTCACATTTTAGTTTAAGTAAACTACTATTATAATGTGGATGTTCTAGTGTGTGCCTATATGAAAACAATGTGGAGGTGTGATTATCTTGACTCATTTTGATGCTTCAAAAAAAAAAAAAAAAAAAAAAACGTTTTATAATGCAAGTTTTGTTATAAAACAAAAGATAACCCAAACGCTCCTAGTTCAATGTAGCTTCATTTGAATGTACCCGAAAATACATATTGGTTATGTATTCCCTTTAGCATTCAAGAGACATTATGCAAGTGATGTTTTAAACATAACGTTTTGATTTTGTATTCTCAATGTGAGACGAAAAAATATTTGTCCTATTTGTGAGAAATTTTTGGAAAGATTTGACATGGGGTGTGTTAGCAAACATGTTTATACTAAGTAAGAATGCAATTCCTAACTATGGGAAACATGATTAGTTTTGTTAAACAACTAATCTTATGCATGAGTTTCTCAAGTTAATGCATAACCCCAAGTTTTTGTTTTTGTGCAAAAAATAGAATTCCTAGACTCAGATCAGGATTGTAATCAAGTTTAGAATACTTAAAATGATGATTGATTTGCAATGTAAATGAAAGGAAGACCAAGAATTCGTAGGTATGGATGGATGGTGAAGTGAATAGTAGCAGTTTGGAAGTGGTGGTATGAGATAATGGGTGTTTGGTTTAATATAAACAAAAAAATGATTCTGCAGGTCGGCGGACACGGCGGACCCCTGAAATGGGTTCCGTCCGTTGTGTCTGAGGGTTCCGCCGACCCTGCTAAGAAAAAGAGTTATGGATTTGTTTTGATTTTTGTGATTTTTGTCTAATGTCCAGAACTACAATGTAGGTTCCATGAGTCCCAAGCCTAGCCTAAGAAGGTTAAAAGGTTCACGTTTAAGGGGTTTTGTGAGAATGTCGGCTATGTTGTCTTCGGAAGAAACTTTCTCAATTGAGATATTTCCTTTTTGAACGTTGTCACGAAGGAAATGATGACGGATTCCAATATGTTTGGTACGAGCATGTTGAACCGGGTTTTTGCTAAGATCAATGGCACCTTTGTTGTCACAAAGAATTGTGATGTCGTTGAGTTGAATTCCGTAGTTGACAAGAGCTTGCTTCATCCAAAGAGCTTGTTGACATGCCTTTCCGGCCGAAACGTACTCAGCTTCCATTGTTGAGATAGCAAGAGCCGTTTGCTTCTTAGAGAACCATGAGGTGAGACAATGTCCAACAAAAGTACAAATACCACTTGTACTTTTTCTATCGACATAGTCACCGGCATGATCCGAGTCGGCATACACTATGGTGTCTATTCCCGTTCCTTTGGGATACCATAAACCTAAATGTGTAGTGCCCTTAATATACCTAAAAATCCTTTTAACGGCTTCGAGATGGGTAGTCTTAGGATCTTCTTGAAAATGAGCACATAGACAAACACTAAACATAATGTCGGGTCTACTAGCCGTTAGGTAAAGTAGACTACCAATCATACCTCTATATTTAGTGCTATCTACGGATTCACTTTCCTCATCCTTGGTGAGTTTAGTTTCCGTGGACATGGGTGTTTTGATTGGTTTCGAATCTTCTAATCCAAATTTCTTAAGCATGTCGTTAATATATTTAGATTGGTTAAAGAAGATACCATCTTCTAGTTGTTTAATTTGGAGTCCTAGGAAAAAGTTGAGTTCTCCCATCATACTCATTTCAAACTCGTCATGCATGATTTTTGAGAAATCCACACATAATTCTTGACAAGTTGATCCAAATATAATGTCATCAACATAGATTTGGACTATGATAATATGTGAATCTTTTTTCTTAGTGAAGAGAGTATTATCAACTAAGCCCATGGTATACTTATGGTCAACTAGGAAGGTTTTAAGTCGATCATACCATGCTTTTGGAGCTTGCTTAAGTCCGTAAAGAGCCTTTTTAAGTTTGTAAACATGATTTGGTTTTTCAAAATCGATGAAGCCCGGTGGTTGAGCAACATACACTTCTTCATTAATGACTCCGTTTAGAAATGCACTTTTGACGTCCATTTGAAATTGTTTAAAATTGTGTGCACATGCATATGCAAGTAAGATTCTAATTGACTCGAGCCTAGCAACCGGAGCAAAAGTTTCATCGTAGTCAATGCCTTCTTGTTGATTATATCCTTGTGCAACTAGCCTAGCTTTGTTTCTAGACACAATTCCATTTTCATCCATTTTATTATGAAATACCCATTTTGTTCCAATTATAGTTTGACTCTTTGGTTGAGGAACTAATATCCATACATCATTCCTAACAAATTGGTTTAACTCTTCTTGCATTGCAATTACCCAAGACTCATCTTTAATGGCTTCATTAGTATTTTTAGGTTCAATGGTTGACACGAAACAAAAGTAGTTGCTTTCATTTTGAACTTTTGACCTTAGTGTTCTTTCGTTAATGTTGCCAATGACACCATCTAATGGATGACTTTTAGATTCTTTGACATTGACAAGATCTTTGTTTAATAGTTCATCTTCCTTGTCATCACTAAAAATTTCTTGTCTTTCTATTGCTTAGCTTTCAACTAAGTCATCATCTACCAAAGGTGATGTCTTAGAGGGAGGTGGACTCTCGTCAAATGTTACGTTCAACGATTCCTCTACTCTTAAGGTTTCTTTGTTCAAAACAATGTACGCTTTACTATTTTGTGAATATCCAAGAAATACACCTTCATAAGACTTTGGGTCAAATTTGGTGAGATAATCCTTGGTGTTAAGAATGAAACATTTACTCCCAAACACTCTAAAGTATCCTAATGTAGGCTTTTTACCTTTATATAGTTCATAAGGAGTTTTATTCAAAAATGGTCTAATTAAGACTCGATTTAAAATGTACGTTGATGTGTCAACGACATTACACCAAAACTTTTGTGGAATGTTTTGTTCATTAAGCATTGTTCTACTCATCTCTTGCAATGTCCGGTTTTTAAGTTCTACTACACCATTAGATCGAGGAGTACGTGGAGCCGAAAAGTTATGAGTAATACCATTAATATCACAAAAGTTTCCAAATTGAAATTCATTATCAAATTCACGACCGTGATCCGTTCTAATAGACACAATATTAGATCCTACTTGATTTTGAATTTTCTTACTTAGAATCTCAAATTAATCAAAAGCTTCATTTTTACTTTTCAAAAATTTTGTTCAAGTATATCTTGAGTAATCATCAACTATAACCAAAGTGTAGAAGTTACCTCCATAACTTTGTATAGCGGATGGACCAAATAAATCCATATGCAAAAGTTCTAGACACCTAGATGTAGAAACCAAGTTTTTAGCCTTATGGCTATTATGGACTTGTTTACCGACTTTGCAAGCATCACAAAAGTGTTGGTCATATTTTAACTTAGGTAGGTTTCGAACTAAGTCTTTGGAGGAGAGGTTTTGGATTAGTCTCATGTTAGCGTGTCCTAAACGTCTATGCCATAAAGTTGAAGATTCATCTAATGAGGTAAGACAAAGTTTGTCTCTAGATGTTGGATCCATTTTCATGACATATACGTTGTTCTTAAGGACACCTTTGGCTATGGTTATACCATCTTTAAGTATCTTACTTCCGTTTTCACTAAAAAGGACATTATACTTATTACGACAAAGTTGACTAATGCTAAGGAGATTAAAACCTAAGTTATCCACATGAGCTACATCATCTATAAAAAGGGAGTCATGAGAGATTGTACCTTTTCCGATGATTTTGCTCTTAGCTTTACTACCAAACGTAACATTACCTCCGTCACATTTGTGATAAGTAGTGAAGAGGCTTTTGTTACCCGTCATGTGCCTTGAACAACCGCTATCTTTAATCCATTCATCCGGTTCCAAACAAACTTTGAGGCACACCTATTTTATGAAAAACACTCAAACATTTGGTCCCCAATTTCTCATGGGTCCATTTTGGTTAAGCATACCATTAACTTGTTCCAAGTATGAAAATAGAGCATAAGGGTTCCATGACATGTAATTTGGAGTTTGGTAATGTCTAGGAGTGTTTTGGTTCCAAACATGTTGGTAGTTTGGTCGAGCGTTGAAGTTGCTCTTTGGAAAGGGGCGTTTGGGAATTGGAGTCTTAGGTCTTGGTTGAGTAGTCTTAGTTCTAAATTCATTTTTACTAAGTCCTACTCCAATTTTAAACACAGGTTTTGTTCTATTTTTATACGTAACTTTAACAAATTTTGAACGATCCGATGTGAATGGAGTTACTGCTGCAGCAGACCTGGCAGAACCTTCGGGTCCAACGGGCGGAACCCTGGATTGGGTTCCGTCTGATCCGCAGGCTGCTGTAGCAATTTTGTTTGTTTCTTGTGCAATCTTTTCTTGTTTCGTTTGACCCTTTGAAGTTTCTATTTTCATAAATCCTAGTCCTGTTTTATCAAAGGGTGACTTTTGAAGTTTCATAATTTCATCCGCACAAGAAATGCTCTTATCGAACTTCTTAAACTTTGTGGTTTGTTTTATTAGATCATTTTGAGTAATTTTGAGTTTCTCAACTTCTAGTTTAATCTCTTCACATGATTTGCAAGATGTGTCAATACCTTTACTCTTTTCTAATCTCTTAGCTTTTTCTTTTAACTCATAAACTTCATTTTCTAAAAACTCCTTTTTAGTTTTCAAAAATTTATTTTTGTTTATGATTTTTAAGCTCAATTCACAAAGTTTGTTATATTCTTTTTGTAAAGTGTCATCATCAATAGAGGAGTAAGATGAGTCGGAGAATACCTCATTTGAGTTGTGAGCCATGAGAGCAATATCATCATTCTTTAGCTCATCGTCATCTCCTTCATAGTCACTCCAAGCACCACCCACAAAAGCTTGTTGAGGTTTGCTCTTGGGTGGTTTTGGACATTCTCCTACAAGATGGCTTGTGTCTCCACACCTATAGCATTTTCTTTCAACCTTTCCTTTCCTATCATCACGATCTTTTCGGAAAGTTTTCTTGTCATCTTTTGGTTGCCTTACAAACTTTCCTCTTCTACGAAAGAACTTCTTGAAGTCTCTAACGGCCATAGCATATTCCTCATCATCACTATCCGAAGTAGATTCTTCATCATAACTTGATTGGACTCTAGCTTTCAAGGCAATGGACTTAACTTTTTCTTTCTTGCCTCTAACTAGTTCCAAATCTTTTTCCATTACCATTTCATGAACTTTGAGGTTTCCAATTAGCTCATCAAGTGACATGCTTGAAAGATCTTTGGATTCTTCAATTGCCGTCACTTTTGTTCTCCACTTCGGATGGAGTGCTCTAAGAAATTTCCTGACAAAGTTCTTACTACAAAAAGATTCATCAAGTGCTTTAAGTGAAGTAATAATTGTGTTAAACCTTGCAAAAGCATTATCAATAATCTCATCTTCGGAAATAACAAATTGTTCATATTGTTGAACAAGAAGATCAATTTTGTTATCTTTAACTTGTGAGTTTCCTTGATGAGTGACAATTAAAGATTGCCAAATATCTTTGGCGGTTTTACACAAAAAGACTCATTCATATTCTTTCTTAGGCAAAGCGTTGTAAAGCATCATTTTAGCTTCATTATTTTTACCAATTAATTTCTTTTGATCATCATCTTTAATGTTAGTAACTACGTTATCACCATCAATGATTATATACCATAAATCTATATCTTTAGATTTCACGTAAGTTTCAAAACGGTTTTTCCAATATATAAAACCATTTGCTTCAAAGAGTGGTGGTCTTTGCATAGATTGCCCTTCTTTGTAATTTTCAAAATCCATGGATCGTTTCAAGTTTTAAAACACAATATATTTTAAAAGCTTGAGTAACGTAGCTCTTGATGCCAATTGTTGGAAACTAGAAGGGGGGTTGAATAGTTTACCATTTAAAATCTTTTTAACTTGTTTAGTTAGCTTTGAAACTTTCCGTTTGATTAAAGGTATATACACAAACACAATATATAACATGCAAGTAAATGAAAGAAACGATCAAACCACAACACGAGTATTTATCGTGGTTCGGCTACAAGGACTCTTTTTCCTTGCCCTACGTCCACGCCCTGAGTATCCAACTCGAGAGTTTCTTTCACTAGTCAACAAGCTCCTTTCACCGGCGGAGAAAACCTTACACGTCGCTTATACTTTTACCGACACTAAGCTAGATGTCGAGTTCTTTACCAAGGGTACAACCACTCCCGTTAGTTCTTTTACAAGGGTACAACTACTCCCGATACACTTTGTATTTTGAGGACTAAAATACTAACCGATCACTACTGAAAATACACAATCAAGTGAAGTGTAAACTACACAAGTCTACACAATGCTAAGCTAACAAGTCTTGCAACGTTGTGTTGAATACTTGTTACTTTTAATGAGCTCGTGAATCTCTTTGCTACAAAAAGAAACTTCACATATGAAATGTTAAAAGGTTAGATGAAAGAATGAATGTGTGTGTGTAAAATATGATGTAGAGTGATAAGCCAAAAATCAACTTGTGGCTTGGTATTTATAGCAAAGCCTTTTGCAGGTCTGGCGGATCAGGCGGAACCCTCATATGGGTTCCGCTCGTGTACCCCCAGGGTTCCGCCAGGCTTGCAGTTGGTTTTGCAATAAATCTTGCAAACCAAACAAAGTCACATCTCATTACACCTTGCAAACCAAATAATGTCACATCTCATTACATCTAGTCAAACACCAAACTTGCAAGCAACCACTTAGTAAGTCAAACACATTTTCTTTTCATAAATGTATAATGACAAAACTTGCCATAAATGTGATGTGACAATTCTATTTTAAGAAATAAAAAGTGTTGTGTTTTATGAAATGTAAAATGTAGCAAAAGTCTAGTTTATGCAAGTCTTTAAAACTAAGATTATGTTTTACTTAGAAACTAAAGTTTACATTTTGTCGTTAATAAAACTTAGCGAAGATCGTAAAATATAAATAACATTTTTAGGCGATATTTATATTAACAGAAGCTATAAGGCTATTTTTGGCTTTTGCATCTTATATGGGATTCCCTGTATATCAGATGGATGTTAAAAGTGCTTTTCTATATGGCACTATCACAGAGGAAGTTTATGTTAAGCAATCTCATGCTTTTGAAGATCATGCACATCCAAACAAAGTCTACAAGGTTATTAAGGCTCTGTATGGCCTTCATCAAGCCCCTAGAGCATGGTATGAAAGACTCTCCACTTTTCTATTGCAACATGGTTACAGGAGAGGTGCTATTGACAAGACTTTGTTTATCAAAAGAGATAAGAAGGATATCATGCTTGTCCAAGCTTATGTAGATGATATTATTTTTGGTGCTACTAAGCAATCTATGGTGAAGGAATTTGAAGATCTTATGCAAAAAGAATTTCAGATGAGTTCAATGGGAGAATTAACATTCTTCTTGGGACTTCAAGTGCAACAATCAAGCAGTGGAATTTTTATAAGTCAAGATAAGTATGTTGCAGACATTCTTAAGAGATTCAACTTCACAACTATCAAGCCAGTCACCACACCTGTTGATGCTAACAAGCCTTTGGGAAAAGATGAAGATGGAGAAGATTTTGATGTCAAATTATACAGGTCTATGATTGGATGTCTAATGTACTTAACTGCATCTAGGCCTGACATTACTTTTGCTGTTTGTTTATGTGCAAGACATCAAGTTCATCCCAAGGTATCACATTTGAATGCTGTCAAGAGAATCTTTAGGTAGCTTAGGCAACAACCTAAGCTAGGATTGTGGTATCCTAGGGAGTCCCCTTTCATCTACAAGCTTTTTCAGACAGTGATTATGCTGGTGACAACTATCACAGAAGATCAACAACTGGAGGGTGTCAGTATCTTGGAAGTAGATTAGTCTCATGGCAATGTAAAAAGCAAAAAATTGCAGCAACATCTTCCACAGAAGCAGAATATGTAGCTGCTACAAGTTGTTGTGCACAAGTACTTTGGTTGCAAAATCAGCTTTTGGATTATGGATTCAACTTCAAGAACACTCCCATCAACATTGATAATGAGAGTACCATTTGTATTGTGAAGAATCCAGTCTATCATTCCAAAACAATGCACATTCAGATTAGACATCATTTTATTAGAGATTGCTATGAGCATAGGCTTATCAATGTGGTTAAAATCCATACAGATGATAATGTAGCAGATTTACTCACAAGGGCTTTGATGTTTCAAGATTTACCTTCTTAGTTGTGAGTATTGGTATGATTAATAATTAAGCTATTTTTGAGGGGAGGCATTAGTAGTTAGTCAGTATTTGAGGGGAGGCTACATGTATCATTCAAAAGAAAAGATCTTTATTCATTATTTCCAAAGGGGTTATATTCATCAGTCCAAGTGATACAGACAACCATGACAAAGACACAACCAAGACACACAGAGAACTACTCCAAACATCCTACACCAAACCTACCTAACCTACCCAACACACCCTACTCCATTGGCCTTTTTCCTTTTCCCTGATAGCTTTGCTTTCCCTTCTGAGCAGTCTTTCTTTTGTCATCAAAAGAAGCTTGCTTCCTTGGGCAAGCCAGGCCAAGTATCTGCTTGGGAGGTCTCTCTTGTCTTGGAGAAGGCCACTTTATGTTCTTTATGGCTGATTCAAGAGCCTGTGTTAAGGCCTGTGGGAGTTCATTTGCCAAAGAAGTAGTTGGAGCAGGGACAGACACCTTTTTCTTAGGTTTTGGGTTGGTAGAGCTTGCTGCATCAGTGATGGTAGAGCTTGCTACACTAGGTGGAAAGTAGCCACTCCATCCTGCATCATCATCAAAGTCAGAATCAGAGTAATATATGATCTTTGAATCAGTGGAGTGATTGGTGCTAAACAGTCAACTTAAATTGACCAGGTGAATGGTCAACTACGTCAAACTGCCTAGTTAAATTCTAAAAATTAGAAGATGAACAGTAAAAATTCTAGAAAAATTCCTAAAATTATTTTATAACATATAAAAACTAGGAAAAATATAAAAACTAGGTGTAACTTGATAAAAAGTAATTATCCTATTTAATACTTAAATATTAATTAATTATTAATAAAACTAATATTAAATCTAATAAATACTAAATGACAATATAAAAATCTGGAAAAATTTCTAAAAATACTTTAATATAAAATAAAATTAAGAAAAATATAAAATTGCGAAGTGCTTAATAAAAATCTAAAAAGGAAAATTAAATAGATAAATAATTTTAAATAGAAACTATCACTTACTTTAAAATTTGATTTTTCTGGATTTTCTTTTTTCAGAACTACATTATAACTTAAAATAACCAACTTTAAAAAAGACACTATGGTTGGAACTTAAAGATAAGCATAATGCATGCTATAAACATGTGATATATACATAAATAAGCCAGAATTACTCAAATAGTACAAAGAAATAAGCCAAAACACATAAATAAGCAATCCAAAATCCACAAAGGCCAAATAGGC
This sequence comes from Artemisia argyi, assembly GCA_030686995.1. Taxonomy (NCBI): domain Eukaryota; kingdom Viridiplantae; phylum Streptophyta; class Magnoliopsida; order Asterales; family Asteraceae; genus Artemisia; species Artemisia argyi. Next base: position 119,463,320 of record CM060677.1, on the reverse strand, counting down.
CAAAAGGGGCTATCTGCAGCCCTCTGTGGGGCCCACTAGAGTTATCAAAGATCCAAAGTGGGACTTGGTTTAAAAAGCCAGCTTATTGGGGTTTCCAAAAAGCTAGGGCTCATGCCCTGGGTCCCACAAATAAGCTCTAGGAGGTGGGAGAAAGTTGGGCTGTTTGGATTGTGGTCATGGTGCAGGGGAGGTGCCTCCCCCTGCAGGTCACTTTGGGCAAATGTGGGGCCCACAGAAAAAATCATAAAAATGTAGTGACAATGGAATTTCAAAGTTTAGCTGGTATACTTTACACCCAAGAATTTTCAAAACCTAAAACTTAACACAAAATTCTATAAAATTCCTGGAAAATTTGACTTTCTGCCAATGGGGAAATTTTGACTTTTGAGTTTGAAACAAAAGGTTGACTAAATTGAGGTTTGATTTAATCCTGTTGATTTATGATGATGTTATTAGCTATAATGAACCTAAATTATGCAAATATAACAACTAATAAACCTACATGAACGAACTTGAATCATAAAATTCCATCAGTGACTGCAAATAATGGAGTTCAAGATGATTTTGACCTTTTTGATAAATGGTAACTAGATTTTATAGTTTATATTGACTATTAGACCTTATTGTGACTTGATTCAACAGCAAACAACAACAATAAGAACTCAGAACACATAGCAATCTCTTAAACCAATAATGCCTTTAAGTATATGAATATGAGATTTTCAAAGGTTTAACGAGATTAAGCCCATAAAACTGAATTACAAAAACTTATAATGACATAATACATTAAATGAAGCACAGAAACAACACTATTATAAACTAACACTCAAAAATCTATAGCTATGCTAAAATGACAGTGGAAGTGTAAAAAATGAGCACAATGAATTCTAGTGAACAAACTAACAATATAAAGCAAGATAACTACTAACATGTACCAAATAAGTGCAAAAGACCAGAATTAAGAAGTAATTAAGAACTTCTACAGTAAATAACAAAAATTGAAAAGATGGCTTACAAAGGTTTTCAAACTGAGAAATAAGAACCAAGGTACCAGATCACCTCCTAGATGTCTCCCATGAGACCCTAAAACCCTGAGAGTCCAAAATCCATAGGCTTCTTTGCTTCTTTTTCCTTAGAAACTGATTTTTGATTTGACCCAATTTATTATGATTTTAATTTTTATTTTTTGTGAGTTACTTACCTAAAATGTCCTAAATGCTTTCTAAGCTTTAAAAAAACTTATTAGTAAGCTAAAATGAGTTCAAAGAAACAGGAATTAATAACTTTTAACAACATTAGATTCAAAACGACATTTTCACTAAATATGTAAAAAAAAACTGAACTGAACAAGAAACTTGGAATTAATGCTTGAAATAGGTCTTAGATACACTGAAAAGCTTGCAATTACAATTTAGAACTGAGTTTTACAACTGGAATTTAAGTTATACTAAGAACGTTAAGCTACACTAACACTATATCTACTCTAAGCTAACTACCTTCTTCTTCTCCATTTCTTGACTTATATGGACCTGGAGTAGTCTCTCTCTCAATCCCAGTTCCATTCTTAGCCATTGGATGGCTTCTTTTAATCCTGGCCTTTAAATGTGGTTTTGGCGCCAAAATTCATTTTGGCAGTTAGGGGGTGGCTTGGCGCAATTCAAGGGTCTTAAATGCACCTTGGGTTTTGTGAAGGTCAAGGGAGCATGGGATGGGTAGATATGGCAGATGTGAGGGGGTTGGTTGAGTGTGGAAGGGGTGTATCAGGCTGCAAGTGGGATGTGGGAGGAAGGAGGTGGTCAAAGGGGTGTTTGACCCGTTTTTATTATTAAAACGGGAAGTGGTAATATTAAGGGTGGGATTGTTTTGTGTTTTGGGCCACAGGATGTGGTGGGCTTGGGAAAGTATTTGGGCTTGGGATTTTTTGGTTAAAAGGGTAAGTTGGATTTGGTTAAATATTAGAATAAGGTCCGTTTGGTATGGTTATTAAACACAAGGACCATATTTGCAATATTATGAAAATAAGGGGGTGGGTTTGGCAACTGTTCAAAGTTATCATAAGGACCATAATCGCCAAATTTCAACAACCCAAGGACCACAAATGTAAAAGTTCCAATTTTACCCCTCCAGGGGTATTTTCTGCCAATTTGGAAACTTGAGGGGCCAAAACTATAATTTCTCCAAAAGTATTCATAAGGTCCAATCTTGCCAAGCTTTTGATTTTCCAAAGACCTTTGTTGACTTTTCCATCCAAAAATATTTCCCAAGGACCAAATCTGACAAAATTGAAACTCCAGGGACCAAAATTATAAATTATCAAAACTTTTGGAATTTTTCACCAAAGGACAAAATATGACAACTTATGATTTCAAAAGGATCTTTGGTGACTTTTCTTTTAAAATAAGAACTCAGGGACTATTTTTGCCAATTTTTGAAAGTTGGGAGACTAAAAATGCCAATTATGCAAACTTTGTTCGTTTTTCATCTGCTTTTACTCATTTTGCATCTGAAACATATATAACACAATTTTGGAATATGTTCAGTATTTTGATGCGTTTTCTAGTGTTTTTAAATGTTTTGCAGCTCAGATTCGACCAAAAATGATGAGTGTTTGAGCACTCATCAATCCCCCACACTAAACTATTGCTAGTCCCTAGCAATATTTTGAGAAAACTTAATGGATTTGAATCTCTTTACCAAAAGCCATTACTTCTGGAGTAGCCAAATGTTTCAGTTCAAGTAAGAACCACGGTACACTGATAACCATGTGATTTTGAGCAAACCACCACCTGTAAACGGATTTGATTTGTCTTTACCAAAAGCCGTTTGCTTCTGGACTAGCCAACTCTTGATGGACATAGTCGACATCTTGGTGAGTTGATTACCAATTATGGTTTTCCACTGCCTTTACCACAAGCCATAACCTTGCGGGCTAGCCAACTCTTTACTTTTTAGGATATGGAGAGTTGAATACCATACAATTTTGGGCAAATTGTAAGCCATAAACGGATTTGATATATCTTTACTAAGAGCCGTTTGCTCCTGGATTAGCCTATCCTTTTGTCGGTTAGACATGGCGGACTGATAACCACAAATTTTTTTGAAATAAAGTGAAAAAAATTTTAAAATTTTGGCCAAAAACGGGGGTACTAGAAGGTAAAATGTGATAAAATTCGCTAGAATTCCCCCCCACACTTAGAATTGAATATTGTCCTCAATATTCAAAGTTCCGGCTATTATGCCGACTCTTTGAACGTAAAAAGGCAATATTACAAGCTAAATGTGGAAACACCATTTTTCACTTTATTTTATTTGTTGATATATATACATTGTAACAACAGCAGGGGCACTCCCCCACACTTAGGGTGAAAACCCCATATGCATGCTACTGTTTTTGTTTACCGAGTCGCTAGCTTGACTCGACCCCGAATTCATTTATTTTTGGGGAAGCAAGATGTGGAAGAAACAATCTCCATCGGACTTTCATTCAAGATGTTTGGACAAACATTTGAAGAACGTGAAAGCACAATTCACACCTCGTCGGGACTTACCGACCTGGTGATACCCTGTATTACCCGGAAGCATTGGTCTAGGCTGTTTGACTATATTGACCACACCGATGAGATATACTGACCCTGGCTTAAGATAGTATAAACTATAAGCGGTGATGACGGGGTCAAAGATAATGTCTTCATTCCCTAAGGAGTGAAGAACAGGAGAAGTCACCCTGTAGGTGAAGAATGGAAAGAAAATCTTGATGACAATCAAGATTGACTCATCATCATCAGAAAGAGAATTCATAATTGTTATATCATGAATCTCATCATTAAAGCTCGTATGATCTAGACATATTATGGGAGGGAGGGTGGGAATTTGCAAATCCTCATGATTGAGTGCATCTCCCCCCGGGCTATCATACTCCGGAGGAGTCATGATATGAGTGAGTTCACCGGAGAACTCCTCAAGAAGAGAATCATTCACATGATGTGAATATGTGAACTCTTGTTCCTTTGTGGACTCATCACTATCCTCATTCTGAATACCAAAGATTGGATTATCAGAAATCAAAGTGAATTCAGATTCGAATTCAAAAAGAGGATTGGTGAGTGATGAGTGCTCAAACACTCATCATTTTTGACGTATTTAAACTGCCAAAACATACAAAAACAATCAAAAAGTTATCAAAATACTTAAATTATCCCAGGGATTGTGTTTTATGTGTTTTAAATGCAAAATGTGCAAAAACAAAGGAAAAACGTACAAAGTTTGCAATATTGGCAGTTTCAGTCCCCCAAGTTTCAAAACTTGTCAAAATTAGTCCCTATGCATTTATTTTGAAAGGAAAAGTCAACCCAAGGTTTTGAAAGTCAAAAATCACAAAATATTACACTTGGGTCATAAGTTTTCCAAAATTACCTGTTTGGTCCCTGAGATTTCAAAAATGGCAAAATAGGTCCTTGGGAATTTTGAAAATTGGAAAAATGCAAAATTGGTTCTTGGTTTATTGATAATTGGCATTTTTGGTCCTTGGAAGCAATTTGGAAAAACTACAAGTTCAGTCCTCAGGTTTGGGGAAATTACAAAATTGGTCCTTGTTACTTCATAAACCAACCGGACCCTTATTATTATCCCAAAACCAAAACCAAACCCCAATCCATTTATCCAAAACCAAAGCCCAATCAACCCAGGCCCATTCCCCTTTTATATTAAAGCCAGGGTCAAACGGTCAAAGGGTCAACCCACCTTTGACCCGTCTTCTTCCCCCAACATACAAACGTAAAACCAGCTCCATGTCCCCCCCTCCTCTCACCTTTTTCACCCATAGCCCCCCACAATTAATGATAAAACAAACCCACACCAACCCCCACCACCACATTAAATTTCCCTCACCAGTTCCACTCATATTGCCCGTTTTGTGTTTTGGCGCCAAAATTGCAATCAAGGGCTAGGATTGGTGTAAGCTTAAATTGATGGCTGGGATATGGTCAAGGGTCAACACAAAAGCTAGTGGGACACTCAGAATTCAAAGGGAAGCCATGTGGGAAGAGATAGGTCTTATTTTTATGTCGTTATATATATTGAGCTCATATGAGCCTTAGAAAGAGGGTAGTATGTAGTTTATGTTGTTGTAGTAGCTAATTGTACCTCTGTAATCTATTTTTAAGTTAATGAAACATCAGTTTTAAGTTTACTCACTGTTGCAATTTTTCGATTTTACTTAGAAATTTCAATCCATTGTTCAAAGATTCTTAGTGATTCATAGCTGTTTGCTCACTCATATAAACCTTCTTGTATCTGTTTTAAATAAGTTTTCAAGTTGTGGAATGGTTTTTATCCAAGTTTAAGAAAATTAGTCAAAAATAAATAAAAATAAAAATAAATAAAAAAATAAGAACAAAGATTGAAGGAAGCAAGGAGCAAGGTGCATACTGGATGGCCTTGGGTTAGGGGCTTGTGGGAGCCATTAGGTAGTGTAGTTTGGTCCTGGTTCATGGAAGGTTAGCTTTGGAAGGCAGTTGTAAGATCCAATTTTTGATTCAAGCATTCTTAGTATTTAATGATATTGTTGTAATTACCTATTAGATTCTGATTAATTAGGTGTAATTTAAATTGTTATAAGTTTATTAGTCAAGTTTGTGGTCTAATATAACCATTTCCTTTAAAAAATCTTCAAAACAGTTCTCAAAAGGGGTGTTTGGTTTAAGCTTATCTGTGGTGCTCTTGTTGTTTTTTATCATAACTCTTGGTCTCATCAAGTTACTTGGGGTGATATAGGGTCAGGGTGACCATTTTCTGACTCTTAAACAAAGCATAAGTCAAAATCATAAGCAATATCACCCACACAGTTAACTGTGTGGGATTTTCAAGTCCAAAACACATCACATCCATTCATAAGTTGGTACTATAGCTTAAATTGGTCATATTCTAGCTTAATATAACAGATTCAAGCAACAAAAGTGATTTGAGTTTCATAAAAGTCAAATACCAAAGTTTTGCAAAAAGTCAAAAGTGCATCACCTCAGAAATCTCAAAAATGGCATGACTTACCTAGAATTTTGTGCTTAATCTTAGGCTTTGAAATTTGTTATGAGTGTTGTCTACCAGTAGAACTATAGATTCATGCAATTGTTTGATTTTTGTAATTTTTTCTAGTGGACCATTTTACCCTCCAAAGTCACTTGCAGGGCAAGGACTTGCCCTGTGCACCAGCAACCCAGTCACCACCACCACTTTGGTGGTTCATTGTGACCACCTTAGTGGGTCCCACTGACCAAATCTTGGCCCATTCAACCCCCCTCCTATCAGGCTTGGGGTTTTGACCACTTATTTGACCTTGGAGCCTGTGGACGCCACCTGGATTTGCCCCAAAAGGTTGTCCATTTTCTGATTCAGAAACCAAATAAGCAAGTGCTTATTGTGGTGTTTTGGCTTATTCAGCCATCTTATTTGTGTGAAACTTGTTTATATTTGTTCATATAACTCAAATAGATCAGAATTTACCAAGGTGGACCCCACATAAGTTCATTTGAGCTTATTCTCACCTTTGGTAAAAAAAAGTCAACTGCCAAGGTAATAAGCACTTGAAGTGCTTATTTACTTGGTCTCAGTCAAACTCACTTCATTAAAGTTGCTTAAAATCATCTAATAAGCAGTTTTGAAAAAGAAAAATCCCAAAAAGCCCAACTTAATAGAAGTAATAGCTTCTATTTAAGCTAATTGGCTTATTCTTCAGCTTATTAATAAGCAATTCCCATTTTTATAATTTTCCTAGGCTTCTGGTATATAAAAATAATTTCTGTAATTTTTACAGATTTTTCTTGCATCATTTAGTATTTTTCTTAATTTAAATTAGTTTTTAGTAATTATTAAATATTTAATAACTAATAATAATAAATTAGAAAATCAGAAAAATATAAATTTAATTTTAAAATTAGTTTTTAGTTATTTTTAATTTTTCCAAATTTTATTTTCAATTTTCTAGTGTAATTTAATAATTAATTAGAATTTCGGTTAATTTAAATAATTAAAAAGTAATTAATAATTAGTTAATAATTAGTAATAATTAATTAAAAAGTAGGAAAAATATATTTTCATTTCTAAAATTAGTTTTATAGTATTTTAGATTTTTCTAAGTTTAATTTTTATTTTTCCAAGTTAATTTCATATTTATTTGTATTTTAGGTTAATTTAGTTAATTAAAAATAATTAGAAAATTAGTATTTAATTAATAGTAATTATAAAATTAGTGTAAAAATTAATTTTAAATTTCCAAAAATTTTCTTTAATCATTAGGTTTGTAAAAATACCATTTTCATACCAGTAGCCTTTTCAGATCACCTCGTTCACTTTTATTTCTCGTACGTTTGTTCGCGTTTTCAGCAAACGTATGGTTTTTAGGTTTTAAGTAATTTCTTCTCAATCTTAATTCCCGTATTCATTCACATAGCTTTCCTAAGCTATTTTGTTTAAGCATTTCCAAATAATTCTCATAACCAACCTTTTCTGTGAATAATCACGCGATCACAAAGCACGCTCAGTCACAATTCACACCTTGTCGGGATTTAACGACCTGGCGATACCTTATCTTACCCGGAGATTTACTCTAGATAGTTTGATCTAGTTGACCATCATTTGGTCAATTTAGGTTGACCGTTTAGCATCAATCAATTTTTGGCGCCGCTGCCGGGGATGTGTGCGCGTTTCTGCAGCGTCTTTTGAGATTAGTGTTATCTCACCACAATCACTGTACAAATACCACCACTTTTGTAAATTTTAAATCAAAACACAAAAAGTCATTAACACTTTTCCTAAAGTGTTAAAACACCAAAAAAAAAAATTAATTAAAAACAACAAAACATATCGTAACATTTTCTGATTCGGTTTTCTTTTAAGGTGATTCTTAAAGAAAAGCGATTTTAGATTACGGGACGATACCAAAAATATTGTCCAAAAAGTTTTTATCCCTAGTGCATGCGCACTCGTTCTTCAAGGTCCACTAGCCCATTACGTGAGCTTGTCCGGAAACCTCGAAGACCTCGTAGACGTTCTGCACCAACAGTCGGATCTGAGATCCGTACTGTTGTCACACCCACTGTCACCATGGCGGAAGACCGCCCCATGTGTGAGCTTCTCCAAGAACCCATCGAGGGTTACGGAGACGCCATTGTTGTTCCAGCCATCGTGGCTGATAATTTCGAGCTCAAAACCGGGTTACTCAATCTTGTAACCTCAAGTCAATTCTACGGTTTTTAGAGGGACGATCCTCATGCTCACATTCGATGGTTCAATAAAATCACTTCGACCATCAAATACAAAAATGTCCCTTGTGAAGCAATCAAACTTCTTCTCTTCCCATTCTCCCTGGAGGGACAAGCCCGGATTTGGCTTGAAAAACAACCTCCTAGATCTATTGAGACATGGGAAGATCTTGTCAAAAAATTTGTGAATGAATTCTTCCCACCTTCCAAGACCACGAGTCTTAAGAACGAAATCACCAAGTTCACTCAGAAATATGATGAATCTTTTGGTGAAGCTTGGGATCGTTTCAAAGAATTACTTCGCAAGTGTCCACATCATGGTTTCTCCGAGTTGATGCAACTCGATACTTTCTACAATGGCGTGAGCCAAGCTGATCTGGATTCTCTCAATGCCTCCGCGGGAGGTAATTTCTTGAGTAGAACCACAAAAGAAGCTTTACAGATCATAGAAAACAAGTCCAAGGTCCGCTCTACACAAAGCAAACCGATTGTTTCTCAAATCAATGTGGGTCCTTCTACTTCATCTTCTGTGGGTCAATCTAGCACGGATGCTAAGCTTGACAAGCTCACTGAAGCGATCCAAGCTTTGGTTCTCGCCCAAACAAAGAAAGTTTCATTTCCACAACATCCTCCCCCTGCTGAGGTTAAAAAAGTGGAAGTCTGAGTGACTTGTGGTGGGCCGCATGCCTACTACAATTGCACAGCTACTGATGGTACTCCATATGTAGCTAATGCTGTTGTCGGGTCCCAAAATCAAGGAGGCAATTGATGCGTGAGAATTGCACCAGGCTTTACCTCTCAAGGGATCTTGAGAAGCTTACAACCCCCACCAGGCAGTGTACCTGATCGTTGTAGTATAGTATAGTGACAAGTACCGGGGGATTGATCGTTCAGCTAGGAATAGTGTCGCTAGGATTAGAAAACCTAAATACTAGTTCTAAAGATGAGGGATGATTATTTTTGTATTTTTATATTTTTTTAGAAAGCAAGTTAAAATCTCGGGTTTGAAGGATTTGGGCGGAATTAGTTGCTAGTCAACTAACCCAATACTAAAGATGCAATCAAAATAAAATACAAGAAATGAAAATAAACTAAATTATACTAAGGTTGTGAGCAATAAGTGGAGAAAATGTGTTTACTTAGATTTCACTACTCCCTAGACATCTTTTACACGTGAATTACTTGTTATAGTTGTATGGATGACGGATTGTATTTCTTAATACCATTCATGGGGTATCGCACATAACTCTCCAATTCTATGAGCTCTTATCTCCTCCTATACCATGCCCAGCACAACCATAGGGATTGTAAACAGTGGCTCATGCATTAAATACAACCAATAAAGACCTTAGTGCAATCGGTTCATATTTCCTAAGACGTTCAAGCATGTTACCATTTGGAGATCTGCTAGTTTTCTTAAGCCTAACATATAAATTCACTCATCCACAACAGACTATAAACAAGTAATCAACATATAATTAACATCTAGGTTTCATTAGATCCAAGCAAACACAAGATAGATCTAGCCTAGCATGATGGAATTAAGACAAGAACAAGATATAGACAACCAACACATAGACATATTGATTGAATTAAAAGAACACTTATCTTAATTACACATGAAAGGTATCAAGGGGTTGGAACCCTTGAAAAACCTGTAAAATTCGCACCAAAATCGTACTAGGGTTTCTCCAAAACTTCTCTCTCTTAATGTGTAAAAATTAGAAAACTATATATAGGAAATAGGGTCTGACGGCGTCAAGACCAAACTTGTGACGCCGTCACCTCGCCGCCAAAATAATTCTCGGACTGCCTTGATCTACTTCTGACGCCGTCATGTGTTATGCATTTCCAGGCCGTCATGCATTTTCCTCTTGACGCCCTTCCTTGTGACACCGTCAAATCTGTACTGGATCGTCATGGAAATTGCTCTTGACGCCGTCAGGATGTTACTCTTGACGCCGTCACCTACTGTTCCCAGCAAGGAAAATTAAGACTTTGGCGTTATCTTTTCTTTTATGCTCCAAAAACGTCCGAATTGCTTCCTTTTCCAGATTTCACTCCCAAAGTACCTAAAATCACAAAAGGAACGATTTAGGGCAATATTTGATCAAATAAATTCGAATTCCGGCTTAAATGACCCCCTAAAAGTGGTTCATTTTTCGCCTCATCATATACTCTTACACTTGAGATTTGCTTATCCTCAAGCAAATGCACTTTTATTCAATTCAAAATACAAGTTAGGGGTCATTTAACACTAACATAAAAGTAATTACAACAAATAATCGTTCCACTAAAGACCAATAGACAAGCACGGAGGTCATACACAAGCACCTCACAAATAATGTTTAGATACTCACATCTCTCGGGTGTAATAAAGTATAAATTACAATATGGAAACGGAAGATATCTCTCACTACCTGTCATAGCAAAATAGATTACCATAAGCTTGGGAAAGGATCAAACCTCCACCACATGGCGTAAGCACCTAGGATAAACTATCAAAGAGGTGTTTTAAAGGGTTGTAACGTTAGGTGTAGGGATATGAAATACACGGTTTTGTTGGATAAAGGAAGTTTTACTTGTGGCGAGTTAACAATCTTGGTCAATTACATGTACAATATGGCGTTGCTAAGCCAAGACTAGACTCGACTTAAGCTAATAAATGAAAAATAACAAAAACATAAAATAAACATAGAATGAAAAGGGATGGTAGTCCGTATGTTTTTCTCTTTTTCCTTTTCTTTTTCTATTTTTTTCTTTTTCATTTTTTTTTTTTTTTTTTTTTTTTTTTTTTTTTTTTTTTAAATACACTCTTACCCTACCATCTAAAATAATACATCATAGGGAATGGGAATTCCCCTTACACTTGAATCTTTACATACTTTACAATCAACTAAACTAATGACTCGAATTAAGAAAATCAAAACACTTGGAGCACTTTTAAGATTAACGTACGTATGGGGGTAATAAATGATGTTCTTCCCCATTACTCCATAAAATAAGTACTTACCCATGAGTCCCAATCGTCCCAAAACAATATGTACAAGGATATGACTCGACTTAACAACCATGTAATCAATTAGATAGTTAACTTAGGGTTTAAACAAATAACAATAATGCACTAAAAATGAGCGCATACACGGAAGGCTAAGGCGATTTGGGTGTACATTTAAGTGGGGTGTAACAAATTCTTCCTTTAAGTAAAATGCTTATAAGTTAGAAACGAAAAGATAGGCTCAGAGGGGTGTACTAGGGGTTTCGTGTACTAAAAATGAGTACAACGCTAAGGGTTTGGGAAAAATTAGTTGACTTAACTAGCCAAATAATATGACATAAATGGTCAAGTAATTATAATACGGGTTTAACACAAGGGTGATCCTAATGCCTCTTATCATGTAGTAAATCCTACTACACGAATGTAGTCTCACTAGCGGTCTCGGGATGCATCACTAACGCAAGTTCTAGAATCTAAATGCTATCGGTACACTCATAAGCACTAATAGTAAATGCTTTTCCTATCAAATCTAAAGGTATCATCTTTTTACCCTCCCCTACCATTAAACAAAACAAAACAAACTCAAGCGAATGTAAAAGTGCAAAAGTGAAAGTGCATATGTAAGGTATCATCTTTTTACCCTCCCCTTACACTTAAGATGAACATTGTCCCCAATGTTCAAGTAAAGAATGTAAAAGTGCAAAAGTAAAAAGAATGAAATCAAATACTCCCCTGATTCGCTCGGTATGGATAATAAGGTGGCCAGGTTATCCTCCAAGAAAATGAACAATCAAAGCTTCCCTTCCAGAATATAAATCATCTTCTTGTCATACATAACCTGTAAATCCTGAGAAAATAGACAAAACAACCTCGCGTAAAATCGGCGACATCCTATATAAGTTACTAAATCCTAGAAAACAAGATAAGATATAATGCTTGTGGAATGAAGTTTGCAGATTTCCTGGAGATTATAAAACTTAATAATTCACAAAAACCATAAGACTCCGTTAGAAAAACAAAACCGATAAAATTTCCAGATTTTTACACTTGACGCCGTCAAGAGTTAACTCGTGACGCCGTCAGGATTGACCTGCAGAAATTCTTATGTTAAGTTTCCGGAAAATTTCTGGAAAAACTTGGTCCTACTTCCTGGAAAATCCTGCAAAACTTCATTATGACTCAATACAAGCATTTGACTCTAACAAATACGAATATACATGTTCATTTAATATTGTGGAGAATCATGATCGGTTTGTTTCTTAAAGACATATTTGGGGTTTCCCCTTACACTTATCTTTTGCAAAAATACTTTTAGGTGGAGTTAAGACTAGGCCAAAACAACAAAGTAAAGTATTTCCACTTTTTAATTGAGAAACATGATCTACCAACAATAAAAACTAAGCATGCATATGGAAGCAAATAACAAACAAACAAAAATAAAATCACACAAAACATGGGTTGCCTCCCAAGAAGCGCTTTTCTTTATTTACGAGACTTGTAGCTAGACTCAAGGTCATGGGTTACTACGTGACCTCATCATTGGTTTCACTCTCTAGGTCGTCTTCTAAACCAGTTTTGTATTCCGGACCTAGTTGTAAGCATTCTTTGTAGAAACCAAGCATCCTATTCTTTACATATTCTACTCCTCTACGTCTATCCTCCTCATTCCTATAATAAGCCGCTTGCTTGTGTTCTTTTTCGAAATTAGAGAGAAGGCGGTATTGCTCAATCTTGTAGGGCATTTGATAGGCAACCTCATCATTCTCTTCCTTGAATCTAACTATCCCTAAAGTCGGATCGTAACTCATCCTAGTGGCTTCAACAAATGGTTTTCCAAATATTATTTGGCTTAGGCAAGCATCTATCACCGGACGAGTGTCTTCCACAATCATAAAATCGATCTCATAGGTGAGATTCCCTATAATCACATGCAATCCCTTCACTCTTTCTGCAAAATTACTTATCAGGTTCTTATTAGGCATCATCCTAAAATTAAGTTGCTTCTTCATCACCCAATTGTAATAAGTCCTAGTCATGATGTTCACGGGGGATCTAGGGTCGATGTAAGCTTTCCATATATGCATGTGCCCAATATTGCATGGTATGTTAATGTTAGAAGGGTCTCCCATTTTGATAAGGGGTGTGCCAAAGATATATGGTCTCTCGGGACTATCGAATAAATCCTTATGGTACTCCCGTTCTTCCTCGGTGGGCAACTTATCAAAGTATTTTTCTATAGGCTCCACCTCCTCTAATTCCTCTTCCTTATTAACCTCAACTTCCCTACTCTCATCCTTAGTCTCGGCTTCTACTCTAACTTCATCCTTGTCACTCTCTTCTATCTCCTTATCTATCGGCTTAATGGTGACAACATTGACAAAGTGGACATGTTTGGATGATGATGGATCCTTAATTTGGATTCCACTATTGGTGTCCCTAGTGTCCTTCCTAGGTGTGATTAACGCTTGGTTGTTGAGGGCTTTCAACAAGTTGTCAATCTTGTTGGTCATCTCCGTTTGTTGTTGGTTGAATTCGGTTTCAAACCTAGCTATGCGAGCTTCTTGGGATGCCATAAACTTTGACATCAATCCTTCAAGATTGTTGGTACTACCATAGTTGTTAGAAGGATTGTTGTTGAAAGTACGGTTGGATGGTGGACCGTTTGGTTGGTAACGATTAGGCGGATTGGAAGAATTGGGTTGATTTTGTTTCCACCTAAGGTTTGGGTGATTTTTCCAAGAGGGGTTGTATGAATCACCGTAAGTGTTTGGCTCGGGCTTGAAAGTGTACCACTTATCTCCCGCTTCGTCGGTACGCGTGGATGCGTAGTCCGCAAAAGTTGTTCCGGGGAGTTCCACACAATCACGAGTGTCATGGGGACCACTACATAATTCGCATGAAGAAGTGATTTTGTTCACTTGGCTTGAAGGCTTAGGAGCTTCGTAAGATTTCATGGGAAACTTGACTTGGTCCTCAAGTTCCATGATCCTACGGTCGGGAGTGCTAGAATTGTTTGAAGGCAAAGATATTGCCTTGACCGTTTTGTTCAAATCACGGGGATCATTCCAACTTTCGTTGTCATAGAGAGCAAGATCTTCTATGAGTTCCCATGATTGTTCCGCACTTAGATCACGCAGCTTACCACCGGCCGATTGGTCAATGGCTCGCCTCGTGGAGATATCGATATGGTCATAAAAAATTTGGACTTGGAGCCAAAGATCTATGCCATGATGAGGGACTTTTTGGAGTAAGTCCTTGAAACGAGTCCATGCTTCATAAAGAGATTCATTTTGACGTTGTTGGAACATCAAGATGTCATTTCTAAGCTTAGTAGTTCTCCCCGGTGGGAAAAATTGAGCAAGGAAACGAGTGGTGAGATCATCCCATGTGGTGATGGATCCCGCGGGTAAACGCTCAAGCCATTGACTAGCTTGATCCTGTAGAGAGAATTGGAATAGGCGTAAACGGGTTGTCTCTCTAGTTTCAACACCTAGGTCTATGGAATCTACGATTTTTAGAAAGTCCTTAAGATGTTGGTTTGGATCTTCGGAACGAAGTCCATGGAATGCACATCCGCTTTGCACCAACCGGATGGTGTCGGATCGCAAGGGGGTCACCTTGGCTCCGGTGAGCTCAATGGTGTTTCGGTAGCCTTGGTGGCTAGGTCGGGAATACTCTCCTAAGGTTCGGGGCCTAAGGGGTTCTAGTGGTGGGTTTTGTTGTGGTGGGATGACGGGTTCAAATATGTTCCCATCGTCCATGATGTTGGGTGGTTACGAACAAAGACACAAAGAATTAAGATAGACTAAAGAAAATCTAAAAATAAAAATAAAATCTTACTAGAAAGGAATCTAGCAAGTGGACCTAATAAAAAGAAATTTTAACCTAGACAATAACTATTCCCCGGGCTGCGGTGCCAAAAACTTGATGCGTGGGAATTGCACCAGGCTTTACCTCTCAAGGGATCTTGAGAAGCTTACAACCCCCACCAGGCAATGTACCTGATCGTTGTAGTATAGTATAGTGACAAGTACCGGGGGATTGATCGTTCAGCTAGGAATAGTGTCGCTAGGATTAGAAAACCTAAATACTAGTTCTAAAGATGAGGGATGATTATTTTTGTATTTTTATATTTTTTTAGAAAGCAAGTTAAAATCTCGGGTTTGAAGGATTTGGGCGGAATTAGTTGCTAGTCTACTAACCCAATACTAAAGATGCAATCAAAATAAAATACAAGAAATGAAAATAAACTAAATTATACTAAGGTTGTGAGCAATAAGTGGAGAAAATGTGTTTACTTAGATTTCACTACTCCCTAGACATCTTTTACACGTGAATTACTTGTTATAGTTGTATGGATGACGGATTGTATTTCTTAATACCATTCATGGGGTATCGCACATAACTCCCCAATTCTATGAGCTCTTATCTCCTCCTATACCATGCCCATCACAACCATAGGGATTGTAAACAGTGGCTCATGCATTAAATACAACCAATAAAGACCTTAGTGCAATCGGTTCATGTTTCCTAAGACGTTCAAGCATGTTACCATTTGGAGATCTGCCAGTTTTCTTAAGCCTAACATATAAATTCACTCATCCACAACAGACTATAAACAAGTAATCAACATATAATTAACATCTAGGTTTCATTAGATCCAAGCAAACACAAGATAGATCTAGCCTAGCATGATGGAATTAAGACAAGAACAAGATATAGACAACCAACACATAGACATATTGATTGAATTAAAAGAACACTTATCTTAATTACACATGAAAGGTATCAAGGGGTTGGAACCCTTGAAAAACCTGTAAAATTCGCACCAAAATCGTAATGGGTTTCTCCAAAACTTC
This sequence comes from Artemisia argyi, assembly GCA_030686995.1. NCBI lineage: Eukaryota > Viridiplantae > Streptophyta > Magnoliopsida > Asterales > Asteraceae > Artemisia > Artemisia argyi. The sequence goes on along the minus strand of CM060677.1, from coordinate 119,447,208 downwards.
TCTCTCTTAATGTGTAAAAATTAGAAAACTATATATAGGAAATAGGGTCTGACGGCGTCAAGACCAAACCTGTGACGCCATCACCTCGCCGCCAAAATAATTCTCGGACTGCCTTGATCTACTTCTAACGCCGTCATGTGTTATGCATTTCCAGGCCGTCATGCATTTTCCTCTTGACGCCCTTCCTTGTGACGCCGTCAAATCTATACTGGATCGTCATGGAAATTGCTCTTGACGCCGTCAGGATGTTACTCTTGATGCCGTCACCTACTGTTCCCAGCAAGGAAAATTAAGACTTTGGCGTTTTCTTCACTTTTATGCTCCAAAAATGTCCGAATTGCATCCTTTTCCAGATTTCACTCCCAAAGTACCTAAAATCACAAAAGGAACGATTTAGGGCAATATTAGATCAAATAAATTCGAATTCCGGCTTAAATGACCCCCTAAAAGTGGTTCATTTTTCGCCTCATCAGCAATCAATACCGCCCTCCTATGGACCCGAACTATCGTCCTCACCATTATCCTGGACCTCCCGGTTTTAATCAAAACCAAAATGTCCAAAATCGTGGCCAAAATCAAAATAGAGTGAACCAAGGTTATCAAAACCAAGGTAACTTCAATCAGGATCACGGTTTCCAAAATCAAAACCAAGGTTTCCAACATCAAGGTTTCCAACACCAAAATCAAGGAAACTTTAACCGGAACTAAGGTCAGGGTAATTTCAATCCCGGGAACTTTCATGGAAACAATCACCAGAATCAAGGGAATTTCCATCATCAAAACCAAGGAAATTTCAATCAAGGTCCCAATCCGAACAATCGAGCTCAAAATCTTCCTAATCCGAATCAAGTCATTGTTCCAACCGGGCCTTCATCTGATGAGTTGTTAAAGCAATTCATGAAGTCCCAAGAAGAGTTGAACAAGTTGCTGGTCAGCCAGATTTCTGACATCAAGAAGTCTTTAAATGATCGACCCTCGGGCTCAGGTACTACTTTACCGAGCAACACGATCGCTAACCCGAGGGGCGATGCTAAGGCGATCACAACACGAAGTGGTGCTTCATATGATGAACCCGCGATTCCTACTACCTCTTCTCCTTCTCCTCCAAAGGTTGTGGATCGTGAACCTGAGGTAACAAAGGACAAGGTGCAAATTCCTAGCCCACGAAGTGCAGCACACGTCCAACCTCAGGTTAATCCTGAAACCAGATGTAAGCATGGAGTTGTCTTTGAACCACCAGAAACTCCAGGGGACAAACCAAAATCCAAAACTTCTATTCCTTATCCATCACGTCTCAACGAACAAAAGCTCCGCAAAAAGGCTAGTCACCAAATGGATAAATTTTTCCAAATCTTTCAAGATTTACACTTTGACATTAGCTTCGCGGATGTTATTCTCCTGATGCCCAAGTTTGCATCAACAATCAAAAATCTGTTGAGTAATAAAGAAAACTCTTTGAGATGGCAAGAACTCCTCTGAATGAGCACTGCTCAGCAGTTCTCTTGAAAAAGCTTCCTGAAAAGCTTGGAGACCTCGGGAAATTTCTCATTCCTTGTACTTTCCCAGGTATGGTTGAATGCTTCGCCTTAGCTGATTTAGGTGCTTGCATTAACCTGATGCCATATTCTGTGTGGAAAAAACTTTCTCTTCCCGAACTCACTCCCACGTTCATGACTTTAGAGCTTGCCGATCGTTCGATTTCTCGTCCTCTTGGCATTGCCGAGGACGTATTCGTTAAAGTGGGAAAGTTCCATTTTCTGGTAGATTTTGTGATTGTTGACTTTGATGCCGATTATAGGGTCCCTCTCATTCTTGGGAGGGGATTCCTTAGAACTGGGCGCGCTCTTATCGATGTATTTGAGCATGAGATCACATTACGTGTTGGAACGAAGCCATTACCTTCAACCTAAATCAAACTTCGAGATACTCCTCCAATTATGACTGTGAATCGGTGCATCAAATTGATGTCATCGATGTTGCTGCTGAGGAGTATGCTCAAGAGATTTTAGGTTTCATTGATAATTCTTCGAGTGAAAACCTCACTCAATCTTCTCATCCCATCATTGCCAATTCTTCTCCTTCCCTCACTCCGTTTGAGGGAAGTGACTTCATCTTAGAAGAAATTGAGGACTTTCTCAAAAGTGATTCGATTCCTGATGGGATCGATAACCAAGAGATTGACCCCGAGAGGGATATTCTCCTACATGAGAAGTTATTAAACGAAGATCCCTCTCCTCTTCATGTTCTACCACAAACACTTCATAAGGAGGAAGTAAAAAATGTTGAGAAAACTGATGACTTTCCTGAGGTTGAACTTAAGGACTTGCCGCCTCATCTTGAATATGCATTTCTGGAGGGTGATGATAAATTGCCCGTCATAATTGCTAAAGACTTAAGTGTTGAGGAAAAGGCTGCTCTTATAAAGGTTTTGAAGTCTCATAAACAAGCAATTGCTTGGCGACTCTCCGACATCAAGGGCATTGACCCTGAATTTTGTACTCACAAGATTTTAATGGAGGACGACTTCAAACCTGCAGTCCAACAACAAAGAAGGGTGAATCCAAAAATTCACGAGGTTATCAAACAAGAGGTTTTAAAACTTCTTGATGCCGGATTGATTTACCCTATCTCGGACAGTCCTTGGGTTAGCCCAATTCATTGTGTTCCAAAAAAGGGTGGCATTACTGTTGTCACAAATGAGGAGAATGAGTTGATTCCAACTCGTTTGGTTACGGGATGGCGTGTCTGCATTGACTATCGCAAGTTAAATGACGCCACCCGTCCTCTGCCCTTTATGGATCAGATGCTCGAGAGATTAGCGGGGAATGAGTACTATTGCTTCCTCGATGGTTTCTCGGGTTATTTTCAGATTCCCATTGATCCGCAAGATCAGGAAAAGACCACTTTTACGTGCCCCTATGGAACTTTTGCATATAAACGTATGCCATTTGGCTTATGTAATGCTCCGGGCACGTTTCAAAGATGTATGATGGCCATATTTTCCGACATGATCGGGAAAACTATGGAGGTCTTTATGGACGATTTTTCGGTCATTGGGGATTCGTTTCAATCATGCCTCTCCCATTTAGACGACATGCTAAAACGTTGTGAAGACACAAAGTTATGTCTAAATTGGGAGAAGAGTCACCTTATGGTCAAAGAGGGCATTGTCCTCGGCCATAAAATTTCAAAAAACGGGATTGAGGTTGACAGAGCCAAAGTGGACGTCATTGCAAAATTGCCTCATCCCACAACTGTAAAAAGGTGTTAGGAGCTTTTTGGGTTACGCCGGTTTCTATCGTAGGTTTATTCAAGATTTTTCTAAAATCGCCCGGCCTATGACCCATCTCCTCGAAAAGGATGCTCCTTTTATCTTCTCCCCAGAGTGCATCGAAGCTTTTGAAACATTAAAGAAAAAGCTTACCGAGGCACCGATTCTTGTTGCCCCCGATTGGGACTTGCCCTTCGAGCTCATGTGTGATGCTAGTAATTATGCGATAGGGGCAGTCTTGGGGCAACGCAAAACAAAACATTTTCAGCCTATACACTATGCCAGCAAAACTATGACCGAGGCTCAAAGTCATTACACCACCACCGAAAAAGAATTATTAGTTGTGGTGTATGCTTTTGAAAAATTTCGGCCGTACTTGATACTGACCAAAAGCATAGTGTATACGGATCACTCGGCTTTGAAGTACCTCTTTGCAAAACAAGATGCAAAGCCGAGACTACTCCGTTGGGTTCTCCTCCTACAAGAATTTGATATCATTATTCGTGATAAAAAAGGAGCTGAGAACCTAGCTGCTGATCATCTCTCCCGTCTTGAAAACCCTCACCAAGATGCTTTCGAGAAGAAGGAAATAAACAAAACATTTCCTCTCGAAACCCTCAACGCGGTTTCATTTCGTGGAGACTCGATTACCTCATGGTTTGCTGACTTTGCAAACTACCTTGCGGGTAACTTCATTGTGAAAGGGATGTCGTCCCAACAAAAAAATAAATTCTTCAAAGATGTAAAACATTACTTCTGGGACGACCCCTACTTGTTCAAAATATGTGCGGATCAAGTCTTCCAGCGGTGTGTGTATGGTCAGGAAGCCACTGAAATTTTAAAGGCTTGCCATGCTGGTCCCACGGGGGGCCACCACAATCCCAACTACACCGCCAAAAAGGTGTTTGATTCCGGCTTCTATTGGCCCATGATTTACAAGGATGCCCAAGAATTGGTCAAGTCCTGTGACGCTTGTCAACGTCACGAGAATATTTCACAAAAGAATGAAATGCCTCAGAATGCAATTCATGTTTGTGAAATTTTTGACATCTGGGGCATCGACTTTATGGGGCCATTTCCGTCTTCTCATGGCAACAAATACATACTCGTGGCAGTTGACTACTTGTCAAAATGGGTTGAAGCGAAAGTTTTACCCACAAATGATGCCCGAGTAGTTGTGAAATTGCTAAAAGCTCTTTTTGCCCGATTCGGAACTCCACGTGCTATTATTAGTGATCGTGGTACGCACTTCTGTAATGACAAATTTGGCAAAGTCAAGCAAAAGTACGGTGTGATTCACCGTCTTTCTACTGCGTACCACCCTCAAACAAGTGGACAAGTCGAGGTTTCCAATCGGGGCATTAAAAGAATTTTAGAAAGAACCGTAGGTGAAAATCGTGCATCGTGGTCGGACAAATTAGATGATGCACTTTGGGCTTTCCGTACGGCTTACAAAACACCCATTGGGTGTACGCCTTACAAACTTGTGTACGGGAAAGCATGCCATCTTCCGATCGAGCTTGAGCACAAAGCCTATTGGGCTCTCAAGCATGCCAATTTTGACCTCAAAACTGCGGGTGATCATAGAAAAGTTCAACTAAATGAATTAAACGAACTTCGTGATCAGGCTTACTTGAACTCTTTGATCTACAAAGAAAAGACAAAGAAGATTCATGACTCCAAAATCAAGAACCGCGTTTTCAACGTTGGTGATCGAGTCCTTCTTTTCAACTCTAGACTCAAGATCTTCTCGGGAAAGCTCAAAACCCGATGGACTGGTCCATTCACTATCGCTAAGGTTTACCCTTATGGCACTGTCGAATTATCTCAAAATGACGGTCAAAATTTCAAAGTGAATGGACATCGTTTAAAGCACTACTTTGGAGAGGACATACCATCCATGGTTGTCCCGGATCTCCGAACTTTCCCCAAGGACAATTGAATTCGGGGATCGAGTCAAGCTAGCGACTCGATGAACAAAAACAATAGCACAATACGGGTTTTCACCCGTATCTCTGATTTCTTTCTACTTTCTACCACATTTGTATATATATAGAAATAAAGTGAAATTTGGTGTTTCCACAGTTAGATTCGAACATTAGCTTTTTCCGTTCAAAGAGTCGGCATAATAGTCGGGACTTTGAATATTGAGGACAATATTCATTTCTAAGTGTTGGGGGGGGGGGGGGGGGGAATTCTAGCGAATTTTATCAAAATATATCTTTTAGTACCCCCGTTTTTGGCCAAAATTTTCAAAAATTTTTCACTTTATTTCAAAATTTTTGTGGTAATCAGTCCGCCAGGTCTAACCGACAAAGGGATTGGCTAATCCAGGAGCAAACGGCTCTTGGTAAAGATAACTCAAATCCGTTGACGGCTTGCAATTTGCCCAAAATTGTATGGTAAATCAACTCGCCATATCCCATAAAGCGAATGAGTTGGCTAGCCCGCAAGATTATGGCTTGTGGTAAAGGCAGTGGAAAATCCATAATTGGTAATCAGCTCACCAAGATGTCGACTAGGTCCATCAAGAGTTGGCTAGTCCAGGAGCAAACGACTCTTGGTAAAGACTAATCAAAACCGTTGAAAGCTGGTGGTTTGCTAAAAATCACATGGTTATCAGATGGACCATAGTTCTTTCTTGAATCGATACATCTGGCTACTCCAGAAGTGATGGCTTTTGGTAAAGAGTTTTTCAAATCCATCAAGTTTTCTAAAAAGATTGCTAGGGACTAGCAATAGTTTAGTGTGGGGGATTGATGAGTGCTCAAACACTCATAATTTTTGACGTATTTAAACTGCCAAAACATACAAAAACAATCAAAAAGTTATCAAAATACTTAAATTATCCCAGGGATTGTGTTTTAGGTGTTTTAAATGCAAAATGTGCAAAAACAAAGGAAAAACGTACAAAGTTTGCAATATTGGCAGTTTCAGTCCCCCAAGTTTCAAAACTTGTCAAAATTAGTCCCTATGCATTTATTTTGAAAGGGAAAGTCAACCCAAGGTTTTGAAAGTCAAAAATCACAAAATATTACACTTGGGTCATAAGTTTTCCAAAATTACATGTTTGGTCCCTGAGATTTCAAAAATGGCAAAATAGGTCCCTGGGAATTTTGAAAATTGGAAAAATGCAAAATTGGTTCTTGGTTTATTGATAATTGGCATTTTTGGTCCTTGGAAGCAATTTGGAAAAACTACAAGTTCAGTCCTCAGGTTTGGGGAAATTACAAAATTGGTCCTTGTTACTTCATAAACCAACCGGACCCTTATTATTATCCCAAAACCAAAACCAAACCCAAACCCCAATCCATTTATCCAAAACCAAAGCCCAATCAACCCAGGCCCATTCCCCCTTTATATTAAAGCCAGGGTCAAACGGTCAAAGGGTCAACCCACCTTTGACCCGTCTTCTTCCCCCAACATACAAACGTAAAACCAGCTCCATGTCCCCCCCTCCTCTCACCTTTTTCACCCATAGCCCCCCACAATTAATGATAAAACAAACCCACACCAACCCCCACCACCACATTAAATTTCCCTCACCAGTTCCACTCATATTGCCCGTTTTGTGTTTTGGCGCCAAAATTGCAATCAAGGACTAGGATTGGTGTAAGCTTAAATTGATGGCTAGGATATTGTCAAGGGTCAACACAAAAGCTAGTGGGACACTCAGAATTCAAAGGGAAGCCATGTGGGAAGAGATAGGTCTTATTTTTATGTCGTTATATATATTGAGCTCATATGAGCCTTAGAAAGAGGGTAGTATGTAGTTTATGTTGTTGTAGTAGCTAATTGTACCTCTGTAATCTATTTTTAAGTTAATGAAACATCAGTTTTAAGTTTACTCACTGTTGCAATTTTTCAATTTTACTTAGAAATTTCAATCCATTGTTCAAAGATTCTTAGTGATTCATAGCTGTTTGCTCACTCATATAAACCTTCTTGTATCTGTTTTAAATAAGTTTTCAAGTTGTGGAATGGTTTTTATCCAAGTTTAAGAAAATTAGTCAAAACTAAATAAAAATAAAAATAAATAAAAAATTAAGAACAAAGATTGAAGGAAGCAAGGAGCAAGGTGCATACTGGATGTCCTTGGGTTAGGGGCTTGTGGGAGCCATTAGGTAGTGTAGTTTGGTCCTGGTTCATGGAAGGTTAGCTTTGGAAGGCAGTTGTAAGATCCAATTTTTGATTCAAGCATTCTTAGTATTTAATGATATTTGTTGTAATTACCTATTAGATTCTGATTAATTAGGTGTAATTTAAATTGTTATAAGTTTATTAGTCAAGTTTGTGGTCTAATATAACCATTTCCTTTAAAAAATCTTCAAAACAGTTCTCAAAAGGGGTGTTGGGTTTAAGCTTATCTGTGGTGCTCTTGTTGTTTTTTATCATAACTCTTGGTCTCATCAAGTTACTTGGGGTGATATAGGGTCAGGGTGACCATTTTCTGACTCTTAAACATAGCATAAGTCAAAATCATAAGCAATATCACCCATACAGTTAACTGTGTGGGATTTTCAAGTCCAAAACACATCACATCCATTCATAAGTTGGTACTATAGCTTAAATTGGTCATATTCTAGCTTAATATAACAGATTCAAGTAACAAAAGTGATTTGAGTTTCATAAAAGTCAAATACCAAAGTTTTGCAAAAAGTCAAAAGTGCATCACCTCAGAAATCTCAAAAATGGCATGATTTATCTAGAATTTTGTGCTTAATCTTAGGCTTTGAAACTTGTTGTGAGTGTTGTCTACCAGTAGAACTATAGATTCATGCAATTGTTTGATTTTTGTAATTTTTTCTAGTGGACCATTTTACCCTCCAAAGTCACTTGCAGGGCAAGGACTTGCCCTGTGCACCAGCAACCCAGTCACCACCACCACTTTGGTGGTTCATTGTGACCACCTCAGTGGGTCCCACTGACCAAATCTTTGCCCATTCAACCCCCTCCTAGCAGGCTTGGGGTTTTGACCACTTATTTGACCTTGGAGCCTGTGGACCCCACCTGGATTTGCCGCAAAAGGTTGTCCATTTTCTGTTTCAGAAACCAAATAAGCAAGTGCTTATTGTGGTGTTTTGGCTTATTCAGCCATCTTATTTGTGTGAAACTTGTTTATATTTGTTCATATAACTCAAATAGATCAGAATTTACCAAGGTGGACCCCACATAAGTTCATTTGAGCTTATTCTCACCTTTTGTCAAAGAAAGTCAACTGCCTAGGTAATAAGCACTTGAAGTGCTTATTTACTTGGTCTCAGTCAAACTCACTTCATTAAAGTTGCTTAAAATCATCTAATAAGCAGTTTTGAAAAAGAAAAATCCCAAAAAGCCCAACTTAATAGAAGTGATAGCTTCTATTTAAGCCAATTGGCTTATTCTTCAGCTTATTAATAAGCAATTCCCATTTTTATAATTTTCCTAGGCTTCTGGTATATAAAAATAATTTCTGTAATTTTTTCAGATTTTTCTTGCATCATTTAGTATTTTTCTTAATTTAAATTAGTTTTTAGTAATTATTAAATAGTTAATAACTAATAATAATTAATTAGAAAATCAGAAAAATATAAATTAAATTTTAAAATTAGTTTTTTGTTATTTTTAATTTTTCCAAATTTTATTTTCAATTTTCTAGTGTAATTTAATAATTAATTAGAATTTAGGTTAATTTAAATAATTAAAAAGTAATTAATAATTAGTTAATAATTAGTAATGATTAATTAAAAAGTAGGAAAAATATATTTTCATTTCTAAAATTAGTTTTATAATATTTTAGATTTTTCTAAGTTTAATTTTTATTTTTCCAAGTTAATTTCATATTTATTTGTATTTTAGGTTAATTTAGTTAATTAAAAATAATTAGAAAATTAGTATTTAATTAATAGTAATTATAAAATTAGCGTAAAAATTAATTTTAAATTTCCAAAAATTTTCTTTAATCATTAGGTTTGTAAAAATACCATTTTCATACCAGTAGCCTTTTCAGATCACCTCGTTCACTATTATTTCTCGTACGTTTGTTCGCGTTTTCAGCAAACGTACGGTTTTTAGGTTTTAAGTAATTTCTTCTCAATCTTAATTCCCGTATTCATTCACATAGCTTCTTAAGCTATTTTGTTTAATCATTTCCAAATAATTCTCATAACCAACCTTTTCTGTGAATAATCACCCGATCACAAAGCACGCTCAGTCACAATTCACACCTTGTCGGGATTTAACGACCTGGTGATACCTTATATTACCCGGAGATTGACTCTAGATAGTTTGACCTAGTTGACCATCCTTTGGTCAATTTAGGTTGACCGTTTAGCATCAATCAGTGAGAGTGGTTTTGAATGCTTCGGGAACAAAGTGATTAACATTCTCTATTGGACTACTGGGATCAGAAGTGAGTGAAGGATCATGATGTAAGAGACTTTCAATTTCTCCTAGGTCGGCTTCAAAGTCAACGAGATCATCGTCACTTCCCATTGGAAGTAGATTGATGTGAGTGAGTTCATCAGCGAACTCCTCAAGAAGATGATCAGCATCAGAATGTGGAACTGATGCCTCAATGATGAGTGTGTAAATACTCATCATTTTTACCTTTTCTGAGCTGCCAAAACATCTAAAAACACTCAATATTGAATCAAAATAGTGAAAATATCCCAAGAATGTGTTTTACATGTTTCAAATGCAAAATAATCAAAAACAGATGAAAAACATATAAAGTTTGCAAAATTGGCAGTTTCAGTCCCTCAACTTTCAAAAGTTGTCAAATCTAGTCCCTGGTTGTTCTAAAAACTTGAAAAAGTCACCAAAGGTCCTTTTAAATCAAAAAGTTACACAATTAGTCCTTTGGTGCAAACTTTCACAAAATGTCAAGTTTAGTCCCTGAAGTTTGGAAAATTGTCAGAAATGGTCCCTGGGATATTAAAACTTTGAGAAAAACAAATTTTGTCCTTGTACTTCTCATATGTGATAGGATTGGTCCTTGATTGGCAAGTTTGGTGAAATTACACATTTGGTCCCTGAAGTTTGAAAGTTTGGCAAATTTCGTCCCTGGTGAAATTTAAATGGAAGAATCATCTCAGGTCCTTGAACTATTCATCATATGGCATAAAATACCCTTGGAAAGACTTTGTAAGAATGCCAAACCTCACCCCCAAACTTTCGGCTAATTACAAAATTAGTCCTTGTGATAACTAAAACCAAAACCGGACCCTTAATATTTATTACCCAAACCTAAGCCTAGTCCAATCCAAACACCCAGCCCACTCCTTTTATCCTAAGCCCAAACAAATCCTAGCCCAACACCCCTTATAATAAAAACGGGGGTCAAACGTTGACCCTTGGTCAACCCGGTCAAACAACCACCCCTACCCCCTTTCCCTCTCCCAGCCTTCCCTCCCACTTGCAGACCATCACATCACCACCACCCCACCATCCTTGTCAAATCCACCGCCCAAACCACTCACCATACACCTAATCACCTCAGCATTTAATGCACCCCCTCCTCTTGGCAATTATCAGAGCAAATTGCAAAATCAATCTTTCCCGCCAAAACACGTGGCATCCAATCAAAGGTCTTCCAGTGATCCAATGGCTCAAAAATGATGTGGGATTTGCTCAGAAGATAAATGGAACCCTAAATATTCATGTATAAAAGAAAGAGATGTCCAAGAAGAAGTGTGTTAGTGTAACTTAGTTAATTTTAAATCGTTTAGTTAATTTTCTTAGTTTCATTGTATTTTAAAGCTTTCAAGCCTTGTTTCAAGTATTATCAGTGTATTGTTAAATCTTTTTAAGTATCAATTTCAAGTTTCCCTTAATATCTTACATTGTGCAAATTTTCATTAATAATTTCATTCCTGAATTAAAGTTGTTTGTTAGTGTTGTTATGGACTGAAATAGGACACTTAAGCTCCTAGAAAACTTTTAAAAGCTTTTAGAAACTTCAAAATTCTGTTTAGTATCAAAAAGGAAAAATACAAAAAAAAAAAAAAAAAAAAAAAAAAAAAAAAAAAAATCACATTAAATAGATTAAAAAAAAAAAAAAAAATCAGTTGAAGATGATCAAGATAGCTGGAGCATGGTAGATTGTGGATGGCCATGGGTTAGTGGTTCTGTGGAGAGCCTATAGGATTGTTCTTGGGTTCTTGGTTCATTGGTTTAAGCAGGAAAGCACATTGTAAGCTCCAAATTCCATTTCTGTTTTTCTACTGTAGCTAAGTTTGTATCACTGCTTATTTGTTTTGTTTGTGCTTATTTAGTGTTGTTTAAGTATTTTATAGCTTAATATAGATAACTTGTTCATTAGAATTGATAGTTACTTTAAATCATAGTTTCAAAGTCAAAATCGCATAAGTGGTATTCTTGTGTGTTTGTGGTTACTCACTGTTTCTAAATACTCATTTAGGTCAAATTCATCATAAAAAGTTGCTTTGGAAAAGTTTCATAAGCTCTCATAGCCTTTTGCCTCTTAAAACCTAAAACAGTCATTGCAAAAGGGGTGTTTGGTTTATTGGATTGCTGTGGTATTCAGTTGCCATTTTGTCTTGACCATTGTTCCATTAGCTTGCACTAGGTATAATTAGACTTGAGGAGCATTAAAATTGGTGTTTGTAACACAAAAAGTCAAAAATCCAAAGAAATCACTCACACTGTCAACTGTGTGGTGAGTTTAGATCCACAAACCCAAGAATCATAGCATAAAGTGTAGGTAAATACTTATTTGATCTCACTTAGGCTTATAACATACTTCTCAGCCTGTAGGATTGAATCAAAATTCCATTTAGTCAACTTAGGTGTAAGAGTTTGAAAGTCAAAAGTGAAGTCTCTCAGTTTTTCACAAATCTTGCAAGATTTAAATTGATTTTTGAGAATTGTTTCAGGCCTCGTAATTTCTAGGATTAGTAGCCCCCCAGCTCATCTTTAAGGTCTCATCTTTGTTTGATTTTTGTGAATTTTATTGTGGACCCCACATTTAGCCAAAAACACTTGCAGGGGGATTGACCTCCCCTGCATCAGCAAACCACTACAACACCACCACCTTTGGTGGTTATTGTAGGCCACCTCAGTGGGTCCCAGTGATCCACCTTGGGTTTTCCCAACCCTCCTCCTACCAGGCTACAAGATTTGACCATTAGTTTGACCTAGGAACCAGTGGACCCCACCTGGAATCATTGCTTAAGTTTGTCCCATTTCTGTGTAATGTTCAAGTATCAAAGTGCTTATTTTGGTTCTAATTAGCTTATCTGTGCTTATAGCTTGTTGTTTCTAGCTTATTTAAGTCCAAGTAACTTATTTGAACCTTAATTTACATCAGTGGACCCCACATATAACCATTTGAGCTCAATTTCCTATTTGGTCAAAGAAAGTCAAACTGTCTTGGTCAAGGGGGTGCACACAGCTTATTTTTAAGCTAAAATAAAAGTTGTTTCACAAAAGTTTCCTACTTTCATCTTATTATTAGCTGTCAAAAAGAAAAACACCAAAAAAAGCAAACATAAAATTAGTAATAGCTTCTATTTAATATATTCTATCTTTTTCAATTTTCTTCTCTGCTTATTAATAAGCACTTTTCCATTTTTATAATTTTCTTAATTTTCTAGTACCTTTAAGTATTTAAAATAATTTTCTTAGATTTTTCCTAAGCAGTTTACTATTTATTAGAATTAAAAGTAGATTAAATAATTAAATAGGTAATATTAGTAATTAATTAGTTTTCTTAAATTTTTATTAACAACAGTTGGTTTTTAAATTTTTCCTAAGTTTTATAAATTAGTTAAGACTTTTTGAAAATATAATTTTAATTTCTACTGTTCATTTTCCATTTTTCTTATTTTAATTATTTAAATTAGGTTTAAATTAATTAAAAGGTAAATAATTAGTGAATTAGTCTACAAATAATTTTTAGAAGTTTTTTTATAATTTTGTAGGATTCCTGTGATGGTTAAATAGTTTTATAAATTTTTTTATAATTTTCTAAGTTAATTTAGTATTATTAGTAATTTAAAATAGTTTAATAAGTTTAATTAATATAAATAGTTTTTAATTGATAAAAAACTCATAAAAAGACAAAAATATTTATTTTTATTTTTTATACTTTCTTCAAGTTCATTTTAAGGTTTAGAAATTATTTTTGCAAGTTTTTAGTTTAATTTGTAATCTTTGTAATTTTTAGTTAATTTAAATTAGGTTTAATTTACATTTTAAATAGTTTTAATTAATTAAATAATATTTAAATATCAAAATAATCATTTTTATAATTTCATTTTCATTTTAAATTTTCTTTTAATTTTAAGTTTTCAAAAGTTCACTTGCAACCCCTGTAGTTTGTAATTTATCAAAACCCACTTTTCTGTCTGTTACGTGATTCCAAATTGTGAATTTGTGCATATATCTGTATATCTGTTATTTGTGAATATTATATCATTGTACAAATACCAAAATATCAGTAGCAAAATCAATTCCCAATCATCTTGGCTATTGTCCTCAGTGCCACTCATTCCCAAAAACGTTTTACAAAAACACCATTTCAATCTCGCTGGGACATAACGACCCGGGGACACACTATACTATCACCGGAGAATTGGAACGGAGCTGTCTTTGACTTGTTGACCTTGGTCAATAATATCTGACCATTTCGGGACCGATCAAAATTTGGCGTCGTTGCCGGGGAGGTTGTTGCGTGTTTTTAAAATCGTTTTAAGTTTAGTGGTTTTCAAAACCCTTCCTGTACAAATTTCACACAATTTGTAAAAAGTTTTTGTAAAAATATAATCATATCAAAAAGTTCATTAACACTTTTCCTGAAGTGTTAGCAACACCAAAAAAATCAAAAACAACAAAACAAACTGTGAAGTTAAATTACTTCGTTTTCTTTAAGATTACAACCTGAAACAGTTGGTTTAAGGTAAGTTTTGACATTAAATTGCGAACTGAAGAGGAAACCTATTTACTTCCTCCCGCCAGCCTGCGAGTAATCTTAAAGGGACGATTTCGGTTAACGAATTAGTTCCAAAAATATAACTCCCAAAGTTTTCTGCACACACACCCATAAGCCCAAAAACAATTTTTCTAATTAATAAATACATAAAATCTTACCACCGCAAACCAAGGCTGAACACCTACCAACTGGGGGTGTGAACATAATAAGTTCCCAAACTTAAGATTAAAACTTGCCTTTGTATTCCCGTGAGTGGTGTACCTTTTTTAAAGAAGCCATTCACTTGTGATTATTGGTTTAAGTTCACTGTGGTTTTGCCTCGATCTTGTTTTGAAAAATTGTTTTTAGTGCATGCGCACTCGGTCACAAACAAAGCATAAAAATCAGAAAAACATACCCGAGCTACGTACTGTTATTGAAGAACCAAAAACCGAAATGGCCGATGGGCCACCACCACCATTACCACCCCTTGACCCTCCCAGGGATGAGCCAGCTCCCGATCTCCGAACGATGGAGGAGTTGTGCCAATCTACCATGCAAGAGAGGGGCGGACCTATTGCACCACTCACTATTGAGGCCACGGACTTTGGCCTCAAGCACCATATGATCCAACAAGTCCAAAATTCGTGTCAATTTCACGGATTACCGGTGACGATGCTAACAAACATCTTGATAAATACCTCACCGTCACCCAAAGCATGAAACAGCATGGTGTCACCGATGATGCCCTCCGGCTGTATCTCTTCCCCTATTCTCTCACTCATCATGCCACTGCATGGTTTGACCGACTCCCAAAGAATTCTATTCGTACCTTTGATGAGATGGTAACCAAGTTTTTAGCAAAATATTTTCCACCTTCCATGGTTAATAAGTTACGAAATGATATCAGCAACTTCTGGCAACGTCCCGATGAGTCTCTTTTTGAGGCTTGGGAACGTTATAAGCTAGCTATTGATCGGTGCCCTAACCACAATATGTTACAAGTTACCATCATAGATACCTTCTATAATGGTCTGACATTGAGGCACCGGGATATTCTCAATGCTGCTGCTGGTGGGACCTTTATGAAAAGGCGTCCCGAAGAATGCTATGACTTGATTGAGAACATGACTGCCCACCATAACTTTTGGGATTCCTTCGGAGAGGGATGAGTCATGTAAATCTATCATTCCTTCATCATCATCTCCTGAAATAATTGCTCTTACCAAAAAGATGGATGATATCTCTACGGCTGTGTTAAGAATGAACCAAACTATGCAAAATCAGGTTCAAAATCAACAAGTGAAAGCCGTGGCCCGAAGTTGTGAAACTTGTGGGGGCCCACATCTTTATTCCGAGTGTCTAGCTACTGCTGGTTTTCATCAAGAGAACGTTTATGCTGCTCACGGTTCCTACAACATGGGGGGTAATTCTTACCAACCACAAGGGGACCGTAATCTCTTGAGCTATCGTTCCAACAATTTTCTCGGACCTCCCGGTTTTAACCAAAATCAAAACCGTAACTCGAATCAAAATTTTAACCAAGGCCAAAACTCAAATTTCCAAAACCCGAATCAAAATCAAGATCATTTAATCAAAACAATTTTCAAAATGGCAATCAAAATCAAGGTTTTCAAGGAAATTTTCAAAGAAACCAAAATCAAGGAAATTACAATCAGGGTAATTTCAATCAGAGAAACAATTTTCAGGGTAACAACAATCAAAATCAAGGGAATTTTCAAAACAACCGTGTTCAAAATTTTCCTACTCAAAATCAAAACGTTGTTCCACCCTCGTCTTCCTCCGATGAAGTGCTAAAACAATTCATGAAAGCACAAGAGGAAACGAATCGGTTATTGATCAGCAAGATCTCTGAGCTTCAGAAGTCTTTAAATGATCGACCCTCGGGCCCGGGTACACTACCGAGCAACACGATCGCTAACCCGAGGGGCGATGTCAAATCGATCACTACCCGAAGTGGGGTATCATACAATGGACCCACGATTCCTTCTACCTCTTCTTCTCCTCCTATTGAGGTAGCGGAACGTGAACCTGAGGTTACCACGGACACGGTACTTCCTACTAATAACGGAGGTATCAACAACGTCCACTCTCAAGTTGTCCCGGTCCCGACTCGTAAGTCGAAAGTTGTATTTGATCCTCCTGTGAGTTCTGATGAAATTCCAAAGAATGATCCCAAGCCTTCAATTCCATATCCTTCACGTTTGAATGATCAAAAGAACCACGAAAAAGCTAATCATCAGATGGAAAAATTTTATCAAATTTTCCAAGAGTTGCATTTCGATATTAGCTTCGCGGATGCGCTTCTTCTCATGCCTAAATTTGCTTCAACAATCAAAAATCTGATAAGCAACAAAGAAAAACTCTGTAAGATGGCAAAAACTCCACTGAATGAGCATTGCTCAGCAGTGCTCTTGAAAAAGCTTCCCGAAAAGCTTGGAGATCCCGGGAAATTTCTCATTCCTTGTATTTTCTCGGGGATAGTTGAATGCTTTGCCTCAGCCGATCTTGGTGCAAGCATTAACCTGATGCCTTACTCAGTCTGGAAAAGACTCTCTCTACCTGCTCTCACTCCTAACTGCATGACTCTCAAGCTTGCAGACCGTACTATATCCCGTCCTCTCGGCATTGCCGAAGATATCTTCGTGAAAGTAGGAAAGTTCCATTTTCCGGCAGATTTCTTGATTGTTGATTTCGATGCTGACCCAAGAGTTCCCCTCATTCTTGGGAGGGGATTCTTAAGAACGGTTCGTGCTCTAATCGATGTATTCGAAGAAGAAATCACTCTACGTGTTGGTGGTGAAGCCATCACATTCAATCTTGATCAGACTTCAAGATACTCCTCCAACTATGACGCTGAAACAGTTAACCGAATTGACATCATCGATGTTGCGTCTGAGGAGTATTCTCAAGAAGTCCTTGGTTTCTCAGCAAGTGGCAGTACCACTCTTTCTACTGATCCTATCTAATCCGACCCTTCCCCTTCTCTCACTCCGTTTGAGGGAAGTGACTTCCTTCTGGAAGAGGTCGAGGCTTTTCTTGCTCAGGATAGTTCAATCCCTCATGGGGTTGATGAAAACTATCTTGACCCGGAGGGGGACATTCTTCTTCTTGAAAGATTGTTAAATGACGATCCTTCACCCTCCCCGTCTCCAAAAATACTTCATAAAGCGGAAGTCAAAAATGATGAAATAACTGAAGACTTTCCCGAGGTTGAGCTCAAGGACTTGCCTCCTCATCTAGAATATGCATTTCTGGAGGGTGATAATAAATTACCCGTCATTATTGCTAAAGACTTGAAAGATGAGGAAAAGGCTGCACTCCTAAAGGTTCTTAAGGCAAACAAGCAAGCAATTGCTTGGAAACTCTCCGACATTAAGGGCATAAGCCGGACTTTTGTACACACAAAATCTTAATGGAGGATGACTTTAAGCCAGCAGTGCAACAACAGAGAAGGGTAAATCCCAAAATCCACGAAGTTATCAAACAAGAGGTTCTTAAACTTCTTGATGCGGGATTGATTTACCCTATATCTGACAGTCCTTGGGTTAGCCCAAGGCATTGTGTTCCTAAAAAGGGTGGCATAACCGTTGTCACCAATGAGGAAAACGAGTTGATTCCAACTCGTTTGGTCACGGGTTGGCGAGTATGTATTGACTATCGAAAATTGAATGAAGCCACCCGTAAAGACCATTTTCCTCTCCCTTTTATGGACCAGATGCTCGAAAGACTTGCGGGGAATGAATACTACTGCTTCCTTGATGGTTTTTCGGGTTACTTCCAAATCCCCATTGATCCACAGGATCAAGAGAAAAGTACCTTCACATGCCCCTACGGAACTTTTGCTTACAGACGTATGCCTTTCGGCTTATGTAATGCACCAGGCACGTTCCAAAGGTGCATGATGTCTATCTTTTCCGACATGATCGGGAAAACCATGGAGGTATTTATGGATGACTTTTCAGTCATCGGGGATTCATTCCAGTCTTGTCTCTCCCACTTGGAACAGATGCTTAAACGTTGCAAAGAAACGAATTTAAGTCTCAACTGGGAGAAGAGCCATTTTATGGTTAAAGAGGGCATTGTCCTCGGCCATAAAATTTCAAAGAACGGGATTGAGGTTGACAAAGCCAAAATCGATGTCATTGCTAAATTACCTCATCCCACCACCGTTAAAGGTGTTAGGAGCTTTTTGGGTCATGCCGGCTTCTACCGTAGGTTTATCCAAGATTTTCCTAGGATTGTCCGGCCTATGACCCATCTCCTCGAGAAGGATGCTCCTTTCATCTTCTCTCCTGAGTGCATCAAAGCTTTTGAAACATTAAAAAAAAAGCTTACCGAGGCACCAATTCTTGTTGCCCCCGATTGGGACCTCCCTTTTGAGCTTATGTGCGATGCTAGTGATTTTGCCATAGGTGCGGTCTTGGGGCAACGTAAAGCAAAATACTTTCAGCCTATACACTACGCAAGCAAAACTATGACCGAGGCTCAAAGTCATTACACCACCACTAAAAAAGAACTCCTAGCTGTGGTGTATGCCTTTGAAAAATTCCGGTCATACTTAATCTTGACTAAATGCGTAGTGTATACGAATCACTCGGCTTTGAAGTACCTATTTGCAAAGCAAGATGCAAAGCCGAGGCTACTCCGTTGGGTTCTCCTCCTCCAAGAATTTGATATCATTATCCGTGATAAAAAAGGAGCCGAGAACCTTGCTGCTGATCATCTCTCACGATTAGAAAACCCTCATCAGGATGTGTCCAAGAAACAGGATATAAATGAAACATTTCCTCTTGAGACACTCAATGCGGTTGCTTTTCGTGGTGACCCTACTACCCCATGGTTTGCCGACTTTGCAAATTACCATGCGGGTAACTTCATCGTGAAGGGATGACGTCCCAACAGAAGAACAAATTCTTCAAAGACGTTAAACATTACTTCTGGGACGACCCCTTTCTCTTCAAAATCTGTGCCGATCAAGTCATCAGGTGATGTGTATACGGACAGGAAGCCGCTGATATTCTCAAGGCTTGCCATGCTAGACCCACCAGGGGCCATCATAGTCCTAACTACACCGCCAAAAAGGTCTTTGATTCTGGTTTCTATTGGCCCACAATCTATAAGGATGCCCACGAGTTAGTCAAAGCTTGTGACGCTTGTCAGCGTCACGGGAATATTTCACAAAAGAACGAAATGCCACAAAATGCCATTCAAGTTTGTGAAATTTTTGACGTCTGGGGCATTGATTTTATGGGGCCGTTCCTATCTTCTCGTGGAAACAAATACATTCTCGTGGCTGTTGACTACTTGTCAAAATGGGTTGAGGCTAAGGCCTTACCCACTAATGATGCCCGAGTTGTTGTGAAATTCTTGAAATCCCTCTTTGCTCGTTTTGGAACCCCCCGTACCATTATTAGTGATCGCGGTACTCACTTTTGCAATGATCAATTCGCAAAAGTCATGCTTAAGTACGGTGTTATTCATCGTCTTTCTACCGCGTATCACCCACAAACAAGTGGGCAGGTGGAGGTTTCCAACCATGGTATTAAACGGATTCTTGAGAGGACAGTAGGTGAAAACCGTGCTTCCTGGTCGGATAAACTAGATGATGCACTCTGGGCCTTCCGTACAGCTTACAAAACACCCATCGGGTGTACTCCCTACAAGCTTGTATACGGGAAGGCGTGTCATTTACCGATCGAGCTCGAGCACAAAGCCTACTGGGCCTTGAAACATGCAAACTATGATCTTCATAAAGCGGGTGATCACCGTAAGGTTCAACTCAATGAATTAAACGAACTTCGTGATCAAGCCTACGAGAACTCTTTGATCTACAAAGAAAAGACAAAGAAGATTCACGACTCTAAGATTAAGAACCGCGTTTTCAACGTCGGTGACAGAGTCCTTCTCTTCAACTCAAGGTTAAAGATCTTCTCGGGGAAATTAAAAACCCGATGGACTGGACCATTCACTATTGCTAAAGTATATCCATATGGGACTGTTAAGCTATCTCAACCCGAAGGTCCCAACTTCAAAGTGAATGGTCATCGTTTGAAACACTATTTTGGAGAGGACATACCACCCATGGTTGTCCCGGATCTCCAAACTTTCCCCATGGTCCAATGAATTCGGGGATCGAGTCAAGCTAGTGACTCGGTGAACAAAAATTAGCAAAATATATGGGTTTTCACCCGTATTTCTGACTTCTTTCTACTTTCTACCACTCTAGTGTGGGGGAGTGGCCACCCCCCACCTTTTGAAAAGTAAATATGTATATAAGTTTCAGTTCTTAAAAAAAATGATGAAAATGTTTATATGTATAGATAAATAAAGTGAAAAATAAATTCGATATTTCCACAGTTAGTTTCGAATATTAGCTTTTTCCGTTCAGAGATTCGGCATAATAGCCGGGACTTTGAATATTGAGGACAATATTCAATTCTAGTGTGTGTGTGGGGGGGGGGGGGGGCGGAAATTCTTGCGAATTTTATCACAAAATACTTTCTAAGTACCCCCATTTTGGCCTAAAATTTTTCACTTTATTTCAAAATTTTTGTGGTAATCAGTCCGCCTAAGTCTAAATGACAAATGGATTGGCTAGTCCAGGAGCAAACGGCTCTTGGTAAAGACATCTCAAACCCGTTGATGGCTTGCAATTTGCCAAAAATTGTATGGTAAATCAACTCGCCATATCCCATAAAGCGAATGAGTTGGCTAGCCCACAAGATTATGGCTTGTGGTAAAGGCCGTGGAAAATCCATAATTGGTAATCAGCTCACCAAGATGTTGACTTAGTCCATCAATATTTGGCTAGACCAGAAGCAAACGGCTTTTGGTAAAGACTAATCAAATCCGTTGACAGCTGGTGATTTGTTCAAAATCACATAGTTTTTCTCAAAAGATTGCTAGGGACTAGCAATGTTTTAGTGTGGGGGATTGATGAGTGTGTAAATACTCATCATTTTTACCTTTTCTGTGCTGCCAAAACATCTAAAAACACTCAATATTGAATCAAAATAGTGAAAATATCCCAGGAATGTGTTTTGCATGTTTCAAATGCAAAATAATTAAAAACAGATGAAAAACGTACAAAGTTTGCAAAATTGGCAGTTTCAGTCCCTCAACTTTCAAAAGTTGTCAAATCTAGTCCCTGGTTGTTCTAAAAACTTGAAAAAGTCACCAAAGGTCCTTTTAAATCAAAAAGTTACACAATTAGTCCTTTGGTGCAAACTTCCACAAAATGTCAAGTTTAGTCCCCGAAGTTTGGAAAATTGTCAAAAATGGTCCCTGGGATATTAAAACTTTGAGAAAAGCAAATTTTGTCCTTGTACTTCTCATATGTGACAGGATTGGTCCTTGATTGGCAAGTATGGTGAAATTACACATTTGGTCTCTGAAGTTTGAAAGTTTGGCAAATTTGGTCCCTGGTGAAATTTAAATGGAAGAATCATCTCAGATCCTTGAACTATACATCATATGGCATAAAATACCCTTGGAAAGACTTTGGAAGAATGCCAAACCTCACCCCCAAACTTTCGGCTAATTACAAAATTAGTCCTTGTGATAACTAAAACCAAAACCGGACCCTTAATATTTATTACCCAAACCTAAGCCTAGTCCAATCCAAACACCCATCCCATTCCTTTTATCCTAAGCCCAAACAAATCCCAGCCCAACACCCCTTATAATAAAAACGGGGGTCAAACGTTGACCCTTGGTCAACCCGGTCAAACAACCACCCCTACCCCCTTTCCCTCTCCCAGTCTTCCCCCCCACTTGCAGACCATCACATCACCACCACCCCACCATCCTTGTCAAATCCACCACCCAAACCACTCACCATACACCTAATCACCTCAGCATTTAATGCACCCCCTCTTGGCAATTATCAGAGCAAATTGCAAAATCAATCTTTCCCGCCAAAACACGTGGCATCCAATCAAAGGTCTTCTAGTGATCCAATGGCTCAGAAATGATGTGGGATTTGCTCAGAAGATAAATGGAACCCTAAATATTCAAGTATAAAAGAAAGAGAAGTCCAAGAAGAAGTGTGTTAGTGTAACTTAGTTAATTTTAAATCGTTTAGTTAATTTTCTTAGTTTCATTGTATTTTAAAGCTTTCAAGCCTTGTTTCAAGTATTATCAATGTATTGTTAAATCTTTTTAAGTATCAATTTCAAGTTTCCCTTAATATCTTACATTGTGCAAATTTTCATTAATAATTTCATTCCTGAATTAAAGTTGTTTGTTAGTGTTGTTATGGACTGAAATAGGACACTTAAGCTCCTAGAAAGCTTTTAAAAGCTTTTAGAAACTTCAAAATTCTGTTTAGTATGAAAAAGGAAAAATACAAAAAAAAATCACATTAAATAGATAAAAATAAAAAAAAAAATCAGTTGAAGATGATCAAGATAGCTGGAGCATGGTAGATTGTGGATGGCCATGGGTTAGTGGTTCTGTGGAGAGCCTATAGGATTGTTCTTGGGTTCTTGGTTCATTGGTTTAAGCAGGAAAGCACATTGTATGCTCCAAATTCCATTTCTGTTTTTCTACTGTAGCTAAGTTTGTATCACTGCTTATTTGTTTTGTTTGTGCTTATTTAGTGTTGTTTAAGTATTTTATAGCTTAATTTAGATAACTTGTTCATTAGAATTGATAGTTACTTTAAATCATAGTTTCACAGTCAAAATCGCATAAGTGGTATTCTTGTGTGTTTGTGGTTACTCACTGTTTCTAAATACTCATTTAGGTCTAATTCATCATAAAAAGTTGCTTTGGAAAAGTTTCATAAGCTCTCATAGCCTTTTGCCTCTTAAAACCTAAAACAGTCATTGCAAAAGGGGTGTTTGGTTTATTGGATTGCTGTGGTATTCAGTTGCCATTTTGTCTTGACCATTGTTCCATTAGCTTGCACTAGGTATAATTAGACTTGAGGAGCATTAAAATTGGTGTTTGTAACACAAAAAGTCAAAAATCCAAAGAAATCACTCACACAGTCAACTGTGTGGTGAGTTTAGATCCACAAACCCAAGAATCATAGCATAAAGTGTAGGTAAATACTTATTTGATCTCACTTAGGCTTATAACATACTTCTCAGCTTGTAGGATTGAATCAAAATTCCATTTAGTCAACTTAGGTGTAAGAGTTTGAAAGTCAAAAGTGAAGTCTCTCAGTTTTTCATAAAACTTGCAAGATTTAAATTGATTTTTGAGAATTATTTCAAGCCTTGTAATTTCTAGGATTAGTAGCCCCCCAGCTCATCTTTAAGGTCTCATCTTTGTTTAATTTTTGTGAGTTTTATTGTGGACCCCACACCTAGCCAAAAACACTTGCAGGGGGACTGACCTCCCCTGCATCAGCAAACCACCACAACACCACCACCTTTGGTGGTTGTTGTAGGCCACCTCAGTGGGTCCCAGTGATCCACCTTGGGTTTTCCCAACCCTCCTCCTACCAGGCTACAAGATTTGACCATTAATTTGACCTAGGAACCAGTGGACCCCACCTGGAATCATTGCTTAAGTTTGTCCCATTTCTGTGTAAAGTTCAAGTATCAAAGTGCTTATTTTGGTTCTAATTAGCTTATCTGTTCTTATAGCTTGTTGTTTCTAGCTTATTTAAGTCCAAGTAACTTATTTGAACCTTAATTTACATCAGTGGACCCCACATATAACCATTTGAGCTCAATTTCCTATTTGGTCAAAGAAAGTCAAACTGTCTTGGTCAAGGGGGTGCACACAGCTTATTTTTAAGCTAAAATAAAAGTTGTTTCACAAAAGTTTCCTACTTTCATCTTATTATTAGCTGTCAAAAAGAAAAACACCAAAAAAAGCAAACATAAAATTAGTGATAGCTTCTATTTAATAGATTCTATCTTTTTCAATTTTCTTTTCTGCTTATTAATAAGCACTTTTCCATTTTTATAATTTTCTTAATTTTCTAGTACCTTTAAGTATTTAAAATAATTTTCTTAGATTTTTCCTAAGCATTTTACTATTTATTAGAATTAAAAGCAGTTTAAATAATTACATAGGTAATATTAGTAATTAATTAGTTTTCTTAAATTTTTATTAACAACAGTAGGTTTTTTAAATTTTTCCTAAGTTTTATAAATTAGTTAAGACTTTTTGAAAATATTATTTTAATTTCTACTGTTCATTTTCCATTTTTCTTATTTTAATTATTTAAATTAATTAAAAGGTAAATAATTACTGAATTAGTCTAAAAATAATTTTTAGAAGTTTTTTTATAATTTTGTAGGATTCCTGTGATGGTTAAATAGTTTTATAAATTTTTTTATAATTTTCTAAGTTAATTTAGTATTATTAGTAATTTAAAATAGTTTAATTAGTTTAATTAATATAAATAGTTTTTAATTGATAAAAAAACTCATAAAAAGACAAAAATATTTATTTTTATTTTTTATACTTTCTTCAAGTTCATTTTAAGGTTTATAAATTATTTTTGCAAGTTTTTAGTTTAATTTGTAGTCTTTGTAATTTTTAGTTAATTTAAATTAGGTTTAATTTACATTTTAAATAGTTTTAATTAATTAAATAATATTTAAATATCAAAATAATCATTTTTATAATTTCATTTTCATTTTAAATTTTCTTTTAATTTTAAGTTTTCAAAAGTTCACTTGCACCCCCTGTAGTTTGTAATTTATCAAAACCCACTTTTTTGTCTGTTACGTGATTCCAAATTGTGAATTTGTGCATATATCTGTATATTTGTTATTTGTGAATATTATATCATTGTACAAATACCAAAATCTCAGTAGCAAAATCAATTCCCAATCATCTTGGCTACTGTCCTCAGTGCCACTCATTTCCAAAAACGTTTTCCAAAAACACCATTTCAATCTCGCTGGACATAACGACCCGGGGACACACTATACTATCACCGGAGAATTGGAACGGAGCTGTCTTTGACTTGTTAACCTTGGTCAATAAAATCTGACCGTTTCGGGGCCGATCACTCAACATACTCGATGTCTCCATAAGATCAAAAATTTCCTGTGACTCTCCTGGGATTGGGACAAGGTTCTCAACACTAGACTTTATGAATTCGTCCGATACCTTTTCAGGAACAGTGCTAAGATGCTCGCCCCCCATGTTCAGAGAGTGAGTGTGAACTTCGGGTGTGATAACAGCAGACTGAGGGAGTTGAGAGGAGCTAGCATTCATGGAATGTACGAGTTCCATTTGATCTTCTGCTAGTAATTTCTCCGTCACATTATTTTCTCCCTAATTTTCCATAGAAGGAATTGTATCTGACGAGCTAGATGAAGTTTTATAAAATTGAAGAATATCAAGGGTATCTTCATCATCACTATCATCAGGAATGTCAAGGGTATCTTCATCATCCCTAATAGATTTTTCATAGGCATCTTGGGAATTTATTCTAGCAGCCTGCTCTTCAGCCAGCAATTCTTCCATGGATTTTTGATGAGCATCTCTTTGGGCAAATTCTTTAACTAAACCCTTAAGATCATCAAGTATTTCCAGTACATTTTGAATTTCTGGAAGAATTGCTTGATTCATTTGGTACTGTGGAGGTTGGTCATAATAAGGTGTGTCAAAATTGTCACAAGGATATGGATTCCCCGCTTGACAACCTGAGCTGAAGTGTGGACCTCCACAGTAATCACAACAAAATGATTGTTGTAGCAGATTTGGTGAATCATATGGGTATTGCTCATAACCAAAGTTCTGATTGCCTCCCGAAAACTGTTCATAGACAAACGTGTTTCCGGCTTGACACTCAAATCCTTGGTGAGGACCTCCACAAAACTCACACAGATATGTCAGTATCTCATGATGTGGTGGCTGGTAGAATGTATCAGATGTGTCATGGTAATGATAGGGAGCTTGGTTATAGACAGACCCATCTCCTGACTCTACCATACTACAGCTGGGACAATTCCCACAATTATGAGGACCACCACACCATTGGCAACCAAAATAGTGTGGATACGACATAGGAAAGAATCAAAGGTTCATAGAGGGGTAGGGATGAAGAATCAAAGATGTGAGAGGGTAAAGGTGAATATTTTTGGAGTTTTTGGAAAATATTTTGTATACAAATAAGAAAGAAAGTATTTTTGAGTTTTTTGTGTTCGTTGAAAACTGATTTTAAAATGTTTCCGTGAACTGTTTTGTTTTTATGAAAATATACACAAGGATGGTAAATTTACAAAGAAGTGAATTCCAAAATCACCAATCTGCAAAACCGTTTAGAATAACGCGCACAACCTCCCCGGCAGCGGCGCCAAAATTTGATTGGTGCTAAACAGTCAACTTAAATTGACCAGGTGAATGGTCAACTAGGTCAAACTGCCTAGAGTCAATCTCCGTGGAAGTACAAGGGTTTCCCCGAGTCGTTATGTCCCGACGAGGTATGATGGTGTTCAAACGGGTTTGTGATCGGGTGAATTTGGATAAGAAAGGGTTTATGATTGATTATACTAAGGAATATAAGAAGAAATGGCTTAAATAAGCTATATGAATGATTACGTGAAAACTAGATGCTTAGAAACGTTTAATATCTAAAATTGCGTACGTTCAATTTAAATTTGCATGAACGTACAAAATAAAAAGTAAAAACTGAAATCTGAAAACCCTCACGGGGTGAAAATGACTTTTTCACAAACCTAAGGATGAAAGAAAATTTTTAGAAAAAGAAAATGAATTTTTACACTAATTAATTATTTAATATTACATAAATACTATTTAATACTAATTATTAATATTTAAATAACTTAAATACAATATAATATTATTTTAATACTAGAAAAGTGAAAATTAAATTTCTAAAATTATAAAATAACTAAAAACAAATTTTAAAATTAAAATATGTCTTTTTGTGATTTTTCTATTAATTAATTACTAATTATATTTAGTTAAACTAATTAACTAATTTTAAATTACTAATAATACTTAAATGACTTAGATAATTATGAAAATTTTTATAAAACTAATTAACCATCACAGGAATCCTGAAAAATTATAAAAAGTTTGTTTTATATGTTTTTAGACTATGTTACTAATTATTAAACTAAATATTAATTAATTACTAGTTAAACTAGTTAAATTCTAAAAATTAGAAGATGAACAATAAAACTTCTAGAAAAATTCCTAATATTATTTTATAACATATAAAAGCTAGGAAAATATAAAAACTGGGTGTAACTTGATAAAAAGTAATTATGCTATTTAATACTTAAATATTAATTAATTATTAATAAAACTAATATTAAATCTAATAAATACTAAATGACAATATAAAAATCTGGAAAAATTTTTAAAAATACTTTAACATAAAAGAAAATTAAGAAAAATATAAAATTGCAAAGTGCTTAATAAAAATCTAAAAAGGTAAATTAAATAGATAAGTAATATTAAATAGAAACTATCACTTACCTTAAAATTTGATTTTTCTGGATTTTCTTTTTTCAAAACTATATTATAACTTAAAATAACCAACTTTAAAAAAAACACTATGGTTGGAACTTAAAGATAAGCAGAATGCATGCTATAGGCCTTGACAGATTTGCTTATCAAGGCTTATCATGGATTTTGGAATGAGATAAGCTATCAATAAGCTACACAAGGTGCATTGAGCAATAAACAAGTGATATGTACATAAATAAGCCAGAATTACTCAAATAGTACAAAGAAATAAGCCAGAACACAGAAATAAGCAATCTAAAATCCACAAAGGCCAAATAGGCCAAAAGGGGCTATCTGCAGCCCTCTGGGGGGGGGGGGCCCACTAGAGTTATCAGAGATCCAAAGTGGGACTTGGTTTAAAAAGCCAACTTATTGGGGTTTCCAAAAAGCTAGGGCTCATGCCTTGGGTCCCACAAATAAGCTCTAGGGGAGGGAGAAAGTTGGGCTGTTTGGACTGTGGTCATGGTGCAGGGAGGTGCCTCCCCCTGCAGGTCACTTTGGGCAAATGTGGGGCCCACAGAAAAAATCATAAAAATGTAGTGACAATGGAATTTCAAAGTTTAGCTGGTATACTTTACACTCAAGAATTTTCAAAACCTAAAACTTAACACAAAATTTTACAAAATTCCTGGAAAATTTGACTTTCTGCCAATGGGGAAATTTTGACTTTTGAGTTTGAAACTAAAGGTTGACTAAATTGAGGTTTGATTTAATCCTGTTGATTTATGATGATGTTATTAGCTATAATGAACCTAAATTATGCAAATATAACAACTAATAAACCTACATGAACGAACTTGAATCATAAAATTCCATCAGTGACAGCAAATAATGGAGTTCAAGATGATTTTGACCTTTTTGATAAATGGCAACTAGAGTTTATAGTTTATATTGACTATTAGACCTTATTGTGACTTGATTCAACAGAAAACAACAACAATAAGAACTCAGAACACATAGCAATCTCTTAAAACAAACATGCCTTTAAGTATATGAATATGAGATTTTCAAAGGTTTAACAAGATTAAGCCCATAAAACTGAATTACAAAAACTTATAATGACATAATACATTAAATGAAGCACAGAAACAACACTATTATCAACTAACACTCATAAATTTATAGCTATGCTAAAATGACAGTGGAAGTGTAAAAAATGAGCACAATGAATTCTAGTGAACAAACTAACAATATAA
Source organism: Artemisia argyi (assembly GCA_030686995.1). Classification (NCBI taxonomy): domain Eukaryota; kingdom Viridiplantae; phylum Streptophyta; class Magnoliopsida; order Asterales; family Asteraceae; genus Artemisia; species Artemisia argyi. The sequence goes on along the minus strand of CM060677.1, from coordinate 119,418,353 downwards.
AGCAAGATAACTACTAACATGTACCAAATAAGTGCAAAAGACCAGAATTAAGAAGTAATTAAGAACTTCTACAGTAAATAACAAAAATTGAAAAGATGGCTTACAAAGGTTTTCAAACTGAGAAATAAGAACCAAGGTACCAGATCACCTCCTAGATGTCTCCCATGAGACCCTAAAACCCTGAGAGTCCAAAATCCATAGGCTTCTTTGCTTCTTTTTCCTTAGAAACTAATTTTTGATTTTATCCAATTTATTATGATTTTTATTTTTATTTTTTGTGAGTTACTTACCTAAACTGTCCTAAATGCTTTCTAAGCTTTAAAAAAACTTATTAGTAAGCTAGAATGAGTTCAAAGAAACAGGAATTAATAACTTTTAACAACATTAGATTCAAAATGACATTTTCACTAAATATGTAAAAAAAACTGAATTGAACTAGAAACTTGGAATTAATGCTTGAAATAGGTCTTAGATACACTGAAAAGCTTGCAATTACAATTTAGAACTGAGTTTTACGACTGGAATTTAAGTTATACTAAGAACGTGATGCTACACTAACACTATATCTACTCTAAGCTAACTACCTTCTTCTTCTCAATTTCTTGACTTATATGGACCTGGAGTAGTCTCTCTCTCAATCCAACTTCCATTCTCAGCCATTGGATGGCTTCTTTTAATCCTGGCCTTCAAATGTGGTTTTGGCGCCAAAATTCATTTTGGCAGTTAGGGGGTGGCTTGGCGCAATTCAAGGGTCTTAAATGCACCTTGGGGTTTTGTGAAGGTCAAGGGAACATGGGATGGGTAGATATGGCAGATGTGAGGGGGTTGGTTGAGTGTGGAAGGGGTGTATCAGGCTGCAAGTGGGATGTGGGAGGAAGGAGGTGGTCAAAGGGGTGTTTGACCCGTTTTTATTATTAAAACGGGAAGTGGTAATATTAAGGGTGGGATTGTTTTGTGTTTTGGGCCACAGGATGTGGTGGGCATGGGAAAGGATTTGGGCTTGGGATTTTTGGGTTAAAAGGGTAAGTTGGATTTGGTTAAATATTAGAACAGGGTCCGTTTGGTATTATTAAACACAAGGACCATATTTGCAATATTCTGAAAATAAGGGGTGGGTTTGCCAACTGTTCAAAGTTATCATAAGGACCATAATCGCCAAATTTCAACAACCCAAGGACCACAAATGTAAAATTTCCAATTTTACCCCTCCAGGGGTATTTTCTGCCAATTTGGAAACTTGAGGGGCCAAAACTGTAATTTCTCCAAAAGTATTCATAAGGTCCAATCTTGCCAAGCTTTTGATTTTCCAAAGACCTTTGTTGACTTTTCCATCCAAAAATATTTCCCAAGGACCAAATCTGACAAAATTGAAACTCCAGTGACCAAAATTGTAAATTCTCAAAACTTTTGGAATTTTTCACCAAAGGACAAAATATGACAACTTATGATTTCAAAAGGATCTTTGGTGACTTTTCTTTTGAAATACGAACTCAAGGACTATTTTTACCAATTTTTGAAAGTTGAGGGACTGAAACTGCCAATTATGCAAACTTTGTTTGTTTTTCATCTGTTTTTACTCATTTTGCATCTGAAACATATAAAACACAATTTTGGAATATTTTCAGTATTTTGATGTGTTTTTGAGTGTTTTTAAATGTTTTGCAGCTCAGATTCGACCAAAAATGATGAGTGTTTGAGCACTCATCATGGAGCCATCAGAATCAGATGAGATGTACACCAAAGGGAAGTGGCTCATGATGTTGATTAGGGTTTTTGTGAGAGTATTACAAGTGTTGATGAAGAGATGTGTTGGTGAAAAGTTTCTTTTATAGGCAAGAAAGTTATAAGGGATATTAATGATGCTCATTCAATTCTACTTGCCTTGGTAGCTTTGGGGAATGAATTTGGAAAGAATTAATTATCTCGGGTTGACTTTCAACAGATATTTTGGTCAAACAGTCAACGCTATAGATATTTTGATGGGAAATTACTTTACCAACGTACTGCTTTGTTTTACAAATGAAAGTACTGCTCCATGTTATATGGAACATACTGCTTGGTGTTCTGAAGGGTATGCTGACGTGTCAGGATACTGTTCCAATGGTAAAAAATCAGGGTAACAAACTTTCGAAAGATATGGGGAAGATAACTTCAAAAAATAACGGTAAAATAATTAATTCACCGTGATTCTTTGTATATTATCCCTCTATACACATATCTTTTTCATATTTATATACCCGTATTCATTCATCAATTCCACCAAGTTCATCCACGATTATCATTTTTTTCTCAAATCATACTCGCAATGGCAAACCGACCAACCATTACCAAACATAATATGATTGCAAACCTCGAGAAAACACAAAAGAACATTGATTTTCATGGAATAATTGATTTTCTAACCGGATCCACCATCAGTTACTCACTTTTAGTAAACCCAAAGATTATTGGTCCTTGGATACAAGAGTTTTGGGCTACGGCTAGGGCTGAGATAGAAGACGGAGAGGATGTTATCCATGCTACAGTTGCTGAAAGAGCCATACGTATTACTGAAGCAACAATCAAGGAGGTTTTGCTATTTGATGATGAGGGAGGCACTGTTTTGTTTGCTAAACAAGAGGTTTGGAATGCACTAAGAGATATTGGGTATGAAGGGTCTTTGAACAAGATTACTTTTCAGAAAGCATTGGTAAGTCCTCATTAGAAATATCTTATTCATGTTTTGCTTCATTGCTTAAGTCCCAAAAGTACTGCTTGGGATCAATTTGGACAAGCCATAGCTTCTGCCTTAGTTGGCCTAGTTACCAATCAGCCATTCAATTTTTCCTACATAATCCTTGATGGTATGATTGTACACATTAAGGCTGGATCACCTTTCTTGATGTACCCTAGATTTGTTCAGCTTTTCTTAAAGAATCCACTTGATGGGATACCAAAACCTCAGGATTGTATACCTACTGTTAGGCTTCAACCTAAGGTGTTTACCTTTATGTCTCAAAAGGGAATTAACTTTTTGGGTAACAATACACCTCTTAATGCTTATATGTTGGAAGTAGCACAGGTTGTTAGGGATGATGTTGCTGAAGCTAGTGGTTCTGCTAATTCTGAAAATGCTGACCAATCTGATCATTCTGAGCATTCTGCTTCAATCCATACTCCTACACCACCTATTGCTTCACCACAGCTTGATGATTTAAGTGAAAGAACTGCCTCAGTATCTGTTTCTAGGGAAAAACCTATTTCTGCTGAAGGTACTTCTCCACAAAGTACTTCTCTGCAAGGTACTGCTTCAGAGCATGATACTCCAGTAGCTTCTCCCAATGATTATACTTCCAGAGGTGGGTTTCAAACACCTGTAGGAGACGAAGGAGTTCAGGGTCCTTTGGATAATTATGCTTTGACTACGGAGTTATGGAGAATGAAGAGAGTCATGGATAATCACACTGCAGAGATAAAAAGATTGAGAAATAAGTTCAGAAGGTGAAAGAGGTTTGTGTGGCCACTTGTGAAAAATTTTAGACTTTATGTGAAGAAACAATCCCAAAAGAAAAAGTCTAAGTCAGCCAAGAAAGCCTCTAAGTCCAAGAGGAGTCACAAGAAGTCATCATCTTTCAAATTGGGGAGGAATCAAGATGATAATTTGAATGAAGATGATGCTGGAGTTCAATATTCAGAAGATGCTCATCTTTGGCATTATCCAGAAGTACCTTTGAACTTTGTGCCAGAGAAAAAGATTGATGAAGATGAGAATATTGTTCAAGAAGAAGTTAATAAGCAAGAAGCTGGAGAACAAGTTGAAAATATTCAAAGTACTCACATTCAAAGTATTGATGTTCAAAGTACTGTTGATGAAAGTACTGATATGCAAGGTACTGATGTGCAAGGTACTGCTGCAATGGATATAGATGGAATTGGAACTTCTACAGCTGGACCTTCTACAAAGACTTTTGAAGATGAAGCTGGTCCTTCTAATCCTATTCAGCAAGAAGAAGTCAAAGAGCATACAGCAAGTGATGATGAGACAATAGCTCAGATAATGCTCAATTTGGATAGACCTTCAGGTATACATATTTCTGAGCCTGTACAACAAGTTTCTGAGGCTTCTTTTGAACCTGAAGCTTTAGATCCTAAAGACAAAGGAAAAGGGATCATGAAGCAGACCAAGAAGAAAAAGAAGAAGTTTACTCTTGCACAGCTGAGGGAAATAGAGATAGCAAAGAATGAAGAGATTGCTAGACAGCAACAAGCCGTGTATGATGCAGAGTATTTGGAAGAAATAAGGAAGCCAGTTGCTGTAACAAGAAAGCCTATGACTATTGCTCAAGAAAGAAACTGGATGATTAGTTTCTTGAAAAGAAGAGGATATAAGAATCTACAAAAGTTAAGATATCCAGAAGTGAAAGCTCTATGGGATGAAGTACAGGAGTCTATTAAGAAAGAGTTGGAAAGTTTTGTGCCCATGGATGCTGATAAGGGAAAGAAATTAGAATATATGATTGGTCTCAAACAGTCAGGAAATATCAACCAAGTAATGGTCAACAAGTCAAACAGTCTAAACCACTACTCCGTGGAGTGTAATGTTTCCCCGGGTCGTTAGATCCCAACGAGGCATGAAATCTGAAATAAAATGACTTTGAGATTAGGTGAATTGAACAGGATAAGGGTTCAAATGATTGTACTACTGAAATATAAGTTAGAATAGCTTTGATAAGCTATATCAACTAATACGTGAAATCAGATAAGCACAAATGAAAAGGGACTGAAAAACGCGTACGTTTAATGTTTAAACGTAAACGTTTGAAACAACAACGATTTTAACTATAGTAGGAATTTGCATGCCTTAGGGGCTTAAATGTAAATTAAATAAACTTAAAATATTTATTTTATAATTATTAATTTATTTAAAAGTTAATAACACCTGAAAATGTAAAAAGATATAAAATGTATATTTAAATTTAAATAAACGTAAACGTACGAAATTAAATGTGAATTCTGTCAAATACAACTCCCACAAATATGAAAATTATATTTTTGGAATCCTAAACTTATAAGAAAATTATTGGAAATTTAAAATTATTTTTATAACTATTTAATTAATTATTATTATTTAATAACTATTTTTAATTATTTAATAATTCACTAATAAGTAAGAAAATGTAAAATAAGCTTAGAAAAATAAAATTAAAACTTAGAAAAATCTAAAATGTTAAAAACTTATTTTAGAACTAAAATTATATTTTTCACACTATTTATGTATTTATTATTAATTAATTACTATTTTTAATTATTTAATAATACACTAAAATACAAGAAAATATGAAAATTACTTAGAAAAATGAAATTTAAATTTGGAAAAATCTAAAATATTATAAAACTATTTTTAAAACAGAAATTATATTTTTAAGACTTGTTATCCAATTATTATTAGTTATTAACTATTTATTAATTATTAAAAACTAAATTAAATTCTAATAAATACTAAATAAACAAAGAAAAATCTGAAACTTTTTCTAAAATTATTTTATAACTATAGGAACTTATGAAAATTATAAAATTGATAAGTGCTTAAGGAAAATAAGCTAATAAGCAATAAGCTTCTTAAATAGAAGCTATCATTTCTCTTAAATTTGGTTTTTCTTGGATTTTCTTTTTCAAATATGTATATATACTAATTATAAGTAACTTTAATAAAGGGAGTTTGGCTGAATGTGAATAATAAGCAGAATGCAAGCTTATTTGTGAGACAGAATAAGCAAAAAGCTTATTAGGATTTGGATAAGCTTGAATAAGCTACAATATTGAACCACACAGATCACAATAAGCACACTACTAATGATAAAAAGCAGATATAGGAACAAGGGAACCAAATAAGCACACTAAATAAGCTAGAATAAGCAAATAAGCTATTGGCCAAAACCTGAAATCCAAACAGGCCAAATGGGCAACTCTTGGACCTCTGTGGGGTCCATAGAGGTGAAAGGGGGTTCAAAATTGAACGTGAACCTTAAAGTTGACCAGGTCAGCTATGAAATAATCCAATAAGCTAGGATTATGGCTTATTAATGAAGTCTAGGTGAGGCTTGGAAGTTGGGTGTCAAACCTAAGTACTCAGTGTACTCAGTCAAAATAGTCAAACTTCAAGCTGATTGCAGCCCTACCAAATAAGCTAGAAAAGAGCAAATAAGCACAGAACCTTATAGATGGGCTTATGGGGTTTCCAAAAAGCCAAGAAACTTAAGGTGGGGCCCACTATTGAAGTCTGTGCAAGCCTATGAAAATTGGTGATTATCCTGTGCACAGGGGAGGTTCTTCCCCTGCAAGTGATTTTGATGCAGTGTAACTAACAAAATCACAAAAATGTTTTGATGATGGGATTCAATAGTTTAGCTGGTGTACTTTCATATGTAAAAAGCTCAAGGTCTAGTCTTGATTACAAAAATCAGGAAAATTCTTTGGAAATTTGGATTTCTGTCAAACTAGGAAATTTTGACTTTTGAAATTACACTATTACTTTGACTAAAGTGAACTTTGATCATTAATTACTAACTGATTATGTTATGTTAAGCTACAAGGAAGTGAAATTAAGGTAGATTACCAAAGTGTGAACTAGTATGATGAAAATCAACAAGCAAACTTCAACAGATCACAGATAGGGTGAGATCAAAGGCTAATTTGACTTTTTCACAAATGACACTTGGTTTTATTGGTTTATCTGATCTAATATGAACCTAAGTAACAGAAGTGAATCAAAATTAACAACAAATTTCCACTTGAACATAGATAACAAGCTAGATCCAAACACACCTTAATATTGGTGAAATTGTGATTTTCAAAGCAAAACAAGGTTGTAAACCATGAAACTGATTCCAGAGACTGTGTTATGATTATATAAGAACAATTTAGCATGAATCAACCAAACCACAAGCATATAACACAGATATGTCAAATATGTGAGATCCACTGTGTGATTTACAATTTTTTTAGCACAAGTATTCCAATGAACCAACTAAGAATTTTATACTATGATATCACTAAACAATAGCTAAGAAACATAAAAGCACAAGGATTTAAGTAATAAACTGCTTATATAGTAAATTGCAAAAGTTGAGTAAAAAGCTTACAAGAAGCTATCCAGCTGAAACTATGAAACAAGGACCAAGAAACAACCCTAGCAGCTTACCAATAAGCTTCTAAACCCATTGCCATCCAAAATCCACAATGCTCCAACTGTGATCATCTTGTACCATGATTTTTTTTATTTTTCATTATTTTTTCTTGATTTTTGTATATTTTTGATTTTTATGACTACAACTATTTTTAAGGTTTCTAAAAGCTTTCAAAAGCTTCCTGAGGAGCTTAAGTGAGCTTGTGAGTCCATAACAACAACTATAAACCACAGAAGTACATATGAGATTTTTTATTAAAATTTTGCATAAACTGAATTTGAATTGAGAAACTCAAATTGAAACTGAAAATGACTTTTATTTAACACTGATAATCTTGGAATTACAACTTAAAAGCTTAAGGATACAAAGGAACTTGAAATTTGCTAATACGATTTAAGAGAAAACTAAATTACACTAGATATCTCTTCTCTTGCTTCTACCTTCATCTTTATAGATCTTTTGGACTCCCCACATGTCTCTGAACATATCCCATCAACAATCTAGGCCATTGGATGAGTCAATTATATCTTAGCCGTTTAAAAGACTTTTGGCGCCAAAAGTGATTCTAGTTGCTTGTGGCCGACATTTCTCAATTAATGCATCTTGGGGTGTTGTGGAGGTGGAGGTAACATCTTTGACAGGTTTTGAGGCCAATTGGGTGAGTTGGTGTGATACAGAGGTGTGGATATGGCTTGGAGGGAGAAAAGTGGTGGAGATGCATTAATTGCTAAGTGGGAGTGAAATGATGAGGAGGGATGAGGTGGAAGGTATAGAGTAGCCAGCTGGGGGGTGAGGTGGTGGTGAAAACCACCCTGGTTTTGGGATTGCAGGGGTGGAGGTGGAGGTGGAACAGTGTTGGTGGTTTGGGGAGGTCAAACGGGTCAATGCCCGTTTTTATTATTAAAGGGATTGGGTTGGGGTTTGTTTGGGCCTGAGAAAAGGAATGGGCTGGGGTGGTTTGTGTTTGGATTGGATTTGGTTTTAAGGATTATAATACGGTCCGGTTTGGTTTAGTAATAAATAAGCCCAAGGACTAAAAGTGTATTTTCTGAATTCTTCAAGGGCTGAACCTGTAATTTCCCATAAGTTATCAAAAGGATTAATTATGCCAAGTTTGAATAGTACAGGGGTAACATGTGATAAATTCCAATTTTTTAAACCCCGAGGACTAAAATTGCCAAACTTGAAACTTCATGGACCAATCTTGTAATTTCACCAAACTTTCCAACCAAGGACCATTCCTGTCATAAAAGATTAGTATAAGGAGCAAAATTGATTTTCTCAAAGTTTTTACATCCGAGGGACCATTTATGTCAATTTTGCAAAGTTGAGGGACTAAACTTGTAATTTTGTGAAACTTTGCACCAAAGGACTAAATATGTAATTTGTGATTCAAAATGACCTTTGGTGACTTTTTCATGTTTTTAGAATAACCAGGGACTAGTTTTAACAACTTTTGAAACTTGAGGGACTGAAACTGCCAATTATGCAAACTTTGTTCATTTTTCATCTGTTTTTGATTATTTTGCATTTGAAACATATAAAACACACTTCTAAGATATTTTCAGTATTATGATGCATATTTGAGTGTTTTTGGATATTTTGGCAGTTCAGAATGGTATAAAATGATGAGTATTTACACACTCATCAATCCCCCACACTAAAATATTGCTAGTCCCTAGCAATCTTTTAAGAAAATTTTAATGGATTTTGTCTCTTTACCAAAAGCCATCACTTTTGGAGTAGCCAAATGTATCAGTTCAAGTAAGAACTATGGTCCACTTGATAACCATGTGATTTTGAGCAAACCACCAGCTGTCAATGGATTTGCTTTGTCTTTACCAAAAGCCGTTTGCTTCTAGACTAGCCAACTCTTGATGGACAAAGTCAACATCTTGGTGAGCTAATTACCAATTATGGTTTTTCCACTGCCTTTACCACAAGCCATAATCTTGCGGGCTAGCCAACTCTTTCACTTTTAAGGATATGGTGAGTTGAGGTACCATACAATTTTGGGCAAATTGCAAGCCATCAACGGTTTTGAGATATCTTTACCAAGAGCCGTTTGCTACTGGATTAGCCAATCCTTATGTGGGTTAGACATGGCGGACTGATAACCATTTATTGCATTTCTAAGTGTGAAAAAACTTTAAATTTTGATCAAATAAGGGTGCTTGATGGAACATGTGTTTGAATTCGTGAGAATCCCCCCCCCCCCCCCCCCACACTTAGAAATGAATATTGCCCTCAATATTCAAAGCAGCGGGTGTTAAACCGACACTTAGAACGTAAGAAGGAAATATTAATAACCTCTATTTTAGGCTATTTACATGGTTTTTTTTCTTTTTTTTTTTTTTTTTTTTTTTTAACTATATACATATATACAACATGTGGGGCATCTCCCCCACACTAGGTGGTAGAAAAGAGAAAGAAGACAGAAATATGGGTGAAAACCCATATTGCTACTGTTTTTGATTACCGAGTCGCTAGCTTGACTCGACCTCGAATTAAATTGTCCATGAGGAAGCTACTGTTTTTGATTACCGAGTCGCTAGCTTAACTCGACCCCGAATTTAAGTGTCCTTGGGGAAAGTTTGGAGATCCGGAAGAACCATGGATGGTATGTCCTCTCCAAAGTAGTGTTTCACACGATGCCCATTCACTTTAAAACATGGACCGTCATTTTGAGATAACTCAACGGCAGCGGCGCCAAATTTTGATCGAGGCAAAAGCAGTCAACTAAAGTCAACCACGGATATGGTCAACATAGTCAGACTCCTTAGGCTCAATGCTCCGCGGAATATAGTGTTTCCCCGGGTCGTTATGTGTCGGGGAGGTGTGCGCGCTATTCTAAACGATTTTGCGTATTAGTGAATCTGGATATACACTCATTGTATATTTACCATCCTTTGTTCATATTTTCTTATTATAAAAACAAAACAGTTCACGAAAACATTTTAAATTCAGTTTTCAACGAACAAAAAAAAAAAAAAAAAAAAAAATTTCCTTCTTATTTGTATATAAAATGTATTTCCAAAAACCCAAAAATATTCATCTTTACCCTCCTACCCTTTTTATTCTTCATTCCTTACCCTCCCAAACCTTTTGATTCTTTCTATGTCTCATCCACACCTTCTGAATTGCTAGTGGTGTGGTAGTTCTTATAATGGTGGTAATTGCCCCGGTTGTGGCATGGTAGAGTCAGGAAACGAGTCTGTCTATAACCAAGATCCCTATTCCTACCATGACACGACTGATTTATTCCATCAGCTACCACACCATGAGACTCAACAGTTTTACTGTTGTGAGTACTGTGGTGGTTCACACTATAGTTCTGATTGTCAATCGGGAAACACGCTTGTCTATGAGCAGTTTCCTGATAACAATTATGACTCTAGCACATACAACCCACAGCCACATCAGTTTTACTGTTGTGATTACTGTGGAGGTCCACACTTCAGTTCCGATTGTCAAACAAGGAATCCATTTCCTTGTAACAATTTTGACACATCGTATTATGACGAACCTCCATCTCAGCCAATTCCTCAAAGTCTTCTCCTTGATCTTTTGGATTTAGTGAAAGACTTGAAAGGAATAACACATACCCCAGATAATCCAAACCAAAAATCGATGGAAGAATTGTTAGCTGAAGAACAGGCTGCTAAAATAAATTCCCAAGATGCTTATGAAAGATCTATTAGGGAATCAATTGAAAAAGAAAAAGCAGCCAGATCTAGCTCTCGATTCCGTTTCATTCCTGATGACAGTGATGATGAAGATACACTTGATATTCTTCAATTTTATAAAGATTCACCAGATGAGACACCATCGGTTGAGATTTCATCTCAACCCACTCTTATCACACCCGAGGTTCCCACTCACTCTTTGAGCATGGGGGACGAGCATCTTGACACTGTTTCTGAAAAGGAATCGGACGAATTCATAAAGTCTAGTGTTGAGAACCTTGTTCCAATCCCAAGAGAGTCACAGGGAAATCTTGATCATTTGTGTGATATTCCTCCTCCTCTTGTCTTCCCGACTGATCATGTTGAGATGTTCTCCGACTCTACTGATGACGATTCATTATCTTGTGGAGACATCGTTTTTATGGAAGAATTACCTTCTAAGCTAGTTAGCTTAGAAGAAGAGAATCATGAGATTGACACTGAAATCAAGGATGAAGCACTTCGTGCAACATTATTGAATGTCGATCTCCTCATTTCTAAAATCGAGGCTTTCAAAAAGAAACCTATTTCATCCCCTATCCCCATAAAGATAGTGACATTTTCTCCGACGATCCTATTCCGGAGTTTGAAGACTTTACTTTTGATCATATAGGAGAGAAGATTAGTGGCAGTACCACTTCTCACTCTCAAAATTCTCTCCCCGAATATGATTCATTCACCTTTGAGGAGTTCTCCGGTGAACTCACTCATATCATATCTCCACCGGAGCATGATAACTTTTACTTTGATCTAGACAAAGTTAATATTTGTTTTCCGAAGGGAAATATTCTCAACCCTGAGAATTTGATTGATATCAAAATCCTAACCCTCCCACCCATAATATGTCTAGATCATACGAGCTTAAATGATGAGATATGATACACCAATTATGGATTCTCTTTTTGATGATGATGACTTTATCTTGATTGTCATCAAGATCTTTCTACCTTTCTTCACCTATCGGGTGACTTCTCCTGTTCTTCATTCCTTTGGGAATGAAGACGTTATCTTTGACCCCGGCATCACCGCTTATAGTTTATACTATCTTAAGCCGGGAATTTATCTCATCGGTGTGGAACTTTCACGTGCTTCAAATGTTTGTCCAAACATCTTGAAAGAAAGTCCGATTGAGATTGCTTCTTCCACATCATGCTTCCCCAAGGACAAATGAATTCAGGGTCGAGTCAAGCTAGCGACTCGGTAAACAAAAACAGTAGCATGCTTATAGGGTTTTCACCCTAAGTGTGGGGGAGTTACCCCTGCTATGGTTACAAATAAACTGAAAAAAAATGGTGTTTCCACATTTAGCTTGTAATGTTGCCGTTTTACGTTCAAAGAGTCGGCATAATAGCCGGGACTTTGAATATTGAGGACAATATTCATTCTAAGTGTGAGGGGGGGGGGGGTATTCTAGCGAATTTTATCACATTTTACTATCTAGTACCACCGTTTTTGGCCAAAATCTCAAAAATTTAAAAAAAAAATTCACTTGTGCTTCAAAAATTTTGTGGTTATCAGTCCGCCATGTCTAAACGACAAAAGGATTGGCTAATCCAGGAGTAAACGGCTCTTGGTAAAGATAACTCAAATCCGTTGATGGCTTGCAATTTGCCCAAAATTGTATGGTAAATCAACTCGCCATATCCCAAAAAGTGAATGAGTTGACTAGCCCGCAAGATTATGGCTTGTGGTAAAGGCAGTGGAAAAACCATAATTGGTAATCAGCTCACCAAGATGTTGACTTTGTCCATCAAGAGTTGGCTAGTCCAGAAGCAAACGGCTTTTGGTAAAGACGAATCAAATCCGTTGACAGCTGGTGATTTGCTCAAAATCACATGGTTATCAGGTGGACCATAGTTCTTACTTGAATCGATACATCTGGCTACTCCAGAAGTGATGGCTTTTGGTAAAGAGTTTCAAATCCATTAAGTTTTCAAAACAGTTTATTGCTAGGGACTACCAATAGTTTAGTGTGGGGGATTGATGAGTGCTCAAACACTCATCATTTTTGATCGAATCTGAGCTGCAAAACATTTAAAAACACTAGAAAACGCATCAAAATACTGAACATATTCCAAAATTGTGTTTTATATGTTTCAAAAGGATACTTGAGAGGACTGTAGGAGAAAACCGTGCTGCATGGTCGGAAAAATTGGATGACGCATTATGGGCCTTTCGTACAGCTTATAAAACACCCATTGGGTGTACGCCTTACAAGCTTGTGTACGGAAAGACTTGTCATCTACCGATGGAACTTGAGCACAAAGCCTACTGGGCATTGAAACATGCCAACTTTGACCTCAAAACTGCGGGTGATCACCGAAAAGTTCAAATGAATGAATTAAATGAACTACGTGATCAGGCTTACGAGAACTCTTTAATCTATAAAGAAAAAACAAAGAAGATTCATGACTCAAAAATAAAGAACCGCTTTTTTAACGTTGGTGATCGAGTCCTTCTCTTTAATTCTAGATTAAAGATCTTCTCGGGTAAACTAAAAACCCGTTGGACTGGCCCATTCACTATCACTAAGGTTTATCCATATGGTACTGATGAGTGCTCAAACACTCATCATTTTTGGTCAAATCTGAGCTGCAAAACATACAAAAACACTCAGTAATGTATCAAAATACTGAAAATATTTCAAAATTGTATTTTATATGTTTTATATGTTTTAGATGCAAAATGAGTAAAAACAGATGAAAAACGTACAAAGTTTGCAAAATTGGCAGTTTCAGTCCCCCAACTTTCAAAAATTGGCAAAAATAATCCCTGAGTACTTATCTTAAAAGAAAAGTCACCAAAGGTCCTTTTGAAATCATAAGTTGTCATATTTAGTCCTTTGGTGAAAGATCTCAAATGTTTTGGAAATTTACAAGTTTGGTCCCTGGAGTTTCAAATTTTGGCAGATTTGGTCCCTGATGGGATATTTTGGAAGAAAAAGCCAATTTTGGTCCCTGGAAAGTCACAAGTGTCAATTTTGGTCCTTGAAATGGATGTTTGAAGAAAATTACATTTTGGTCCTCAAATTTCAATATTTGACATTTTTAGTCCCTAAAGGACCAAAAGTGAAAAATTATACTTACAACCTTTGGACTATTGATACTTGGCAGGTTTGGTCCTCATGTTAACTTTTGGGAATTTACATTTGCAGTCCTTGGATTTTTAGCTACTACATAATTGGTCCTTGTGATTTAAAAGTTAACAAAATAAACCAAAACCCAAAAATAAAACCAATCCAAACCAACACTCCCACCAAGCCCACTCACCCTTATTACTCCATCAGGCCCAACCTTCCATCCGGCCCAACCATCAAAAAAAATATAAAAAACAAACTCACCCCCCCCCCCCCCCCGTTTTATTATCACCCCTTAGTCAACAAAGGTCAAACAAATCCACCTCCTTCACCCACTTGAACCCTGCTACTCCCCTGATACACTCCATCCCCCCTCCTCCACCTCAGCAAGCCCACACCTTGTCCCCCCTTCCAAACCACAACCCTCCAAGAAGCATTAATTGCTCCAAGAAACTTACACTCAAACACCAACTGTCAAAAACCTTTTTGGCGCCAAAAATATTTTTGATGGCCAGGATCAATTTAACCAATCCAAGGGACCAGATAAGAGGTGGGATTTGTTGAGAAGGAACTCCAATCTCTTATAAGAAAGAAGATAGAAGCAGAGAAAAGGGTGTGTAGTTTCTTAGTTTAGCTTAGCTTAGACGTCTGAATAGTTTTTCCATTTCCAGTTGTAATAATTGGCTTAAAACACTTGTACTCAATATTTTTAGTGTAATCTCAAGTTCCTTTAGCCTCAATTTTAATTTTCCAATATTATTTAAGAATTTGCTAATTTTCACTCAAAATCTCTTATTGCTTAAATCCTGTTAAAAGTAGTTGTTTGTTGCTCATTTAAGCTCAATTTGGCTTACCCATAAGCTTTATTAAGTTTTTAAAAACATAATAATCAGTTTCTATTTAGAATCTCAAAAATACCAAAAATCATAAATAAATAGAGTATAATTCAAAAATCAGTGGAGGTGAGGAAGAAGATCTGAAGCAAGGTGTAATTTAGTTTGTTTTGGGATAGTAGAACCTCAGGAGAGGTGTTAGGCTAGTTTATGATCATTGGAACCTTGATTTGTGCACTGGACCAAATGTAAGTCTTTATATAGATTTTTGCAAATTCATGTACTAGTGCTACTAATCCTGTTATATTTGTTGATTTTTGTTTATTTAGTTAATATAAGTTGGTTTATTTGCTGAATATTACCTAATTGCTCATTGGTACCCTGGATTACTCAGCTTCTTCTTATTCACTGATTAAATTAGCTTGTTTTTTATTAAGGGTGTTTTACTGTTTGTGTTGTTATTTATTAGTTTATTTAAGCTTAATATATCTCATTAAGTGCCTGTGAATCAGTTTTATGGTAAAATGCAACCATTTGCTTAATTAACTAAAAACAGATCTCAGTTAAGGGGTGTTTGGCACAGGGGAGTACCTTGTGCATTTGTGGTGTTTAGTGGCTAAGTCTCACCTAGACACATCTCATTAGGTTCTATTAGAATAGTAGAAGCATAAAATTCAGTAGGTATTAGTAAAAAAGTCAAAAATCTCATTAAACCTTAGTTATGAGTTAACTGTTGATGTTTAGGAGTAGTATACCCACCATTTAGGCTTAGGACCCTGTAACTTAGCTCCTTTTAGTCTCATTATACATTAATATATCCATTTCATCCAGTAAATTAGGATTGAATCTCACAAAAGTCAAAATTCAAGTTTATCTAAAAAAGTCAAAGTGACCCTTAGGCAGAAAACCCATTTCTTGGGTGAATTGTTTGGAATTTTGTATAAGGATTCAAGCTTTGTGGTTTTTAGGAATCATAGTATCCCAGCTAATCTCCAAGGTCTCATTGTCCCCATATTTTTGTAAATTTTTTACTGGGCCCCACAAATCCCCAAAGTTACCTGCAGGGGGAGGTTATCCCCTGCTGCAGCAGCACCACTCCCACACCACCACCTTTGGTGGTTGATTGTGGCCACCTCAGTGGGTCCCATAGGCTAATTTTAGGTTCCTTCAACCCCCCTCCTGGCAACCTTCAAACTTTGACCATTCATTTGACCTCAACCCTTGTGGACCCCACCTGAATCAGCCCCTTTTGTTTGTCCCAATTCTGAGTGGCATTTGGTTTTTGGAATTGCTTATTTGGGCTTATCAGCTTATCTAGGGACCAAATTTTGTTGTTTTTCCCTCACACAGGTCCCTTGAGCTTGTACAAGCCCAAATCCACCCCTGGTTTTAGCTTAAAGCTTATTTCATAGCTTTTAGCTTTGACAGTTGACCAAAGTCAACTGTCAAGCTCATAAGCCCTCCAATAGCTTATTTTCTAGTTCTAAAAAAATTGTTTTCATAAAAGTTGTTTGTTTTTAGGTATAAAATAGGTTTGTAAAATAAAATTCCAGAAAAATCAAATTTAAAATAAGTGATAGTTTCTATTTAATGTAATTTAAATTTTAATTTTCCTTTTTAGATTTTTATTAAGCACTTGGCATTTTTATATTTTTATTAATTACCTTTTACCTTAAAGTATTTTTAGTAATTTTATCAGATTTTTATATTATCATTTGGTATTTATTAGATTTAATGTTAGTTTTATTAGTAATTAATTAATAATTAAGTTTTAAATAGCATAATTAGTTTTTATAAAGTAAACCCTAGTTTTTATATTTTTCCTAGCTTTTATAAGTTGTAAAATAATTTTAGGAATTTTCTTATAATTTTTAATGTTCATTTTCTATTTTTCTTAATTTAAAATAGTTTAAATTAATTAATAATTAGTTTTTAATTAATAGTAATTATTAAAAAAGTAGGAAAATATATTTTCAGTTTGAAAATTAGTTTTATAATATTTTAGATTTTTCCAAATTTATTTTTCATATTTTTAGTGTAATTTCATAATTAGTTGTAATTTAGGTTAATTTAAATAATTAATAAGTAATTAATAATTAGTAATTAATTAATATTAAATAATTAAATAGTGTAAAAATTATTGTTCTTTTTCTAAAATTTTTTTTATCATTAGGATTGTAAAAAGTTAATTTTCATAGTCATAAGTATTTTATTTTCTTAAAACTCGCGTATTATCTCGTACGTTAACGTAAATTTAAATTAAACGCACGCGTTTTAGGTTTTAAACGTTTTTGGTATTTCAAACTTTCCATTCTTATTCATATAGCTTATTTAAGTTATTTCCTTGTAGATTCCTTAGTGTAATCAAATACAAACCCCTTTCCATCTAAATTCACCTGATCACAAGCCCGTTTGATAACAATTCACACCTCGTCGGGACATAACGACCCGGGGAAACCCTATACTTCCACGGAGCATTGAGCCTAAGGAGTTTGACTATCTTGACCACATCCGTGGTTGACTTTAGTTGACTGCTTTTGCCTCAATCAAAATTTGACTGCTTTTGCGAGCTGATTACCAATTATGGTTTTTCCACTGCTCTTGATGGAGGGTTGTGGTTTGGAAGGGGGGACAAGGTGTGGGCTTGTTGAGGTGGAGGAGGGGGTATGGAGGGTATCAGGGGAGTAGCAGGGTTCAAGTGGGTGAAGGAGGTGGATTTGTTTGACCTTTGTTGACTAAGGGGTGATAATAAAACAGGGGGTGAGTTTGTTTTTTATATTTTTTTTGATGGTTGAGCCGGATGGAAGGTTGGGCCTGATGGAGTAATAAGGGTGAGTGGGCTTGGTGGGAGTGTTGGTTTGGATTGGTTTTATTTTTGGGTTTTGGTTTATTTTGTTAACTTTTAAATCACAATGAACAATTATGTAGTAGCTGAAAATCCAAGGACTGCAAATGTAAATTCCCAAAAGTTAACATGAGGACCAAACCTGCCAAGTATCAATAGTCCAAAGGTTGTAAGTATAATTTTTCACTTTTGGTCCTTCAGGGACTAAAAATGTCAAATATTGAATTTGAGGGACCAAAATGTAATTTTCTTCAAACTTCCATTTCAGGGACCAAAATTGACACTTGTGACTTTCCAGGGACCAAAATTGACTTTTTCTTCCAAAATATCCCACCAGGGACCAAATCTGCCAAAATTTGAAACTCCAGGGACCAAACTTGTAAATTTCCAAAACTTTTGAGATCTTTCACCAAAGGACTAAATATGACAACTTATGATTTCAAAAGGACCTTTGGTGACTGTAGTATACTCTAATATAAGAGCATGGATGGTTTAGTGATTAGATTGATTCTAGGTTATGTTTTCTAGTGAGAAATTAGAGAGAGAAAGAGATGAGAAAGTTGGGAGCCTTGTGAGAGGAAAACATGTAGAATGTTAGATTGCAAATGAAGGTCCAACCCTTTCCCATGGGTGGGAAAGGGTATATATAGTTACAATGTAAACGCCCCTTTAAACGGGCTGTAGAGCGGGCTGACAGTGGGTAAGAGACCTGACCCGACTCCACAAATACTAACTAATACTACTCTACATACTAACTAATATGATAATTACTATGAGCTATAATATGCTAAACAATACTCGGGGTGACCGAGTCTTCATATGAATAATCATATTCCTAACAATCTCCCCCTAAAGGAGGTCACCCCGGAAAATAAATGTTGAGTCATAGCATTAAGATTTTTGAAGACATCTTTGTAGCTCGTAGCCTTTTGATTCTTCATTGTTGAGATCTTTGTGCATTAAGTGGAAGACTCTAGATGACACCTTCAATGTGATGGATGATCTTTGGAAATGACATCAGCTGCACCATCCAAAAGAATGTTTGAAAGTCATCTTGGAGTAGTGATGTCTCCATGTGATATGAACCTCTTTGTGTAGGCATGCTCACACTTTTCAGGATCATGATCTTCTTCATCAGAGTTGAGGAAGCACGGTTGAAGCCCATTCAATGATCATGATGTCTTATAAGTAATGAAGTTGAAGTGTGAGCATGTGTTGATGGATCTGCATCTTTTCAGCAATCACCCGCAACCGTTAGGAATTCCTGCAAGTAGACAGTTAGCAACAAATCATCCGGTGCTTATAGGTTTGGAATTAAAGATCGTCAACAGCATAGTGTGAAGACTCCTTCTAACCCTTACCAAGACCGTTCCCAATCGGCAAACCCTGAAAGGATTTACACGAACTACCTAAGTAGATCAACGATTGGGTGAGTCGCTGGAGATCACTCCACGACTGTTGACCGTTAGTAACCATCGCGACCACTAAGCGTAATCCACAAGGAATTACCTAAGTGACCTGCTTTCAGGGCTGCATGATGTTGATCCTGGCAGGAATTTCCATTCAATCACTGGGAGTTACAATAGCAACATCCCTCATAAATGTTCTGGCAGATTGCTAAGATCTGCGTAGGACTCATAGATTTACCACTGGTGTCCTTAATGTTGAACAACCAGGGTAGAAGTAGCACGTGTTCCTATGAGATCTTTTTATGTATCTCGAGGCTCTAGACTCAATAAGTGCATTTGGTTTTCCTATGCGGAGATTAGGGAGAGGTCTCCTGCTTCAATATCAACCATCTCTAAGAGATATGTCGATAGATTACACCGGTTCCCCGTGAGAATGAAACAAGTTCTTTTAAGAGAACTTGAGTGGCTAGAAGGTTTAGTGCATTGCGTCACTGGGTCCATGACGTCTTGTCTTCAATACCGATGTTGCCTTAGCAACCATCAGTAGATTATGAATTGAACCCGGTTTCTGCCATAAGGTTGAATAATTGGAGGGCTATTTCTTTTCATCCTTTCTCATTTCATCTCTTTTTAATTCTTCAACCCCTTCTTTCTCCATTCTCGCATTTCTCCTTTTTTCATAATCATACCTATGGACTTTCTAATACTATCTAATTGGTATTGTCCATGGGTAGATCCCTTCGGCTTTGGCGGATCATAGGACGGTTTTCCTAACCTTAGCCACCTTATAACTTCATGACTATCCTATGTTGCCATATACCAAATCATTGAAAATTCTCTCAACGTGTTTATGATAAAGAAACACATTTTGTGAACACATTGAGAGAATTGTCATTTTCAAATGCTCCCCCTTAACATGTGCTCATATGTATGGATTTGAAAATTTGCACATGTCGGGAAGAGTTGCACTTTTGGAATTGATCTACCTTAAGTGAACATGACCGGGCATTCGAGACACGCTTACATCACTAGTTAAACTAGCTTGAAGTTATTACCCGGCCCGATCAAATTCACCAAAGGTTTCTCGAAACGGTACATTCTACTTAAACTAGTCCTCTTCGAGACACGCTTACATCACTGGTTACCAGCTTGAAGTTATTACCCGTCCAGGACTAGTCCTTTCGATTTAGGACATTTGTGTTTCGTCAATTCATGAGTCAAGACTGAGATGCACTCATATGAGATGCAAGGATCCTTTTACACAAATCATTTTGCTCCCCCTCAGTATGTGCATTGTTATGCGAAAGAGTTTGGCACAAAGGAAAGAGCAAATTTTTGTTTTCATGTTCAAAAACATCACTTTTTGAATCAGTTTTTCATATTTAAATCACATCTTCTCCCCCGATCAAAAATTTCAAATCAATTTGAGATTTGTGATCCCAAGTGATTTAAATAAGTATAAAGTTTTGGAGAAGGATATGACATTTTTAAGAATGACTGATTTTGAGACGTCATTTAAGCTCCCTCTCAAATCTTGAGGGAGTATGTTATGTGTTAGAGATGATGAGTTTATAAATGATTTTGAGTTTAGCGAGAAACTCATGAAAAATTCATATACTAACACATAACAATTGCACTTAATCCACTTGAAGTTATGCACAAAGATCATTGTTTTGATGATGTATAGTTTTTGAAATCATTTTCCCCCTCAATTGATGACACATTTTAAAATTAAACATTTTGCATAGAGTATTAATTTTTATAGCATTGATTGAGTGGTAAATTTTAAACAACTCTTCAGGTTTGTTTGATCTTCAAAAACCATGGTACCACCAAGTTTGGAGCAAATACTTTCCCGAAGAATCTTTGAAGGAAAAGTCTTTGATATGTATAGAAGACTTCTCTTCTTTTACCAGAAATGATGCACTTAAGCGTACATCAGATCGGAAAGGTACAAATATAAAGTAATTCATGCCTTTGTTAGGAACAGTCGTCTTTTTGGCGACGAACTTTCCCCAATACTAAGACCGGGTTGCTATCTGAAGTAATAGCAAACCATATTGAGATATAACAGAATCAAGAACTCAACCACACATAAGTTCACATTATTATATAGTTACAGATCAACATAGTACCAAATATTACATATCAAAATAACACAAGATAAGATGGTACGTTCCATTAGCCTGTAGTCTCCTTCACGAATTCTCCCACCAACAAAACATTCCAGACTGCGGAAAATTCGTCTTTCAAGCAAGAGTTTCCTGATGGCGTGAAGAAAGTGCTTGTTTCTTTGGAACATCTCAGCAGTCCAGAAGGTAGTGTACTTAACATCCTTAGCAATTCGGTATTCTTTATCCCTGACATCCAGAGCTGCTTCCACTTGTGTAAGCATTCTATCACTGAAATGGTGAATTTCATCAAGTCTCATGAGCATTCGAGTGTTGAAGCAGTCAGTAAAGACCACTGCTCTAGGTGACTCAACGATCGAGTAATCTCTCTTGAATTCCATGTCCCTGGCTTCCCATCGAGGTCTAGTGAGTTTGAGGTGAGTCTGATAACTTTCAATACCAAGCTGGAAATCTTTAACTCTTTGTCTGATGACAAGCCCACGAATCCATTGAGTGACTGCAGATACAAGCGTTCTTCTTTCAAGTGCAGGAAGGTGATCCAGTTTTCCTTGGAGATGAAGCAGGAAAAGATCTTCAAAGTCATTAGGGTGAAGATACTTAAAGTCGCCCTCGGATATGACATGCTCCCAATAACGTGATCTTCTAAGAACAATCCTTTTCAAGTAATTTTATCCACAGGTAGGAAAGATTTCAACACGAATGACACTTAGAATCCTTCTTCTAGAGTAAGCAGCTTTGGGGTCACCAGCAGCTGTATGTCTTGCGATGTAGAATTCACGCTTTCTGTACCACCAGTGAGAGATACCAAAGGATGCTGCAACATCATACTTGCACTCTTCATCACACCACATTGTATCTGGCACCATTTGTTCCAAACCAACATTAGTGTAGCGAGCAGCTTTCATCTTGTTGATGGATAGTGTTATTTTGCTACCAGAGCACAGATACTCAAGGTCATTGTTAAAGAAGAAGTCAGCTTGGAGTGTGAGACGACCTGGGGACCCTCCAAGAGGGATTGGTTTTCCGTGGTTGTAATCAAGGATGTTATCTTCAACTTTATCAGTAAGCATCTTGTGGCATTCTTCCATTTGATATTGTAGGTGCACGATATCAGGATGGAAAGCTTTGACAATCTCGTAAGCGGGACCCTCTAAATCCTTTGTGGTAAGTTTGGATATTCCTTATTTCTTACAGTACCATTGGATGAATGTACCCATATCTCCTGTCTGAGCAAGTAGGGAATTAGCAAGAGGAGGAACAAAGTTATCTGCTACAGCATATGCTCAGTTGTTATCAGGAACAGATTGAGTGTCAGAGGTAATCATCCACTCAGGCTCAGGTGAAAGAGACTCTTGTTCTGCTTCATTGTGTTTCCACCATGTGCTAATTACATCATCAGTAACCGTTACAGGGGTGGACGGAGACCCATCTCTTCGTGTGAACGATTTCCACCATTGATCTCTTTTAGGTTCGTGAGGAACCGTGTCTTCATTGTCATCATCTTCCTCTTCAGCAGATGAGGGGTCTTCGTGAGGAGATCCAGAGTCATAACCTAGATCATGTTCTACAGAGATTGAAGGTATATGTCGAGTTTCAGTAGTAGTCCATGCTTTGTAAATGGCATGTTGGGAAGACTTGGGTTGACCGGATTCAGTGGTGGAGTAAGGTTGACCCTTCTGAGAGGGAGGTTGTGGTGCGTGAGGTGGCAGCATAGATTGGAGGGTACTTGCACCACCAGACGACCCAGGTGCTCCAGCGGATCCTGAAGGTGGAGGAAGAGGAGGTGGATGAGGAGGATCCTCTGATGGTGGTTTAGGGATGCTTTGCTTACGTTTCTTTCTTATTCGTTCTTCAGTCAAGTTTTGTTCCAGCTCATTGGCGTCATCAATCTTCATAGACCTATCCAGTGACTCATACAACTATTGGTGTGCCACATGTTCCTTGTGATGATCTGTTTCAAATATTCGTTGCTGTAGCAGCTCTTTCATGTCATACGTGGATAAGTCTCTGAATCATGCTTTGAGTGGTGCGTCCATGGCCTTTTTAACAGCAAAGGACACCTGTTCTTCAACAGCTTCACGCACCAAAGTATCAACGTTGGTCAGCTCGAGATTAGAGATTCTAGACGCTTGATGGTGGATGACTTGATGCAGGTTGAGCTTTTGGAGATCTTTAAGAACATCCCGATGCTTCTCAAGTGTAGATTTGATGTCTAGAATTTCAACATTTGCTTTTTCAGCAATAGATAGTGCCTTAACAACTTGAGTTGACAGGTTCTCAATCATACTAGGTGGGATGGTGGTAGTGTCTGCAGCAGAGGTGGGATTCGGCATGGTCACTGTGGGTATAGTAGACACATACTGTACAATGGGAACATCTACCATAGAGATGACTTCGCTCTCATTGGTAGGTTTAGAAGTCTCCTTCCCTTCAGGATTGTCATCAGCATCGTGATCCCCAAAAGTGTAATCATGATCTAATTGTTTGTATGAGGAGAGAGTTCCTGTCGACGTATCGGGTTCAACAATCAACTTTTGTTCGTCAGACTTCATCTTAAGATTCTCTTGAACCCCAGGGTAGATAGATGCAACAAAGTCATCTTGCAGTGTCGAGTGGGGTTCAGTGGAGGGTCCGAATTCTGGTTGAGGCAAGTCCCTGGAAGATGTACCCCCGGTGGTAGTGACAGGCATCTTATCTTCCTTCTTAGAGACATTAAGATCAGATTCAGAGTCACTGGATTCGATGAGAGGTTCATGACTCTGTAGTTGCTCCTGTGTATCTTCAGAGGAAACCTCTTTAGGTTTAGATGATTCCGAGGACCGTTTTTTGAATTCGTACCGAGGTTCCTTAAGTTTTGAAGCAGGTGATGAAATATGAAGGAGTGTGTATGCAGCTTGTTCATCAGTAACTACACTTTTTCCTTTCCCGACAGTATCTGGTAGTTGCTTAAGTTTCTCAGGTACTGGCTCATTAATGCTGACACCTGTCAATGGTGGACCAGGATGTGTCTCACTGGTTTTGAGACTTTCTTCGACAGCCCTTTGAATATCAGCAGCTTCAGTTGGGGACATCATTTCATGTGGATTGTCATCTAAAACTGTAGCTTTAGCTTTCTTGGGTTTCTTGGACCCGGATTTGCTAACAGTTTTGCTCCTTTTGTGTTTCTTTGTGCCACCAGATACCATCTCAGTGGTTGAGACATCTTTGCGTTTCTTTGATGTTGCTTTGCTTGCGGTGGTCTTGATGGTGGATTGTTTGCGATATAAAGCAACTTTGTTCAGATAGCTCTTGTAGTAAGGTGCTTCTAGGATATTGTTGGAGACAAGAGCTTCGGGTATATCCATTCCAAACACTTCATGATCCGTCCCCTTAGCAACAAACTTGAGGTTTCCCACACAGTGTTCATCAGATGCCAGGTGCACTAAGGATTCAGGTCTAGGGTGTAAATTGTGACATTGTTGTAGATGAAGTATGATCAGCTTAGTAAATCTAATACTTGGGATTAGAGACTTGGATTTCCATTTTTTGCTTTCTTTGTGAGCCTCCAGCTTCATCTTGTCATCTAAGAAGGTATTAATGGAGTGAGCAAATTCCTCCCATATACGTTCAGCGAAGTCAATGTCTTTCCCCTTCACAATACCCCACAGTATTTGCAGTGCAGGGGCACGCAATCTCTCATGTCCCGATGTCTTCCCAGTGAGACATAAGTTTATAAGCGTGATAAGGACTCTCCAGGGTTGGTACATTTCATTGGTGGACATGGATGAAAGTGTGGTGACCTCATTTGGGTACCCTAGATCATTCACAAACTGTAGGAGGGCTTCAGGGTTTGGTGGGGATGAGAAGGATTTGTTTGGAATGATTGGGTTGATCTGGAGAGCATTCCTGAGCGTTTCTTTGTTAATTTCGAACCATTGTTCATCGAGTTGACACCGATAAGTGTTGTTTTCCTTGTTATGAGTCATGGTGTTCCAGAATTGTTGGATGTATATGGATGGAATCGATGAGAAAACTGTGAATGCCTTGAAGAAGGATGTGTTTTTCAAGATATCCACGGCAATCTTGTAGGTGGGATTGTTCTGAGGTTTATCTATGTCAATGTAGAGATTGCTCTTCCCAATAGATACCCATTCATTGTGTGGCAGTATCTCATCATCTGTGCGAGTAGGAGGTGGTGTAACTGACTCCAACTCAGTAGGAATATTAGCATCCGCCATTTATCTGCACAACCACTATAACACACCACAATAGACACACATGTATAGTTAGTGGTTAGACGGGTCATCAGTAAGAGATACTCAAACAATGACAAGAGAGAGCAGCCGAGCATGGGATGAGACTTGTAAGTAGTGTATACAACGATTGAAAATATTAAGCACACATCCCAGATTGACGACACGTGAGACACAGGACACATACATGCCACTAAACACCACATACCCATTAAGTGCAGCATATTCATAACATGTATATCCACATGACAATGATGCATATATGGGTAAGACCACAGATAGCAACACATGATTTAAGACAGCACGCACTTTGGAATCTAACTCAACTAGCAAACAACTAGAAAGAAATCAAATTCTTGTTAACATGCAAGCATTAATATCAATCAACACGCAATTTATGAAGCAACTCGCTGTCACAACTTAAGGTCAACTCGCTACTCATGAATTGAGATCATCACGCTGATAGGAATAGAAGTCAACATGCTAACAGTAAAACCTGTCAAATCGCTGTTCAGTAGTTCATCAACTCGCTAAAGGGATAGGAAGTCAACACGCTATGCAGTGTTTCATTAACACGCTAAAGGGATAAGTGGTCAACTCGCTATCCTGAATAGGCCCAACTCTCTACCACGAAATCATATCAGCTCGCTAACAAGAAGTCTTAACAACTCGCTATGATGAATATTGGTCAACTCGCTATACTGATGAGTTAGTCAAAACGCTACCAGTAATTTGATCAACTCGCTACCTAGTAATCTCGTCAACTCGCTACCAAGAAGTTGCACCAACTCGCTATAATGAGAATTGGTCAACTCGCTACCAAGAAATCTCATCAACTCGCTACCAAGAACTTTAACCAACTCGCTATGACGAATATACACAATACCCAATCAAGATACCACCTACGCAAATACTCTTGCAAACAGGAACATCACATAACAGACAAACAAACGTATACATCATAATATTGACAACATCTTCACCCACAACACAAATAAGTCGAGAGGCACAATATAGGGCAAACACGCTATGAATACCTACACGCAGAGATAATCAAGGAGCAAAATGTGGGAAAGTATCATACCAAATAAACAAGTAAAACCCCGCACAAATCACACAACAATGAGCACACACCACTTAATCACCAATCGTAGGAGGGGGATGACCTAAATATAATAAAGATAACCTCTTAATCAATTGTTACATGACCAGGTAATGAGTATAATACAAGATTAAGATCAAAACCTGATAGTGCAATACGAGAAAGGATCAAAGAAAAGCAAGAGGGGGGCAGCGGGTTGGAAAGAGTAGAGAGACAAACAACTCGCTATTACTTTATCAAATAAATCTACCCCTTTTTTAACTTACACTAAATGACAAAACAGACCCTCTACTTACTTGAATACCTTTTATCTTACAACAAATGACCAATCAACCCCTCTACTTGGAAACGAAACAACTAAAACATATAAGAATAATATAATCATCAGACCAGAAACCACGATTGCATGAATATACCACATATTAACACCACAGATGCATACGACAAGAACCATATAAATATTCCAGAAAATACTCTCCCCCTCAATCAATGACCGTAGTGTAAAACCTACATAGAGGTTGTTGATTGGATGAAGGATGCATGAGTATTAAGTGAAAGAGTGAGTCGCTATCAGAGATAATAGCAAGCCATGATGGCAGGTTTTCAACTTCTGTTCGAACTTCATTTAAAAACCCGTGCCATTATTGAATGACATTTCTAGGATCGTAAATGTTATCGATGCCAGAAGACATGCCAATGCAAAAATTGTGAAACCACAACGGTTTATGAGTAATCTATTACTACATTTATTAGTATATGTATACATATATATATATATATATATATATATATATATATATATATATATATATATATATATATATATATATATATATATATATATATATATATATATATATATATATATATATATATATGTACAAAAGGGTACCGAGTGAACGAGCTCAGTCGTTCTTACACATCACCATCGCTGAAGTCCGAGTCCTGATAAGAGAGTGACCAAGAATCATCATGCACTTTTCAATATCGTCTGATTGCCTGAATTCCTGTCTCTGTAGAGAGAAGGCATTTAGGTCGCCAAACTTTGAGGTTCACTGATGGGGATCCTGCATATAGACCAGAAGACCCTACACCAACATGAAAATAGTGCTTGTTTTGATATGAGTTAGTGTTATTAGAGTCCCGTGCAGTGGTGGTCACACAGTAACCATTGGGGTTTTCCATAACCCTCATTGGTATCCAACTACACCCAATCATCTTAAAGATTCTACCAGTAGGAACCCACTTAAGGCAAGTTTTGGAGTGCTTATAATCTGACCTACCAATGAGATGTTTGTCTTTCCTGATGGGGTTCTTGTGAAGTGACATAACCTTATGATGACATTGTGAAGTGACTGGTTTTAATAATTCTTGTTTAGTATCAATTTGAGGATCACACCTAGATATATTAACCTTGGATCTATTAGAACGAAAAGCAGACAATTGCCTAGTAGATCTGGGTTTTCTATGTGACAGGTTCAAAGGTGTTTGCACAGTGGAAGAATTATCAAACTTAGTGTTCACATTTTTCATGTTCAGTTTGCACAATTCATGTTTTAATGTGGTAATCTCGAGGTTTTTCTTCTGCAGTTTAGTATTGACCTCATCATTTTGTGCAATCAAAGACATTGTGTGTGAACAGTTTTAGATTTCTCATCTTTGATAAATTCATTAAAAGTTTTTCTGTGTCTTTTCAAAGATTCATTTTCATTCTGCAACACTTTTACCTTGTGTACCAGCTCAGCATGATTATTTGAGTCAGTGTTGATATTGTGTGTGGCATTGACCTTAAGGTTACTACACATGGCATTCATAACATTAATATGTTGCTTGAGGCGGTTGATTGTCTGATCCTTGGTTTCAATTTGAGCTTTTAACTCATTAATCATGAAATATTCGCGAAGTTCAGGTAGTTCTGAATACTTGCGTGGTTGGTTGATTAGAAATTGTTCTTCATTTTGTTGCATTGCAATTTCAAGAGAAATGCAGTGCTTTTCTAATTGAGAAAATCTGTTGGACAATTCTTTAAAAACGTGCATATCAACCGTTTCATTTGATTTTGTGAGTTTGTTTGAAACCAAAGGATTTGACACATCACCCATCGTAGTATCCTGATCACAATTCTCCCAAACAGGATTTGTGTAGATTGAATTAGACGTGACTTTATTATCAGTCTCTTCCAGTGGACACGAATCATAGATGGGTAAATCCTGATCAGGATCCTTGTCGCAGTTAAAAGCATGAACCTCTGAGGCAGGATGTTGTCCTGTGACTTGTTGATGTGAAGTATTCACCTCATGTGTAGAGAGGATATCGGGATATTCAATGAAAGTACATTCAGCTACAGCAGTCTCACTTGTTGATAAGAGGTGTGTAAGTTCCTTGATAAACTTCTTGACATTCCCCGAAATCTGAAGTAAAGTGACTCTGAAGGCATCTACATCTAATCCAGTGTGATCAACAAACCATTTACTCGTCATATGAGAGTCATGGTCATACTCCATTGTGAATCTTGAGTCAATGAATGCTTGGAATTGCTTAAGAATCACCCCCAATGCAGCCGTACAACTGTTACCAGAGAAGTCAGCTTTGTTAATTTGTCGTTGTAGTTGATCTAAGTACAGATTCATGGTGACTGTGAAGGATTCAATGTCATGTCCAAAGAGTGTCACAAAAGCACGTTGATACCCTCCTGAGTAGCCTGATTTTTCAAAGAGTCTTTCAATGTGGGAATAAAGTAGCTTGAAACATTCAGCACCTCCTTCAGAGTTTTGAGGCAGTCCAGTTGAACTCAAAACAGTATTAGATTGAGTACTTGTCATGATGAGGTGAATAGATAAGACTTAGTAACACAACTTACACAAGTTTGATCAACTACTCGCTAATACTTTCACCAACTCGCTGAACAGGAACCAACTCGCTAGAATGTGTCAACACGCTAGTGTAACAACTCGCTAATGTGACAACTTACTAGTAGACAAGTCGCTAATCTGACAAAACGCTGACTGCTCAATTCGCTATTCTCAAATCGCTAAAGCCTCAACTCGCTAGTACCAAAACCTGACAACTCACTAATACCAACTCGCTATCTGACAATACGCTAACTGCTCAACTCGCCAATGCCAATTCGCTAATACCTAAACCTGACAACTCGCTAGGAATGAGACAAAAGTGTCACTATCGTAGCGATTTGTCCGTATGTCCCAAAATAGCAAACCGCCAAATTTCTAACCTCAACTCGCTACACACAACTGCCAACTCTCTACCAGAAGGTACCAACTCGCTAGCAAGAAATAACACTCGAAATGCCACCAATGTCCACACAAGTGATGAAATGACTAAACCAAGGTAACTACAAGGTGTCTATACTACTATTAAGCAAGAAAGTACAACAAGAATGCCAAGAGAAACACCTAACGAGATCAAACAAGTGAGAAAACTACAAAAGCCATTCGAACCAAACTAAACTCATAAACCACACTATAAATTCGAGCATACCATGTATCCTAAGATAGAACCATGGCTCTGATACCAATTGTAGTATACTCTAATATAAGAACATGGATGGTTCAGTGATTAGATTGATTCTAGGTTATGTTTTCTAGTGAGAAGTTAGAGAGAGAAAGAGATGAGAAAGTTGGGAGCCTTGTGAGAGGAAAACATGTAGAATGTTAGATTGCAAATGAAGGTCCAACCCTTTCCCATGGGTGGGAAAGGGTATATATAGTTACAATGTAAACGCCCCTTTAAACGGGCTGTAGAGTGGGCTGACAGTGGGTAAAAGACCCGACCCGACTCCACAAATACTAACTAATACTGCTCTACATACTAACTAATATGATAATTACTACGAGCTACAATATGCTAAACCATACTCGGGGTGACCGAGTCTTCATATGAATAATCGTATTCCTAACAGTGACTTTTCTTTTAAGATAAGTACTCAGGGATTATTTTTGCCAATTTTTGAAAGTTGGGGGACTGAAACTGCCAATTTTGCAAACTTTGTACGTTTTTCATCTGTTTTTACTCATTTTGTATCTAAAACATATAAAACACAATTTTGAAATATTTTAAGTATTTTGATGCATTACTGAGTGTTTTTGTATGTTTTGCAGCTCAGATTTGACCAAAAATGATGAGTGTTTGAGCACTCATCAGTACCATATGGATAAACCTTAGTGATAGTGAATGGGCCAGTCCAACGGGTTTTTAGCTTACCCGAGAAGATCTTTAATCTAGAATTAAAGAGAAGGACTCGATCACCAACGTTAAAAACGCGGTTCTTTATTTTTGAGTCATGAATCTTCTTTGTTTTTTCTTTATAGATTAAAGAGTTCTCGTTAGCCTGATCACGTAGTTCATTTAATTCATTCATTTGAACTTTTCGGTGATCACCCGCAGTTTTGAGGTCAAAGTTGGCATGTTTCAATGCCGAGTAGGCTTTGTGCTCAAGTTCCATCGGTAGATGACAAGTCTTTCCGTACACAAGCTTGTAAGGCGTACACCTAATGGGTGTTTTATAAGCTGTACGAAAGGCCCATAATGCGTCATCCAATTTATCCGACCATGCAGCACGGTTTTCTCCTACAGTCCTCTCAAGTATCCTTTTGGTACCACGGTTTGAAACCTCCACTTGCCCACTTGTTTGTGGGTGATACGCGGTAGAAAGACGGTGAGTTACACCATACTTTTGCATGACTTTGTCAAATTTGTCATTGCAGAAACGCGTACCATGATCACTTATGATAGCATGTGCAGTTTCAAAACGGGCAAAAAGAGATTTCAGGAATTTCACTACAACTCGGGCATCATTTGTGGGTAAAGCTTTTGCTTCAACCCATTTTGACAAGTAGTCAACAGCCACGAGTATGTATGTGTTTCCTCTAGATGATGGAAATGGCCCCATAAAGTCAATGCCCCAGATATCAAAGATCTCACAGACTTGAATAGCATTTTGTGGCATCTCATTTCTTTGTGAAATGTTCCCGTGACGTTGACAAGCGTCACAGGTTTTAATGAGATCCTGGGCATCTTTATAAATTTTGGGCTAGAAGAATCCGGAATCAAACACCTTTTTAGCGGTGTAGTTGGGACTATGATGGCCCCCAGTGGGTCCAGCATGGCAAGCCTTGAGAATTTCAGTGGCTTCCTGTCCATATACACACCGTCGGATGACTTGATCCGCACAGATTTTGAATAAGTAGGGGTCATCCCAGAAGTAATGTTTGACATCCTTAAAGAATTTATTCTTCTGTTGGGTTGACATCCCTTTCAAAACAAAGTTACCCGCATGGTAGTTTGCGAAGTCAGCAAACCATGGGGTAGTAGAATCTCCGCGAAAAGTAACCGCATTGAGTGTTTCGAGAGGAAATGTTTCATTTATTTCCTTTTTCTCATACGCATCTTGATGAGGGTTCTCTAATCGGGACAGATGATCAGCAGCCAGGTTCTCAACTCCTTTTTTATCACAAATAATGATATCAAATTCCTGAAGGAGGATAACCCAACGGAGCAATCTCGGCTTTGCATCTTGTTTTGCAAAGAGATATTTTAGAGCCGAATGATCCGTATACACTACGCATTTTGTCAAGATTAAGTAAGTCCGAAACTTTTCAAAAGCATACACCACGGCTAATAATTCTTTTTCCGTAGTGGTGTAATGAGTTTGAGCTTCGTTCATAGTTTTGCTTGCGTAGTGGATAGGCTGAAAGTGTTTCGTTTTGCGTTGCCCCAAGACTGCACCGATAGCAAAATCACTTACATCGCACATAAGTTCAAAGGGTAAATCCCAGTCGGGGGCAACAAGAATGGGTGCCTCAGTAAGCTTTTTCTTCAATGTTTCAAAAGCTTCGATGCACTCTGGTGAGAAGATAAAAGGAGCATCCTTCTCGAGGAGATGAGTCATAGGCCGGGAGATTTTAGAGAAATCTTGTATGAATCTACGATAGAAACCGGCATGACCCGAGAAACTCCTAATACCTTTGACGGTAGTAGGGTGAGGCAATTTAGCAATGACATCAACTTTAGCTCTGTCAACCTCAATCCCATTCTTGGAAATCTTATGGCCGAGGACAATGCCCTCTTTGACCATAAAATGACTCTTTTCCCAATTTAGACATAGATTGGTGTCTTCACACCTTTTCAACATTTTTTCTAAATTGGTGAGACATGTTTGGAATGAATCCCTAATGACCGAGAAGTCATCCATAAAGACCTCCAGGGTTTTACCGATCATGTCGGTAAATATGGCCATCATGCACCTCTGGAACGTACCTGGAGCATTACATAAGCCAAAAGGCATACGTTTATAAGCAAAGGTTCCATAAGGGCATGTAAAGGTAGTCTTTTCTTGATCCGATGGATCAATGGGGATTTGAAAGTATCCTGAGAAACCATCAAGGAAACAATAGTACTCATTTCCTGCTAATCTCTCAAGCATCTGATCCATAAAGGGTAGCGGAAAGTGGTCTTTGCGGGTGGCATCATTCAACTTACGATAGTCAATGCAAACACGCCACCCGGTAACCAGCCGAGTTGGAATCAACTCATTTTCCTCATTAGTGACAACAGTAATGCCACCCTTTTTTGGGACGCAATGGATGGGACTAACCCATGGACTGTCAGAGATGGGGTAAATCAATCCTGCATCAAGAAGTTTGAGAACCTCTTGTTTAATGACATCATGGATTTTTGGATTCACCCGTCTTTGATGTTGCACTGCAGGCTTGAAGTCATCCTCCATTAAGATTTTGTGTGTACAAAAATCTGGGTTAATACCCTTAATATCGGAGAGCTTCCAAGCAATTGCTTGCTTGTGTGACTTCAAGACCTTTATGAGAGCAACCTTTTCCTCATCACTCAAACCTTTAGCAATAATGACGGGTAATTTATCATCACCCTCCAAAAATACGTATTCAAGATGAGGAGGTAAGTCCTTGAGCTCGACCTCAAGAAATTCATCGTTTTTATCAACCGATTTAATTTCCTCATTATGAAGTTGTACGGAAGGGAGTGGAGGAGAATTGTCTTGATTTAGCAATTTCTCAAGGAGAAGAATATCTCCCTCCAGATCAATCTCAGTATTATCAATTCCTGATGGAACTGAATCACTTTTGAGAAAAGCCTCAACTTCTTCCAAAAGGAAATCACTTCCCTCAAACGGAGTGAGAGAAGGGGAAGAGTCGGAAATGATAGGTTCAGATGATGGAGTGGAATCCCCACTTACAGAATTATGAGAATAACCAAGAAATTCTTGAGAGTACTCCTCTGAAGCAATGTCTATGATATCTATTTGATTAACTGCTTCAGAATCATAATTTGAGGAGTACCTCGAGGTTTGATTGAGGTTAAAGGTAACAGCTTCATTACCCACACGCAAGGTGATTTCTTGCTCAAATACATCGATAAGAGCACGTCCCGTTCTAAGGAAACCCCTCCCAACAATGAGAGGGACCCTTTGATCAGCATCGAAATCAACCACCACAAAGTCAGCGGGGAGATGGAACTTTCCTACTTTCACAAACACGTCCTCGGCAATGCCAAGAGGACGAGATATCGATCAATCTGCAAGCTCTAGAGTTATGCAGGTAGGAGTAAGATCCGAAAGAGAAAGTTTCTTCCAAACTGAATAAGGCATTAGGTTGATGCTTGCACCAAGATCGGCCAAGGCATAGCAATCAACCATTCCTGGAAATACATAAGGTATTAGAAATTTTCCAGGATCTCCCAGCTTCTCGGGAAGCTTCTTTAAAAGAACTGCTAAGCAGTTCTCATTCAAGGGAGTCTTTGCCATTTCAAATAGTTTCTCCTTGTTGCTTAACAAGTGTTTGATTGTTGATGCAAATTTGGGCATCAGAATAATAGCATCCGCGAAGCTAATGTCAAAATGCAAATCTTGGAATATTTGAAAGAATTTATCCATCTGGTGACTAGCTTTTTCGCGGAGCTTTTGCTCACTCAAACGTGAGGGGTAAGGAATAGAGGAGATAGAAGGTTTGGATTTGGGAGTTTCAACTGGGATATCATTGGGTTCAAAAACAACTCTAGGTTTTGGTTTGGGTTTCGGGACAACATGAGGTGGGACGTCTTGGGTACCTCCCTTATAAGTAGGAAGTACTTCGTCCTTACCTCGGTTTTATTTTCCACTACCTTGGGAGAAGGAGAAGAAGGGGTAGTGGGAACAGTGGGTCCGTCATAAGAAACTCCGCTCCTGGTTGTGATCACCTTTGCATCGCCCCTCGGGTTTGCGATCGTGTTGCTCGGAAGTTTTCCAGAGCCCGAGGGTTGTTCATTTAAAGATTTCTTGATTTCAGAAATCTGGCTGACCAACAACCTGTTTGTCTCTTCTTGAGTTTTCATGAACTGCTTCAACAACTCATCGGATGATGGTTGTGGAGCTGGGAGAATGGCTTGTGTTTGGTTGGGAAAATTTTGGACTCGGTTATTTTGATTATAACCTTGTTGTGGTTGAAAATTTCCCTGATTTGGATTACCATTTCCTTGAAAATAATTTCTAGGGTTGAAATTGTTTCTGTTAAAGTTTCCTTGATTGTGGAAACCTTGATTCTGTCCAGGATTGAAATTCCCTTGGTTTTGATAACCTTGGTTCATTCGAGGTTGGTTCTGGTTTCGATTTTGCAAATTCTGGTTGAAACCGGGTGGTCCCATATGTGTGTTAGCACGGTAACTTGGTTCCATTTGAGGACGGTATTGATTACCTCCCTGATTTGTAGTACCGGCTAAGGCATTGGCTTCAAAAGGACTACCATCGGTGGCAGTACAGTTGTAGTATGCATGTGGGCCACCACAAGTGACACAAACTTCCACCTTTTTTACTTCAGCATCTGAAGGGTTTTGTGTGAAAGTGACTTTCTTTTGGTTTGAGAGAACCAAAGCTTGAATAGCGTCCGTGAGTTTGTCTATCTTAGCATTGGTGCTAGAAATACTCACGGGAGATGAAGTAGAAGGACCAGCACTCACTTGGGAGTTATATGTCTTTGTGCGTGTAGTGCGGACCTTGGACTTATTTTCAATGATTTCTAAAGCTTCTTTAGTGGTTTTACTCAAAAAATTACCTCCCGTGGAGGTATTGAGAGAATCTTGGTCAGTTTGACTCACACCATTATAGAAAGTGTCAATTTGCATTAATTCAGTGAAACCATGATGAGGACATCGATGAAGCAATTCTTTGAAACGATCCCATGCGTCACCAAACGATTCATCAAACCTTTGAGTAAATTTGATGATTTCATTTTTAAGACTTGTCGTTCTGGACGGGGGAAAAAGTTCGTTTACAAATTTGGTAACTAAATCTTCCCATGATGTTATTGAACGAGGAGGTTGTTTTTCCAGCCAAATCCGGGCTGCCCCCTCAAGAGAAAATGGGAATAGAAGAAGCTTGACTGCTTCTGAAGGGACGTTCTTGTATTTGATGGTAGATGTAATCTTGTTAAACCATCTAATATGAGCATGAGGATCATCCCTCTCAAAACCATAAAATTGGCTTGAGGTTACTAGATTTAGTAACCCGGTTTTGAGCTCAAAGTATTCAGCCACAATGGCTGGGACAACAATAGCGTCTCCGTAACCCTCAATGGGTGCTTGGAGAAGCTCATTCATCGGATGGTCTTCCACCGTGATAACTTTGTTTGGGGTAACAGCACGTATCTCAGATACGGCTGTTGGGGCAGAACGTCTACGGCGTCTTCCAGGATTCCTAACAAGCTCACGGAAAAGGCTTGTTGACCTAGAAGAACGAGTGCGGATGCACTAGAGACGACTCTAAGAATCCTTAGAGTGACGGGAAATTAAAAATGGAAAAGAAAAATCTTTTTGGATTTTTGTTTTTATAAGATAATATAGAAATATGGACAAAGATGATATATAACAATGAGTGATTAATTCAAACTCACAGATGCTTCAAAAGTCGTAAAACGCAGCACACCTCCCCGGCAGCGGCGCCAAATTTTGATTGGTCTCAAACAGTCAGGAAATATCAACCAAGTAATGGTCAACAAGTCAAGCAGTCTAAACCAATACTCCGTGGAGTGTAATGTTTCCCCGGGTCGTTAGATCCCAACGAGGCGTGAAATCTGAAATAAAATGACTTTAAGATCAGGTGAATTGAACAAGATAAGGGTTCAAATGATTGTACTACTAAAATATAAGTTAGAATAGCTTTGATAAGCTATATCAACTAATACGTGAAATCAGATAAGCACAAATGAAAAGGGACTGAAAAACGCGTACGTTTAATGTTTAAACGTAAACGTATGAAACAACAACGATTTTAACTATAGTAGGAATTTGCATGCCTTAGGGGCTTAAATGTAAATTAAATAAACTTAAAATATTTATTTTATAATTATTAATTTATTTAAAAGTTAATAACACCTAAAAATGTAAAAAGATATAAAATGTACGTTTAAATTTAAATAAACGTAAACGTACGAAATTAAACGTGAATTCTGTCAAATACAACTCCTACAAATACGAAAAATATATTTTTGGAATCCTAAACTTATAAGAAAATTATTGGAAATTTAAAATTATTTTTAAAACTATTTAATTAATTATTATTATTTAATAACTATTTTTAATTATTTAATAATTCACTAATAAGTAAGAAAATGTAAAATAAGCTTAGAAAAATAAAATTAAAACTTAGAAAAATCTAAAATGTTATAAAACTTATTTTAGAACTAAAATTATATTTTTCACACTATTTATGTATTTATTATTAATTAATTACTATTTATAATTATTTAATAATACACTAAAATACAAGAAAATATGAAAATTACTTAGAAAAATGAAATTTAAATTTGGAAAAATCTAAAATATTATAAAACTAATTTTAAAACAGAAATTATATTTTTAAGACTTGTTATCTAATTATTATTAATTATTAACTATTTATTAATTATTAAAAACTAAATTTAATTATAATAAATACTAAATAAACAAAGAAAAATCTGAAACTTTTTCTAAAATTATTTTATAACTACAGGAACTTATGAAAATTATAAAATTGATAAGTGCTTAAGGAAAATAAGCTAATAAGCAATAAGCTTCTTAAATAGAAGCTATCACTTCTCTTAAATTTGGTTTTTCTTGGATTTTCTTTTTCAAATATGTATATATACTAATTATAAGTAACTTTAATGAAGGGAGATTGGCTGAATGTGAATAATAAGCAGAATGCAAGCTTATTTGTGAGACAGAATTAGCAAAAAGCTTATTAGGATTTGGATAAGCTTGAATAAGCTACAATATTGAACCACACAGATCACAATAAGCACACTACTAATGATAAAAAGCAGATATAGGCACAAGGGAACCAAATAAGCACACGTAATAAGCTAGAATAAGCAAATAAGCTATTGGCCAAAACCTGAAATCCAAACAGGCCAAATGGGCAACTCTTAGACCTCTGTGGGGTCCACAGAGGTGAAAGGGGGTTCAAAATTGAACTTGAACCTTAAAGCTGACCAGGTCAGCTATGAAATAAGCCAATAAGCTAGGCTTATGGCTTATTAATGAAGTCTAGGTGAGGCTTGGAAGTTGGGTGTCAAACCTGAGTACTCAGTGTACTTAGTCAAAATGGTCAAACTTCAAGCTGATTGCAGCCCTACCAAATAAGCTAGAAAAGAGCAAATAAGCACAAAACCTTATAGATGGGCTTATGGGGTTTCCAAAAAGCCAAGAAACTTAAGGTGGGGCCCACTATTGAAGTCTGTGCAAGCCTATGAAAATTGGTGATTATCCTGTGCACAGGGGAGGTTCTTCCCCTGCAAGTGATTTTGATGCAGTGTAACTAACACAAGAAAAATCACAAAAATGTTTTGATGATGGGATTCAATAGTTTAGCTAGTGTACTTTCATATGTAAAAAGCTCAGGGTCTAGTCTTGATTACAGAAATCAGGAAAATTCTTTGAAAATTTGGATTTCTGTCAAACTAGGAAATTTTGACTTTTGAAATTACACTATTACTTTGACTAAAGTGAACTTTGATCATTAATTACTGAGAGGATCACTTGATTTGATTACACACTATGAGGTGTTGGACCTTTGTAATGTGTAAATATGATACTTTGAGTGAATATGATTTAAGTATGCGGAATCTACTTAACCACACTTAGAATGTTTATTGGAAATGGAACTGTGATGCTTGTGTTTATTTAACAAAGAACAATGAAAGTATTTCACCAAACGATTCAATATTATTCAGAATAATACGAGTGATCTTCACTATCACTAGGGTTACAAAGACCTTGAATCTTGTGTTTTGTTCTAATGTTTTTCTCTATGTATATGTCTATTACTATCACACTCTTATCACACGCACACTTAAGTCATATCTAAGATCTTCCTTTTATAGTCCAAGGAAAGATCTTTTACAATCTATATGACTCATCTTAAATACTAGCTTATGACTAAGCTTCATTCTAGCTAGTTGATGACTTATCATGTCAGTCATTAAGATACAACATGTATCTAGGATTACAACTCACTTGGAGTGTTCAATTTGATGACTGCAACAAAGATATTATCTTGTATATGAATCAGTAGAATAAGACATACTTATCTACACAGCTGTTGTATGAGTCATAGTAGCATCAGCAGAATCCATCAGCAGAAACACTATCAGTAGAAAACGTTCTTCAGCAGAATCCATTAGTGGAAACGTGCTTTGTGCTTTATCAGCAGAAACATACTTGATGTATTTCCTTAAACCTTTATGCTGATTCTTCTGATTATTTTAATTCCCAACAATCCTCCCCTAAACATGTGAATTACATTCAAACATGTTTTTCTGAATTAAATGAGGACTTTGTGAAGATCTTTCAAACACTTTATTGTCAGACTGTGATCTGAACTTTCTTCTCTTTTGAGTGATTGAATGTCTTTCTCTGTAACTCATCTGCTTTCATTTCTTTGCTCCAATCTTGGACTAAAAGATGGTGCAATATTCAACTTTGAAGAATTATAAGAGGCAATGATGCTATGTATCTTGGATGCTTGTTCCAAGAAATAGAAATCATCTTTCAGCATGTCTTTGGAAGTGATGAACAAACGTAGTGAACTTGAACTTGAAACCTTTCATCTTTTGATCTAGATAGAACTTTCTCCTATCGGCTCTGTTCTTGTTCTTTATCAGTAGAAACCATGTCATCATCTTGTATGCTCTTATCTTTTCCTTCTTTTTCTTTGGTTAATCTTCCTTTAAAGGGCTTTTGTAACCTCCCCTGAGACTTATTTCTCTCCTGATCAATTTCCTCTCCTATTTGGAAGATCTCTCACAATCATATCATATCATCTGATCTAGCAATTTCCATGTTTTCAGACAATTTGTACATGAAGCCATCAATTCCTTAAGAGTTTAAATGCTGCCCTCATCACTTCTAGGTGTGTAACCTCCTATGAGTGGTGAATCACTGAGCATAGACTCATAATCCATCATTAGATGATTTTCTGAGCCTCTTTGAAAATTCTTTTTAAGAAATATTTGACTTAGCAGTATGAACATGATTTTATGATAAAAAATCATACTGCTTCTAACCATTTTGAAGGGATTAAGTGTGGTAACTAACATTTAATCAAAATTTCGGTTTAAAGCAACCTCTGGTTGTGTGAGAACCAATGTTTTCAGTTATAAATAACTGCCTGTGTACAGATAAACCTATTCAAAAGGCTTTCTTTACAGGGTTTCCAGCTCGTGGCATTTGTTACCTCTAACACAAGTGTTAGATTCACTTTTGCTCGCTGTTCTTTCTATCAGATATCCGTAGATTAGTCACATTATACTTGAGAGTATAAAATGATAGAAAGTGAGTTGTATCAGTTAATAACTGATCAACTAATTTATCAATTCAAAGTGAAACATCATAATCAGATTTCAAGAAAGAAGTTTTAAGGAGTTTTGAAGTCCCAAACTTTTTCTATCATTAACCTATTATATCAGTAGAAATGATCAGCAGCAATGATCAGCAGCTTTGATCAGCAAATTTCACTTGAAATAGCCTTTTAGCTTAAACATTCATACCTGAAACTGTTAGTCTAAAACCAGAAGAACAAAGTAAAAAGTACTTGTCTTGAATTAGAATTATGCATAGGACTAACTGTATGAATAACTTTTAAATTGGTAATAATAGTTTTAGATGAAAAATTTAGATGCATTAACAAAATCTATATACAAGAACACATTATATTGAAAAATTTAAAGATTAAGCATTCCAATACCTGCTACCAAGTACTGAAATCTTCCAACATCAAAAGCTTTTGTAAGAAGATCTGC
This sequence comes from Artemisia argyi, assembly GCA_030686995.1. Taxonomy (NCBI): domain Eukaryota; kingdom Viridiplantae; phylum Streptophyta; class Magnoliopsida; order Asterales; family Asteraceae; genus Artemisia; species Artemisia argyi. Next base: position 119,377,533 of record CM060677.1, on the reverse strand, counting down.
AAAGTTTTGTTCTGAAGCAATTTTCATTACTTGAATTAACCTCTGTTCATTGCAATCTCTAATAAAATGATGTCTTATTTCAATGTGTTTTGTTTTAGAATGTTGCACTGGATTTTTAATAATGCAAATTGTACTACTATTATCAATATGAATAATGGTATGTAAGAAATTGTACCCATAATCAAGAAGTTGGTTTTGAAGCCATAGAACTTGACCACAACAATTTACAGCAGCTACATATTCAGCTTTAGTTGTTGAAGTAGCCACCATTGTCTGCTTCTTACACTGCCATGAGATAAGTCTACACCCAAGGAATTGACATCCTCCAGTTGTTGACTTTCTGTACAAGCTAGCACCAGCATAATCACTATCTGAGTATGCTACCAAGTCAAAAGAAGACTCCTTAGAATACCACAGACCCAACCTAGGTTGACCCTTGAGATATCTAAAAATTCTTTTAACTGCTGTTAAATGAGAAACCTTAGGAGTTACTTGATATCTTGCACAGGCACAAACAGAGAACATGATATCAGGTCTTGATGATGTGAGATACATCAAAGAACCTATCATAGATCTGTATGTGTGTACATCCACATTAGTTCCTTCTACATCTTTAAGAAGTGGCTTCTCAGGATCAATTGGTGTGCTTGCTGTTTTGGAATCGGCAAATTGAAACTTTCTAAGAATCTCTGCAACATATTTGTCTTGACTAATAAAGATTCCTTCTCTTGATTGTTTAACCTGCAGACCCAAAAAGAATGTAAGTTCCCCCATGGAACTCATCTGAAACTTATTGTGCATAAGCTTCTCAAACTTCAAACACATCTCCTTCCTTGTAGATCCAAAGATGATATCATCCACATACACTTGAACTAGCAAAAGATCCTTCTTATGCTTCTTGGTGAAAAGTGTCTGATCTATCTTGCCTCTTTGAAATCCATTTGAAATTAAGTAGGAAGCCAGTGTTTCATACCAAGCTCTTGGTGCCTGATGTAGGCCATATAGAGCTTTAGCAACCTTATACACTTTGTCTGGATGGTCAGGATCAACAAAACCAGGAGGTTGTAAGACATACACCTCCTCTTCAATAGTACCATATAAGAAAGCACTCTTGACATCCATTTGATAAACTGTGAATCCCATAAACGAAGCATAAGCCAAAAAGAGTCTAATGGCTTCAATCCTTGCTACTAGAGCAAAAACCTCTTCATAGTCTATCCCTTCTTCTTGTGTGTACCCTTGAGCTACTAATCTAGCTTTATTTCTTATCACTATGCCCCTTTCATCCCTTTTATTCCTAAAAACCCATCTAGTGCCAATTACCCTTACACCACTTGGTAAATCAACTAGCACCTATACCTTTTGAATCTTAAACTGAAGAAACTCCTCTTGCATAGCCTCTAACCAGCTTGAATTCTCTAGGGCTTTATGAATATTCTTTCATTCATCTTGTGAGAGAAAACATACAAATAAGCAAGAGTTTGAAAACTCATGCTGTTTTGAAGCATAAAGGGCATCAAGAAGCCCTTGTTGATCTGAAGACATCAATTGTTGTCTTATCTTTACTCCTGATTGTATATCTCCATTCACATTGTCCAGGGAGTGGACTTTGTGAATCCTTGAGTGTGGAGTAGAAAGAACTTGATAATCAGGTGGAAGGTTGTTGAAATTCACCTCATCTTTTGAAAGATTTGCTTGTGTTTCTTCTGATGGTCCATCAGCAGAAACATTTTGCTCATCAGTGGGAATGATTTGCTTATCAGCAGAAACAGCAGTGTTACTTCTGACTTGAAACTCTTGTTCCTTAGCTCCTTCTTCCTTGTATTCATCTTCAACATCTTCTTTAGATTTACCAGAAGAAGATTCACCATTTATTGAAGTTGAATCCACACTTGTATTTGTCCATATTGGCATTATCACATAATCTTGATCTGTCTCCTTCTCTAATCCTTCTCCATTTGTTGCATCAGCAGTTTGTGAACCTGAAAATTCATTACATTCTGCAACAAAAGGCACATAATTCATTGATTTGGATAGAGATTCAAGATCAAATAGCTATTTGGGACCTTGACCTTCTACATTGATTTTATTTTCTGAAAACTTCACATGTAGATTTTCCTCTACTCTTCTAGTTCTCATGTTGTATACTCTGAATGCTTTGCTATTGATAGAATATTCAACTAAGAATCCTTCATCTGCTTTTCCATCAAACTTTCCAAGATGGTCTAAGGTATTTAGAATTGTCACATGACATCCAAAAGGTCTAAGAAATCCTATTTCAGGAGTTCTACCTCTAAAAAGTTCATATGATGTCTTATTGTGAGGTTTTACAACTAAAACTCTATTTTGAACATAGCAAGCAGTGTTGACTGCTTCTGCCCAAAAAGTTATAGGCAACTTAGAGTCAGCTAACATAGTTCTAGCAGCTTCTATTAGTGTTCTATTTTTCCTTTCAGCAACTCCATTCTGTTGTGGAGTTCTTGCAACACTAAATTCTCTTTTAATACCTTTTTCTTTGCAGAAATCATCCATAACTCTATTCTTAAATTCTGTCCCATTATCACATCTAATGACTTTTACTCTTTTGCTTACTAGGTTTTCTATCTCTATAATGAAGGTCTTAAGGACGCTACAGTCTCATCCTTAGTTCCTAAAAAGAATACCCATGTAAATCTACTAAAGTCATCAGTAATAACTAGACAATATCTCTTATGCAACAAACTTCTAACATTTGTAGGACCAAATAAGTCCATATGCAGCATAAACAATGATTGATTGATAGAGTTAAAAATTTTGGGCTTACAAGTGGCTTTATGTTGTTTGCCTTTAAGACAAGCAATGCATGTTTGATCATTTTCAAATTGTTTTTGAGGTAAACCTCTTACCAAACCATCTTTGACAATCTTATTTATGGTTTTGAAGTTAATATGACCAAGCCTCCTATGTCATTTCATAGATTCATCAAATGTGGCCTTAGCAATAAGACAAGTAAGAGAATCTTTTGGGACAATTTTCTTCATATCAACACTGTACATGTTGCCTTTTCTTGGAATTCTAAGAAGTGCTTGACTTTCATCAGGCATCTTAAAATCAGAAGAAAATACAAGACATTCAGTGTCAGTAAAGAGAACTTTGTTCTTTTTGTCACACATTTGTGAGACACTAAAAAGAATGTACTTAAGCTCTTGCACATAGTACACATCTTCAAAATCTAATTTACTGGTTTTAATAGTACCTTTACCAGTAATTCTACCTCCAATTCCTCCTCCAAAGGTAACATAGCCTCCATCTACTGATTGAAAATTTGAGAGATAAGACTTGTTGCCTGTCATGTGCCTTGAACATCCACTATCTGAGAATCCTTGATCTTCAGTATCTGCTGATGAATGTCCCTGCACATAAATAAAGGAATTAGTTTTGTTTTGGGATCCAAACCATTTCTGACTTGGATCCGCCTCTTGCATCAATGGGATGTAATCTTTTGAGAATTGTTGATGCAACATTGGATTTAAGAATCCAACATGCTGAAGCCATAACAGCATTTGCCCTGTTTCCCTTAGCAGCAGTATGCTTAGCAGAAACTGCTAGCTTTGTAGTTGTACCCTTTGGTCTCCAAACTTGTTTTTGGACCACTGCTTTTGTTTGAATGGGCCTTTGAACAATACTAGATGCATGTTTGGAAATTGTTTTTGCACCCCTAATTGTTGATTTTGGGTAAACAGTCATATATGGTTTTTCAGCAGAAACCATTTTCCTTTCAGCAGGAACAGTTTTTGCTCTATCAGCAGGAACTGCTTTTGTGACTGTTCTGGGTTTTGATCTTTTAGAATTAGAGTGAAAATGAGATTTAGGTGTTTGCCTTTTGTAGTTCACTTTATTGCTTTCATACCCAGATACCCATTGGTTGCAGAAAGCTGCAAGATGGTCAAAACTTCCACATGTGTAACAAACTTTGTTATCTCTTTGTTGGAGAGACTTGAGGCTATACCAATTCCTTTGGTTACCTCTAGGCTTGTTTATGGTTCTATATTGTTCACAATATCTTACTGGTTGCCTAACATGTTTAACTTTGGTCTTAGGCCTATCAGTATTGTGTTTGACTATCTTAGGAACACTTGTTCTTGCTTTCTTAACCACTTCAGGTTTAGACATAACCTGTATTAACTTTTTATCATCAGATGTTGAGTCCACAATAATTAGACCATCTGACTTTCTACAAGAACACATCTTGTTCTTAGGAAGTGAAGTTTTACTTAAACTTTCACTTTCTTTCAAAGGTTCATTATCAACTACATTAGACTTTGGTTGAACTCCATATTTGAATTCAGGTAGTTGAAATTCAGGTAATCCTGTGTGTTCTAGGTCAATTCCTGGGGGTGAAGGAATACCTCTATATGGTGGAGGAACAGATTTGTATCCAACACCAGACTTAGCTTTATTAATAACTTGACATTTAATTAAGTTAGTCACACCCTTAGATGCATAATCTAGTGTTTCTACACTCATTTGAATATTCTCTTTAGCCTTACTAAGCCTATCTACTTCAGCTTTCAAGTTACTAATGTCATTATCTTTAAACATTATTTCTCTTTCAAGAAGAATTTTGACATCAGTAAAGGTAGATTCATTTTTTCTAAAATGTATGACTTGTTCCTCTAGAGTAGCTGTACCTCTTTTATGATTTGTTAGGCTATGAGCTGTATCAATTAATTCTTTCCTTTGATTCTCATAATGTTTTGTTAAGGTTTCTAAACTTTTAAGAGCAGAACTATTAGCATTAAAAATATTTATATAGAAGTGATGGTCATTCTCATATTGTAACTTTGTGTCATTTGTTAAGATTAGTAATAGTTTAGTCATTGGGCCTTGGACTTGGCAAAGCTAATATGTTATGTGCTATGTTTCATAAGCCTAGTTATCCAACCATGTAACCAAGTCCAAGCCCAAGCCCATCAAAGCCTATGTATGGAACTATAAAAGGCACCTTACCTCTCATTTGTAAGGTGTGCTTGTGTGTGTATTGTGTGTGATTTTTAATAAAAGTTCTCTTCATCTTTATTTCTATTTCTACAAAGCTAACGCCACACATATAACATCAAGTCACCATCTTTACTTCATATAGTGCTTATATTAGTGATAAAGTTGATAGATCTAAGGTCCTACAAGTGGTATCAATCGCCTAACAATGATTAAGGAGTGTGTGGTAATCGTATTTTTCAAGTTTTTTCTTAAAAAGTTGCATTTTTTCTTGTAAAAGTGCACTTTTTCTTTAAAAAGTCTTGATCTTTAAGTGTTTTAGTGTTAAAGTTGTTGTTTTTCTTGAAGCTTTAGTGATTCAAAGTGTTTTGGGAAAGATTTGATCAAAAGAATCAAGTGGAAAAAGTGTTTTTGGTTGAAAAAATCGGATTTTTTGGCTGTTTGGGACATCTTACGAGTAAGATTTTGAGTATAGTACATGTTACAGCTGTCTACAGTACTTTCTACGAGTAAGTTGAGGTCAAAACCCTTTTCCTACGAGTAACTAGGGTCAAAACCCTCTTTTTACGCTTAAGTTGCAAATCCTACGCATAAGTTCAGATCCTACGCATAAGATCCTACGCCTAAGATTGGATTCTACGCCTAAGTTTGGTGTTTACGCATAAAATCTTACGCATAAGTTCTTACGCATAAGTTTTTCTACGCAGAAGTTGTACTCAGTACTTCCCTGACTTGGATAAGTTTGTGGAATACTTCGACACGGGATATCTTTCAAGCTTGGACAAGTTTGAGAGATTTGTTTGGTTTTTAACCTTACGCATAAACATTTCTTACGCATAAGTTACAGCTTACGCGTAAAGTTCAAGTTTACGCATAAACTTAGTGTTTACGCTTAACCTTACACTTTACGCATAACCTTAACCTTACGCATAAGATTCCAAGTTACGCGTAAGATTCAGAGTTTACGCGTAAGATTACTGTTTAGGCATAAGATTAAAGATTTACGCGTAAGTTTTTGACTTTTGACAACCAAACTTCAAACGGCCATAACTTTTGAACCGTAACTCCGTTTTCGACGAATCAGCTGTCAAAACGACCGTGAGACCGAGAAGAAGGACACGTTGAATCATCTAAAGATCATTCAAGCCAAGCTTCGAGGCCCAAATCCACTCCGAACGGAAGTTGTTGAGGTTTTAAGGTTTCAGATCAAATTTTTCACCATAAAAACTTGCATCAACTTACACTAAACACAACTCCTACTTCGTTGGAACGATCCAAGAATCAACTTTATCCATCTACACTTCATCAATGGCAACTCAGCAAGACATTCATGCTGCCGGTGCAGAAAACCGACCTTCAATGCTTGAAAAAAGTGGATATCTCCCATGGACAAGCCGCATGCTTCGTTACATCAAAACAAAGCCTGATGGAAAATTAATGATCAACTCCATTACAAATGGTCCATTCAGGCCAAGACAAGTTCAAATTGAAGGTAATCCAAATACAACACCTCCTACTCAACCATTCGTGCGTGAACAAACAGAAGCAGATTACACAGAGGAAGACAAGAAGCAGATCGCCGCTGATGATATGGCAATGCATTTAATCCAACTTGGATTACCACGGGAGATTGATTGATGTTAAACCACCAACTTATATTGACCAAGGAATGGTCAACAAAGTCAAATAGCCTAGATCAATGCTCCGGGTAATATAAGGTATCACCAGGTCGTTATGTCCCGTTGAAGTGTGAATTGTAACTTTAGCGTACTCGTGATCGGGTGATTATTCACAGAAAAGGGTTATGATCAGAATTATTTGGAAATTATTAACAAATATAGCTTAGGAAAGCTACGTGATTGATTACAGGAATTTAGATTACAAGGATTTGAGCTAAAACCTAAAAACGTACGTTTTAATAAAAAACGTACACAGACAAACGAAACGAAAAGTACAACTGATGGACGGAAAGGGTTACAAGTGTAAAATTAATATTTTTACAATCCTAACAATTAAAGAAAATTTTAAGAAAAATAAAAACTATTTTTACACTATTTAATTATTTATTATTAATTAATTACTAACTATCTATTTATTACTTAATTAAACTAATTAGAATTATTAAAAATACTAAAAAGACTTAGAAAATTAAGAAAAATTTTACAAATCTAATTAACCATCATGGGAATCCTAAAAAATTATAAAAAGTTGATTTTATGTATTTTTAAACTAATTAACTATTTATTAATTTAATTACTTATTAATTTCTAATTAAACTAATGATATTATAAAAAATAGAAAATGAGTAATATAAATTCTGGAAAAATTTGTAAAAATGTTTTAACTTAAATAAAAGCTAGAAAAATTATAAAAACTAGGTTATACTTTATAAAATATAATTATGCTATTTAATTACTTAATATTAATTAAAACTAAATTAAACTAAAATTAATTATAAAAACCACTAAAAGACAAAATAAAAATCTGGAAAAATTTATAAAATTACTTTAACCTAAAAGAGAATTTCTAAAAATATCAAAATGATATATTGCTAATAAATAAGCTAAAAAGAAAAATAAAATGATAAATCCTATTAAATAGAAGCTATCACTATAATTAAAGTTGATTTTTTAGGTTTTTTCTTTTTTCCAAACTGATTATACACTAAAAACAAAGACTTTTAATAAAAACACTTTTAATTTAACCAAGCAATAAGCACTTTGAGTGCTTATTGATACCCACAGTTGACTTTTGTTGCCTGTGGAAGGTTTTTAGCTCAAATGAAGGAAGGTGGGGTCCACAATGATAAATTTTAGTTCCTCTGAGTTACATGAACTGGAATAAGCTAGTTTGGCACAAATAAGAAGCTTCAATAAGCTACAAACCTCAAATAAGCTGTTGACTTATTTCATTCTGAGACAGGTTTTGGGACAGACTTTTGGCACAAAATTAAGTGGGGTCCACAAGTTTAAAGGTCAAACTACTGGTCAATGTACACTCCCTAGTAGGAGGGGGGTTGAGAGAACCCAAAGGGGAAGTGTGGGACCCACTGGGTTAACCACAAAACACCACCAAAGGTGGTGGGTGAGCAAAGGTCTGCTGAGACAGAGCAGGGTTCTTGCCCTGCAGCCTACTTCAAGGGGTGTTTTGGGTACTTAAAAAAAATTTACAAAAATGTAAACTTTGTAGGAACCTAAAGTTCAAATGGTAGAGTAGTCACATACCAAATTTCAGGTCCTAACTCACAACACACAAATCATGAAAAATCACCCAAGTTTTGCAAAAATCTAAGATGAACAATTTGACTTTTTAATGAAACTTAGTATTTTGACTTTTGTGAGTTTTGGGTGATGATTACTGGCTAGAAATGATTTATTAAGCTAATTTAACATGGTCTTAAGCCACAACAATAGTTAATGAGAAGATTTGAGTGGGTTTAGGACTCACTGTTCCAACAGATGGTTCAAATGAGGGGGTTTAAGCTTGATTTTGAGTTTTGATTGAATAAGACCAGGTTTTATGTTCTATTTAACCTATTTAACACTACTGAGATATAATGGAACCAAAACAAACTTCAAATATCAACAAGAGTTATACTTAAAAGCTTGTTCCAAACACCCCTGATTCAACTTATTTAAGAGTTTTATAAAGAAAATCACAACTTTTACCAAATTAACTGTTGTACAGAGATCAAATATGTTGAAATTAACTTATATTAACACAAGAATACCCACAATTACAACTCAACTCCTAAGAACTATTATTATACTAAGGTTGGCAGTTTCAATTTTACTAAAGGTTACACTAACTTCTAATGAACAAAAGCTTAAATTCAAACAAGATTAAAGCTAAACTAACTTAAGTGACCACAAATTACTGAGATTACAGCTAATATACCAAAGATAAGATAAAAAAACTAAAGTTGGATGATTTGCTTACAAAATGCTCCAAAGTGGAAAACTAAGAACCAAGATCAAATGATACTCCTAATGCTCTCCACAGAGCTTTAATACCCCATTCCAATCCAAGCTCAGCTCCAAATCATCTCAGCTTTCCTTTCTTCTTTATTTTTTTATTTTTTCTGGATTTATTTTGTATTTTTGAGAAATTATGATGACACTGAGTTTAAGACAGATTCAAAAGCTTATTGAGCTTTTGAACTCAACTATTGAATGTAAATGAACTTAAAGTAAGCTTATGCTACTTTATAACTTGAAATCACAACTTGAGTATCTTAGGTAAATTTTGAAAAACTGAAAACAAGAGATAATTCAAACTTAAAACTTCATTACTTGATAAAAAGAGTACAATTAAAAGAAATTACACTGAATTAAAAATACATACTAGTCTAGATAGCCACATTGGCTTTACAAAAGCTTATATATATATCAAAAGTGACCTAACTGCTTCTCCTCTCTCCTCTTTCTGAATTATTGACTTTCTCTGACTTTTTGCATCTCCCTGATCAAATCCCACCCATTGGATTGGGTGGGAATCATCCTAGCCGTTCAAACAAGATTTTGTCGCCAAAATTGTCAAAGGCAATTGGGGATTGCTTGGATGTTTTTGGTATCAATAAATGCTTTTTGTTATCATTAGGGAGTTGGGGGAGACATAGAATGGGGCTGCTGATGTGGAGGAGGGGGGTTGTGTGTTTGGTGAGGTTGCAGACAAGTTGGGGAGAAGGAGGGGTCAACATGTGTTGACCGTTTTAAATAATAAAACAGACGGGGAGTATTATTGGTTGTGGTGGTGGGCTGGTGTTATAAGGAAGTGGGCCTGGGGTGTTGGTGTTGTGGCTGGATCAGTTTTGGTTTTGGGCTAAAATAACAAAAGGGTCCGTTTGTGGTATATTAAAACAACAAGGACCATTTTTGCAATTTGACAAAACCAAGGGGCTGAAATTGTACATTCTTCCAAGGTATCACAAGGGATCAATATTGCCAAGTTCAGTATTCCACAAACCAATTTTGCAAATTTTTTATTTTCAAAATTCCCAGGGACTGAATTTGCAAATTTCCAAACTCCAGGGACCAAAATGTAACTTTTCCAAATTTATCACCCAAAGTCCGTTTTTGATAACTTTTGATTTTTTAGGGACTTGGGTTGACTTTTATTTCAAAATAAATGCATAGGGACTATTTCTGACAAATTTTGAAACTTGGGGGACTAAAACTGCCAATATTGCAAACTGTGATCGTTTTTCGTTTGTTTTTGCTCGTTTTGCATTTAAAACCCATAAAACACAATCCCTGGGATAATTTAAGTATTTTGATTACTTTTCGATTGTTTTTGTATGTTTTGGCAGTTTAAATAAGATAAAAATGATTAGTGTTTGCGCACTCATCAATCCCCCACACTAAACTATTGCTAGTCCCTAGCAATATTTTTGGAAAACTCGATGGATTTTAAACTCATTACCAAAAGCCATCACTTCTGGAGTAGCCAGGTGTAAGAACTGTGGCACACCTGATAACCGTGTGATTTTGAGCAAACCACCAGCTGTCAACGGATTTGATTTGTCTTTACCAGGAGCCGTTTGCTCCTGGACTAGCCAACTCTTGATGGAATAGTCAACATCTTGGTGAGCTGATTACCAATTATGGATTTTCCACGGCCTTTACCACAAGCTATAATCTTGTGGACTAGCCAACTCATTAGCTTTTGAGGATGATGGGGAGTTGAGGAACCATACAATTTTGGGCAAATTGCAAGCCGTAAACGGATTTGAGTTATCTTTACCAAGAGCCGTTTGCTCCTGGATTAGCCAATCCCTTTTGTCGCTTAGACAAGGCGGACTGATTACCATAAAAATTTTGAAATAAAGTGAAAAAATTTTTGAAAGTTTTGGCCAAAAATGGGGGTATTTGAAAGTATTTTACGACAAAATTCGCTAGAATTTCCCCCCCCCCCCCCCCATACACTTAAAAATGAATATTGTCCTCAATATTCAAAGTCCTGGCTATTATGCCGAACCTATGAACGTAAAAAGATAATATTCGAATCTAACTGTGGAAATACCAAATTCACTTTATTTCTATATATACACACTTTTTTTTTTTTTTTTGCTTATATACATATATACATTTTTCAAATAGCGGGGGGTTGGCCATTCCCCCACACTGGGTGGTAGAAAGTAGAAGGAAATCAGAGATACGGGTGAAAACCCGTATTGTGCTATTGTTTTTGTTCATCGAGTCGCTAGCTTGACTCGATCCCCGAATTCAATTGTCCTTGGGGAAAGTTTGGAGATCCAGGACAACCATGGATGGTATGTCCTCTCCAAAGTAGTGCTTTAAACAATGTCCATTCACTTTGAAATTAGGACCGTCATTTTGAGATAATTCGACGGTGCCATAAGGATAAACTTTTGTGATGGTGAATGGACCAGTCCATCGGGTTTTGAGCTTTCCCGAGAAGATCTTGAGTCTAGAGTTGAAAAGAAGGACTCGATCACCAACGTTGAAAACGCGGTTTTTGATTTTTGAGTCATGAATCTTCTTTGTCTTTTCCTTATAGATCAAAGAGTTCTCATAAGCTTGATCACGAAGTTCATTTAATTCATTCAGTTGAACTTTCCTATGATCACCCGCAGTTTTGAGGTCGAAATTGGCATGCTTGAGAGCCCAATAGGCTTTATGCTCAAGCTCGATCGGAAGATGGCACGCTTTCCCGTACACAAGTTTATAAGGCGTACACCCAATGGGTGTTTTGTAAGCCGTACGGAAAGCCCAAAGTGCATCATCTAATTTATCCGACCACGATGCACGATTTTCACCTACAGTTCTTTCTAAAATTCTCTTAATGCCCCGATTGGAAACTTCGACTTGTCCACTCGTTTGAGGGTGGTACGCAGTAGAAAGACGGTGAGTCACACCGTACTTTTGCATGACTTTGTCAAATTTGTCATTACAGAAGTGCGTACCACGATCGCTAATAATAGCACGTGGAGTTCCGAATCGGGCAAAAAGAGCTTTTAGGAATTTCACAACTACTCGGGCATCATTTGTGGGTAAAGCTTTCGCTTCAACCCATTTTGACAAGTAGTCAACTGCCACGAGTATGTATTTGTTTCCGTGAGAGGATGGAAATGGCCCCATAAAGTCGATGCCCCAGATATCAAAAATTTCACAAACTTGAATTGCATTATGAGGCATTTCATTCTTTTGTGAAATATTCCTGTGACGCTGACAAGCGTCACAGGACTTGACCAATTCTTGGGCATCCTTGTAAATCGAGGGCCAATAAAAGCCGGAATCAAACACCTTTTTGGCGGTGTAGTTGGGATTGTGGTGGCCCCTCGTGGGACCAGCATGGCAAGCCTTTAAGATTTTAGCGACTTCCTGACCATACACACACCGCCGGATGACTTGATCCGCGCATATTTTGAACAAGTAGGGGTCGTCCCAAAAGTAATGTTTTACGTCTTTGAAAAATTTATTTTTTTATTGGGACGACATCCCTTTCTCAATGAAGTTACCCGCAAGATAGTTTGCAAAGTCGGCAAACCATGGGGTAATCGAGTCTCCACGAAATGAAACCGCATTGAGGGTTTCGAGAGGAAATGTTTTATTTATTTCCTTTTTCTCGAAAGCATCTTGGTGGGGGGTTTCAAGACGGGAGAGATGATCAGCAGCTAGGTTCTCAGCTCCTTTTTTATCACGAATAATGATATCAAATTCCTGAAGGAGGAGAACCCAACGAAGAAGTCTCGGCTTTGCATCTTGTTTTGCAAAAAGGTACTTCAAAGCCGAGTGATCCGTATACACTATGCTTTTAGTCAGTATCAAGTATGGCCGGAATTTTTCAAAAGCATACACCACAGCTAATAATTCTTTTTCGGTGGTGGTGTAATGGCTTTGAGCCTCGGTCATAGTTTTGCTGGCATAGTGTATAGGCTGAAAATGTTTTGTTTTGCGTTGCCCCAAGACTGCCCCTATCGCATAATCACTAGCATCACACATGAGCTCGAAGGGCAAGTCCCAATCGGGGGCAACAAGAATCGGTGCCTCGGTAAGCCTTTTCTTTAATGTTTCAAAGGCTTCGATGCACTCAGGGGAGAAGATAAAAGGAGCATCCTTTTCGAGGAGATGGGTCATAGGCCGGGCGATTTTAGAAAAATCTTGAATAAACCTACGATAGAAACCGGCGTGACCCAAAAAGCTCCTAACACCTTTCACAGTCGTGGGATGAGGCAATTTTGCAATGACATCCACTTTGGCTTTGTCAACCTCAATCCCGTTTTTTGAAATTTTATAGCCGAGGACAATGCCCTCTTTGACCATAAAGTGACTCTTCTCCCAATTTAGACATAACTTTGTGTCTTCACAACGTTTTAGCATGTTGTCTAAATGGGAGAGGCATGGCTGAAACGAATTCCCAATGACCGAAAAATCGTCCATGAAGACCTCCATAGTTTTTTTGATCATGTCGGAAAAAATGGCCATCATACATCTTTGAAACGTGCCCGGAGCATTACATAAGCCAAATGGCATACGTTTATATGCGAAAGTTCCATAGGGGCACGTAAAAGTGGTCTTTTCTTGGTCTTGCGGGTCAATGGGAATCTGAAAGTAACCCGAGAAACCATCAAGGAAGCAATAATACTCATTCCCCGCTAATCTCTCGAGCATCTGATCCATAAAGGGCAGAGGAAAATGATCCTTACGGGTGGCGTCATTCAATTTACGATAATCAATGCAGACGCGCCAACCCGTAACCAAACGAGTTGGAATCAACTCATTCTCCTCATTTGTGACAACAGTAATGCCACCCTTTTTTGGAACACAATGGATTGGGCTGACCCAAGGACTGTCCGAGATAGGGTAAATCAATCCGGCATCAAGAAGTTTTAAAACCTCTTGTTTGATAACCTCGTGAATTTTTGGATTCACCCTTCTTTGTTGTTGGACTACAGGTTTGAAGTCGTCCTCCATTAAAATCTTGTGTGTACAAAATTCAGGGTCAATGCCCTTGATGTCGGAGAGACGCCAAGCAATTGCTTGTTTATGAGTCTTCAAAACCTTTATGAGAGCAGCCTTTTCCTCATCACTTAAGTCTTTAGCAATTATGACGGGTAATTTATCATCACCCTCCAGAAATGCATATTCAAGATGAGGCAGCAAGTCCTTAAGTTCAACCTCAGGGAAGTCATCAGTTTTCTCAACATTTTTTACCTCCTCTTTATGAAGTTGTTGTGGTAGAACAGGAAGATGAGAGGGATCTTCGTTTAACAATTTTTCAAGCAGGAGAATATCCCTCTCGAGGTCGATCTCTTGGTAATCGACTCCATCGGGAATCGAGTCACTTTTGAGAAACGCCTCCATTTCTTCTAAGATGAAGCCACTTCCCTCAAACGGAGTGAGGGAAGGAGAAGAATTGGCAATGATGGGTTGAGAAGACTGAGTGAGGTTTTCACTCGAAGAATCATCAATGAAACCTAAAATCTCTTGAGCATACTCCTCAGCAGCAACATCGATGACATCAATTTGATTCACCGATTCACAGTCATAATTTGAGGAGTATCTCGAAGTTTGATTTAGGTTGAAGGTTATGGCTTCCGTTCCAACACGTAATGTGATCTCATGCTCAAATACATTGATAAGAGCTCGCCCAGTTCTAAGGAATCCCCGTCTAAGAATGAGAGGGACCCTTGAATCGGTATCAAAGACAACAATCACAAAATCTGCCGGAAAATGGAACTTCCCCACTTTAACGAATACGTCCTCGGCAATGCCAATGGGACGAGAAATCGAACGATCGGCAAGCTCTAAAGTCATGCAAGTGGGGGTAAGTTCGGGAAGAGAGAGTTTCTTCCACACAGAATATGGCATTAAATTAATGCTAGCACCTAGATCGGCCAAGGCGAAGCAATCAACCATACCCGGGAAAGTACAAGGAATGAGAAATTTCCCGGGATCTCCAAGCTTTTCAGGAAGCTTTTTCAAAAGAACCGCAGAGCAGTTCTCATTCAGAGGAGTTCTTGCCATCTCAAATAATTTTTCTTTATTACTCAACAGATTTTTGATTGTCGATGCAAACTTGGGCATCAAAAGAATAGCGTCCGCGAAGCTGATATCAAAATGCAAATCTTGGAAGATTTGGAAAAATTTATCCATTTGGTGATTAGCTTTTTCGCGGAGCTTTTGTTCACTGAGACGTGATGGATAGGGAATAGAAGTTTTGGATTTAGGGTTGTCCACTGGAGTTTCTGGAGGTTCAAAGACAACTCCAGGCTTACATCTGGTTTCAGGAATAACCTGAGGTTGGACGTGTGCTGTATTTCGTGGGCTAGGAATTTGCACCTTGTCCTTTGTCACCTCAGGTTCACGATCCACTACCTTTGGAGGAGAGGAAGAAGAGGTAGTAGGAATCGCGGGTTCATCATATGAAGCACCACTTCGTGTTGTGATTGCCTTAGCATCGCCCCTCGGGTTAGCGATCGTGTTGCTCGGTAAAGTTGTACCTGAGCCCGAGGGTCGATCATTTAAAGACTTCTTGATGTCAGAAATCTGGCTGACCAGCAACTTGTTCAACTCTTCTTGGGACTTCATGAATTGTTTCAACAACTCGTCAGATGAAGGCCCGGTTGGAACAATGGCTTGATTCAGATGAGGAATATTTGGAGCTCGATTGTTCGGATTGGGACCTTGATTTTGAAAATTACCCTGATTAGGGTTGTTGTTCCCATGAAAATATCCCGGATTGAAATTACCCTGACCTTGGTTCCGATTAAAGTTTCCTTGATTTTGATGTTGGAAACCCTGATTTTGAAACCCTTGGTTTTGATTGTGAAAACCGTGACCCTGATTGAAGTTACCTTGGTTTTGATAACCTTGGTTCGCTCTATTTTGATTTTGGCCACGGTTTTGGACATTTTGGTTTTGATTAAAACCAGGAGGTCCAGGATAATGATGTTGAGGACGATAGCTAGGGTCCATAGGAGGGCGATATTGAGTGCCTCCTTGATTTTGGGACCCAGCTACAGCATGAGCTTCATATGGAGTACCATCAACCTCAGCAGGGGGAGGATTTTGTGGAAATGAAACTTTCTTTGTTTGGGCGAGAACCAAAGCTTGGATCGCTTCAGTGAGCTTGTCAATCTTAGCATCCGTGCTAGATTGACCTACAGAAGATGAAGTAGAAGGTCCCGCATTGATTTGAGAAACAATCGGTTTGCTTCGTGTAGAGCGGACCTTGGACTTGTTTTCTATGATTTGCAACGCTTCTTTTGTGGTTCTACTCAAGAAATTACCTCCCGCGGAGGCATTGAGAGAATCCTGATCAGCTTGGCTCACGCCATTGTAAAAAGTATCGAGTTGCATCAACTCAGAGAAACCATGATGTGGACACTTGCGAAGTAATTCTTTGAAACGATCCCACGCTTCACCAAAAGATTCATCGTATTTTTGAGTGAACTTGGTGATTTCGTTCTTAAGACTCGTGGTCTTGGAAGGTGGGAAGAATTCATTCACAAACTTTTTGACAAGATCTTCCCAAGTCTCAATAGATCGTGGAGGTTGTTTTTCAAGCCAAATCCGGGCTTGTCCCTCCAAGGAGAATGGGAAGAGAAGAAGTTTTATTGCTTCACACGGGACATTTTTGTACTTGATGGTCGATGTGATTTTATTAAACCATCGAATATGAGCATGAGGATCGTCCCTCTCAAAACCGTAAAATTGACTTGAGGTTACAAGATTTAGTAACCCGGTTTTGAGCTCAAAATTATCAGCCACGATGGCTGGAACAACAATGGCATCTCCGTAACCCTCGATGGGTGCTTGGAGAAGCTCACACATGGGGCGGTCTTCCGCCATGGTGACAGTGGGTGTGGCAACAGTACGGATCTCAGATCCGACTGTTGGTGCTGATCGTCGACGAGGTCTTCTAGGTTTCTGAACAAGCTCACGTAATGGGCTCGTGGACCTTGAAGAACGAGTGCGCATGCACTAGAGATAAAAACCAATCAAAACAAAAATCGAGGCAAATCAACAGTGAACTTAAACCAATAATCACAAGTAAGTGGCTTCTTTAAGAAAGGTACACCACCTACAGGGATACAAAGGCAAGTTTTTATCTTTCGTTTGGGAACTTATTATGTTCACACCCCCAGTTGGTAGGTGTTCTGTCTTGGTTTGCGACGGTTGGTTTTTATGTAATTATTATTATTCACAAGAAAAGAAGGATGTTTTTGTGTTTTGTATATGGGTTTAAAAACTTTTGGAAAATATTTTTGGTATCGTCTCGTAATCTAAAATCGTTTCTCTTTAAGAATCACCTTAAAAGAAAACCGGTTCAGAAAACGTTACGATCTGTTTTGTTGTTTTTAATTTTTTTGGTGTTTTAACACTTTAGGAAAAGTGTTAATGACTTTTTTGTATTTTGATTTAAAATTTACAAAAGTGGTGGTATTTGTACAGTGAATGAGGTGAGATAACACTAATCTCAAATAACGCTATAGAAACGCGCACACTTCCCCGGCAGCGGCGCCAAAAATAGATTGATGTTAAACCACCAACTTATATTGACCAAGGAATGGTCAACAAAGTCAAATAGCCTAGATCAATGCTCCGGGTAATATAAGGTATCACCAGGTCGTTATGTCCCGTTGAAGTGTGAATTGTAACTTTAGCGTACTCGTGATCGGGTGATTATTCACAGAAAAGGGTTATGATCAGAATTATTTGGAAATTATTAAAAAATATAGCTTAGGAAAGCTACGTGATTGATTACGGGAATTTAGATTACAAGGATTTGAGCTAAAACCTAAAAACGTACGTTTTAATAAAAAACGTACACAGACAAACGAAACGAAAAGTACAACTGATGGACGGAAAGGGTTACAAGTGTAAAATTAATATTTTTGCAATCCTAACAATTAAAGAAAATTTTAAGAAAAATAAAAACTATTTTTACACTATTTAATTATTTATTATTAATTAATTACTAATTATCTATTTATTACTTAATTAAACTAATTAGAATTATTAAAAATACTAAAAAGACTTAAAAAATTAAGAAAAATTTTACAAATCTAATTAACCATCATGGGAATCCTAAAAAATTATAAAAAGTTGATTTTATGTATTTTTAAACTAATTAACTATTTATTAATTTAATTACTTATTAATTTCTAATTAAACTAATGATATTATAAAAAATAGAAAATGAGTAATATAAATTCTGGAAAAATTTGTAAAAATGTTTTAACTTAAATAAAAGCTAGAAAAATTATAAAAACTAGGTTATACTTTATAAAATATAATTATGCAATTTAATTACTTAATATTAATTAAAACTAAATTAAACTAAAATTAATTATAAAAACCACTAAAAGACAAAATAAAAATCTGGAAAAATTTATAAAATTACTTTAACCTAAAAGAGAATTTCTAAAAATATCAAAATGATATATTGCTTATAAATAAGCTAAAAAGAAAAATAAAAGGATAAATCCTATTAAATAGAAGCTATCACTATAATTAAAGTTGATTTTTTTGGTTTTTTCTTTTTTCCAAACTGATTATACACTAAAAACAAAGACTTTTAATAAAAACACTTTTAATTTAACCAAGCAATAAGCACTTTGAGTGCTTATTGATACCCATAGTTGACTTTTATTGCCTGTGGAAGGTTTTTAGCTCAAATGAAGGAAGGTGGGGTCCACAATGATAAATTTTGGTTCCTCTGAGCTACATGAACTGGAATAAGCTAGTTTGGCACAAATAAGAAGCTTCAATAAGCTACAAACCTCAAATAAGCTGTTGACTTATTTCATTCTGAGACAGGTTTTGGGACAGACTTTTGGCACAAAATTAAGTAGGGCCCACAAGTTTAGAGGTCAAACTACTGGTCAATGTACACTCCCTGGTAGGAGGGGGGTTGAGAAAACCCAAAGGGGAAGTGTGGGACCCACTGGGTTAACCGCAAAACACCACCAAAGGTGGTGGGTGAGCAAAGGTCTGCTGAGACAGAGCAGGGTTCTTGCCCTGCAGCCTACTTCAAGGGGTGTTTTAGGTACTTAAAAAAAATTTACAAAAATGTAAACTTTGTAGGAACCTAAAGTTCAAATGGTAGAGTAGTCACATACCAAATTTCAGGTCCTAACTCACAACACACAAATCATGAAAAATCACCCAAGTTTTGCAAAAATCTGAGATGAACAATTTGACTTTTTAATGAAACTTAGTATTTTGACTTTTGTGAGTTTTGGGTGATGATTACTGGCTAGAAATGATTTATTAAGCTAATCTAACATGGTCTTAAGCCACAACAATAGTTAATGAGAAGATTTGAGTGGGTTTAGGACTCACTGTTCCAACAGATGGTTCAAATGAGGGGGTTTAAGCTTGATTTTGACTTTTGATTGAATAAGACCAAGTTTTATGTTCTATTTAACCTATTTAACACTACAGAGATATAATGGAACCAAAACAAACTTCAAATATCAACAAGAGTTATACTTTAAAGCTTGTTCCAAACACCCCTGATTCAACTTATTTAAGAGTTTTATAAAGAAAATCACAACTTTTACCAAATTAACTGTTGTACAGAGATCAAATATGTTGAAATTAACTTATATTAACACAAGAATACCCACAATTACAACTCAACTCCTAAGAACTATTATTATACTAAGGTTGGCAGTTTCAATTTTACTAAAGGTTACACTAACTTCTAATGAACAAAAGCTTAAATTTAAACAAGATTAAAGCTAAACTAACTTAAGTGACCACAAATTACTGAGATTACAGCTAATATACCAAAGATAAGATAAAAAAACTAAAGTTGGATGATTTGCTTACAAAATGCTCCAAAGTGGAAAACTAAGAACCAAGATCAAATGATACTCCTAATGCTCTCCACAGAGCTTTAATACCCCATTCCAATCCAAGCTCAGCTCCAAATCATCTCAGCTTTCCTTTCTTCTTGATTTTTTTTATTTTTTTCTGGATTTATTTTGTATTTTTGAGAAATTATGATGACACTGAGTTTAAGACAGATTCAAAAGCTTATTAAGCTTTTGAACTCAACTATTGAATCTAAATGAACTTAAAGTAAGCTTATACTACTTTATAACTTGAAATCACAACTTGAGTATCTTAGGTAAATTTTGAAAAACTGAAAACAAGAGATAATTCAAACTTAAAACTTCATTACTTGATAAAAAGAGTACAATTAAAAGAAATTACACTGAATTAAAAATACATACTAGTCTAGATAGCCACATTGGCTTTACAAAAGCTTATATATATATCAAAAGTGACCTAACTGCTTCTCCTCTCTCCTCTTTCTGAATTATTGACTTTCTCTGACTTTTTGCATCTCCCTGATCAAATCCCACCCATTGGATTGGGTGGGAATCATCCTAGCCGTTCAAATAAGATTTTGCCGCCAAAATTGTCAAAGGCAATTGGGGATTGCTTGGATGTTTTTGGAATCAATAAATGCTTTTTGTTATCATTAGGGAGTTGGGAGAGACATAGAATGGGGCTGCTGATGTGGAGGAGGGGGGTGTGTGTTTGGTGAGGTTGCAGACAAGTTGGGGAGAAGGAGGGGTCAACATGTGTTGACCGTTTTAAATAATAAAATGGACGGGGAGTATTATTGGTTGTGGTGGTGGGCTGGTGTTATAAGGAAGTGGGCCTGGGGTGTTGGTGTTGTGGCTGGATCAGTTTTGCTTTTGGGCTAAAATAACAAAAGGGTCCGTTTGTGGTATATTAAAACAACAAGGACCATTTTTGCAATTTGACAAAACCAAGGGGCTGAAATTGTACATTCTTCCAAGGTATCACAAGGGATCAATATTGCCAAGTTCAGTATTCCACAAACCAATTTTGCAAATTTTTTATTTTCAAAATTCCAAGGGACTGAATTTGCAAATTTCCAAACTCTAGGGACCAAAATGTAACTTTTCCAAATTTATCACCCAAAGTCCGTTTTTGATAACTTTTGATTTTTTAGGGACTTGGGTTGACTTTTATTTCAAAATAAATGCATAGGGACTATTTCTGACAAATTTTGAAACTTGGGGGACTAAAACTGCCAATATTGCAAACTGTGATCGTTTTTCGTTTGTTTTTGCTCGTTTTGCATTTAAAACACATAAAACACAATCCCTGGGATAATTTAAGTATTTTGATTACTTTTCGATTGTTTTTGTATGTTTTGGCAGTTTAAATACGATAAAAATGATGAGTGTTTGCGCACTCATCAGAGATCTTTGTTGCGGTCGACAGTTGTGAAACTGCTTATGCTATGTGGGAACGTGTTAGAAGGATATGTCATGGAACAGAGATTGGACAACAAGACGTTGAGAACAAACTTCTTACTAAATGGGAGAATTTCACATCCACTAAAGGTGAACAAATTGAATCCTACTACACAAGGTTTTGCACTTTGATGAATGAGTTAATCAGAAACAAGTTGACACCTCGAACAATTGCAACAAACATCAAATTCATCAATAACCTTCCAGAAGAATGGGGTCGTTATGTTACAATTGTCAATCAAACAAAGGATTTACATAAGGTGAACTATGATCAACTCTATGACTTTTTGAAGCAAAACCAAGCTGAGGCTAATGAAGTAAGGAAAGAAAGATTGGCAAAGAATCATGATCCTCTCGCATTAATTGCTACTACACCAACACCGCTACCAGTGAACACACAGCAACCATCATCATCTTCCACTCACAACTACATGCAACCATCATACATTCAACAACCAACACCGGTCTACCAACAACAGTTCTACCCACAACAACAACCACATGTTATTCCACAACAGCAATACCCACAATTCCAAGAACCAGAATTCACTGAAAATGATGAAGCTACTGCAGCATTGACCCAAGCGTTTGCTTTTCTATCAAAGGCATTCCAAGGACGCTATTCTACACCAACAAACAACAACCAAAGGATTTCATCGAATACTCGCAACAGGCAGATCGCTCAGCCGAGTTTCAATATAGGCAATGGAGGCCAAATGGTTGGAGTTTATGGGAATCAGCAAGGATATGCTACTGGAGTTAATATGGGTAATCAGAATATGCAGAATGCAGGTCAGTATGCAGGGAATCAGTATGGTCAGAATGCAGCGAATCAGTTGGGTCAGTTTGTTGGAAATCAGAGGGGTCAGAATGTTGGTAATCAGGCAATGGGTAATCAGAATAGAAATGTTGCAGCTCCAGTAGTTGGGAATTTGGTAAATGTGAATCAGGGTAATCCGGTAAAGTGTTTCAACTGTCAGGGTGTAGGTCATATGGCAAGGAACTGTCCTACTAAGCCGAACAAGAAAGACACAACGTATTTGCAGAAAACATTACTGTTGGCACAAAAGAATGAGGCAGGGTTTCAGTTGAACGCAGAGGAGAATGATTTTTTGGCTCTTATGGATGACATGGAAGATAGAGAGGATATCAATGCGAACTGCATATTCATGGCAAATCTTCAGGAAGCTAAGTATGACACGGATTCTGACACACTTCCTATTTATGACACCAATGCACCATCTGAGGTACCAAATTTCAACACATGTCACAATAATGATATATTTGATATGTCTCCTCATGAGGAACAGCATTCTGAGAAGCTAGCACCCACTTATGATACATACCTGGACACGCCAAGTAGTAGCAATACTCCTTCAGCAACTCCAGATGTGAATCATAATGGAGGCTTCGTTTCACAGCATGCTGAGAATGATGAGGAAACACGTGCTTTATTTGAATCATTATTGAATAATTGTCGTATTGAAATTGAGAATGTGAAAAAGGTCAATCGCGATGTTAAGGCCGCGAATGCTAAATTGACCGCTGAGCTTGAGAGTTACAAAGAAAACGTTAAAGCTTTTGAATTTCATAACAAAAGATTGTCTGAATTAGAAACTGGTTATCAAAATTCCGTTTCAAGGGAAAAACAATTGCAACTCAAGTTTGATACACTTGATGTTAATTCTTTCAAAAAGATAAAATCTTTAAACGCGGAAATTTCTGATTTACAAAACCAACTTTCTAAACAAAAATCAGCTTATACCAATCTTGAAAAAGAAAGGGGCGAGCTGAAAAAGGACTTTGCAAAGAAAGAAGACAAACTTTTGGCCGAAATCGTAGAGTCAGAACACATGATTGCTCATTTAGAAGAATTGGTGGTTAAGTCGGGTCAGTCAAGTCAAACAATGAAAATGATTTCAAATCAAACTAATCCGATTTACCATACGAAACATAAAGTGGCCCTTGGTAACAACACCCCCAGTAATCTCAAGAAAGCTCAGCAAGAACAGAATGTTTTGTACAATGGTAATGTGATTTACACCAAACATGATCCTCCCGTCGTTCGGGATTCTGTGCTAACGATAGAACATGTCGAAGACAGCATAAATAAAATGAAACAAAAGGATTTGAAACCCATTGATTACAACAAATTGAACAAACTTTCGGGAATTACTTTTGTTCCACAAAAAGAACCATCTGTGTTTTCAATAAAACGACCATTCTCAAAAATGTTTTCTAAGAAAGTACTTGCTTCCAAATCTCTTTCAAAAATGGAACAAATATCCTCTAACAACACTTTTAATATAAGTGAGGCTAGAGAAATTTTGGATGACGTTAAAAAGAGAATTCAAGAACTTCAAAATATTGTTGCTTCTAAAACTACAATCAATATTAACAACTGGCATTCCAGTTTTCATATTGAGCAGAAAAAAGTTTTTGAAAACGAAATTACTATCCCACTGAATAACATCAGTGCGAGGGTAATCCATTTTGAACAAGCTTTCTTAAAAGAAACGGCCGAATTTGTCAAGGACCACAAATCCCTGGTAAACGAAGCTAATGATACTCGTGAAAACATGAATGTTTTGGAAAACCTAAATGATTCTCTCTTCGAAGCTGTTATGACCACTGACATTATGTCCATCATTTTACAAACATATTCTGTTCAAGACGATGAACGACTAAGAGCTGAGACCTCCGCAATTGTTTCAAAATATGAAAATGCTCTTATAAAGCTTGAAAAAGAAAATGTGTCATATTTTAAACAACTTGATCGAAAAAAGGAAGAATGCAAGTATGACAAATTGTCGTATGAGCGTGCCTTAAAGAACATGAAAGAGCAAAATGATCTTTTGAGGGCTCAGCTTGAAAGTCAAAAAGGAAAGGGTGAGGAAACTAAGTTTGCAAAACCATTGAATTCGGAGAAACCAAATGTTTCAAACACGGTTCAAAAACCAAAAATGTCAATTTCACGGTTTGCTCCAAAAGTCGATGAGAAAAAGGATTTGACAAAACCAGTCACTCCAACACCCTTGCCCAAGAAAAATGAAAATGAAAAGATTGTTGATAAAGGAAAAGCGGTTGTCGAAACACCAAAAGTGATAGCACCTGGCCTTTTTAGGATTAGTCCCACTAATGCGTCTGCCTCCACATCTAAGACAAATGACAAGTGCATAAAGGCTAATTCTAAAGAATCTAGGGATGCTAAAAAGGACAACAATATAAATCCTAATGTGTGTGCCTTACCTTCTACAGGATTAGAAAGCACCTCTAGGAGCAGCAGACTAAAGCCTAGGAGCAATACAAGGAACAATAGAGTCTCGCCTGTTTCTAAGAGTAGTAGCAAGAATAAAGCTGAAGAAGTAGAAGAACACCCTAGGAATGTATCGCTTTGTAATAAGAGACATGTTTCATCTGAATGTAATGTCGAAAGTACTGTTTCTAATGCATGTAATGACTCTGTTTGTTTAATATGCAAGAAATGTTTAATTAATGATGTTCATGATGAATGTGTTTCTAAGAATGAGAATGTTACGCCTGAACAAAAGAATGTTCCAAAAAGACCTAGTGCTAAATCCAGATCTATAGAACGATTAGTTGCACGATTTATGACTACCACTATTAGTCGAATGCCTAGGAACTATCTTAAGTTTTGTATGTGGATTCCAACGGGTAGAGAGTTCACTCTTCAGAACGGCAAATTAGAAATAGCTCAAGCTAAACAAGTAGCAACTGTCTATGAGTGTGATTTAGATTTTACTCCTAACCCCATGGAACCAAATTCAAAACGGTTTCCAAATACAAACTCTTCTGTTCTTGGCAGGTTATCGAAATATGTCTTTGGATCGTCGACTCGGGTTGCTCCAAGCACATGACCGGGAATTTAAAGCTGCTGATCAATTTCGTCTGGAAATTCATGGGAACTGTACGCTTTGGAAATGATCATGTAGCAGCTATTCAGGGTTATGGAGATCTTCGGTTTGGGAATATTTTAATCACTCGAGTTTACTACGTCGAAGGGTTGGGACACAACTTGTTTTCAGTCGGGCAGTTTTGTGATGCTGATTTAGAAGTTGCATTCAGGAGAAACACAGTTTTTATAAGAAATTTGGTTGGTGATGATCTCTTAACTGGTAATCGTGGTACAAACTTGTATGCTATCGACATCAACCAAATGTCTTCTACATCACCAATTTGTCTTATGACAAGGGCAACCGAAACTAAGTCCTGGCTGTGGCATAGAAGATTATCCCATCTCAATTTCGACACGATCAACAAGTTAGCCAAAGACAACATCGTCACCGGACTTCCTAAGTTCAAATACACCAAAGAACACCTATGTCCATCATGCGAACAAGGAAAAAGCAAAAGAGCATCATATAAACCCAAAACCATACCTAGTTCGGAAGCAAGGTTACATATGTTACACATGGACTTATGTGGCCCAATGAGAGTTGAAAGCATTAATGGGAAGAAGTATATTCTTGTTATTGTTGATGATTATTCAAGATATACTTGGGTAAAGTTTTTGAGATCAAAAGACGAAGCACCAGGCATCATCATCACCTTTCTAAAGCGTATTCAAGTTCTACTTCAAGCTCCAGTAAGGATTATAAGAACAGATAATGGCACAGAATTCACAAATCAGGAGTTAAGAACTTACCTCGAAGATGTTGGAATTACACATCAAACATCAGTTGTTAGAACTCCACAGCAGAATGGGGTAGTTGAAAGAAGAAATAGAACTCTTGTGGAAGTTGCTCGCACAATGCTGATTTTTTCTAGTGCACCACTATTCTTATGGGCTGATGTTGTAGCCACTGCTTGTTTTACTCAAAACCGATCCCTAGTCCATCCGAGATTCAATAAAACCCCATATGAGCTAGTGAACAACCGTAAACCTGACATCTCTTACCTTCACGTGTTTGGTGCTTTGTGATATCCGACGAATGACAGAGAAGATCTAGGGAAGTTAAAAGCTAAGGGTGATATTGGAATCTTCATTGGATATTCAGAAAACTCGAGGGCATTCAGGGTGTATAATAGAAGAACAAAAAGGATAATGGAGACGATGAATGTGAAGTTTGATGAGATTTCACAAATGGCTTCTGAGAGATACACTCTAGAACCCGCGCTTAATCCAATGGCTTCTAATCAAAATGGATTAGGACCCGAACCAAACCAGCAGACTTCTGGACACATCAGTTCAGGACTCGTGCCTCAAGGAGCTCAGTCAACAAACACGGATAAACATTCAGAACAAGAACTGGAAAATTTCTTCGAGTTAATGTTTGTTGAATACTATGGTGGAACTTCAACAAATGCATCTCCACAACATTCCGCTGCACCCGCTCACAACCATCCACCACCACCACCACAGGATGCATCTACAACAATCGAAGCTGAAGCACCAACTACCTCAACATCATCTACATCTACTCAAGTAACTCCAGTAATTGAAACAGAACTACCAAGAGTTGATGAGCAAAATCAAAACACAAATTTTCAAGAACCAACAAATAATTCAAACGATGTTACGTTAGAAGAAGAAGAAGAAGAAATATTTGAAAACCCATTTGCAACAGACTCTGCTGAATCTTCTTCAAGGTTACAAGAACCATCTAACACACATTCGTTAAACCCAAGGTACCCTTCTACGTTTCAATGGACAAAAGACCATCCAATAGAACATGTTATTGGTGAACCTTCAAAGCCAGTTCAGACAAGGAGACAACTTGCCACCGATCTCGAATTGTGCATCTACGTTTGCTCAATCAGCCTCAAAGAACCAAAAAACATTAGGGAAGCAATGGCAGAAAACCTTTGGATTGAAGCGATGCAGGAGGAATTTCTTCAATACCTGTTACATGATAGTTGGGAACTTGTTGAACGACCACTTGATAAACGAGTTCTTGATCTCAAGTGGTTGTGGAAGAACAAACTGGATGAGGGAATGACTGTTATTCGCAACAAAGCTCGTCTCGTGGCTAAAGGTTATCCACAAGAAGAAGGGATAGATTTCGAAGAATCATTCGCTCCTGTAGCTAGACTTGAAGCAGTCCGGATTTTCTTAGCCTATGCAGCTCACAAAAACATCACAGTCTATCAGATGGATATTAAGACTGCTTTCTTGAATGGAACTCTGAAAGAAGAAGTGTATGTATGTCAGCCAGAGGGATTCATCGACAAAGATCATCCAGACTACGTCTACAAGCTTAAGAAAGTAATTTATGGTTTAAAACAAGCTCCAAGAGCGTGGTATGACGAACTATCATCTTTTTTGCTCAAAAACAATTTCACCAAAGGAACGGTTGATGACACCTTATTTATCAAAAAATTCAAAGATGACATTTTGATCGTTCAAATTTATGTGGACAACATTATTTTTGGATCAACCAATCCTAACCATTCAAAACATTTTGAAAATCTCATGAAAAGTAAATTTGAAATGTCCATGATGGGGGAACTAAAATTCTTTCTTGGTTTACAAATCCATCAATCCCCTCGTGATATTTTTATCAATCAAGCTAAATATACAATAGAGATTTTGAAAAAACATGGAATGGAAAACTGTGATTCTGTTGGTACACCAATGGTCACTTCACCAAAAATAGGTGCTGATTTGTTTGGGAAACCTATCGATCCGAAGAAATATCGGAGCATGATCGGTTCTCTCATGTACCTGACTGCTAGTCGACCAGATATTCAATTTGCTGTATGTTTATTAACACGGTTTCAGGCAAAGCCTACCGAACTTCACCTCAAAGAGGTTAAACGGATCTTTCGGTACCTACGAAGCACCATTAACATGGGACTTTGGTATCCGAAAGATTCGGGGTTTAATCTAACAGCATTTTCAGATGCAGACCATGCTGGTGATCAAGTTACAGCAAAGAGTACATCAGGTGGAGCACAATTTTTGGGTGAAAAGCTAGTAAGCTGGTCGTCAAAGAAACAGGACTGTACTGCGCTATCAACCGCCGAAGCCGAGTATGTGTCTCTATCTGCGTGTTGTGCCCAAGTTCTTTGGATGCGGACACAACTCACAGATTATGGATTTACTTTTGACAGAATACCTATGTATTGTGACTCAAAAAGTGCCATAGCCATCTCGTGCAATCCCGTACATCACTCTAAGACGAAGCATATCAAAGTCTGCTACCATTTCATCAAAGAACACGTGGAAGAGGGTACTGTTGAATTATTTTTCGTTAAGGCTGATTATCAACTCGCGGATCTATTTACTAAAGCCCTTCCAAAAGAACGGTTTGACTATTTAGTTCGACGAATTGGCATGCGAAGCCTAACTCCTGAGGAGCTAGAACGTCTTCTCAAATCTTCTTGAAAAATGTTTTCAAAATCGCTTCGCTGTAAATATTTTTTGAAAAACAAAATACAAAATTTGAAAAACCAACAAAAACAAAATACAAAAATATAAAATTTTCAAAAAATACAAAAACAATATAAAATCAAAAATCCAAAAATATTCTTCTCACGACATGTCTCTCGTATAAATCAATATTCTGTACGTTTCTAGAAATGTCATTCAACAATGATACGGACATGTACAGATGCTTGAGCGGGAGTTCTTTAAAATGTTTTTCTAAAACATGTCGTTTCTCAATTTTCTTCACTATGGCTTTCGTATACTTCTGTACGAAACCCGTGCTTCAAAGTGAAATCTTTTCAAAATATGGGTCCGGGTTTAATAACTCGAAAAGATTTCAAATAAGGACCCGAACAATGACTTCTGATTATTTTCAAATCAAGGACTCGTACGTTCAATGACGAACTCTTTTTCAAAAATGTTCGAGTCTAAACAAACGAAAAAGATTTCAAGCATAAACTCGTTTTTCAACATAGTTCTTGAGCACTTTTTCAAGATTGTTCAAAAGATTTCTCAAAATCTCTCAAAATGAGTGCTCAAGATAACTCCCTCAAACCCTTAATTGATTTTAAAATGTGCTATCATTAAGGGGGAGTACAAAAACAAAAATGTTCCGTATTCATGAAAATGAAATCTGTCTTTCTCTCCAAAAAGCTTTTTTTTTACTCTGTTGATATCAAAAATATCACGATATGCTATTTTTGAGGGGGAGAAGACATGATTAAAATGTGATCAAAGATGTTTAAAGATTGTGGCTGAATCTCAAAAGAGCTCGACTCAGTAAGTACCAATGAATTGACGAAGCTTAAAATGTCAGTAATCGAAATGACTTGTCCTGGACGGGTAATAATTTCAAGCTAGTCTAACTAGTGATGTAAGCGTGTCTCGAATCGGTCATGATCACTGAAAGTGGATCAATTCAAAAAGTGCAAACTCCTCACGCATGTGCAAATTTCTTAAAAAATTCATGAGCACATGTGAAGGGGGAGTCCTTCAAAAGAAATGCAAAACTCTCGAAGTGTCAACAATGTGTTTTATTATCATAAACACTTTGAGAGATTTTCAATAAATGGTTTCATGGCAATGATAGGATAGTCATGGAGTTATAAGGTGACTAAGGTTAGAAAAAACCGTCCTATGATCCGCCAGAGCCGGAGGGATCTACCCAAGGACAAATCCAATAGATTAGAATTAGAAGTCCTTAGGTATGATTGGAAAAAGGAGAAAATGAGAAAGGAGAAAGAAGGGGTTGAAGAATTAAAAAGAAAAGTTATGAAAAAGGGTGAAAAGAAATAGCCCTCCAAATGTTCAACCTTAGGGCAGACACCGGGTACAATTCGTATGCTACTGGTTGTTACCAAGGTGACACCGGTATTGAAGACAAGACGTCATGGACCCAGTGACGCACTGCACTAAACTTTCTTAACCACTCAAGTTCTCTTAAAAGAGCTTGTTTCATTCTCACGGGGAACCGGTGTAATCTATCGACCTGTCTCTTAGAGATGGTTGATATTGAAGCAGGAGACCTCTCCCTAATCTCCGCATAGGAAACCAAATGTGCACTTATCGAGTCTAGAGCCCCGAGATTCATCAAAAGATCTCATAGGAACACATGATATTCCTACACTCGTTGTTCATCATTAAGGATGCCAGATGTAAACTTAAGAGTCCTACGCAGATCTTAGCAATCTGCCAGAACATTTATGAAAGGATTCACATTTGTGATTCTCAATGATTGAATGGAAATTCCTGCCAGGGTCAACATCAAACAGCCCTGACAGCAGGTCACTTCGGTAATTCTTTATGGGTTACGCTTAGTGTTCGCGGTGGTTTCAAATGGTCTACAGTCGTGGAGTGATCCCCAGCGACTCACCCAGTCATTGAGCTACTAAGTAGATCTTGTAAGCTCTCTCGAGAGTATCTGACATGGGAACGGCCATGGTAAGGATTAGAAGGAGTCTTCACACTATGCTGTTGACAATCTCTAATTCCTTATCTGTAAGTACCGGATGTTTTATTACTAACTGTTTATATGCAGGGACACTTCATCTCCATGGCGACAGATTCCACGTGCTCATACATACATCTGGAAGTTTAAGAAAGCTCCCTCAAAGATCTATACAACACAAAGTTCAAAGAAAGATTCTACGCCAAAAAGAAGAATCTACAAAGTATCAAGACTAAAGATCAAAGTGAAAGAAAGGGAACTACGTGCATATGAATATCAAAGTCCAAAGATGTATGAGCATGTTGGAATGGCAAACAACCACCACAGAAGCAGAAGTGACGAAAGGCAGATAACTCCACATCACAAAGGAACAAAGAACGATGAAAAATCAGTTATCGAAGATCACAAAGCATGAAGGAACAAAGACTAAAGACTATTCTACAACGACACACAAAGTTAAAGACAAAGAACACGGAAGACCTACTCACGTGGAGCATCATTCGAATGACCACCCCTTAGGGGGAGATTGTTAGCATTAAAAATATTTATATAGAAGTGATGGTCATTCTCATATTGTAACTTTGTGTCATTTGTTAAGATTAGTAATAGTTTAGTCATTGGGCCTTGGACTTGGCAAAGCTAATATGTTATGTGCTATGTTTCATAAGCCTAGTTATCCAACCATGTAACCAAGTCCAAGCCCAAGCCCATCAAAGCCTATGTATGGAACTATAAAAGGCACCTTACCTCTCATTTGTAAGGTGTGCTTGTGTGTGTATTGTGTGTGTTTTTTAATAAAAGTTCTCTTCATCTTTATTTCTATTTCTACAAAGCTAACGCCACACATATAACATCAAGTCACCATCTTTACTTCATATAGTGCTTATATTAGTGATAAAGTTGATAGATCTAAGGTCCTACAAGAACAATTATTTGAACAAACTTGATCAGGTTGTACCTCTGTGGTGAAAGCCATAAAAGCTGTCTGAGGAGAAGCTTCTTCTTCTTCATCAGCTGTAAAGCTCCAATCAAATCCTAATCCATCAATAGCTACCATAGCCTTTGGATTGGTTGATTCCCCTGTCTTGGACTTGCTTCCAAAACCTCTATTCTTGCTATCTTGCTGCCTTGGCCTTCTGCATTCTCTTGAGAAATGCCCCAACATATAACAGTTATAGCATTCTATCTTTGACTTGTCAAAACCAGCAGTATCATTGCTGCTGATGGTGAGTTTCTTCCCCGTCCTCTGATAGAATTTCTTAGCCCTCATGCTAAGAAGAGAAATTTGCCATTTTAGGTCCATCTCTTCTAAATCATCATCATTGATTTCTAGAAGATCTTCATGAGTAAGCATGGACCCATTATTCTGTTTTGTGAAAAAGGCACAACAAGCCTTTTCATTCAATATACCAAAAGTACTGCTTGATGAACTAGCAGCACCAGCTCCACTATCAACCTTTTCATCTTTAACTGGGTTTGAGATACTAGGAGATGACATAAAAGCCATGTTCCCAGTATATGAACTAGAGACTCCAGTTTTCTTTATTTCTTGTTCCACAATTTTAAAGTTGCTATACAAATCCATAAGATCCATAGTGTCTATGTCTGGTTTATTCTTCCAAACAACAACATGCATAGCCCACTCTTCTGGTAAGCTTCTCAGAAATTTTGAGTTTAAATCTTCTTGAGGTATGTCAACCCCAAGAACAGCAAGTTGACTCACAATTTTCTGTAGCCTTGTAAACATGTGGTCAAGAGATTCATTCATGGTTGATGAGAAATTTTCAAATTGCTGCTTGAGAAGGGTTTTCTGGGTCTTCTTTGTGGCTTCATTCCCTCCATACCTTGCAACAATTGCCTCAAATAATGACTTGGCATCTTTGAATTTGCTGAAGTTTATAAGTTGATCATTAGGAATGGTCATCATCAGCATGCTTCTGGCCTTGAGGTCATTCTTCTTCTTTATTCTTTCATCAGCAGTTGTAGGGATAGTTTGAACAACTGTAATTTCCCTACCTTC
Source organism: Artemisia argyi (assembly GCA_030686995.1). NCBI lineage: Eukaryota > Viridiplantae > Streptophyta > Magnoliopsida > Asterales > Asteraceae > Artemisia > Artemisia argyi. The sequence goes on along the minus strand of CM060677.1, from coordinate 119,344,928 downwards.
AACTGTTGATAAAGTAGTTGTGGGTTTGAAAGAGTTTCCATCTTCAATGATTTCCCAGAGAGTGTAATCCTGCACCTGGAAAAACTGTTCTATTCTTAATCTCCATAATTCAAACTCATTCTGTTTGAGAACTGGCAACTTTGCAGCAACATTTATTTGAATAGATTCTGTATCCATTTCTTCTTCTTCTAAATCAAAGATATCAACCTGGATGCTCTGATATCAACTGAGAGGATCACTTGATTTGATTACACACTATGAGGTGTTGGACCTTTGTAATGTGTAAATATGATACTTTGAGTGAATATGATTAAGTATGCGGAATCTACTTAACCACACTTAGAATGTTTATTGGAAATGGAACTGTGATGCTTGTATTTATTTAACAAAGAACAATGAAAGTATTTCACCAAACGATTCAATATTATTCATAATAATACGAGTGATCTTCACTATCACTAGGGTTACAAAGACCTTGAATCTTGTGTTTTGTTCTAATGTTTTTCTCTATGTATATGTCTATTACTATCACACTCTTATCACACGCACACTTAAGTCATATCTAAGATCTTCCTTTTATAGTCCAAGGAAAGATCTTTTACAATCTATATGACTCATCTTAAATACTAGCTTATGACTAAGCTTCATTCTAGCTAGTTGATGACTTATCATGTCAGTCATTAAGATACAACATGTATCTAGGATTACAACTCACTTGGAGTGTTCAATTTGATGACTGCAACAAAGATATTATCTTGTATATGAATCAGTAGAATAAGTCGTACTTATCTACACAGCTGTTGTATGAGTCATAGTAGCATCAGCAGAATCCACCAGCAGAAACACTATCAGTAGAAAACGTTCTTCAGCAGAATCCATCAGTGGAAACGTGCTTTGTGCTTTATCAACAGAAACATACTTGATGTATTTCCTTAAACCTTTATGCTGATTCTTCTGATTATTTTAATTCCCAACAATTACTAACTGATTATGTTATGTTAAGCTACAAGGAAGTGAAATTAAGCTAGATTACCAAAGTGTGAACTAGTATGCTGAAAATGAAGAAGCAAACTTCAACAGATCACAGATAGGGTGAGATCAAAGGCTAATTTGACTTTTTCACAAATGACACTTGGTTTTATTGGTTTATCTGATCTAATATGAACCTAAGTGACAGAAGTGAATCAAAATTAACAACGAATTTCCACTTGAACACAGATAACAAGCTAGATCCAAACACACCTTAATATTGGTGAAATTGTGATTTTCAAAGCAAAACAAGGTTGTAAACCATGAAACTGATTCCAGATACTGTGTTATGATTATATAAGAACAATTTAGCATGAATCAACCAAACCACAAGCATATAACACAAATATGTCAAATATGTGAGATCCACTGTGTGATTTACAATTTTTTAGCACAAGTATTCCAATGAACCAACTAAGAATTTTATACTATGATATCACTAAACAATAGCTAAGAAACATAAAAGCACAAGGATTTAAGTAATAAACTGCTTATATAGTAAATTGCAAAAGTTGAGTAAAAAGCTTACAAGAAGCTATCCAGCTGAAACTATGAAACAAGGACCAAATAACAACCCTAGCAGCTTACCAATAAGCTTCTAAACCCATTGCCATCCAAAATCTACAATGCTCCAGCTGTGATCATCTTGTACCATGATTTTTTTTATTTTTCATTATTTTTTCTTGATTTTTGTATATTTTTTATTTTTAAGACTACAACTGTTTTTAAGGTTTCTAAAAGCTTTCAAAAGCTTCCTGAGAAGCTTAAGTGAGCTTGTGAGTCCATAACAACAACTATAAACCACAGAAGTACATATGAGATTTTTGATTAAAATTTTGCATAAACTGAATTTGAATTGAGAAACTCAAATTGAAACTGAAAATGACTTTTATTTAACACTGATAATCTTGGAATTACAACTTAAAAGCTTAAGGATACAAAGGAACTTGAAATTTGCTAATACGATTTAAGAGAAAACTAAATTACACTAGATATCTCTTCTCTTGCTTCTACCTTCATCTTTATAAATCTTTTGGACTCCCCACATGTCTCTGAACATATCCCATCAACGATCTAGGCCATTGGATGAGTCAATTATATCTTAGCCGTTTAATAGACTTTTGGCGCCAAAAGTAATTCTAGTTACTTGTGGCTGAAATTTCTCAATTAATGCATCTTGGGGTGTTGTGGAGGTGGAGGGAACATCTTCGACAGGTTTTGAGGCCAATTGGGTGAGTTGGTGTGATACAGAGGTGTGGTGTCACACCCCCAATTTACCTGACTTGCAACGGAATGGAATGCCTGGGGGTGTAATTGTCATAGCACCATAACAAGGATATATTGAACGACCTAAAGTGTCGTTTGGAAAACACATCGTTTGATTTATTTAAAAACATCCTGTGTTACAAAACATAGGTCCCAAAGGTTGAAACGTTTACAGAAAACAAGTCCAGGAAATGTCAAACGATAATTTACAAGTGCATGAAAAATCCATAATGTAGTGCGTCATCCCTGGCACACCATAATGTGAATCCATGCATGTAATATGATAATGCCTTAGTTACCTGAAAATACATTGCGAAAACGGTCAACATAAAGTTGGTGAATAATCATAGGTTTATGAAATGTAATGTTGTACGGCCACCACAAGTATAAGTGCATGACAAAAGTCACATAAAATAGTACAATAGACCTTAAGCTCATGACACCGAAGCTAGACTGATGAAATTTATGCCCCTCCTGAATGTTCTGCCAAAACACTCAAATGTAACAGACATGAAATGCATCCGCTTACTGTTGGTAAATACTACCACGGATGGAGGCATCACCCTCAATAGATCTATCCACTCACTCTCGCTTAATAAGCAAATTAACGGTTCATGATGATAATAGGGGACTTATCACAAGGCAGACAAGCTACTTAAGCAATGTACATAAGTTTTGATACTTGGGCTCGTACTAAAATGGTGCAATGTATTCTCCCCCGTGGGATTTGAAAACACTCATAAAATGTATACGGGGCTATGAAAACTCACCTTAACTGATGATACTGTGATGATGTGAAATGAACAACAATGAACGGTTAGCTGCCTCAACCTAATATGAAAGATGAACGATCTAATTTAGATCACCAAATGATGTTATGAATGTCCATGCACATGTTCCTATACCACTCTACTCTTTGGAAAAACACTTGTTGTTATCAAAAATATATATATTCCAAGTCTTAGGAAAAATATGGCTATTAGAAAAATAAAACTAGTTGAAATATATATATATATATATATATATATATATATATATATATATATATATATATATATATATATATATATATATATATCGTATGTATCAATGTTAGTGTTGAAATCCTCGGGTTGAAATCCTTGAAATAACGCCTTGTAGTGATAAAAATATACTTGTAATCACTAATACTTCATTAGTTATGAATTTTGGGTACTTGGTATTATTTCTAGAAATCTAGAGTTACTACGTAGTTTTAGCGTTATTATTTCTAAAAGCTGTCAAAATAATATTAGTTTTGCCGATATTGAAACGTGAATATCTTTGTCGTTATAAGTCCGTTTTACTTGTTCTTTATATACACGGTTACGTCTTAGTATGTAGTAATATATTTTGAAAAGCTTGGCTCCTCCGGGTTACGTCTAAAGCCTCTTTTTATCCGACGAAAAACGTCCAACAGCATGTAATTTTCAGAAAAATACTTTTCGTCAATAAACTTGCAAAAATCATAACTTCTTCGTTATAAACTCTTTTTAATCCGCTCTTTCGCCTACGGATTCGTTTTTGAAAATATTTTCTAAAAATTTTGCCAAATTTTCCTTTATGTTTACTGATTTTCCTGTATTTAACAAAATGGGACAGAATGTTTATATACTTGTTACAAATCCATTTCCAAGGTTCAAAACTAGTTTCAACCTCAACCAAAACTCTTGCAAACTCCACAAAGCTATACTAATCCTACCATACACCTTCTTAGGGTGCCATGGGTTCCTAATGATCACTAAACAAGTTAATTTAACAAGGGAGTACCTAAAACAAATTCTAGGGTTTGTATGTTCAAAAAGTCTACAAAAATAAAGTGGTATAGCTAGCTTGTGCATGAAATTAAGCATGAAAATCATAAGATACAAGTGTTAATTAGATGAAAACATGAAAATAAATTTGATAACTCACTTTGAAAAAATAGGTGATTAGATGATTAGAAACCTTGTGTTACTTGTATTTTTGTTGTAAGATTCTTGATTAGGAAGGCAAAATGAACAACTTCTATGCTTTAACTCTTGGAAAATAATCTCTTGATCATGGATTTTGGGTGAAGTCGTGGGTATGAGATGGAGAAGAGATGAGGTTTTGCTTTTTGATTCTTGATTTTTATGTATGATTATGTTTTAGTGGTTTTTGTAAATAAGTATAACAAGTTATAATGTTTAATAAGTGTACATAAATGCCAAGGGTTAAGAAAATGTATAAATTTGGCCTAGTGAGGACTTTAGGGGCCGGCTTAGGTGGATGAGGGGGGGGGGGGTTGGGGTAGTTTTGATTTAATTAGGAAATTAGTGTAGGATATGTGTTGATATGTGTTATTAGTTAAAATCGGGTACCGGGTTTGATAGAAATAAATGTTAACAAAGTTAACCGGGATAAAATAAAGTTGTAAAAATGTTAAAAATATGTTGAGTACAAATACTGAGTGATCGGGTGATTATTGTTTAGTTTTCACGAAAACCGTCGTAATATTTATAAACTCACGTTATAAATAAAATAAATTTCCAAAATACTGGGTAAATGAATGTTATAACTTTTATGATGATAAAATGGATATAAAAATATGTCGGGACCATTGTGGGAATATTCAGATATATTCGTCGTGTTTATTAACCGAGTGTTAATGTTTATTTATAAATAATTATACGTAAAACGTTAAATGTATCAAATATATAAATTTGAAAATCCTAAGAGTGGTATAACATGAAAATGCTGTTATGATGATATGCAGACTGTCTCTAGTCCGTATGCAGTGTCCTTAGCACTAATGAAATGAATTCGCACCTAAACCAAGCCGGTTACGCGAATTTGAATATCCGTAAACTAAATTTACGATGAAATAAGTAATGCAAGTGAATAGTGAAAACTTTTCCTGAAATGAATAGTGTTTAGTGAATAGTAAAATTCCCAAATGTTTCTCAGAATATCAAATTGACCTCGAAAATGATGAATAGTAAAACGATAAATAGTGTTTTGATGATTAGTGATTTATGAATAGTAAAATGTCGAAGTTTGGGAAATGACCTGAAATGGTGAGTTGTGACATGTGGATATGGCTTGGAGGGAGAAAAGTGGTGGAGATGCATTAATTGCTAAGTGGGAGTGAAATGATGAGGAGGGATGAGGTGGAAGGTATAGGGTAGCCAGCTGGGGGGTGAGGTGGTGGTGAAAACCACCCTGGTTTTGGGATTGCAGGGGTGGAGGTGGAGGTGGTATAGTGTTGATGGTTTGGGGAGGTCAAACGGGTCAACGCCCGTTTTTATTATTAAAGGGATTGGGCTGGGGTTTGTTTGGGCCTGAGAAAAGGAATGGGCTTGGGTGGTTTGTGTTTGGATTGGATTTGGTTTTAAGGATTATAATAGGGTCCGGTTTGGTTTAGTAATAAATAAGCCCAAGGACTAAAAGTGTATTTTCTGAATTCTTCAAGGGCTGAACCTGTAATTTCCCATAAGTTATCGAAAGGATTAATTATGCTAAGTTTGAATAGTACAGGGGTAACATGTGATAAATTCTAATTTTTTAAACCCCGAGGACTAAAATTGCCAAAGTTGAAACTTCAGGGACCAATCTTGTAATTTTACCCAACTTTCCAACCAAGGACCATTCCTGTCATAAAAGATTAGTATAAGGACCAAAATTGATTTTCTCAAAGTTTTTACATCCCAGGGACCATTTATGTCTATTTTGCAAAGTTGAGGGACTAAACTTGTAATTTTGTGAAACTTTGCACCAAAGGACTAAATATGTAATTTGTGATTCAAAAGGACCTTTGGTGACTTTTTCATGTTTTTAGAATAACCAGGGACTAGTTTTAACAACTTTTGAAACTTGAGGGACTGAAACTGCCAATTATGCAAACTTTGTTCGTTTTTCATCTGTTTTTGATTATTTTGCATTTGAAACATATAAAACACACTTCTAAGATATTTTCAGTATTATGATGCATATTTGAGTGTTTTTTGATGTTTTGGCAGTTCAGAATGGTATAAAATGATGAGTATTTACACACTCATCAAGATATAATGAAGGAACAAGCAGAGAAAAGAAAGCTAAAAAGGAAGAAAGCTATTCAGGATGATCAATTGTCAAGGAAGCTTAAAATGATACATTCAGATACAATTGGTGAACTGAAGAATTATTTCAGAGTTGTTGATTTTGAGAACAAGAAAACAGAAGACTCTGGAAAGAAGTCAAAGATTATCTCATTTTATATGGTTGAATCAACTGAAAGAAATTATCTCATGTTCAACAGAGAAGATGAAAGCTTCACTGTGTTTAATATGCTATGGGATGTTCTGCACATAATTGACAGAGAAGATCTATACAACTTATATTTACAAGTGCAGACATACTATGAGAATATTGAAGCAACAGGAGTGGGATTAATCTTACTTGGAGATTTGATAACCATCTGGGAAACAGAAGAAACAAGTAATGATACTCTGTGGAATGATCAAGAAAACTAGGAGATAACAAGATGGAGATTCTTTGAGTCATCAGGAGTTCATTCACTTGAGATGGAAGATGGAACCATGATTCACATGTTAGCTGAAAGAAGATATCCTCTGATAAGAGAACTTATGATCAGGATGTTGGATCATGGAATGGAGGTTGAAGATGAAACTGAAGTAGCTTTCATGGTGATTAAGCTATTTATCAGGTAGACTAAATCAGAAGAATAATATAGCATAAGTACTGGTATGATTTGTTTTAAATAATAAGTATTTTTCTCAAAGCACTGAAAGACAAACAGTACTTTACCAAAGTATTGCTTGCTGCATAAAACCAGTAAAAGTCCTTTGAAAAATAAAATAAAAGTTTTTGAAGCTTATGATGATATAAACAAAAGGATTTGAAGAGTAAAACATGGTGTTAGTACTTGTACTGCACAGCAAATGGTAATCAACTCACCATGTTTAACAGACAAGAAAGAGTTTGACTCATCATGAGGGTACGGCTCTGATGTGATAATCAAATCCGTTTTTAGTTGACAATTTACTAAAAATCGTATGGTGTTCAACTCACCATATCTGTAAAAGTGAAGCGTTGACTAGCCCACAAGAAAATGGCTTGTGGTAAAGGCTGTGGAAAATCCATTTATGGTAATTAGTTCACCATGGTTGAAATCAAAGAACTAACTAGTCCAAAAGCAAACGGCTATTGGTAAAGACTACTCAAATCCGTTGATAGCTGATGATTTGCTAAAAATCATATGGTTATCAATGTACCATGGTTGTTCTAACCTAAACATTGGCTACTCCAGAGTTAATGGCTTTGGTAAAGAGACATCAAAATCCATTAAAAGTTCAATGATTCACCTCTCACAGAAGTTTACACATCTGGAAGTGATAAGAACAGTATGAAACTTTAAAAGATTTGATGTACACTTTGTCAAAATGTTACTGAGTTGCTGAGAAGATGATGATCAAGAGCACTTTGACATACAAGATTTAAAAGAGATAAAGTTACAATCTTCCTGAATGATAAAGATATTGAAGATCAAAGAAAGCAAAGAAACTTGAAATCAAGCAAGTGGAGTTCAAGTTAGGGGAGGATTATTGGGATATGAAGATCTAAGTATTGCTGGAAAGATCAAACTACTGCTATGTCAAAGTACTGCTCAATAGTCAACGTGCTGATCAAGGTCAAAGTACTGCTAGTTATTGAAGATTATTCAAAGTACTTCGAAGAACAAGGACTTATGTGTAATATTGTTTGAAGGATTACTATGTAATATTATATGAATATTCTAGAAATAGTTAGGGATAATTACTTGTCGTTAAAATAGATATTGTAAACCAACTTAAGGTTATCTATAAAAGGAGCCTTATTATGGTATTAGACGTACGAAGTTTTTCTAAGAGTCTTAGAGTTTCACAAAAGGATTTTAGTGAAAGTTAGGGATTGTTAGTAAACCTGTATTTAGAGAAGCAGGTTTAAGAGTTGTTTTAATATTAACAAAGTTCTTCTTAGCTTTGTGTTAGTAGATTTCGCATACTTTACAAAGTAATATTAGTGTTTCAATATTAACTGTTTTGAGTCATTCAAGATTGTTATAACCTTACAAGCTACAAAGTAGTTTGGTCAGAGTATATCGATCCAACACTAAGGAATATAACAGAAACCGTAACAAACACGCACAAACGCTCATAAAACTCTGACTCCGGCTTGGTGATAGGAGCAATAATGGGCAACATCAAAGAAATTGAATTTGGGAGTATTAGGTGAAAAAATAGACCCTGCAAGAGCCCCTTGATCTGTTTAGCATCCGTAAACTTGGTCATTAGTTGGTTTGGAACATCAAGTAGTTGAAAAATGTATCAAGACTCCAAAAACGACTTTCCCAAATTGATAAGATTTTGTGAATTAATATGGTTAAGTGGTCCCTAAACTTACTGTTGTTGGTTCTGAACTTCTTCTTTACTGCTCTTGATTTCGTTGGTAAAATGTTGTGGGTCTATCAGACAACTCGTCTCAATTACAACGATCTTGATTTTGTTGTGACCGACTCTATAAATCACATTACTACGTATTCAAGAATGGAGAGATTAGCATAACTGTGACTAGACAATCTCTGATTGATTGCCAGGGCACCTTGATTCTCAAAAATTGCAGCTTGTGTTCTGAGTTTCGAATTTTGAAAGGACATTTTAGCTTGTGTTACGAGTTTTGAAGTTTGAACGGACACGTCGTATTTATGTAGACAAACGAATAATGGAGAGTTGGTTTGACAAAACATGTCCAATAATGTCTTAAGAATGCCATTGATACGTGAGAATCGCATCAGGCTTTACCACTCGAGGGATCTCGAGAAGCTTACAACCCCCACCAGGCAGTGTACCTGATCGTTGTAGTATAGTATAGTGACAAGTACCGGGGGATTGATCGTTCAACTCAGGAATAGTGTCGCTAGGATTAGAAAGCCTAAAAACTAGGTCTAGAGGTGAGCGATGATTCTTTTTGTATTTTTTATATTTTTATAAAAGCAATTAAAATCTCGGGTTTTAGAAGAGTGGGCGGAATTAGTTGCTAGCCAACTAACCCAATTTATCTAAAGATGCAATCAAAATAAAATAACAAAACTGAAATGGAACTAATTATACTAGTGTGGTGTAACAATAATGAGGAAAGTTGTGTTTACTTAGGTTTCATTACTCTCTAGATATCTTTTACAGGTTGATAGCTTGTTACAATTGCATGGATGACGGGTCATATTCCTTAATACTAGTCGTAGGGCCGTGTACAATATTCCCTAACTCTATAGGATCCTACTTCACTCCTATGTCGAGCCATTAGAAGCTCTTAACATGGGATCATTAGAATTCTCCTCGCATTAAATACAACCAAATATCGCAGTACACCTCCGATCATGTTTCTTAAGACGTTCAAGCAAGTTACCAATGGAAGTCTGCCAGTTTTCTTAAGCCTAACATCGAATACAATCATCCGTAACAACTATAAACAAACAATCAACCAATAATTAACATCTAGGTTTCACTACATCTAAGCAAACACAAAGGAAATCTAGCCTAGCATGTTAAATTGAAGACAAGTAAGATATATTCAAACAACACATAGACATATTGAATGAATTGAAAGAGTACTTATCTTTAATAGAACATGAAAGATTCAAAGGGTTGAAACCCTTGAAAAAGCTGGAAAATTCGACCTAGGGTTTTCCCTCAAAGTTGCACCCTCAAAGTTACACACCAATGAATGAATTTTGGAAAACTATATATAGATTACAATGGGTGACGGCGTCATGTATTGGGTTGTGACGCCGTCAACTCGCTGCCATAATAAAAATCGTATTGCCTAGATCTGATTTTGACGCCGTCATGTATGAAATAGTTCTGGGCCGTCACAAATACTTGGACCATGACGGCCTTGGGTGATGCCGTCATGTCCAATGCACAAAACTCTCTGGATCATCACGTGTATTTCCCACATCCACCTCTTTTGTTACTCTTGACGCCGTCATTAAGGAAGTTGTGACGCCGTCAGGTACTGTTCTCAGCAAGAAAAATTAAGACTTTGCCGTTTTCTTCACTTTTATGCTCCAAAAACGTCCAAAATGCTTCCTTTTCCAGATTTCTCTCCAAAAGTACCTAAAATGACAAAAGGAACGATTTAGGGCAATGTTTGATCAAATAATCTCGAATCCGGGCTTAAATGACCCCCTAAAAACGGTTCATTTTTCGCCTCATCAAATACCCTTAAACTTGAGATTTGCTTGTCCTCAAGCAAATGCGCTTTTATTCTAATCAAAATACAAGTTAGGGGTCATTTAACACTAATATAAAAGTAATTACAACAAATTATCGTTCCAATATAAACCAAAGACAAGCACAGAGGTCATACACTAGCACCTCACAAATAGTGTTTAGATACTCACATCTCTCGGGTGTAATAAAGTATATATCACAATAAGGAAATGGAAAACATCTCTTACTACCTGTCATAGCAAAATAGATTACCATAGGCTTGGGAAAGGATCAAACCTCCACCACTTGGCGTAAGCACCTAGGATAAACTATCAAAGTGGTCTTTCAAAGGGTTATAACGTTAGGTGTAAGGATATGGAAAACACGGTTTTGTTGGATAAAGGCAATATTTACTGGTGGCGAGTTAATCATCTTGGTTAATTACATGTACAATATAGCGTTGCTAAGCCAAGACTAGACTCGACTTAAGCTAATAAATCAAAAATAACAAAAACATAAAATAAACATAGAATGAAACGGGATGGTAGTCCATTTATTTTTTTATTTTTTTTTTTTTTTTATTTTTTTTTTTTTTTTTGCATACACTCTTACCCTACCATCCAAAATAATACATCATAGGGAATGTACATTCCCCTTACACTTGAATTTTTATATACTTTACAATAAACTAATCTAATGACTCGAATCAAGATAATCAAAACACTTGGAGTACTTTTAAGTTTAACGCACATATGGGGGTAATAATATGATGTTCTTCCCCATTACTCCATAACACAAATACTTAACCCATGAGTCCCAATCGTCCCAAAACAATATGTACAAGATATGACTCAACTTAGCAACCATGTAATCAATTAGATAATTAACAAAGGGTTTAAACATGTAACAATAATGCATTAAAGATGCGTGCATACACGGAAGGCTAAGGCAGTTTGGATGTACATTTGGGTGGGTTGTAACAAATTCTTCCTTTAAGTAAAATGATTAAAGTTAGAAACGAAAAGATAGGCTCGGAGGGGTGTACTAGGGGTCTCGTGTACTAAAAATGAGTACAACGCTAATGTGTGGGAAAAATTAATTGACTTTACTAGCCAAGTAATATGACTTAAATGGTTAAGTAATTATGATACGGGTTCAACACAAGGGTGATCCTAATGCCTCTTATCATGTAGTAAATCCTACTACACGAATGTAGTCTCACTAGCGGTCTCGGGATGCATCACTAACGCAAGTTCTAGAATCTAAATGCTACTGGTACACTCATAAGCACTAATAGTGAATGCTTTTCCTATCAAATCTAAAGGCAAACCTCACATATTTGGGTGTAAATTTTTTCTGAATAGTACGGTTTTGTGCTAGTCATACAACTCTTATCCATGAGACGCTTGCTAAGGCTAAAGTTTCACTCCTAAATGTTGTAAAAAATTTTAAATTTGGCGCTAAAATTACACTAACAAGTAGTTCTCTTAGTTTTATTACACACCTACCATCAAACAAACAAAATCAAGTGCAATTGTATCCTATAAGGTATCATCATTTACCCTCCCCTTACACTTAGGATGAACATTGTCCCCAATGTTCAATTAAAGATTGTAAAAGTAGAATAGGTAAAAGAATGAAAACAAATACTCCCCTGATTCGTTCGGTGTGGATAGTGTATCAGCAAGGTTAGATCTTCCTCCAAGAAAATGAACATTCAAAGCTTCCCTTCCAGAAAAATAAATCATCTTCTTGTCATATATAACCTGTTAAACCTGAGAAAACAAACAAGGCAACCTCGCATAAAATCGGAGGCAATCCATATATACTAACAAGTCCTAGAAAGATAGCATATATATCTTAAATTGCTTTCTAGGAATTAAAGGGATATAATGCTTGTGGAATGAATGTTTGCAGATTTCCTGGAGTTTATAAAACTAAAAAATTAACAAAAACTTTAAGACTCCGTTAGAAAAACAAAACTCACAAAATTTCCAGAATTTTACACATGACGCCGTCAGGAGTTAACTCCTGACGCCGTCAGAAGTGACCTGCAGAAATCTTTACGTTACGTTTCTGGAAAATTTCTGGAAAAGCTTATGTCCTACTGATTCGCTCTGAACGGTCAACTTAAATTGACCAAGTAAATGGTCAACTAGGTCAAACTGCCTAGAGCCAATCTCCGCGGAATACAGGGTTTCCCCGGGTCGTTATGTCCCGACGAGATGTGAATTGTTATCAAACGGGTCTGTGATCGGGTGAATTTGGACAAAAAGGGGTTGTGAATGATTACACTACGGGATGAGGAATGAAAATATCTTAGAAACACTATATTAACATTTACTGATAATCAGATACACTAAAAACGTGAGCTAAGTCTAAAACGCGTACATTTAATTTAAAGTTACGTAGATGTACGAAATAAAACGCGACTTTTGGAGAAATGAAATACCTACGGACGTAAAAATTACATTTTTACAATCCTAATGATAAAAGAAAATTTTTAGAAAATTAAAATTAATTTTTACACTACTTAATTAATTACTATTTATTAATTACTTAATTATATTTAAAATACACTAATTATGAATTTAAGCTAGAAAAATGAAAATTTAATTCTAAAAATTCTAAAATAATATAAAAGTAATTTTAAAACTAAAAATATATTTTTCTTACTTTTTCTCTATTTATTATTAATTAATTACTATTTATTAATTACTTTAAACTAATTAAAATTAAGAAAAATAGAAAATGAATAGTGAAAATTATGAAAAATTTCCTAAAATTATTTTATGATATATAAAACCTAGGAAAAATATAAAAAAGTGTTGTTGTTAAAAATTAATAAACCTATTTAATTAACTAATATTACTTAATTATTATTAAACTAATATTAATTATAATAAATACTAAATGAAAGGATAAAAATCTGAAAAAATTCCTACAATTACTTTAATATACTAGGAATTTAATAAAAATATAAAAACATATAAGTACTTGACAAAAATTTAAAAAGAAAAATTAAAAAGCTAAATTATGTTAAATAGAAGCTATCACTAGAAATTAAAATGTGCTTTTTCTGATTTTTCCTTTACAAAATTATTTACCAACTGAAAACAAGAGACTTTTGTAAAACCAACTTTTTTGAAAATCCAAAATAAGCACTGTGGAGGGCTTATGGCCCAACAGTTGGCTTATTGGTTAAAAATGAGATTTTAGGTTTCAAAAAGCTAACAAATGATACACAAAGCTACGTTCTAAGTTAAATAAGCTAAAACTATACTGAGATAAGCACAAATAATCAAAAAATAAGCAAATAAGCAGAGAACAAACAACCAATAAGCTGAAAACAATAAATTGGTAAAATAAAATGACAAAAAAAGAACAAACAGTCCTTGTGGATACTTTGCAGGCCAAGATTAAGCTTATTCAATAAGCTCAGAAGTACAAGATAGACATAGAATCCTCAAGCCATGTAGTCAAGCTTCTAAGGAATCCAAATTTCATATCATAATTCCAAGAAACAAGCTCAGAATAAGCTTGTGAAACTCAATGATTGGCCAGAACCCCCTGGTGCGGGGCATTCACAATCCTAGGAGGGCTAATTTTGGGTCTTGCACAAGCTTGCAGATAAGCAGTTTAGTGCAAACTATTGGTAGATACAATAAGCCAGAACTATGGGCTATCTAATAACTCAATAAGCTACCAATAACAGGCACTATTTAAGCAGAAATATAGCTAAGCTTAGGCTGATGTAGAGCAAAAGGGAAACAGTTGTGGGTTGCAGCCCGGCATAGGCATTTCTCAAATAAGCACCACAAACTGAAATAAGCTGAATTAAGTCAATTCTACCCTAAAAGCTATTAATGAACCAAGAATGGAAACCTAAATCTAACTTAAGCACAGTTAAAATAATAAAAAAGGAAACTGATGGACAGGTTTGAGGGTGTGATTAGCAGCCCTTAACAAGCCACCAAATAAGCAGTTACAAACTGATACTAGGGGGTTCCTAATAAGCTAAGAAGAACAGCAACAAGCAATCTAAATAAGGAATAAAAAAAACACAAGAATAACCAAAAACTAAAGGGGCTTTTAAGAGCTTATAAGTGAGCTTATGAAACCTGTTGGGGGGTGGGCTGCTGAGACAGCAAGAAGTGCATGCCTAGGGGACTAATGCAAGGTCAAATGGGGATGTTAACCTATGAAAGTCAAAGTCAGGTTGTGGAACTTTGTACTACTTTGTTGTGAACTAACAACAACAAATAACAATTACTAACATGCCTAAATTAGGAATCTATTCTACTGAATTTAGTAAAACAGTTAAAACACAAGAAATTTTTAAAAACTAACTAAAAGCTCAAAACAACTAGTTACTAAATAAACTTACTAAGAATTAACTACTAATATGATGTTAAGACTAATTGAACTTAAAAGTTGGACAAAAACTATTTTGGGGCTGGGGATTGCTTTGTGCCAAACACCCCCTTAAGTGTAGGCAGTTTTTACATGCTAAAATCTGAAAAGTAACCTGAGACTAACCACATTAGGTATCAATAAACATGAATGAACTGAAAAACAAGCAGTTGCAATAACCAAAAATTAAATAAGCAGTTCAATAAGTGAATAAGTGATTGATGCTAAACCACCTAACTTAAATTAACCAAAGAATGGTCAACTAAGTCAAATAGCCTAGATCAATGCTCCGGGTAATATAATGTATCACCGGGTCGTAAAATCCCGTTGAGGTGTGAAATGTAACTATAGCGTGTTCGTAATCGGGTGTTATTCACAGAAAAGGGGTTGTTGTGAAAATTATTTGGAATTTATAAACAAAAATAGCTTAGGAAAGCTATGTGAATGGTTACGGGAATTTGGAGTACGAAGATTTGAGCTAAACCTAAAAACGTACGTTTCAATTAAAAAACGTATACAGACGAACAAAACGAAAAGTACAACTGGAGGACCGGGAGGGTTAAAAGTGTAAAATTTGTATTTTTACAATCCTATTAATTAAAGAAAATTTTAAGAAAAATAAAAATTATTTTTACACTATTTAATTATTTATAATTAATTAATTACTAATTATCTATTTAATACTAATTAAACTAATTAGAATTATCAAAAATACTTAAAAGACTTAGAAAATTAAGAAAAATTTTATAAATCTAATTAACCATTACAGGAATCCTAAAAAATTATAAAAAGTTAATTCTAAGTATTTTTAAGCTAATTAACTAATTATTATACTATTTATTAATTAATATCTAATTAAACTATTTAAATTATTAAAACTATTAAATGAACAGTAAAAATTCTAGAAAAATTTATAAAATTATTTTAACTAAAATAGAAGCTATAAAAATTATAAAAACTAGGTTATACTATATAAAAACTAATTATGCTATTTAATTGTTTAATATTAATTAAAACTAAATTAAACTAAAATTAATTAGAAATACCACTAAATGACAAAATAAAAATCTGGAAAAATTTGTAAAATTATTTTAACCTAAAATATAATTTCTAAAAATATAAAAGTGATATATTACTTAGAAATTTATTAAAAAGAAAAATAAATAGATAAATCCTATTAAATAGAAGCTATCACTATTGGTAAAATTGGTTTTTTGGATTTTTTTTCTTTTTCTAAACTGATAATAAGATAAAAACAAGCACTTTTAATTAAGACACTTTTTCTACACCCCTGGAAATAAGCACTTGGAGTGCTTATTCACCTCACAGTTGACTTTTGTTGACTGTGAAGGTTAATAAGCTCAAAATGGAAATGTGGGGTCCACAATTGAATTTCTTGGTTCTACTGAGTATAAAGAACAATAATAAGCAACTATTAAGCTACAAGTGAACCAGAATAAGCCAAAAAGGGTTCAAATAAGCACTTAACAAAATGGACTGATGCAGTTTGGGGACAAACTTAAGGGTCCAAGCAAGGTGGGGTCCACAGGCCTAGGGTTCAAATAAAAGGTTCACACACACTCCTGGGTAGGAGGGGGGTTGGGAGAACCAACTATTGCTGTGTGGGACCCACTGGATCAACCACAATAGGCCACCAAAGTGTGGTGGTGAGCTGAGGTACTGATGTGCAGGGCAGGGGTGTTGCCCTGCAGCTCACTTCAAGGGGGTGTAGGACCCACCAAACAAAATCTTAAAATTTTGATAAAATTTACAAAATTTAACAAAGTGACAAAGATTTAGCACACAAATTTTCAGATCCTAAAACCTAGAAACCAACAAGTTACAAGCTTTCAAAGATTGATCAAAATCTGAGACTCAACAATTTGACTTTTCAAGAAATTACAAAGTTTGACTTTAGTGAACTTGGGCAGCTGATTTAATGATCAAATAAGCTGAGATAAGTTATATTAAAACTAAATTGGGTAAAACTTTAACTTTTGAAAAGGATTTGTGGGATTTGGACTTCAAAAATCACCACAGTGAACTGTGGTGATTATTGTCTTGTAATTTTTGACTTTTAAAGTGCTTTGGACCAAAACTCTTGCTTCTCTGAGCTATATTACTCCCAACAAACTATTGCAAACTAATAGCTACTCAGTTGAACAACTATAACACACTAAACAAACTAAAACCAAACACCCTCTTAAAAACAGTTATAAGAGAGATTAGCACTTAAACAAGTGATGAACACAAACAGATGATTACAATTAGTCAATAAGCTATTAAATAACTGTAATGAGCTTAAATTAACAACCTAAACTGATTTAAGAGTAAAAATAAAAAAGTAAGTAGCTTACAAAAGCCTTCCAATGCTACTGAGTAGGTACCAAGGATCAAACCAAACAATCCTATGTGGTTTCCACAAACCTCTAACCCACAGCCATCCTTGTTACACTGTGCTCCTTGCTCATTCACCAAATGATCACAACTTTTTTATTTTCATTTTTATTTTTCCTATTTTTAGTAGATATTTAAAACTGAGCTTAGTGTTATCTTGAAAGCTTATAAAGCTTTCTAAAACTTGTTTTTAAGTTTAGATAAGCTACTGAATGACATGAACTAACATTAGAAACTTTTGATTAGAACTTGGAAATTCAAATTGAGACTTTAAAAAGTGAAAAAGAGAAATAAGCTTCAAACTGAATTTGCATTAATAAAAGGAGTTACATTACATTGAAAATGAACTGAAAATTACAAATTAACTAAGAAAATTACACACTTTAAGCTTTTTAGAGCTTATCCTTATATAGCGACCTAAAATACTAAAGCTAAGCCTTCCACATGGGACCTTTTTGAAATCTGACACTCCCAAAGTCTTTGTGATGACTTCTTGACCAAATCCCATCCATTGAATTGCTGTGAGACCATTCTAAACCTTTGATCATGATTTTGGCGCCAAAATGGGGTCGGGGTTAAATAAGTGGTTCTGGTGAGGGTTTTGAGGGAGCATTAATGGTGGTGGAGTTGGTGGGTGAGGAGCATTAATGGTGGGGGGTTTAGTGGTTGAAAAGGCGAGGAGGGGGAAAGGGATTCTCCCTGGTTTTACGCGACGTGGTTGGGAAGAAGAAGAGTTGACCGGGTCAACGTTTCTATTATTTAAAACGGTTAAATGATTTTTGGGCTTAGTGGTGGGCTTGAGTTGTGTTACTGGATCAGATCATGCTTGGGTGGGTTTGGTTTGTTTTGGGATAAATGGGGTCCGGTTGGTTAAATGGTTAATCAAGGACCAACTTTGCAAATTTATCAAAACCTAAGGACTGAAAATGCCAAACTCCCAAAGTTCTCATAAGTGTCATTTTTTTCACATGCCAATAATTCAAGGACCAATTTTGTGTTTTCCCACTTTTTCAAAAATTCAAAACATCCCAGGGACTAATTTTGCCAACTTTGGATTTTCAGGGACTAATTGTGTAATTTATGAAATCTTGCAACCCAATTATGAAATTTTGACTTTATTTGACTTTTAAGACCTTGGGTTGACTTTTCCTTAAAAATAAATGCAAAGGGACTAAAAGTGACAAGTTTTGAAACTTGGGGGACTGAAACTGCCAATACTGCAAACTTTGTACGTTTTTTCTTTGTTTTTGCACATTTTGCTTTCAAAACACATAAAACACAATCCCTGGGATAATTTAAGTATTTTGATATCTTTTTGATTGTTTTTGTGCGTTTTGGCAGTTTAAATATATCGAAAACGATGAGTGTTTGAGCACTCATCAATCCCCCACACTGAACTATTGCTAGTCCCTAGCAATCTTTTTAGAAAACTTGATGGATTTTAAACTCTTTACCAAAAGCCATCACTTCTGGAGTAGCCAGGTGTAAGAACTGTGGCACACCTGATAACCGTGTGATTTTGAGCAAACCACCAGCTTCCAACGGATTTGATAAGTCTTTACCAAGAGCCGTTTGCTCCTGGACTAGCCAACTCTTGATGGACCTAGTCAACATCTTGGTGAGCTGATTACCAATTATGGATTTTTCCACGGCCTTTACCACAAGCCATAATCTTGCGGGCTAGCCAACTCATTTGTTTTCGGGGAGTTGATGAACCACACAATTTTGGGCAAATTGCCAGCCGTCAACGGATTTGAGTTGTCTTTACCAAGAGCCGTTTGCTCCTGGACTAGCCAATCCCTTTGTCATTTAGACTTTGGCGGACTGATTACCACAAAAATTTTGAAATAAAGTGAAAAAAATTTTGAAAATTTTGGCCAAAAACGGGGGGTACTTGAAAGATATTTGTTAAAATTCGTTAGAATTTCCCCCCCCCCCCCACACTTAGAAATGAATATTGTCCTCAATATTCCAAGTCCCGGCTATTATGCCGAAACTAGGAACGTAAAAAGCCAAGATTCGAATCTAACTGCGGAAATACCAATTTCACTTTATTTCTATATATACAACTTTTTTTTTTTTTTTTTTTTTTTTTTTTTTTTTTTTGACTTATATACATATATACATGTTTTTCAAACAGCGGGGGGGTTGGCCATTCCCCCACACTTAGTGGTAGAAAATAGAAAGAATCAGAGATACGGGTGAAAACCCGTATTGTTGCTAGTTTTTGGTCATTGAGTCGCTAGCTTGACTCTATCCCCGAATTCAATTGTCCTTGGGGAAAGTTTGGAGATCCGGGACGACCATGGATGGTACGTCCTCTCCAAAGTAGTGCTTTAACCGATGCCCATTCACTTTGAAATTTGGACCGTCATTTTGAGATAATTCGACGGTACCATAAGGATAAACTTTTGCGATAGTGAATGGACCAGTCCATCGGGTTTTGAGCTTTCCCGAGAAGATCTTGAGTCTAGAATTGAAAAGAAGGACTCGATCACCAACGTTGAAAACGCGGTTTTTGATTTTTGAGTCATGAATCTTCTTTGTCTTTTGTTTATAGATCAAAGAGTTCTCGTAAGCCTGATCACGCAGTTCGTTTAATTCATTTAGTTGAACTTTTCTATGATCACCCGCCGTTCTGAGGTCGAAATTTGCATGCTTGAGAGCCCAATAGGCTTTGTGTTCAAGCTCGATCGGAAGATGGCACGCTTTCCCGTACACAAGTTTATAAGGCGTACACCCAATGGGTGTTTTGTAAGCCGTACGGAAAGCCCAAAGTGCATCATCTAATTTGTCCGACCACGATGCACGATTTTCACCTACAGTTCTCTCCAATATTCTTTTAATGCCCCGATTGGACACTTCGACTTGTCCACTTGTTTGAGGGTGGTACGCAGTGGAAAGACGGTGAGTCACACCGTATTTTTGCATGACTTTGTCAAACTTGTCATTACAGAAGTGCGTACCACGATCACTAATAATAGCGCGTGGAGTTCCAAATCGGGCAAAGAGAGCTTTTAAAAATTTCACAACTACTCGGGCATCATTTGTGGGTAAGGCTTTTGCCTCAACCCATTTTGACAAGTAGTCAACTGCCACGAGTATGTATTTGTTACTGTGAGAAGATGGAAATGGCCCCATAAAGTCGATGCCCCAGATATCAAAGATTTCACAAACTTGAATTGCATTCTGAGGCATTTCATTTCTTTGTGAAATATTCCCGTGGCGCTGACAAGCGTCACAGGACTTGACCAATTCCTGGGCATCCTTGTAGATCGAGGGCCAATAAAAGCCGGAATCAAACACCTTTTTGGCGGTGTAGTTGGGATTGTGGTGGCCCCCCGTGGGACCAGCATGGCAAGCCTTTAAGATTTCAGCGGCTTCCTGACCATACACACACCGCCGGATGACTTGATCCGCGCATATCTTGAACAAATAGGGGTCGTCCCAAAAGTAATGTTTTACGTCTTTGAAAAATTTATTTTTTTGTTGAGTGGTAAGTATTCCCGCCTGTCACGCGGGTGACCCGGGTTCGATCCCCGGCAGCGGCGCCATAAATTGATTGATGCTAAACCACCTAACTTAAATTAACCAAAGAATGGTCAACTAAGTCAAATAGCCTAGATCAATGCTCCGGGTAATATAATGTATCACCGGGTCGTAAAATCCCGTTGAGGTGTGAAATGTAACTATAGCGTGTTCGTAATCGGGTGTTATTCACAGAAAAGGGGTTGTTGTGAAAATTATTTGGAATTTATAAACAAAAATAGCTTAGGAAAGCTATGTGAATGGTTACGGGAATTTGGAGTACGAAGATTTGAGCTAAACCTAAAAACGTACGTTTCAATTAAAAAACGTATACAGACGAACAAAACGAAAAGTACAACTGGAGGACCGGGAGGGTTAAAAGTGTAAAATTTGTATTTTTACAATCCTATTAATTAAAGAAAATTTTAAGAAAAATAAAAATTATTTTTACACTATTTAATTATTTATAATTAATTAATTACTAATTATCTATTTAATACTAATTAAACTAATTAGAATTATCAAAAATACTTAAAAGACTTAGAAAATTAAGAAAAATTTTATAAATCTAATTAACCATTACAGGAATCCTAAAAAATTATAAAAAGTTAATTCTAAGTATTTTTAAGCTAATTAACTAATTATTATACTATTTATTAATTAATATCTAATTAAACTATTTAAATTATTAAAACTATTAAATGAACAGTAAAAATTCTAGAAAAATTTATAAAATTATTTTAACTAAAATAGAAGCTATAAAAATTATAAAAACTAGGTTATACTATATAAAAACTAATTATGCTATTTAATTGTTTAATATTAATTAAAACTAAATTAAACTAAAATTAATTAGAAATACCACTAAATGACAAAATAAAAATCTGGAAAAATTTGTAAAATTATTTTAACCTAAAATATAATTTCTAAAAATATAAAAGTGATATATTACTTAGAAATTTATTAAAAAGAAAAATAAATAGATAAATCCTATTAAATAGAAGCTATCACTATTGGTAAAATTGGTTTTTTGGATTTTTTTTCTTTTTCTAAACTGATAATAAGATAAAAACAAGCACTTTTAATTAAGACACTTTTTCTACACCCCTGGAAATAAGCACTTGGAGTGCTTATTCACCTCACAGTTGACTTTTGTTGACTGTGAAGGTTAATAAGCTCAAAATGGAAATGTGGGGTCCACAATTGAATTTCTTGGTTCTACTGAGTATAAAGAACAATAATAAGCAACTATTAAGCTACAAGTGAACCAGAATAAGCCAAAAAGGGTTCAAATAAGCACTTAACAAAATGGACTGATGCAGTTTGGGGACAAACTTAAGGGTCCAAGCAAGGTGGGGTCCACAGGCCTAGGGTTCAAATAAAAGGTTCACACACACTCCTGGGTAGGAGGGGGTTGGGAGAACCAACTATTGCTGTGTGGGACCCACTGGATCAACCACAATAGGCCACCAAAGTGTGGTGGTGAGCTGAGGTACTGATGTGCAGGGCAGGGGTGTTGCCCTGCAGCTCACTTCAAGGGGGTGTAGGACCCACCAAACAAAATCTTAAAATTTTGATAAAATTTACAAAATTTAACAAAGTGACAAAGATTTAGCACACAAATTTTCAGATCCTAAAACCTAGAAACCAACAAGTTACAAGCTTTCAAAGATTGATCAAAATCTGAGACTCAACAATTTGACTTTTCAAGAAATTACAAAGTTTGACTTTAGTGAACTTGGGCAGCTGATTTAATGATCAAATAAGCTGAGATAAGTTATATTAAAACTAAATTGGGTAAAACTTTAACTTTTGAAAAGGATTTGTGGGATTTGGACTTCAAAAATCACCACAGTGAACTGTGGTGATTATTGTCTTGTAATTTTTGACTTTTAAAGTGCTTTGGACCAAAACTCTTGCTTCTCTGAGCTATATTACTCCCAACAAACTATTGCAAACTAATAGCTACTCAGTTGAACAACTATAACACACTAAACAAACTAAAACCAAACACCCTCTTAAAAACAGTTATAAGAGAGATTAGCACTTAAACAAGTGATGAACACAAACAGATGATTACAATTAGTCAATAAGCTATTAAATAACTGTAATGAGCTTAAATTAACAACCTAAACTGATTTAAGAGTAAAAATAAAAAAGTAAGTAGCTTACAAAAGCCTTCCAATGCTACTGAGTAGGTACCAAGGATCAAACCAAACAATCCTATGTGGTTTCCACAAACCTCTAACCCACAGCCATCCTTGTTACACTGTGCTCCTTGCTCATTCACCAAATGATCACAACTTTTTTATTTTCATTTTTATTTTTCCTATTTTTAGTAGATATTTAAAACTGAGCTTAGTGTTATCTTGAAAGCTTATAAAGCTTTCTAAAACTTGTTTTTAAGTTTAGATAAGCTACTGAATGACATGAACTAACATTAGAAACTTTTGATTAGAACTTGGAAATTCAAATTGAGACTTTAAAAAGTGAAAAAGAGAAATAAGCTTCAAACTGAATTTGCATTAATAAAAGGAGTTACATTACATTGAAAATGAACTGAAAATTACAAATTAACTAAGAAAATTACACACTTTAAGCTTTTTAGAGCTTATCCTTATATAGCGACCTAAAATACTAAAGCTAAGCCTTCCACATGGGACCTTTTTGAAATCTGACACTCCCAAAGTCTTTGTGATGACTTCTTGACCAAATCCCATCCATTGAATTGCTGTGAGACCATTCTAAACCTTTGATCATGATTTTGGCGCCAAAATGGGGTCGGGGTTAAATAAGTGGTTCTGGTGAGGGTTTTGAGGGAGCATTAATGGTGGTGGAGTTGGTGGGTGAGGAGCATTAATGGTGGGGGGTTTAGTGGTTGAAAAGGCGAGGAGGGGGAAAGGGATTCTCCCTGGTTTTACGCGACGTGGTTGGGAAGAAGAAGAGTTGACCGGGTCAACGTTTCTATTATTTAAAACGGTTAAATGATTTTTGGGCTTAGTGGTGGGCTTGAGTTGTGTTACTGGATCAGATCATGCTTGGGTGGGTTTGGTTTGTTTTGGGATAAATGGGGTCCGGTTGGTTAAATGGTTAATCAAGGACCAACTTTGCAAATTTATCAAAACCTAAGGACTGAAAATGCCAAACTCCCAAAGTTCTCATAAGTGTCATTTTTTTCACATGCCAATAATTCAAGGACCAATTTTGTGTTTTCCCACTTTTTCAAAAATTCAAAACATCCCAGGGACTAATTTTGCCAACTTTGGATTTTCAGGGACTAATTGTGTAATTTATGAAATCTTGCAACCCAATTATGAAATTTTGACTTTATTTGACTTTTAAGACCTTGGGTTGACTTTTCCTTAAAAATAAATGCAAAGGGACTAAAAGTGACAAGTTTTGAAACTTGGGGGACTGAAACTGCCAATACTGCAAACTTTGTACGTTTTTTCTTTGTTTTTGCACATTTTGCTTTCAAAACACATAAAACACAATCCCTGGGATAATTTAAGTATTTTGATATCTTTTTGATTGTTTTTGTGCGTTTTGGCAGTTTAAATATATCGAAAACGATGAGTGTTTGAGCACTCATCAATAAGCTAAAATGATTTTTTAAAAGAAACTTGAATTTGCATTAATCTTAAAACACTTGAGTACAATTAACCTTTCAACTGAAATTAAAGCATTAACAATTCTAAAATTTAAACTAAAATTACTTCTACCCTAATATACCTACTGCCATTCAATGGCTTACAAAAGTTGTATTTATACTAAAAATTAAAACTATGGTTTCGCATTGGTCTTGCTCCTGTGCTTCTCTTCAGCAAATCCCAACCATTGATGATATTTAGTATGATTTCAGCCCTTGATGATGTTTTGGCGGGAAATGGTAAAATACCAAATTGAGGTTTGTGGCAGGGTGGGGGTTTGTAGTTTTGTGGAGGAAAGTATTATAGGGGTGGAAAGGTAACTTAGGGTTTGAGTGTGGCAGGGTTGTAGGGGTGTAGAGGTGATAATGGTGTTGGTGCAGGGTTACAGGTCACGGGGGGGGGGGGGGGGGGGGGGGAAGAGGGGTTAGGGTTTGACTAATTTTGACTGGGAGAGGGTATTAAAAACGGGGTGTAAAGGTTTGGTGTTGGGCCGGGTAATATAAAAAAGGGAAATTGGGCCAGGGGGTGGAGTGGATTTGTTGGGGTTGGATTTGGTTTTGGGTTTTATGTAATAATGATACGTGGGAATCGCACCAGGCTTTACCTCTCAAGGGATCTTGAGAAGCTTACATCCCCCACCAGGCAGTGTACCTGATCGTTGTAGTATAGTATAGTGACAAGTACCGGGGGATTGATCATTCAGCTAGGAATAGTGTCGCTAGGATTAGAAAGCCTAAATACTAGTTCTAAAGGTGAGGGATGATTATTTTTGTATTTTTATATTTTATGAAAGCAATTAAAAATCTCGGGTTTGAAGGATTTGGGCGGAATTAGTTGTTAATCAACTAACCCAATACTAAAGATGCAATCAAAATAAAATACAAGAAATGAAAATAAACTAAATTATACTAGAGTTGTGAGCAATAAGTGGAGAAAATGTGTTTACTTAGATTTCACTACTCCCTAGACATCTTTTACACGTTAATTACGTGTTATAATTGCATGGATGACGGATCGTATTCCTTAATACCATTCATGGGGTGGCACACTTAACTCCCCAATTCTATGAGCTCTTATCTCCTCCTACACCATGCCCAGCACAACTATAGGGATTGTAAACAGTGGCTCATGCATTAAATACAACCAATAAAGACCTAGTGCGCGTCGGTTCATGTTTCTTAAGACGTTCAAGCATGTTACCAATTGGAGATCTGCCAGTTTTCTTAAGCCTAACATATAAATCATTCATCCAAGACAAATATAAACAAGTAATCAACACATAATTAACATCTAGGTTTCATTAGATCCAAGCAAACACAAGATAGATCTAGCCTAGCATGATGGAATTAAGACAAGAACAAGATATAGACAACCAACACATAGACATATTGATTGAATTAAAAGAACACTTATCTCAATTACACATGAAAGGTTTCAAGGGCTTCGAACCCTTGAAAAACCTGTAAAATTCGCACCAAGATCGTACTAGGGTTTCTCCAAAACTTCTCTTTTAATGTGTAAAAATTAGAAAACTATATATAGGAAATAGGGTCTGACAGCGTCAAGACTAAATAGGTGACGCCGTCACCTCGCCGCCAAAACTCTTCTCGGACTGCCTTAATCATTTCCAGGCCGTCATGCCTTTAACTCTTGACGCCCTACTTCATGACGCCTTCAAATCTGTACTGGATCGTCATGGAATTTTGCTCTTGACGCCGTCAGGGTGTTACTCTTGACGCCGTCACCTACTGTTCCCAGCATGGAAAATTAAGACTTTGGCGTTTTCTTCACTTTTATGCTCCAAAAACGTCCGAATTGCTTCCAAAGTACCTAAAATCACAAAAGGAACGATTTAGGGCAATATTTGATCAAATAAATTCGAATTCGGGCTTAAATGACCCCCTAAAAACGGATCATTTTTCGCCTCATCATATACCCTTACACTTGAGATTTGCTTGTCCTCAAGCAAATGCGCTTTTATTCTAGTCAAAATACAAGTTAGGGATCATTTAACACTAATATAAAAGTAATTACAACAAATAATCGTTCCACTAAAGACCAATAGACAAGCACGGAGGTCATACACAAGCACCTCACAAATAGTGTTTAGATACTCACATCTCTCGGGTGTAATAAAGTATAAATTACAATGTGGAAACGGAAGATATCTCTCACTACCTGTCATAGCAAAATAGATTACCATAGGCTTGGGAAAGGATCAAACCTCCACCACATGGCGTAAGCACCTAGGATAACCTATCAAAGAGGTCTTTTTAAAGGGTTGTAACGTTAGGTGTAGGGATATGAAATACACGGTTTTGTTGGATAAAGGAAGTTTTACTGGTGGCGAGTTAACAATCTTGGTCAATTACATGTACAATATAGCGTTGCTAAGCCAATACTAGACTCGACTTATGCTAATAAATGAAAAATAACAAAAACTGAACATAGAATCAAAAGGGATGGTAGTCCGTATGTTTTTTCTCTTTTTATTTTTCTATATATATATATATATATTTTTCATACATTTTTACTCTACCATCCAAAATAATATATCAAAGGGAGCTCGTTTCCTCCCTACACTTGAGCTTTTACATACTTTACAATCAACTATTCTAATGACTCGAATCAAGATAATCAAAACACTTAGAGTACTTTTAAATATTAACGCACATATGGGGGTAATAATTGATATCATCCCCATTACTCCATTACAATAGTACTTTACCCATGAGTCTCAATCGTCCCAAAACAATATGTACAAGATATGACTCGACTTAGCAACCATGTAATCAATTAGAAAGTTAACTTAGGGTTTAACAAATAACAATAATGCACTAAAAATGAGCGCATACACGGAAGGCAAAGGCGATTTGGTTGTACATTTAAGTGGGGTGTAACAAATTCTTCCTTTAAGTAAAATGCTTAAAGTTAGAAATGAAAAGATAGGCTCGGAGGGGTGTACTAGGGGTTTCGTGTACTAAAAATGAGTACAACGCTAAGGGTGTGGGAAAAATTAGTTGACTTAACTAGCCAAGTAATATGACATAAATGGTCAAGTAATCATAATACGGGTTTAACACAAGGGTTATCCTAATGCCTCTTATCATGTAGTAAATCCTACTACACGAATGTAGTCTCACTAGCGGTCTCGGAATGCATCACTAACGCAAGTTCTAGAATCTAAATACTACCAGTACACTCATAAGCACTAATAGTAAATGCTTTTCCTATCAAATCTAAAGGTGAACCTCACATATTTGGGTGGAAAATTTTTCTGAATATACGGTTATGTGCTAGTCATACAATCTCCTATCCATGAGACGCTTGCTATGGCTAAAGTTTCACTCCTAAATGTTGTAAAAAATTTAAATTTGGCGCTAAAATTGCACTAACAAGTATTTCTCATAGTTTTATTACACATCTACCATTAAACAAAACAAACTCAAGCGAAAGTGTACATGTAAGATATCATCTTTTTACCCTCCCCTTACACTTAAGATGAACATTGTCCCCAATGTTCAAGTAAAGAATGTAAAAGTGAAAAAGTAAAAGGAATGAAATCAAATACTCCCCTGATTCGCTCGGTATGGATAATAAGGTGGCCAGGTTAAATCTTCCTCCAAGAAAATGAACAATCAAAGCTTCCCTTCCAGAAAAATAAATCATCTTCTTGTCATACATAACCTGTAAATCCTGAGAAAATAGACAAGACAACCTCGCGTAAAATCGGCGGCATCCTATATAAGTTACTAAATCCTAGAAAACAAGATAAGATATAATGCTTGTGGAATGAAGTTTGCAGATCTCATGGAGATTATAAAACTTAATAATTCACAAAAACCATAAGACTCCGTTAGAAAAACAAAACTGGTAAAATTTCCAGATTTTTACACTTGACGCCGTCAAGAGTTAACTCATGACGCCGTCAGTATTGACCTGCAGAAATTCTTATGTTAAGTTTCCGGAAAATTTCTGAAAAAACTTGGTCCTACTTCCTGGAAAATCCTGCAAAACTTCATTATGACTCAATACAAGCATTTGACTCTAACAAATACGAATATACATGTTCATTTAATATTGTGGAGAATCATGATCAGTTTGTTTCTTAAAAACATATTTGGGGTTTCCCCTTACACTTATCTTTTACAAAAATACTTTTAGGTGGAGTTAAGACTAGGCCAAAACAACAAAGTAAAGTATTTCCATTATTTTAATTTAGAAACATGATCTACCAATAATAGAAATTAAGCATGCATACGGAAGCAAATAACAAACAAACAAACAAAATCACACAAAACATACAAACAAAATGAATAACGTCACCATGAGAACCACTAATTACTTCAAACAAACGTAAACATGAAAATAAATTGTTCAAGGCCAACAGAGGCCGCATCCTAAGCTATTACAATACCAAATGTTTCAAATTACACAACCATCAATAAATTGTTCAGAAATAATGGAAATCAAGAGGAATCACTGGGGAGGAGGACCAAAGCGGTAGTCATAGCCAGGAGGGAGGTGTCCGGTGTACCCGTAGGGAGGGTAGTCAGTCTCACGGCCGGGGAAGGGATCAATCTGCAGGTGAGGCTCAAGCTGATCTCGGGTGAAGAGGTGCTGCATCTGGCGGATGGTGTGATCATACATCCAATCAAAGCGCTGATCAGTGGTGGTCCGCCATGCGTCCATCTGACCCATCCAGGCACCCTGGTGTGCCTGCCAGTCTCCCCGACTCATGTGTCGGTAGTAGTCAGCTGTCCCCTCCTCATAACCCTGGAACTGATGCTGCTGGGGATCTACCTCATCATCAGCATCCTCCTCGACATCAGGCCCCCCTGCCTCATACCAGTTATAGGTCCCATTCCTCTCTAGCATCACAATACTCATCTGCCTGAGGGATTTAGCCCTCACTACCCTACATGCCCCACAGTCACTCAAGTACCCCATGATCGGAGGAGTAAGAAGATCATAGGAACGAGCCAACCGGGTCACGAACATCCCCTCATACACCTTGTCGATATCCCTCTCACCCACACTGGTCCTCAAATAACTGGCCACCCAAAATGGGATGTTGTAGTAGACATCCGCTGAAAAGATGGTGTACAAGTAGAAAAGATCTGAAGCAGTGACACGGTGAGTGGTGCCATGACGTCCTGACAGGCTGTATGTGATGCATCTGTGGACCAACCTAGCTATGGGGTCCCTGATGGATGTTGCCCCAGTAGTCGAGGTGTAAACCCCGTTCCCTATGGTCGGCCAAAAAGTGATACACCTCATCTCACTCCTCTGAGTCTCCCCATGTAACAACCTCTGCATAAAAGTCCCATCAACCTCCTCTCTAGTATACAACCCAATCCTCCAACCAAACTCAGCGACTGAACATGACCGCAACTCTCCCCCTAGCCTAAAATATATAGTGGTGCCCCCCACATCCGTCCTAGCCTCAGCCTGATCAAAATGGAAGGTCGCAAAGAACTCCCTCACCAACTCACTATACACTGTCTCTCTAATCCTAAACAACCTCTCCCACTGAGGACCCGCAAACCCATCAGTGTGGATCCTCTCCAAAAACGCAACTTCCAACCCTTGGGCCCTAAGAAACTCCCAATCAACCACAGCCCCAGCATCAATATGGTGGTTACAAAGTTCCGCATACTTGGTGGTGGCTCCATCAGTGTCAAACTCGTTCCAACTATGGACCAATTCTCCATAATTGACTCTTTGAGACCTAGAGGAACTGCCCCTATGTTGACGAGATCTTTTGCTCATTTTCCAAGTGAAGATTGGATGCGGAAGACGTCGAATTGAAGGGTGGAGAATCAGAGTAGCAGCAGCACTTTGGGTGAGATTTGTGGGGTATGGGTTGAAAGTGATTGGTTTTGGGTTAATATTGCTAATCCATCGAGCTGACGGCGTCAAGAGTTATGTCTGACGCCGTCAGATGCCCGTATGAGGTGAGAAATGGAGTAATTCCATGTTTAGTCCCTACACTTTGTGTGAATAGCTAAACATTAGTAAAACTCATGAGTAGCTATTCCGTTAACGAGGTCCGCCAGGGTCGAACGTCTCATTACTGTCGCGGAAAGAGGTAAGGTTGTAGAAGGGGTTGGGTGACGTTTTGGCTAAGTTGTAACCTGTGCACGGGTCACTGGTGTGTAAGAAGAGATGTTGTTCCATAGAGGGTTTCAAGTCAGTGGTGTTTTTGAGGCACGACCTCTTTACACCGGGTTTAAAACCAAAAGAACGTCTCTTGGATAAGTTCGGGAATGTGGTTCGCAAGCATCCAATGAAACTGTTATGGAATTGCGAACTCTTCTCCGCATGGGGATGCTCATGAGAACGGGGGGTAGTTAATGGTGAAGCACTTGGGGAAAATTTCCCGCTATCCTCTTGGTCAAACACCAAAGGGGTTGAGACCTCGAAGACTTTTTCGATTTTTTTAGGTACGGAATTTTCTTTGATCTTTTCTTTGACCCTTGATATGAATTGGTCTGCTAAATTCATAAAAGCTTTGTGAGTGCTTTCCATACGTGCTTCTAGGTGCTGGATTTGTTTTTCCTGATTATCCATGAAGGTTACCATTATCCCTTCGAATTCCTCTTGTCGTGAACGTTCAAGAAAATTGTGGTCGATAACCGTATTCCTACGTAAATTAGGATTCCACATGGGTTCAGCAGCAAGCTTCTCAATACTCATTAATTCTTTTACCTGCTTCTCGATGCTTCCTAACAACTGTTCTTGGGTGGCATATGCGTAGTCAAGTTTTCCCTTGCTTGGGAACATCGGGTCCCCCCATCCTTCCTCTTCGTATTGTGCCAACCCCTCAAGAACTTTCCAGCACTCGTCAATGCCAAGTCTATTTAGCCTGCCCTTGGCTGCGTAATCAATGGCTCTCCTTGTTTGATAATCAACTTTATCGTAAAAGATTTGAATCTGGAGCCATGGTTCGATGCCATGATGAGGGACTTTTCGGAGCAGGTCTTTATATCGAGTCCATGCTTCATAAAAGAATTCATTTTGACGTTGTTGGAACATCAAGATGTCATTTCTAAGCTTAGTAGTTCTCCCCGGTGGAAAAAATTGAGCAAGGAAACGAGTGGTGAGATCATCCCATGTGGTGATGGATCCCGCGGGTAAACGCTCAAGCCATTGACTAGCTTGATCCCGTAGAGAGAATTGGAATAGGCGTAATCGGGTTGTCTCTCTAGTTGCAACATCTAGGTCTATGGAATCTACGATTTGAGGAAGTCCTTAAGATGTTGGTTTGGATCTTCGGAACGAAGTCCATGGAATGCACATCCGCTTTGCACCAACCGGATGGTGTCGGATCGCAAGGGGGTCACATTGGCTCCGGTGAGCTCAATGGTGTTTCGGTAGCCTTGGTGGCTAGGTCGGGAATACTCTCCTAAGGTTCGGGGCCTAAGGGGTTCAAATGGTGGGTTTTGTTGTGGTGGGATGACGGGTTCAAAGATGTTTCCGTTGTCCATGATGTCGGGTGGTTACGAACAAACGCACAAAGAAATAAGATAGACTAAAGAGAACCTAAAAATAAAAATAAAATCTTACTAGAAAGGAATCTAGCAAGTAGACCTAATAAAAAGAAATTCTAACCTAGACAATAACTATTCCCCGGGCTGCGGCGCCAAAAACATGATATGTGGGAATCGCACCAGGCTTTACCTCTCAAGGGATCTTGAGAAGCTTACAACCCCCACCAGGCAGTGTACCTGATCGTTGTAGTATAGTATAGTGACAAGTACCGGGGGATTGATCGTTCAGCTAGGAATAGTGTCGCTAGGATTAGAAAGCCTAAATACTAGTTCTAAAGGTGAGGGATGATTATTTTTGTATTTTTATATTTTATGAAAGCAATTAAAAATCTCGGGTTTGAAGGATTTGGGCGGAATTAGTTGTTAATCAACTAACCCAATACTAAAGATGCAATCAAAATAAAATACAAGAAATGAAAATAAACTAAATTATACTAGAGTTGTGAGCAATAAGTGGAGAAAATGTGTTTACTTAGATTTCACTAC
Organism: Artemisia argyi; assembly: GCA_030686995.1. Classification (NCBI taxonomy): domain Eukaryota; kingdom Viridiplantae; phylum Streptophyta; class Magnoliopsida; order Asterales; family Asteraceae; genus Artemisia; species Artemisia argyi. The sequence continues at coordinate 119,312,378 of CM060677.1, read as the reverse complement.
TCCCTAGACATCTTTTACACGTTAATTACTTGTTATAATTGCATGGATGACGGATCGTATTCCTTAATACCATTCATGGGGTGGCACACTTAACTCCCCAATTCTATGAGCTCCTATCTCCTCCTACACCATGCCCATCACAACTATAGGGATTGTAAACAGTGGCTCATGCATTAAATACAACCAATAAAGACCTAGTGCGCGTCGGTTCATGTTTCTTAAGACGTTCAAGCATGTTACCAATTGGAGATCTGCCAGTTTTCTTAAGCCTAACATATAAATCATTCATCCAAGACAAGTATAAACAAGTAATCAACACATAATTAACATCTAGGTTTCATTAGATCCAAGCAAACACAAGATAGATCTAGCCTAGCATGATGGAATTAAGACAAGAACAAGATATAGACAACCAACACATAGACATATTGATTGAATTAAAAGAACACTTATCTCAATTACACATGAAAGGTATCAAGGGCTTGGAACCCTTGAAAAATCTGTAAAATTCGCACCAGGATCGTACTAGGGTTTCTCCAAAACTTCTCTTTTAATGTGTAAAAATTAGAAAACTATATATAGGAAATAGGGTCTGACGGCGTCAAGACCAAATAGGTGATGCCGTCACCTCGCCGCCAAAACTCTTCTTGGACTGCCTTGATCTACACTTGACGCCGTCAAGACTTAATCATTTCCAGGCCGTCATGACTTTAACTCTTGACGCCCTACTTCGTGACGCCTTCAAATCTGTACTGGATCGTCAAGGAATTTTGCTCTTGACGCCGTCAGGGTGTTACTCTTGACGCCGTCACCTACTGTTCCCAGCATCGAAAATTAAGACTTTGGCGTTTTCTTCACTTTTTAGGCTCCAAAAACGTCCGAATTGCTTCCTTTTTCAGATTTCACTCCCAAAGTACCTAAAATCACAAAAGGAACGATTTAGGGCAATATTTGATCAAATAAATTCGAATTCGGACTTAAATGACCCCCTAAAAACGGATCATTTTTCGCCTCATCAAATAACAATGGTCCGTTTTGTTTATTAGCTAAACACCACAAGGACTAATTTTGTAAAATACTGAAAGTTCAAGGGCCTGATTTGCCAATATTCCAAAATAGCCATAAGGACCAAAATTGCCAAGTTCCAATAGTACAAGGACCACAAATGCATATTTTCCAAAATTAAAAACCACCAGGGACCATTTTTGCCAAATTATGAAACCTCAGGGACCAAACATGTAAATTTTCAAACTTTTGACCCAAGTATCATATTTTGTAATTTTTGACTTTCACAAGCTTGGGTTGACTTTTCCTTTCAAAATAAATGCATAGGGACTATTTTTGACAAGTTTTGAAAGTTGAGGGACTGAAACTGCTAATTATGCAAACTTTGTACGTTTTTCATTTGTTTTTAAACATTTTTGCATCTAAAACATATAAAACACAATTTTGGAATATTTTCAGTATTTTGATGCATATTTGAGTGTTTTTGTATGTTTTGCAGTTCAGATTTGACCAAAAATGATGAGTGTTTGAGCACTCATCAATCCCCCACACTAAAATATTGCTAGTCCCTAGCAATAAACTGTTTTGAAAACTTAATGGATTTTAATCTCTTTACCAAAAGCCATTACTTCTGGAGTAGCCAAATGTATCAGTTCAAGTAAGAACTGTGGTCCACTTGATAACCATGTGATTTTGAGCAAACCACCAGCTGTCAACGGATTTGATTAGTCTTTACCAAAAGCCGTTTGCTTCTGGACTAGCCAACTCTTGATGGAATAGTCAACATCTTGGTGAGCTGATTACCAATTATGGTTTTTCCACTGCCTTTACCACAAGCCATAATCTTGCGGGCTAGCCAACTCGTTCGCTTTTCAGGATATGGCGAGTTGAGGTACCATACAACTTTGGGCAAATTGCAAGCCATAAACGGATTTGATGTATCTTTACCAAGAGCCGTTTGATCCTGGATTAGCCGATCCTTTTGTCGTTTAGACATGGCAGACTGATAACCACAAAAATTTTGGAACTTTAGTGAAAAAATTTTTAAATTTTTGCCAAAAACGGGGGTATAAGATAGTAAAATGTGATAAAATTTGCTAGAATAGCGAAATACCCCCCCCCCCCCCTACACACACACTTAGAATGAATATTGTCCTCAATATTCAAAGTCCCGGCTATTATGCCGATTCTTATAATGTAAAAAGACAACATTACAAGCTAAATGTGGAAACACTATTTATTTTTTTCACTTTATTTGTAACCACAGTAGGGGTAATTCCCCCACACTTAGGGTGAAAACCCTATAAGCATGCTACTGTTTTTGTTTACCGAGTCGCTAGCTTGACTCGACCCCGAATTCATTTGTCCTTGGGGAAGCATGATGTGGAAAAAGGAATCTCCATCGGACTTTCATTCAAGATGTTTGGACAAACATTTGAAGCACGTGAAAGTTCCACACCGATGAGATATAATCCCGGCTCAAGATAATGGTAAATGAAAATGCCGGGATCAAAGATGGTATCTTCATTCCCGAAGGAGTGAAGAACAAGAAAAGTCACCCTATAGGTGAAGAAAAGGAAGAAAACCATAATGAAAATCATGATAAGATCTTCTTCCTCGAGAGCAGGCTTATTAGCCTGAGTTTGGATTTCAAGGGTTAAGCTCAAAAACATCCCGGGAGGGTGGGTGGGAATTTGCAAATTCTCATTATTAAGCACATCTCCCCCCGGGCTATCAAACTCCGGAGGAGTCATGATATGATGAGTGAGTTCACCGGAGAACTCCTCATGAAGAGAATCATTCACAAGATGTGAATCTGTGAATTCATGTTCCGGAATAGACTCATCACAATCCTCATTCTGAATATCAAAGATTGGATTATCAGAAATCAAAGTGAATTCATATTCGAATTCAAATAGAGGATTGGTGAGAGTAGTGTTGAATGCTTCAGGAACAAAGTGATCAATATTCTCTATTGGATTGTTGGGATCAGAAGTGAGTGACGGATCATGATTTAAGAGACTTTCAATTTCTCCTAGATCGGCTTCAAAGTCGAGGAGACCATCATTACTTTCCAATGAAAGTGGATTGATGTGAGTAAGTTCATCGGCGAACTTCTCAAGAAGAGGATCAGCATCAGACTGTGGGAGTGATGCCTCAATATACTCAATGTCTCCATGAGATGTACAATCATCATTAAAATCTGAGAAAGTCTCAAAATGATCGTTTGAACACTCAAGAGGGGAATGTAAATCACACACATGATCAAAAGCTCCCTGTGACTCTCTTGGGATTGGGACAAGGTTCTCAACACTAGACTTTATGAATTCGTCTGATTCCTTATTAGGAACAGTGCTAAGATGCTCATCCCCCATGTTTAGAGAGTGAGTGTGAACTTCGGGTGTGATAACAGACTGAGGGAGTTGAGAAGGACTAGCAGACATGGGTTTTATAAATTGTATTTGTTCTTCTGCTAGCAATTCTATCATAGTCTTTTCTCCCTGATTTACCGAGGAAGGAATCACAACAGATGAACTTGATGAACCCTTACAAAATTGAGAAATATCAAGGGTAACTTCATCATCATCATCGTCGAGAAGAGCAGCATTGCGAAATATGGCACGTGTTTTAGCTGCTTGTTCTAAGACTAGCAATTCTTCCTTGCTCAATTCGTTTCTAGCATCTCGTTCTTCAGCAAGCAATTCTGCCATGGATTTCTCACGAGAATCTTGAAACGATGTAGTAGCTAACTCCTCCTTAAGTTCTTTCAATATCTCAAGAGCCTCTAGTAAAAGGTCTTGCTCAGTATTATGAGGAGTTGCTTGGATCATTTGGTACTGTGGAGGTGGGTCTAAAAACGAATAGTCGTAATTGTCACAAGGAAATTGATTCCTTGTTTGACAATCCGTGCTAGAGTGTGGACCTCCACAGTACTCACAACAGTAAAACTGATGTGGTTGTGAGTCGTATGTGCTAGAGTCGTAATTGTTATCAGGAAATTGCTCATAGACAAGCGTGCTTCCTGATTGACAATCAGAACTGTAGTGTGAACCACCACAGTACTCACAACAGTAAAACTGTTGAGTCTCATGGTGTGGTAGCTGATGGAATAAATCAGTCGTGTCATGGCAGGAATAGGGATCTTGGTTATAGACAGACCCGTTTCCTGACTCTACCATGCCACAACTGGGGCAATTACCACCATTATGAAGACTACCACACCATTTACAAATTAGAAGGTGTGGATGAGACATAGAAAGAATCAAAAGGTTTGGGAGGGTAAGGAATGAAGAATCAAAAGGGTATGAGGGTAAAGGTGAATATTTTTGGAGTTTTTGGAAAACATTTTATATACAAATAGGAAAGAAAATCTTTTTGGATTTTTTTGTGCTCGTTGAAAAATGATTTTAAAAAGTTTTCAGGAACAGTTTTTATAAAAATATACACAAGGATGGTAAATTTACAAAGAAGTGAACTCCAAAATCACTAATCTGAAAACCGTTTTAGAATAACGCGCACGACCTCCCCGGCAGCGGCGCCAAATTTTGATTCGCTCTGAACGGTCAACTTAAATTGCCCAAGTAAATGGTCAACTAGGTCAAACTGCCTAAAGTCAATCTCCGCGGAATACAGGGTTTCCCCGGGTCGTTATGTCCCGACGAGGTGTGAATTGTTATCAGACGGGTCTGTGTTCGGGTGAATTTGGACAGAAAGGGGTTGTGAATGATTACACTACAGGATGAGGAATGAAAATATCTTAGAAACACTATATTAACATTTACTGATAATTTAAAATATCTTAAAAACGTGAGCTAAGTCTAAAACGCGTACATTTAATTTAAAGTTACGTAGATGTACGAAATAAAACGCGACTTTTGGAGAAATGAAATACCTACGGATGTGAAAATTACATTTTTACAATCCTAATGATAAAAGAAAATTTTTAGAAAATTAAAATTAATTTTTACACTACTTAATTAATTACTATTAATTAATTACTATTTATTAATTACTTAATTATATTTAAAATACACTAATTATGAATTTAAGCTAGAAAAATGAAAATTTAATTCTAAAAATTCTAAAATAATATAAAAGTAATTTTAAAACTAAAAATATATTTTTCTTACTTTTTCTCTATTTATTATTAATTAATTACTATTTATTAATTACTTTAAACTAATTAAAATTAAGAAAAATAGAAAATGAATAGTGAAAATTATGAAAAATTTCCTAAAATTATTTTATGATATATAAAACCTAGAAAAAATATAAAAAAGTGTTGTTGTTTAAAATTAATAAAGCTATTTAATTAACTAATATTACTTAATTATTATTAAACTAATATTAATTATAATAAATACTAAATGAAAGGATAAAAATCTGAAAAAATTCCTACAATTACTTTAATATACTAGGAATTTAATAAAAATATGAAAACATATAAGTACTTGACAAAAATTTAAAAAGAAAAATTAAAAAGCTAAATTATGTTAAATAGAAGCTATCACTAGAAATTAAAATGAGCTTTTTCTGATTTTTCTTTTACAAAATTATTTACCAACTAAAAACAAGAGACTTTTGTAAAACCAACTTTTTTGAAAATCCAAAATAAGCACTATGGAGGGCTTATGGCCCAACAGTTGGCTTATTGGTTAAAAATGAGATTTTAGGTTTCAAAAAGCTAACAAATGATACACAAAGCTACGTTCTAAGTTAAATAAGCTAAAACTATACTGAGATAAGCACAAATAATCAAAAAAATAAGCAAATAAGCAGAGAACAAATAACCAATAAGCTGAAAACAATAAATTGGTAAAATAAAATGACTAAAAAAGAACAAACAGTCCTTGTGGATACTTTGCAGGCCAAGATTAAGCTTATTCAATAAGCTCAGAAGTACAAGATAGACATGGAATCCTCAAGCCAGGTAATCAAGCTTCTAAGGAATCCAAATTTCATATCATAATTCCAAGAAACAAGCTTAGAATAAGCTTGTGAAACTCACTGATTGGCCAGAACCCCCTAGTGCAAGGCATTCACAATCCTAGGGGGGCTAATTTTGGGTCTTGCACAAGCTTGCAGATAAGCAGTTTAGTGCAAACTATTGGTAGATACAATAAGCCAGAACTATGGGCTATCTAATAACTCAATAAGCTACCAATAATAGGCACTATTTAAGCAGAAATATAGCTAAGCTTAGGCTGATGTAGAGCAAAAGGGAAACAGTTGTGGGTTGCAGCCCGACATAGGCATTTCTCAAATAAGCACCACAAACTGAAATAAGCTGAATTAAGTCAATTCTACCCTAAAAGCTATTAATGAACCAAGAATGGAAACCTAAATCTAACTTAAGCACAGTTAAAATAATAAAAAAGGAAACTGATGGACAGGTTTGAGGATGTGATTAGCAGCCCTTAACAAGCCACCAAATAAGCAGTTACAAACTGATACTAGGGGGGTTCCTAATAAGCTAAGAAGAACAGCAACAAGCAATCTAAATAAGGAATAAAAAAAACACAAGAATAACCAAAAACTAAAGGGGCTTTTAAGAGCTTATAAGTGAGCTTATGAAACCTGTTGGGGGGTGGGCTGCTGAGACAGCAAGAAGTGCATGCCTAGGGGACTAATGCAAGGTCAAATGGGGATGTTAACCTGTGAAAGTCAAAGTCAGGTTGTGGAACTTTGTACTACTTTGTTGTGAACTAACAACAACAAATAACAATTACTAACATGCCTAAATTAGGAATCTACTCTACTGAATTTAGTAAAACAGTTAAAACACAAGAAATTTTTAGAAACTAACTAAAAGCTCAAAACAACTAGTTACTAAATAAACTTACTAAGAATTAACTACTAATATGATGTTAAGACTAATTGAACTTAAAAGTTGGACAAAAACTATTTTGGGGCGGGGGATTGCTTTGTGCCAAACACCCCCTTAAGTGTGACTGTTTTGGATTATACAAAGGGTAGGGAGTTTTTACATGCTAAAATCTGAAAAGTAACCTGAGACTAACCACATTAGGTATCAATAAACATGAATGAACTGAAAAACAAGCAGTTGCAATAACCAAAAATTAAATAAGCAGTTCAATAAGTGAATAAGCTAAAATGATTTTTTAAAAGAAACTTGAATTTGCATTAATCTTAAAACACTTTAGTACAATAAACCTTTCAACTGAAATTAAAGCAATAACAATTCTAAAATTTAAACTAAAATTACTTCTACCCTAATATACCTACTGCCATTCAATGGCTTACAAAAGTTGTATTTATACTAAAAATTAAAACTATGGTTTCACATTGGTCTTGTTCCTGTGCTTCTCTTCAGCAAATCCCAACCATTGGTGATGTTTAGTTTGATCTCAGCCCTTGATGATCTTTTGGCGGGAAATGGTAAAATACCAAATTGAGGTTTGTGGCAGGGTGGGGGTTTGTAGTTTTGTGGAGGAAAGTATTATAGGGGTGGAAAGGTAACTTAGGGTTTGAGTGTGGCAGGGTTGTAGGGGTGTAGAGGTGATAATGGTGTTGGTGCAGTGTTACAGGTCACAGGGGGGGGGGGGGGGAAGAGGGGTTAGGGTTTGACTAATTTTGACTGGGAGAGGGTATTAAAAACGGGGTGTAAAGGTTTGGTGTTGGGCCGGGTAATATAAAAAAGGGAAATTGGGCCAGGGGGTGGAGTGGATTTGTTGGGGTTGGATTTGGTTTTGGGTTTTATGTAATAACAATGGTCCGTTTTGTTTATTAGCAAAACACCACAAGGACTAATTTTGTAAAATACTGAAAGTTCAAGGACCTGATTTGCCAATATTCCAAAATAGCCATAAGGACCAAAATTGCCAAGTTCCAATAGTACAAGGACCACAAATGCATATTTTCCAAAATTAAAAACCACCGGGGACCATTTTTGCCAAATTATGAAACCTCAGGGACCAAACATGTAAATTTTCAAACTTTTGACCCAAGTATCATATTTTGTAATTTTTGACTTTCACAAGCTTGGGTTGACTTTTCCTTTCAAAATAAATGCATAGGGACTATTTTTGACAAGTTTTGAAAGTTGAGGGACTGAAACTACCAATTATGCAAACTTTGTACGTTTTTCATTTGTTTTTAAAGATTTTGCATCTAAAACATATAAAACATAATTTTGGAATATTTTCAGTATTTTGATGCATATTTGAGTGTTTTTGTATGTTTTGCAGTTCATATTTGACCAAAAATGATGAGTGTTTGAGCACTCATCACCTACTTCCTGGAAAATCCTGCAAAACATCATTATGACTCGATATAAGCATTTGACTCTAACAAATACTAATACACATGTCCATTTAATATTGTGGAGAATCATGGTCAATTTCGTTCTTAAAAACAAATTTGGGGTTTCCCCTTACACTTAGCTTTTACAAAATACCTTTATATGAAGTTAAGACGAAGTTAAACAACAAAATAAAGCATTTTCACAATTTTAGTTTGAAACATGATCTACCAACAATAAAAATAAAGCATGCATACGGAAGCAAATAACAATCAAACAAATAAAAATCACACAAAACACGGGTTGCCTCCCAAGAAGCGCTTTTCTTTATTTTACGAGTCTTGTAGCTAGACTCAAGGTCTTGGGTAATTACATGACCTCATCTCTCGAGATGACGTATCCCATATAATTATGATCCTTACTATCGTGGTGGTGATGTTTCAATCGATCGACACTCGCAGTCACCTCCCCTCCTCTTTTACTGCTCAAGGTAGCTATCCCATCTTGGCGTATGCTTTCAATTGTGAATGGTCCATACCACCAGGGACTTGGCTTATCGGGGGTACTGTTATCTCTGAGTGTCTTAAGAGTACCAGGTCTCCTTTTGCGAATGGTGCATGATTCTCAGTCGGTTGACTACATTCAAACTTGACATGAATTTTATTACAGCTTTTGCCTCTCTCAGGCTAGTTTCTTTGTAGCTTTTGATCCTTGTTTCCCATGAAAGAATTTTTTTTCTTGAACTTGATTAGGCGATGTGTCAATATTGTTTTCGAGCTTTCTTCTCATCCGGCTTTCTTGCACATATCGTGGGGTCATAGGAAAGGTAATTTTTCTTTTTCCAGACTTAAGTTCGATTTCCCTTTTTCCATACCTAATGACAGCTCTAGCAGTCGTGAGGAATGGTGCTCCAAGGATTATTGGCATGCACCCATCTCCTTTATCATCGATGATCATGAAATCGACGGGATACATAAATCCTGCAACATTAACCAGTACATCCTCTGCAATCGCCAAAGGGTATACATAAGAGTGACCAGCGAAAGACAGCCAAACACGGGTAGTGGCCGGCATTTCTGTGGTTAGTTGGGTGTAAATAGTTAGGGGCATAATATTTACTTCCGATCCTTGATCGGCGAAAGCATCCAGATATTGCAAATTCCCAATGCTGGCTGGAAACTCAAAGTTCCCACAAGCTATCTGCTTAGTAGCCACTTTTTGTATAAGTAGTTTCTTGAATACCAGTCCCCCAGGCAATGTATCATACTCATCTTTCCCCTCTTTATCCTTCTTTGAAACCTGTTTGGAGGATTGGTTACGCCCGTCACCCTTTCATCCAATTTGTTATGGTGTCCTCGTTTATATCATGTTTCAAGTAGTAACCTAGTGATTGGGATTTTGGCGGTTCCTCAATGGTTTGTTCACCAGGGGTTTCCTTTTCCTCATTATCCTCATGGACAATTGTGATAGAATTAACAAATCGTGTAGTGGGGGTAGCGCTTTCTTTTCTTAGTAGCATCATTTCTGGGGTCTTTTGGCTTGCGTATTCCTCAACTAGGCTCATCATCTCCTTCATTTTCTCTTGCATTTCCTCCTTTTATTTATAAACAGCTTCCTCGAATTTAGCAAGCCGCTCAGAATGGGTTGCTATGTACTCTCTCATTCGAGCTTTGAATTCCGGGCTAAGGCTTTGAGGAGGTGAATAAGGTGGAGTATAATTTTGAAAGGCTTCGACATTCTCTCTAGAGGGTGACTCAGACAACGGTTCCGGGTTCGTATTTGAGACCGAATTGACCGTTGCCCGTCTAGGACTTAAGGGTCTCTTTTGTTTTCCCATGAGATAGTCAACCTTTGTCTCAAGTTTGCAAAGGAGTTCTTCGGAGATTTGATTGGTTTCCCCAGGCGTCGAGATTGCATTGATAGCCGAGTTTATAACATGAGTAACTTCCCATAACTCTTGATTGTCGAAGGCAAGCTCATCAATAATCTCCCAAGATTCCTCGGCGTTTCTATCACGCAACCTGCCTCCTCCGGCTCGATCAATGGTACGTTTGGTGTGAAAGTCGACATGGTCAAAGAAGATTTAAACTAATAGCCAGAGATTTATATCATGATGAGGGACTTTTTGGAGTAAGTCCTTGAAACGAGTCCATGCTTCATAGAAGGTTTCACCTTGACATTGTTGGAACATCAAGATATCATTTCTAAGCATCGCAGTTTTCCCCGGTGGGAAAAATTGAGCAAGGAAATGAGTGGTGAGATCATCCCATGAGGTGATGGATCCCGCGGCTAAACTTTCAAGCCATTGACTAGCTTGATCAAGTAGAGAGAATTGGAATAGGCGTAATCGGGTCGACTCTCTAGTTGTAACATCAAGGTCTATAGAATCTACGGTTTTAAGGAAATCCTTGAGATGTTGGTTAGGATATTCGGAACGAAGTCCATGGAATGCACATCCGCTTTGCACCAACCGGATGGTATTGGATCGCAAGGGAGACACATTGGCTCCTTGAGTGAGCTCAATAGTGTTTCGATAGCCTTGGCGGCAAGGACGGGAATACTCTCCTAAAGTTCGGGGCCTAGGAGGTGGGTTTGGTAGTGGTAGGTTTTGTGGGTGGTTTTGTTGTAGTGGGTTGATGGGTTCAAAGACGTTACCACCTTCCATGATGTCGGATGGTAAAGGTTACGAACAAAGACACAAAGAAATAAGATAGACTAAAGAAAACCTAAAAAAAAAATCTTACTAGAAAGGAATCTAGCAAGTAGACCTAATAAAGAGAAATCCTAACCTAGACAATAACTATTCCCCGGGCTGCGGCGCCAAAAACTTGATACGTGAGAATCGCACCAGGCTTTACCTCTCGAGGGATCTCGAGAAGCTTACAACCCCCACCAGGCAGTGCACCTGATCATTGTAGTATAGTATAGTGACAAGTACCGGGGGATTGATCGTTCAACTCAGGAATAGTGTCGCTAGGATTAGAAAGCCTAAAAACTAGGTCTAGAGGTGAGGGATGATTCTTTTTGTATTTTTATATTTTTATAAAAGCAATTAAAATCTCGGGTTTTGGAAGAGTGGGCGGAATTAGTTGCTAGCCAACTAACCCAATTTATCTAAAGATGCAATCAAAATAAAATAACAAAAATGAAATGGAACTAATTATACTAGTGTGGTGTAACAATAATGAGGAAAGTTGTGTTTACTTAGGTTTCATTACTCCCTAGATATCTTTTACAGGTTGATAGCTTGTTACAATTGCATGGATGACGGGTCATATTCCTTAATACTAGTTGTAGGGTCGTGTACAATATTCCCTAACTCTATAGGATCATACTTCACTCCTATGTCGAGCCGTTAGAAGCTCCTAACATGGGATCATTAGAATTCTCCTACGCATTAAATACAACCAAATATTGTAGTACACCTCCGATCATGTTTCTTAAGACGTTCAAGCAAGTTACCAATGGAAGTCTGCCAGTTTTCTTAAGCCTAACATCGAATACAATCATCCGTAACAACTATAAACAAACAATCAACCAATAATTAACATCTAGGTTTCACTACATCTAAGCAAACACAAAGGAAATCTAGCCTAGCATGTTAAATTGAAGACAAGCGTAAGATATATTCAAACAACACATAGACATATTGAATGAATTGAAAGAGTACTTATCTTTAATAGAACATGAAAGATTCAAAGGGTTGAAACCGTTGAAAAAGCTGGAAAATTCGACCTAGGGTTTTCCCTCAAAGTTGCACCCTCAAAGTTACACACCAATGAATGAATTTTGGAAAACTATATATAGATTACAATGGGTGACGGCGTCATGTATTGGGTTGTGACGACGTCAACTCGCCGCCATAATAAAAATCGTATCGCCTAGATCTGATTTTGACGCCGTCATGTATGAAATAGTTCTGGTCCGTCACTAATACTTGGACCATGACGGCCTTGGGTGACGCTGTCATGTCCAATGCACAAAACTCTCTGGATCGTCACGCGTATTTCCCACATCCACCTCTTTTGTTACTCTTGACGCCGTCATTATGGAAGTTGTGACGCCGTCAGGTACTATTCCCAGCAAGGAAAATTAAGACTTTGCCGTTTTCTTGACTTTTATGCTCCAAAAACGTCCAAAATGCTTCCTTTTCCAGATTTCTCTCCAAAAGTATCTAAAATGACAAAAGGAACGATTTAGGGCAATATTTGATCAAATAATCTCGAATCCGGGCTTAAATGACCCCCTAAAAACGGTTCATTTTTCGCCTCATCAGCCATCATACACCGATAAGTAAAACTTGGCGGTTATCAGATTAGTCATGAACTTGATCATGTGAAGGAATGAGAACGTTGTGGATACACGCCAATGAATGTGTTATGTTCTGAGTATGTGATGCACGTTCTCCACAGCAGGGGCCAATGGGATTTGATTATCACGGTTATTGTCGAGTCAAAAACTACCAACTAAGATGTACTTTATTTCTAATCTATAAAAGAAGAGAAACACGTTTTCTTTAAGCAAAATAATGATGCTAACCCGTCGGCGGTGATAGTGGTAACTAGGTCGTCTCTCACTACAAATATAAAAGATACGTTGGTCCCGATGAAAGAAGAGATTATGTTTAGGTTTGGGTCAGTGATTTAGAAAGATGTGTCATTGACGGATTCAACAATTGCTTTGGGAGTAGGATCCCATTGTGGTTTAGAGTAGATTATTCTGATGGTGATGGTTGTTATGGCGACGTAGGAAACGAAAGGAAGAAACGAGAAAAGGAAGAGCTTCATCATGATTTTCATAGTGGTGGTTCTTGAGAGTTAGTTAATTCAGTTTGTGGAATTGAGTTAAAAATTGTTTGTTACTCACGATATATACACAAGTTTTTACATATTTCATTTTTATAAAATTATGTAAATACTTATATAGTTATAATTAATAACTGTGCACGTGCCTGTTTTCACATTAAATTTTCGTAATGTATCAACATCGATATATTTTGCATGTATTTTTATTGCACGAATGATTTGATTTTATTTAACTGACATGGTATTGAGGTTGATGTTGTTAATTTAATTATTTATATCATGTTTAATTGCACGTAATAACCCCTTAAAAATAGTTTTCTGGATATTTTACTTAGTCTCATAAAAAGGAATAACTTGAGTTGTTCCAATGTGTATAATCTTGTTTATTCATTTAATCTCACAGTAACCTATGTCTCTGTGCCTTCATTTTGATATTTATATAAAATAATAATTTTAACCATGTTTTATTTTTGAACCCATGTTCGACCATCGGGTCAAACCTCTCTTCAACAAAAATTAAATTTGTTTATATTTGGAATGATACAAAAAGAAAGTATATATATATATATATATATATATATATATATATATATATATATATATATATATATATATATATATATATATATATATATGTGTGTGTGTGTGTGTGTGTGTGTGTGTGTGTGTGTGTGTGTGTGTATGTATATATATATCATTCCAAATATAAACAAATTTAATTTTTGTTGAAGAGAGGTTTGACCTGATGGTCGAACAAGTTGAACAGGTGACCAGAGACCCGGTTTTCAAAACATTGATTAAACTGAATGAAAATAATATTGGTGGTTTATTAACGAAAATAATAATACAAGTTTATAGTTTCAATATATAGTTTTCTTAGTTTTTCCACTTTCAAAATTTCTTTAAATAGATTAAGTTTTCACTTTTCACTTTTTGATTTTTCTTTTATATATAATATAGATATATACATACATATATATTTAATTTAAACATAGAAGTGACATATATACTCAAAATATATGTTTTAAATGCATGATTTACAATATAGTTAAAATATATTTTAGATAAATATAACATTATAATGTTTAAGTTAGGTAAACATGAAATTGCTCCATACTAAAATGTAAATAAATAAAAAGATTTCCGCATGTAACTGTCCAAACTTATAACTTTAATTAATCTTTATTAAGCTTTTGAACGGCGGTTATATTAAAACACTAGCAAGGAACTAGGAACTTACAAAGTTACAAGATTAGGATTTTTAAGCCAATCTATCCAACTAAAAGAAGCCTTACTTCTATGTTTACACCAAAAGAAAGAACGGGATACAATATCCTAAAAAAGAGACGCTTTGGTAGGAATATTCGACCCAAAAATACTCTTATTGCGACAATTTCGAATAGACCACCACATTGTAAAAGGTGGTCATTGTAAAAGGTGCTCATTGATATCCGTTAGCAAATCTCTTATACTAGGGGATTGTCAAAGCCAAATATTTTTTTTTAAACTTATGCCTAAAATAAAATGCACGCTTCCTTGAATATATGTATACTAGACGAATACCCGCGTAAATAACGGTGTATAGCGGCAAATAGTTATACTTATGAATTTGTGGTTCTAGTCTGACTATTGATGCAACACTTGCGAGTTTAATTTGTGATTATTGCGAGAAAATAGTTTTTGAGTTACAAACGAAAAATAAAAAAAGTTTGATGATTAATTAATATTTAAAATATTTAGTGATGAATGTTGTTATCATTTTTAATCAAATTGTAATATAGATAATTAACATTACTCAAATTTTAAGCATTTTAAATTTAAAAAAATGCATGCATTATAAATAGTAAAAATTGTAACTTAATGTCACTTTAATGCTAGCACACTAGCACTTGTAAATAGCAAGGTTTTAAAAATCGCTAGGCGCTAGTGAGACGGTCGGGTAGGGCCTAGCGATTAATCGGTTAGGCAGGGATTAATCGGATTGAATTTTTATACACAAAATTGTAATTTTAGATATTATATTATATTATATGTTTGCGATAAGCACAATGCATCAAAGTTCAAATATTTCAAGTGTTCAAATATAAACATAATACATAATTCTTCAAAGTTTAAAGTCAAACATAGACATTACTCGGTTTGTTTACTATTTTTAAGCGATCTTTGACTGATTTTGTCTGATTAATCGGTTTGTGGACCAATTTTTAAGCAATTTGATTGATTTTTAAGCGATTTTGTTGACCGATTTTTAAGCAATTTTGTCTGATTAGTCCGATTAGACCGATTTTGTCCGATTAATCGGTTTGTTGACCAATTTTTAAGCGATCTTTGACCAAAACGATTAAATAGGCCGATTATAATAAATCAAGGCGCTTAGTGAGCGATCAGCGATTATGCGGGGATTAATCGGCCGCCTAGACTGATTTTTACAACAGAGGTAAATAGCGGTGTTTATCGTTTCGGTTATTGGGTTGTTTGGTTTATTCGGTTCGGTTAGTTCGGTTAAAAAAAATTTCTAGGTTAAGCCGAAAACCGAACCGAACTAGATTTCAACCGAACCGAACCGGAACTAAATTTGAATTCGGTTCAATTTTCGGGTTAACCCGAATTACACCATTATATACATATTTTTTAAATTTAATTATATAATTTTTTTGCAAATAAAAATTATTTCAAGCATAAAAGATTTTTTTTTTTTTTTTTTTATTATTATGATAAAATCTAATGGTCTTTTTGTATATAAATATATATAAAAATTATATATATTTATGTAAATTTGGTTTTCGGTTCAGATAGCCAAAATCATATCCAAACCGAAAATCGAATTTTTAGTTTTCGGTTCGGTTTGGTTTATCGATTCGGTTCGGTTTCGATTTCAGTTTATTTGATTATTATCCAAACAATGCACACCCCTACTTAGGTCAATGCTAATGGCAACCATAAATATTGTGGTCACACCTTGCTATATCAGTGCCATGTCAGCTTTTTCTCTCCAAGACTACACTCAATCACATTTTGCTAATAAGGCGACCGCAATAACAACCACAACCAAAACATACCCCACAAAAACTAATAAAAAAAAAAAAAAAATACACACACAAAAGATAATGAAACTTTCGGTTGTCAGGCCAACCATAACTTTGAAAAAGTTGAGGATGATCGGTTCCTAATTCGGATGAGTTAATGGGGAGAACTCGATCATCTACTCGGTTGATATACTTGATAGGCTGGAAAGGCAACCTACCGAAACCAAGTTTTGTCACTTTAGTAAATGTATAAAAGGATAGATTATATTTCGACCCAATAAGGGTATGGGCCAAGGTCTCCGGGTCTATTGTTTAGCAAAAGCCCAAATATGAAAATAGGATTCGGGACATATTGGAAACCTAGCTACATAAACATCTCTTTCAACATTTGAGCTTATCAAGCTGCCGCTCTCATCCGACCAGACCAACATCATGGTAATAATCAAATCTTATCTCTAGATCTCTTATATCTATATCATTTTGAGTTAAGTTTTCACATCGCTAGTAATAATGCCTTGGATTGAAATGAAGTTAGTGTTTGATATTTGGGAATAAGTTAATTAACTAGTTAAGAAATTATTATGGATTGTATTGGCTTTTGTGTGTTGCGTTGGATGTTTAATTGATTATGGGTTTTTGAGGATTTTAGTATAGTGACTATGATTTATATAGTTTATTTAGGTGTTATTGGAAAACCATTTGGTGTTATTAATGATAATTTTTTATAAACTATATGTGTGATGAGACTAGGGGTGTTTGTTTGAGCTTATTTTTGGGCTTATGTGATTTCGGCTTATTTTTTAAACCAAATTACGAAACTGGACTAAATAGTGGCTGAGTTTACGAGAATGAAAGTGGCCTTTGCATCGCCTAGGCACTATCCATAGAGTTCAGTCACAATGTATAGAAAATGAGTCCCTATGTATTTACTCGCCTGCACTTACAGAAGAAGAAAAAATCCAACTCGTTCTGTCATCACTTTAAGCAAAGAATCTTTATATGGTCAACTTGACAAAAGAACATGCATTTTACATCCCGTCAACATTAACATTAGACGAAAAATTTAATAGGGCGCGT
Organism: Artemisia argyi; assembly: GCA_030686995.1. Classification (NCBI taxonomy): domain Eukaryota; kingdom Viridiplantae; phylum Streptophyta; class Magnoliopsida; order Asterales; family Asteraceae; genus Artemisia; species Artemisia argyi. Next base: position 119,295,204 of record CM060677.1, on the reverse strand, counting down.
TTAAATTGGGTACTAGGTCTTGATTTACTAATTAGGTCACGATTTGTGTCAAAATTTGCTAAATAGGTCGCGATTTCATTGGGTCGCGTTTAGTAGGTCGCGATTTACTAGGTCACGATTTCATTTTGGTCGCGTTTTGCCTTTGTCGGGTTTTACTTTTGTTAAATGGGTCGCGTTTTTATGTTTTTAACATGGAAATAAGTTGTGTTTTTTAAAAGCTATGGCGCGTTGAACTTCTTGAAAGACACGTGTAGAGTGGAAATTTTTTCCTCAAATGAATCTAACGGATGAGATTCAAAAGTTCATTTTGGTAAAAAATTTATGCGATGTCTTGTTTCGTAAATTGATAGTGGATTTGGTCCGTTTGAAAATTTTCTCTATTTTTTATATGCTTAAATGCTTTGGCTTTTTTTTAGACATATGTGCTTATGTTAGCTTACTTTAGGGTAATAAGCTTATATAAGCCCAAAAGACTCAAAATAAGCCGGAAAATTTGAGCTTATAAATAATAAGCTAAACAATTATTTTTATCATTAAGCCTAAGTTGCATGACTTGCCATAGTGTATTGTACTTTTTTTATTCATGTTTTTTAGGTGTCTTATGAATTTTGTATACGCTAGTCTCAAGATGTTTACTTTAGTGATAGTTGACATTAGCCACAAGCTCTTCGTGATCTCTGCATAAAACTATGCTACAGAAACACCAACATGCTTGCATTGTATTATCATAGCTCTCTTTTTGTATGCTAGTATGTGAGATAAATAGCCTTTATCAAGCACATCTCTGTTCATTTTCAATTGTAACTTATTGCTAATTAGATCTGGGCTTGGCTTATTGATGAGAAGTTTTCTAGTCAAGTTTAAAGCTATTTATATGCTGGTAACTGAAAATGAAGATGTGTTTGCGTTAGCAAGATATTCAATAACATTTTTTATGAACTTCAGCTACGTGCCAGTTGTGATTTATGTGAGATATTTGCTACTATAATTGTAACACGTCGGATGTTAATATCTATTGTGTATCTTCTTCCCTAGCCTGCCTCTCCTTAAATCACTTGCTTTCATGTATTATGATGTTTAGCTAATGATAATATTTGTTTGCAGCCGTCACACAAATCATTTATGATCAAGAAGAAGCTTGCAAAGAAGATGAGGCAGAACAGGCCTATTCCTCACTGGATTCGCATGAGGACTGACAACACCATCAGGTAAATTCGCTTAATTAGGGATCATTTGATTCAGAATGATTTCAATCTATAATTGTAGTTAACATAGCTTTTTGTTTGGTTCAGGTACAACGCTAAGCGCAGGCATTGGCGCAGAACCAAGCTTGGATTCTGAGGTGTTTTTGCAGCTGGTCAATATCAACCAAGAATCGAAGTTTATGTTCTTAGTTTTATCGTAGCTCAAGTGAGACTGTTGTCATCTATGACTCTATTTAGTATTGCAACTTATGTGTGACTTAAAACTGTGATGATGGTGTTAAGTATGCTATTAATGTAGTGATGAAATTTATCTTTTGACAAACAGTTAAAAACTTCATATTTTGTGGATGTATTATCTTTGACATACCAGATTTTGTGAGCATGGTTATTTATTTTGTCGTTTGTCAAACTAACATCTGGACATATTGTCATTTTGGAAGTTAGAATTTGGGAGATTTTCACCGAGTAATGTACAGAGATGATTAATAAAACACCCGGATTAGATGAATAGTTAAGGTAAACAGTAGTCATTCTAATATTATCTGGCCAAACATACAATGACATTGTTGTTTGTAGAAGCTGATCAGATGGGAATTGTAGAAATCGGTATTCCCGTGTCATTGAAGAGCCTCTAGTCTTGGAACAGTTGCAGAACACACACAGATCACGTGATGCTTAGTGCGGTAAAAGTTTAAAACCATCTAAAACTAAACTACCTGTTACATTAAAATATATTCCGACATGACCCAAGATCCTCACCTAAATTCTAGTCTCGTATGAGTGTTGATAGCACCTGGCCGTGATTGAAGTGGTGCCGCGTTTTGTATATTGCATTGACCAAAGATTAAGTATGCCTGTCATTTACCATTAAGATTGCCATCAGAATGTAAGTGTATGAATTTCAAGTAAACATAAGCAACATTTGATATTAAAAAAAGCAAAGAAACAAAGGACCCACATAACTTTTCCCGCCTTTTCTCCTTTCCCGCCAATACAACCCTCATCCCCAATCTCTCTTTCACTTTCACACACACAAAAGAAAAGCCTCTAAGAACCAGAAGAAATGACGGGAGGCGAGAAACTAACAGAGTACGAACGTAAGAGAATCGAAAACATAAAACGAAACGAGGAACTTCTAGCTTCTCTCGACATCAAAGCCAAACTTTCCGATCTTTCCGCTTTCAGCAAGCTCTACAGGTTTCTCCTTATTTATTTATTTCACTCATTCATTATTTACAAGATATAATTGCTTTGTCCGTTGGTCACACATAAGAAATTTAATTATTTCTTCTTATTTCCATCTTGGGTTTACTAATTACACTTGTTTGAAATTGTTATTACAAAATTTAAAAACGAGAAATAATTTTTCCTAGATTGTTTTTGTCTTGGGACTTGTTTTGGGATGGAGTAGTACAAAACTACAACTTTCATTATATAAAATTTAAATGCAGTTCTACCCGTGAATTCTTGCATTCTATTTTTTGGGGTAGGGAATTGTATTTTTAATCGGTTATGCCTATTTTGTTTATACATAATTTGGCATGACCGTAAAAAATTTCTAGGAGTAGTCTGTCCCAAATTAAATGTTCCTGCTATTTTGGTTTGTATTGAAATAAGACTTTGGAATTGCTATTTTCGACTTTTGGTAGATAAGTGTTTATTACTGTACTAAACTTCAACTAATAAAAAAGTTTTAGAAATGTAAAATAGACATTTTATTGGCACAGAGTATAATGATTGCTGTTTTCTTAAACAGTGTGCATTACCAAAATGGACGTTTAATTTGAGACGAGTATAATGATTGCTGTTTTCTTAAACAGTGTGCATTACCAGAATAGGGGAAGGCCTAGTGGTGCTCTTTCTATTGCTGGAGGTGGAAGTGGAAGCGGGAATGAGCTTGTTGTAAAGAGAAAAAGAGGGAGGCCTAGAAAATATGATCCAATGCCTGCGTCTTTGGTTGCATCATCTGATCCGATTACAATGACACCACAAAAGAATACGGGAAGTCCTAGTGGTGCGCTTTATATTGCTACCCCTGGAAGTGGAAGTGGAAGTGGAAGCGGGAATGAGCTTGTTGTAAAGAGAAAAAGAGGGAGGCCTAGAAAATATGGTCCAATGCCTGCGTCATTCGTTGCATCATCTGATCCGATTACAACGACACCACAAAAGAATACGGTAAGTCCTAGTGGTGCGCTTTATATTGCTACCCCTGGAAGTGGAAGTGGAAGCGGAAATGAGCTTGTTGTAAAGAGAAAAAGAGGGAGGCCTAGAAAATACGGTCCAATGCCTGCGTCTTTGGTTACAACGACACAACAAAAGAATAGGGGAAGGCCTAGTGGTGCGCTTTCTATTCCTACCCCTGGAAGTGGAAGTGGAAGCGGGAATGAGCTTGTTGTAAAGAGAAAAAGAGGGAGGCCTAGAAAATATGGTCCAATGCCTGCGTCTTTGGTTGCATCATCCGATCCAATTACAACGACACCACAAAAGAATACGGGAAATCCTAGTGGTGCGCTTTATATTGCTACCCCTGGAAGTGGAAGTGGAAGCGGGAATGAGCTTGTTGTAAAGAGAAAAAGAGGGAGGCCTAGAAAATACGGTCCAATGCCTGCGTCTTTGGTTGCATCATCTGATCCGATTACAACGACACCACAAGAGAATACGGGAAGTCCTAGTGGTGCGCTTTATATTGCTACCCCTGGAAGTGGAAGTGGAAGCGGGAATGAGCTTGTTGTAAAGAGAAAAAGAGGGAGGCCTAGAAAACACGGTCCAATGCCTGCGTCTTTGGTTGCATCATCTGATCCGATTACAACGACACCACAAAAGAATACGGGAAGTCCTAGTGGTGCGCTTTATATTGCTACCCCTGGAAGTGGAAGTGGAAGTGGAAGCGGGAATGAGCTTGTTGTAAAGAGAAAAAGAGGGAGGCCTAGAAAATATGGTCCAATGCCTGCGTCTTTGGTTGCATCGTCTGATCCGAGTACAACGACACCACAAAAGAAGAGGGGAAGGCCTAGGGGCAGTGTAAAGAAGGAACGGGTTGCAGATGTTGGTATGTTAATGTTTTATAGTTCCTTTATGTGTTTTAAATTGGCTTAATGATGTAGTTATATGATATCAATAACTTTTATTATGCAAACTTGTTATATAGCTAACGCATTGGGCTAGTTTGATTTTACTAATTGTAGCATGTTATACTAATTTCTTTTTAATGCATTATCGTTTTGGGAGGGTGTCCCATGATCTGCTTTGGTTTGTTTTCTTATGTGTGAGGATGGTGAAATTGCTTATAGGTTGGCAGAGTTTAGGCAGATTAAAAGGAAATTTAGTCATAGGTGGGAAGTCTTCATGGGTTACTCTTGACTGTGAGTGATGCCAAATTATTTTTAAACTGTGTTTATATGCTTGTGAGGAAGGATACTCTATCTTTGTAGACATTGGTGGCAGTAAGATGGAAATGTAGCTGACAGTCTATCAGTTAGTGTAGTTTAGCAATTAAGTAGTTTACATCTTTTAGTTAACTTTTCATTATTTGACTTTCACAATGTACTCTGTATAAATGCTGAGATGCAAAGTTAAAGTAAGAGGCTGCGTAATTGGTGTTAGAGCCAAAAGAGCAATCTTAAATGCATGATCTAGTAGTTAAGTGGTTGTTTTTTGTGTTGTCTTTTGGATGTAAAACACTAAGTAGTAATTAGCTGTTAGATATAGTATTCTGTAGTGTACTTGGATAACATATATTGTGAATCAAACCTGATAAATTTGTTGGTAATGGTGTGGAGATAATCATTGTATGCAAGTTTTGTTCTGGTCTGCAAGTTATTTGGTCTTGAAGTTAATTGCTCTGCAAGTTTTTTGATATGCAATCTGACCTGGTCTTGTAATGGAGATGTGAGGGATGTTTGGCGGACTTATTTTGAAATTGGGACTAACGGTGTATTTTGGGTACAAGTTCAGAGACGATCGGTGTATTTTACTCTAAACTATATGTATGATGAGACTAGGGGGCTATTTGTTTGAACTTATTTTTGGGCTTATGTGATTTCGGCTTATTTTTTATAATCTTAAATGTTTTAGCTTTTTTTTTAGACATATGGGCTTATGTTAGCTTACTGTAGCATAATAAGCTTATATAAGCCCACAAGTCTCAAAATAAGCTGGAAAATTTGAGCTTATGAAAAATAAGCCCAAATTACATAAGCTCAAACAGGAGTTATTTTCGTCTTATATTGAGCCTAGTTGAATGACTTGCCATAGTATATCGTAGTCTTTTATTCATGTTGCTTAGGTGTCGTATGAATTAGTTATTATTATGTACTCAATATGTTTACTTTAGTGATAGTTGGCATTAGCCACAATCTCCTCATGATCTCTGCTTAAAATTATGCTACAGAAACATGAACAAGCTTGCATCGTATTATCATAGCTCTCTTTTTGTATGCTAGATGTGAGATTAATAGCCTTTATCAAGCACATCTCTGTTCATTTTCAATTGTAACTTGTTGCTAATTAGATCTGGGCTTGGGTTATTGGCGAGAAGTTTTCTAGTCAAGTTTAAAGCTATTTATATGCTGGTAACTGAAAATGAAGATGTGTTTGCGTAAGCAAGATATTCAATAACGTTGTTTATGAACTTAAGCTATGTGTCAGTTGTGATTTATGTGAGATATTTATACTCTAATTGTAAGTATTGAGAATTTTGTTCCTGTAGCCGGTCTCTCCTGGCATCACTTGCTTTCATGTATTATGATGTTTAGCTAATGATAATATTTGTTTGCAGCCATCACACAAGTCATTTATGATACAAGAAGAAGCTTGCAAATGAGGCAGAACAGGCCTACTCCTCACTGAATTCGCATGAGGACCGACAACACCATCAGGTAAAGTCACTTAATTATGGATCATTGTATTCACAATGATTTCAATCTATAATTGTAGTTAACATAGCTTTTTGTTTGGTTCAGGTACAACGCTAAGCGCAGGCATTGGCACAGAATCAAGCTTGGATTCTGAGGTGCTTTTGCAGCTAGTCAGTATCAACCAAGAATCGAAGTTTATGTTAATAGTTTTATCGTAGCTCAAGTGAGACTGTTGTCATCTATGACTCTTTATTTAGTATTGCAACTTATGTGTGACTTAAAACTGTGAAGGTTTTAAGTATGCTATTAATGTCGGATGAAATTTATCTTTTGGCAAATAGTTAAAAACTTAATATTTTGTGGATGTATCTTTGACATATCAGATTTTGTGAGCATGGTTTTATTTGTCATTTGTCAAACTAACATCCAGAAACATTGTCATTTTGAAAGAGAGAATTTGTAGTTCCAGTCTTTAGAATTTGGGAGATTTTCACCGAGTAATGTACAGAGTTTTTTTTTTTTTTTTTTTTTTTTGGGCTAAAGGGTCTTCCACCCGGTAAAATGATGTATAGAGATGATAATGTATAGAGAAAACTAAAACACCCATTAGTCAACGTAAACATTAGTCATTCTAATATTATCAGGCCAAACCTACAATTACATTGTTGTTTGTAAAAGCTGATCAGATGGGAATTGTAGAAATTGGTATTGAACCTGAAAGCTAATCTTTAACCGTGTCATTGAAGAGTCTGTTGTCTTGAAATAAATAATGCTGCGGAAACATATACACGGATCCGTGATGCTCAGTGCGCTAAAAGTCGACTGAAACTATCTAAAACTAAACTACAGTCAAGTGAATATGAATTTGTTGGTGCTAATAATGTGCGCTAGCATGGAGTAGGTTACTAAGAATCTGCTAACATGCGCACATTATATAGACAAGTGGTTTTGTTTTTTATGGAAAATAACCACATCGGGACGAATTTCCTTTTCCGTAATTTGGTTTTGGCTCTTGTTGCCTTGCAAGCTGGATTTGAATGCACTTTTGATCGCTTTGCCGGAGTGGCGTGTCATACGCTGCTCATATGACTTGAGAGAACTTAGCAATTCTTGAATACCCAAAGTTTTAAAATCTTTTGGTGTTTTCAGTGACTGCTATAATTGGAACAATTTTTTCGGGAATATTAATGAGAATTTTCTCAACAACTCGTTGGTCTTCAATTTCATCACCATAACTTTTCATCTTGTTAATCAAATCGGTTAATCTAGATGAATAGTCATTTAGTGACTCATTTTCTTTCATCTTCGTGTTCTCATAATCTCGTATGAGAGTTTGTAGTTTTATAGCTCTCACTTTCACGTGTCTTTGAAATTCTTGCTTGAGCACCTGCACCTCCCAAGCTTCTTAACCTTAAGGTAAACAAATTAATACTCCTTTTTTGTTAACCTTGATGTAAAATTCAAACATTGTTTCACAAAATCATCGAAGTATAGCTACAAGTCGATATACCCTTGTTCATATTGGCAGGAGAAATTGGTGAGCCGCGCCCGCGCTGCAACACATCTGCCCAAAAAATTTACTGCTATCTTATGTTTTATTAACCATGGACTTTGCGGTATACTATTTGTTCAAATTTGGGTTACTGATCCTTTTCTCTTACAACTCTTAATTCAGTGTTAAGTGTAGATTCCACCTGCAGCACCCTTAACGTCATCATGGAACCTTGTGGAGTGTGTGAAGTGGTGTCAAGAGCGCTCAGTCCTCACTTGTGGATTCTTACCGCTAGGTCAAACACAGAGTTATAGATCATTATTTGTCTTCAAACAGCACATTCGGGAGTTCTTGAACATAGAATTTGTTGTCCCAGCCGTGTATCAATATGGATCGGTTTGGTTGAGTCAAATATAAAATGCAAACAAGTATAAACTATAGATAACTTATTATTTGTCTAACCATTGTAATAATACATAGTATCAAGTACTTATAGGTTTCCAAATGGTGTAATGAACCATTGTAACCTTTCATTATAAAGTCATGTCTATTTGAATGGGTGTGATGAACCTTTGTGATGGTTCGGTTTAGTCACAATCCAAACGATGTGTTCCTTCACTAAAAGGTATGCGTGAATCGTTGCATCCTTTCCTAATTTACAGAAAATAAACTAACATAACTAACTTTAACTAACTACGGTTAATAAGTTTCTAATCTACAATATTGGTCCTTCACGTTTTCTTCAAAGCCATGTCGAGATTACACTTTGGTTTACATTCTCCTCCTTAATCTTGATCATTGCTTTGTCCGAGATCTTGAACTCCGAGCATTTGTCTCATAGTTGTAAACTTGAGTCTTGGTAAAGCTTTAGTTAGTATGTCTGCTCTTTGTAGTTCTCCGCTAACGTGTTCTACATCTATATGACCATTCTCTACGCATTCACGAATGAAATGATAGCGAATGTCTATATGTTTACTCCTTCCATGAAATACTGGGTTCTTCACGAGTGCTATTGCTGATACGTTGTCAACTCTAAGCGTTATCCTTTTTTCTTCAATTCCAGTTAGTTCACTAAGTAAACGTTTTAACCATAAGGCTTGACATGCTGCTGCAGTAGCTGCCATGAATTCTGATTCACATGATGAGAGCGCCACTGTCGGTTGTTTCTGAGTACACCAGGTAATAGGTGACTCTCCAAAGTAAAATACGATTCCAGTAGTTCCTTTTCCTTGATCGGTATTGATTCCATAACTACTGTCACTGTAACCTGTTATCTTGCAGCCGCCTTCCTTCTTGTATATTATTCCATGTTCTTTTGTTCCTTTGACATATCGGATTACTTGTTTCACTGCCTTCAGGTGATGTTCCTTCGGGTCTTGCATAAATCTGCTGAGTAGTCCGACTGAGTAACTAAGATCCGGTCTTGTATGTAGTAAATATATGAGGCTTCCAATTAAGCTTCGGTAATAAGTTGCGTCAACTGATTCTCCATCTTCCGCCTTGACCAACTTAGTGCCGGGATCCAATGGTATCTTTGCATCATTGCTATCCTCCATACTTGTTTCTTTTAGGATCTTGTTAATATATCCGGTTTGCTTGATTTTAATTTCTCCTCCTGTCTGTGTAACTTCTATCCCAAGGTAATATGCTAGCAATCCTAAATCGCTCATTTCAAACTTTTCTTCCATCTGGGATTTGAACAAGTCTATCTCTTTCTTTGGAGTGCCCGTGATTATTAAATCATCTACATATACTCCAACGATAAGTGTTGAATTCTTGCTTCTTTTCGTGTAGACTGCTTGTTCTAGATTACATTTCTTAAAATCTAATGACTTTAAGGTTTGATCAAGCTTCACATTCCAAGCTCTTGGTGCTTGTCTTAAGCCATACAAAGCTTTTGTTAGCTTGTATACTTTTCCTTGGTTTCCTTGTTGAATAAATCCTTCAGGTTGTGTAACATAGACTTCTTCCTTCAATTCTCCATGTAAAAATGCTGATTTTACATCTAAGTGGTGTACTTGCCATCCATGATATGCTGCTAGTGCTAATATTAATCGAACTGTCTCAATCCTAGCAACTGGTGCGAATACTTCATCAAAGTCTATTCCTTGTTCTTGTACATAACCTTTTGCTACTAATCTTACTTTATATCTGATGATCTTTCCTTGTGCATCTCTCTTGGTTTTATAAACCCATTTGAGTCCAATTGCCTTCTGATTTTCGGGCAAAGTAGTAAGAGTCCATGTGTTGTTCTTGTTGATTGAATCTAATTCGACTCTCATGGCCTCAATCCATTTTTCATTTTTTGATGTTTCCTTGTAGTTACGGGGTTCTTCTTCTATGAAGTATAAACTTGAAGTTTCTACTTCACTTGCATGTTGATAGATTTCAGTGATGTCTTTTAATCCTCGCACTGGTCGGTGATCATATCTTTCTGAGCTTCCTAATGAGCTTCCAAATGAACTAATAGTAGCTCGTCTTTCACTTTCTGAGTTGGGTTCGTAAGTGTATGTTGGTGGTGTAATTGGTGATTCTGGATCTGGTATTGGATCTGGTATTTGATCCAGTATTTGATCTTCTTCATGATACATGTTATCAATGTTTTCTATGTTGATCGGTGTAGGATTTCCATTATCAACTTCGTCTACCATAAAACTAGTCCAAAATGTGTCTTGTGTGTCCGTATCATCTCCATTCTTATCCCAATTCCACGGTTTCATTTCCATAAACTTTACGTCCCTACTAACGTGTTTCTTCTTTCTTACTGGATCATATAGCCTACAAGCTTTTGATCCTTCCTCTACTCCTAAATAAACCATCGGTATGCTTCTGTCGTCTAACTTCTTCAAGTGAGGTATCGTTATCTTAGCATAAGCTATGCATCCGAATATTTTAAGGTTTTGTAGATTTGGTTTTCGTTTGTAGAGTGCTTCATATGGTGTTTTATCTTCCAGTGCTCGTGTAGGTACCCTATTTAGTATGTAAATGGCGTGCTTGACTGCTTCCGCCCAAAAAGTTAAGGGTAACTTCATCGCTTTCATCATACTCCTAGTAGTTGATAACACCGTTCTATTCTTTCTTTCAACTACTCCATTTTGTTGCGGTGAGTATGGTGCTGTTAACTGTCGTGCTATTCCATTGTCTTTACAATACTTATCGAATTCATTTGATGTGAATTCACCACCTCTATCTGTTCTTAGCATTCTTAACTTCAATCTTAACTCTATTTCAACTTTCTGTCTAAATTCCTTAAATGTGTTGAAAGCCTGATCCTTAGATGTTAGAAAATAGGTCCACATGTAACGTGTACAATCATCTACTAGTAAGAAGATGAGTTTCTTTCCGGAATGTGTTGTTGGACTTATGGGACCACAAAGATCTCCATAAACTAAGTCCAATGGGTTCTTTGATCTGAATTTAGCTTGGTTTGGAAATGGTGTTCTGCTGTGTTTTCCTAATAAACATGCATCACATACTTGTCCTGCATGATTTATTCTTGGTATTCCTTCTACCAATCCTTTTCTTGTCATCTTGTTGATATCATTAAAGTTCAGATGACCTAATCTAGCGTGCCATAACCATGCTTGGTTATCCATGTGTTGCTAAGAGGCATATGGGTGTTTCTATTTGTAATCTAATACTGTAAAGTCTATTCTTCGACCTTTCTACCTTCATCAACAACTTCTTATTCTTATCATACAAAGTCAACTTGTTTCCATCCATGATGATCTTACAACCTATTTCGGTAAGTTGTCCTAGACTAAGTATGTTACTCTTGAGGTTTGGTATGTAGTAAACATCCGATATTATCTTTTGCTCCTTGTTTCTACATCCTAATAATATAGAACCTCTACCCTTTATCTATACATACGATCCATCTCCAAAACGAACGCGTCCAGTGATGCTTTCGTCAATATCCTTAAAATGACTTTTGGTTCCTGTCATATGGTTGCTTGCACCATTATCTAAATACCATATGCTAGCGTCTGTTGTAGCATACTTTTCTGGTTGTACTTGTCCTTCATTTAACAATATTTCTTCATGTGTAGTCATTAATAGTGATGGTTCATCGTCTTCATAGATAAGGTTTGATTGTTCTTGAGTTGTTGGTGGACTTCTACATTCTTTCTTAAAATGTCCAAGTTTCCCGCAATTGAAACATTTTACCTTCTTCTTCCAATCACCTCTATACTTATTGGGTTTGTAGTTGTGAGTTGAATTTTCTCCATTCGAGTTATCTCTTCTTCCTTTATTCTGCCAGTTTCCTCGTGAGTAGTTTGATCTACCCCTATATTTGTTAAATCGTTTCTTATTTCTAGAGTGTTCGCCTTGTGCGAATAATAAATTATCCTGGCTTTCTACTTGTCCTCCCTTTCGGAGTTTTATCCTTTCCTCGAATGCCTTAAGTTTCCTCGTGATCTCATCTAAAGTAATATCATCGAGATCATTCGTCTGTTCTATGGATGCTACTATCTGAATGAATCTATCTGGTGTGGAGTCTAACAGTTTTCATACTAAAAGTGATTCATCCAAGGTCTTTCCTAATTCTTTAGCCTTAGTGCTATATCTGTTAAGTTTTTTCGTAAATGCATCCACTGTCTCATCATCCTTCATTTGAAGTGCACTAAATCCTATCATTAGTCATTGTAATCGTGCCTGTTGCACTTTCTCTTCTCCTACGTGTCTCCTTTTCAATGAATCCCACAATTCTTTTGATGTTTCGCAATTTGCTATTTGTAAAATCACATCCTCGGTCAACGCTTGATATAGTAAGGCCATTGTTTCCTTGTCTTTCTTATCATCTGCTTGCGTATCTTCCTTTGGTTCTATTGTCTCCCACAAGCCATGTGCTTCTAATATAATCTTAATATGTATAGCCCAAACAGTATAGTTTGTGTCTTTTAGTTTAGGGCATTGGTATTGTGCAATAGGTGTCATGGGTTTAAGTGTAGTGTTTGGTGTGATTGTATCTTCTACAGACATCTTAAGTGAATTTATAATCTTCACGGTTTAATTTTATGGGAATTCTAACCAATATGGTATTCTTATTTCTACGGGAACAGAAATAGTTATCCGGGAATCCTAGTAATACGGGATCAATATATAGTTCTCGGGATTTCCTAATATTGAAGTAAATATCTATACTAAAAGTATAATTGAAATCCAAAGTTTTGAATTTTTGTGACCTCGTATGTTGTGTTAAATCACGACGATGTTCCCACTTGTGTCGATACCTAGAATGATATCAACCACGTTATTTCTTTCCTCGTCTCTTTCTCAACTTGGTTCCTACTACGTGCCTTAGACCCTTGTTATGTCTCGGCTTAACCTCCAAATCACCCTAAGTCTTTTTGGCCACGATCAACTTCAGGTTGTTGTCGTTGTTTCCTTTCTTCCAAGTTCTTTTCTTCAAAAAATACTTGCGTATTCTTCTGCCAAACAGCAATTCGATTGCTTTTCCTTTTCCTTTATACCCTACGGTATTCTATCAACGTCTAAACAAAATGTTTTGTTTGTCGTTCCGCTGTTGCTTGTATGCTTTCTTTCGTTGTTCCACAATAATTCTCCTTCGTTCCTCTCTTTTTTTCCACACCGTATACCAACAAATTCTGTAAATAAATTCTGAAAACTATTCGGTATTCTTTCTATGCAGCGAGTGATCAAGTCGCGTGTTTTCTTCAATTTGTTGTTGTCTCCTAGTATTGCCAACGTCCTTTCTTTGTTTCTTCTTGTACCGGTATCCTTCTATAATCCAAGGAACGCCTATATTTTCTGCGTGTCTTTTCTTCTTCTTTTCTTTGTGTATCGAGATGATACACAATTTTTCCAAGTCGTCTTTCCTTTCCCTTGTTGTGTCGTAGTAAGCCACACAAGTTCCTTCCTGTTTTTGTTCTTAAACAAGAGTTTTCCTTTTGGTTTTGTTGTGTTGTTCGAATCAAAACAACAAACCAAGACACCAAGTTTTGGTTCGGTGCCCTTTTCTGTTTGCAAATTCTCGACACAAAGAAAGTTGTACAAGTCTTTCTTATGTCCCTAAGTTATCTAACGCAATCCTTCTAGTGTTAACAAGGTTCGAAGGTATGCTATTGTTTCCTGAAAAACAATTCCAGCGTGGGCTTTTTGTTTCTGGTTTTGGGTTTCTGTCTCGATACAAGGTTCTGTGATGTTTCTGTTTTGGTTTGATTGTTGTAACGAGATGTTCCAAACGAGGCTCTTGATGCCAAATGTTGTCCCAGCCGTGTATCAATATGGATCGGTTTGGTTGAGTCAAATATAAAATGCAAACAAGTATAAACTATAGATAACTTATTATTTGTCTAACCATTGTAATAATACATAGTATCAAGTACTTATAGGTTTCCAAATGGTGTAATGAACCATTATAACCTTTCACTATAAAGTCATGTCTATTCGAATGGGTGTGATGAACCTTTGTGATGGTTCGGTTTAGTCACAATCCAAACGATGTGTTCCTTCACTAAAAGGTATGCATGAATCGTTGCATCCTTTCCTAATTTACAGAAAATAAACTAACATAACTAACTTTAACTAACTAACGGTTAATAAGTTTCTAATCTACAATATTGGTCCTTCACGTTTTCTTCAAAGCCATGTCGAGATTACACTTTGGTTTACAGAATTATCTCTCATTAGTGTCTTTATCTTTTAACCATTATTTTTGGGTTACATATTACCTGGTTTTGTCCGGTATGTCTGGACATTTTCATCCTCGAGTAGTTTATGTTTTCATACACCTAGATTTTAGTTTAAGTTCTAGACACCCTAAATCTTTTAAGAAACCACTGGCATCCTGTAACCAAATACTTGCAAATTGCTCACGATCTGCAATTGGTACTACCAATTCGAATAGAATGTCATCAAGTACGATTTCCAGGCCATGTAGGCTTACATGCGGGACTCGTTCTTTGAAAACTATTTATCATCTACAAGGGGTTACATTCGTGAGATCACTTCTTTAAACCCCATTTATCACATATTAACTTCCAGATAATTTAGCTGTTGGTTGACACTACTAATTGAAACTTGGTAGTACTTATTGCAGGGGCTGTTTTGTTTTGGTTTGTGAGGGACATAATGTATGAGACACACACAACACTTGTATTATTATTACTTGACTGGATAATCAACTTACATACCCAATACATATTCATAGTACACACAACTTCTGGAAGATGCTAAAACATAACAGGCACTTGCCCAAACTACCAAACACAACTGTTATAAACCTTACTGCTAAAACATAACTACTTATTAGAACTGCAAATTTAAAATTCAAACGCCACCAACTGTGACTTAATTTTCAAGCTGCTACATTAACTTGTGACTTGAGTTTATCCTTAACACCAATCATATAGTCATAATATCATTCACAGACATTACATTTTGTGCAGAACTTGATCTTCAAAATGTTTCACGTTTCCTCTCGGGTTCCCTTCAAATCGTCCAATCTTAAACCACTTAATCTCTTCATCCAGTTCCACCGCGGCCACCTTCCCACCAACGACCAAATCCACCAAAATCCTCCCAACAACAGGAGCCATCTTAAACCCGTGGCCTGAAAACCCACCCGCAACCACAACATCCTCACCAAACCCACCTCCCAAGAAGTCAATCACATAATCCTCATCCGGTGTCATCGAATACAAGCACGACTGACTCATCACCGGTCCATCCTCCCATTTAACCCGATCACCAAACGTCAACTTGAGCCACTCCTTCAAATGCTCAACAACCATCTCAGCAGGCCTCCATGTCCTACTATCCGGATCACATTCTCTCCAACGTTGAACCACCACTTTAATCAAATCAGGAAACTCCAAAGCAGGCGTCCCATAAATATGCGGCTCACCAAAGCTAGAAAACGTCGGAAAACCTTTCCCTAAAGCGAAATCCTCCTCACACCCCTCTTTTATCCTCCAGTAAAAAATTGTAATTTCAACCGCTTGTATAGGCAAATTCACCACTCCTTTACTCACATTTCTAACCAACTTACTAACCCAAGCACCCGCAGTAACAACACATTTCTTTCCATAAAACATCTCCCCCAAGCCACTCCTCACCACCACACCACCTTTCTCCTCATCAACCACCACGTCAGCAATCTCCGTCTTGTCCTTCACAAGCACCCCATACTTAACCGCTAACGTCTGGAACATAGCAACAGCCTTAGTAGCCTTAAGCACACCTCCATTTTCACTCACAAGCGCGATGCAACCCTCAGGCACGCTAACCTTACCACAAAACTTAACATTCACCTCCTTACTATCCATAACTTTATGATCAATCCCTTGCTTCTCACAGTTCGTGATCATGGCCAACAATGAAGTATTATCAGATGGGCCTAAGTCTAGTTGTTCTGTCTTGAAATAAACATTATATCCGACATCGAGTTCAGCTTCTCGCCATAGTTTCTCGGATTCTATGACCATAGGAGGATAGTACGCTTTAGGATAAGTTGCACGTATAGTTCTGGATTCGCCATGCGAGGATCCTCTATAGTGGAGCAAGTCAAATTGTTCAAGTAACAGAGTTTTTAGACCTTGTTTTGCTGCATGATATGCAGTTGAGCTGCCCATAACACCTGCACCTATGATGATCAGATCAAACTGAGGTAAATTTGACATGTGTTTTTAATTGGTTATTGATCAGATGATATGTGCTTTAGTTTTTGTGTTATGGTGTTTTTGGTAAAAAGGTTAAACTGCATGTGACGACTATATGAAGAAAGGCGGCAATATTATAAGGTGAATTATTAACGGTTGTTTTGTTGAACTAATAGTTGGTCAAATATTGTAGGTTCTTGTTGCCATAAATTAATCTCACATGTGTAGACCAAATGTGTAGAAAACAAACTTGCATTTCTCTTGTACAAAACAACATGTTTAAATTTTACCCAACTATTCTTTTATCAACCTCAAATATGAAACGGTCTTTACTAGAATTGTTGTTGTTGTTGGTGGTGCTGCTGCTGCCGCCGCCCCCAAACACTTGGATACGCCGTATCCCTAAGTGGGATACGCCGTATGCCTAGCTGAATCCAATATGCCATATCCATAAAACTGGATACGCTGTATTGGCTAAACTGGTGCAGTATCAACCGCAGAAAGCAACAACTTCTGTTGTAAATACATATGGCGCAACTACAAACTGTGCAAAGCCAAACTAAACATATAGTTACTTCATAAAAACTGTACATAACATATATCATTCACCTAGACCCATACCAAAGTCAAAATGGGTCATTTCGGGTGAAAATGAAAATATGCTAAACACCTTTTTAACTATTTAATTTATATAACACAACGAGGACTACATTAACTTCATAATTCTGTGTTTGTACAAACCATGACCCAAAAGATAATCCCTAAGGCGTTTCTTGGTAAAAGAGAGGGTAAGGAATAGGCTCCATACCCACGAGCTCCACCAAAAGCTAAATCTCGACATTTTTACCCTTAAACATGACGAAGCAATGTAAGCAATAGCTTAGTGAGATAACATATATAGAAATAAAAATAAACATGACATGACATTAAAGTTTCTTCGTCGAACATTCTCTCCATGTAGCTATCTTAGGGTGTGTTTGTTTCATTAAGATGTTTTGAGTCTGAATCTGACTACCACATCTTACTGGTAAGAGGTGGCTAAAAAGTCTGAATCTGACTGAAATAATGTTGTTTGTTTTTGTATAATTGTCTGAATGTTTTTAATTGTCTATTTTTTTAAAGTATATATTAAATTATAGCAATACGATGAATAATTAGTTTATGTATACATGAAACAAAACATTTTTATCATGAATTTTACACAATAATAAATTATTAAATAAATTATCTTAATACATATATATCTTAAATTTAACATAGTAAAAAATTATTATACGAATTGTCTTAAAATAAAACATAAGTCATTTCAAAACTTTGAAATTCGAACATGGTTTCAGTTTCACACTTTTTCAACAAACGTTGTTATGGTTGACACACATTTTATGGTCTCTCGAAAAAAATATCTCGGTAGCTAATTCAACGAACCCAAAATTGAGCCCAATTAAATCAACAAATTTTATTAGTAGTTATATATGTTCCTATTTAACTATATAAATAGCCCAATATAACTATCCTTACAGAAAACAAATGTACAATCCATAGTCCATACACTATCTAATTGGCCCTTTTTCAATTACCCTAAAAGCTATAACTAACCCTACATATATAACATCACTTCACTCGCTCAACCCTAACAACAACATATATGTGCAGTCACCAAAACAACCAAAACATGTCTTGGTTCACTTAAAACCAACAACACACATAAACAAATTGCAACCACTAAACCACGAACCACAAAAACCTCAAAAAGAAAATGTTCAAAAACATGTTATTGGTTTTCTTGCTTTTTTTCTTTCTTGTTTAAACGAACCACAACCATAAAATAATCTTGGAATCTTGTTTTAAAGAACAAGTTCTTGCTATGGATCGATGATGATGGGTTCTTTGTGAAAATCTTTAAAGATTTTGAGATCTTTGTATTTTTAGGTGAAGTGTTTGAAGTGGGTGAGAGGCAACCAAATCTTTTTCAAGGTTAAGGTCGAGTAAGAGGGAGTAAGGGTTAGAGATAGTCAGACTCAAACATGTTCACAGCCTCTAACTAAGTCAGAGTTATTACGTCTGACCATGTCTGACTCATGATGAAAAAATAAACAACAAAAAGGTCTGACCGCGTCTGACCGGTCAGACTCAGATGCGATTCAGACATATTTTGCAAAAACAAACACACCCTTAGTATTTATTAGCACCTCTAGTTCCAGTAAGGAATGAATTCTTGCTTGCCATACTTACTAGTCGTCCACCAAGGATGTCGTGAACCTTTGTTGGTTCTATATAGCTACAAATGCTCTAGTAGCCCACATAGGACGTCTAGTCCCCTTGTAGGGACCTTCTCTATCATGTTGTGCTATTCATCCACTAAGGATGTCTAAACATCATATTTATTAACTAATGAGCCACATGTATATACTAGTCATCCACATAGGATATCTAAGTCCCACTTCAGGGCGTAAGGCACTATTAAAGGCTCGGCTCGATTCATCCGCTACGGATGTCTAAGTTCCTTTTCGGAACATGTGATCACATAATATCACGTGTCGCCCACTTAGGACGTCTAATCCCATTTTTGGGTCATAATGCATATTAGTTATGCAAGTTATCCACTAAGGATGTCTACTTCATGTCTTTGGAACACATGTATGTCTGTTTTAGTCATGCCGTCCGCTAAGGACGTCTAAACAAGTAATAATACAACATTTAAACTAAATATGTATTTGATACGTGGGAATCGCACCAGGCTTTACCTCTCAAGGGATCTTGAGAAGCTTACAACCCCCGCTAGGCAGTGTACCTGATCGTTGTAGTATAGTATAGTGACAAGTACCGGGGGATTGATCGTTCAGCTAGGAATAGTGTCGCTAAGATTAGAAAACTTAATTACTAGAGCTAAAGGTGATGGATGATTATTTTTGTATTTTTATATTTTTTAGAAAGCAAGTAAAAATCTCGGGTTTGAAGGATAAGGGCGGAATTAGTTGCTAGTCAACTAACCCAATACTAAAGATGCAATCAAATTAAAATACTAGAAATGAAAATAAAACTAAATTAACTAAGGTTGTGAACAATAAGTGGAGAAGTTGTGTTTACTTAGATTTCACTACTCCCTAGATATCTTTTACACGTTAATTACTTGTTATAGTTGCGTGGATGACGGATTGTATTCCTTAATACCATTCATGGGGTAGCGCACTTAACTCCCCAATCCTATGAGTGCCTACTTCACTCCTATGTCTAGCCGGCTAAGAAGCTCCTAACATGGGATCATTAGAATTTACTCATGCATTAAATACAACCAATAAAACCTAGTGCCCATCGGTTCATGTTTCCTAAGACATTCAAGCATGTTACCATTTGGAGATCTGCCAGTTTTCTTAAGCCTAACATTGAAATCATTCATCCAATACAACCATAAACAAGTAATCAACACATAATTAACATCTAGGTTTCATTAGATCCAAGCAAACACAAGAGAGATCTAGCCTAGCATAGTAG
Source organism: Artemisia argyi (assembly GCA_030686995.1). Lineage (NCBI taxonomy): Eukaryota > Viridiplantae > Streptophyta > Magnoliopsida > Asterales > Asteraceae > Artemisia > Artemisia argyi. The sequence continues at coordinate 119,275,535 of CM060677.1, read as the reverse complement.
AATTAAGATAAGAACAAGATATAGACAACCAACACATAGACATATTGATTGAATTAAAAGAACACTTATCTTAATTACACTTGAAAGGTTTCAAGGGCTGAAAACCCTTGAAAAACCTGTAAAAATCGTATTAGGTTCGGCCTTAGGGTTTCTCCAAAACTTCCTCCCTTAATGTGTAAAAATTAGAAAACTATATATAGGAAATAGGGTCTGACGGCGTCAAGACCAAATTGGTGACGCCGTCATCTCGCCGCCAAAATACTTCTCGGACTGCCTTGATCTACATCTGACGCCGTCACGTTATAACTTTTTCCAGGCCGTCATGCATTTTACTCTTGGCGCTCTTCCTTGTGACGCCGTCATATCTGTACTGGGTCGTCATGGAAATTACTCTTGACGCCGTCAAAATATTACTCTTGACGCCGTCACCTACTGTTCCCAGCTTGGAAAATTGAAACTTTGCCGTTTTCTTCACTTTTATGCTCCAAAAACATCCAAAATGCCTTCTTTTCCATATTTCACTCTCAAAGTACCTAAAATCACAAAAGGAACGATTTAGGGCAATATTTGATCAAATAAATTCAATTCCGGGCTTAAATGACCCCCTAAAAGTGGTTCATTTTTCGCCTCATCATATACCCTTACACTTGAGATTTGCTTGTCCTCAAGCAAATGCGCTTTTATTCTACTCAAAATACAAGTTAGGTGTCATTTAACACTAATATAAAAGTAATTACAACAAATAAAAGTTCCACTAAAGACCAAAGACAAGCACGGAGGTCATACACAAGCACCTCACAAATAGTGTTTAGATACTCACATCTCTCGGGTGTAATAAAGTATAAATTACAATATGGAATCAGAAGATATCTCTCACTACCTGTCATAGCAAAATAGATTACCATAGGCTTGGGAAAGGATCAAACCTCCACCATATGGTGTAAGCACCTAGGATAAACTATCAAAGAGGTCTTTTAAAGGGTTGTAACGTTAGGTGTAGGGATATGAAATACATGGTTTTGTTGGATAAAGGCAGTTTTTACTGGTGGCGAGCTAACAATCTTGGTTAATTACATGTACAACATGGCGTTGCTAAGCCAAGACTAGACTCGACTTAAGCTAATAAATGAAAAATAACAAAAACATAAAATAAACATAGAATAAAAAGGGATGGTAGTCCGTATGTTTTTTTCTCTTTCACTTTTTTCTATTTTTTTTTTCTTTTTTCTTGATTTTTCAATTTTTTTTTTTATTATTATTATTTTTTTTTTTGCATACACTCTTACCCTACCATCCAAAATAATACATCATAGGGAATGGAAATTTCCCTTACACTTGAATCTTTACATACTTTACAATAAACTAATCTAATGACTCGAATTAAGAAAATCAAAACACTTGGAGCTCTTTTAAGATTAACGTACATACGGGGGTAATATATGATGTTCTTCCCCATTACTCCATAAAATAAGTACTTACCCATGAGTCCCAATCGTCCCAAAACAATATGTACAAGGATATGACTCGACTTAGCAACCATGTAATCAATTAGATAGTTAACTTAGGGTTTAACAAATAACAATAATGCACTAAAAATGAGCGCATACACGGAAGGCTAAGGCGATTTGGTTGTACATTTAAGTGGGGTGTAACAAATTCTTCCTTTAAGTAAAATGCTTAAAGTTAGAAACGAAAAGATAGGCTCGGAGAGGTGTACTAGGGGTTTCGTGTACTAAAAATGAGTACAACGCTAAGGTGTGGGAAAAATTAGTTGACTTAACTAGCCAAGTAATATGACTTAAATGGTCAAGTAATTATGATACGGGTTTAACACAAGGGTGATCCTAATGCCTCTTATCATGTAGTAAATCCTACCACACGAATGTAGTCTCACTAGCGGTCTCGGGATGCATCACTAACGCAAGTTCTAGAATCTAAATGCTACCGGTACACTCATAAGCACTAATAGTAAATGCTTTTCCTATCAAATCTAAAGGCGAACCTCACATATTTGGGTGGAAAATTTTTCTGAATAGTACGGTTTTGTGCTAGTCATACAATCTCCTATCCATGAGACGCTTGCTATGGCTAAAGTTTCACTCCTAAATGTTGTAAAAAATTTTAAATTTGGCGCTAAAATTGCACTAACAAGTATTTCTCATAGTTTTATTACACATCTACCATCAAACAAACAAACTCAAGCGAAAGTGTATTTGTAAGGTATCATCATTTTACCCTCCCCTTACACTTAGGATGAACATTGTCCCCAATGTTCAAGTAAAGAATGTAAAAGTGAAATAAGTAAAACAAATGAAATCAAATACTCCCCTGATTCGCTCGGTATGGATAATAAGGTGGCCAGCTTAAATCTTCCTCCAAGAAAATGAACAATCAAAGCTTCCCTTCCAGAATATAAATCATCTTCTTGTCATACATAACCTGTAAATCCTGAGAAAACAAACAAGACAACCTCGCATAAAATCGGCGGCATCCTACATAAGTTTCTAAATCCTAGAAAACAAGATAAGATATAATGCTTGTGGAATGAAGTTTGCAGATTTCCTGGAGATTATAAAACTTAATAATTTAACAAAAACTTTAAGACTCCGTTAGAAAAACAAAACCGGTAAAATTTCCAGATTTTTACCCGTGACGCCGTCAAGAGCAAGCTCGTGACGCCGTCAGGATTGACCTGCAGAAATTCTTATGTTAAGTTTCCGGAAAATTTCTAGAAAAACGTGGTCCTACTTCCTGGAAAATCCTGCAAAACTTCATTATGACTCAATACAAGCATTTGACTCTAACAAATACGAATACACATGTTCATTTAATATTATGGAGAATCATGATCGGGTTGTTTCTTAAAAACATATTTGGGGTTTCCCCTTACACTTATCTTTTGCAAAAATACCTTTAGGTGGAGTTAAGACTAGGCCAAACAACAAAGTAAAGTATTTCCACTTTTTAGTTTAGAAACATGGTCTACCAACAATAAAAATAAAGCATGCATATGGAAGCAAATAACAAACAAACAAAAATTAAAATCACACAAAGCATGGGTTGCCTCCCAAGAAGCGCTTTTCTTTATTTACGAGTCTTGTAGCTAGACTCAAGGTCATGGGTTACTACGTAATCTCATCCCTTGAGATGATGTACCCCATATAGTTGTGAGCATTACTATTGTGGTGGTAGTGCCTTAACCTGTCGATACTTGCAATCACCTCTCCTCCTACTTTACTTCTTAGGTTAACCATCCCATCTTGGCTCATGCTCTCAATTGTGAAGGGCCCATACCACCAAGGACTTGGTTTATCGGGTGGTATTGTTGTTTCCAAATGTCTTAAGAGTACCAAGTTCCCTTCCTCGAATGGTACATGACTTTCTGCTGGTCGATTATGTTCGAATTCGACACGAACCTTATTGTTTTTGCTCCTGTCATATTTAGCCTCCTTGTAGCTTTTGATTCTTGCCTCCCATGCAAGAATTTTATTCTGAACACGAATGGGTGTCGTGTCAATGTTGTTTTTGAGCTTTCTCCAACTCACATTCTCATGCCCATTCCGCGGGGTCATGGGGAAGCTAATCTTTCTTTTCCCAGATTTAAGCTCAATTTTCCTCCCTTCATACTTAATGACAGCTCTAGCGGTGGCGAGGAATGGTGCCCCGAGGATTATTGGCATGCATCCATCTCCCTTATCATCGATGATCATAAAATCAACGGGGTACATAAACCCTGCGACATTAACTAATACATCTTCTGCGATTCCTAGGGGATATACGTATGAGTGTCCAGCGAGAGATAACCTAACACGAGTAGGGGCTGGCATTTCTGACGTTAGTTGGATGTAAATAATTAGGGGCATAAGATTTACTTCCGATCCTTGGTCGTCGAAAGCATTAAGATATTTCAAATCCCCGATACTAGCTGGTATCTCAAAGTTCCCACACGCCACCTGCTTAGTAGCCACCTTTTGTACCAATAGTTTCTCGAATATTGGCCCCCCAGGTAACGTATCATACTCATCTTTTCCCCCTTCCTCTTTCTCAGAATCCTGTTTGGAAGGTTGGTTACGCCCGTCACCCTTTATCCAATTTGTTATGGTGTTTTCGTTTATATCATGTTTCAGGTAGTGACTCAAGGGTTGGGATCTTGGCAGCTTTTCTAAGGTCTGTTTAGTGGAGGCTTCTACCTTCTCGTCATCCGTGTGGACAATTGTGATGGAATTAACAAATTGGGTAGTGGGGGTGACGCTTTCTTTCCTTAGTAGTATTCTTTCGGGGGTTCTCTGGTTGGCATACTCCTCCAATTGACTCATCATCTCATTCATTTTCTCTTTCATCTCCTCTTTTTGCTTATAAACTGCTTCCTCGAATCTAGCAAGCCGATCTGAATGAGCTGCCATGTATTCTCTCATCCTAGCTTCAAACTCCGAGCTAAGCTCCTCGGGCGAGGAATAAGGTGAGGCATAGTTTTGAAAAGTCTCGATGTTTTCTCTAGAGGGTGATTCTGACAATGGTTTTGAAGTCGGTTTCGAGATAGAATTGACAGTAGCTCGTCTAAGACTAAAAGGTTTCCGTTGCCTTTCCTCAAAATAGTCTACTTTTGCCTCGAGTTTGCATAGGATTTCATCGGGTAATTCGGTGGTTCCTCCAGGTGTTGAGACTGCATTGATGGCCGCATTTATTGCATGCTTAAATTCCCATATCTCTTGATTATCGGTGGCGAGCTCCTCAATAATTGCCCAGGACTCCTCGGCGTTCTTATCACGCAGTTTCCCTCCTGCGGCCCTATCGATTGTACGTTTAGTGTGATAGTCAACATGGTCGTAGAAAATTTGAACTAATAACCAAAGGTTTATACCATGATGAGGGACCTTATGGAGGAGATCCTTAAAACGGGCCCATGCTTCGTAGAAAGTTTCACCCCGATGTTGTTCAAACATCAAAATGTCCCTTCTAAGCATTGCAGTCTTTTCCGGTGGGAAGAACTGAGTAAGGAAGCGATTGGCGAGATTATCCCATGTGGTGATGGATCCCGCGGGTAAACGCTCAAGCCATTGACTAGCTTGATCCCATAGAGAGAATTGGAATAGGCGTACTCGGGTAGTCTCTCTAGTTTCAACACCTAGGTCTATGGAATCTACGATTATAAGGAAGTCCTTTAGATGTTGGTTTGGATCTTCAGAACGAAGTCCATGGAATGCACATCCGCTTTGCACCAACCGGATGGTGTCGGATCGCAAGGGGGTCACATTGGCTCCGGTGAGCTCAATGGTGTTTCGGTAGCCTTGGTGGCTAGGTCGGGAATACTCTCCTAAGGTTCGGGGCCTAAGGGGTTCTAGTGGTGGGTTTTGTTGTGGTTGGATGACGGGTTCAAAGATGTTCCCGTTGTCCATGATGTCGGGTGGTGAAGAGTTACGAACAAAGACACAAAGAAATAAGATAGACTAAAGAAACCTAAAAAATAAAAATAAAATCTTACTAGAAAGGAATCTAGCAAGTAGACCTAATAAAAAGAAGTTCTAACCTAGACAATAACTATTTGCCCAGGCTGCGGCGCCAAAAACTTGATACGTGGGAATTGCACCAGGCTTTACCTCTCAAGGGATCTTGAGAAGCTTACAACCCCCACCAGGCAGTGTACCTGATCGTTGTAGTATAGTATAGTGACAAGTACCGGGGGATTGATCGTTCAGCTAGGAATAGTGTCGCTAGGATTAGAAAACCTAATTACTAGTGCTAAAGGTGATGGATGATTATTTTTGTATTTTTATATTTTTTAGAAAGCAAGTAAAAATCTCGGGTTTGAAGGATAAGGGCGGAATTAGTTGCTAGTCAACTAACCCAATACTAAAGATGCAATCAAAATAAAATACTAGAAATGAAAATAAAACTAAATTAACTAAGGTTGTGAACAATAAGTGGAGAAGTTGTGTTTACTTAGATTTCACTACTCCCTAGATATCTTTTACACGTTAATTACTTGTTATAGTTGCGTGGATGATGGATTGTATTCCTTAATACCATTCATGGGGTAACGCACTTAACTCCCCAATCCTATGAGTGCCTACTTCACTCCTATGTCTAGCCAGCTAAGAAGCTCCTAACATGGGATCATTAGAATTTACTCATGCATTAAATACAACCAATAAAACCTAGTGCCCATCGGTTCATGTTTCCTAAGACGTTCAAGCATGTTACCATTTGGAGATCTGCCAGTTTTCTTAAGCCTAACATTGAAATCATTCATCCAATACAACCATAAACAAGTAATCAACACATAATTAACATCTAGGTTTCATTAGATCCAAGCAAACACAAGAGAGATCTAGCCTAGCATAGTAGAATTAAGATAAGAACAAGATATAGACAACCAACACATAGACATATTGATTGAATTAAAAGAACACTTATCTTAATTACACTTGAAAGGTTTCAAGGGCTGAAAACCCTTGAAAAACCTGTAAAAATCGTATTAGGTTCGGCCTTAGGGTTTCTCCAAAACTTCCTCCCTTAATGTGTAAAAATTAGAAAACTATATATAGGAAATAGGGTCTGACGGCGTCAAGACCAAATTGGTGACGCCGTCATCTCGCCGCCAAAATACTTCTCGGACTGCCTTGATCTACATCTGACGCCGTCACGTTATAACTTTTTCCAGGCCGTCATGCATTTTACTCTTGACGCTCTTCCTTGTGACGCCGTCATTTCTGTACTGGGTCGTCATGGAAATTACTCTTGACACCGTCAAAATATTACTCTTGACGCCGTCACCTACTGTTCCCAGCTTGGAAAATTGAGACTTTGCCGTTTTCTTCACTTTTATGCTCCAAAAACGTCCAAAATGCCTTCTTTTCTAGATTTCACTCACAAAGTACCTAAAATCACAAAAGGAACGATTTAGGGCAATATTTGATCAAATAAATTCAATTCTGTGCTTAAATGACCCCCTAAAAGTGGTTCATTTTTCGCCTCATCAGTATTACTAAGGTCACATGGATCATTACGGGCTATTTTGACCGGTCTACTATATTTCACATATAAGCTTATAGTAATAATACATAAGTCGTTATAATTCAAATTATGCAAATATACTAACATGAGCTCGTAACACGAGTATAACACATGTACATGAACCCGAGTACCATGAAGTGAGTGGTACACCTAACGGGTTACTAAGGTCCCATTTCTATTCTTATATACATTACTTTCACACCCCAAAAATATCGAAGGTGACCTGGGGTATGACGTTCATAGCACAAAGAATACAAGATATAAAGAACGACCTCTACATGAGTCGTTTAAAATACATCCCTTGATTCATTTAAATAAATAAGGTTTTCCAACAAGACAAATTCCCATAGTTTCACATCAAAATAAAAGATATGTTTTGATACAATCAAACGATAATAGTTTATGCAAGAAATCTCCAATGCGACGCAACCGCAACGACGACTCTAGCATGAGACTCCAAGTGCTAAGCAAGATCATGCAAGTTATGGACCTGAGGAATACATTCTTATAGGTGATGTTGAATATATAAACATAAAAGAAACATATAAACGCATCGAAAAATCACCAACAAGGATCCATATAGCCATATGATCAATCAATAATAAATAACAACAAGGTTATACCTTTGTAGCGTGATCGGTTGAATCTTATGGAGACCGTCACCAACGTACATGAATCACCAATGAAACCGAAGTGATCAATGGAGATCACCTCTATGTGTTGCCCACACTACACCTCACCGTATAACCCTTCAATGCTAGTCCTTAACCCCGTAACCTTGGAATGGCCTTTGAATAAGCAAGATTCAAAGGAAGAGATCAAGAAAACCAAAACCCTAGATGGGTGTTTTCTTTTTACCGTACAATAGAGGGAGAGAGAGGGAGAGAATTATGGTAAATTATTTAATCACATTATGAGGAAATCACTCCCATATATTTGACCAAAAAATTCAAACTAAACCTTCCCTTGTAAGCCTTTATGGCCGAACATTCTATGGGCTCAAATGGGCTTCCCATTTGTTTTTCTAGTCCAATGGATTAAGTACTTTACTTAGTCATTAGAAGCCCAATAGCGATCCCGAGTTACGTTAGGTTATTTATATATCATAGATACAATAAACACGACATAAAAAGAGGTACCTAAGTGTATATGTGTGTGACCCCATAGGCTCACATATGTCTAGCCATATAATTATTTATTATGACACAAGCATACTCCAACAGCTCCCACTTGCGACGTCATAATAATCAAGTAATTATACAAGTAAAGGTTAGCGTCTAGCAACACGCCAATGCCCCTAAAAATATGTGAGGGTAGTTTCTTAAACTTCTCATTTAAATGGTTTTTATATGTCATCCATCCTTTTGCTACAGATACTATGTTAAACACTAGATATGGATCAAAGTCATTCCATTTGTTCAACTATTATGTTTCTCGATCTAAATATTGAAGAAGATTATCAAGTGAATTAAGATTCATCTTAATCTCATTTGGGTATGGCCATACAAACATCTGTTCAATTCATCGAGGGGCCCAATAGTATCTAAACTCCATGACATGTGGAGGAACAAATCCTATTTTGACTGCACATATGATTCATGTATTTCAAATCACTCCTGAAGATGGTTTTTATAACTACCTTATTCAGGACAGCGTTTAACCATATCAAAGAATGAAATTCCACACATGCAAGACCTACTTGCATCTCAAGTCTGAGGATAAGAGACATAACCATTTGCGAGATTCACTATTGACGCCGATCCATGCAGTGAATACTCGAAGGTTGAGTCAGTCCAATGTTCATCACAATGAACAACATGTGATTTTGGTAAATAAATCACCAACACGCTCACATTTGCCTTAATTCGATGATACTCTCGTATCGTCAAATGACAATGGACAATTTAGAACAAATAAATTATTCATGGATTAAACATGCAAATATAAAATATAGTTGATATGAATGAAAACGACTATAACCATTACATCAATTCATTAAAGATACAAATTGTTCAACATTCCAATTATTCAAATACTAAAAACAGATTTACATGAGACTATTAGCAAGTCGAAGCCTAATGTTCCTAGCATGGTCCACATGTTTGGTACATGACATTGTTTTGTTAAAGGATCAGCTAAGTTTTTATCTGTGTGAACTTTGAGGAGACGCATATCACCACTTGTCACACCTCACCAAGGAGGAAACGCGAGGGTGTAACTTCATGGATATCGTCACAACACATGGTGTCTATATAGAGAACAACTACATGCACAAAAATAGAGCAAAGTACAAACACAAAGTGTTGTAACAATACCTCAAAATAAAATAACCAAAACAAAATCCAAAACAATACATAAGATCCAAACAAAATGATAAACCACTTCCAATGCAACTAGGGTCTCATCTAATCACATCCTTCTATCTTATCCTTAGAAAGCTCACCTGAAAATGATGCTTAAAACGTCAACATAATGTTGGTGAGATTCATAGGTTTAAGACTCATACACGCTAGGCAACCAAAATCACTGTGATTATAAAATATAGCTGGACAAATAATTACAGTTATCATACAAGCTACATATGTTCATAAACCAACCATCACACAAAAGGCAACCATCGGGCGGAACGTGCCCACCGATCCAAATCCACAACATCCGGGCCGGAACGTGACCCCCGCTCCAAATAATGGGTAATCAATACCCTCCGATCGGACCACACAGAATAAAAGTGAGTAGGAGTACTACTCTCCAATTAGGTCGTATGAACGAGCAACAGGGTAAGTACCCTCCCAATTGGACTACACAGCATCACACAACATTTCCACATCGCATAACCATTCACATATAGCATACATACGATGACAATATAAGTCCAAGCTCTTTGACACACACATAATCACAGTAACCCAAAACATTTAAGACAAGCATCATTTCCATCCCAAGTTTAAAACAAAGTAAAAATATGGGACTATGAACTCACCTCAAACCTTGCAGCTTCCACAAAACAAATCACAATCTATAACACAAAAAAAAAATCCACATTACACATGGTCAAGCTAAAAGCTATAACCCATGTAATACACATATGATGGATGTCTAAGACTCATATGACCCATTTAGCAAAAGGAAAAGGCGAAAACCTCAAACAAATACCCACATGTTGTAAAGATTCTTTGCTTAAAGTGATTACAGAAAGTGTTGGATTTTTTATTCTTCTGTAAGTGCAAGCGAGTAAATACATAAAAAAAAGTGTGGGATTCATTTTCTATGCAAGATGACTGACCTCTATGGATAGTGCCTAGGCAAGGTAAAGACCATTTTCGTAAACACATGTTTTTTAGTTCATTCTCATAAACTCGGTGACTATTTAGTCCAGTTTCGTAATCCGGTTTAAAAAATAAGCCGAAATCACATAAGCCCAAAAATAAGCTCAAACAAATACCCCTAGTCTCATCACACATATAGTTTATAAAAAATTATCATTAATAACACCAAATGGTTTTCCAATAACACCTAAATAAACTATATAAATCATAGTCACTATACTAAAATCCTCAAAACCCAGAATCAAATAAACATCCAACACATCACACAAAAGCCAATACAATCCATAATAATTTTTTTTCTTCTTTTTCTCTCTTGATCGATCATAATTTGCAGAAAGTAAGGGTTATGGGTCGTTTTTATGGCTATATGGGTGGAGGATTGGGCTTGTTTGGGTTGGACTAGGATTCTATATTGCTAGGAATTGTATTTGGGCTCAAATTAGGTTTCTTTTTCCCCCTTATCCCCTTCTAGCCGAATTTTATATACATATATATATTTTTTATTTTTTTATTAAATTAATTTATTACACTCAAAACCTCATACTTTTCATATTTTATGAATTCTCAAAACAAAACCTAACGTCTTACGCGATAAACCTTAGTTTTACAACAAACCGGAAAAAATATCATTTTCAAAAATAAAGTTTCCAAAAATATATTTTCACCCTTTATAAATGTATAACACAAAAAAGCAAACTCTTCGTAACTTGCTAACGCTCAAATGCATGAACGAAGACTCGTTACGCAAAAACACAAAAACACCAAAACTTCATAAGTCATTTCTACACCACAAAGGCGATCAAAAATGAACTTTCCCAAAATCAATACTTTCCAAATCACAATAAAAACCATTTACACAAAGGGATTTAGTGCTAAAACTCACCTATATCACTTCAAACGCCTAAGACACAACAAACAAACGTCAACCGAGTCAAGACTATCAGTCAAACTGACCTGCTAAAACCACGGTTGTTACATCATCCCCCATTTAGGGAAATCGCGTCCCGAGATTTCAACTACACGAGTCACCACTCACATCATCAAAAGAAAATTTATGGATATTTAAGCGGAATAATACCACACCGTAAAATCATAGAGAAAGAATCACAAAAAAATGTGAACCGACTAAATACCCGAATTCACACAATAGAAAACATTTCGTCACTCCAACAATACACGTAAATAAATACACTCCCCAATCAATAACACCAACAATCCAAATGACTCCTCACAGGTAGGTACGATACCCTTGAACCAAATGAAAATCCAAATGGTAACCGCAGGAAACACCACATATAATGGATACACACAAAACAAACATTAATTACATCTGATCCTCACGTTCCCAAGTAAATCAGGACCACGCTTAGAATTCCACCATACCCTTACCAATGCTATCTCACCACTCTTCAAACCCTTAACATCTCGATCCATAATCTCAATAGGTTTCTCGACAAAACGAAGAGTCTTGTCAACCTTAATCTCATCTAATGGCACATGCAGACTAGTATCCGTCAAACACTTTTCAAATTAAATACATGAAACGTATCATGCACTCTACTTAACTCCTCAGGCAAATTCAACCGATATGTCTCACATCCAATCCTTTCCGTAAATCTCAAATGGTCCTACGTATCTCGGTGCTAGCTTGCCTTTCTTACCGAAACGCACAACACCCTTCCAAGGAGATACTTTTAACCTCACAATATCACAAACACCAAAGTCTAAGGGCTTACGGCAATAATCCGCATAACTATTTTGGCGATCTTGTGCTACCTTAAGTCTTTCCTTAGTCAGAAAACCTTATTCGTAGTCTCTCATTCCAGTTCAGGACCAATTAGTTGGCTTGTTCCAACCTTTGCCCACAGAACAGGTGACCTATGATGTATTATTTTGGATGGTAGGGCAAGAGTGTATGCAAACCAAAAAAAAATGAAAAAAAACATCAAGAAAAAGAAAAAAAATATAGAAAAAGAAAAGAGGAAAAAACATACGGACTACCATCCCGTTTCATTCTATGTTTATTTTATGTTTTTGTTATTTTTGATTCATCAGCTTAAGTTGAGTCTAGTCTTGTCTTAGCAACGCCATACTATACATGTAATTAACCAAAATGATTAACTCGCCACCAGTAAATATTGCCTTTATCCAACAAAACCGTGTATTCCATATCCCTACACCTAACGTTATAACCCTTTAAAAGACCTCTTTGATAGTTTATCCTAGGTGCTTACACCAAGTGGTGGAGGTTTGATCCTTTCCCAAGCCTATGGTAATCTATTTTGCTATGACAGGTAGTGAGAGATGTTTTCCATTTCCTTATTGTGATATATACTTTATTACACCCGAGAGATGAGAGTATCTAAACACTATTTGTGAGGTGCTAGTGTATGACCTCCGTGCTTGTCTTTGGTTTTTAGTGGAACGACTATTTGTTGTAATTACTTTTATATTAGTGTTAAATGACCCCTAACTTGTATTTTGATTAGAATAAAAGCGCATTTGCTTGAGGACAAGCAAATCTCAAGTGTAAGGGTATTTGATGATGCGAAAAGTGTACCGCTTTTAAGGGGTCATTTAAGCCCGAATTCGTGATTATTTGATCAAATATTGCCCTAAATTGTTCCTTTTGTCATTTTAGGTACTTTTGGAGAGAAATCTGGAAAAGGAAGCATTTTGGACATTTTTGGAGCATAAAAGTTAAGAACACGGCAAAGTCTTAATTTTCCTTGCTGGAACAGTACATGACGGCGTCCAGGCTCTCCACATGACGGTGTCAAGAGTTACAAAAGAGGTTGATGTGGAAAATACACATGATGATCCAGAGAGTTTTTAATCATAGGAGATGACGGCGTCACCCAAGGCCGGCATGGTCCAAGTATTGGTGACGGTCCAGAAGAAAATCACACATGACGGCGTCACAAGCAGATCTAGGCAATACGATTTCATTATGGCGGCGAGTTGACGGCGTCACAACTTAATACATGACGCCGTCACCATGTAAAATCTATATATAGTTTTCCAAATTTCATTCATTAGGGTGCAACTTTGAGGGAAAAACCCTAGGTCGAATTTTCCAGCTTTTTCAAGGGTTCCAACCCTTTGAATCTTTCTTGTTCAATTAAAGATAAGTATTCTTCCAAATCATTCAATATGTCTATGTGTTGTTTGATTATATCTTACACTTGTCTTCTATTTAACATGCTAGGCTAGATTTTCATTGTGTTTGCTTAGATGTAGTGAAACCTAGATGTTGATTATGGGTTGATTGTTTGTTTATAATTGTTACGGATGATTGTATTCGATGTTAGGCTTAAGAAAACTGGCAGACTTCCATTGGTAACTTGCTTGAACATCTTAAGAAACATGATCGGAGGTGTACTACGATTTTTGGTTGTATTTAATGCGTAGGAGAATTCTAATGATCCCATGTTATGAGCTTCTAACGGCTCGACATAGGAGTGAAGTAGGATCCTATAGAGTTAGAGAATATTGTACACGGCCCTATGACTAGTATTAAGGAATATGACCCGTCATCCACGCAATTGTAACAAGCTATCAACCTGTAAAATATATCTAGGGAGTAATGAAATCTAGGTAAACACAACTTCCCTTATCATTGTTTACACCACATTAGTATAAATAGTTTTGTTTTCATTTTTGTTATTTTATTTTGATTGCATTAGTAGTTATTTGGGTTAGTTGGCTAGCAACTAATACTGCCCACTCCTTCAAAACCCGAGAATTTTACTTGCTTTAATAAAAATATAAAAATACAAAAAGAATCATCTCTCACTTCTAGACCTAGTTTAGTAGGCTTCTTAATCCTAGCGACACTATTCCTTAGTTAAACGATCAATCCCCCGGTACTTGTCACTATACTATACTACAACGATCAGGTACATTGCCTGGTGGGGGTTGTAAGCTTCTCGAGATCCCTTGAGAGGTAAAACCTTTTGTGAGGGCGCAATCCCACGCATCAAGTTTTTGGCGCCGCTGCCGGGGAATAGTTATTGTCTTGGTTAGGATTTCTTTTTATTAGGTCTACATGCTAGATTCCTTTCTAGTAAGATTTTATTTTTATTTTTTAGGTTTTCTTTAGTCTATCTCATTTCTTCGTTTCTTTGTTCGTAACCATCACCATCCGCCATCATGGAAAATGAAGATCTCTCTAACCTTAGAGTCACTAGGAGTCGTAGTTCCGTTAGAAATCTCGTTTTGTAGTATGCAGAACCCGAAAGCGAAATGCATAAGCTAAAGCAATCTCTTTCAAAACCCGAACCATCTAGCATAGCTATCAACTTTGATGAGTCCCTTTCTGAAGAAGATTCAGATAATCACCTCACACCCTCTAGCCCCTAATCCAACAACGATATGAGCACCCCCGAAACTCCCATCCCCAAGTGCCTTAGGGACTACTCCTCCCCGAATCCTCGTGGCTTCGCAAATGCCATTGTTTTCCCAAACGAACACACCGATGAGGTCTTGACTGCAACCGATGTTTGGCTTGTCCAAAGTGTGAGCAAGTTTCGTGGACTAGATACCGATGACCCAATTCAACATATCACGGATTTCTTGAAGATAGTGGACACCCTCCATACGGATGGGGCCACTAGAAACATGTCCCGACTATGATTCTTCCCTTTCACTCTTTATGAAAAACCAAAGAGTGGTATGATAGACTTCACTCCGAGTCTATTTTTACATGGGAGCAACTTATATCCAAGTTTTATGAGAAGTTCTTCCCAGCAGGAAAAACCTCAGCATTTAGGGATAGGATCCTCCGTTTCCGAAAGGGAAAGGACGAACCCATCCATAAATCATGGATTAGATTCAAGGATTTAATAAGACAAGTTCCCTATCATGGCATCGAACTTTGGCTTCTGGTCCAAATCTTCTACGACAATGTCCCCCCCAAACAACCAGACGGGAATCAATAATTCAAGAAAAGGGAGAATAGCTAATCTAAGCGCCGAGGAAGGGTGGAATAGGATTGAGGAATATGCTCAAGACCAGGACGATACTTGGGATGAACCCGATTCGACTATGAGTACTTCCAAAATCACACAAACACCCTCGGATCGGCTAAGAAAAATTCACGAAAGGGTGGAATACCTTGCAGGGTCACGAACAACTAAACAACTTTCAAATCCTTACTTAATCTGCGACTACTGTAGGGGCCCGCACAAGGTAGAGGAATGCGGAGGAGAAACCACGACCGAACATGCGTGTTTGTCGGGACATGACATTTACGCTGACTCCTTCGTTTTGCCTTTTTACCAAAACGATGATTACACCCTTTGGGGGAATCTAGTGAAAAGACAAGAAGGAGAATAAGGTCCTGAATACAAAACCAGGAGCACTTTTGAGGATGACCTTGGTCACTTTACTCAGGAAAAAGGCTTACAATTGAAAGGGCTTGACGAGCTCATCGTTGATCAACAGAATGACATGGAAAAATGGTTCAATATGCTTAATGCCACCCTCGATGGCCATAACAGGCCCCTAATAAGCCAAAAAGATCCCCTGCTCGCAGTGACTACTCGAGCTGGAACAACAACCAAGGACCCTCCATATCCGAGCCCACATCCTGTCACCATTGAGCCAAACGATCCCCACGAGGAGGAAGGTAATGTGAGCAGCGAGGCTCCTGAACAACCTTCTCTGGTGACCCCATCTCCACCAACTCCACCTAACCAACCTGTGAGAATCCCATTTCCATCCCGCCTAAAAAACCAGAAGATTGAAAACGATAATAAGAGATTCTTGTCATATCTAAAAGATTCAGTGGTCACCATACCTCTCCTTGATGCTTGCTATCACATGCCCAAGTATAGCTCATACTTCAAAAAATTGCTTTCCAACCAAAAGAAACTCGAGGGTCTGGTGACTCTAGGAGAAGAATGTTCGGTGGTGACCCAACGAGGGATACCAAAAAAGGTAGACGATCCAGGCGGCTTCACCTTGCTCTGTTCCATAGGATCTCTATCAATAAAGAATGCTCTTGCCAATTTAGGGGCAAGCATCAACCTCATGCCCCACTCCATGTTCCTCAAACTAGGATATTCCGGACTAAAGCCTACCCGTATGAACATCCAGCTAGCCGATAGATCAGTCAAATATCCCTTAGGGATATGCGAGAATGTGCTAGTCAAAGTAGGGAAGTTCAAATTTCCAGTTGACTTCGTGATCTTGGAGATGGAGGAGGATGACCTGGTGCCCATCATCTTAGGGAGACCCTTTCTTGCTACCGCTCGTGCAGTCATTGATGTTCACGACGGCAAGTTAACCTTACGAGTAGGAACTGATAGCTTGACCTTTGATATTAAAGACACTATGAATCTATCTCTCGAAGCAGCTAACCGGCTCTATTTCATCGGAGAGGTCGATGAACTAACTGATGTCATTGACAACTGTGTTGATGAACAAATCGAAAAAGGTTGGTTACGGGATGAAATTTTCCTCCCCATAATGGAGTAGGAGAAGACGGAAGGCGCTAGTGCAGTCTCCTTCTATCCCAGACAAGAGACCACTGAACAGCTCGAACTTCATAAACCCAAGAACATGCTAAAATCCTCCATTATCGAACCACCTAAGCTTGAACTTAAAGAACTCCCAAACCACCTGGAGTATGCCTTCCTCCAGGGAGAGGATCAACTGCCGGTAATCATAAACTCTTCCCTCGAACATGAGCAAAAGGATAGGCTCTTAGGAGTCCTAAAGAAATATAAAGGAGTCATTGCGTGAAGTGTAGCCGACATTAAGGGGATTGACTCAACCTTTTGCACGCATAAGATTCTTATGGAAGAAGACTATAAACCAGCCGTGCAACCCCAGAGGCGGGTGAATCCCAACATTAAGGAGGTGGTGAAAAAAGAAGTTATCAAACTCTTGGATGCAGGGCTGATATACCCGATTTTGGATAGCCTGTGGGTTAGTCCTGTACAGGTTGTACCAAAGAAAGGAGGAATGACTGTGGTGAAAAATGACAACGGAGAGATGGTACCCCAGAGAACGGTTACTGGTTGGCGGGTATGCATAGATTATAGAAAGCTCAATGATTCCACCAGGAAGGATAACTTTCCCCTCCCGTTCATTGACCAAATGTTGGAAAGATTATCCGGGCACGAGTACTACTGTTTCTTGGATGGATCCTCAGGATATTTCCAAATCCCCACAGCCCTTGAGGACCAAGAAAAAACCACGTTTACTTGCCCTTATGGAACATTCGCCTATAAGAGGATGCCTTTTGGGATGTGTAACGTTCCCGCCACTTTTCAGCGGTGCATGACCGCAATCTTTCACGAGTTAATGGAAGACAGCATGGAAGTTTTCATGGATGACTTTTCGGTCTTCCGGGACTCTTTCGACTGCTGTCTCGCTAACCTCAAAAAAATGCTCAAACGTTGCGAGGAAACCAACTTGGTCCTAAATTGGGAGAAATTCCATTTAATGGTAAAAGAAGGGATTGTGCTAGGGCATAAGGTCTCAGGAAATGGGATTGAGGTGGACCAAGCAAAGGTTGAAGGTCTATCTAAACTACCTTATCCCACGACTGTTAAAGCAATACGTAGCTTCTTGGGTCATGTCGGGTTCTATAGGAGATTCATTAAAGACTTCTCTAAAATAGCTCAGCCAATGACTCAATTGCTTGTAAAGGATGCCCCTTTCGATTTCTCTCAAGAATGCAAGGATGCATTCAATCTCCTGAAAAAGGAACTCACGCAAGCCCCAATCATGGTTACACCCAACTGGGAGTTACCTTTCGAAATCATGTGCAACGCTAGCGACTATGCTGTTGGGGAAGTATTAGGCCAAAGGTGTAACAAACAATTCCAACCTATATACTACGCTAGCAAAACTATGAATCCCGCTCAAGAGAATTATTCTACCACCGAAAAAGAACTATTAGCCGTGGTGTTCGCTTTCGACAAATTCCGCCAATATCTTGTCCTTTCAAAGACGGTCATTTTTACTGATCATTCGGCTCTCCGATACCTTTTTGCTATCAACACGCTAAACCATGAATAATTTGGTGGGTCTTGTTGTTACAAGAATTTGATGTTGAAATTCGTGATAAAAGGGGGCAGAGAATTTGGCTGCTGATCACCTCTCTCATCTCGAAAATCCCCTCCTTAGTGAGCTTGACAAGAGTGAGATTCGGGATTCATTCCCTGACGAACAGCTTATGTCAATAACAGATTCTGAGCCATGGTACGCTAATTATGCTAGTTATCTTGCGAGCAGGCTCATTCCGGAACACATGACTAAACACGAAAAGAAAAGGTTCTTTGCCCAACTAAAATACTACTTCTGGGATGAACCCTTCTTATTCCGAAGATGTCCAGATCAAATAATCAGGCGTTGTGTTTCGGGTAAAGAAGTGATAAAGATCATGAAAGAATGTCATTCGGGCCCATCTGGGGGCCAT
Organism: Artemisia argyi; assembly: GCA_030686995.1. Taxonomy (NCBI): domain Eukaryota; kingdom Viridiplantae; phylum Streptophyta; class Magnoliopsida; order Asterales; family Asteraceae; genus Artemisia; species Artemisia argyi. The sequence continues at coordinate 119,256,764 of CM060677.1, read as the reverse complement.
TATGGGATAAACACCACTGCACGAAAGATTTTCGATGCAGGATTCTATTGGCCCTCAATATTTCGTGATGTAAAGGAGATGATACAGGCATGCGATGCATGTCAACGGGCCGGGAATATATCAAGTAGAGATGAAGTGCCTCAGAATTTTATACAAGTTTGTGAGGTTTTCGATGTTTGGGGAATTGATTTCATGGGACTCTTTCCATCTTCAAGGGGAACGAATACATTTTAGTGGCCATTGATTATGTTTCAAAATGGGTAGAGGCAAAAGCCCTTAGGACCAACGATGCTAGGGTAGTTATTCATTTTCTGAAAAAGCTGTTTGCTAGGTTCGGCATTCCTAAAGCTCTCATTAGTGATAGGGTACCCACTTTTGCAATGCGCAAATGGAAAAGGTCATGAAGAGGTATGGAGTTTCCCACCGCTTCTCTACTACTTATTACCCACAAACCAACGGTCAGGTCAAAAACACCAATAGGGCAATTAAGAGAATATTGGAAAAGACGGTCAATCAAAATAGAAAGGACTGGTCATTTAATCTTGATGAGGCCCTATGGGCATTCCGAACGGCCTACAAGACACCTATTGGAACGACCCCATTCCGCATGGTTTATGGCAAGGTGATGAGGCAAAAAAATGATCTGTTTTTAGGGGGTCATTTAAGCTGGAATTGGAATTTATTTGATCAAATATTGCTCTAAATCGTTCCTTTTGTGATTTTAGGTACTTAGGGAGTGAATTCTGGAAAAGGAAGCATTTTGGACGTTTTTGGAGCATAAAAGTGAAGAAAACGGCTAAGTCTTAATTTTCCTTGCTGGGAACAGTACCTGATGGCGTCAAGAGGAATTTGATGACGGCGTCAAGAGCAATTTTGGTGACGGCCCAGAGAAAACGTGACGGCGTCAGAACAAGGCCGTCAAGAGTAAAAGTGGTGACGGCCCAGAGCAAAATTACACATGACAGCGTCAGATCTGGATCTAGGCAATCCGAGAATATTTTTGGCGGCGGGTTGACGGCGTCAGAACTTTCTTCTTGACGCCGTCACCTTAGTAAATCTATATATAGTTTTTGTAATTTTCATTCTAAGAAGAGGAGAATTTTAGGGTCGAACTTAATAAACCCTAACACGACTTTTACAGTATTTTCAAGGGTTTTCACCCTTTGAAACCCTTCATGTTCAATTGAGATAAGTATCCTTTCAATTCATTCAATATGTCTACGTGTTGTTTGAATATATCTTACGCTTGTCTTAATTTTAACATGCTAGGCTAGATCTCTTGTGTGTTTGCTTAGATGTAATGAAACCTAGATGTTGATTATAGGTTGATTGCTTGTTTATAGTTGTAATGGATGAATGATTTCAATGTTAGGCTTAAGAAAACTGGCAGATCTCCATTGTGTAACTTGCTTGAACGTCTTAAGAAACATGAACCGATGTGTACTAGCTTTTTACGGTTGTATTTAATGCATGAGCGAATTCTAGTGATCCCATGTTAGGAGCTTCTTGCAGGCTCGACATAGGAGTGAAGTAGGAGCTTATAGAGTTGGGGAAGTAAGTACGCCACCCCACGACTGGTATTAAGGAATATAACCCGTCATCCACGCAACTGTAACAAACAATTAACCTGTAAAAGATATCTAGGGAGTAGTGAAATCTAAGTAAACACAATTCTCCCATCTATTGTTCACACCATTAGTTTAATTAGCTTTATTTTTGTTTTTGTGATTTTATTTTGATTGCATCTTAGTTATTGGGTTAGTTGACTAGCAACTAATTCCGCCCACTCTTCCAAAAATCCGAGATTTTACTTGCTTTCATAAAAACATAAAAATACAAAAAGAATTGATTGAGGCAAAAGCAATCAACTAAACAAAGTCAAACTGCTCAGGCTCAATCTCCGTGGAAGTATAGTGTTTCCCCGGGTCGTTATGTCCCGACGAGGTGTGGATTGTATTTAAACGGCTTGTGATCGGGTGAATCTGGACGGGAAAGGGTTTGTGATTGATTATACTACTGATTTGTACAATGAAATAGCTTAAATAAGCTATATTAACAACGCTGGAATTTTGGAAAAACAAGAAACGTTTAAAACCTAAAACGCGTACGTTTAATTTAAATTTACGTTAACGTACGAGATAAAACGCGAGTTTTAAAGAAATAAAATACTTACAGATATGAAAATTACATTTTTACAATCCTAATAATAAAAGAAAATTTTTGGAAAATTAAAATTAATTTTTACACTATTTAATTATTTATTATTAATTAATTACTAATTATTAATTACTTATTATTTATTTAAATTAACCTAAATTACAACTAATTATGAATTTACACTAAGAATATGAAAATTAAATTTGGAAAAATCTAAAATATTATAAAACTAATTTTAGAATTAAAATTATATTTTTCTTACTTTTTAAATAATTAATATTAATTAAAAACTAATTATTAATTAATTTAAACTATTTTAAATTAAGAAAAATAGAAAATGAACAGTAAAAACTAAAAGAAAATTCCTAAAATTATTTTATAACTTATAAAAGCTAGGAAAATTATAAAAACTAGGGTTTACTTAATAAAAACTAATTTTGCTATTTAAAACTTAAATATGAATTAATTACTAATAAAACTAATATTAAATCTAATAAATATCAAATGATAATATAAAAATCTGATAAAATTAATAAAAATACTTTAACATAAAAGGAATTTAAAAAAAAATAAAAATACCAAGTGCTTAATAAAAATCTAAAAAGGAGAATTAAAATTTAAATTACATTAAATAGAAACTATCACTTAAAATTAAATTGGATTTTCTGGATTTTTCTTTTTGAAAACTATTTTATACCTAAAAATATGAAACTTTTATAAAAACAACTTTTTTGAAAATCAAAAATAAGCACTATGGATACAATAAGTCATGATAGTTGACTTATGTTGACCAAATTAGTAAATAAGCTCAAGTGAGCTTAAGTGGGACCCACTATGGGTGATTCTGGGCTAAATAAGTTATGTGAACTTGATTAAGCTAGAAAAAGCAAGTGGGGTTCCACAGAATAAGCAAATAAGCAACCAAAAGCACTTTGATATCTTGTTTCCAAACTGAAAGTGGGACAGACTTGCAATGTCTAAAAAGGGGGGGGGGGGGGGGCAAAGGCACCTGAGCTCAAACTACCACTTGATCTTGGTTCTCAGCTGGTAGGGCAACCCAATGCAACCAAGAACACCTAGTGGGGCCCACTAGGGAGGTCAGAAAACACCACCAAAGGTGGTGGTGTGGGACTGCAGTGGTGGTGTGCAGGGGATATCCTCCCCCTGCAGGTGGCTTTGGGCCAATGGTGGGGCCCATAGAAAAATCCTAAAAATATAACAAAGGGGGGAACTCAAGGTTAAGCTGGTAGACTATGATTCTTACAAAGCACAAGGTCTGAAACTTTATACAAAATTCTAGACAAATCTTGCAAATAATGGATTTTCTAAAAATGGAAAATTTGACTTTTTGACAAAAACTTGATATTTTGACTTTCTTGGATTTTGATCCTTCTTTACTGATTAATTAAGCTATAATAAGCTATAAGAGAACTAAATTATGCTAAATTATCTACCTATGCATTGAAATGGAGATTTGTGGGTCTTAAGTCCTTAACAGCTAACTGTTAGGGGACTTTGAAATGGATTTTGACTTCTACACTAATGAGGTACCAATTTTATGCTTCTAATCACTCTACTATGACCCTGTGAGTATAACTAAACTGAATATGACTCCTAATAACCTTATTAACACAGAAGTACAAGCTGAACCAAACACCCCTATATGATTGACTGTTTTAGATTTTACCAAGTAAAGCACTGATTTATCCTAGGCTAGCAAATCACAAAGGCATATTATGACATGATGAGCTAAAATGAACAGGTAAACATCAACAAGAACAACAATTACCTATAGGGATGAGCATTTCGGCCCGAATCCCGGAACCAAACCGGAACTGTACCGGTACCGTACCGAAACGGTACCGATCCCGATATACGGTACGGTACCGGGACTACGAAATAAGGTGAAAAAAAATCGGGACCACTAATTCGGTACGGGACCGGTACCAAATCGGGAAATTCCCGAAAAAAAGGGAAATACCCGATTTTCCGGTACCGGTACCGATACCGATACCGGTACCCGAATCCCGTTCGGTACGGTACCGGTACCAATAATTTATGCTCGGGAAAAATTCGGTACCACTAATTCTGTACGGGATCGGTACGGTACCGGTACCGTGCTCATCCCTAATTACCTAATATTACTAAAATGCCTAAATTGACAGTAAAAATGAAAAATGTTAGCACAAAGTGAACTAACAAATAAACATCCAATATTAAGCAATTACTCAACTCTGGTATACCAAACAAACATGAATCAAGAAACATAAGCAATTATAAGCTATGGTACAGTATTTTGCAAGAATATGTGATTTTGCTTACAAATGATTTCCAAATAGAGAACAAGTGAACTAGTGATCCAATAACCACCCTAACACCTCCCAGAGGCACTAATACCTCTGCAATCCAAAAGCAACCAAGCTTCTTGCCATCTTTCTTCTTGTTTCTTGATTTTTTTATTTTATTTTATTTTTTTGCTATTTTTCTTGGAATTTTGAGTTTTTAAACTGAAACAGTTTCAAATGTTTAGAAACTTTAGAAAGCTCATACATATGCTGAAACAAGTTGAAATAAACAGTAAACAACAACTTATATCAACATTTAGGTAAAAATGAAATTTTCAATAATAATGAGCATAAACTGAAATGGAGCTGAAAAACTTAAATTAAAACTTGACAAAGGTTTAAAATACAAGGAAATTACTTATTACAACATTGGAAAGCTAAAGAGTACACTGGAAAACAGAATTTAATTAAAACGAGCTAAAACTACCCTAATTAAACTACTACTACTCTACTTATCTTCTGCTTTCTTCTTTTTCTTGATATATATGGACCAGTGTGGGTCCCATATGCTTTCCCACTTCTATATGAGCCGTAGGATGAGTTGAAATTGATCCTAGCCTTTGAATCGATTTTTGGCGGGAAATTGAGTTTGGCAGTTGTGAGTGGGTTTGGTGAGTGTAGGTGGGAGTATTAATGAGGAGGGGGGTGGGTTGGTTTTGGCAGGTGAAGGTATTAATGGGGTTGTGAGAGTTGGTGATAAAGTGGAAGGAGGGGGAGCAAGATTACAGGGATTAAGGGGGGATTAGGGATGATGAATAGTAACCTAGGGTGAGGGTTTGACCCGGGTTGACCCTGGCATGGGGTTTTATTGTTTTGGATTTGGGCTGTGGGTGGGCTTAAGGGTATACATGGATCAGGTTGTGTTTTGTTTTGGGTTTGGGTTTTGGTTTAATAATACTTAGGGTCCAATTGGTTTTAAGTTAAAAGTACAAGGACCAATTTGTAAATTCTGAAAATTTAAAGGACCTGAAATGTAATTATTTCAAAGTACTCACAAGGACCTTAATTGACAAGTATGAATATTAAAAGGACCAAAATTAATATTTTCCAAAATAAAACACCCGGGGACCAAAATTGTCATTTTTGAAAAGTCCAAGGACTAAACTTGCAATTTTCTCAAAATTTTCATCAAAAGGCTATTTATGATAACCTTTGAGTTTCCAAGGACCAAAAATGATTTTTCTTTCAAAAATATCCCACCAGGGACCAAATCTGCCAAAGTTTGAAACGCTAGGGACCAAAATTGTAAATTTCCAAAACTTTTGAGATTTTTCACCAAAGGACTAAATATGATAACTTATTATTTTAAAAGGACCTTTGGTGATAATTTTCCCCATATTTTGAATGACCAGGGACTAGTTTTGACATTTTATGAAAGTTGGGGGACTGAAACTGCCAATTTTGCAAACTTTGTACGTTTTTCATTTGTTTTTACTCATTTTGCATCTAAAACATATAAAACACAATTTTGAAATATTTTTAGTATTTTGATGCATTTCTGAGTGTTTTTGTATGTTTTTGCAGTTCAGATTGACTAAAAATGATGAGTGTTTGAGCACTCATCAATCCCCCACACTAAAATATTGCTAGTCCCTAGCAATAACTGTTTTGAAAACTTAATGGATTTGAAACTCTTTACCAAAAGCCATCACTTCTGGAGTAGCCAAGTGTTTCGATTCAAATAAGAACTATGGTCCACTTGATAACCATGTGATTTTGAGCAAACCACCAGCTGTCAACGGATTTGATTTGTCTTTACCAAAAGCCGTTTGCTTCTGGACTAGCCAACTCTTGATGGACAAAGTCAACATATTGGTGAGCTGATTACAAATTATGTTTTTTCCACTGCCTTTTCCACAAGCCATAATCTTGCGGGCTAGCCAACTCATTCACTTTTTAGGATATGGCGAGTTGATATACCATACAATTTTGGCAAATTGCAAGCCATCAACGGATTTGAGATATCTTTACCAAGAGCCGTTTGCTCTTGGATTAGCCAATCCTTTTGTCGTTCAGACATGGCGGATTGATAACCACAAAAAAATTTGAACTTTAGTGAAAAAAAATTATAAATTTTTGGCAAAAACGGGGGTACTAGATAGTAAAATGTGATAAAATTCGCTAGAATACCCCCCCCCCACACACACACACACACACTTAGAATGAAAATTGTCCTCAATATTCAAAGTCCCGGCTATTATGCCGACATTTTGAACGTAAAAGGGCAACATTACAAGCTAAATGTGGAAACACCATTTTCTTTTCACTGTATTTGTAACCATAACAGGGGTAACTCCCCCACACTTAGGGTGAAAACCCTAAGTAAATGCTACTATTTTTGTTTACCGAGTCGGTAGCTTGACTCGACCCCGAATTCAATTGTCCTTAGGGAAGCATGATGTGGAAGGAACAATCTCAATCGGACTTTCATTCAAGATGTTTGGACAAACATTTGAAGCACGTGAAAGTTCCACACCGATGAGATATAATCCCGGCTAAAGATAATGGTAAATGAAAATGCCAGGATCAAAGATGGTATCTTCATTCCCGAAGGAGTGAAGAAGAGAAGAAGTCACCTTATAGGTGAAGAAAAGGAAGAAAACCATGATGAAAATCATGATTTGATATTCTTCCTCGAGATCAGGCTCATTAGTCTGAATTTGGATTTCAAGGGTTAAGCTCAAAAACATCCCAGGAGGGTGGGTGGGAATTTGCAAATTCTCATGATTGAGTGCATCTCCCCCCGGGCAATCAAACTCCGGAGGAGTCATGATATGATGAGTGAGTTCACCGGAGAACTCCTCATGAAGAGAATTATTCACAAGATGTGAATCTGTAAATTCATGTTCCATTGTGGGCTCATCACAATCCTCATTTTGAATATCAAAGAGTGGATTATTAGAAATCAAAGTGAATTCAGTATCGAATTCAAATAAAGGATTGGTGAGAGTAGTATTGAATGCTTCGGGAACAAAATGATTAACATTCTCAATTGGACTGTTGGGATCAGAAGTGAGTGACGGATCATGATATAGGAGACTTTCAATTTCTCCCAGATCGGCTTCGAAATCAAGGAAACTATCATCACTTTCCAATGAAAGTGGATTGATGTGAGTAAGTTCATCGGTGAACTCCTCAAGAAGAGGATCAGCATCAGACTGTGGGAGTGATGCCTCAATATACTCAATGTCTCCATGAGATGTACAATCATCATTAAAATATGAGAAGGTCTCAAAATAAACGTTTGAACACTCAAGAGGGGAAGGAATATCACACATATGCTCAAGAGTTCCCTGTGACTCTCTTAAGATTGGGACAAGGATCTCAACAGTAGACTTTATGAATTCGTCCGATTCCTTTTTAGGAACAGTGTCAAGATGCTCGTCCCCCATGATCAAAGAGTAAGTGGGAACCTCGGGTGTGACAGCAGTTGTTTGAGATGGAATCTCAACTGTTGGGATATCAACTGATGAACTTGATGAAGTTTTATAAAATTGAAGAATATCAAGGGTATCTTCATCATCACTGTCATCAGGGATGAAACGGAACTGAGAGCTAGCTCTGGCTGCTTTTTCTTTTGCAATGGATTCCCTAACAGATTTTTCATATGCATCTTGGGAATTTATTCTAGCAGCCTGCTCTTTAGCCAACAATTCTTCCATGGATTTTTTATGAGTATGTCTTTGGGCAAAGTCTTTAACTAAACCCTTAATTTCATCAACGATTTTTGATGCGTGGGAATCGCACCTTGCTTTACCTCTCGAGGGATCTCGCGAGGCTTACAACCCCCACCAGGCAGTGTACCTGATCGTTGTAGTATAGTATAGTGACAAGTACCGGGGGATTGATCGTTCAGCTTAGGAATAGTGTCGCTAGGATTAGAAAGCCTAATTAATAGTTCTAGAGATGGAAGATGATTATTTTTTGTATTTTTATATTTTTATGAAAGCAATTAAAATCTCGGGTTTTGAAGGAGTGGGCGGAATTAGTTGCTAATCAACTAACCCAAAAACTACTTTATAACTAATTAACTAATGAAAATGAAATTAAACTAATATTAAACTAAGGTTGTGAGCAGTAATTGGAGAAATTGTGTTTACTTAGACTTCATTACTCCCTAGATATCTTTTACATGTTAATTACTTGTTACACTTGTATGAATGACGGGTTGTATTCCTTAATACCATTCGTGGAGTGGCATACATAACTCCCCAACTCTATGAGCTCTTATCTCCTCCTACACCATGACCCAGCACAACTATAGGGATTGTAAACAGTGGCTCATGCATTAAATACAACCAATAAAGACCTAGTACGCCTCGGTTCATGTTTCTTAAGACGTTCAAGCATGTTACCATTTGGAGATCTGCCAGTTTTCTTAAGCCTAACATATAATATCATTCATTCAAAACAAGAATAGACAAGTAATCAACACATAATCAACATCTAGGTTTCATTAGATCTAAGCAAACACAAAGGAAATTTAGCCTAGCATAGTAGAATTAAGATAAGAACAAAAGATAGACAACCAACACATAGACATATTGATTGAATTAAGAGTATACTTATCTCAATTACAATGCAAGGTCTCAAGGGTTTGGAACCCTTGAAAAACCTGTAAAAGAGGCACCAAAATCGTCTTTAGGGTTTCACCAAAACTTCTCTCCTTTTTTTAATGAAAAAACTAGAAAACTATATATAGGAAAATCGTCCTGACGGCGTCAAGAGTAAAATCTGACGCCGTCAACTCGCCGCCATACACTTCCTCGGACGCCCTAGATAAAATCGTGACGGCCTATGTGACGCCGTCACCACCCACGGTAAATTATTCTTGGCCACTTTGACGCCGTCATCTCTTCATCTGACGCCTTCACAACCTTCGGTAAAATATTCATCCTTTCTGACGCCGTCAAGAGTAAATCCTTGACGCCGTCACCTTGTAATTCCAGCTTGGATTTGGTACTTTGTTGTTTTCTTCACTTTATGCTCCAAAAACGTCCAAAATAGCCTCTTTTCCAGAATTCGCTCTCCAAACACCTAAAATCACAAAAGGAATGATTTAGGGCAATATTTGATCAAATAAATTCGGATTCGGGCTTAAATGACCCCCTAAAAACGGATCATTTTTCGCCTCATCATATACCCTTACACTTGAGATTTGCTTGTCCTCAAGCAAATGAGCTTTTATTCTACTCAAAAGACAAGTTAGGGGTCATTTAACACTAATATAAAAGTAATTACAACAAATAATCGTTCCACTAAAGACCAATAGACAAGCACGGAGGTCATACACAAGCACCTCACAAATAGTGTTTAGATACTCACATCTCTCGGGTGTAATAAAGTAATATAACATTATGGAAATGGAAGATATCTCTCACTACCTGTCATAGCAAAATAGATTACCATAGGCTTGGGAAAGGATCAAACCTCCACCACATGGCGTAAGCACCTAGGATAAACTATCAAAGAGGTCTTTTTAAAGGGTTATAACGTTAGGTGTAGGGATATGAATTACACGGTTTTGTTGGATAAAGGGAATTTTACTGGTGGCGAGTTAACAATCTTAGTAAATTACATGTACAAGATGGCGTTGCTAAGCCAAGACTAGACTCGACTTAAGCTAATAAATGAAAAATAACAAAAAACATAAAATAAACATAGAATGAAAACGGGATGGTAGTCCGTATGTTTTTTCTCTCTTTCTTTTCTATTTATTATTTTTTTTTTCTTTTTCTATTTTTTTTTTCTTTTTCTCGATTTTTTTTTTTTTTTTTTTTTTTTTTTTTTTTTTCATACACTCTTACCCTACCATCCAAAATAATACATCATAGGGGTTTGAGCATTCCCCTTACACTTGAATCTTTACATACTTTACAATTAACTAATCTAATGACTCGAATTAAGAAAATCAAAACACTTGGAGCACTTTTAAGATTAACGTACATATGGGGGTAATAAGTGTTGTTCTTCCCCATTACTCCATAAAATAAGTACTTACCCATGAGTCCCAATCGTCCCAAAACAATATGTACAAGGATATGACTCGACTTAGCAACCATGTAATCAATTAGAAAGTTAACTTAGGGTTTAACACATAACAATAATGCACTAAAAATGAGCGCATACACGGAAGGCTAAGGCGATTTGGGTGTACATTTAAGTGGGGTGTAACAAATTCTTCCTTTAAGTAAAATGCTTAAAGTTAGAAACGAAAAGATAGGCTCGGAGGGGTGTACTAGGGGTATCGTGTACTAAAAATGAGTACAACGCAAAGGGTGTGGGAAAAATTAGTTGACTTAACTAGCCAAGTAGTATGACTTAAATGGTCAAGTAATTATAATACGGGTTTAACACAAGGGTGATCCTAATGCCTCTTATCATGTAGTAAATCCTACCACACGAATGTAGTCTCACTAGCGGTCTCGGGATGCATCACTAACGCAAGTTCTAGAATCTAAATGCTACCGGTACACTCATAAGCACCAATAATAAATGCTTTTCCTATCAAATCTAAAGGCGAACCTCACATTTTTGGGTGGAAAATTTTTCTGAATATACGGTTATGTGCTAGTCATACAACCTCCTATCCATGAGACGCTTGCTATGGCTAGAGTTTCACTCCTAAATATTGTAAAAAATTTTAAATTTGGCGCTAAAATTACACTAACAAGTATTTCTCATAGTTTTATTACTCATCTACTATCAAACAAAACAAACTCAAGCGAAAGTGCATATGTAAGGTATCATCTTTTTACCCTCCCCTTACACTTAAGATGAACATTGTCCCCAATGTTCAAGTAAAGAATGTAAAAGTTAAAAGTAAAGAGAATGAATTCAAATACTCCCCTGATTCGCTCGGTATGGATTTTAGGTTGGCCAGGTTAAATCTTCCTCCAAGAAAACGAACAATCAAAGCTTCCCTTCCAGAATATAAATCATCTTCTTGTCTCAAATAACCTGTAAATCCTGACAAAAGTAGACAAGGCAACCTCGCGTAAAATCGGCGGCATCCTATATAAGTTACTAAATCCTAGAAAACAAAGTAAGATATAATGCTTGTGGAATGAAGTTTGCAGATTTCCTGGAGATTATAAAACTTAATAATTCACAAAAACTCATAAGACTCCGTTAGAAAAACAAAATCGGTAAAATTTCCAGATTTTTGACTCCTGACGCCGTCAAGAGCAATTGCCTGACGCCGTCAGAATGAACCTGCAGAAATCTTTATGTTAAGTTTCCGGAAAATTTCTGGAAAAACTTTGTCCTACTTCCTGGAAAATCCTGCAAAACTACATTATGACTCAATACAAGCATTTGACTCTAACAATACGAATACACATGTTCATTAAATATTGTGGAGAATCATGATCGGTTTGTTTCTTAAAAAACATATTTGGGGTTTCCCCTTACACTTATCTTTTGCAAAAAAAAAATACCTTTAGGTTGAAGTTAAGACTAGGCTAAACAACATAATAAAGTATTTCCACATTTTAATTGAGAAACATGATCAACCAACAATAAAAATAAAGCATGCATACGGAAGCAAATAACAATCAAACAATTAAAATCACACAAAACATGGGTTGCCTCCCAAGAAGCGCTTTTCTTTATTTACGAGTCTTGTAGCTAGACTCAAAGTCGTGGGTTAACGCGTATCGCTTATGCTCACGTAACCAAGTGTGAGCCATCTAATAGTCGCCTCATCTTTCTTGTATTCGTCTCCTAACTCTAAGCACCCGCGATAATATCTTTTATTCTTTTCATATGTGTACTTAAGTCCCTTCCTCTTATCATTCTCACTTAGCATTTCCATAGGCGGATACCTACTACACTTTTCCATGGAGAAATCCTTGAACCTAGGGTGTGTGCGGGGCATTTGATAGACAAATTCTTCATCCCCATCCGAGAATGTAATTAACCCTTCTATGAGTTTTTCATCGAGGTTGGTCAATCGTTTGAAAGATCTTCCAAACACAACTTGGGTCAATTTATCATCAATAAATTCTCCTAGATTCTCCATAACCATGAATTCAACGAGATAAACCAAACTTCCTACAAACACATGTAATGGTATTGCCATAGCCACAATGTTTTCTCCTTTATATTCTAACTCATCTACAATGATTTTATTGTATTCATTACGTGAGATTATATTCATGGGAAGAGATGAGTTGAGATAGGTGTTAAAGCTCTTAAATCCAATCTTACAAGGGAATTGCATGTTAAATGAACTATCGCACTCAATCCTAGTTCTAGGGTCCACATACCTAAGAGGGTTTATTTCCTCTTCCATTCTATCCTCATTGACTACGTCACCATCATCGAGATCCTCATCGGAGTCTGAATAGTAAAAAGGACTAGCCCTACGGTCATCATCATGATCAGACTCTTCTAGTTCAGAATTATTGTCAAAGTGGTGGTTGGGTGAGAGGTTAGGTGGGTTCTCATTTTCTGCTAAAGGAAGTGGGGCGGGCAATTGGAACATCCTATGACGAAAAACACGAATAACAGGAATCAGCCGATCAATGTTATTGTGATCCATCAAAATAGTTTGCGAACAAAGACACGAAGAATTACGAACAAAAGCACGAAGAAATAAGATAGACTAAAGAAGACCTAAAAATAAAAATAAAATCTTACTAGAAAGGAATCTAGCAAGTAGACCTAATAAAAAGAAATCCTAACCTAGACAATAACTATTCCCCGGGCTGCGGCGCCAAAAACTTGATGCGTGGGAATCGCACCTTGCTTTACCTCTCGAGGGATCTCGCGAGGCTTACAACCCCCACCAGGCAGTGTACCTGATCGTTGTAGTATAGTATAGTGACAAGTACCGGGGGATTGATCGTTCAGCTTAGGAATAGTGTCGCTAGGATTAGAAAGCCTAATTAATAGTTCTAGAGATGGAAGATGATTATTTTTTGTATTTTTATATTTTTATGAAAGCAATTAAAATCTCGGGTTTTGAAGGAGTGGGCGGAATTAGTTGCTAATCAACTAACCCAAAAACTACTTTATAACTAATTAACTAATGAAAATGAAATTAAACTAATATTAAACTAAGGTTGTGAGCAGTAATTGGAGAAATTGTGTTTACTTAGACTTCATTACTCCCTAGATATCTTTTACATGTTAATTACTTGTTACACTTGTATGAATGACGGGTTGTATTCCTTAATACCATTCGTGGAGTGGCATACATAACTCCCCAACTCTATGAGCTCTTATCTCCTCCTACACCATGACCCAGCACAACTATAGGGATTGTAAACAGTGGCTCATGCATTAAATACAACCAATAAAGACCTAGTACGCCTCGGTTCATGTTTCTTAAGACGTTCAAGCATGTTACCATTTGGAGATCTGCCAGTTTTCTTAAGCCTAACATATAATATCATTCATTCAAAACAAGAATAGACAAGTAATCAACACATAATCAACATCTAGGTTTCATTAGATCTAAGCAAACACAAAGGAAATTTAGCCTAGCATAGTAGAATTAAGATAAGAACAAAAGATAGACAACCAACACATAGACATATTGATTGAATTAAGAGTATACTTATCTCAATTACAATGCAAGGTCTCAAGGGTTTGGAACCCTTGAAAAACCTGTAAAAGAGGCACCAAAATCGTCTTTAGGGTTTCACCAAAACTTCTCTCCTTTTTTTAATGAAAAAACTAGAAAACTATATATAGGAAAATCGTCCTGACGGCGTCAAGAGTAAAATCTGACGCCGTCAACTCGCCGCCATACACTTCCTCGGACGCCCTAGATAAAATCGTGACGGCCTATGTGACGCCGTCACCACCCACGGTAAATTATTCTTGGCCACTTTGACGCCGTCATCTCTTCATCTGACGCCTTCACAACCTTCGGTAAAATATTCATCCTTTCTGACGCCGTCAAGAGTAAATCCTTGACGCCGTCACCTTGTAATTCCAGCTTGGATTTGGTACTTTGTTGTTTTCTTCACTTTATGCTCCAAAAACGTCCAAAATAGCCTCTTTTCCAGAATTCGCTCTCCAAACACCTAAAATCACAAAAGGAATGATTTAGGGCAATATTTGATCAAATAAATTCGGATTCGGGCTTAAATGACCCCCTAAAAACGGATCATTTTTCGCCTCATCAATTTTCATCATATTTTGCATTTCTGGAAGAAGTGCTTGATTCATTTGGTACTGTGGAGGTTGGTCATAATAAGGTGTGTCAAAATTGTCACAAGGATATGGATTCCCCGTTTGACAATCTGAGCTGAAGTGTGGACCTCCACAGTAATCACAACAGTAAAACTGTTGGGTCTGGACTGGTGAATCATATGGGTATTGGTCATAACCAAAGTTTTGAGCATCACCGGAAAACTGTTCATAGACAAACGTGTTTCCGGCTTGACACTCAAATCCTTGGTGAGGACCTCCACAAAACTCACACAGATATGTCAGTATCTCATGATGTGGTGGCTGGTAGGATGAATCAGATGTGTCATGGTAAGGATAGGGAGCTTGGTTATAGACAGACCCATCTCCTGACTCTACCATGCTACAGTCGGGACAATTCCCACCATTATGAGGACCACCACACCATTGGCAACCGAAATGGTGTGGATACGACATAGGTAAGAATCAAAGGTTTACAGAGGGGTAGGGATGAAGAATCAAAGATGTGAGAGGGTAAAGGAGAATATTTTTGGATTTTTGGATAAACATTTTGTACAAATAGGAAAGAAAATGTTTTTGTGTTCGTTGAAAACTGATTTTAAAATGTTTTTGGGAACAGTTTTGTTTTTATATGAAAATAAGAAGATAATATGAACAAGGGTGGTAAATATACAATGGATGTATATCCCGATTCACTAATACGCAAAACCGTTTAGAATAGCGCGCACACTTCCCCGGCAGCGGCGCCAAATTTTGATTGAGGCAAAAGCAGTCAACTAAACAAAGTCAAACTGCTCAGGCTCAATCTCTGCGGAAGTATAGTGTTTCCCCGGGTCGTTATGTCCCGACGAGGTGTGGATTGTATTCAAACGGCTTGTGATCGGGTGAATCTGGACGGGAAAGGGTTTGTGATTGATTATACTACTGATTTGTACAATGAAATAGCTTAAATAAGCTATATTAACAAGGCTGGAAATTTGGAAAAACAAGAAACGTTTAAAACCTAAAACGCGTATGTTTAATTTAAATTTACGTTAACGTACGAGATAAAACGCGAGTTTTAAAGAAATAAAATACTTACAGATATGAAAATTACATTTTTACAATCCTAATAATAAAAGAAAATTTTTGGAAAATTAAAATTAATTTTTACACTATTTAATTATTTATTATTAATTAATTACTAATTATTAATTACTTATTATTTATTTAAATTAACCTAAATTACAACTAATTATGAATTTACACTAAAAATATGAAAATTAAATTTGGAAAAATCTAAAATATTATAAAACTAATTTTAGAATTAAAATTATATTTTTCTTACTTTTTAAATAATTAATATTAATTAAAAACTAATTATTAATTAATTTAAAATATTTTAAATTAAGAAAAATAGAAAATGAACAGTAAAAATTATAAGAAAATTCCTAAAATTATTTTATAACTTATAAAAGCTAGGAAAATTATAAAAACTAGGGTTTACGTAATAAAAACTAATTTTGCTATTTAAAACTTAAATATAAATTAATTACTAATAAAACTAATATTAAATCTAATAAATACCAAATGATAATATAAAAATCTGATAAAATTACTAAAAATACTTTAACATAAAAGGAATTTAATAAAAATATAAAAATACCAAGTGCTTAATAAAAAACTAAAAAGGAGAATTAAAATTTAAATTACATTAAATAGAAACTATCACTTAAATGAGCTTAAGTGGGACCCACTATGGGTGATTCTGGTCTAAATAAGTTATGTGAACTTGATTAAGCTAGAAAAAGCAAGTGGGGTTCCACAGAATAAGAAAATAAGCAACCAAAAACACTTTGATATCTTGTTTCCAAACTGAAAGTGGGACAGACTTGCAATGTCTAAAAAAAGGGGGGGGGGGGGGGGGGGCAAAGGCACCTGAGCTCAAACTACCACTTGATCTTGGTTCTCAGCTGGTAGGGCAACCCAATACAACCAAGAATACCTAGTGGGGCCCACTAGGGAGGTCAGAAAACACCACCAAAGGTGGTGGTGTGGGACTGCAGTGGTGGTGTGCAGGGGATATCCTCCCCCTGCAGGTGGCTTTGGGGCAATGGTGGGGCCCACAAAAAAATCCTAAAAATATAACAAAGGGGGGAACTCAAAGTTGAGCTAGTAGACTATGATTCCTACAAAGCACAAGGTCTGAAACCTTATACAAAATTCTAGACAAATCTTGCAAATAATGGATTTTCTGAAAATGGAAAATTTGACTTTTTGACAAAAACTTGATATTTTGACTTTCTTGGATTTTGATCCTTCTTTACTGATTAATTAAGCTATAATAAGCTATAAGAGAACTAAATTATTCTAAATTATCTACCTATGCATTGAAATGGAGATTTGTGGGTCTTAAGTCCTTAACAGTTAACTATTAGGGGACTTTGAAATAGATTTTGACTTCTACACTAATGAGGTACCAATTTTATGCTTCTAATCACTCTACTATGACCCTGTGAGTATAACTAAACTGAATATGACTCCTAATAACCTTATTAACACAGAAGTACAAGCTGAACCAAACACCCCTATATGATTGACTGTTTTGGATTTTACCAAGTAAAGCACTGATTTATCCTAGGCTAGCAAATCACAAAGGCATATTATGACATGATGAGCTTAAATGAACAGGTAAACATCAACAAGAACAACAATTACCTAATATTACTAAAATGCCTAAATTGATAGTAAAAATGAAAAATGTTAGCACAAAGTGAACTAACAAATAAACATCCAATATTAAGCAATTACTCAACTCTGGTATACCAAATAAACATGAATCTGCAAACATAAGCAATTATAAGCTATGGTACAGTATCTTGCAAGAATATGAGATTTTGCTTACAAATGATTTCCAAATAGAGAACAAGTGAACTAGTGATCCAATACCACCCTAACACCTCCCAGAGGCACTAATACCTCTGCAATCCAAAAGCAACCAAGCTTCTTGCCATCCTTCTTCTTGTTTCTTTATTTTTTTATTTTATTTTATTTTTTTGCTATTTTTCTTGGAATTTTGAGTTTTTAAACTGAAACAGTTTCAAATGTTTAGAAACTTTAGAAAGCTCATACATATGCTGAAACAAGTTGAAATAAATAGGAAACAACAACTTATATCAACATTTAGGTAAAAATGAAATTTTCAATAATAATGAGCATAAACTGAAATGGAACTGAAAAACTAAAATTAAAACTTGACAAAGGTTTAAAATACATGGAAATTACTTATTACAACATTG
Source organism: Artemisia argyi (assembly GCA_030686995.1). NCBI lineage: Eukaryota > Viridiplantae > Streptophyta > Magnoliopsida > Asterales > Asteraceae > Artemisia > Artemisia argyi. Next base: position 119,238,820 of record CM060677.1, on the reverse strand, counting down.
GAAAGCTAAAGAGTACACTGGAAAACATAATTTAATTAAAACGAGCTAAAACTACCCTAATTAAACTACTACTACTCTACTTATCTTCTACTTTCTTCTTTTTCTTGATATATATGGACCAGTGTGGGTCCCATATGCTTTCCCACTTCTATATGAGCCGTAGGATGAGTTGAAATTGATCCTAGCCTTTGAATCGATTTTTGGCAGGAAATTGAGTTTGGCAGTTGTGAGTGGGTTTGGTGAGTGTAGGTGGGAGTATTAATGAGGAGGGAGTGGGTTGGTTTTGGCAGGTGAAGGTATTAATGGGGTTGTGAGAGTTGGTGATAAAGTGGAAGGAAGGGGAGCAGGATTACAGGGATTAAGGGGGGATTAGGGATGATGAATAGTAACCTGGGGTGAGGGTTTGACCCGCGTTGACCTTGGCATGGGGTTTTATTGTTTTGGATTTGGGCCGTGGGTGGGCTTAAGGGTGTGTTTGGTAGGGAGAATTTCAGAGAATAGAAATGAAGCAGAGAATAGAAATTCAGAGAATAGAAATCAGTAGAGAATTTTGTTCAATTGTAATGTTTGGTAACAACAGAGACTTGACCCGAGAAATGAAAAAAAAAATATTTGTTGATTTTTTAAAAAAAAATTATTTTCTCTAAATAACAATTCTAAAAAATATATATTTAAAAAAAAATATTTTTTTATAAATTATATATTTTTTTTAATTTATTTTAAAAAAAATATTTAAAAAAAAACTTATTTTTTTAAAAATTTATTTAAAAAAAATTTATTTTTTTTTTTATAAAAATTATTTAAAAAAATTTATTTTTTAAATAACAATTCTAAAAAAATATATTTTAAAAAAATATTTTTTTAATTTATTTAAAAATAACTTATTTTTTTAAAAATTTATTTAAAAAAATTAATTTTTAAAAAAATTATTTTTTTCTAAATAACAATTCTAAAAAAAATATATTTTAAAAAAAAATATATTTTTTTTAAATTATTTTTTATAAAAAAATTATTTTTTTAGGGTTCACGTTATTTGATTTTGAAGCTTCAAAACTAGAGAGTTTGATTTCCACTTGAAAAGTAGAGGAATCTAGAGAAGTTGGATTGTGTATAAATGGAACTCCCAAAGAATTGTGAATTCTCCGCTTTTTTTTTTCTCCATGCTACCAAACAAGAGAATTGTGCTCATTTCCATTTCTTTGGGTTCATTTCTCCCAACCAAACATGCCCTAAGGGTATACATGGATCAGGTTGTGTTTTGTTTTGGGTTTTGGTTTTGGTTTAATAATACTTAGGGTCCAATTGGTTTTAAGTTAAAAGTACAAGGACCAATTTGTAAATTCTGAAAATTTAAAGGACCTGAAATGTAATTCTTTCAAAGTACTCACAAGGACCTTAATTGACAAGTATTAATATTACAAGGACCAAAATTAATATTTTCCAAAATAAAACACCCGGGGACCAAAATTGTCATTTTTGAAAAGTCCAGGGACTAAACTTGCAATTTTATCAAACTTTTCATCAAAAGGCTATTTATGATAACCTTTGAGTTTCCAAGGACCAAAAATGATTTTTTTTTCAAAAATATCCCACCAGAGACCAAATCTGCCAAAGTTTGAAACTCCAGGGACCAAAATTGTAAATTTCCAAAACTTTTGAGATTTTTCACCAAAGGACTAAATATGATAACTTGTGATTTTAAAAGGACCTTTGGTGATAATTTTCCATATTTTGAATGACCAGAGACTAGTTTTGACATTTTATGAAAGTTGGGGGACTGAAACTGCCAATTTTGCAAACTTTGTACGTTTTTCATTTGTTTTTACTCATTTTGCATCTAAAACATATAAAACACAATTTTGAAATATTTTTAGTATTTTGACGCATTTCTGAGTGTTTTTGTATGTTTTTGCAGTTCAGATTGACTAAAAATGATGAGTGTTTGAGCACTCATCAAGAATCATCCCTCACCTCTAGACCTAGTTTTTAGGCTTTCTAATCCTAGCGACACTATTCCTGAGTTGAACGATCAATCCCCCGGTACTTGTCACTATACTATACTACAACGATCAGGTACACTGCGTGGTGGGGGTTGTAAGCTTCTCGAGATCCCTCGAGAGGTAAAGCCTGGTGCAATTCCCACGCATCAAGTTTTTGGCGCCGCAGCCCGGGGAATAGTTATTTTCTAGGTTAGAATTTCTTTTTATTAGGTCTACTTGCTAGATTCCTTTCTAGTAAGATTTTTATTTTTATTTTTAGGTTTTCTTTAGTCTATCTTTTCTTTGTGTATTTGTTTGTAAAAACCTTTCCATTGACTATTCCGTTAGCCATTATGGAGAACGCGAATCCACCATACTACCAACCACAAAATTCACCCACTCCAAATGACATCTTGATGTTTAAACAACATGAGGATGAACCTATCTATGATGCATGGGCTCGTTTTAAATATTTACTCCGAAAAGTCCCTCATCATAATTTTGATCTGTGGTCCCAAATTGAAATATTTTACCATCGTGTCGACCACTATACCAAAATGGACATTGACCATGCCGCAGATGAGGACCTTTGGGGATTAAGTGTTGATGAAGCATGAGAAACCAAAGAGAATTGTGCCATACTTGCCAAAAAAATGGACAACCCAACAAACGTTGTTACGGATCAATTGTTAGCAAGTTTAAAGGAACAAGCAAGAAGATTGTTTGGGGATAAGCCTATAGATGAGATAACTGGGTGCATGGAGTGGTTTGATTTCACCACAATACAAGCTGAGCACATTGGTAATCTTGATAAGATAGAGGATAGAGTTGAAAATCTAAGCCCACCAAGCACCCCACGAGTCCTACTATTATTTGAGGCATACACACCGCCCGTGACTTATTTGGAAGAAGTAGAAGAAACTATAGGAACCCCAATAGAGGTAGAACCTTTGAACCAAACACAACTAGAGGATATAGGTTTGAATACTTATAATGATAACCTTTCTTTTAGTTCTAGGGAAGTTCCTAGTTTTGATGAACCGGAGCCTCAACCAAAACCGTTACCTAATCTTCCATCCTTGGATGAAAATTTAGGAATTGAAATAGGTCCCGATCCACCCATCAAACCATATAGTCCGGGTAGTCTTAGGATAAAGGTAGTGGACTCTAAGCCTTGTAGAGAGGAAACCAATATAGGAGTGGAAAATGACCTTACATGCATACATCACCCATTTATGTTTGATCACAAGAAACATTATGGGTTTAAACCGGGTTTATTAGGTCAAGATGGATCCCCAACTAGTAATCTCTTGAAGTTGATTGAAAATGATCCCTTTCTAAGAGAAAATCTTAATCCACCCATTAACCCGATTGAATTAGGTAAGGTTATGATGATAGGAGCACAGCCCTTTGAGCATATAATTCATCCACCACTCTTTCCTCACGTGGCATACTTCCACCGAGATGGTGTGTATCGCTACTTTTACCCGCACTTAATCCTAAGTGTAGGGAAAACCTCCCCTATTTCCGTTAAATAAGGGTAGAGTCAGGCTCGTGACTCGAACAAAAACAAGCGCTTCTTGGGAGGCAACCCATGCTTTGTGTGATTTTTATTTGTTTGATTGTTATTTGCTTCCGTATGCATGCTTTATTTTTATTGTTGGTAGATCATGTTTCAAAACTAAAATGGTGAAAATACTTTATTTTGTCGTTTGGCTTTGTCTTAACTTCATCCACATGTATTTCGCAAAAGACAAGTGTAAGGAAAAACCCCAAATATGTTTTTAAGAAACAAAATTGATCATGATTCTCCACAATATTAAATGAACATGTATATTTGTATTTGTTAGAGTCAAATGCTTGTATCGAATCATAATGATGTTTTGCAGGATTTTCCAGGAAGTAGGACATAAGTTTTTCCAGAAATTTTCCGGAAACTTAACGTAAGAATTTCTGCAGGTCACTTCTGGAGGCGTCAGGAAGAAATTCTTGACGGCGTCACGTGTAAAAATCTATAAATTTTGCTAGTTTTGTTTTTCTAACGGAGTCTTAAAGTTTTTGTTAAATCTTTAGTTTTATAAACTCCAGGAAATATGCAAACATTCATTCCACAAGCATTATATCTTACATTGTTTTCTAGAATTTGTTAGTATATATAGATTGCCGCCGATTTTACGCGAGGTTGCCTTGTTTGTTTTCTCAGGTTTAACAGGTTATGTATGACAAGAAGATGATTTATATTCTGGAAGGGAAGCTTTGATTGTTCATTTTCTTGGAGGAAGATCTAACCTTGTTACCATACTATCCATACCGAGCGAATCAGAGGAGTATTTGATTTCATTCTTTTACCTGTTTTACTTTTACAATCTTTAATTGAACATTGGGGACAATGTTCATCCTAAGTGTAAGGGGAGGGTAAAATGATGATACCTTATAGGATACACTTTCACTTGAGTTTGTTTGTTTGATGGTAGGTGTGTAATAAAACTATGAGAAATACTTGTTAGTGTAATTTTAGCGCCAAATTTAAAATTTTTTACAACATTTAGGAGTGAAACTTTAGCCATAGCAAGCGTCTCATGGATAGGAGATTGTATGACTAGCACAAAACCGTACAATTCAGAAAATTTTTTCACCCAAATATGTGAGGTTCGCCTTTAGATTTGATAGGAAAAGCATTTACTATTAGTGCTTATGAGTGTACCGGTAGCATTTGGATTCTAGAACTTGCGTTAGTGATGCATCCCGAGACCGCTAGTGAGACTACATTCGTGTAGTATGATTCACTACATGATAAGAGGCATTAGGATCACCCTTGTGTTAAACCCGTATCATAATTACTTGACCATTTAAGTCATATTATTTGGCTAGTTATGTCAACTAATTTTTCCCACACCATTAGCATTGTACTCATTTTTAGTACACGAAACCCCTAGTACACCCCTCCGAGCCTATCTTTTCGTTTCTAACTTTAAGCATCTTACTTAAAGGAAGAACTTGTTACAACCCACTTAAATGTACACCCAAATCGCCTTAGCCTTCCGTGTATGCACTCATCTTTAGTGCATTATTGTTATATGTTTAAACCCTTAGTTAATTATCTAATTGATTACATGGTTGCTAAGTCGAGTCATATCTTGTACATATTGTTTTTGGACGATTGGGACTCATGGGTAAAGTACTTATTTTATGGAGTAATGGGGAAGAACATCATATTATTACCCCCATATGTGCGTTAATCTTAAAAGTACTCCAAGTGTTTTGATTATCTTAATTCGAGTCATTAGATTAGTTTATTGTAAAGTATGTAAAAATTCAAGTGTAAGGGGAATTTTCATTCCCTATGATGTATTATTTTTGATGGTAGGGTAAGAGTGTATGCAAAAAAAAAAAAAAAAAAAAAAAAAAAAAACATACGGACTACCATCCCGTTTCATTCTATGTTCATTTTATGTTTTTGCTATTTTTGATTTTTTTAGCTTAAGTCGAGTCTAGTCTTGGCTTAGCAACACCATATTGTACATGTAATTAACCAAGATTATTAACTCGCCACCAGTAAAGATTGCCTATATCCAACAAAACTGTGTATTCCATATCCCTACACCTAACGTTATAACCCTTTAAAAAGACCTCTTTGATAGTTTATCCTAGGTGCTTACGCCATGTGGTGGAGGTTTGATCCTTTCTCAAGCCTATGGTAATCTATTTTGTTATGACAGGTAGTGAGAGATGTTTTCCACTTCCATATTGTGATATATATTTTATTACACCCGAGAGATGTGAGTATCTAAACACTATTTGTGAGGTGCTAGTGTATGACCTCCGTGCATGTCTTTGGTCTTTAGTGGAATGATTATTTATTGTAATTACTTTTATATTAGTGTTAAATGACCCCTAACTTGTATTTTGATTAGAATAAAAGCGCATTTGCTTGAGGACAAGCAAATCTCAAGTGTAAGGGTATATGATGAGGCGAAAAATGATCCGTTTTTAGGGGGTAATTTAAGCCGGAATTGGAATTTATTTGATCAAATATTGCTCTAAATCGTTCCTTTTGTGATTTTAGGTACTTTGGGAGTGAATTCTGGAAAAGGAAGCATTTTGGACGTTTTTGGAGCATAAAAGTGAAGAAAACGGCTAAGTCTTAATTTTCCTTGCTGGGAACAGTACCTGATGGCGTCAAGAGGAATTTGATGACGGCGTCAAGAGCAATTTTGGTGACGGCCCAGAGAAAACGTGACGGCGTCAGAACAAGGCCGTCAAGAGTAAAAGTGGTGACGACCCAGAGCAAAATTACACATGACGGCGTCAGATCTGGATCTAGGCAATCCGAGAATATTTTTGGCGGCGGGTTAACGGCGTCAGAACTTTCTTCTTGACGCCGTCACCTTAGTAAATCTATATATAGTTTTTGTAATTTTCATTCTAAGAAGAGGAGAATTTTAGGGTCGAACTTAATAAACCCTAACACGACTTTTACAGTATTTTCAAGGGTTTTCACCCTTTGAAACCCTTCATGTTCAATTGAGATAAGTATCCTTTCAATTCATTCAATATGTCTACGTGTTGTTTGAATATATCTTACGCTTGTCTTAATTTTAACATGCTAGGCTAGATCTCTTGTGTGTTTGCTTAGATGTAATGAAACCTAGATGTTGATTATAGGTTGATTGTTTGTTTATAGTTGTAATGGATGAATGATTTCAATGTTAGGCTTAAGAAAACTGGCAGATCTCCATTGTGTAACTTGCTTGAACGTCTTAAAAAACATGAACCGATGTGTACTAGGTTTTTACGGTTATATTTAATGCATGAGCAAATTCTAGTGATCCCATGTTAGGAGCTTCTTGCAGGCTCGACATAGGAGTGAAGTAGGAGCTTATAGAGTTGGGGAAGTAAGTACGCCACCCCACGACTGGTATTAAGGAATATAACCCGTCATCCACGCAACTGTAACAAACAATTAACCTGTAAAAGATATCTAGGGAGTAGTGAAATCTAAGTAAACACAATTCTCCCATCTATTGCTCACACCATTAGTTTAATTAGCTTTATTTTTGTTTTTGTGATTTTATTTTGATTGCATCTTAGTTATTGGGTTAGTTGACTAGCAACTAATTCCGCCCACTCTTCCAAAAACCCGAGATTTTACTTGCTTTAATAAAAACATAAAAATACAAAAAGAATCATTCCTCACCTCTAGACCTAGTTTTTAGGCCTTCTAATCCTAGTGACACTATTCCTAAGTTGAACGATCAATCCCCCGGTACTTGTCACTATACTATACTACAACGATCAGGTACACTGCGTGGTGGGGGTTGTAAGCTTCTCGAGATCCCTCGAGAGGTAAAGCCTGGTGCAATTCCCACGCATCACAAGGCGTGTCACCTTCCGGTGAAACTTGAACACAAGGCCTATTGGGTACTTAAGGCATGTAATTTGGATTATACGGTCACTGGAACGAATAGGTTTTTGCAACTCCATGAGCTTGATGAGTTAAGGCTAGAAGCGTATGAATCCTCCGTCACATATAAAGAAAGAGCAAAAATATGGCATGACCAGCGAATTAAGAAACCTAAGGAATTCTCAGAAGGAGAAAAAGTTCTATTGTATAATTCTCGGTTAAGGTTATTTCCCGGGAAACTCAAGTGAAGAGTTCCTCTAAAATGGGCGTTGTTGTGTTAATGGACGATGAAAATAGAGAGTTCACTGTCAACATACAACGCGTAAAACATTATCAAGAAAGTAGTAATGAGATGATTAGTGAGGAGGATGTAACATTTGATGATGATGTCACGTAGTTGCCCATGACCTTGAGTCTAGCTACAAGACTCGTAAATAAAGAAAAGCGCTTCTTGGGAGGCAACCCATGTTTTGTGATATTTTTAATGGTTTGATTGTTATTTGCTTCCGTATGCATACTTTATTTTTATTGTTGGTAGATCATGTTTCAACTAAAATTGTGAAAATGCTTTATTTTGTTGTTTAACTTCGTCTTAACTTTATATAAAGGTATTTTGCAAAAGCTAAGTGTGAGGGGAAACCCCAAATTTGTATAAGAACGAAAATTGATCATGATGCGCCACAATAATAAATGAACATGGGTATTAGTATTTGTTAGAGTCAAATGCTTGTATCGAGTCATAATGATGTTTTGCAGGATTTTCCAGGAAGTAGGACATAAGTTTTTCCAGAAATTTTCTGGAAACTTAACGTAAAGATTTCTGCAGGTCACTTCTGACGGCGTCAGGAGTTAACTCTTGACGACGTCGGGTGTAAAATTCTGGAAATTTTGCATGTTTTGTTTTTCTAATGGAGTCTTAAAGTTTTTGTTAATTCTTTAGTTTTATAAACTCTAGGAAATCTGTAAACATTCATTCCACAAGCATTATATCTTAAATTGTTTTCTAGGATTTGTTAGTATATATAGATTGCCGCCGATTTTACGCGAGGTTGCCTTGTTTGTTTTCTCAGGTTTAACAGGTTATATATGACAAGAAGATGATTTATATTTCTGGAAGGAAGCTTCGAATGTTCATTTTCTTGGAGGAAGATCTAACCTTATTGACACACTATCCACACCGAACAAATCAGGGGAGCATTTGTTTTCATTCTTCTACCTATTTTACTTTTACATCTTTTAATTGAATATTGGGGACAACGTTCATCTTAAGTGTAAGAGGAGGGTAAATGATGATACCTTATAGGATACAATTACACTTGCGTTTGTTTGTTTGATGGTAGGTGTGTAATAAAACTAAGAGAAATACTTGTTAGTGTAATTTTAGCGCCAAATTTAATTTTTTTACAACATTTAGGAATGAAACTTTAGCCTTAGCAAGCGTCTCATTGATAGGAGTTGTATGACTAGCACAAAAACCGTACCATTCAGAAAAATTTTCCACCCAAATATGTGAGGTTTGCCTTTAGATTTGATAGGAAAAACATTTATTATTAGTGCTTATGAGTGTACCGGTAGCATTTAGATTCTAGAACTTCCGTTAGTGATGCATCCCGAGACCGATAGTGAGACTACATTCGTGTAGTAGGATTTACTACATGATAAGAGGCATTAGGATCACCCTTGTGTTAAACCCGTATCATAATTACTTGACCATTTAAGTCATATTACTTGGCTAGTAAAGTCAATTAATTTTTCCCACACCTTAGCGTTGTACTCATTTTTATTACACAAAACCCCTAGTACACCCCTCCGAGCCTATCTTTTCGTTTCAAACTTTAAGCATCTTACTTAAAGGAAGAATTTGTTCACAACGCACCCAAATGTGCAACCAAATCGCCTTAGCCTTCCGTGTATGCACTCATCTTTAGTGCATTATTGTTATATGTTTAAACCCTTAGTTAATTATCTAATTGATTACATGGTTGCTAAGTCGAGTCATATCTTGTACATATTATTTTGGGATGATTGGGACTCATGGGTAGTGTACTTGTGTTATGGAGTAATCGGGAAGAACATCATATATTACCCCCATATGTGCGTAAATCTTAAAAAGTACTCCAAGTATTTTGATTATCTTGATTCGATCCATTAGAGTAGTTTATTGTAAAGTATGTAAAAAGTCAAGTGTAAGGGGAATGTACATTCCCTATAATGTATTATTTTGGATGGTAGGGCAAGAGTGTATGCAAATAAAAAAAAAATCGAAAAAAAAAACATCAAGAAAAATAAAAAAAAATAGAAAAAGAAAAGAGGAAAAAACATACGGACTACCATCCCGTTTCATTCTATGTTTATTTTATGTTTTTGTTATTTATGTCGAGTCTAGTCTTGGCTTAGCAACGCTATACTATACATGTAATTAACCAAGATGATTAACTTGCCACCAGTAAATATTGCCTTTATCTAACAAAACCGTGTATTCCATATCCCTACACCTAACGTTATAACCCTTTAAAAGACCTATTTGATAGTTTATCCTAGGTGCTTACGCCAAGTGGTGGAGGTTTGATCCTTTCCCAAGCCTATGGTAATCTATTTTGCTATGACAGGTAGTGAGAGATGTTTTCCATTTTCTTATTGTGATATATACTTTATTACACCCGAGAGATGAGAGTATCTAAACACTATTTGTGAGGTGCTAGTGTATGACCTTCGTGCTTGTCTTTAGTTTTTAGTGGAATGACTATTTGTTGTAATTACATTTATATTAGTGTTAAATGACCCCTAACTTGTATTTTGATTAGAATAAAAGCGCATTTGTTTGAGGACAAGCAAATCTCAAGTGTAAGGGTATTTGATGTGGCGAAAAGTGTACCGCTTTTAAGGGGTCATTTAAGCCCGAATTCGTGATTATTTGATCAAATATTGCCCTAAATCGTTCCTTTTGTCATTTTAGGTACTTTTGGAGAGAAATCTGGAAAAGGAAGCATTTTGGACGTTTTTGGATCATAAAAGTGAAGAAAACGGCAAAGTCTCAATTTTCCTTGCTGGAATAGTACCTGACGGCGTCAAGGCTCTCCACATGATGGAGTCAAGAGTTACAAAAGAGGTTGATATGGAAAATACATGTGACGATCCAGAGAGTTTTTAATCATAGGAGATGACGGCGTCACCGAAGGCCGTCATGGTCCAAGTATTGGTGACGACCCAGAAGAAAATCACACATGACGGCGTCACAAGCAGATCTAGGCAATACGATTTCATTATGGCAGCGAGTTGACGGCGTCACAATTTAATACATGACGCCGTCACCATGTAAAATCTATATATAGTTTTCCAAATTTCATTCATTAGGGTGCAACTTTGATGGAAAAACTGTAGGTCGAATTTTCCAGCTTTTCAAGGGTACCAACCCTTTGAATCTTTCATGTTCAATTAAAGATAAGTATTCTTCCAAATCATTCAATATGTCTATGTGTTGTTTGATTATATCTTACGCTTGTATTCTATTTAACATGCTAGGCTAGATTTTCATTATGTTTGCTTAGATGTAGTGAAACCTAGATGTTGATTATGGGTTGATTGTTTGTTTATAATTGTTACGGATGTTTGTATTCGATGTTAGGCTTAAGAAAACTGGCAGACTTCCATTGGCAACTTGCTTGAACGTCTTAAGAAACATGATCGGAGGTGTACTACAATTTTTGGTTGTATTTAATGCGTAGGAGAATTAAAATGATCCCATGTTAGGAGCTTCTAACGGCTCGAGATAGGAGTGAAGTAGGATCCTATAGAGTTAGGGAATATTGTACACAGTCCTACGACTAGTATTAAGGAATATGACCCGTCATCCACGCAATTGTAACAAGCTATCAACCTATAAAAGATATCTAGGGAGTAATGAAATCTAAGTAAACACAACTTCCCTTATCATTGTTTACACCACATTAGTATAAATAGTTTTGTTTTCATTTTTGTTATTTTATTTTGATTGCATTAGTAGTTATTTGGGTTAGTTGGCTAGAAACTAATTCCGCCCACTCCTTCAAAACCCGAGAATTTTACTTACTTTAATAAAAATATAAAAATACAAAAAGAATCATCTCTCACATCTAGACCTAGTTTAGTAGGCTTCCTAATCCTAGCGACACTATTCCGGAGTTAAACGATCAATGTGACAATCGGTAATTTTCCAAACATTATTTTAATAATAAATCCTTATTTATTATTACACACTTAGTTACTGAGCATGCTTTAGCTCACTTGACAAAGTTTTGGGAAGTCATCCCGCACATTGAAACATATCAGACTAGTTATTTTGGTCATAAGGACAACTTATATATCTTATGACATCACTAACAATTAAAATCTTTAATTAGTTAAGTATATTAATTTAATAAACATTTTACATGAGCAAATGATCACATGAGGTACCCGATACTCCCCAAAATTATTTTTCTAACACTTTTATACTTTCTAAAATATTACCAAAGTGCCAAAAATATTTCCTTACGCTTAATGTAATTTCTTTATTTAAACCGTTCAAATACGCGTAACTTTCGTTAACTACTAAACTAATACCCAATACATATTTTTACTACCCAATACATCCAAAATACAGATTTTATACAAAGTTATATAAATATCTCCTAGGGGAGACAATGAGCCACCCCTTTGTTCCACAATTATTTACCTCATTTAAACTTTTGACTACTTGTACTAATTTTCTAAAACACAACATGAGACACATAATTAATGAGGGTGGCTAGGACAACTCCTTGCCCCCCCCCCCCCCCCTCCTTTCCCTTAAATTTCGCCAACCACATGGACCAAATCATAAGACATTTTTTGACCACTTTGACCCAAGGGATTATATATATACTTGCACTAGGTAACATGATACTTACAAAAAAAAAAAAAAAAAAAAAAAAAAAAAAAAAAAAAAAATATATCACCACCACTCATCCCTACATACCATTCGATCTAGGGCAAGAACCAAAGGGGAGGGGAAAATCTTGACAAGATCTAGTGATTTTCAAGATATATTCGGGTAGTATAAATATATTTTGGAGCTTCGGGTTACCCTTTGTGATCACATCTTCCTACCTACTTACATACATACACTACTAGTAAGTCTAAAAATCTTTCTTTATGATTTTACTTACTCATCTTGATGATGATTTTTACTTAGATTATGATTATGTTGATTTAAACTCATATATAGCATTTATCACCCTTATTACATATATGTTTGTTTATGATCCTAGTGATTTTTAAACATATTTAACATGAATATTACTTACTAAAAATGGCTAGGTTCATGTCCAAACACATGATAAATTTTATTGTACAAGTTATGATTTATATGAGCTATATGTGATCTATATGTTTTCCTACTCTAAGTTTAATTATTTTTTAGACTTGACATATATATTAAGTTATTAACATAGTCTTGAAACTATTGTTATTGTTGGAAGAGTTTTGGGTAAGTGCTAGGATGATTTTTGGGAGTTGATTTACCTAGATCTAAAGACTTCAAGTAAAAAAAAAAAAAAAAAAAAAAAAAAAAAAAAAAAATTGGTAGCTTATATACTATGCTGTCCCGAAACTGCTTCTACAGAAAAATGGGTTTTCAAAACATAAGATTTGGTTCAACATATAGGATATAGACTTAATAATGAAAACATAGACGCTTGAACGGGTTAAAACGGACTTATAACGAAAAAGATATACTATTTTCAAGATTTAACGACGAAAACCATAGTTTCTGAAAATATTGAAAACTGTCCCGATTTTCTAGCTATGAAAACTGAGGTTAAATGATGTTTAGACTAGCCGAGAACTTAAAAATCCTAGAGTATACTTGAATACCTTCGCGGGGATATATAAAACTTAGAAAACGGACCTAAAATGAGCAAGTTATGATTTTCCGAAGAATTAGACGAAAACTATATTTTTAACAGCTTTGTAAAAAGCTGATGGAAAAATAAAAAGGTAACTTTTGACTATTTTTGCACATTTTTAGCCGAAACGGCATACTCGGAACGACTAGTAACTTGTGTATATTACTTGGGAGCGTTGGGAGAATTATAAAACGTTCCTAACATGAAAACTATCGATAAAGCACGAGACCGGGAAGATATATATTTTAATTACTATTCACAGCTTTTGTATATATGTTGTTTACCGTCAAGAAAAGCACAACGGACATGAACCTTAGCAAATATTTGAACGTTATGATTATTTCATTGACAAAAGTACATATTTTTATTACTAAATTACTTTACAAACATATATGGGTGATAAATGGATTTCATAAAATGCATATGATACATATTTCAAATCCTAAGACGACTTATATATTTTTAGGTCGTGGTTGAGTTTTCACGCGTAGAAACTCGTTTTCATTATACTAGCGTACGTTGATTGCTAAGGTGAGTTTATAGCCCCACTCTTTCTATACTTGTTTTACAAACTGGGGTGAGAAACATGCAAAACTCTTTTATGGACCAAAACTATTGTTTATGCTATTACGTGGAATAGCCTAAGCCCTGTTATGTCCCATTATGCCCAACTGATGAACCGTTAATTCCTGCTGGGAAGCGCGAATGTTATAAATAGATCTATTGGGGGTAACGCCCCCGTTCGGTTTGACCGGATAGGCAAACGAACGTATACCATGTCGAAACACAAGTGTCTGGGATAAACACTTGCTGGGCACCTATATATGATTACATGCTCTTTGAGCATGCACACTGTTATAGCTTCGGTTGCATGAACTTAGCGCTAGCGTAATAGACTGTTTTTATATGACATTATATGTGTTGTAATGCTCATATGCTAAACTCATGGTCCAAACTTTTGATTTTACTGCTTTAAACCTATAGACTCACCAGCTTTTTGCTGACTTTTAGCATGTTTTTCTCAGGTGCTTAACTTATCATATTGATCTTTTGAAGGCTTGGCTTGGCAAGGTCATAGGCACATTTGGAGTGGAATAAATTCCCACACTTAACTACTTTTGTATTTGGGACAACTAAAAACTTTATGGGCCTTGTACTCCAAAATTTGACTATGATGTCAACTTACAACTTTTAAGTTAATGTATGTTTTAAACGGGTTTTGAAAATCCGTTCTTTATTATCTTGTGTTGTGATTACCAATTTACGTAGCACCCCATGACCCGAATGCTTCCGCTATACCAGAATTTTGGGGGTGTTACAATCAATCCCCCGGTACCTGTCACTATACTATACTACAACGATCAGGTACACTGCCTGGTGGGGGTTGTAAGATTCTCGAGATCCCTTGAGAGGTAAAACCTTTTGTGAGGGCGCAAATGGAAAAGGTCATGAAGAGGTATGGAGTTTCCCACCGATTCTCTACCGCTTATCACCCACAAACCAACGGTCAGGTCAAAAAAACCAACAGGGCAATTAAGAGAATATTGGAAAAGACGGTCAATCAAAACAGAAAGGACTGGTCATTTAAACTTGATGAGGCCCTATGAGCATTCCGAACGGCCTACAAGACACCTATTGGAACGACCCCGTTCCGCATGGTTTGTGGAAAGGCGTGTCACCTTCCGGTGGAACTTGAACACAAGGCCTATTGGGCACTTAAGGCATGTAATTTGGTTTATACGGTCGCTGGAACGAATAGGTTTTTGCAACTCCATGAGCTTGATGAGTTAAGGCTAGAAGCGTATGAATCCTCCGTCACATATAAAGAAAGGGCAAAAAGTTGGCATGACCAGCGAATTAAGAAACCTAAGGAGTTCTCAGATGGAGACAAAGTTCTATTGTATAATTCTCGGTCAAGGTTATTTCCCGAGAAACTCAAGTCTAGATGGTATGGACCTTTTACAGTGAAGAGTTCCTCTAAAACGGGTGTTGTTGTGTTAATGGACGATGAAAATAGACAGTTCACTGTCAACATACAACAGGTAAAACATTATCAAGAAAGTAGTAATGAGATGATTAGTGAGGAGGATGTAACATTTGATGATGAGGTCACGTAGTTGCCCATGACCTTGAGTCTAGCTACAAGACTCGTAAATAAAGAAAAGCGCTTCTTGGGAGGCAACCCAAGTTTTGTGTGATTTTTAATGGTTTGATTGTTATTTGCTTCCGTATGCATGCTTTATTTTTATTGTTGGTAGATCATGTTTCAACTAAAATTGTGAAAATGCTTTATTTTGTTGTTTAACTTCGTCTTAACTTCATATAAAGGTATTTTGCAAAAGCTAAGTGTGAGGGGAAACCCCAAATTTGTTTATAAGAACGAAAATTGATCATGATTCGCCACAATAATAAATGAACATGGGTATTAGTATTTGTTAGAGTCAAATGCTTGTATCGAGTCATAATGATGTTTTGCAGGATTTTCCAGGAAGTAGGAGATAAGTTTTTCTAGAAATTTTCCGGAAACTTAACGTAAAGATTTCTGCAGGTCACTTCTGACGGCGTCAGGAGTTAACTCCTGAAGGCGTCATGTGTAAAATTCTGGAAATTTTTTGCGAGTTTTGTTTTTCTAACAGAGTCTTAAAGTTTTTGTTAATTCTTTAGTTTTATAAACTCCAATAAATCTGCAAACATTCATTCCACAAGGATTATATCTTAAATTATTTTCTAGGATTTGTTAATATATATATATATATATATATATATATATATATATATATATATATATATATATATATATATATATATATATATATATTGCCGCCGATTTTATGCGAGGTTGCCTTGTTCGTTTTCTCAGGTTTAACAGGTTATATATGACAAGAAGATGATTTATATTTCTGGAAGGGAAGCTTTGAATGTTCATTTTCTTGGAGGAAGATCTAACCTTGTTGACACACCATCCACACCGAACGAATCAGGGGAGTATTTTTTTTCATTCTTTTACCTATTTTACTTTTATATCCTTTAATTGAACATTTGGGACAATGTTCATCTTAAGTGTAAGGGGAGGGTAAATGATGATACCTCATAGGATACAATTGCACTTGAGTTTATTTGTTTGATGGTAGGTGTGTAATAAAACTAAGAGAAATACTTGTTAGTGTAATTTTAGCGCCAAATTTAAAATTTTTCACAACA
Source organism: Artemisia argyi (assembly GCA_030686995.1). NCBI lineage: Eukaryota > Viridiplantae > Streptophyta > Magnoliopsida > Asterales > Asteraceae > Artemisia > Artemisia argyi. The sequence continues at coordinate 119,222,333 of CM060677.1, read as the reverse complement.
TTTAGGAATGAAACTTTAGCCTTAGCAAGCGTCTCATGGATAGGAGTTGTATGACTAGCACAAAAACCGTACCATTCAAAAAAAAATTTCACCCAAATATGTGAGGTTCGCCTTTAGATTTGATAGTAAAAGCATTCATTATTAGTGCTTATGAGTGTACCGGTAGCATTTAGATTCTAGAATGTTAGGAATACAATTATTCCTGTAAAAGTCTCGGTCACCTGATTATTGTAATAGCATTAAGTTAGCTCGTAGTTAGTTTATATATTAGTTAGTTAGTATTAATATAAGTAACACCGTGGAAGAAGGACGGGTCTTTACCCACTGTATGCCTGATCCACAGCCCGGGTGTGGGCGTTTATGTTGTAAGTATAAATACCCCTCTCCACATGTGGAGAGGGTTGGAGCTTCCATTCACCTTAATCTAATTATCTCATTTTTCTCTCATCTCTTTCTCTCTCTAGGAATCCCTCCCAACTCTCTTTCTCTCTCTAAATTCTAATACAATTCGAATCATAATCACATAAACCATTCTAGTTAATATTATGAGAATCCTACAATTGGTATCAAGAGCCATGGTTCCATCTTAGGACTTGGTGTTCTCGAATTTGCACTTGGTTTTGTTGTTCTATTTTTTTTATTCGAATTGTATATCTAGATTGGTTTGGTTGTATCTCGTGGTGTTTGTGAGTTTTGGTGATTCTCGTGGGCTCATTGTGCTTGGTTATTCTTTGCAAGTTTTGATATTGGGATTATTTTTAATTCGTTACATACTTGGTCATTGCTCACTTTTGTTTCCTGGTTGCGTTTAAATATTCAGCTTAGAAACGTCTTTGAGTTTTTTGTCCATAAGTGCAATAAGACAACAATACATGACTGTGACTGTTTTGTATTTTTGTAACCTGCGGTCACCTAAAAAAAACCTGAGGTTATATATCTCTAATACTAGCGGTTACCATCAATACTTGCGGCTATCTCCTGGTTGCGATTACCCCTGTCTTGCGTTTACTTCATTACCATACTGCGGTTAAGTTATCAGACCTGCGCTTAACTCTTGTCCCTGGGTTTAACTTTCTCATTTTGGTTAGCTCATCTTCAGTTTGCGTTTAAGTCTGTGTTGCGATTTGTACAAGATATTCAAGGTCCATATCTACAGCTACCAATCCAAATTAGCTACCAATCCAAATCTACTCTCAGATCCATCATCCTTTATTTCATTTGGTCTAAGATAAAAGGATAAACAAAACAAGAAAGGAAAAAGGATAATTATTCAAGATCTCAGGTTATCTCATTGTGTAATATCAGAATCGTTCAATGAACAACACCACATGAGACATTCATCACAGATCCGTGTCTGAAGCTTACACTTGTTTATTATTCGAAGATAATTAGGTTGAAACATTTACAAGAGTGTTTACATCCTCTCTTATCTTTCGATCTTATAAGCATCCAAACTAATAATAAACTCATAACCTTACAATCTAATGACAAAGCCAGATTCATACACCTAATCCTACAATCCAACTCCTCGCATCACATAAACAAGTTATTGTATAACCAAGATCTCAGTGTTATTTCGTGTGTCACATGAATATTTCAAGATCGTTACAGATCCGAACAACACAAAACGAAATACTTCATTGATCTAATTTTGGTTTCTATCCGAATATCTCAAGAAAGGAACAAAAACAACTCGTGTTTTCATCCTTTCCTTCATTCGGGTGATAATATAAACAACAAGAACATCATATCAACCTACCTCTGACCATTAGCTCATCTTTGTGTGGCTCATCTGTGAAAGAACAAGTGAGTAAAAGGGTCGCATGTTGTGATTGTCTCTCGTATAAGGAAAAATCACAAAAAGGATTTAGTTGTGTTGTAGATGTTCGAGCAGTAAACAAGCATAAAGGGACGAATTTCTTAAGAAATTTCCGTTTGGTTTGATTTGGTGAAGTGTGTGAGCAGATTTGTTGTGACTGCATTCTTTATTCAAGTGATTAGGTTTTAGTTAGTGTGCAGTATATAGAGAGTGATTAGGGCAAGGAGTAGTTTTGTCTTGGGCTTCTGGTTATTAAATGTGGTGGGCTGGAAACATAAGGGATAATTTGTGGTATTAAGTGTCATTTATTGGGCTGCATCAGCGTTAAACACAATTTGGGCCTAAAGTTCTTGCTTGTGTGTTTGGACTGTCGAGCTATTTTCACAAGGACGAATTTATTGAGTTTGTATTAGTAATTGAATATTTGAAGTTGTTGTTTGGTAAGGTATTCTCTGGTATAACGTTGGACCACGATTTCAATTGTGCATTATGAATCCGAGATTGTGAATTATCTTGGGGTGAGATACTTTCGGGTTTATTGGAGTTTACTACGGGGCTTATTCGGATTTCAATCATGCAATACTCACTTTAAACACACAATCTCGAATCATTTTTGTCCGATCCAACTGTTTTTCATAACACACTCGATCCATTCTTGTCTTAAGGTTTTGTCTTGATTTTGTAAAATCCCGCAAAAGATTCTATTTTTCAGTTTAAATCATAGACTTGTAAAATCCCGTGCACGGTTACATCATGTCTACTACTTATGATTCTGTCAGATCTGAGAGTGTACTTCACCAGCCACTTAAATTTCTCGATGATGCAAAAGATTATTGCATAGAATGTTTTCAACAACTTCATTCACACCTCTCGGCACTTTTAGAGGGAACTGGATTCAAGATGGGATTTGAACGTGCATTTGAAACTCTCTTCGGTCAAGATGTTCAGACTTTCACGGACACAATGATTCTTAATTTAGATCAATTACGACAACAACTTAACCAAGCAGAACCTTCCAATATTGGATCCTTGGTTGCCCTCTATGTGATCAACAAACAACTGCTTAAGTTCATCGATTCAAAATTCACTCTAGAATATGACCATTATAGTGAGATGACGAAAAAGTGTTTTGCTGATCACACGGGAATTGAGGTTGATACGTTCAGAGACACACTTGTCCAGCTTATGGATAAAGTGAAAAGATTCATTAACGAAAAGGCACAGCATATACCTGCATATGATGACAAGGTGAAGGTATGTAGGGTACAATCATGTGATGGTGTTGGTGACTCGGGTATAGCATCGGATGTTGGTTCAGGTGTCACGTTATGCAAAGAATCAGAGTCTGATAAGCTTGACACATCCTGCAACTCAGTGACTAGTGATACTCCAGACATGGGCACTGAATTAAGACAAGTAAAAGAACGAGTGTCATGTGCTGAGGTACCCCTAACTGAACATCATAATGTGCTTTCTGATGAACGACTGCATACTAATCAAGTTATGCTCACTTATGACACATATTTGTTGAAAAAGACTGATAGTAATACCATTTCTGATTTAACAAATATGAATCATAAAGGGGGAGAAAGTGATCAGGATGCTGAACGTGATGATGAGTCAAGTTCTTTGTTTACAGCTGAGTCTTTTAAACCAAATGATATGGTTGATAAAGAAACGTTTAATGAACTTTCAAAGAGATTCTTACAACTTGAAGAACATTGCATTTCACTTGAAATTGCAATGCAACAAAAGGAAGAAAGTTTTCAAACTAATCAACCGTGTAAAAATCCGGAACTTCCTGATTTCCGTGAATACTTTATGATAAATGATTTGAAAGCTCAGCTGGAAGCCAAAAACTTGACAATCAACAACCTGAAAAAATGTATGTCTGAGATGTGTGATGTGTGTAATGAAGTTGAGGATAATCATGTCAGTAAGACTTTTGCAACAAGAAATTTTGATTTGGAACAAAATTTGGCTGAGTTACTTATGGAAAATGAGTCTTTGAAAATTCATTGTAAAGACTTGTGTGATTCAATCAAAGAAACGAAAACTAAGACTATAGAACAGATAACCGCTTTGATTGCCAAAAATGATGAATTCAAAGCTCAAATTCTGGAAAAGGGGCTCACAATTACAGCATTAAAGAACGAGCTAAGAAAAGCAACAGGGAATAGTGTGAACACTAAGTTTGCAAAACCATCAATCTTGGGGAAACCAGTTTTTCAATCAAATAGAAATCGATCAGTTGTTAGACAACCGACTGCGTTTATATCTGAACGACCAAAACTTTCAAAAACACAGTTTGCCTCCCAAGTTGATGCGGAACAAGTTTTGACAAAACCTGTCACTCCACATTATTTGCCTAAGTCTGATGATTCTAGCTCTGCAAAACCTCAACATGTAGTTGCTACTGCTCCCAGCTCCTCTAGGTATGGTTCCAAAACAGTGACGAAACCACGCATTAAGGTTCAAAAGGACTATGATCTAGAAAAGGCTAGGAAACAGGCCCTACTTCAAAAGGATGGTATATTAGGTTCACAACCTTATAGGATGCCTCCTAGTGTATTGAGGAACAATGCTAAGGTTCAACCTGCCAAGTCTAGGGTTTATAGTAAGTCACCTACAATGCATGTGAAGCAAAACAAACCGAAAACTTCTACTAGGTGGATACCAACTCCTAAATCATTAGAGTCTAGGAATATTGATAAACCTTCCACTATGCATAAGATGTTGAATAATCCTAGAACTTGCCATAAGTGGGTTCCAACCGGTAGAATTTTCAAGCACGTTGGACTTAAGTGGGTTCCTACCGGAAAGGTGCTCACTGATGATAATGGCATGGTTGACCATGAAACCCCTAAGGGTCTGGATACTGTTGTCACTAACCCATATATATGCAATCAAGTTTGTGATGTTAGTGCAGGTAGTCCTTACTCAGTTGCAGGTACATCAATCATTCACCATATGAGAAAACTCAAAGTCTGGAGGCCTAAAGCAATCATTTATCCAGCTTCAGGAGCTCTGGAATGTCGGTGTTGATGTATGTGCATAATGACGTTTGATCACATCAGATCAAGCCTCGCTCTTCAACGACTATGACGTCTGTTCACATCAGTTCAGGCCTCGTTCTTCAAAGACTATGACGTTTGAACAATTCAGTTCAAGCCTTGTTCCTCAAAGTCATCATTATGGCGTCTGCTGACAACACTTCAGGCCCCGTTCATCTAAGAAAAGAAAGGTGTACGATTCAGTGCGCCTTATCTTCGGAAGAAGAGAAATCTTCTTGTTTTGACCATTCTCAACAACATGCTTCATGCTTTCTCCATGTTCGTTCAGTCATCAAGTGGATCTACTCATCTTTGCTCGAATTCATATCCACTTGCTCATTCAAAAATGGCAAACTTCGTATGCGATTTTTGAGGGGGAGAAGAGTGAATAAACTACATGATGGAGTGTATTCTTATTCACATGCTCAATCAAAAATGGCAACCTCGTATGCAATTTTTGAGGGGGAGAAGTGTGAATAAAATACATGACTAATTGTATTATTATTCACTTGCTCAATCAAAAATGGCAAACCTCGCTTGAAATTTTTGAGGGGGAGAAGTGTGAATATACCACATGTTGATTGATGCTTGAAGAATGGTCATACGACTCTCCTCTAACACCTAATGTTCTACTTACTAAGGATGACTGGGATTTATGTTTGATGATTACTTCCAAGCTTCAACGAATGATGATTGATCAAGATGTACCATCTAGAAGTATTATGAATGATGATTGATCACTTGCTCAAGTAATCCAATCTCTAGTTATTCCTCAAGGTGTTGATGATGACTATCATGATTACGAAGTTGTACACATGAATAATGATCCTTCTTTTCGTTCTTAAATCAAGGATTGTTGTTCCTACCAATGTGCACTTTGAAAATCAACCCGAAGAACATTATGGAAAATGTCGGTTAAAATGCCTAAACGGCTAACAATTTGGACATGAAATGTCAAGTGATCACGGAGTTTATTTGGCATCCCTTAATTGAGATTGAAGAGTATTTTACGAAGGCGTCTACTTATTTCATCATCGAAACTTCATGCATCGATTGATGACTTGCGTGAACTCTTAAAGTTTATGATTGGGACTTGGATTATCTAGTTATACCCGATGGAAGGAGTTACATTGTAGTACTCACAGGCTATAGCTATCACTTCAAGGAGTTACATTGTAGTGCTCAGTGTCACACACATATGCGGATGTGGATAGTCTCAAGAGGTGTTGTACTTATTCTTCTACATCGTTCTTTAATCAATAACAGTGCAAGCTTAAGTTACGAATTTGGGGAATTCTTCTTCAGTTTCAACTTTGGTATATCGGGTTTACTTCATCAGTGGTCACTTCAAATAGCCTACATAAGGGTTGGTAAAGATAGTCAGAAAGAGTTTTTGTAGCAGTTGATTCTCACCAGATCTTGTTAAACAAATTTTGTTCTCCTCACATGATTTCAAGTAGATGTGCCTATAATGTGTTGCTGATTCTGAGGTATCAAAACCAGCAAGGGGGAAGGAGACATACATCTGAATGCATAATGAGCACATGTGATGAACTTAATACTTCTTCTGAATTGAAGTTATCCTGGGAAGACAAATGTCATAACCGCAGAGAATATCAGTGTACTAACTTGTGGCGTTTGGTGTATCATTCCAACTATGTGGGGGAAGTGGTCTTCTGATACTTGTGGTATGTATTACTTCAGCTTTCAATAGGAAGAATTATGAGAAGAACAGTTGGTGCGTGAGATGATATTGCTTATCGACATCTTCATTCGTGTTGATATGATTTTTGGCAAAGTGCTTCTGGTTAATGCTTCATGTACACAATGGTATGATGATTCCGATGAGATCGCAACCATCAGGGGAGAGATTTGTGTACATCAAGGACGCGCAACAGGTTCACGTGATCGGACTTAATCATATATTCCGGAGGTGATATCCATAGAGATGATCCGTGCTTCAACCTGTTACTTTGGTGTCATCGTTTCCTCTTGTGTTGGATACATGCGTACAATATGGATTGAGTTGGTATGTGTAAGATAACTGGAAAGCATTTGGTGAAATGAAGATGTTGATATCTTATTCCCCCGAATAGACAACTGCTCCAAACCATAAAGTAATGTGTACATTGGGGATGTACAACAGGGTCATGTGATCGGGCTTCATCATACATTCCGAGATTGATAACCGCAGAGATGATCCGTGGTTCACCTTGTTACTTTGATGTTATCGTTTTCTTCGGGTTTCTGAGCTTCATCCAATGAGACCTTTTGCGTCACTTCAACGTCTTGGGGAAGTGGTCTCATGTAGGTGATTGTCGGTTTAGGGGGAAGCTACCAAAGCTTCACATTGAGGAGACTATAACTCTGCAATTTGGTGGTGTCTAGCGATTAACTCAGTTGTGAGATTCCAGTGATGTGTTAACTACTTGTGTTTGGTGAACTGTTGTGACTTAAGTCGTTTCGATTAGTCTGATTGTAATTTGACGTTGTGAGTTAATCTTTACGACTTGACTTATTACGATCGGATCTATTGTAACTTAACTTGTTGTGACTTGACACTTAATGCTAATTGTCACTTATCCTAGATCTCTCTCTAAGTTTAACTTGTATATTACATCTTTCGGTTTCTTTTGTTGACATTAGTAAAATCCCGGGAGAGAATCGATCTCTCGGTTTAAGTCACAAGAGTTGTAAAATCCCGTTTAAGATTTTATCATGGCATCTACCGCTTCAGACGATTATTCAGGAGCCTCAAAAGCTTTGGTGGTGAAAGTTTAAGAGATGTTGACTACATACTTCTACAACGAGCTGAACGATTATCTCATTTTGATGCTCATGTCAACATCTCCTTAAACAGTTTGGTATCCTTTGTACATATCTTATACCAATATGTAAATAGAAAAATATAAAGCCTATAAAAACCATAAAAAAATCTGAAAATCATAAAAAATACAAAAATATTCTTCTCACGACATGTCTCTTGTGTAATCAATATTATGTACGTTTCTAGAAATGTCATTCAATAATGACACAGAATCATACATATGCTTGAGCAAGAGTTTTTCGGTTTCCAATAATGTTTTTTTCTAAAACATGTCGTATCTCAAAATATTCTTCAAATATGGCTTGCAGTCATTTCAGCCTGTAACCCGAACTTCAAAAATATGGCTTGTAGTCATTTCAGGCTACAACCCGGACTTCAAAATTATGGCTTGCTATTACTTCAGATAGCAACCCGGGTTTCAAAATGAGGAAAACACGTCGCCAAAAAGACGGTTGTTCCTAGTAAAGGGTGTCGTTCATCCGAGCGTGAATTACTTTATATTCATGCACCCTCGATCTAATGTACGTTTCAGTGCATTATTTCTTGATAAAGAAGAGAAGTCTTCTTTTTATCGCCAAATACTTTCCCTTCTATGATTTTTCCGGAAAGTATTTGTGCAAAACTTGGTGGTACCTTGAGATTTTGACTGAAATCAATTTGAACTCACACTTTGATAAAAAAAATTTCACTCAATCAATGACATAACTTATTTATGTGTTAAACATCCGTCATTGATTGAGGGAGAGAGTGATTTCTCAAAATTTCATGTATCATCAAACCTCCCCACACTTTGTACTATACAAATGTAACAACACGATTTGTGATGGTTATGTGTCAAAATGAGAAATTTTCAAAGAGTTTTCGTTAAAACTTCAAATCTTTTGTAAACTCATCAAATCTGACACATAACAACCTCCCTCACAGATTGAGGGGGAGCAAGAAAAAATTCTTTTTATCAGAAAACATCAAAAATTAACCGCACTTCTCTCCCAAAACGTTTTCTAACTTATTTAAATCAAGTGGGATCCAAAATCTCAAAAGATTTGAAATTTTTGATCGGGGGAGAGAATGTGATTTAAATATGGAATCTGATAATCAAATGTGATCTTTTGGACTCAATAAATGTGCTCCCACATATGTGCTAAATTCTTTCGAATATCGATGCACATATTGAGGGGGAGCAAAAGGCGTTTGTGGAAATTATACCAAAGACCGACCATTTATCTTTACGCATGGAGTTATAAGGTTGGTTAAGATTAGGTATGAATTCCCATGATCCACCAGAACCGGAAGGATCTTCCCAGGGACAATCCTCTAGATAGATTAGAAGTCCTTAGGAATGATTGAAAAAAGGAGAAAAGTGAGAAAGGGAAGAGTGTGGACTGAGATAGAGCTAGGACTGGAACAAACCCAACAAGGTTCTAGTGGTGAAGTCTCGGTAAGCACAGAAGGGGTTGAAAAATGAAAAAGAAATGAAATGAGAAAGGGTGAAAAGAAATAGCCCTCCATATATTCAACCTTAGGGCATAAACCGGGTTCAATTCATAATCTACTAGTGGTTACTAAGGTAACACTAGTATTGAAGACAAGACGTCATGGACCCAGTGACGCACTGCACTAAACTTCCCAACCACTCAAGTTCTCTTAAAAGAGCTTGTTTCATTCTCACGGGGAACCCTGTGCAATGTATCGACCGCTCATTGCGAGCTATGTTGATATCTAAACAGGAGACGCCTCCCCAGTCTCCAGGAGCGGATCAAAACGCACTATTGAGTCTAGAGCCATGAGATCATCCATAAATCTCGATAGGACACATTCCAAATATGCTTATTGTTTCACACAATATGGAAAATAAGATAAAATATTTAGAGTCCTACGCATTATCCTCGTGGTATTGCCAGAACATCTGAGTGATATGTAAATATTCACAATGAGGATGGAAATCCTTCTAGAGCGAACATCACTCAAGCTCTTGGTAGGTGACATGTGAGATCCACCTTGGATCAATGATTAAGTGACAACTGAAAAGCAACAATGGTGCGATTCATAATTGAATCAAACTTGTTCCAGGAAATGGATTGACGGATACTTTTGCTAAAACCTTTCAATGTGCTCACTTACTAATTTTTCGAGCACATTGATTGTGTAATATCTTTCAAACAAAAGCATTTTTGATGGAAATTTGATTCAAAGTATAAAACTCTCGTCGTGTCTCAAAAATGTTTATCATAGGACACGCGAGTGATTTCTATAAATCTATTTCTCATCAATCCGTGAATATTTATTCACCGATTCACTCTATCGTGCTGTCTGCTTTGAGACGTTCCGGTATGAGAACATGCTAAGTATGAAGATTCCAAAGTGGATTCTTTGGAAAATTCATTACTACAAGCTGGAAATTCCTGTCAAGGAGAGTCTTCTTTAAAAGAGACTCTACCTGATCACAGGTCGGTTTTCACAAAACCGGAGGGTAGTCTGTCCTCGCAAAACGAATGACAAAGCCATATTCATTCTCTATCTTTATTGCTAACTGTTTTATTTCAGGGACACATATAAAGATGGCGTTGATGGCTCCAGTTTCCAGTTGAATCGGGTCAATCCATACCTCATGCTCACACATCCTCCACACTATCAATGAAGATGAGAGACTTGCTACAACAAATGTTGAGAGACTACCAACAACGTTTCCGCAACTCTGATGAAAAAGTCTCCTGATCTACAACTCTAATGCAACGTCTCCAGATATAGAAGGGTGTGAGCATGATGGTCCTTAGTCACTACATCACATGAAGGCAATACTACTATGGATGAGCTTGGAGATTTACTTTGGCTGATGATCTCAAAGAAAGCTCAAACATCATATATCACAAAGGAATTCTAATCACAAGTTCGCTTGCTTGAAGTACAAAGTGTGTAGAAAAGTGAAGAATCAGATCCTACGAGCTACTAAGACGAAAGAATGCTTAAAGACCAAAGAACTTAATTTCAAAGGTGACCTCGCTTAGGGGGAGATTGTTAGGAATACAATTATTCCTGTAAAAGTCTCGGTCACCTGATTATTGTAATAGCATTAAGTTCGCTCGTAGTTAGTTTATATACTAGTTAGTTAGTATTAGTATAAGTAACACCGTGGAAGAAGGACGGGTCTTTACCCACTGTATGCCTGATCCACAGCCCGGGTGTGGGCGTTTATGTTGTAAGTATAAATACCCCTCTCCACATGTGGAGAGGGTTGGAGCTTCCATTCACCTTAATCTAATTTTCTCATTTTTCTCTCATCTCTTTCTCTCTCTAGGAATCCCTCCCAACTCTCTTTCTCTCTCTAAATTCTAATACAATTCGAATCATAATCACATAAACCATTCTAGTTAATATTATGAGAATCCTACATAGAATTTGCGTTAGTGATGCATCCCGAGACCGCTAGTGAGACTACATTCGTGTAGTAGGATTTACTACATTATAAGAGGCATTAGGATCACCCGTGTGTTAAACCCGTATCATAATTACCTGACCATTTAAGTCATGTTACTTGGCTAGTAAAGTTAATTAATTTTTCCCACACTTTAGCGTTGTACTCATTTTTAGTACACGAAACCCCTAGTACACCCCTCCGAGCCTATCTTTTCGTTTCAAACTTTAAGCATCTTACTTAAAGGAAGAATTTGTTCACAACCCACCCAAATGTGCAACCAAATCGCCTTAGCCTTCCGTGTATGCACTCATCTTTTGTGCATTATTGTTATATGTTTAAACCCTTAGTTAATTATCTAATTGATTACATGGTTGCTAAGTCGAGTCATATCTTGTACATATTGTTTTGGGACGATTGGGACTCATGGGTAAAGTACTTGTGTTATGGAGTAATGGGGAAGAACATTATATATTACCCCCATATGTGCGTTAATCTTAAAAAGTACTCCAAGTGTTTTGATTATCTTGATTCGAGTCATTAGAGTAGTTTATTGTAAAGAATGTAAAAAGTCAAGTGTAAGGGGAATGTACATTCCCTATGATGTATTATTTTGGATGGTAGGGCAAGAGTGTATGCAAATAAAAAAAAATCGAAAAAAAACATCAAGAAAAAAGAAAAATAAAATAAAATAGAAAAAGAAAAGAGGAAAAAACATACGGACTACCATCCCGTTTCAGTCTATGATTTTATGTTTTTGTTATTTTTGATTCATTAGCTTAAGTCGAGTCTAGTCTTGGCTTAGCAACGCCATACTATACATGTAATTATCCAAGATGATTAACCCGCCACCAGTAAATATTGCCTTTATCCAACAAAACTGTGTATTCCATATCCCTACACCTAACGTTATAACCCTTTAAAAGACCTCTTTGATAGTTTATCCTAGGTGCTTACGCCAAGTGGTGCAGGTTTGATCCTTTCCCAAGCCTATGGTAATCTATTTTGCTATGACAGGTAGTGAGAGATGTTTTCCATTTCCTTATTGTGATATATACTTTATTACACCCGAGAGATGAGAGTATCTAAACACTATTTATGAGGTGCTAGTGCATGACCTCCGTGCTTGTCTTTGGTTTTTAGTGGAACGACTATTTGTTGTAATTACTTTTATATTAGTGTTAAATGATCCCTAACCTGTATTTTGATTAGAATAAAAGCGCATTTGCTTGAGGACAATCAAATCTCAAATGTAAGGATATTTGATGAGGCGAACATTTAAGCCCGAATTTGTGATTATTTGATCAAATATTGTCCTAAATTGTTCCTTTTGTCATTTTAGGTACTTTTGGAGAGAAATCTGGAAAAGGAAGCATTTTGGACGTTTTTTGATCATAAAAGTGAAGAAAACGGCAAAGTCTCAATTTTCCTTGCTGGAACAGTACCTGATGGCGTCAAGGCTCTCCACATGACGGCGTCAAGAGTTACAAAAGAGGTGGATGTTGAAAATACACGTGACGATCCAGAGAGTTTTTAAGCATAGGAGATGACAGCGTCACCCAAGGCCGTCATGGTCCAAGTATTGGTGATGGCCCAGAAGAAAATCACACATGACGGCGTCACAAGCAGATCTAGGCAATACGATTTCATTATGGCGGCGAGTTGACGGCGTCACAACTTAATACATGACGCCGTCACCATGTAAAATCTATATATAGTTTTCCAAATTTCATTCATTAGGGTGCAACTTTGAGGGAAAAACCGTAGGTCGAATTTTCCAGCTTTTTCAAGGGTTCCAACCCTTTAAATCTTTCATGTTCAATTAAAGATAAGTATTCTTTCAAATCATTCAATATGTCTATGTGTTGTTTGATTATATCTTACACTTGTCTTCTATTTAACATGCTAGGCTATATTTTCATTGTGTTTGCTTAGATGTAGTGAAACCTAGATGTTGATTATGGGTTGATTGTTTGTTTATAATTGTTACGGATGATTGTATTCGATGTTAGGCTTAAGAAAACTGGCAGACTTCCATTGGTAACTTGCTTGAACGTCTTAAGAAACATGATCGGAGGTGTACTACGATTTTTGGTTGTATTTAATACGTAGGAGAATTTTAATGATCCTATGTTAGGAGCTTCTAACGACTCGACATAAGAGTGAAGTAGGATCCTATAGAGTTAGGGAATATTGTACACGGCCCTACGACTAGTATTAAGGAATACGACCCGTCATCCACGCAATTGTAACAAGCTATCAACCTGTAAAAGATATATAGGGAGTAATGAAATATAAGTAAACACAGCTTCCCTTATCATTGTTTACACCACATTAGTATAAATAGTTTTGTTTTCATTTTTGTTATTTTATTTTGATTGCATTAGTAGTTATTTGGGTTAGTTGGCTAGCAACTAATTCTGCCCACTCCTTCAAAACCCAAGAATTTTACTTGCTTTAATAAAAATATAAAAATAAAAAAATAATCATCTTTCACATCTAGACCTACTTTAGTAGGCTTCCTAATCCTAGCGACACTATTCCTGAGTTGAACGATCAATCCCGGGTACTTGTCACTATACTATACTACAACGATCAGGTACACTGCCTGGTGGGGGTTGTAAGCTTCTCGAGATCCCTTGAGAGGTAAAACCTTTTGTGAGGGCGCAATCCCATGCATCACACACCAAAAAGTTTTTAATTAGAATAAAATTCTTCTACAACTTTTTATCGCGAATCCTTTTCGTGGTAGTCTAAGATAACCTAAAACTTAACTATTCCAGAAGGGCTAGTTTAAATACCACTTTTACAACCACAATTCACTATCAAACTTTTACCCAAATTCTGTCCCGATTTAACAGCTTTGACACCTTATCAAAGAAAAATCAAAAGACTAACTTCCCGACCTTAAAATCAATCGTGGCCGGACTTTTTGGAAAACTCTTTCATTAAAATTCAATTTAGACTTAAAATTCGTGATCTAACTCATCACCATCTGTTAAATACATTTGAATCTTTACAGCACTATTTTTCTGTCCAAACCCTAACTCAATAACTAGCATGTTTTACGCTCAATTCTCTTCACCAATCATCATAATATAATCATTAATTGATCCCAACATGTTTTAATTAATTAATTAATTAAACATAGGTTTTAAGGATTTTACCTTGATTCTTGATTATTGCTTCAAAAACAAAACCCTAAATTTTTCTCCTTCTTTTTCTCTCTTGATCGATCATAATTTGCAGAAAATAAGGGTTATGGGTCGTTTTTATGGCTATATGGGCAGAGGATTGGGCTTGTTTGGGTTGGATTAGGATTCCTTATTGCTAGGAATTGTATTTGGGCTCAAATTGGGTTTCCTTTTTCCTTCTTATCCCCTTCTGGCCGAATTTTATATACATATATATCTTTTTTTATTTTTTTATTAAATTAATTTATTACACTCAAAACCTCATACTTTTCGTATTTTATAAACTCCCAAAACAAAACCTAACGTCTTACGCGATAAACCTTAGTTTTACGACAAACCGGAAAAAATGTCATTTTCAAAAATAAAGTTTCAAAAAATAGATTTTCACCCTTTATAAATGTATAACACATAAAAGCAAACTCCTCGTAACTTGCTAACGCTCAAATACATGAACGAAGACTCGTTACGCAAAATCACAAAAACACCAAAACTTCACAAGTCATTTCTACACCACAAAGGCGATCAAAAATGAACTTTCCCAAAATCAATACTTTCCAAATCACAATAAAAACCATTTACAGAAAGGGATTTAGTGCTAAAACTCATCTATATCACTTCAAACGCCTAAGACACAACGAACAAACGTCAACCGAGTCAAGACTATCAGTCAAACTGACATGCTAAAACCACGGTTGTTACACCACTTTCGACAACTTCTCGAATATAGTGAACTTTTCGACGAAAGTGTTTGGCACCCTTAAGAACACTTGGTTCATTGGCTATGATAATAGCACCGGAATTATCGCAGTACATATCCATAGGTCGTTCATTGCTGGGGACAACGCCAAGCCTAAAAATAAATTTCCGCCTCCAAAGTGCCTCCATTGCAGCTTCAGAAGCAGCCATATATTCAGCTTTTGTAGATATATATTCAGCATCTATAGAGGGCACCGCAATAGTGCTTTGTTTGGCACTCTTCCAGTCAACAGCACCTCTATTCATGACGAAAACATATCCTGTCTGGGATTTGATGTCATCACGATCTGTCTCCCAGCTTGCATCAATATAACAAGTAACACTGAGCTCACAATTAACATAACCACCATAAACAAGAAACATATCTTTAGTATTTCAAAGATACTTTAATATGTTCTTAACAGCAGTCCAGTGATACTCTCCTGGATTCTGTTGAGATCTACTCGTTAGGTTCTGAGAGAACGCTACATCAAGTCTAGTGCACCTAACCGCATACATGATGGACCCCACAACCGAAGCATAAGGTACTCCCTTCATCCTCTTCACCTCAGCGGGTGTAGAGGGTCCTTGAGTCATACTCAATTCCGTATTTGGTTGCATTGGAAGACTTCCATGTTTAGAATCTTGCATCTTAAATCGCTTCAGGATTTTTTCAATGTATGCACTTTGACACAAGCCAATTAACCGCTTTGATCTATCTCGGTAGATCTTGACTCCAAGTATGTACGATGCTTCTCCTAAGTCTTTCATAGCAAAATACTTTCCAAGCTAGGATTTTACATCTTGTAGCATTGGAATGTTGTTTCCTATGAGTAATATGTCATCGACATATAAGATTAGAAACACAACTATACTTCCACTAGTTTTCATATATACACATGGCTCATCGAGATTTTGTGTGAAACCAATCTTTTTGATTTCCTCATCAAATCTCTTGTTCCAGCTTCTAGATGTTTGCTTCAATCCATAAATGGATCTTTGAAGTTTGCATACTTTGCTAGGATGCTTTGGATTCACAAAGCCCTCGGGTTGCACCATATAAACGTCTTCGTTTAGGTGGCCGTTCAAGAAAGCTGTCTTGACATCCATTTGCCAAATCTCATAGTCATACGCTGCTATGGCTATAAGAATCCTAATTGCTTTAATGTCTGCAACAAGCGAGAAGGTTTCTTCATAGTCAATTCCGTAGGTTTGAGTGAAACCTTTTGCTACAAGACGAGCTTTATAGGTATGTACATTGCAATCCATGTCGGTCTTCTTCTTGAAGAGCTAGACATCATTGTTTTTCATGGATTGCATTTCCACATTCATAGCTTCATTCCACTTATCGTGTTCACGACTCGATAAAGCTTCTCGATAGTTAGTGGGTTCACTATGATCCCCTAACTCATGTTCCTCAGCATCGATATAGAAACCATATCGTTCAGGTGCTTGAGGTATCCTTGCGGATCTACGAATGGGAGCAACATCAAGAAAAGGCTCAATGTTGGGAATTATATTAATAATTACCATGGCTAGTGAAGACATTACAACTGCTGAAGAATGTACTTGCAGTGGAAACTCATTACCACTGCAAGAACATATATTACCACTGCTGTTTTAATAACTGTTAGGAAACGTGTTTAGATAAATATAGAATAGATCTTGTGTATATCTTATTCTATTAGCATTATAATTATCTTGTAAAAGAGGACTCCTTGTGCTATAAAAGGAGATCCTAGGTTAAAGGTTAGATATATGTTTTTCTAGAGCTTCAAGGTGTAACCCTAGTGATACTAAGATCACTCGTATTATTATCATTAATAATATTGGAGTTAATTGTTTGTTACATACATTGTTCTCATTCATAAACAACTGTTTCATTCACAATCATTACTTCTAAATGTTACTAAGTAGATTCGGTATACTTAGTGATATAACTCAAAGTATCAATCTAACACAGTTCAAGGTGTTTAGATCCATCAAGTGGTATCAGAGCCAGGTTTTGATACTTTGATTTAGAAGACCCTAGTTCACTTAGAAGAATCAATGGAGACAGAAACCAGTCAATCCAACATTGCTGCTAAGCTTCCAAAGCTTAAGTTGAATGACTTTGAGATGTGGAGGCTTATGATTGAACAATTTTTTATGGTGCAAGACTATACACTCTAGGAGATCATTATGCTTGGTAATTCCTTCAAACCAAGTTCTACCTCAGAGATGGTTGGTGGCAAGGAAATAATAAAGGTTAACACTGTACCTGTTACTAATGATGAAAGATTTCAGATGAAGAATGATCTGAAGGCCAGAGGTTTGTTGCTGATGACACTTCCCAGAGATCAAGTTCTTGCATTCAGCAAGTACAAGACTGCAAAGACTCTGTTTGAGGAGATCTGTAATGTTTTTGGTGGTAATGATTCCACCAAGAAGGCTCAGAAGACCCTGCTGAAACAGACTTATGAAAACTTTGGTTCATCAAGTAATGAATCTATTGATAGCATCTTCACAAGGCTACAAAAGATTGTTACTCAACTCACTGTTTTTGGAATTGAGGTGGAAAAGGAAGACCTCAATCTAAAGTTCTTAAGAAGTTTACCCTCTGAGTTTGGAACCAATGTTGCTGTATGGGAAGATAAGCCAGATTTGGAGACTATGAAACTTAATGATTTGTACAATAACTTCAAGATTATTGAACAAAGATTGAAGAAAACTGGCAAACTAAGCACAGGTTCAGGAAGTGTAGGACTTATATCATCATCTGTTGATGATAGTTCAGATGGAGAAAGTGATAGTGATGATGACAGTGCTAACATTGTTGTTTCCACTGGTAGTGGAAGTGTTTCCACTGGTAGTTCAAAGAGGCAGATTGCAGGACTTAGTGATTCTACCTTCTATGCCTTTATATCAAGTCAGGTGGGTGGTTCAATTCTCAATCATGAGGATTTGGATCAAATTGATGAGGATGATATGGAGGAGATGGACATTAAATGACAGGTGGCATTACTAAGTTTAAGAACAAAGAAGTTTTGGAAGAAGACTGGAAGAAAGATTAACATTAATGGTAATGAGACAGTAGGTTTTGACAAAAAGAAGGTGGAGTTCTATAATTATCATAAGAAGGGGCACTTTGCCAGGGAGTGCAGGAAACCAAGGAAACCTGATAACATGTCAACTTGGTATAAGCAGGACAAGAAGAAATAATCTACTACTGATGAGCCAAAGGGGCTATTGGCTATTGATGGAGTGAGCTTTGATTGGAGCTTTATGGTTGAGGATGAGGAAGATGATTCAGAGTCTGCAATGGTTGCTACTGAGCTTGCACTAATGGCTTTTTCTGACTCTGAGGTACAAATCAATAATGCTTGCTCTAAAACTTGTAAGGCCTTAAAAGAGTATGAGAAAATTAAAGCACAATATGATGAAAAATTGCTAGAGTTAAATCATACTAATTATAACTTAGCAAATCATAAAATAGGCCTACGTGTTTTAGAAACTCAATTAGAGCATTATAGGGAAAATGAATCTAAGTTCAATGATGGTATTGCAGTGTTAAAAAGAGACTTAGATTATCAGGTTGTTGTAAACAAGGTTCTTAGGGAAGAACTAGAAAAGGTTAAAAGGGCTAGTGAGAATATAAAGATAACTTGTAATACACTGGATCACCAATCCAAGTGTATTGACAAAATTTGGGAAGCCCAAGTTGTGAACAAAGCCAAGTCAGGAGTAGGATACAAAACTGTTCCACCACCTCTAAGAGGTGTTCCATCACCTCCTGGCATTGACTTAGCTCACACAGGATTAGAAGAATTCCAGGAACCAACCATGACCTATGGACCAAAATTTGTTAAAGAAACTGTTATTGAAAAGGTTCAGGTTGAGGTTGATACATTTGATAGTGCTAGTGACTCATCTCTTAAAGATGAAAATTTGAATGTTGAGTCTAAACCTAGTGTTCCTGAGAATGTAAAAGTGGAGGTTAAAAGGAGTATTCCTGATGTTGTCAAAGAGAAGCCTAGGTCACAACCTAATTTCACTAGGCCCACTACTAGATATGCAGAGATGTACAGAAGTAGGTCAACAACTCCTAGGGGTAATATGAGGGGTTGGAATCATGTTAAATCTAGGCAATTTGGTAGTGACTTTGTGTTTAATAATAAACCCTGTCATATATGTGGTAGCTTTGACCATTTGTCTTATAGCTGTACCTATCACATGGGTAGAAGGGAAGTGTTTGGGAATACTAGGGTGAATGGTCATAATGCTAATAACTTAACTCACCCAAATCCACTTAGCAAGATGATTCCCAGATCTGTTTTGTTTAACTCTAGCATTAAACCTATTTCCACTGCTAGACCAGCAGTTGCCACTGCCAGAAATAAAAACAGAGTTTACCCTAAGTCCCCTGCTGCTACTTTTGTTAAATCTACTCAAACAGGGAAAAAGACCAATTTTGAAAAGAAAGTTTACAATAATCACAAGTGGGTACCCAAAATTTCAAAACCAGCAGTTACCACTGCAAGGCCAAAGGTTACCACTGGTGGGTCTGTGAACAATAAAAGGGTAAATATGGGAAATACTGTTAAGGCCTCAGCACGTTGGGAATGGAAACCAAAAGGAACTATCACCTCAAACAATCCCAGTGGTGTATCAATGACCTTTGACAGATTCAATTATATTGATACACGAGGCAGATCCAAGTCATTTGTGGCTTGGGTCCCCAAAAGGAACTAATTCCTTTATTTTGTGTGCATGAACATTCAAAGACAACAAATGATCAAGGATACTCAGACAGTGGATGTTCCAGGCACATGACTGGCAATAAGTCCTATCTTTCAGACTTACAACCTTATGATGGACAATTTGTCAGCTTTGGAGGAGGAATTGGTGGCAAAGTTTTTGGCAAAGGAACAATCAAGGATGGAAACATAGACTTTGAGAATGTGCACTATGTGAAAGAACTCAAGTACAACCTTTTCAGAGTATCACAGATGTGTGACAAGAAGCATAGAGTTCTATTCACAGAAGATGAATGCTATATCTTATCTAAGGATTATAAGCTCCCTGATGAATGTGATATTTTGCTTAAAATCCCTAGAAAAGGTAATTTGTATAGCATTGACATGAAGAACATAGTGGCTAATACTGATGTTACTTGCTTGATTGCAAAAGCCACTTTGGATGAATCCATGATTTGGCACAGAAGACTTGGTCATGTTAACTTCAAGACCATCAACAAAATTGTGAAAGATGGACTTGTCAGAGGTTTACCTGAGAAAAGATTTGAAAATGACCAAACTTGTGTTGCTTGTCTCAAAGGAAAGCAACACAGAGCTTCATGCAAGACCAAAGCATTCAATTCTATTGATCATCCACATTTCATGTTGCATGTGGACTTGTTTGGTCCTACATCTGTGAGCAGCATCAATTTGAAGAAGTATTGTCTTGTTGTGACTGATGATTTTAGTAGATTCACATGGGTTTTCTTTTTAAGAACCAAGGATGAAACCACTGGCATCCTTAAGACATTCATCACTGAAGTTGAAAATCAAGTTGAAAAGAAGATCAAGATCATCAGGTGTGACAATGGGACAAAGTTCAAGAATAAAGTTATGGATGATTTCTGCAGAGACAAAGGTATTAAGAGAGAATTTAGTGTTGCAAGAACTCCTCAACAAAATGGAGTTGCTGAAAGAAGAAACAGAACACTAATTGAGGCTGCTAGAACCAAGTTAGCTGACTCAAAGCTTCCAGTGACTTTTTGGGCTGAAGCAGTTAACACTGCTTGTTACGTACAAAACAGGGTTTTAGTGGTCAAAACAAAGAACAAGACACCTTATGAGTTATTCAGAGGAAGACCTCCTACTTTGGAGTTTTTTAGGCCATTTGGGTGTCATGTTACTATTCTCAATACCATTGATCATCTGAGTAAATTTGAAGAAAAGTCTGATGAAGGCTTCTTTGTTGGATATTCTATGGTTAGCAAGGCTTTCAGAGTCTATAACTTAAGAACAAAGAAGATTGAAGAGAATTTTCATGTTGAGTTTCTTGAAAATAAAGCTAACATGGCAGGTTCAGGACCAGATTGGCTATTTGATCTTGAAACATTATCCAATACAATGAATTATGTACCTCTTACTTCAAGCACAGGAGACAAAGATCTTGAAGATTCATAAGAATTCATTGATGAAGATGAAGCTTGCAAAGATGATGAAGATCAAATTGTTATGCCACTTTGGGACTTTGTTGATAATTCTGAAAAGAAAGGTGATGCAGATGGTGTGAATTTTGATGTATTGAATAAAGAAATTCCTGCTAGCAGTAGTAACTCAATTCCCACTGCTACACCAGAAGTTTCCACTGACAGCCCAAATGTGGAACATACATCTCAGGAATCACCAAGTGATGATGTAGAGATCTCAAACATGCCTACAACATATGATATTCCTAGCACATCAGAGACTTCAATTCACAAAGTGCATCTACTTGATAATGTTATTGGTGAACTTTAATCAGGTGTGAAAACTAGAAGACAGACAAATAAATATGATATTCATGGGTTCATTAGTGAAGTTTATGAGTCCAAGAAACATAAGAGGAAGAATGAGTGTTTGTTTTTCTGTTTTCTCTCACAAGTGGAGCCTAAGAATGCTTATATGGCTCTAGAAGAATCTAGCTGGGTTGAAGCAATGCAAGAGGAGTTGTTGCAATTTAAACTTCAAAAGGTTTGGGTTCTTTGTGACTTGCCTGATGGTATGAAGGTCATTGGTACTAAATGGGTTTTCAGAAACAAGAAAGATGAAAGAGGTATAGTAATCAGGAACAAAGCTAGATTGGTTGCTCAAGGATACACTCAAGAGGAGGGTATTGACTATGAAGAAGTTTTTGCTCCTGTTGCAAGGATTGAGGCTATTAGATTGTTTCTAGCCTATGCATCATTTATGGGCTTTACTGTCTATCAAATGGATGTTAAGAGTGCCTTTCTGTATGGTACTATTGATGAGGAGGTATATGTCTCTCAACCTCCAGGCTTTGAAGATCCTCAACACCCTAATAAAGTGTATAAAGTAGTTAAGGCTCTTTATGGCTTACATCAAGCTCCAAGGAAGTGGTATGAAACCTTAGCTACTTATTTGTTGAATAATGGGTTTCATAGAGGCAAGATTGATCAAACTTTGTTCATCAAGAAAGACAAGGGTGATATTCTACTTGTTCAAGTATATGTTGATGATATTATCTTTGGGTCTACTAGACAAGAGATGTGCAAAGAGTTTGAAAAGCTGATGAAAGATGAATTTCAAATGAGTTCTATGTGAGAACTTACATTCTTTTTGGGGCTGCAAGTACAACAGAGTAAAGAAGGCATCTTTATCAGTCAAGACAAATATGTGACTGAGATTATTAGGAAGTTCTAGTTTACTGATGCAAAACCTTCAAATACCCCTGCTGACAAGACCACTCATCTATTGTTGAAGAATGCTAGTGGTGCTAATGTTGATGTGCACACTTACAGGTCTATGATTGGTTCTTTGATGTATCTTACTTCATCAAGGCCAGACATTATGTTTGTTGTATGTGCTTGTGCAAGATTTCAAGTGATTCCAAAGACATCACATATGACAGCAGTGGAAAAGATTTTTAGGTATTTGAAGACATATCCTAATTTAGGATTATGGTATCCAAGAGAATCCCCTATGGAATTGGTCACATACTCAGATAGTGACTATGCTGGTGCAAGTTTGGATAGAAGGTCAACCACAGGTGGATGTCAATTTCTTGGATGTAGATTGGTGTCATGGCAGTGCAAGAAGCAAACTATGGTTGCTACTTCAACCACTAAAGCAGAATATGTAGCAGCTGCTAGTTGTTGTGCTCAGATCTTATGGCTTCAGAATCAATTATTGGATTATGGGTACAATTTCATGAACACCATTATCTATATAGACAATAGTAGTACCATATGCATTATTAAAAACCCTGTGCAACACACTAAAACTAAACATATTGAAATTAGACATCATTTTATTAGAGATTGTTTTGAGAAAAAGCTTATTAATGTTGTCAAAATCCATACTGATGACAATTATGTTGATTTATTAACAAAAGGGCTTGATGTAGGTAGGTTTCAATACTTGGTAACAGGTACTGGAATGCTAAATCCATAAAATCTTTGATGTCTAATACTTTTCAGTGTTGCAGGATAGTTTTTAGGTACTAGTATTGTTTGTATATGTATGTATGGTTTTCTACTAACTTGAATGCAGAGTTATCAAAAGCACAGTGGAAATTATCATACAACAGTAGAAAGATTGGTGATAAAAGCATAAAGAAAAATTACTTTTATTGATGCATAAAGAAAGTACATAACAACCATCAAGAAAACATTGTCACCAAAACAGAAAAACATCACACAACAAATCCAACAAACTAACATCTACTCCATAGGCTTCTTTCCCTTTCCCTTATAATCATGCTGGCCTTTGGAAGTTTTCTTTCTCTTGTCATAAAAAGAAAGTTGCTTCCTTGGACAAGCAAGTCCCAGAACTTGCTTGGGAGGCCTTGGTGCTTGTGCAGGCTTCTCAACAGCAGGCCACTTCATGTTGCTTATGGCAGACTTCAATGCTGTGGTGAGGGCCTTTGGAAGTTCTTTGGAAAGATTGAAGGTTGGATCATCATCATCATCAGAGGAAGAACTGGAATAGAACTCCAAGGATGGAGCAGGTGAAGCTTCAGTCTTTTTAGATTTCATGTTGGATGATGTGGATGTGGTAGCACTTGGAGGAAAGTAATCACTCCACCCTATAGAAAGTTCCTCTGAGTTTGTGCAATAGCTGATCTCTTCATCAGATGAATCATCTGAGGATATGTAGACTAATGGAAACCAGCTCATTGTGTTGGTAAAGGGTTTGTGTTGATGATATGTGTTGATGAAAGATAAAGGTTAATGAGCCCCCTTTTATAAGCAAAGTCAAGGTCGAATTCTAATTAATGAAGAATATTTACTCTTACCTGTTTTGGTAGGTTGGAGCAGTAAATTTGGTTATTATCGGGTTGACTTTTGGAAGATATTTTTGAAAATAGTAACTTGGTTAAAAAGTTACTTTGGGTTAAATGTTTATGGGTTAAGTTGAGTGTCATTTTTTTCTGCAGCATACAACCCATATTATTGGAGTCATTGGAGTTATAAGGTGTGTATCATAGACACACAACAAATGGTTATTGATTCACCATGTCTAATCCACATAAGAATCAACTAGTCCAGAGCAAACGGCTCCTGGTAAAGACTTACCAAATCCGTTTATGGTTGATAGTTTACCAAAAACTATATGGTTATCAACTCACCATACTCCAAGTGATCAAGAGTTGGCTAGTCCATAGCAAACGGCTCATGGTAAAGACATATCAAATCCGTTGATAGCTGGTAGTTTGCTAAAAACTATGATAAGAGTAGCTAATTTTCATGTTTTACTTACCACTGCTCTTTGATATGTTGTGAAAATTTTACCACTACTAGTTCATTAGTTACCACTGCAAGAGTAATTTTTCCACTGATGAACTAGCCGTTACAACTGTTGTGTCAGTAATCTATTTTTACTAGCCGTTGTAAATATAACCGTCTTTCCTTATTAATAGGGTAAATCTTTTGTGAATTATCTTCTTACCTATTATAATTTATTCTTTTCCAAAGATAAATCTTTCTAAAGATAATTCACATTACGCACCTCCTCAAACCCTATTAGTATAAATTGATCATCATACGGCTTGATTTTTATCTTGATTACTAACACTTTTATTCTCTTTTCACAAATATCATGGCGATTCTAAAATTTGTCGAGGAGCACAACCAAGTGGCCTACCTACAAAAGTCAAACGAGAAGAGTGGCCCTGTTTTTCATCAGATTGTGGATTTTCTAAATACAACTCATATAAGGTATGCCTTAACTATTAATCCCACAATCTATGTCTCTCATATCAAACAGTTCTGGAACAATGTGGAGTCCATAACTCTTGAACAAGGAGACACACATGAATCTGTGGACGCTTTAAGAGCCACAGTGGATGGGGTAACTATTGATGTTACTGAGTCATCCTTGAGGAGAATTCTCCAATTGGATGATCTCAATGGTATCATCACATTACCAAATTCAGAAATTTTCACTAATATTGCTTTAATAGGGTATGATACATCTGAACAAAAAGTAACTTTTAGAAAAGGATGTTTTTGTCCCCATTGGAGATTTTTAATTCACACTCTTTTACATTGTCTAAGTCCTAAGAAAACATCTTATGAACAATTTGCATCAACCATGGCTTATCCTTTGGTTTGTTTGGCAACTGATAGGACTTTCAATTTTTCAAGGTTTATTTTCAATAATATGAAAGGCAATGTAAAGAGTCCATATAAATTTTTGATGTATCCAAGGTTTGTACAAGCAGTGTTAAATGAGTTTCAATTGCAACCTCGCAATAGAATTTATGAAACCTCCTGTCTTAAGCCAAAAGTTTTTCAAAACATGAGTAAGGCTTAAGATCTTTGGAATGGGGAGGTTCATCCACTTTTTCCTCAAATGCTTGCTAAAATTTCACAAGTACAGGGTGCAGATGCAACCATCCCAGTTGTATCCCATAACACACCCAATATTTTTGTTCCACCAATTCACCATACCCCTGCAGTCACTCACACTTATGAGAGAAGGCATAAACAACCAACTTCTCTTATCTCAACATTGCATGTTGCTGAACCTTTTGGTTTAGGGACAAGCAGTGGTGGTTCAAGGCTTAATCCTAGTCCAACTAGGGAAGAGCCTGAATCAATGCCTCATGATTCACCTCTCCCAACAGGTAACACAGTTGGAAGTGTTGAGGGCAGTGTGAAACTACCTGAATTGATGGACATCTGTACAAAATTAGTCAAGCAGGTTCAAGCTCTGGAGAAAGATCTGGCACAGACCAAAGTACAACATGCCACAGAGCTGAATCAAATGAAGGCAGAGATTCAAAGGTTACAGAATGAAGTTGAAAGTCTCAAGAAGAAAAGATCTGCCAAAGTTGTGTTCTCTTCATCATCTTCACCTCAGGATGAGTTTTCTGCAGGTTCTAGTAAAGATTTGGGATATTCTTCCAAACAGGGGAGGAAATCAGATGCAGAGTTTAAGGGGAGGAAGTTAGACTTTGGGGAAGATTATGATATGGATGCTGATGCTAATTTTAATTTTGATGATACAGTTGGAACTGCTCAACCAATTTCCACTAATGCAGAACAAGTTCCCACTGATCAAAATATTTCCACTGCAAGTGATCACATTCCCACTAATAGCCAAAATGTTACCACTGCAGAGGAAGAAGCTGCCAGAATAAGAACAGTCAAAGGAAAAGCAATTGTGACTGGTTCAGAACAAGAGCAAACAAGAAAGATTTCTAAGAAAGATCAAGCTCAAATTGATTTTGATGCAAGATTGTCAGAGCAATTAGCTGCAGCAGAGAATGAAAAGAAGAGAAATCTAGAGGAAGATGAAGTTGCTAGTTTTATGGAAGCAAAGAGGTTGGACAAACTTGAAGCAGTAATGGCAGAACCACTTTCAGTTGTTCCACCAACTGTCATACATGAGAAACCTCCAATGTTCACTTATGTGCCTACAGAGGAAGAGATTGACTACATGATTAACAGTGATCCTATTATCAGAAAGAAGGCTATTGAACTTATTGCAAATACAACCCTGAATGAAGAACAAAGGTCTGCTCAACTAAAAGATTTCATTCAAATGAAGAATCAGCAGGCTCTTGATGATATTATTGGGGATGTAAGAAAAGGTCAAAAGAAGCCAAGGAAACTTACAAAGGCACAGATCATTGCTGAGATGAAGACTTTTTGTTGTCATGTTGGCAATATGAAGATGGCTCAATTCAAAGGAATGTCACATGATCAAATTGAAGGTATTTACTACAGGATTAAAAGACAAGATAGTAATTTCATTCCTATGGATCAAGAACCTGTAGTGATGAAGACAAAAAGGTCAGGAGTGAGTCTTGGATCAAAAGATACAAAGAAATTGAAGACTCAGGAGTCATCTCAAGCAAAAGAGGGTCCTAGCAAGTTGACAGAAGAGCAAGTTACAAACATGATGTTTATAGAGACTGATGTACTTAATATTGAACCTCTACAAACAAAATATCCAGTAGTTGGTTGGGAGATCTATTCTGATGATTTTGGAGTTGCTTGGAAGATCATCAGAACTGGAAGTGTCACAAGTATTTGCAGAGATTTTGAAGACATTGTTAGATCTTGTGATAGAGAAGACTTGGATACTTTGTGGAGAATTGTTCAAGATCAGTTTAAGAAGGATGAACTTGTTGATGTCAAAGCTAATGAGTTATGGGTTCACTTCAGAAGATTATATGAACCTGACCCAAGTGACAGATATTGGAGATTTGAAGCTCACAACATGAATACTTTGTGGAAGTTTTATGACTCAAGTGTTGTACATCATCTTTCTACTCAAGATGGAGTTGATGTGTTTATGCTTGCAGAGAAAGAATATCCATTAAGAGCTGGAGTATTACCTGTGATGATGTCAGTGAAGCTTAGGTGTTGGGAAAGAAGTGAAGTCATAGAAGATTTGTTGCAAAGGATTTATGATCAAAGTGTGAGAGCTGATAAAGAGTTAAGAAGAAGAAGATAAGTGTTTGGAAGAATTCCCATATCCTGATGTTTGCTGATTACTTGAAGAAACTTATTGATTTGTTTATTAATCATAAGTTTAGGGGAGGATTGTTGGGAATTATATTAACAGTTACCATGGCTGGTAAAGACATTACAACTGCTAAAGAATGTACTTGCAGTGGAAACTCATTACCACTGCAAGAACATATATTACCACTGCTGTTTTGATAACTGTTAGGAAACGTGTTTAGATAAATATAGAATAGATCTTGTGTATATCTTATTCTATTAGCATTATACTTATCTTGTAGAAGATGACTCCTTGTGCTATAAAAGGTGATCCTAGGTTAAAGGTTAGATATATGTTTTTCTAGAGCTTCAAGGTGTAACCCTAGTGATACTAAGATCACTTGTATTATTATCATTAATAATATTGGAGCTAATCGTTTGTTACATACATTGTTCTCATTCATAAACAACTGTTTCATTCACAATCATTACTTCTAAGTGTTACTAAGTAGATTCCGCATACTTAGTGATATAACTCAAAGTATCAATCTAACACAGTTCAAGGTGTTTAGATCCATCACTCAACACTTTCATGTTCAGTCTCATTTTGATGTTCACTAGTGTCATTAGAAGGTTGTGCATCTTCGCTTTGAAGTTTATCAAAGTCTACTGTGCTCCCACTTGCTTCTTGTGAAATGAGATTGTTCTTAAGAAACTCAGCATATCAAGCAACAAATATTTTTTTCTCAGGTGGGTAGTAGAAATAGTAACCCATCATTTCCTTTGGTTATCCTACAAAGATACATTTGATAGATTTGGGCTCAAGTTTGTTAGGTGAGTCTCGTTTTACGAGAGCCTCACAACCCCAGACTTTCAAGTAAGACAGATTAGGGACTTTCACACATAAGAAATTTACTCCGTCCCAAATTATTTCTTCTTATTTCCATCTTGGGTTTACTAATTACACTTGTTTGAAATTGTTATTACAAAATTTAAAAACGAGAAATATTTTTTCCTAGATTGTTTTTGTCTTGGGACTTGTTTTGGGATGGAGTAGTACAAAACTACAACTTTCATTCTATTAAAATTTAAATGCAGTTCCACCCGTGAATTCTTGCATTCTATTTTTTGGGGTAGGAAATTGTATTTTTAATCGGTTATGCCTATTTTGTTTTTACATAATTTAGCATGAATGTAAAAAATTCTAGGAGTAGTCTGTCCCAAATTAAATGTTCCTGCTATTTTGGTTTGTACTGAAATAAGACTTTGGAATTGCTATTTTTGACTTTTGGTAGATAAGTGTTTATTACTGTACTAAACTTCAACTAATAAAAAAGTTTTAGAAATGTAAAATTGACATTTTATTGGCGCAGAGTATAATGATTGTTGTTTTCTTAAACAGTGTACATTATTAAAAATAAGCCCAAATTACATAAGCTCAAACAGGAGTTATTTTCGTCTTATATTGAGCCTAGTTGAATGATTTGCCATAGTATATCGTAGTCTTTTATTCATGTTGCTTAGGTGTTGTATGAATTAGTTATTATTGTGTACTCAATATGTTTACTTTAGTGATAGTTGGCATTAGCCACAATCTCTTTGTGATCTCTGCTTAAAACTATGCTACAGAAACATGGACAAGCTTACATCGTATTATCATAACTCTCTTTTTGTATGCTAGATGTGAGATTAATAGCCTTTATCAAGCACATCTCTGTTCATTTTCAATTGTAACTTGTTGCTAATTAGATCTGGGCTTGGGTTATTGGCGAGAAGTTTTCTAGTCAAGTTTAAAGCTATATATATGCTGGTAACTGAAAATGAAGATGTGTTTGCGTTAGTAAGATAGTATTCAATAACATTGTTTATGAACTTAAGCTATGTGTCAGTTGTGATTTAGGTGAGATATTTGTACTCTAATTGTAAGTATTGAGAGAATTTTGTTCCCATTGCATTCTCTTTACATCACTTGCTTTCATGTATTATGATGTTTAGCTAATGATAATATTTGTTTGCAGCCATCACAAGTCATTTGTGATACAAGAAGAAGCTCGCAAAGAAGATGAGGCAGAACAGGCCTACTCCTCACTGAATTCACATGAGGACCGACAACACCATCAGGTAAAGTCACTTAATTATGGATCATTAGATTCACAATGATTTCAATCTATAATTGTAGTTAACATAGCTTTTTTCAGGTACAATGCTAAGCGCAGGAATTGACGCAGAACCAAGCTTGGATTCTGAGGTGCTTTTGCAGCTAGTCAGTATCAACCAAGAATCGAAGTTTATGTTAATAATTTTATCGTACCTCAAGTGAGACTGTTGTCATCTATGACTTTATTTAGTAGTGCAACTACTTAAAACTGTGATGATGGTTTTAAGTATGCTATTAATGTAGGATGAAATTTATCTTTTGACAAATAGTTAAAAACTTAATATTTTGTGGATGCATTATCTTTGACATATCAGATTTTGTTAGCAAGGTTATATTTGTCATTTGTCAAACTAACATGCAGAAACACTGTCATTTTGAAAGAGGGAAGTTGTATTTCCGGTCTCTAGAATTTGGGAGATTTTTACCAAGTAATGTACAAAGATGATAAATAAAACTAAAACACCCGGATTAGACTATTAGTCAACGTAAATATTAGTCATTCTAATATTATCTGGCCAAACCTACTATGACATTGTTGTTTGTAGAAGCTGGTCCATAACTAATTATGGACTTTTAAACTATTCTAAAATAAAAAAAGATGCATGTGTTTTATATATACATTGTACAAATTAATACAATAAACAAAAAATATACAAATCTTCGTACAATTTATATGGAAACAAGTTGATGATACATATAGTTTTAAAAAACGGACCGGACCAACGTGTTTAAATGTTTTAACCGGGAACCAGATTCGCCACCCGTTCGACTAGCCATTAAAAGCCGTCCGAAAACGAACCTCTTAGGTCGTCAGAACCGGTAAAAACGGGTCAACTGGGTCAGACTTGGATCATTTTCTTTTTTCTCAAATTAATCAGCTTATAATTGCTACTTTAATAATGGGAAGTAATACTTACACTACTTTTTTTTATGCACACACCACAATTATGCATATAACATATAGTAACATGTGCATTAACAGGGGCGTAACCAGGATTTTACTTTTGGGTGGGCCAAATAATTTTCGACACACTGACAAGTATAAAAAAATTTAAAATAGAATAATCTTTACAGTAACTGTGAATTTTAAAATACTGTGCAATCACCATCAATGTAAAAAAATATATGAACTATCATTGGAAAAGAATAGTTATGGGCTTTAATCAATTATTTTTTGGGCTTAGTAGTTGACTCCTCCCAAACCAACCAGTCAGCCTTGTGAAGCTGTTAGGCCCACCTGGGAGAAAGTGCAAGTTAATATTGACCGTGGAAATATAGGGAAATCCCCGGATCGTTAAATCCCAACGAGATTGAAATTGTATTTGTTGACGGATAGGAAAGTGAGTGGTACTGAGGACAGTAACAAATATGTTTTGAGAGTTGATTACACTACTGATTGCTTGATATTTGGAAAATATGAAATTATAACAGAAATACAGAAATAAACACAAAATCAAATAATCAGATAACAGACAGAGAAAAGTGGTATTTAACAAGTTACAAACTACAGGGACTAAAAGTGAAACTTTTAAAAACTTAATATTAAAGAAAATAGAAAATGAAATTGAAATTATAAAAATGATTATTATAATATTTAATTACTTTTTAATTAATAAAACTAATTAAAATCTAATTTAAAACTTAATCTAAATTAACTAAAAATTACAACTATTACAAATAAACCTAAAAACTTAAATAAATAATTTCTAAACTTAACTAAGAACTTGAAGAAAGTATAAAAAATGAAAATAAATATTTTTGTCTTTTTATAAGTATTTTATTAATTAATAACTATTTAATCTTAATTAAACTATTTTAACTATTTTAAATTATTATTAATACTAAAGTACCTTAGAAAATTATGATAAAATTTATAAAACTATTTAAACACTACAGGAATATTAAAAAATTATAAAAACTTGCTAAAAATTATATTTAAGCTAATTGACTAATTAATTACTATTTAATTAATTTTAAACTAATTTAATTAATTTAAATAAGAAAATTATTAAATGAACAGTGGAAATTATGAAACTATTTTTTAAAAGTCTTAACTATATTATAAAACTTAGGAAAAATATAAAATTCTACTTTAGTTAATTAAAATTAAAGAAATCTATTTAATTATTAATATTACTTATTTAATTATTTAAACTAGTTTTAAATCTAATTAATAGTAAACTGCTTAGGAAAATTCTAAGAAACTTATTTTAACTACTTTAAGATACTAATTAATTTATAAAATTATAAAATTGGACAAATGCTTATTAATAAGCTAAAATGAAAATTAAATAGATAATTTCTATTAAATAGAAGCTATCACTATTTTTATGTTTGCTTTTTTTTTTTGTTTTTCTTTTATAAAACTATTTAAATACTTAAATAATGAAACTTTAATAAAGATAACTACTTTAGAACTTTGAAATAAGCACTGAAAATGCTTATAAGCTTATACAGTTGACTATGGTTGACTAAACTAGGAAATAAGCTAAACTGAGGTTATGTGGGGTCCACTATGGTGAAATCTAATTTATCTAAGTTACTTAAACCTAATTAAGCTAAATATGAAGAGATAAGCTCCTAAGATAAGCTGAAAATCCCAAATAAGCACTTGCTTATTCTTCTTCTGACTCAGAAATGGGACAGAGATTTGTGGCAATTTAAGGTGGGGTCCACTGGTTTGTAGGTCAAACTATGGGTCAATTCTTGAACCTGGGTAGGAGGGGGGTTGTAATAAGCTAGGTTTGAGGTGTGGGTCCTAATGGTGTGGGCTGCAGCCACCAATTAAGTTGGTGGTGTGCTGATGTGCAGGGCAAGGCTATGCCTTGCAGTCCACTTTCAATGAGTGTGGGGTCCACTAAAATAAAAGAGGGTTCAAAATAAACCTAGGGGTTCAACTATGGGATGATAAGCTACAGATTAAACTAATAAGCTAAGCTTATGGCTTCCTAATAAGCTCAGAGTGAGCTTATGGATTGGTGATCAAATACTGAATGCTCAGTATTGCTTGTTTTACAAAGGTCACAAGTTTGATCCTAAAAGCTATTCTACAATAAGCTAAAGTCTAAATTAAACCTAGATATGAAAAGCTGGTATATTAAGCTGCAATTAAGCTGAAACCTAGGGTGTGGGGTCCACTTAGGAGCACAAAATGGATCTTGGAATTTTACTTAAAACCTGAGCACAGGGCAAGGTTTTGCCCTGCAGGGTACTTTGGTTGAACTTTGCTAGCTTAATAAAAATCTTAAAAATGAACTGGATGTTGGAAACTAAAGTTAAACTAGTAGGTTATACTCACAACAAATTTCAAGTTTCAAATCACAACACAAAATTCATGAAAATTACTACCATTTTGATGAAAATCTGAGAGTATGCAATATTGACTTTTTTATGAACTTGGTATTTTGACTTTTATGAGATTCTAATGAGCTTAACTGACTTAACTAGTTATAATAAGCTATTACTAACCTAAATTAAGCTAAAGCTACAACTTTTAAGCTAAAATGAGGGTTTATGGACCTCAAATTTCTCACAGTCTAACTGTGAGGGTACTTAAGTTGATAATTTGACTTTTTTACTAGTAATACCTAGTTGTGATGTTTGTTCTGAGCTATTTTGTTCCTAAGTTACTTGTAACAACAAAGAACAACAACAATTATGAACTAGAAAGCCTATGATTACACTGATCCAAACACACCTTATGAAACTAAAAATGTTGATTTCAAAAGATCTATACTAATTTAATCCATGAAACTGATTTCAAACTTCATTATATCATATAATAAGATTAAATTAACACCAATTAACAATGATACAAGCATGAAACTTAGAAGTGGTATTAATACTATTTGACTGTGAGATTTTTAGAAAATGAGTAACAAGCAATTTCCTTAACAGCCTAGCAATCTCAAACCATAAATAAGCTTAAATATACTAATTAAACTTAACAAACACAGATAATTGCCATGATAATCAAGATCAATACATACTCAGTACAAAGATAATTATGAGATTTTTAAGAAACTTACAAGTTGCTTTCCTGCTTGAAACTAAGAACCAAGAACCACTTATTTCCTCCCCTGAGGATCTAAACCAATACTCCAAGCTTCCTTATGCTTCCAATTCAGCTTTGAATCCCAGTTATCAAGAACAATTTGCCACAGTTGACTTTTATTGACCAATTTTGTATTTTTTGAATTTTTTATCTTAAGCTGATTAGTAAGTTACTAAAAGCTTTATGTAGCTTATGGGAGCTTATATGAGCTTACTCAATCCATGAAACTACACAATATTAATCAACACAGCTTATTGAGATTTTTATATGAAATTGAAAATTGCACAACCTTTAATAACAACACAAACTTAACTTTTATTAACTGAAAAGCTTACTAGTACACTGAGAATGATAACTTCAACCTTTGAAAGCTTAAATTACACTTGAACTTTTAAAAGAAACTAATACGACATACAATAATTGAAAATAAACTAGGTACTTTTCTTCTTTGCTTCTCTTGGTCTTTAAAGGCTTCAATTAGGTTTAGACACCTTCTCTGATCCTTTCCCACTTCATCTGAGCCATCCATTTAGCTCAATTGATCATATCCGTTCAAACTAGCTTTTGGCGCCAAAGTCCTCCACGTTAACGTGGAGGCAAAGGGTTACAATTAAAGAACTTTGGGAGCTTGTGGAGGTGTCAGGGGGCAAGGGGAATGTTTGGAGGCCAAGTTGGGACTTATTGGAAGAAAACAGAGGTGTGGATGTGGTTTGGGAGTGAAAAAGGGTGGAGATGGCATTTAATGCCATTCTGGGTTGATGTGTGAGGTGGAGGTGAGTTGGTGATGAGTTGTATTGGTGATGTGGAGGTGCAAGGTGGCACAAAACCACCTGGTATGGTGGTTTCAGGTGGTGGTGAGGGCGATGAACAGTGGAGGGGGTGGTTTGGCGGTTTTGGGGTGTTTGACTGGGTCAACGCCTGGTATTAACTAAAAGGGGTGGTGGACTGGGCTTATTCTTTGGGCTTAGGGGATAGGTGGGTTGGGTAAATGGTGTGGATTGGGTAAATGGTTTTGGTTTAGTTAAATAAATAGGGTCCGGTTTGGTTTTTATGTGATAAGGACCAAAAATGTAAATTTAGCAAAAGTGAGGGACTGAACATGTTATTTTCCCAAAGTATTTTTAAGGACTTAACTTGCCAAATTTAATAAACCAAGGACTTATTTATTTATTTTTCCATTTAAAAACTCCCAGGGACCTTTTCTGCAATTTTTCAAACTCCAGGGACCTTTTCTGTAAATTTGGATTTTTAAGGGATTAAACTTGTAATTTCTCAAAATGTTATCAAAATTGTTCCATTTTGTCATTCATGCATAGTACAAGGGTATTATTTGTAAATATTTCAGTTTTGAATACCCAGGGACTATTTTGCTAATTTTGTAACTTGAGGGGTAAAAATTGCCAGTTTGTGTAAACTTTTATCCAGGGATGTTTTGTGAACATTTTTGAGTTCCCAAGGACTTAAGTTGACTTTTTATTCATTTAAAACCTTCAGGGACTAGTTTTGTCAATATTTGAAACTTGAGGGACTGAAACTGCCAATTATGCAAATTTTGTACGTTTTTCATTTGTTTTTGCATATTTTGTATTTGAAACATATAAAACACACTTCTAAGATATTTTAAGTATTATAATGCATTTTTGAGTGTTTTTGTATGTTTTGGCAGTTCAGATTGGTACAAAATGATGAGTATTTAGACACTCATCAATCCCCCACACTAAACTATTGCTAGTCCCTAGCAATCTATTTGAGAAAAAAATTAATGGATTTCATCTCTTTACCAAAAGCCATCACTTCTGGAGTAGCCAGGTGTA
Organism: Artemisia argyi; assembly: GCA_030686995.1. Taxonomy (NCBI): domain Eukaryota; kingdom Viridiplantae; phylum Streptophyta; class Magnoliopsida; order Asterales; family Asteraceae; genus Artemisia; species Artemisia argyi. Next base: position 119,186,600 of record CM060677.1, on the reverse strand, counting down.
AGAACTGTGGCACACCTGATAACCGTGTGATTTTTAGCAAATCACCAGCTGTCAACGGATTTGATTAGTCTTTACCAAAAGCCGTTTGCTTCTAGACTAGCCAACTCTTGATGGAATAGTCAACATCTTGGTGAGCTGATTACCAATTATGGTTTTTCCACGGCCTTTACCACAAGCCATAATCTTGCGGGCTAGCCAACTCATTTGTTTTCGGGGAGCTGAGGAACCATACAATTTTTGGTAAATTGCCAGCCATAAACGGATTTGAGATGTCTTTACCAAGAGCCGTTTGCTCCTGGACTAGCCAATCCTGTTGTGGGTTAGACATGGAGGATTGATACCATTTTATCTCATTTCTAAGTGTGAAAAAACTGGTAATTTTGATCAAATGGGGGTTCTTGATGGAACATGTGTTTTGCATTCGTGAGAACGCTCCCCCACACTTAGAACTGAATATTGCCCTCAATATTCACAGTACTTGGTGTCCCACCAAGACTTTAGAACGTAAGGAGGCAATACTTTTAACCTTTTTATTTTACTCTATTTACATACAAACTCACTTTTTTCTTTTTATTTGTCTTATACCATTTTTTTTTTTTTTCAACAAATATTTTACATATGTACAACATGTGGTTCGTCTCCCCCACACTAGGGTGTTAGAAAGGGATGAGAAACAGAAATATGGGTGACGACCCATACTGCTACTGTTTTTGATTACCGAGTCGCTAGCTTGACTCGACCTCGAATTTTATTTGTCCTTGAGGTAGCTTGTTTTTGATTCCCGAGTCACTAGCTTGACTCGACCCCGAATTAAAATTGTCCTTGGGGTAATGGAGTGGAATTGCCACTAAAAGATTGGGTGAGAAATAGGAGTGGAATTGCCACTCACAGAATTATGAAATGATAAGATAAAGGAGATTATTTTTGGTTTTTATCTTTTATAAATGTTTTTGTATTTTTAGATTTATATATATATGTACAAAAGAAAGAAAATTCCTAACAACCGCCCCTTGAAAGGGAATCTGGGTTTGACAGAGCTCAGTAACTGAAAACAGCCAACAACCAAATGTTGTAACTGAGGGGCTAATCAAACTGGGCAAGTTGTGTGCATAGGAAAAATGTTTTTGTATTTTATATTGTTTATGAAATAATATAATATATGTAATCACTACCTCCCAGGCTTGTGTCAGGTTTACCACGCAAGCTAATCACTTGTGAATGATTAACTGTAATAAATTTGTCCTGACAGCCCGGAAGTTGAATGATAAAGTATAATATACATACAAGGATAGAAATTTGAACAAAATACAAAATTCATTATTTATTATTATGTACATGATACTAGTGTTTTTGTTTTCCGAGTCACTAGCTTGACTCGACCCCGAATTTATTGGTCCATGGGGTAAGTTTGGAGATCCGGGACAACCATTGGTTGTATGTCCCCTCCAAAATAGTGTTTTAGCCGATGTCCATTTACTTTAAAATTGGGACCGTCGGGTTGTAATAACTCAACAGTTCCATATGGGTATACTTTGGTTATAGTAAATGGTCCAGACCAACGGGTTTTTAGTTTACCCGAGAAAATTTTCAACCTTGAATTGAAAAGAAGAACTCTGTCACCAACGTTGAAAACGCGGTTCTTTATTTTAGAGTCATGTATCTTCTTAGTCTTTTCTTTATAGATTAAAGAATTTTCATAAGCTTGATCACGTAATTCATTTAGTTCGTTTAGTTGAACTTTACGGTGATCACCCGCTGTCTGAAAGTCGAAATTTGCATGTTTCAAGGCCCAATAGGCCTTATGTTCTAATTCAATCGGAAGATGACATGCTTTCCCGTACACTAACTTATATGGAGTACACCCAATGGGTGTTTTGTAAGCAGTGCAGAAAGCCCATAATGCATCGTCCAGCTTATCCGACCAAGAGGCACGGTTTTCACCAACCGTCCTCTCGAGAATTCTCTTAATACCCCGATTTGAGACCTCCACCTGCCCACTTGTTTGGGGGTGGTATGCTGTAGAAAGACGGTGAGTTACACCATATTTCAGCATTACTCTTGCAAATTGTTCATTGCAAAAGTGAGTACCACGATCACTGATAATGGCACGAGGAGTCCCGAATCTGGCAAAGAGAGATTTTAAAAATTTACAAACTACTCGGGCATCATTGGTGGGTAAGGCTTTTGCCTCAACCCATTTTGACAGATAGTCGACAGCGACGAGTATATACTTATTCCCTCGTGAAGACGGGAATGGCCCCATAAAATCAATGCCCCACATATCAAATATTTCACAGACTTGGATGGCATTTTGTGGCATCTCATTCTTTTTAGAAATATTCCCGTGACGCTGGCAAGCCTCACAGGTTTTGATAAGTTCATGGGCGTCTTTATAGATCGTGGGCCAAAAGAATCCTGAATCAAACACCTTTTTTGCGGTGTAGTTTGGGTTATGATGTCCCCCCGTGGGTCCATCATGACAAGCTTTAAGAATTTCCATGGCTTCTTGGCCATGGACACACCGTCGGATGACTTGATCCGCACATATTTTGAACAAGTAGGGGTCGTCCCAGAAATAATGTTTCACATCTTTAAAGAATTTTCTTTTCTGTTGGGACGACATCCCTTTCACAACGAAATTTCCCGCACGGTAATTTGCAAAGTCGGCAAACCATGGGGTGGTGGTATCATCCCGGTTAGAGATGAGATTTAGAGTCTCCAGAGGAAAAGTTTCATTTATTTCTTTTCTCTCGAGAATATCCTGATGAGGATTTTCTAACCGGGACAAATGATCAGCAGCGAGGTTTTCTGCTCCTTTTTTATCTCTTATGAGAATATCGAATTCCTGGAGGAGCAGGATCCAACGGAGTAGTCTTGGCTTTGCATCCTGTTTAGTGAACAGGTATTTCAAAGCCGAATGGTCCGTATACACCACGCTTTTGTTTAAGATTAAGTAAGACCGAAATTTTTCGAAGGCATATACCACAGCTAATAATTCTTTTTCTATGGTGGTATAGTGTGTTTGAGCCTCGTTCATGGTCTTACTTGCGTAGTGTATTGGCTGAAAATGTTTGGTTTTTCGTTGCCCCAGAACTGCACCAATAGCATAATCGCTAGCATCGCACATAAGTTCAAAGGGTAAGTCCCATTCGGGGGCAACAAGGATTGGTGCCTCGGTAAGCCTTTTCTTTAAAATTTCAAAAGCTTCGATGCACTCTGGGGAAAAGATAAAAGGAGCATCTTTTTCAAGAAGATGAGTCATAGGCCGGGCTATTTTGGAGAAATCCTGAATGAATCTCCGATAGAATCCGACATGTCCGAGAAAACTCCTTATTCCTTTAACAGTTGTGGGATGAGGCAGTTTAGCAATAACATCAATTTTGGCCTTATCGACCTCAATCCCGCTTTTTGAAATTTTATGGCCGAGGACAATGCCCTCTTTAACCATAAAATGGCTCTTCTCCCAGTTTAGACAAAGATTAGTGTTTTCACAACGTTGAAGCATTTTTTCTAAGTGGGAGAGGCACGAGTCGAAAGAATTCCCGATGACTGAGAAGTCATCCATAAATACCTCCATGGTTTTTCCAATCATGTCATGGAAAATAGCCATCATGCACCTTTGGAAAGTACCTGGAGCATTGCATAACCCAAAAGGCATGCGACGATAGGCAAATGTCCCGTAAGGGCATGTGAAGGTAGTTTTATCTTGATCCTGTGGATCAATGGGAATTTGGAAGTAACCCGAGAAGCCGTCAAGGAAACAATAGTACTCGTTTCCTGCTAGTCTTTCGAGCATTTGGTCCATAAAGGGCAGAGGAAAATGGTCTTTACGGGTGGCTTCGTTAAGTTTTCTGTAATCAATACATACTCGCCACCCTGTAACCAAACGAGTTGGTATCAACTCGTTGTCCTCATTTGTGATAACCGTGATACCACCCTTCTTTGGAACACAATGTATTGGGCTTACCCAAGGACTATCAGATATAGGGTAAATCAATCCTGCATCAAGAAGTTTGATAACTTCAGTTTTTATAACTTCGTGGATTTTCGGATTTACCCTTCTTTGATGCTGCACAGTAGGTTTAAAGTCCTCTTCCATTAGGATTTTGTGTGTACAAAAATCCGGGTTAATACCCTTTATGTCTGAGAGCTTCCAAGCAATTGCTTGTTTGTGGGACTTTAAAACCTTGAGCAGCGCGGTTTTCTCCTCATCCTTTAAGTCTTTTGCAATAATGACCGGTAACTTATCGTTACCTTCCAAGAATGCATATTCTAGATGAGGAGGCAGGTCCTTAAGTTCAACCTCGGGAAAGTCATCATTTTTCTCAACATATTTGACTTCCTCCTTATGAAGTTGTGGAGGTAGAACAGGAATGGGAGAAGGATCTTTGTTTAATAACTCCTCAAGGAGAAGTATATCCCCCTCCGGGTCAATCTCTTGGTAATCAATTCCTTCGGGAAGTGAATCACTTTTGAGAAAGGCCTCTAATTCCTCAAGGACGAAATCACTTCCCCCAAACGGAGTGAGGGAAGGAGAAGAATTAGCGATTATCGGATTAGAAGAAGTAGTGGGATTGCCACTCGAAAAATTATCAGCGAATCCAAAGATTTCCTGAGCATACTCCTCGGATGCAATGTCAATGACATCAATTCGGTTGACCGATTCAGCATCATAATTCGAGGAGTATCTCGAGGTTTGATCAAGGTTGAATGTAATCGCTTCAGTGCCAACTCGTAACGTGATTTCCTCATCGAAAACATCGATTAATGCACGTCCCGTTCTTAAGAATCCCCTCCCAAGAATGAGAGGAACTCTTGGATCTGCATCGAAATCAACAACGACAAAGTCTGCCGGAAAATGGAACTTTCCCACTCTCACAAATACGTCCTCGGCAATACCGAGGGGACGTGAAATTGAACGGTCTGCAAGCTCGAGAGTCATGCATGTGGGACTAAGTGCCTGAAGAGAGAGCTTTTTCCAAACTGAATGAGGCATTAAGTTGATGCTTGCACCAAGATCGGCCAAGGCAAAGCATTCAACCATACCCGGGAAAGTACATGGTATTAGAAATCTCCCGGGGTCTCCTAGCTTCTCGGGAAGCTGTTTCAACAAAACTGCAGAGCAGTTCTCATTGAGTGGAGTTCGTGCCATCTCAAACAGTTTTTCTTTATTGCTTAACAGATTTTTGATTGTCGATGCGAATTTGGGCATTAAAAGAAGAGCATCCGCGAAACTAATATCGAAGTGTAGTTCTTGGAAAATCTGAAAGAATTTTTCCATCTGATGATTAGCTTTTTCACGGAGCTTTTGGTCTTGCAATCGTGAGGGATATGGAATTGTTGGTTTTGGGTTGGCTTTTGAATTTTCAACAGGACCTTCGGTAGTTTCAAACACGACCCTTTTAGGGGGAGTTGGGACCGGGAGAACTGGAGGAGGGATGTCATTGGTACCTCCGTTTTTAGGAAGTACCGTATCCGTAGTATCCTCAGTTTCACATTCCTCTACAGGGATAGGAGATGAGGTAGAGGGAGCTGTAGGTCCTTGGTAAGAAACTCCACTTCTTGTGGTGATCGCCTTTACATCGCCCCTCGGATTAGCGATCGTGTTGCTAGGTAAAGTTGTACCTGAGCCCGAGGGTCGATCATTTAAAGACTTCTGTAAGTTGGACATTTGATTAACCAGCATTCTGTTTAGTTCTTCTTGGGATTTCATAAACTGTTTTAATAACTCATCATGTGATGGTCCAGTTGGAACAATGGCTTGATTTTGGTTTGGAAAATTTTGAGCCCGATTGTTCTGGAAATTCCCATGTTGCTGGTTATTATTACCCTGGAAGTGGTTTTGTTGCTGAAAATTACCCTGTGGGTAGTTGTTCTGACCTTGATTACGATTATAGTTCCCTTGGTTCTGGTTTTGGTTAAACTGATTTTGACTAGAGATGAAATTCCCTTGGTTGTTATGACCTTGGTTCATTCGATTCTGGTTCTGATTCTGGTTAAAGTTCTGGTTCCTATTCTGAGGTTGATTAAACCCTGGTGGTCCAATATAGTTATTAGAACGGTAGCTCAAAAGGTTTCGGTCCCCTTGCGGTTGGTAAGAATTACCTCCCGTGTTATAGGAACCTTGAGCTGCAGACACGTTTTCACGAGAAAAGCCACCGGAAGCTGGGCAATCTGTGTACGTATGTGGACCACCACAAGTTTCACAACTTGGGTTAACAGTTTTGACCTGATTAGGATTATTCTGATGGATACGCAAAACTGCTGTAGACAAATCATCCATCCTTTTAGCTAGGATTGATATTTCATTGCTTGCCGGAGTGTCTGACTTAAATGAGTCGTTCCTCTCAGCAGAGGAGTCCCAAAAATTATGATGGGCAGTCATGTTTTCGATTAAGTCATAGCACTCTTCAGGGGTCCTTTTCATAAAGGTGCCCCCAGCAGCAGCATTGATGGTGTCATGATGACGGAGTGTCAAACCATTATAAAAGGTATCAATAATGGTGACAAGAAGCATGTTATGATTAGGACACTGATCAATGGCAAGTTTGTAGCGTTCCCATGCCTCAAATAAGGACTCTTCGGGAAGCTGTCTGAAGTTGCTGATATCATTCCTCAGCTTTGTGACCATAGATGGTGGAAAGTATTTGGCCAGGAATTTAGTGATCATCTCATCAAAAGTGTGGATCGAATTCTTTGGAAGTCGATCGAACCATGAAGTCGCATGATGAGCGAGAGAATAGGGGAACAAATATAAACGTAGGCCGTCTTCGGCGACGCCATGTTGTTTCATGCTTTGGGTGACAGTTAAAAATTTGTCGAGATGCCTGTTGGCATCGTCACCCTGCAATCCGTGGAACTGGCACGTATTCTGGATCTGTTGTATCATGTGGTGTTTCAATCCAAAATCCGTGGCTCCAATAGTGAGTGGTGCAATTGGTCCACCCCTCCCTTGCATGGTAGGTTGACACAGTTCCTCCATAGTTCGGGTGTCAGGAACTGGTTCATCCTTGGGAAGGAATGGGGGCTCGTCGTTCATTTTTGTTGTGTGTTCTTTCTCAACAATACGTAACTCGGGTACGTTTTTCTTCTTTTTATTCTTTGCTTGTGAACGAGTGCGCATGCACAAAAATTAGTTTTCAACACAAGATAGAGGCAAAACTACAGTGAACTTAAACCCAATAATCACAAATGAACAGCTTCTTTAAAAAGGTACACTATCCACAAGGATACAATGGTAAGTTTTAAATCTTAGGTTTGGGAACTTATTATGTTCACACCCCCAGTTGGTAGGTGTTCTGCCTTGGTTTGCGGTGGTAAACTTTTATGTAATTATATTCACAGTAAATTGTTTTTGGCTTTTCGTGTATGGGTGAAAAAAACTTGGACAATATTTTGAAACTGATTCGTTAACCGAAATCGTTCCTTTAAGATTACTCGCAGGCTGGCGGGAGGAAATAAATGGATCCCTCTTAAGTTCGCAATTTAATGTCAGAACTTACCTTAAACCAACTGTATAGGTTGTAATCGTAAAGATACGAAGTAATTTAACTTCACAGTTTTGTTTTGTTGTTTATGATTTGTTTGGTGTTGTTAACACTTCAGGAGAAATGTTAATGAACGTTTTCAGATATGATTTTGCTTTTTTAAAAATTTACAAAGTGGTGATATTTGTACAGGAGGGTTTTTGAAAACCACTAAACTTTTACCGTTTTGAAATACGCAACAACCTCCCCGGCAGCGGCGCCAAATTTTGACTCCTCCCAAACCAACCAGTCAGCCTTGTGAAGCTGTTAGGCCCACCTGGGAGAAAGTGCAAGTTAATATTGACCGTGGAAATATAGGGAAATCCCCGGATCGTTAAATCCCAACGAGATTGAAATTGTATTTGTTGACGGATAGGAAAGTGAGTGGTACTGAGGACAGTAACAAATATGTTTTGAGAGTTGATTACACTACTGATTGCTTGATATTTGGAAAATATGAAATTATAACAGAAATACAGAAATAAACACAAAATCAAATAATCAGATAACAGACAGAGAAAAGTGGTATTTAACAAGTTACAAACTACAGGGACTAAAAGTGAAACTTTTAAAAACTTAATATTAAAGAAAATAGAAAATGAAATTGAAATTATAAAAATGATTATTATAATATTTAATTACTATTTAATTAATAAAACTAATTAAAATCTAATTTAAAACTTAATCTAAATTAACTAAAAATTACAACTATTACAAATAAACCTAAAAACTTAAATAAATAATTTCTAAACTTAACTAAGAACTTGAAGAAAGTATAAAAAATGAAAATAAATATTTTTGTCTTTTTATAAGTATTTTATTAATTAATAACTATTTAATCTTAATTAAACTATTTTAACTATTTTAAATTATTATTAATACTAAAGTACCTTAGAAAATTATGATAAAATTTATAAAACTATTTAAACACTACAGGAATATTAAAAAATTATAAAAACTTGCTAAAAATTATATTTAAGCTAATTGACTAATTAATTACTATTTAATTAATTTTAAACTAATTTAATTAATTTAAATAAGAAAATTATTAAATGAACAGTGGAAATTATGAAACTATTTTTTAAAAGTCTTAACTATATTATAAAACTTAGGAAAAATATAAAATTCTACTTTAGTTAATTAAAATTAAAGAAATCTATTTAATTATTAATATTACTTATTTAATTATTTAAACTAGTTTTAAATCTAATTAATAGTAAACTGCTTAAGAAAATTCTAAGAAAATTATTTTAACTACTTTAAGATACTAATTAATTTATAAAATTATAAAATTGGACAAATGCTTATTAATAAGCTAAAATGAAAATTAAATAGATAATTTCTATTAAATAGAAGCTATCACTATTTTTATGTTTGCTTTTTTTTTGTTTTTCTTTTATAAAACTATTTAAATACTTAAATAATGAAACTTTAATAAAGATAACTACTTTAGAACTTTGAAATAAGCACTGAAAATGCTTATAAGCTTATACAGTTGACTATGGTTGACTAAACTAGGAAATAAGCTAAACTGAGGTTATGTGGGGTCCACTATGGTGAAATCTAATTTATCTAAGTTACTTAAACCTAATTAAGCTAAATATGAAGAGATAAGCTCCTAAGATAAGCTGAAAATCCCAAATAAGCACTTGCTTATTCTTCTTCTGACTCAGAAATGGGACAGAGATTTGTGGCAATTTAAGGTGGGGTCCACTGGTTTGTAGGTCAAACTATGGGTCAATTCTTGAACCTGGGTAGGAGGGGGGTTGTAATAAGCTAGGTTTGAGGTGTGGGTCCTAATGGTGTGGGCTGCAGCCACCAATTAAGTTGGTGGTGTGCTGATGTGCAGGGCAAGGCTATGCCTTGCAGTCCACTTTCAATGAGTGTGGGGTCCACTAAAATAAAAGAGGGTTCAAAATAAACCTAGGGGTTCAACTATGGGATGATAAGCTACAGATTAAACTAATAAGCTAAGCTTATGGCTTCCTAATAAGCTCAGAGTGAGCTTATGGATTGGTGATCAAATACTGAATGCTCAGTATTGCTTGTTTTACAAAGGTCACAAGTTTGATCCTAAAAGCTATTCTACAATAAGCTAAAGTCTAAATTAAACCTAGATATGAAAAGCTGGTATATTAAGCTGCAATTAAGCTGAAACCTAGGGTGTGGGGTCCACTTAGGAGCACAAAATGGATCTTGGAGTTTTACTTAAAACCTGAGCACAGGGCAAGGTTTTGCCCTGCAGGGTACTTTGGTTGAACTTTGCTAGCTTAATAAAAATCTTAAAAATGAACTGGATGTTGGAAACTAAAGTTAAACTAGTAGGTTATACTCACAACAAATTTCAAGTTTCAAATCACAACACAAAATTCATGAAAATTACTACCATTTTGATGAAAATCTGAGAGTATGCAATATTGACTTTTTTATGAACTTGGTATTTTGACTTTTATGAGATTCTAATGAGCTTAACTGACTTAACTAGTTATAATAAGCTATTACTAACCTAAATTAAGCTAAAGCTACAACTTTTAAGCTAAAATGAGGGTTTATGGACCTCAAATTTCTCACAGTCTAACTGTGAGGGTACTTAAGTTGATAATTTGACTTTTTTACTAGTAATACCTAGTTGTGATGTTTGTTCTGAGCTATTTTGTTCCTAAGTTACTTGTAACAACAAAGAACAACAACAATTATGAACTAGAAAGCCTATGATTACACTGATCCAAACACACCTTATGAAACTAAAAATGTTGATTTCAAAAGATCTATACTAATTTAATCCATGAAACTGATTTCAAACTTCATTATATCATATAATAAGATTAAATTAACACCAATTAACAATGATACAAGCATGAAACTTAGAAGTGGTATTAATACTATTTGACTGTGAGATTTTTAGAAAATGAGTAACAAGCAATTTCCTTAACAGCCTAGCAATCTCAAACCATAAATAAGCTTAAATATACTAATTAAACTTAACAAACACAGATAATTGCCATGATAATCAAGATCAATACATACTCAGTACAAAGATAATTATGAGATTTTTAAGAAACTTACAAGTTGCTTTCCTGCTTGAAACTAAGAACCAAGAACCACTTATTTCCTCCCCTGAGGATCTAAACCAATACTCCAAGCTTCCTTATGCTTCCAATTCAGCTTTGAATCCCAGTTATCAAGAACAATTTGCCACAGTTGACTTTTATTGACCAATTTTGTATTTTTTGAATTTTTTATCTTAAGCTGATTAGTAAGTTACTAAAAGCTTTATGTAGCTTATGGGAGCTTATATGAGCTTACTCAATCCATGAAACTACACAATATTAATCAACACAGCTTATTGAGATTTTTATATGAAATTGAAAATTGCACAACCTTTAATAACAACACAAACTTAACTTTTATTAACTGAAAAGCTTACTAGTACACTGAGAATGATAACTTCAACCTTTGAAAGCTTAAATTACACTTGAACTTTTAAAAGAAACTAATACGACATACAATAATTGAAAATAAACTAGGTACTTTTCTTCTTTGCTTCTCTTGGTCTTTAAAGGCTTCAATTAGGTTTAGACACCTTCTCTGATCCTTTCCCACTTCATCTGAGCCATCCATTTAGCTCAATTGATCATATCCGTTCAAACTAGCTTTTGGCGCCAAAGTCCTCCACGTTAACGTGGAGGCAAAGGGTTACAATTAAAGAACTTTGGGAGCTTGTGGAGGTGTCAGGGGGCAAGGGGAATGTTTGGAGGCCAAGTTGGGACTTATTGGAAGAAAACAGAGGTGTGGATGTGGTTTGGGAGTGAAAAAGGGTGGAGATGGCATTTAATGCCATTCTGGGTTGATGTGTGAGGTGGAGGTGAGTTGGTGATGAGTTGTATTGGTGATGTGGAGGTGCAAGGTGGCACAAAACCACCTGGTATGGTGGTTTCAGGTGGTGGTGAGGGCGATGAACAGTGGAGGGGGTGGTTTGGCGGTTTTGGGGTGTTTGACTGGGTCAACGCCTAGTATTAACTAAAAGGGGTGGTGGACTGGGCTTATTCTTTGGGCTTAGGGGATAGGTGGGTTGGGTAAATGGTGTGGATTGGGTAAATGGTTTTGGTTTAGTTAAATAAATAGGGTCCGGTTTGGTTTTTATGTGATAAGGACCAAAAATGTAAATTTAGCAAAAGTGAGGGACTGAACATGTTATTTTCCCAAAGTATTTTTAAGGACTTAACTTGCCAAATTTAATAAACTAAGGACTTATTTATTTATTTTTCCATTTAAAAACTCCCAGGGACCTTTTCTGCAATTTTTCAAACTCCAGGGACCTTTTCTGTAAATTTGGATTTTTAAGGGATTAAACTTGTAATTTCTCAAAATGTTATCAAAATTGTTCCATTTTGTCATTCATGCATAGTATAAGGGTATTATTTGTAAATATTTCAGTTTTGAATACCCAGGGACTATTTTGCCAATTTTGTAACTTGAGGGGTAAAAATTGCCAGTTTGTGTAAACTTTTATCCAGGGATGTTTTGTGAACATTTTTGAGTTCCCAAGGACTTAAGTTGACTTTTTATTCATTTAAAACCTTCAGGGACTAGTTTTGTCAATATTTGAAACTTGAGGGACTGAAACTACCAATTATGCAAATTTTGTACGTTTTTCATTTGTTTTTGCATATTTTGTATTTGAAACATATAAAACACACTTCTAAGATATTTTAAGTATTATAATGCATTTTTGAGTGTTTTTGTATGTTTTGGCAGTTCAGATTGGTACAAAATGATGAGTATTTAGACACTCATCAGTAGTTAAAATTGGCATACATGTACAAAACATGTAAGGATTTCATGGGTATATGGGTAGTACACCTCATTTGATGTAATATTATGATGTGTGCATAAAAAATAATTATTTCACTTCGCTTTTAATAACCTCGACTTGTAAGATTGTCAAGACTTGTTAATAGCAAAGAAACAAAGGACCCAACAACCGATAGAAATTGCCGCTAAAACCACCCAATGAAAAACCAAGGACTTGACCCATCACATAACTTTTCCCGCCATTTTCCCTTTTCCCGCCGCCCTAAATAATACAACCCTCATCCCCAATCTCTCTTTCACTTTCACACACACACACAAAAGGAAAAAAAAAAAAAAAAAAACAAAGCCCAGAAGAAATGACTGCTGAAAAACTAACAGAATACGAACGTAAGAGGATCGAAAACATAAAACGAAACGAGGAACTTCTCGCTTCTCTCAACATCAAATCCAAACTCTCCGATCTTTCCGCTTCCAGCAAGCGCCACAGGTTTCTTATACTCCTTTTTTATTTATTTATTTCAATCACTCATTCATTATTTTAAGTAACAAATATAGAATTTAGCGGGGTAATATTCTATTTGAGTGGTTGAAAATTTTAGTGGTCCACTTTTATTAAAATGTGTGATTTTTGTATCTCGACAATAATTTTGAGAAGTATTACAAAATTTAAAGAATATATATTAATTTTTTTTTTGATGTTGTGGTTGAACAGGGTTCAGGCTAAATCATACAAACTTAGTCCAGAAAAGAAACTTAAATCCGAAACCCCGGTCGTAATCCGTAGATCTCTTAGAAACCAAGGAATAAAGCCCGATTCGACAGGTTTAAAAGATGATTTCACCGAACCACCTAAGTCATCATTAACTAGCTTAAAATCACATGCTATGTGTAATAAGTCTCCTCGAGAATTGGTACCGATTAGTATGAGTGATGCAGGTACTTGTTCTCAGTCGGATGATGCACTTGTTAACAACATTTTGAGTGTTTGTGAATTGGTACCGCTTAGTATGTCGAAGAAGGCTAATTGTAAGGTGAGGGCTGCAATTGATTTGAAGTCGATGAAGTTGGAACCTGAGAATGTTGCACGCGTTGTGCCGAATAGGATACTGAGTGTTAAGTTTTTTCCTTCGGCCGATATGAGGATGGTTGTTGTGGGGAATAAGTTTGGAAATGTTGGGTTTTGGAATTTGGATTCGGAAGGTGAGGAGGGTGATGGGATTTATATGTATCATCCTCATCCGGGACCTGTTTCCGCTATTCTGATTCAGCCGTTTTCTTTGAACAAGGTATTACTTGTGACATGTCTTTCACGTTTGTTTCTTTGAACAAGGTATTACTTTTGAAACGGGTTTCTGTTGCTGTTGATTTCTGATTATAGCTCATCATAACTTGCAGTAAAGTAATCATCATACATTGTTGTGATAGTAGATATCTCATGATACTTTTGTTCACTATTACTCTAGTTATGTCAATTTTGCTTGTAATTAGGAAAAACGACCATAATGTTTGCCGCTTGGCTCCTATAGGTGCAATTAAATAATATTAGTCAAGTGACGAACCTTTTGAAAGGAGTATATTTCGACTCATGCCATATGCTTTCTAATCTCAAGTAGTATTGATATACTTAGAGTAGTGAACCGTCATATATCGACACTAAAAGGTATCTTGTGATCTTCTGTATGTGTAATATCTGAGAACTAATGAACTTGAGGCCTCGTGATGATAGTGCATGCCAATTATCACACACCTGTATATATTAGGGTAGTAACGGAATAAAATCACCCTACTAACAATCTACAATACTTCCCTAGCCTGCTGAAAACCTTAAGATACTGTTATGAAATTGAGGCATTGTTTGTTTTTGTAACTCTGACATGCGCATGTTACCTGTGCAGATAATTACAAGCTGTTATGACGGTCAAATTCGCTCATTAGACATTGAAAACCAGACATTTGGCCTCTCATATACTTCTGACCATGCAATTTTTTCAATGTCTCAACGACTTGATGATGTGAACTCTATATATTTTGGTGAGGGCCACGGAGGAGTCCGTGTTTGGGATGAGAGATCTGGGAAATCATCATTTTCATGGGAGTTACATGATTCTAGGATTAATACAATAGATTTCAATCCAGTAAATATTAATATGATGGCTACAAGTTCATCAGATGGAACTGCCTGCATTTGGGATTTACGAAAAGTTGGTAAGAGCAAGCCCAAATCTCTTAAGGTGATTACCCATAAGAGGGATGTACATGCGGCTTACTTTTCACCTTCTGGAAGCCTTCTTGCTACAACAAGGTACAATGCATGTGTATAAATTTAGAAGTTAGTTGTAAAAATGTTAATGCTTAAATTGTTTTTGCTTAGTAAACTCTAATCTACATATTTAGGTATCAATGACTTACCTGAACTGTTTCAATATTGTAGCCTTGATGATAAGATTGGAGTGTTTAGCGGAGCGAATTATGATGATGAATTCATGATCAACCATTTCAATCAAACAGGCAGATGGCTTTCTACATTCAAGTAAGCCTCTCTAAGTTTTCAGCCAATAATGTATAATGTATATGTCGACTTATATGGCGCTCCACCTCTTGGGCGCGTCTCAAAAAGTTCAAATCTTTCTTAAATGTCTAATTTTGTTCTCATATAAGTTATATGGGGAGTTACTGATATGATTGGTCTTGGGTATTTCTTTGCCTCTTTTCTGACTACGGTTCTTTATTGTTATTTGGAATGCAGAGGTGTATGGGGGTGGGATGATTCATATATATTCGTGGGCAACATGAAAAGAGGAGTTGATGTTATTTCTACAGAAGAGAGGCGACTTGTTACAACTCTTGAGAGCCCTAACATGACTGCAATCCCTTGTCGTTTTGATGCTCATCCCTTTAAGCCTGGGATGCTTGCAGGGGCCACAAGTGGAGGCCAGGTCTATGTCTGGAGCTCATAGTGGTAAACAACCTCTAATGGCTAGTTTTATCAGGTGGATTTATCAATCTTGTAACATGTAAAAAGTTCTGATTTTCTCATGGCATGTTTTTCTTTAATCCCTTCATTTGATGTTTGGATGTTTGTGTGATGCTTTTATAACTGTTCCTTCTAAGTTATGCTTTCATAGAGATTTTTCCAAAGCTTCCTCGGTAGCCAATTAAGAAGTAAGACAGTTAAATTATGAGATTGTGTAATGTTATTGTTGGATTATATTAGTTCAATATAGAGGTTGCAGTTTTTTTTCATCTAGTTATGAATTGTGGTTCTGGTCTGTCTTATATCTCGAACGGCCCAAATATAATGTTTGTAGTCATAAGGGGAGGATTGAACGTCGATGTTTGTAATGATATACTGTATTATGTTTCAGTCACTATGTAAACATTGATTAATTATCAAAATTATATAAAAAGAGATCAACAATAAGTCTATTTGCCTAGTTTCTTAATCCTCTGCCTTAATCTATTTTAACCCAGAGAAAGCATGATATGCATCCAGTCAGCCACATCAGTTTTTTTTCCAACCATTGCTGTTATTTGTCTCAGTCAAGCTTAGATGCATAGGTTAAATTTTTGTAAAAATATTATTCTAGTGAATCGCTGACATTTTTAGGTAAAAGCTTTGTGAAGAATCCAAGACCTGTCAAACTCGCAACATATAATATAAAACTTTAAGAAGAAAAAAATATAGTAAAAGTTGATAGACCTCAGATCAGTTTAAGGCATGTGGACATAGTCACATAGAAGCGGTAAAACATGGACTCACTCGAAACTTACTGGCTCATCTTTGCTAGTGACTCACTCGACCTGACTTTAGTGGCAACCGTCTTACAGTTATCGGTACAGTAACTGATTTCCTGGTTTCATCTGCCTGTTGCCTCAGCATGAAATACAGAGTCACATTTTATGGCTTATTAAGCATATAGAAATTCCAATTTTTGGGGGCAAAGTAACAGATGTTCATCGACACCTTTGGAAAAATTTGATGTGTAGATTCTGGTAGCAGGATCTTACAGACCAGTTAAAATGATGGAGTATCCATTGTGGCCATACATGTCTAATTCTAACCCAACACACCCACAATGATAGTCGAGGTTGACTCATGGCCCGGCAGTTCTGATATCCCATGTTTACTCATCATTTTCTATTTGATAAGATGTTATGAACTTTAAAGGGTTAACAGATCAGAAGTATGCTTTTTAAAGGGTGTGTTTGCCATAAGTATGTAGGGAACAATGCCATTATGAAAGAGCAAATTAGTCTTTAATTATTGGGTTTGCCATTAAACTAAAACAGAAACAAAGTTAGACTTGTGATGTATCCTTTGATAACCCACCAATGTTTCAGGTTTTGTAAATGATCCAACTCAAATGACTAGAAAAGGAGTCGAAAAGCAAGCTTGTGGAATTGAAGTTCAACCAAAGGTAAAATGACAGATAATCACCTCAATATATTCTATTGGATACTGCAAGCCGTTTTTAACTTCACTAGCACCTTTTTCTACGTGTTGATTATATCGGGATTAGCACAACGAAATGGACCAATAAAACATGTAATACAGCGTTACAGATTAAAAGATCATAAGAATTTAAGTAGGAAGATCACAAGACTTGGACCAACGTTGACTCCAAACAAGTTGATATGCCGTGAGATGCTTTTTCTTTCATGTTATCTCGAATCTTACACTACAGGGGTGGCAAAGATGATTACTAGTATCATAAAGTGATCTCTTAAAACCTCGTGAACTTTTGTCAAGAACCAGCAATTGCATCGTCTCCATTTTACTGAGAATAAGCACTATGAAAGGCACTGGATCAAATTGTCTCTATATCTATGAGATCATATTTAAAACACCAGTAGTCTTTTGCAAAAACTCATGAGGATGTTTCTTGTTGCCATTCTTAAACTGTGTTGGTTTCTTGTAATCAACTCATTGTCCTAGCCATGCTACAGTTCTAGTACCTATAAGTGATGAACCTCCTGACATTTGCATGATGGTCCTTGTCTATAAGACTATAACCAAAATAGTAATTTCTGATTACTTGTAATCGATCACCTTAAATAATTTCAAAACACAATCATAGAATGCAGTTACATTAGGTTTACGTAAAACCATCGGTACTACAATCTTAAGCACATATTTGTCATCACAAGCATAGTTGCAAAGTAACAGCAGTTTTTTGTAACGCCTTGTCCTAATAACTAGTAAACAATTTCCAATAGAAAAAGTTATCAAGCTTTGCGAATAATCACACGCCTTTCTCTCTTGTACTCAACTTCGTCTCTCTGATGCATTATTATCAATGCTCTCCTAACCTGTCAAAACAAAACATCAACTTCCATCAGTTTCTTACTAGAAAAAAAGGCCAAACATAGACATGGCAAATTAGGATGGAATCGAAGTCTCACTATTGATTCATTCAGGCCCATTCTTGTCAGATCATCAATTAGTCTTCTCTCTGATAAATGGCTTCCAATTCCCATTCTTCTCTTTATTTGGTTTTCCGCTTGCTGTACAAAAGAAATTAAGGATATATAAACTTCATTCGTTGTTATGAAGAAAAGTAGAAGGCATGCATGAAAGCCGGGGAAGATAGAACCAAACCTTGATCTCATTTGCCATCTCAGGAGTGAGATTGATATGTTGGTTTATTCCAGATTTTGCAGCATCCATGGTAGAATTGTTAAAAAGCCTAACAGCTTCCTGAACATCATTTTCATTCGCAACATTTGACCTAAAAAGATTAAAATAAAGCGTTAACTAGACATCATATCAATTAGATATACAAGATAAAGGCATGTGGTGCCGTTAGTAACTTACAGTCTCAGCTTTGCTAGTGACTCGCTCAACCTTACTATAGCTTCCAGCTGTCTTACAGTTATGGGTACAGCAGTTGATTCCCCAGTTTCATTAGCCTGTCGCCTCATATCCTACATGAGAATTGATGTCAACATCAAGGCATATAAGAGTAAGTTTTATAGATACGCATTGAACATAATGTTTGGCCTTAAATATATATAAACTCAACACATGGTATAATTATGTTGGTTTTGGGAAATCTAACATGGTCGAGGATCACCATACCTGTCTAATTTTGACATAAGTCTCCTGCAACGATTTGGCTGCGTTTTCAGACAAGCGAGGTCTACTCATAATCCGACAGTACTGGATATACCTGCATAGAAAGACTTACATTATACTTCACCTTTATAAAATCTAACCTTGATATAAAAAATAACAGATACATATTTTCAAATTGCAGACCTTTTTAGCCAATTATCATCTTTGGTATCTCTAGGATCATTGGCAGAATTAGCAGATGCATGGACTTTAATGATATGACTGGCTATACTCTGCATAGAATAAACAGATGTTGCTCAATAATAGCATGTTGTGAAGTTCAAGATACCAACTTTAATATTGTTAATTACCTTGTCTTGGCTAAACATCCTAATATCTTTCACAATGAAGATCAGGTCAAATCTTGAAAGAATTGTAGTCTGTAGATCAATGTTATCTTGTGCAGTCTGAAATGTAGGAATGATGTTAGATGATTAAAATGTCTATAACTGAAAAAGAAGTGTACTTAGTGGCAATTTTATGTACCTTAAGATCATCATAACGCCCTGAAGGAGGGTTTGCAGCTGCAAGCACGGCAGTTCTTGAATTGAGAACAGTTGTTATTCCTGCTTTTGCTATGGATATTGTTTGCTGTTCCATGGCTTCATGTATAGCAACCCTAATAACACATTTGTAAATATGTCAGAATTTCCATGACAATATAGAAGAAAGATAACATATTGGTTTAACCTAACCTGTCCTCTGGTCTCATTTTGTCGAATTCATCTATGCAGACAACACCTCCATCGGCCAAAACCATGGCTCCTCCTTCTAGATAGAACTCACGCTGAACAATACACAAATTCCATATTAATACTATATTGCAGTATAAGTGACTGGATCTGTTCAATAATATTTTTAAGGAAAAAATATACTTACAGTGCTGTTATCACGAATGACAGATGCTGTAAGCCCAGCAGCAGATGAACCTTTACCTGAAGTATATACAGCTACAGGAGCTGTCTTCTCAACAAATTTAAGAAACTGCACAAAATGTCATTTGCATCAGGTCATTAAAATAAAGCTTTAGCAAAGAAAGAGTAGCTATTTAAGATTATCTTCCCCAAATAAAGTTATAAACAGACCTGTGATTTTGCAGTGGATGGGTCTCCTAAGAGCAAAACATTAATGTCACCTCTCAATCTTACACCATCAGGCAAAGTCTGTACAAATAGAGAACGTGAGCTACCAGATGATTAAGTGCACACAATAATGTTTTAAAATGAGGTTGGCATTATACCTTTCTCGATCCTCCAAACAGGAGACAAGCCACTGCTTTTTTGACATTCTCATGGCCAAAAATAGATGGAGCAATCTTGGAGCATATGTTTTCATACACATTGCCTTCTGATGCAAACTTTTTGAATTCTTCAATCTGAAAACAGAATTGACAATGAGAATTGATACATAATTTCTGTGGATTCAAGTATCCTGGGTCCACTCACTATGTCATAACACAAGTACCAAGAAAAAAAGGAAACACTAAAAGAAATAAGGTCTAGTCACCTCTTCTGTTGTAAAATTCGCAGGACCACGAGTGGCTTCATTTGTCTCTTCTATTCCTACAACTCTTATATACGGTTGTCTGACTGCAACTGCTGATTTGTTTCTGGACAAACATGAAACAGCGCACACATTCAGTAAACAAAATTTATGAAAAGTTAAATGTCTAAGCTGAATTAAAGGCATAAAAAGTTTACGAGTTAGGTGACTTGGCCGCTTGAAATATGCTGTAGATTCCCATTATAGTCAGTCTTGTACCAGGCACAATTGTTTGTACAAGATGTCTGTCAACAGATAGAAGCATGTTCCTTGGTAGCTCCCCAGTTGGCACATCCTTCATTTGTAACAATAACGGAGCCAAATATTAACTCAATGCTAAAGACTTGCATTGTAAATCTCGATAGAAAATAATTGTAAATTAAACCCTCTTACCTCAGGGTTCTCCTGAAGTTTCAGTGTCTGCTGATCAACATACTTGCTTTTATCTGGAACCACAATCCATGGATCGATAGGGCATGCCATTTCACCAGGCTGTAACAATGGCGAACAATCAGATTCCATACACAAAAAAGTTCAAATGCAAATGAAAAGTAGCAATGAGCTAGTGAAGTTACTTACTTGTGGTACATGGTCACATGATCTTGGCACAATTGCTCCACCTAGCCCCGGGCGGCAAGGAACCACCCTCATGTTTTTACAGTTCTTACACAACAAATGCACATAAGTAGCTTTAGCCTTTGTTCGGGATGCAGCAATAGTAATCCCAGATATCTTAACCAGTTTGGAGATATATTGTGCCTATCATTAAAACATTCACTGAAACCATAAGACATTGCATAATTTAATACGAACCTAAGAGTACGCTAAAATGGAAAAAAAATAAGGCACGAACCCCAAGAGATCTCATCGATACAGGGTCCTCATCTGATTTCAGCAAGATTTGAACCTCCCCTGTTTGTGGTTCCTCCAATTCACCGGTTTCTCCAGTAACCCTTGTCTTCAAATTTGCACTAACCTCTGCTGCCGCAGTTTCAAACTAGCAATAAAAAATATAAAACACATAGTAATCAATAATACAATATTGCAATGCTATTATGCATAAGTTTTTTTAAGTCATATTACTCGAACATATAATAATAACACCACACATATAGCCAAAGCTACACTCAACTAATTGAGCAACTAGTGACTCATTATAAAAGCAACCGCTTATAATTATTTTCATATTGAAGAGCAAAGTAGAGAGTTACTTATGCAAACTACTTATCATTTACCTCTTAAATCCTTTAGTACAAATTGCAGAACAGTCAAGTGTTTCAGACTGCTTTCTTTTTAATACTGCAGATAAACCTTCTAAGGGGGTGTTTGTTTAAGCTTATATGTGGGCTTATGAGCTTAAAATTGATTTCGCTTTATACTTCATAAGCCCCGATTTTCCGGCTTATTCCGAGACTTGTGGGCTTATATAAGTAAAACTTAAATAAGCCCACAAGTCTCAAAATAAGCTCATAAGCCACATATAAGCTTAAAAAACTACCAAGTTCAAGGAGTTTATGTTAGACAATATTTTTTATGTTTACAACTAATTGTTAAGCACTTTTGAATAAATATTAGTAATTAATAAACTTATTTTTCCCTAATTCGACCATACACTATTTAGTCTGTAACAAAACTGAAATAATCACTTTTATCAAACTAGTATGCCAAACACTATTATCTAATTGAACTAATCATGTCCTTTTACACGCTGAAGCATTTTCGTTACAGCAAATAATTTCAATAAGAAATAACACAATAGAAAACAAACTTATCTATCCCAAATAAAACAGATCTACAAACAAACAAGCATAAAAAATGAATAAAATAAAATAATTAAATGAATGTTTATACCAGGGGTAAGTAATCGGAAGGATTCTTGCGCAACAAATCCCTCAGATCCTGATCCTTATCATAAGTAAGCAGATCCGACATATTGACCAACAAGAACCGAGGGTTCTGAATGAGAGACTCTCTGTAAGGAAAAACATTGGGCTCGTTTTGTCGCGCAAAGTTTCGAATAAACTCTTTGAATTTGCGAAGGACGGTGTGGCGCGTTGCGGCTTGTTCCGACTCCGGGCCTCCTCCGTGTGGGAACTGGGCTTGGTCGCTGTAGAATACTGCTCCTTCGTCCCATCCTGACATTGTTATGGGTTTGAGGGTTTGGTGTTTTTTTTCTTCTTCTGTGTGTTTGTGTGTGTGAAATGAAGTGTGTGCGCGGCTTATGTGTGTGTGTTTTCCCGGGTTATTTGTGGGGTTTCTTGCTTTTGGCGGGAAGATATTGGCGGGAAATTAGTGTGATGATAAGGCTCTTTTGACTGGGCCTGGGCTTATAACCTTACAAGATTTATCCATATTCAATGTGGCCCAGTCTAATTTTTCAATTTTTTTTAGTAAATTGCAAAGTTTGTCCCTGTGGTTTATCTAAATTGCATGCACAGTCTTTATTTTATGATATAATGTATTTGGGACTTTACTATTTGTGATATAATGTATTTGAAACTATTTTATAATTAGAAAAGCTTAAAATTCAGATTTTTTTCTTGCTTGTTATGAAAAGATTTCAAAATTAATTTATTAGGAATCAAGTTGGTTAGGAAGTTTATTAGGAAGCAGTTGATTGTTCAAACTAAAATTATTTGGCTTAAACTAAACATGTAACCAAATAACTCAAAATATAATTACACGGTACCCGCCGCCGAATTGCGTGGGTTTTTAAAAGTGCAGTCACCGTTCGTTTTGTCTCTGACTAAACTGAATCTAAAATACCATTGCCTTTAAACCTTTTAAAGTTTTAATATTCGTCCATTTTTAGTTTAGAAAAAAAATAAAAATCCAATTATGTAATAAAGAAACAAGAAGACACGGTTATTTTAGTAATTTCAGTTTAATTAGGGACAAAATTTGCAACCCAAAATTTCTCGCAAAGACATTGTTTACATTGTCGAAATGATAAAGGTCGTTTAGTTGGGGGAAAACACTATTTTTTTCCACAAAATATTTTATGAAAAACAAGGAAAACAGATATCGCATTCAAATAACTGTTTTCCAATAAAATGTTTTATAAAACACAAAATCCCTTCTTTCCTAACTTAACAAGAAAAATTACAAAACAAATTTTAGTTGTTTTCCGTGTTTTTCTTTGTAACACACAACTATCCTCCTCTCCTTCAAAATAAAAAATAAAAATATCAACTAAACGTATTTTCTATATTTTCAAGTGTTTTGTGGAGATAAATTTCCCTTCTAATTTTTTATAATACTAAAAGATAAAAAACAAGAAATTTTTCACCAACTAAATGCACTATTGTGTCTGCAATTTAGACAAATCACAAGGATGATTTGCAATTTTCTCTTCTTTTTTTTTTTTTCATCTACAAATGGCCATTGATTTTAGATTTTCAGTTACATATTTTACGGTTCAATTGTTCTAACTTACGGTATGTTTTCAATCTTTAAATATTCAATCTCAAAAAACGAAAATAATTCTTTTGCTAAAAGATGAGGCATATGACACTTATCAAAATGATTAACAAAAATGAAAGAGAAATAATCGCTATATCATTATGTGGGTTAAGTAGGTGTACACAAAAAAGAAGAGTTTGTCTGACGAGTGATCCCAAAACATTTGTTTCAATAACTACAAAGAAAAATACGAGTTTATTAATTTAAAATTTACATTTAATTAAAATTTATTAGTTTAACTAACGTGTATAAAATGTGTTTTTCTACTTAGAAGAAAATTTGAGTTTCACTGATAACTATAACACTTGTTAGATACCACTATAAAAGAAATTGCTAATATTATTTTCAATTGTTAAAACTGAATGTCATAATTTGATTTCTAAGACTATGTTTATTGGTGACCTAAAGTCACAACCGGTCACAAGAGATTGCCAATTTGTGGTCACTTGGTGACCTAAAGTCACAACCGATTGCCACATGTCAATTTGTGATTGGTTGAAAGGGGAGAATCGGTCGTGACCCCAACCCACAACCCACACCAAAGGTCACCAATAAACATAGTCTAACGTAAAATACAATATTGCTAGGATACGAGAATTGATAATCTTAACTTCGCAGTGTTAGGATTGAAACGAGTGGGTAGCCCGCGCGTTGCCACGGGAGCGACTTGTGGGTTTTTTTTTTTTTTTTTTTTTTTTTTATTTATTTATTTTTTATATATTTTTTTAATTTTGTTTTTGCTATTGTTGGTATATGTAAAAGCGGCTAAATTTTTTGTGTTGATGTTAGTTTGTTAGATGTGCATGAATAAATAGTTATATAAAGATTGCGCGAAAAAAAAAAAAAAAAAAAAAAAAAAAAAAAAAAAAAAAAAAAAAGGTTTATTGGGGTTATGACAGCATAAACACTGTTTTGATTGAAAATATCTCATGTTGAAAGGCACCTTGTTGGATTCCTCTTTGTCTTCAACCTTCTTTGACTTGAGAACGTATGTATACCAAGACTATAACACTAAACCTGTATGCAATTTGGGTAATGCACATGCTATTTACTAAAAATTCACTATTTTAATTAAGAATGTATTATGTAAGAACATACTTATTCATGACTGATACATGACCATCTTTGTATTTATCTCTTGCGAGTACTCTAGTAGCTAGCATCACTTGCTATGTTATTTACTCACATAGTGTACAGTAGCACCTTTGTGAATATAAAAGAAGCAAACATTTTTACAGCTCCAACAACTGAAACGTCAACATGATAAAAATATAGTAGCCGAGACCATTTTTTTGACCAAGTTTCACGTACTCGTGCCACGACCATCTTCTTCCATGTTCTAGCCTCCATAGCTACACTAAACATGTAGTTCCAACAGCCTAACCATTAAACACCATCACCACACCTCGATTAAAAAAAAAAAAATAGAAATGGCAAAACCATTAAAGGAAGGCATTAATATGGGTTACACTAACCCTCTAAAAAAAGATGAAAATAATGAACTTAACAAAACCAAACTAACATATAGAAGTATCCAAGTAGCATAAATCAAGAACAAATAGCATCAGGTTATATCACTCTTAAAGAACCATACTTATTGTTTAGAAAATGAATTCTACACGGCTCTAATTGTCACATGATCAACATTAGCCTCAATACAGGTATTCTAAACTGACTTTATGACCAATCATATTTAGTGTACCCAAACACTAATAATCGTTATTCGCAATTTAAAAGTAGAAGATCCACATAAGTGCTTTCTAATCGAAATGGCAAACACTCACAAACTAAAGTTTGGAGTGCAGTGATTTGCTGATCAATAAAACAAAGTTGTTAAAAGCACCTTGCCTTGTATATAAAAAGAGATGGACACCTTTAAACATAAAATGAAGAAGCTCCACATCCTATCAAAACTCTTAAAATATGCAGCATGCGTCTATCTCCAGAAAATGAATCTTTTCTACTCAACAACACCTGTCCAGCTGAAATTGAAAGCAAAACATTATAATATTTGGTTTAGAGATGGGCACCAAAAATTAACAGAAATATGAATAACTTACAACCTGTAATTTGTCGAATAAAGCTTGATATTGGGCTATATTTCCTTTTCCTTAGCAATCTGTTGTTTGACCAAGAGAAAAGCTTCAAATGAGAAAATGACCTTGAGATTCTTTAAGGTATTCTGTCACATACATTTATCAATAATTAAAAACCCAAGTGTGATAATGTTCCAGGACTGTAATATGTCAAAGGGGGAAAAGATGTACATGCAAACTACCTGTATGAGCATAAATATCACAATGAAGATGCACCTCCTTTGCCAATAATGTGTGCTTCAAATGCATATGAGCTATTTCTAAGTTCATATTCTTTACGAAAACACATTGCCAAAATAAAGCAAAAAAATAAAAATAAAACAAAATAAAATAAAAGAATAATAAAAATAAAAAATATATATAAAATTTAAAGTACCACCATAATTCAGCTCATGTTCGTTGCTGACATGACTGGGCCTTGCACGTTGATTTCCAACGTAATTTGATCCAATGTGGCTGTTCTCCAAAGGATCAACTAAGGCGGCAACAACACAATTGTCTGAGAAACCGGGAGTACTGTGTGCAGGTGTTTTTTCTGCAGTTAAAACATGTATTTCAGGGATAGGACTGTTTTGGTGTGTCACCGTGTCAATCAAATAAGCTAGCCCTCAATTGGCAGCTGCGGGCCGCTTTTTGACACAACATTCAGGTGCCGTAAATGTCTGACTGCATTCTCGGATTGTTTGATGGTCTTGGAAGTTGCAAGTAGAACAGATCGTTCCTTTCCAGCCGAGTATTGGATGACTTGCTTCGCCCGCCTGATGCTCCTCCTGTGACGTGACACAAAACAGCTTAAAGATTGCACCATATCTTCATAACCTTAAAAAGTCCCAAAAGCTATTATCAAAATAATTACTACATACTAACAATTATTTTGTGACAACACCTCTAACGGACCGGTACTCGGCTTGAGGGTTTGCACTTTCGGCTGACGCAAGCTCTCTCAAGTCAATTAGTATCGTCAGTCTATTTTCAACTTTCTGCAAGTATGATGACATAAGTTCGCTATCTAGAAACAACAAAACTCAACTCAAATGACAGATATCAGATCGATGTGGCAAGATGACCAATTGAGCTGATTGTATAATAGGTCGAAACAGGTAATATTTAAGTATGGGTAGGAGCATGCATAATTACCTATCATATAATCACACCATCCCACCCCTAAAATAATATCCTATCATTCTTGTTTTACCATTTTGTTATGCATGGTGACTTTTCATGTGGAAGGTTGCATCATAAACTCTAGAATAGTGTTTTTTGAATTTCATTTTGACCATTTTGGCTACAATGTTGGAGCTTTTAGACCACCCTTTTAAAAGGCAAGTAATGTGACATGTAGATGTAAATGCTAAAAAGGGAGTCAAGATGATATGGTGCAGTGTTGGGAATACAAATATTCCTGTAAAAGTCCCGGTCACCTAATGATTGTAATAGCATTAAGTTAGTTCGTAGTTAGTTTGTTTATTAGTTAATTAGTATTAGTTTAAGTAACACCGTGGAAGAAGGACGGGTCTTCACCCACTGTATGCCTGATCCACAGCCCGGGAGTGGGCGTTTTATTGTAAGTATAAATACCCCTCTCCACATGTGGAGAGGGTTGGACCTTCACTTAATCTCAAGCTACTATTTCATTTTTCTCTCAAGGTTCCTCTCTTCCCCTCCTTCTTACT
The DNA here is from genome assembly GCA_030686995.1 of Artemisia argyi. Classification (NCBI taxonomy): domain Eukaryota; kingdom Viridiplantae; phylum Streptophyta; class Magnoliopsida; order Asterales; family Asteraceae; genus Artemisia; species Artemisia argyi. Next base: position 119,159,371 of record CM060677.1, on the reverse strand, counting down.
TCTCCAACGCCACACAAACACAACACCAATCATGTTTCCAACATAGTTAGTATTCTACAATTGGTATCAAGAGCCAAGGTTTCATCTTAGGACCTTGTAGAATCGAATTTGATGGTATTTTGTGTGGTTTTGTGAGTTTGGTGTAACTTTCTTGTAAAAACTCTTGGTTTGATCTTTGATGAGTGCTCAAACACTCATCATTTTTGGTCAAATCTGAACTGCAAAACATACAAAAACACTCAGAAATGCATCAAAATACTGAAAATATTTCAAAATTGTGTTTTATATGTTTTAGATGCAAAATGAGTAAAAACAGATGAAAAACGTACAAAGTTTGCAAAATTGGCAGTTTCAGTCCCTCAACTTTCATAAAATGACAAAACTAGTCCCTGGTCATTCAAAATATGGAAAATTATCACCAAAGGTCCTTTTGAAATCATAAGTTGTCATATTTAGTCCTTTGGTGAAAAATCTCAAAAGAGTTGGAAATTTACAAGATTGGTCCCTAGAGTTTTAGATTTTGGCAGATTTGGTCCCTGGTAGGATATTTTTGAAAGGAAAATCATTTTTTGTCCTTGGAAAATCAAAATGTGTCAAAAATGGTCCTTGGGTAGAAAGTTTGGTGAAATTGCAAGTTTGGTCCTTTAACTTTGGAAATTAGCAGTTTTAGTCCCTGGGAATTCCAAAAGAGAAAAATTGCAAAGTTCATCCTTGGGTTATTGATATGTGGCAGAAATAGACCCTTGAATCAAGTTTGTAAAATGGCAAAACAGCCCCCTATATTTTCAGTTTTTACATGAAAGGTCCTTGTGGTTTTTAACTTAAAAATAAACCAAACAAAAGCAATACCAAATCCAATCCCAACCCTGATCCACCAGGCCCACTTACCCAGCCCAATCCACCAAATATTAAAAACCCTTAACCCCCGTTTTATTTAAAACTCGGTCAAACCCCAAAGTCAACCATCTCCACCTCACTCTTCCTTCCCCACTTTAACCCTGATACACCACTGCAACACTCCATCTTTCCCCCTCCTCCAGCTCACCACAACCATCATTTGTTCCCACAAACAACCAAACTACATTTATTACCCTTAATCTCTCACAAGCAACCCCAACCTGCCCTTTGACAAAATTGGCGCCAAAACCATTTAAAGGCCAAGATTGAGTTCAAGTCATCCAATGGTTCTAGTTATTGCTGGGAAATGCTCCAGTGGGTCCCACAAGCCCTGGAAGTCAATATATAAGAAGAAAGGAGCAATGGAAAAAGGCAGCTAGCTTAGGTAGTTAATTAGAGTAATTTAGATTTCAATTTAGTGTAAAAATTCCATTCTCAATTGTATTTCTTAGTTAAAAGTGTTGTAATCAGTGTTTCTGAATGTAATTTCAACCTTGGTTAATGTTAATTTTAAATGTTATCTGTTAATTACACTTCTTGCATTTTTCACTAAAAATCTCATGTTGCTTTAATCCCATTAAAAGTTAAGAGTTACTGTTTCATTAGCTTAACCTGAGTCCTTAGTAAGCTTTGGCAAGTTATTTTTGGCATTTAAACTAGTTTCAATTTAAATTAGTAAAAATCTCAAAAATTCCAAGAAAATAAGTAAAAAATAGAAAATCAGTAGGCATGGAAAATGAATCAAAGAGTATGGTGAATCATGGAATCCTAATGGTAATAGAGCTTTGTGGAAAGCTGTAGGTTGGTCATTTGGGTCTTGGTTTCATGTTCTGTGCATTGGAAGCCATTGTAAGCATTTTCTCTAATTTTTGCTTCTTACTGTTCATCACCTCAATATTTGTTTATTTCTATTTCTTTTTCTTTATTAAGTATATTAGAGTTAAGTTTATGCTTAGTATTGTCTGTGTACTCATTAGAATTAGGGTTTGCTCTTTTGTTCAATTTAACTGATAAAAAGGCTTGATAGTGATTCATGGATTTTTGTTTGTAATATTAGTGTTTTTGTGACAAAATTAGCTTAACATATCATTAGATACTAGTTGCATCAGTAGCATGATTTAGAATCCTCATTTGAAGTCCAAATCCAAAAATAGTCACATTAAGGGGGTGTTTGGCTCTAGCTGTTTGGAGGATTTAGGGAACTTATTGTTGTTGTTTATGCTCATGTTTCACACTCTTAGGTGATTTTAGGTCATAAGTAATCATATGAATTGGTTCCCACAGTCCCAAAAGTCAATATCACAAAAAAATTACACCACTACAGTTAACTGTGGTGGTCATTAAGCCCATAAGCCTCCATATTAGCTTGTAACTTATACCTTTAGGTTAATTTAACTTTACTTTGTCTTATTACATGTATCTAAGCTCATTAGATGTGATCAAAACTCAGCAAAGTCAAAATAGCAAAGTTACTTGAAAAGTCAAAGTGGTATGTTCTTAGTTTTTTCCAAATCTTATGGGAATTTATTAGAATTTTGTGTAATGAACTAGGCCTTGAAACTTGTTGACCCCCAGCTCATCTCCATTGTCCTAATCTCATTTCATTTTTGCCATTTTTTTCCTGGGCCCCACAACTCCCCAAAGTAGGTTGCAGGGGGGGCTGTGTGCCCTGCATCAGCAGACACCACAGTCACCACCACCACTTTGGTGGTGGTTTCTGACCTCCCTAGTGGGCCCCACTTGTCCACTCTTGGTTCTTTCAACCCCCCTCCTAGTAGGGTTCAAACTTTGACCTTTAGTTTGACCTAGAACCTTGTGGACCCCACCTGAAACCTTCCAAAGAGTTTGTCCCATTTTCTGTTTCAGTTTTTAAAATAGAAGTGCTTATTTGTGCTTATTGGCTTATCCAATGGCCCCCAAGTGCTTATTCTGGCTTATACATGTCCACTCAACTCAGTTAAACCAGATTCAACCATAGTGGGCCCTACACAAGCTGGTTTGAGCTTATTTACTTATAAAGTCAACTAAAGTCAACTATCATACAATTAAGCTTGTACTTTGCTTATTTTTAAGCTCCACAAAAGTTGTTTTTACAAAAGTTTTCCATTTTTAGGTATAAAACAAGTTTCCAAAGAAAAAAAATCCAGAAAAGTCAATTTAATTTTTAAGTGATAGTTTCTATTTAATGTCAATTAAATTTTAATTTTCATTTTTAATTTTTTGTTAAGCACTTAGCTTTTTTATTTTTTATTTTTAATTCCTCTTATATTAAAGTATTTATAGTAATTTTATCAGATTTTTATATAATCATTTGGTATTTATTACATTTAATATTAGTTTTATTAGTAATTAATTAATAATTAAGCTTTAAATAGCATAATTAGTTTTTATTAAGCAAAACCTAGTTTTTATATTTTTCTTAGCTTTTATATGTTATAAAATAATTTTAGAAATTTTTTCATAATTTTCTAAGTCATTTAGGTATTATTAGTAATTTAAATTAGTTTAAATAGTTTAATTAAGATAATTAGTTTTTAATTAATATAAAAACCACAAAAAGACAAAAATACTTATTTTTAATTTTAAAATTAGTTTTCAGTTATTTTATAATTTTAGAAATTTTATTTTTATTTTTCTAGTGTTAAATTAATATTATATTGTATTTAAGTATTTTAAATATTAATAATTAGTATTAAATAGTTTTTAATTAATATTAAATAATTAAATAGTGTAAAAATTTATTTTCTTTTTCTAAAAATTTTCTTTTATCCTTAAGTTTGTAAAAAAGTCATTTTCACCCCCTGGGTGTTTTCAGATTTCATTTTTCACTTTTTATTTCGTACGTCTACGTTATTTTAAACGTAAACGTACGCGTTTTAAGTTTTAAACGTTTCTGGTTTTTCTTAATTTCAAGTCTTGCTCGTATAGCTTATTTAAGCTATTTTCTTGTAGATTCCTTAGTTCAAATCATTCACAACCCCTTTCCCGTCCAGATTCACCCGATCACAGATCCGTTTTAACCATCACACCTCGTCGGGACATAACGACCCGGGGAAACCCTATACTTCCACGGAGCATTGACTCTAGGCAGTTTGACTTGGTTGACCATCACCTGGTCAATTAGGTTGACTGTTCTGAGCCAATCAATCTTCTCTAGTGTTGTTATTCATGTTAGTGATGTACTTTTATGTTCATTAGTGTTTGTGGAACATTGTGGTTTAGTTTGTGTTACCATTTCCTTAATCTATTTGAAGTTTGGAGGTGATTTTGGGCGTATTTCTTACCTGCGGTTAAGTCTACTGTTACATTGCTTTGTTGCGTTTAGTTTCTATAATCTGTGGTTAGTTTGACTGCGATTACTATTTTGGGAATACAAACAAAACGCAAAGATAGTGACAGTTTTGGACCATTGTCACTGCGATTAGTTGTCTGCGATTAGTCTATTGCGTTTAACTACTCTGCAGTTGAGAGTTTTCTGCGGTTGGGAGTTCTCTACGGTTTGGTACTTTCTGCGGTTAGTGTTCTTGGTTTGCGGTTTGCTCAGGTTGCGACTGGATCTTTCTGCGGCTGGAATTTTTCTGCGGTTTGTGTCTTGCGATTAGTGTCCTGCGATTAGTGTTTACTGTGGCTTACTTGTCTGCGGTTTACTATCTCTGCGGTTAGATCAAGTTGCGGTTAAATTTTTCTGCAACTAGTACACTACATTGCGAGTATCTCTTACTTTGTGGTTTGGTAGTTGCTATTTTGTAATGGCGACATCTTCTGATGACATTCAAGCTGCTGGGTCCAACACCCGACCTCCGATGTTGGACAGAACTGACTATGAATCATGGGCACAAAGGATTCATCTTTATTGTTTGGGTAAGGAAAACGGGGTTAACATCTTGAAATCCATCGATGAGGGACCCTTTCAAATGGGTACTACTAGAGACACGGTTGCAGCAACTGATCAACAACCGGCCGTATTTGGTCCTGATAGACCTCGCACTTACAATGAGCTATCTGATGAAGAAAAGAAACGCTATGATGCCGACATCAGAGCATCGAATATCGTCATTCAAGGGCTTCCCAAAGATGTATACAAACTTATCAACTACAACACTGAAGCAAAGGCGGTCTGGGATAATGTCAAAATGCTTCTTGCAGGGTCTGAGTTAACTAAAGAAGATCGTGAGTCTCAGCTGTACGATGAATTTGAGCATTTCAAAATGAACCCAGGTGAAAGAATCACTGACTATTACGTCAGATTTTACAAGTTGGTCAATGATATGAGAGCCATCAAGATGACAATGCCCAATATACAGCTTAATTCCAAATTCGTGAATAACATGGCACCAGAATGGGATAGGTTTGTCACAGCTGTTAAGCTCAACAAAGGTCTCAGGCATACCAATCATGAACAACTCTATGCATATCTCCAGCAACATGAGAAACATGCTGCTTATGATCGGCTAATGCGAGAAAAGCTCAATCCGTCTGCAACAAATGAATCTCTTGCTTTTGTTTCTAATGTTCAAGAATCTAACCAAACCTCAAATGATCAATCTCAACCATCACAACCATCCTCCAGGTCTCCCCCAACCAATAGTCAATCATCAACTCCCTTACCATCTGCTTTGAATACACAACTTGATTTAGGGTATTCTCACACTGTCATGATGATTGATAATCTCTCCAACCAAGTTTCTCTACTGGTCCAACAGTTCAGGGCTGCATTTCCCTCTACTAACAACCAACTTAGGATCTCATCTAATCCACGTAATCAGGCAGTCATTGAAGATGGTCGTGTGGTGGTTCAGAATGTGCAGGGAAGACAGAACTTCAACCAAAGAAATGCTGGTAGAGATAATGGGCAGTACAGAGTTGGGAATGCTCTTCAGGCACAAGCTAAGCAGCCTAAATGCTATAACTACGGAGGGTTGGGCCATATAGCTAGGAATTGCACTCTTCCAAAACGTCCTCAAAACTCTGAGTACTTCAAGGACAAGATGTTGCTGATGCAGGCACAAGAAAATGGGACGGTGTTGGATGAAGAAGCTCTGCTCTTTCTGGCTGGTAATGATGGGAACACCTTTGATGCTGATGTGGATGATCAGCCTGTTCAGGATATGGCTCTTAATGACCCGAATATCTTTCAAGTTGAAGAGTGTGATGCATTTGACTCAGACGTAGATGACGAACCTACTGCACACACCATTTTCATGGCTAACCTGTCTGCATCTGCATCCTCTTCACAGCATCCTGATTCATCCATCACATCTGCTATCTTTGAGGTACCAACATCTCCTAATCATGATCTGAATAATCCTACAACTGTACAGGGGGCATGTGACTCGGTACAACTTAAGAACATTGTCAACACAAACGTCACTGATATGGGTAATACCAATAATATCCCATATGAAAGGTATGTGAATGACAGTGGACCACCAGTTGTACCAAGTGACATGCCGTCTATTGACTCTAGTGAACATGAGGTACATGAGCATACGATATACAACCCTGATGATTCCTTGATCACTAGAATTAACACCCTTAAGGATCAAGTGAATATTTATGAGCAGCGTGCAAAGTTTGAGCTGAATGAACGTGAGCAGAAAATGGAATGGCAACTGCGTACTTACATATCTGAAAACAATTCCAAACAAGAAGCATTGAAAAGGGAACTAGTTTCTTTAAAAACCAATTGGATCAAACCGTCAAACAAAAACAAGAGGTTCAAAAAGGTTTGACTTCAATCAAGCTCGAATTCAAAGATAAAGAAACTAAACTTCTAAATGATTTCTCAAAACTAAAAATGTTGAAAAATAAATTGGAAGGTAAGTTGTACACTCAGGGCCAAACCATTCAATCTGCTCAAATGATGGAAAAATATAGGAAACTAAGTGATGAATTTAGTGAACAGGATACCTCCAAGCCCAAAGCAAGATACCTTAGAATTAGTCTAGGTACACAACCTGCATTATATGATGCAAACACTATGCTTGAACCTAACCATGCCCCTCCTGATACACGATCCTATGACCACATCAATGAGGCAGAGGATAGAACTAGGGTAAAACTTGCTGAACGTTTAAAGGATCCTAAATGCATTGCTAAGAATATTGTGTTTCACTATGATTATGCGAATGACAATCACTCTGCCATTTTTGTTCCTCAAAAGAGAATTCTTCCTGACAAAGTGTTTTGGAATATTGACATTGAGAAAATGCAAGCTGAAAGAGTTGTAGGTAACACACGCACTATGTTTAGAATTGTTGACCCAACTATTTACCCCCTGAACACACCTAGGCACCTCGTACCATTCACTCTTCCCACACAGTGTAACACTCTAATTGGGTTGTATGTGCTAGGTCAATTGTTCAATGACTTTGAGAAAACCTGTAAAATAAGAATTACACCTACAGGGAATAAAGAAGGGGAAAGGGGTTTTGAGCAAACAAAACAGTGTTACCTAACTGAAGTTATGCCATTTTTTAAACTTCTCAAAGAACATTTTGAGGGCCTTAAAAACACCATTAAAGATGATGTGACTCAAATGAAAAAGGTTTTTGATGAAGTGGAAAGTGAGAGTAACCAATTAGCTATTGATCTCAAATACAGTGAAATTGACAGGAAAAACATTCTCATCATGAATGAAAATTTGATTGCTAACTGCATTGCAAAAGATGTGTTTTATACTGTTACCGACTCTGCACTATCTGCTCGACAATTCCATGAAATGTCGGTTACTTTGAATGTCTTCCAGAATCGTGTAATTGAGCTTGAGGGGGAGAATTACAAACTTACTGAAAAAATTCAAAACGACAACCATGATAACATGGTCAGGAATTTCTCAAAACTAGAAGTTGATAATCTGAACCTACAATTAAAATATCAACATCTAGAAGAAAGCATAAAAATATCAAATGCCAAGACATCTTCGGATGCTCCTGAGTTTGATACATGTTTTGAATTAGCCAAAAAGGATGAAGTAATTCAAGCTCACTCAAACACGATTCGGAAGTTGAAGTTCCAAATTGCACAATTAAAATCAGACAAAAGCGATGTGACCAATACCAATTACCAGAAGTCGATAGATTCTCAAAATTTTCAAAAACTGGGCATTATCAATGAATTACAACATGAAAATGAATGGCTTCGTGCTGAAATGTCTAGCACTAAACAACGTTATAAAGAATTGTTTGAGTCTATTAAAACAACACGTGACCAAAACAATGAAAGATTCACTTCTTTGTTAAATGAAATTGAGAATCTAAAGACCATGGTGAAGGGTAAAATGCCCGTCGTTTCATGTGATCATGCAATTTTCAATGTACATGCTTGTAAGAAATATGCGTGCGATGCTGTGAATGTCTCTCTTCCCCTTAGGAACAATAAGTTAGTTCATAACAACTATCTTAGAAATCTTAAGGATTGTCTGGCCATACTTAGAGAAACCATTGAAGATGAGAGGATTTCTAAACCACTTGATGATGTTATTATTGGTGCGTGCTTCCTCACTAATAGAGCCCAGGAATTATTAGAATATGCTATAGGATCATGCCCCAAGAATGATAACAAGTCGGATAGGACATTTGCATTGCACCCTAACAGTGGCAACAAGCATGTCACATTTGATTTTCCCCAAACCATGTCACAATCCTCCATCTTGATCACCGGTAAACAAGTAGCAACTAATCAGACTAATGTTCCCGTCATTGCTTCTACAGGAGTAAAAGGTGTATCTAATGCTAGCAAGTCACAGCCTAAGTGCAATACAAAGAATGATAGGACTTTGCCGGCTAAGAGTGCACCTATGAAGGAAGTAGAAGAATCATCTAGGAACAATAAAGTTATGCTTAGTGAAAGGAATCGAGTTGATTCAAACATTTGTGTTAACAATGATGTAATTAATTCGAATTCTGATGCTATTTGTAAGACTTGTAACAAATGCTTATTTTATGGTAATCATGATGCATGTGTTGTGTGCTTTCTTAAATCCACTATGAAATCTCCAGTTATGAATGTCTCTAGTGTTAAACGGGCAAAACAAGTAGTGAATAAAACAAGAAAAGTGTTTACTAATGTTGGTTATCAATGGAAACCTACTGGAAGAAAATTCACTCTAAGGGAAAAGTGCTCAATGACTAGGATCACTAACTCCAATGTTGTGCCTATTAGGAAGTGGAGACCTACCGGTAGACTGTTTCCAATAGAAGCAATGAATACCACTCCTAGCTCTAGTGCATCAAAATGTGAATACTCCAGTGAGATATCTGTAACATATGATAATCCAATATTTGTGTGTGCTAACCAAACGGACCCCAAATGTGTGTGGGGCTCCAGCTTTTTCAGTTATCCTCGATTGTCTGGTTTCAAATGCAGGTCGTACAAATCGTCCTTTGGTATTTGGACTCAGGCTGCTCAAAACATATGACTGGAGATCGCTCGCGGCTCAAGAATTTCGTGGAAAAGTTTATTGGTACGGTTAGATTTGGGAATGACCATTTTGGATCTATAATGGGTTATGGTGATTACGTCTTTGGAGACAGTGTTATATCCAGAGTTTACTACGTGGAAGGACTTGGGCACAATCTATTTTCTGTTGGTCAATTCTGTGACTCAGATCTCGAAGTCGCTTTCAGAAAGCACCCTGTTTTGTTAGAGAATTAGATGGTGTTGATCTTCTTAAGGGGAGTCGGGGCACTAATCTTTACACCATCTCCATCGAAGATATGCTACGGTCCTCTCCAATTTGTCTGCTCTATAAAGCCTCCAAGAACAAATCATGGTTGTGGCATCGTCGTTTAAACCATTTGAACTTCGGTACCATCAATGAACTTACATGTAAGGATCTTGTTCGAGGCTTGCCCAGACTTAAGTATGAAAAAGACCATTTGTGTTCCGCCTGTCAAACGGGCAAGAGTAAAAAGCACACCCATAAACCCAAAACTGTCAATTCAATCATGGAAGTTCTTCATACTCTTCACATGGATCTCTGTGGACCAATGAGGATTCAAAGTATCAATGGAAAGAAATATGTGCTGGTTATTGTTGATGATTACTCTCGATTCACGTGGGTAAAGTTTCTACGATCAAAAGATGAAGCTCCGGAAACCATCATCAAACCCATCAAGATGTTGCAAGTTCGCCTCAACAAAACAGTTAGATTCATTCGTACTGATAATGGAACAGAGTTTGTGAACAAACAACTTACTCAATTTTATGAAGGTGTCGGCATCAGTCATCAAAAGAGCAATCCACGTACTCCTCAACAAAATGGAGTTGTTGAAAGACGCAATCGCACCTTAGTTGAAGCTGCAAGGACTATGCTCATCTTCTCCAAAGCTCCTATGTTTCTTTGGGCTGAGGCAATTGCCACCGCATGTTACACACAAAACCGATCCTTGATACATCCTCTCCACTGCAAGACTCCCTATGAACTGGTTCATGGCAGAAAACCCGATCTTTCATTTCTTCGAGTTTTTGGTGCACTTTGCTATCCAACTAATGACAGTGAAGACCTTGGGAAACTCAAGGCCAAGGCCGACATTGGTTTCTTCGTTGGCTATGCTCCAGAGCGAAAGGGGTACCGAATCTACAACAAACGTACCAGAGACATAATGGAAACAATCCACGTTACTTTCGATGAGCTGACTGAGCAACCGGTTCCTGGACAATCAAGTTCTGGACCCGTACCTAACCTTTTGTCTCCTGGACCAATTAGTTCTAGGCTTGTACAGAATCCCATTCCTGCTGCTCCTTTTGTACCTCCTACAAGTGAAGATTGGAAGAAACTGTTTGACCCAATGTTTGATGAATACTTTGAACCTCAACAAATGAATGCTCCTGAAGCTACAGTGGTTCAACCACCAGATGGGGTGGTGAATAATCAAGTTGACAATAACGGTCCATCCACCTCATTATCATGGGATTCTGAAGCTCCCACCATCAGTTAATCGGTTAGCACTTCTAATGTCCAACCTTCACCTGTACAGCGAGCGACAACTGTAGATAATACATCTGATGTAAATCCTTTTGCTCCACCTGATAATGAGCCGTTTGTTAACATCTTTGCCCCTGAATCGTCAAATGATGTAACATCCTCCGACGAATCTAACACGGCTACCTCAGTTCCCTATTCTCAACCCCATGAATACCTTAGAAAATGTACCAATGATCATCCTATAGACAACATTATTGGAAACCCTTCGCGTCCAGTATCTACAACCGACGCATTGTGGTGCTTCTTCAATTATGTCCTCTCTAAAGCTGAACCAAAAAACGTCAAGGATCCAATGTCCAAACACTCATGGTTCACTACAATGGTGGACGAAATTCATGAGTTTGACCGACTGGATGTATGGGAATTGGTACCACCTCCCGAGTGTGCTATGATCATTGCTCTCAAATGGATATTCAAGGTTAAACTTGATGAGCATGGAGATGTATTGAAAAACAAAGCTAGGCTTGTGGCAAAAAGATATCGACAAGAAGAAGGTATAGACTTTGAAGAATCCTTTGCACCTGTTGCTAGAATTGAAGCCATAAGAATATTTCTCGCAAATGCTGCAAGTCAAAACATGGTGGTTTATCAAATGGATGTCAAGACTGCATTCCTAAATGGCGATCTAAAAGAGGTGGTGTACGTATCTCAACCCGAAGGTTTTGTGGATCCAGAACGCCCTAATCACGTGTATCGATTAAAGAAGGCTCTCTATGGGCTTAAACAAGCACCTAGGGCGTGGTACGACACTTTGTCTAAATTTCTTCTGGCTAACAAATTTTCCAAAGGCGTTGTTGATCCTACACTCTTTACCAGAAAACGGGCAAAAACCTTCTGCATGTACAAATCTATGTTGATGACATCATCTTTGCCTCATCTGATCCCGCAGAATGTGATCGTTTCTCCCAAGAGATGAGTTCCGAATTCCAAATGTCTATGATGGGTCAAATGTCATTCTTTCTAGGACTGCAAATTTCTCAAAATCCCAATGGCATCTTCATCAATCAATCCAAATACGCCAATGAAATTTTGAAGAAATTTGGATTCGACTCCTGTGATTCAGTTGATACTCCTATGATTGAAAGATCGAAACTAGATGAAGATGATGTGGGAATTCCGGTCGAACAAACCATGTATCGAAGCATGATTGGCTCCTTAATGTATCTTACCGCAAGCAGACCTGACCTTCTATTTGCAGTTTGCATTTGTGCTCGGTATCAATCCAAACCCACCAAGAAACATCTGGAAGCTGTCAAAAGAGTCTTTCGATACCTTAAAGGAACAATCCACATGGGCCTTTGGTACCCTAAGGAAACTTCTATGGCTCTCACAGCATATTCAGATGCTGATCATGCGGGATGTCAAGACACTCGTTGCAGTACATCTGGGGGTGCACAGTTTTTGGGGAATAAACTAGTCAGTTGGTCGTCAAAGAAACAAACGAGTACATCTATCTCCTCCACTGAAGCTAAATACATTGCCATGTCATCGTGCTGTGCTCAGATCCTATGGATGCGATCTCAACTTTCAGACTATGGCTTCATATGCAACAAGATTCCCATGTACTGTGACAACATAAGTGCAATTGCACTCTGCTGCAACAATGTCCAGCATTCAAGGACTAAGCATATTGACATTCGACATCACTTCATCAGGGAGCAAGTTGAGAAAGGAATTGTGGAACTTTCCTTTGTGAGGACTGAGTTCCAGCTAGCCGATATCTTCACCAAAGCACTTTCTAGGGAACGTTTTCACTTCATTCTCCCACGCCTTGGTATGAAGAGTCTCACGCCCGAGGATCTCATTTGTCTTCAGGAAGATCAAGAGGAGTAAAGGGGTTGCTTCACATATCCTTTGTATATAATATTAACACAAAAAGAAAATAGAAAAATATAAAATTACAAAAATACAAAAATACTCTTCTCTCGACATGTCTCTTGTATAATCAATATTATGTACGTTTCTAGAAATGTCATTCAATAATGACACGGATTCATACATATGCTTGAGCAAGAGTTTTTCGGTTTCAATCAAGTTTGTTTTTTTTTTTTTTTTTTTCAAAAACATGTCGTATCTCAACAACATTCTTCAAAAATGGCTTACAGTCACTTCAGGCTGTAACCCGAACTTAAAAATATGGCTTGTAGTCATTTCAGGCTACAACCCGGACTTCAAAAATATGGTTTGCTATTACTTCAGATAGCAACCCGCTTTTCAAAATGGGGAAAACACGTCGCCAAAAAGACGGTTGTTCCTTTTACCGGGTGAAGTTCACCTGGGCATGGATTACTTTACATCCATGTTTCCTCGATCTAATGTACGTTTCAGTGCATTATTTCTTGATAAAGAAGAGAAGTCTTCTTTTAATCGCCAAATACTTTCCCTTCTATGATTTTTCCGGAAAGTGTTTGTGCAAAACTTGGTGGTACCATGAAATTTTGAATGAAAATCAAATTGAACTCAAAAGTTTGATAAAAAAATTTCACTCAATCAATGACGTTAATAGTTTATGAAAATATTTCAGTTTTAATATCCGTCATTGATTGAGGGGGAGAGTGATTTCTCAAAACTTTATGTATCATCAAAACTCCCCACACTTTGTACAATACAAAAGCAAGATTTGTGATGGTTATGTGTCAGAATGAGTAAATTTTCAAAGAATTTTCATTAAAACTTCGAATCTTTTGCAAACTCTTCAAATCTGACACATAACAACCTCCCTCACAGTTTGAGGGGGAGCAAGAAAAAGTTCCTTTTATCAGAAAACATTAAAAATTAACCGCATTTCTCTCCCAAAAGTTTTCTAAAATTATTTAAATCAATTGAGATAAAAAATCTCGAATGATTTGAAATTTTTGATCGGGGGAGAGAATGTGATTTAAATATGAAATCTGATAATCAAAAGTGATCTTTTGTACTCAATAATAGGCTCCCACATATGTGCTAAACTCTTTCGTATATCGATGCACATATTGAGGGGGAGCAAAGGCGTTTGCGGAAGTTATACCAAAGACCGACCATTTATCTTTATGCATGGAGATAAGGATGGTTAAGGTTAGGTATGAGTTCCCATGATCCACCAGAACTGGAAGGATCTTCCCAGGGACAATCCATAGATAGAATAGAAGTCCTTAGGAATGATATGAAAAAAGGAGAAAAGTGAGAAAGGGAAGAGTGCGGACTGAGATAGAGCTAGGACTAGAACAAACCCAACAAGGTTCTAGTGGTGAAGTCTCGGTAAGCACTGAAGGGGTTGAAGAATTAAAAAGAAATGAAAGTAGAAAGGGTGAAAACAAATAGCCCTCCAAATATTCAACCTTAGGGCAGAAACCGGGTTCAATTCATAATCTACTAGTGGTTACTAAAGTAACACTAGTATTGAAGACAAGACGTCATGGACCCAGTGACGCACTGCACTAAACTTCCCAACCACTCAAGTTCTCTTAAAAGAACTTGTTTCATTCTCACGGGGAACCCTGTGCAATGTATCGATCGCTCATTGCGAGCTATGTTGATACCTAAAACAGGAGACGCCTCCCCAGTCTCCAGGAGCAGATCAAAACGCACTATTGAGTCTAGAGCCAAAGAGATCACCCATAAATCTCGTTAGGACACATTCCAAATATGCTTATTGTTTCACACAATGTGGAAAATAAGATAAAATATTTAGAGTCCTACGCATTATCCTTGTGGTATTGCCAGAACATCCGAGTGATATGAAAATATTCACAATGAAGATGGAAATCCTTCTAGAGCGAACATCACTCAAGCTCTTGGTAGGTGACATGTGAGATCCATCTTGGATCAATGATCAAGTGACAACTGGAAAGCAACGATGGTGCGATTCAAAATTGAATCAAACTTGTTCCAGGATATGGATTGACGGATACTTTTGCTAAAACCTCTCAATGTGCTCACCAACTAATCTTTCGAGCACATTGACTATGTACAATATCTTTCAAACAAAAGTATTTTTGATGGAAATATGATTCTAAATACAAAACTCTCGTTGTGTCTCAAAAATGTTTATCATAGGACACACGAGTGATTTCTATAAATCTATTTCTCATCAATCCGTGAATATTCATTCACCGATTCACTCTATCGTGCTGTCTGCTTTGAGACATTCCGGTATGAGAACATGCTAAGTATGAAGATTCCAAAGTGGATTCTTTGGAAAACTCATTACTACAAGCTGGAAATTCCTGTCAAGGAGAGTCTTCTTTAAAAGAGATTCTACCTGATCACAGGTCAGTTTTCACAAAACCGGAGGGTAGTCTGTCCTCGCAGAACGAATGACAAAGCCATGTTCATTCTCTATCTTTATTGCTAACTGTTTTATTTCAGGGACACATATAAAGATGGCGTTGATGGCTTCAGTTTCCAGCTAAATCGGGTCAATTCATACCTCATGCTCACACATCCCCCATACTATCAATGAAAATAAGAGACTTGCTACAACAAAATGTTGAGAGACTTCTAACAACGTTTCCGCAACTCTGATGAAAAAGTCTCCTGATTCACAAACTCCAATGCAACGTCTCCAGATACAGAAGGGTGTGAGCATGATGGTCCTTTGTCACTACATCACATGAAGGCATTACAACTATGGATGAGCTTGGAGATTTACTTTGGCTGATGATCTCAAAGAAGCTCAAAGATCACATATCTCAAAGGAATTCAAATCACAAGTTCTCTTGCTTGAAGTACGAAGTGTGTTGAAAAGTGAAGAATCAGATCCTACGAGCTACAAAGACTAAAGAATGCTTAAAGACCAAAGATCTTAATTTCAAAGGTGACCTCGCTTAGGGGGAGATTGTTAGGAATACAAATATTCCTGTAAAAGTCTCGGTCACCTAATGATTGTAATAGCATTAAGTTAGCTCGTAGTTAGTTTGTTTATTAGTTAATTAGTATTAGTTTAAGTAACACCGTGGAAGAAGGACGAGTCTTCACCCACTGTATGCCTGATCCACAGCCCGGGAGTGGGCGTTTTATTGTAAGTATAAATACCCCTCTCCACATGTGGAGAGGGTTGGACCTTCACTTAATCTCAAGCTAATATTTCATTTTTCTCTCAAGGTTCCTCTCTTCCCCTCCTTCTTACTTCTCCAACGCCACACAAACACAACACCAATCATTTTTCCAATATAGTTGGTATTCTACATGTAGCCTAAGTACATCCTAAATCTTAGTGCTCAAAGGTTGAAAGGAGTTTAGTACTATATAGTAATGGCCTAGGTCTCCATGTTCTACTGTCAAGCACATCACTCTTTATTTGCGTATTCGGTCTTAGCTCGTGCTATGAGTAAGGGGCATTTGGGATTGGTTACGAACAACTATAAGCGTCTAGTTAATAAGTTGTTTGCTTATTGAAAACTGCTCACTTAACTCTAAATTATGTACATGGTCAACAGCCAAATTAAGATACATGTGGGTCATAATTCCATTTTTATGCAAACTTCTATCATAAGACGGAAAGGAAACTAAATCGGCTAGACCATCACCTGTCCCTATTAAGTAGATGATTCCATCAAAAGCTTGAACTGATCCTACATGAAGCTTGAACAAAAGGCTCTGACAGAAGATGTACTCTGAAACATGCTACAAAGCAGACCTGCAAGTGAGAGCTGTACATTATTTTCAAAAGTATTATTTTTCCATATCAGGTTTTATATAATGATAATTTGTAAGTAGATGCAGTCGTATTGAGTTAAAAAAAATATGTTGTACAACAACTTCAGACCATGTCAAAAGCCCACAGGAAAAAAAATAAAAACAGCGAACTCAACGCATACGACATCGCACCGACCACATAAACCTATTACCATATTTCTACGTTACCCACATGAAATCCTAAAGTGATTGCATTGGATCATCAAATAAGGTAAAAGAAAGTATAAATTCTAAGGTATAAGCAAAGACTTCTATAACAACCAACAACTCTAATGAGAGATCATCCAAATATGCAAAGCCTAATGAGAAACGATAAACAACAAAGCTATAAAAAAGAACTCGAACACAAAAAGATCCAATTTTTGGTCAGACATTTTATCAACCACATTATGGTACTAACTTTCTTAATGAAAAAGGATATTTGTAATAACATAATACGTTTAATGCAGGTACACCAACCTGTTTGTTTCAGGTAATCCGTTGTTGTGTATCTTTAAACTTATTTCAAAAGAGGAAATGAAACAACAATGTCTTGGAGCATCAACAGGTTATACACAGTGAGCAAATGCAAACCACCTTCATTCCCTGCACAAATAATTGAACAAAAGTATTTTAGAGAAGTTTAAAAGTGGAAAGCAACTTCAATTAACATGTCTGTGTCCCAAGGCCACTCGTTTTAGTAAAATTTCAGAGGTGAAAATATTGTTAATCACCGACTAAGCCAAGTGAGGATGACTTTAATGGTTCCTTCAAAGTATTTAATCTCGGATAGTTAAAAAGCTTATACTCTAGATTATGAGATGATATACCTCATGCAATCGAACAACGTTATCATGTTTGATCAGCTTGATTATAGATACATCTCTCTTGAACTACGTACAATCATACAAACAAAATTTAATTTAAAAGGAGCTATAAGACATATATGATGCAGAAATACCAACTACCAAAACACATAATCCAATAGAAGAAAGACCCCGGAACACACTATCCCTCATTACCCATCCTAACAACCATATCAAATCAAGTATGTTGACAGGCCAGAACCAACAATGTTTCATCCAAAAAAATCAACAAAATATCCCAAAATATATTTATAAGTTCTTTTTATATTTATTTAACGCCACCTCCTCCACTCCAAACAAATTTTATTTTTATGGTTCAACTTTATTATTTCACACTGGTTTAACCTAACTATTTTTGTTAAATTAGGTTCCGAAAACAAATCTTCATAATCAACCCAATTTTGCCACATGAAACACATAATCAGAGCTTCCATCTTCCACAAATCAATGTCTGAAAAAGAATTTAATTAACTTCACCATTAATTATACTAAATAATTATAACCTCGATAAAAAACACCCAAATTTAACTAATTTAAACACATGCAATTAGGGTTAATAAAACTTACCCAATCGAGTTATGGCGACATACGGTTTCAATATTCACTCATTGCTACTTCTTCTTCCTCAAACTAATGATTTCGTTTTAGTTTGAATCCGCGTTTTTTTTATTGCGGCTACCGTGTGTGTGTTTGTTTTGATATGAGGATAGGAGGTTTTCGAAAATTATGGATGAATTTGGATATGATATGTGGATAGGATCAATGGATGGTTATGGCAGAAGTTTAAGGTTATGGTAAAAGTTTCTGGTGCTTAAAGATAAGGATCAACGGATGGTTATTTATCAAAGAAAAGTATCTAATGGTTATCACTGACGGATTACGGGGATGCACAGTATATAAAACGGGGGAATTAGCTTATGAACAGTGCTTCGCACAATATTTCTACGGGACGGAGCAACAGTACACGTTGTACTTGCAACCAATAGCATTTTGAAACCTATGTAGCATGTATGCTAAACTTTTGTACTCACTCAATGGTAGCCACAATTTCTGCCGTAAGTTTCTTGTAATGACTTTTGGTAATATATTTATTTTGAACGGACCACTTTCCGCTTATTAGAACATATATATAATAACAATTAGTAGGATCTATGGTAAAATGTTGATCATAAAGATCTGTTTTTATCCTTTTGAACATCTATAAAAGTTTCAGTGTTAATGGAGTTTTTATAGATAGATATTTCGTGTTTAAAGGGATTTTCAAGTGTGTGCACAGGGATATCAAAATCTATGGTAGTGCTACATGACGTTCTCTTGACTAATTGGCATATATGGACTTCAAAATTTTCGACATACAGTACTAGCTTTTTTCTGCTACTACAGTCATAATCACTTTTCTTACATGCTTAAATTAAAAATCACGCATAATCTCATGAGCCAACAGCTCTAAGCATGTATTAATAACGAGCAAGATGTCGTGTTGGCATTAAATGGTCTTACCAATATTTCTACCAAAATTATCGCAATAAAAATGGCTTGGAAATCATATAATACCCAACAAAAGCACAGCAATGGCTATTTCAGGATTGTACAACATATGGATATGAACACACTTATAGCAGAATTTATACAATCATGGTGGTTCCTGTTAATTAAAAGCCTTGTCCACCATAGTGGGAGCTCAATGTAGCCGATAACAGCATCATATACACCGGGAGTGACATCATACATACCGTGTTTCATCATTAATCGTCTAGAGGAACAGCAGTATCGAGCCTCACTTTGTTTAGGCGGACTGTTCCAAGAATGTACTCGGGAAGTTCTTTTTCCTCCCTTCCCTGCAATTTGATAAATAAAAAGAACAAGAAAATTTCAATGCACACTCGCGTAAAATATTGTTCACCGTAACAGCTAATCACATCAAGATTGTTAAATGAGGAGAAAAATATTTGACAAACCTCAATTAAGATGGCAAGATCAACAACAAGGCTTGTTACATATCCAAGAACGAGACCAATCACACTCCTTGCAACTGATGATGAGCCAATATCTACATCAATCTGCACAAACAAAAAAAAGGAAAAAACTTCTGTGAATATTCAATCTTAAAATAGTGCAACTTTTGAACTAGCCGCATCATGTATTTAAAGAGTTTAACCATTTGTTTCTAATGCATAACCAATGGTAAATGTACCATACTTTCGACATATTGTGGGTTAGAAGTGTCGATTTGAGTCATACTTTTTCTCTAGCTAGTAAAAGGGGTCTTGTCTTGTCTAAAATAGTCCACTTTTTACCTAAACGTAAACAACGGGATCTTTCTAATACATGAAAGTAAAAGTGTATTACCTCCAAAAAATTATCTTGTCTAAAATAGTGACAAGTAACGGCTTTACCCAATAGACAAGCTTTAGTCCCGACTGCACGCTTGACCATCCAATATCCCTGTTGACCAATTATTGCTCAATATCACCATATACAATTTTCATAACCAGATACGATGAAAAAAATGTACCTGTACAATGCTTGGGATCAATTTGAATCTTGAATCACGAAACGCATCACTGCCATCAATGAATTTTCCTAGCAATGAGTTTTTATTTACAGGTCTGTCTGCGGCATAGTATAGAACTAGACTGTAGTTTGGTTTGGATGGAACCTTCAACAAAGGACATGGTAAAATTACACCTCAAGTTGCATTAATCGATATTCAAGCACTAATAAATAAGCAGATTTTAAATTTTAACTTCACCCATTGTAATCTTTATAAAAATGTTTTCATCTGCAATTGTATTATTCAACTAGTAAGTAAAGTATTACGCCAACAGATTCATGTTGAAATAATTTGAAATCACACAAAAAATATATCTGTGTGCTGGATATTCCCCACATTATGCTGAATAAGATTATATGTATGATCAGCTATGGAACGTGTATATGATCTGTAACATTTATCCATTGAAGTTAATGCATACCTGAAGGTTCACAACAAGGATGAATGGAATCTTTTTCCCAGCTTCAGACTGTAAAGGAAAAATGGACATAGTGTGACACCAGATATATATTAAAAATAAATAAGTGATGTAAAATAACCTAATGAGAAAACAAACAATGTTCAAGAGATTAATGCAAGTATATTTATGTTCCAAAATCACAAAAAAATTCATACCTTCATTTTTTAAATTTATATGGGTTACATAAAGTAAGATAGAGAAGTTATAGTGAGAGCCAAAATCACAAAAAATTCATACCTTCATTTTTTTATTTTATTTTTATTTATTATTATTTTTTTTTTCTCCCTCGTAGCATGGTAAGAGCCAAGTCTAAATGTGAAAACTTTAGAGTACCTGAACAAGGCTTTTGGGATGCAAAGCCACTTTACTTCTGGAAGTTTCAAGTTTGTACCAGTCAACAGCTATAAGCTTTAGAAGGGGATCCCCTCCTGCTACCTGAAGTCATAAAAAATTCCCTTTAAAGTATAATACCAAACTGACATACGGTGTGATATTATAATACCAAACTGACATACGGTGTGACATTATAATACGGCAGTTTCATACACAATGTTGCATCCCAAAAATAAAAGCCAAAAAGTTCACCTTTGTGCTATCTTTTAAGTATGTCTTTCCTCGGATCTTAAATCCAGCACCACCGGGAGATGTCCAACAATTGCTATCACCCTCACCTTTCCCTTTGTGCATCGAACCAGAAAAGTTACTAGGATCGAGATTAACTGGATCTACGTTTTGATCTAACTCATTGTTGGCATCCATAGCTGATGACACAAATAAAATCTATTCATTAAGCACATGAAGGAAAAATACGTACTCAGTCAAAATTGTAGAATAAATCATTTTGGGTTAATTCCATATATCCCCAATTAAAACCCAAATATGACATTAAATTGGGTATATATGACAAATTTTTCAGTAAATCATGCACACGCCAAATTTTGTATTTAAATAGAGGTATATATGACATTATGAGTTTTGGTTGGACAAATATGACATTAAAGAGTTTTAATTGGGGATATATGGAATTAACCCAACCATTTTTTGGTTACCTTTCTTCGCCTTTAAAGTCAAACTGGCAATAGCCCATGAAACATTCTTCAGCTTTACTCTCTGCCCCTAATAAAGTTAAAAGTATAATCAGATTTTACGGTGCAAATTTATTCAAGAGTTTATCACGTTGTTAAAATGGAAAATGACAAGAAACCTTGCTGTCAAGTTCAGCATCACCATCTTCTTCTTCATCATCTGATGATGATGATGAATCAGCTGCAATAGCGTCATAGAACTCCTCATCAACTTCTGCATCCTCAAACTCACTAATGGATCCAGAAACATCAGTGGTCTTTGTATCCACAAGTGTGGTCGACGAGGCACACGTAAGTGCAGGGTTTGCCGCGACGTATGCTTTTAAACCTAAAAACAATAGTAAAAAATGATACATGATCGTTATGTTGTTCCAACGTTTAGATAGTGAAAAATGTGTTTTGCAAGCATCTGTGACACACTGACTATTTATAACAAATTTACAACTTTAAAAAGAAAAAGTGTTTAAGCTCCACCGCCCTGCCCCGCCCCATACTAAAAATGACTGTTTTATGATTGTTTTAACCAATTATGATGCACTTGAATAGCTTGTAAATTAATAAGTTAGCAATTAGTAACCTGAAACTTGGTTCAACAAGGCATAAGGAATCGACTTTTCAAACTTTGAGCATTGATCAAGCTTCCATTTAAACCACCCTCCTGAATCTATCTCTAACATATGTGTTACAAGACATCTATCACCGTTTGATACTGGCGAACCTCCTAGATTTGTGATCTCCCACGAAGACGCTATATTGGAAAACCATTGCAACTAGTTACAAAAGAAATCCATCATACCCGTGACCACAATTCTCTTAGAATACTGGATATAAATAAAGCATTTAATTTCAGAAGATGTAGAAAAGAAACTTCTTACGTTTAATTTTTATTCGCTGATATCCTGATTTTTTAGGTTGCTTCTTGTGTATTGCAGGAAACTGCAAGATTGCTACATCATTGGTTCAAATAAAGTAAAATTAGCTAAGAATCAAAAGCTCTTAAAAGTTTAGAGTGTGTTTAGTTGTAGAAAATATTTCTTAATTCTCTCTTGATTTTTTTAGAAAAGGAAGGGTTTTTTTATCTCTAAAAAGGTGTTAAAATTTAGAAAACGTGTTTAGATGATAATTTCAGAAAAATGAAAAGTGCAAGGAAAAATGGTGAGAAGTGTAAATAGCTCTTTCCAAAATTATAGTTATAATTCAAAAGTTGAACTTTTTACTTTCTTAGAAAAACTTTTCAGAAAATTGCAACTAAACAAGTTCCCTACTATTTCAATTTTTTGTGAAAACTTTTTTAGAAAATACCCCATTTCTCACCAACTAAACACAACCTAGTGTTTAGGCAAGGAAAGAAGTGTGTAAATTCACTAACTGTATGTTCCATCTTGTCCACGAAACCATTGCCTAGAAAATATGAAATCGCACTTAGACTGCCACCTATAATTACAGCACATCAGTTTTTGACTGATGACAGAGGACAAAAGATATGAGTTAAAACAGATAAAATGATATAAACAATACATAACATAGAATCAAGTTCAATGGAACAGTATTTTTAAATAATCCAGTGATTCAACACGATTTTATCAGTTTCCCATAAAATAAGAACCTAAATTAAGTAACGCACCTAGATAAGCCTCCGGGCTCGTAAGACCCGTAAACAACATCAGAATGTCCACTTAAAGAATCTAAAACTTCTAAGTCACCAGTTAATGCATCCCACCTATATATGTATATATATATATAGTTGTTAGTGAGCAGCAAAGATCAGCATAAAGTCATAAAACATAGAATGCAAACAAAACTGATCACCATACTCATATCTCCGATGTCGATCAAGGTTCAGAACCACCTCAAAAACAGTATCCGGACTTGCATCCACAACACCAACGGCCTTAACAAGGACGGTTTTGCTGTGCGGCTAACAGATAATAGACATGAGTTAATACTAAAAAGTTATACTATAATCTAATTTTGCAGCACACAAACACACAAACGTATTTATTATGCAAGTACCTTATGGTCAGACACATCTTCGAAAATTCTGACACCTGAAATCCAACATATTATCAAAGACAGAAACATCAGGATGCAGACATTAATTTCCACATAAATAGGTATATATATCTCAAAAAGAAAAACCTCAAAGTAACAAATTTAATTATATAACTTTATTCCATTTCCTGCCTTCCGGTGAAAAAGTTATCCTAGTGTAAGCTTGCAATGCCAAAGTTTTGAGGTCAGGATGGAATCAGAAAAAATAATTAGTGGGTCATCAATGTACATGTTCAAATATTTATCAGATAAAAAGAGTAGAAAAAATAAATTTGACTAGGTTTTGTAGATTATATTCGTTTGATGATGACTTTATTACTTAAACTAGTATAGTACAGTATACAACCTTTTTAACACAATTAAGTAAAAAAATACTCTATTTATAAGTTTATTCCCACTCAGTTCCATAAACAACTATTAACTATCCTCCTAACAAAGAAGACATTTTCTTCTCTCGGCACCAGGCGGTTGATGGTAAAAAGATGAATTAATCATCTTTTTGTTGAAAAGAGTTTGATGCTAAACAAATTTTAAAATAAGAGAACTTTTATAGTAGAAAGCTCACACTCACAGCACTTGCTTTTTTATTAAATGCTTTTAAGTACTGCTCATGGTGGTTAAAACCCGACAGGTTACACTCCAGAAAAGAAAAAGAGAAAAAAGGATGTGAGTGGGGTCGTCTAAAAATTCCAGTGGGTTTTTGATACAGTTTTAATGGTTTTTCCTAGTACTATCCAAAATGTGAAAGTGGGGTTGTTTGACCCCTCAAGCATATGTCCCTCCTACCCTGTTTAAGGTGATAATCAGCATCGGAGATGGCAACATCGATACATTTATATACAATTTGATCGATCAGGGTCATGTCTTATCTCTAACGGGTCAAATAGGTAAACTAAACGAAGATAGAAAGAAAACGAGTCAAATTTGCGTAAAGTGTATTTTTAATGCATAAAACCTCATAACGATATCATTCAACGAATAGATTACTAATGAAATTATAAAAAATTGTAATCAAATTTCACAAACTAACTATATGTACAAAAAGTCATAATAATATTAGACAAAAGTGTTTTGAGTATACACGACCCACTTCAAAACTTACAAAAACTAGCCATCTTGACCAAAACCCATTTTACAATACCCAAGCGCTAATTTCATCACCTGTAATCAGCATGAGAATACAAAAGGAAGAGAATATACCATCAACTGTGCGGATACATCTCCACTCATGTACTTCAACAACATCTTCAGCATCGCCTTCTGTGAACTCACTAGGTCTCTGATGTTTGCCCAGGATTGATGATCTTCTAACAAGTGTCTCTGGACCTTGAGACAATTAAGTAATGATAAGAAGCAGGTGATTAGTCTCCAGCGCATGTGCATGTAAGATGAGTGAGAGGCATTCAAATTCATCAAAATATGGCTTTATTCAAATAAACTTGTAATAAATATCACTAATAGTTATTGGTCCTATAATATTTTATATGGAAGCCGATGATATATGTATCAATGTATGTAGAAATACTATTCCTACAACCTTACCATGTCCTATTCTTATCAGCTTCTTCAGATCATGTGCATATCGTCTTACCCTAGGCCGACGCCCTTCAAGATCAATCCTTTAAAAAAATGGTATAATGAGATCACATGTATTTATATATGCAATAGGAGTTTCGAAGATACTACCAAAAACTGACTAAAACCACATATGACATATAGATCACACAGTTATTGATATATACTGACTTTAGAACGAAATATATGATAAATTAATTTTTTTAATAACAAGGAAAAAATAAAAAAATTGACATTGTCAATTATGAGCTGCGCTCTACCATATTAGAAGCATTAAAAAGCATCTAAAACCCGAATAGGAACATACTCATTCTCCGGGCTCAATCTTCTTCTGGAAGAACTTTGAGAAAGCTCAAACTCAGCCTGATTACAATAGTTAAGGAAGGATACATCATACATATATAAGATATATATAAAGGAAAAAAAAGCATGTGCACCATCAGATACACATGCTTGAAAGTTTCATAATTTTAAAAAGGTTGCTTGAAATTCTTCGTACCTGCTGTTTTGCTTGATCAAATGCTTCCATCCATTTTCGGGTTTCTCCGGCTGTAGCACAAGCAATCTTGCAACAAAATAATAATCACATGAAAACGCACATAAAAAAATTGACTAAAGTGAATGATCACTGAGTAGTAAACATTTTGTATAAACTAAATACCAAAAAATATCACTTACTTCTCCTTTCTTCTCCTCATCCAACCGGTTGTAGAACCTTATAACGTAAAGATCCTAGATATATCAAATCAATCAATCAATCAATTAAACAAGTCAACTTTTAGCAATGCTGATACCATTTGCTTAAAACTTCATATTTATGGTCAAGTTAATACAAGTTACAGCAATTGAAACTGATTTTTGTAATAAAGAATAGCTTAACTGATCATTAAAGAAAAATAATATTAACAGAACTTGCATAAGGATCTTACAGCATCATTGACCTTCCGTCGTCCTAGTTCCTCCACCATAAGTGTGTTCCCAACGACACCCCTCCTTATTGGTTTCTGCATAATGAATGCTAAGATAAATATATAGCCAAAAACCAACATCGATGAATCATAAAACAACTTTGTAGTCTTTTTAGGGTGCTTGGGATTGCTTGTTAATATTGCTTACGCTTTTTAAAATAAGCAAAGGCAAACCTGTTGCAGGAGATACTGCTATTTGTTTCTGCCATATCGAAACATAATAAAGCAGTTTTAATATAACCAACTCCCAAACTGCTTATTCAAATATGTTTACTTCACCCTCAAAATCCTAAGCAGTTTGTTTCTATCCAAACACTCAAAACTACTTATCGGCAAAGATAAGCAGTTGCGATAAGCAATCCCAAATACCATACACACTCCTGTTATGAAGGTAATAACTCAAAACTTTTCATTGACAAGATGAACTTGGTAACGTTTGGATCATGCCCTTTCTCCAGTCCAAACAGTTCCTATAGACTAATCAGTAATCAAGCATGCTTATAAATTAATCAATCACCAGATTCCTAGAAATCATTATACTAAAGAAAAAAACAACCTTTTTTAGTCTTTCTAGGGTTACTTAACATTGCTAACTAATGTTGCTTATTCTTTTTGAATTAAACAAACACAGACAATCATCTGTTACAAAAGGCGGTGCACAAGACCGTAACAAAATGCAGTAAAGCAGTTTAGAATAACCAACTCCCAAACTGCTTATTCAAAAACTTTTAGTTCCCCATCAAAATCCTAAGAAGTTTATATTGATCCAGAACACTCAAAACTACTTCTAAGCCAAAATAACCACTTCTAATAAGCACCGAGAACACAATACACGCGCATCTTATGAGATTGAACACAAAACTTTTTATTCACAGGACATATTTGGTAGCGTTTGGACCACGCCCTTTAATCCAGTCCAAACACAAGTTAACGATTAAAGAAATAACTACTACTACTACTTAAAAGTTACTACAGTAGAATATATATTTTACTCATTGCATTAAATTAAACCCTATTCACTCCACCAACCATAAACTAATAAATTTACATAAATCCAAACAACAATGCAAGCAAAAAAAGCAACTTACAATTCCAGGGTTTTCATTGGGATCACGTTTATACATGATAACATATTTGCCTTTAATATACAAAAACCTCAAATGACAAAATTCTCTCCCAATTGAATTAGTACCCAGATGATAAACCCATCCCTGATATTCAAACCGGGTCCTCCCAAACCCATCACCCGACCCATTCTCTGATCCACCACTTTCCGATGACCCACCACCTTTTGATGATTCCATATTAAGGTTCTTTGTTTCTTAAAAAACTGCTTTTTTATGTACCCTTTTCTTGTTTTTCTTCTTCTTGTTCTTGATGATTGATGTGAATGCAGAATATGTATGTATTTATTGTGACAGTTGGAAAGATGGTTTTCTTAGAGGGGTGGGTTTTTAAGTTTGGGATTTTAAGAGGGGTGTTTTTGGAAATATAGTCAAGTTGGTTTCAAAGAAGTTGAATTTGTGTTGTGGGTTAAGATTTGATTAGAGAATCAATGTTGCGTTCTGTTGGACTAATCTGTCTGTTAACTTTTTGGATATAACAATGATATGGGAAAATCATCCCTGCAGTAAACTGCAGGGAACTTGTCTGCTGCAAGGTTATACATGGGGGATCAATAGTGTAAAATCATAAAACTTGAGGGCTGTATGTGAAAATATTAAAATCAATTTTTCAAAGAAAAGCAGATAAGTTTTCTGCTGCAACTGCAGCGATGATATTCCCCAATGATATCCTAACTTTTGACAGTTATATTGTTGTCTATAAGGTTATGTTATACGTGCTCCGCTCACTTGAAAAGAGGTAAAGTATAAAGATTATCTTTGTAATTTTAGCTTATAGTATAATACAGTTTTTTATCAGTTTTTGTTTTGTATTTTTCGCTAATTTAATATTTGACTAGTTAAACTTTATATTTTTTTATTTCATATTTTCAGGTTTATAGTTTTATAATATAAACAAAATTATAAAAACTAAAAAAAGAATAAAAAATATATAAAAAAATAAACGAGGGAGTACCATTTATATTTTTGGAGGTTGATGCATTTTATCCAGTTTTAATTTTATAAACTGAGAATTACTTAGGCTAACACATTCTAACGTGTACCTGATCATATGAAATATTGCCTAGGTAAATCCGAGTGTCGTCCCAAGAGCTATGGTATGATGAATAAAGTAGTAATTTGTCCTACTAGTAAACAAGGTTGGTTGTTGAAATCCTACTATGATCTAAAGAATTAAACGTAGAGAAAGAAGAAAGAAACCATTACTAAGTAATGGTTTAATTATAATACACAGTGTCTAGCTCTTTGAACTATTTTTTGTGAATTAACACTAAACCAAGGTTTGGTCCATTATCCGCCGGCTATCTCCTAGACCTATTCTTAGTGAATTAACACTAAACCAAGGTTTAGTCCATTCAAGGTTCTCGCACTTCTTAAGTATATCCACTAGTGTAGGTAGTCCTACGGTCAATTTTTACACAAGAATGGTGGTAGTCTTATGGTCAATTCTTATTCACCCATTGCAACCTAATAAAACCAGCTTTCTATGGTCAATACTTACTACTAGTAGTATATTATGCGGTACCTAGCTTCAATACTACCAAAAAATGAGGATTAGTGAAAGGCTAGAAAAGATATCTATATAGAGAAGACAAAGACAAAGGGTACAACCAAAGCATAAATTAACATCAATTATGAATTCATCGAATGATTAAATGTAAAGCTTAATTGAATCCAAACTACAAATAACTAGAATAACATCTAGTTCACTGAATCGAGTGTCTTGATAACAATAACTGCTTCTTTCCGTCCTTCTGACTCTTCATTTGTGTCTTAGAATTGTTCTCCCCAAACCATAGTTGGGGTTTGGGAAAGGGGAGATAATTTCCAATGCAAAAGTCCTCAAGTATTTATAGATTTTCTTGGCACGACCATGTTACGGCGTAACCCTAAGTGAGTGGTTACGGCGTAACCTTCAAACTTGGTCCATAAGTATTTCTTACTACAATTTATGCGGCGTAACCTCAAAAGTAGGTTATGAACGTAGAACTCTCGTTAACATTTTTCTCATTTCTGCATCGTAACTATGTAATAAGGTTACGGATTAACTGTTGGGTCACTGAATTCCCCATTCTTCTTCTAACAAGGATTTGAACGTAAAATAACCTAAGTGTAAACAAGTCACTGAGTGAACAGTAACTCAGTGAGTCATCTTCAGGATGCCTAGACCGAGCCTAAGAAGAAAGGTTCTCCATTCAGTGAGGCGGAACTCAGTGAGTGTGATCTAAGCCAAGAAGAAGGTGATGGGTTCAGTGAGGATGACAATAACTCACTGAACCCCAAGACTCCTCAACAACTATTATGGTACTGAAGACTAATGACTTGAAGACTGAAGTTTTGGCGGGACTGGGCGGGAAAGTTTGATCTGTTTCATTAAAGTGCTTTATCACTTTAAGGTCAAACTTTCCCCAAATGGTTAAAACCAGGCTGTCATCAGAAAGTGTCTTTTGGACTTAACCCAAAGAAGTTTCCCTTGCCAGAGAATAAAATCTATCAAGATTTTATTGAGGAACACTTAGGTCCATTGTATAATAGGGTTGTTCATATTTGTGTATAAATAGGTAGCATAAGTGAGGAGTAAAAGTTGACAAGTTTGTGCAATTAATGCAAAGCATTCACAAACCACTTTTACTCCTCCAAAGAACAACATAACCCCTAAGATAGTTCAGTGGGTCCTGAAAGTTGTCACTCAACATTGTTTGAGTTTAGTGAGGAGTCAATACCACACTTGTCGTTTCAATCCCAAGTGTTATTCCGCAAACACTTGGGTACGATTCTTTTTTATTAACTTCTAATAAAGAATTAAACGTTGAAAACTATTGTCTCTTATATCTACGTTACTTTATTGTTAATCATTTTATACATCTTTGTTTAAAGTCATACAACTTGGTTACTTTAGCTTTGTAGTTATTGTTAACCAAGTAAAAGGGACCAACAAGTGGTATCAGAGCCTCTGATTTGTAAAACTTAAACCTGTTTTCAAAAACTTAAGAGTGCTCAAGTTTTTAAAATCAAGATCCCACTATGACTGACATAGATGTTCCCCAACTTGTCGACAAAAAGGGTGGAAGTTATTCAGCAACTGCCCCTCGACTAGAAGTTGGCAAATTTAATAAGTGGAAACAGCGAATGCTTTGCTACTTAACTGGGATGGAACCATATTACATTAAGTTGATTAATGATGGTCCATATGTCCCAACAACTGCCCAAGGTTTAATTAAACCTGAAGCTCAGTGGACCCTAGATGAAAGGAGGGTGGTCAATCAAGACCAGCGCCTGAAAAGCATCATTATATCATGCCTTCCTGATGATATAATGGAATCAGTGATCAACTGTCCCACTGCCCAGCAGACATGGACTGACCTGGTTCATAGCTATGAAGGGCCTTCTGATACCAAAGAGAATAGAATCATGGACCTGAAGCTTGAATTCAATACCTTCAGGGCCAAGGATTCTGAAAGTCTCTCTAAGACTTATACTCGGTATAAGACCCTCCTGAATGAGCTGACCAATGATGGTGTTATACTATCAAAACATGAGATTAATGTTGGTTTTGTCAATAGTCTCCCTGAGAAGTGGTTAAACTTCTCTCAGGGATTGAGAAATGCAAACCACATTCAGAACCTTAAGCTCCCTACCATCTATGGGAAGTTTGTCTATGAAGACAATCTTATCACCAGGAGATACCCTGGTAAAGCTCAGGAGACCAAAAAGACCTTGACAATTTCACCCATATCAACTGCTTTCTATTCAAAAGGTGTTGTGCAGGATTTTCAGGATGGATCTGATGATGAGGTTGACCTAAGAACCAGTGAGGAGTACCTAAATGATCTTCAAATTGAATTTCAAGAAAGGGCACTCCTTGCTAATTCAAAAAGGTTTTTTAAGAAAAACAAATTTCCTTCAAAAGCAAATAAGAACACTGAATGTTTTAAATGTGGCAAAATGGGTCATTTTGCTAAAGATTGTTTTTCAAAAACAACCTCAGAACCATCTTTCATATTTTCAGGAAGTAACTCTTTTTCAGGCCCCAACAAATTTCAACCAAAAATGCTTCAGTCTAGTCAAAGATTTGAAAAAGTCCCTCAAATTGACTTTGAAGCCAAATACAGAAAGGCAAAAGCTAAACTTGCCCTTCTTGAATCATCCTCAACAGTCTCTCAGCCTCCTCAGGCTCCAAAGCCTTCTCAAGCCAAGAACAAAGGGATTGTTGCTGAAACATATGACTGGGATGAGGTTGAAGTATCCTCTGATGATGATAAAGTTTACATCAGTGCCCTGATGGCTCTATCAGATGACAACAAGCTTGCTGTGGGGAAGAGTCATGCAAGAAATGGTGAATGGGTTAACATCACTATGAGGAAGGTAAACCTTTTACTTTCTATGGATGATAATGATGATTGGAAATCTTACTTAGATTATATTAATGTTGATCTTAAGTATGTTGAAGAGCAGAGACTTAATTTGTTTTCAAAATTTAACAAACTGAGTTTTGAATTAAATCATAGTAGAGATGAACTACTTGCTTTAAAACAAGCCAAGCTTGAAAGTGTTACACTTCAAATTCAAAACTCTGAACTAGTAAAACAAAATCAAGCTCTTCAGGAAGAACTTAAGAAAGAAAAGGAAATTATTTGGAAATGGACTCAGAAAAACCCCAAACTTTATGAAACACTGAGTCTCACACCCAACTCCAAAAAGGCTGGTTTGGGTGATGATCAACTCACTGAAGTTTCTGGGGAGAGTAGTCATTCAACAACTTTTCTGTCAACCAACATACTTTCTAGTAAAGAACTTGCTCCTAAACCCAGTGATTGGATTGAAAGAAACAATCCTGATAGTAAAATGCCAAATTTTAATACTGGAAGAATCCTGGAGCCTGAAAGTCAGGCTATCAAGGAGCTGCTAGGAGTCACTGATGAACTTAGTCCTACTGAGTCCATCACTGAGTCTAAGTCTGATTCACCACTCCCTCCACTGAAATAACTTCAGGGAGCTGAACCCAATTCTGACCTTGCACCATTAGTCTATCAATCACATTCTCCCAAAGAGAAATCAGGGTTAGGAAAGACTATTCTGAAAAGGCCTACTCCTGCACCCACTGAACACCAAAAACCTTCAGTACCCACTGAAGTGAAGCATGAAAGCACTGATTCAAAGGTTGATCAGCTTGCTGAACTTGTCAGGATGCTGAGTGAGAAAATTGAGTCTACTGATAAATTCTCAGACTCTAAATCTAACAGGCCCTCAGTATCCTCAAGTTCTTCAAAACCAAAAACCACACCCAGACCTTCAGGGAGATGTGAACTGTGCAATTATCCAAATCACAGCACTGATAAATGCTACAGAGTCCTGTTTTGTATGATATGCAAACAAGAGGACCACAGAACTTGTGATTACATCCCCCACACTGCTTCTTTAAAAGCAAGAGGTCTATACAAAAACCAAGGCTATCAGTATGCCACACCTTCCAAACAAAGACTGAAGGCTAAGCCTTTCTCGCCATGTCCTCACTGTGGTTTCAATGATCATCTTCCTAATGATTGTATGATGAAAAATTGTTGTGACATCAGTGGAGATCCCTCCCATGAAACCAAGGGACATGACAAAGTTATTCAGTCTAGAAGGAAAAACCAGACCAACACTTCTCAGTCACCTGAGGCATCAACCTCCACAAAATGTAAAACATGTGGAAGCTCAGGTCACACAACTTCAGACCATGATTCATTAACTGAGTTCAAAAAGTTCCTGAGGACTAAGCCTACTAGAAAGTGGGTCAACAAGAAAAACTAACCCAGTTTACTGTTTGTCCAGAAACACATCAAGGATCCTACTTGGCATCTAGACAGTGGATGCTCCAGAAGTATGACTGGTGTGAAAAGTTTTCTGCACAAATATGTGGAAGAACCAGGACCCAAAGTAGTATTTGGTGATAACTCATCAGCTCCCACTGAAGGTTATGGTTCAGTAAAGTGCAATGGTATAGTTTTTACAAGAATAGCTTATGTTAATGGTCTCAAGTACAACCTGATAAGTGTTTCCCAACTATGTGATGCCAAATACATAGTTCAGTTTGATGACAAGAGAGGGACCATCTTTAATGCCAATAAGGAAGTTGTGTTGATTGCCCCTAGGAGGGATGATGTATATGTCCTTGACATGTTATCCCTGACTCAAAATGGGACTTATCTATTCTCAAAGGCAAGTGAGACAATCAACTGGCTATGGCATAGGAGACTCTCTCATCTCAACTTCAAGAGCATCAACAACCTGGATAAACAGAACAAAGTTCTGGGCCTTCCATCCCTGGTGTATACTAAAGACAAGCCTTGTTCTGCTTGTGAAAAAGGAAAACACCACAGGGCATCATTCAAAACCAAACAAACTTTTTCCATCAAAAGCTGCCTACATCTTCTTCATATGGACCTCTTTGGACCTGTCAGTCCAATTTCCATTCACCATGATAAGTATACTCTGGTCATAGTGGATGAATACTCAAGATATACTTGGGTTTACTTCCTGACCAAAAAGAGTCAGGCAGCTGAAACCATCATGTCATTTGTCAGGAACATTGAAAATCAAAATGATGCCAAAGTTAAACAAATTAGAACTGACAATGGCACTGAATTCAAAAACCAAGACCTTGAGTGTTTCTGTGATGAGAAAGGAATTTCTCAAAATTTCACTTCTCCCTATACTCCTGAACAAAATGGAGTAACTGAAAGGAGAAATAGAATACTCATTGAGGCAGCAAGAACAATGTTAAATGGCT
This sequence comes from Artemisia argyi, assembly GCA_030686995.1. Taxonomy (NCBI): domain Eukaryota; kingdom Viridiplantae; phylum Streptophyta; class Magnoliopsida; order Asterales; family Asteraceae; genus Artemisia; species Artemisia argyi. The sequence continues at coordinate 119,125,375 of CM060677.1, read as the reverse complement.
CAGTCCTCTCAAAACATTTTTGGACTGAGGCAGTTAAAACAGCTTGCTATACTCAAAATAGGTCAATCATTGTGAAAAGGCACAATAAGACTCCTTATGAGATATTCAAAGGAAGAATCCCTGACATCAGCTACTTTCATGTATTTGGGTGCCCTGTGTTTATTCATAATCACAAGGATCATTTGGGTAAATTTGATGCCAAGGCTGATGATGGATACTTCCTGGGATTTTCTCTGGTTTCTAAAGCCTTCAGGGTGTTCAACACTAGGAGACAACAAACTGAGGAAACTTATCACATTACTGTTGATGAGAGCACTGAATCCATCAGGTTCTCAAATTCCTCAGTTGAAGAAATTGGAATTGATGACTCAACAAGATATCCTCCTGATGAGTATCATCCTGAGAACAATCCCTCAACCCAATACCAAGCTGATGCTGACGTCTCCTATTACATCATCCCTCACAACCTACCTCAACCACCCATCAGTGAGTTCATTGAAACTCAGCATGTCTCCAATGAGACTGCAACCACTGAACAAACTGTTCAGGAACCTTCAGAACAAATTGTTCCTACAGAAGTCACTAAAGCACATAGTGATAAGTCACCTCATGTTCCTGAGTCTGAACCTAATCAGGCTCCTTCAAGCTCAAATTCCTATCCCAAACCTCAGGATAGCTGGACTAGATCCAAAATCATTGAGCTTGTGAACATCATTGGTGAACCCACTGAAGGCATGCTCACAAGAAGCAAGGCTGCTAAACTCAAGGCCGCCACTGCCAATATATGTCTTTATGCTGACTATCTCTCAGAGATTGAGCCTAAAAATGTCAAAGAAGCCCTGACTTATGAAAGTTGGGTTCAGGCCATGAGAGATGAATTGGAACAATTTGACAGAAATGATGTCATGACCCTTGTTGAATGCCCCCAGGGTGTTTTAATCATTGGTATGAAATGGGTCTTTAAAAACAAGACCGATGAGAATGGCACAATCATCAAAAACAAAGCAAGACTGGTTGCCAAAGGATATAATCAACAGGAAGGTATAGACTATGAGGAAACCTTTGCACCTGTTGCTAGAATGGAAGCCATCAGGATCTTCCTTGCCTATGCAACTTACATGAACTTTAAAGTTTACCAAATGGATGTTAAAAGTGCATTCCTGAATGGAAACATCAAAGAAGATGTTTATGTGCAGCAGCCTCCTGGTTTCGAAAGTAGTGAATACCCCAACCATGTCTACAAGCTTAACAAAGCCCTTTATGGACTGAAACAAGCACCCAGGGCATGGTATGAAACTCTTTCAGCCTTCCTGATCCAAAACAAGTTTGTCAGAGGAAAGATTGACAACACACTGTTCATCTACAGAACAAAGAATCATGTCATTCTTGTCCAAGTATATGTTGATGACATCATCTTTGGCTCAACAAGTTACAAACTTTGCAAAGAGTTTGAGAAACTGATGACCACAAAGTTTGAAATGAGCATGATGGGTGAACTCACATACTTTCTTGGACTTCAAATTAAACAAACTGAAAAGGGAATATCCATTTGCCAAGAAAAATACCTTAGGAACCTACTAAAGAAGTATGAGCTCACTGACTGCTCTTCAGTTAAGACTCCTATGGTTCCTCCTAACAACCTTGGTCCTGATCTCACTGGAAAATCAGTGAATCAAACCCAATACAGAGGAATGATTGGCTCCCTGATGTACTTACTTGCCTCAAGGCCTGATATCCAATTCTCAGTCTGCCTGTGTGCAAAATACCAGGCTGACCCTAAAGAATCACATCTCACTGCTGTCAAGAGAATCATCAGGTACCTGAAGGGTACTCCAAACCTTGGTTTGTATTACCCAAAATGTTCAGGATTTGATCTCAAAGGGTACACTGACTTTGACTATGCAGGATGTAATATGGATAGGAAAAGTACTTCAGGATCCTGCCAATTTCTTGGTGGAAAACTTGTGTGTTGGAGTACAAAGAAACAACAGTCAGTGGCCATGTCCTCAGCTGAAGCTGAATATATGGCTGCTGCAGGATGTTGTGCAAATGTACTATGGATGAAGAGCCAACTGAGTGACTATGGCATTCAGTATAAGATGGTACCTATCTTTTGTGATAATACAAGTGCCATAACCATCTCAAACAATCCAGTACTTCATCAAAGAACCAAACACATTGACATCAGATACCACTTCATCAGGGACCACATCACTAATGGAGAAATTGAACTATATTTCATCCCCACTGAGTATCAGCTAGCTGATATCTTCACTAAACCTTTGGATGAACCCACTTTCATAAGATTGAAAGCTGAACTGGGCATGTTGGACATAGAATCAGGAAACTGATCAAAATTGTTCCAACCTGATGTAAATTATCTAGGTCCCTGATCACACCCTTCCTGAAAACTCATTTTTTTTTACTGAATGAAAAATTCATTCAGGGGGCTCAGGATGAAAAATGGCATTGAATACCCTAACTAAATGCTCTAAGTACTTAGTTAGTTAATGTCCCAGGTACGTAACTGAATCCTATTTAATATAGGAATATATGTCACTTACACAACTGGCATCTACTCCTTGGGCCCCCACTTCTCTCTCACCAAACACCACTGAGCATTAAATGCTTCTTCACACACAAAAGTTGTGATGATTTTTTCTCTGCAAAAGTGCATTATTTGCAGAGCCTCACAACTGTTCACCCATGATGTGAGAGAAAATATGGGTAATGGGAATCGTGATATTAAATGCGGATTTCAAACCAATATTATTATGCCGCTTCGGTTGAATAATTTAAACCTTTGGTATCCGCAATATCACTACCCTAATTCCCACCCTATAAATACCCCCACAAAGAAGAATACACACACGCTTTAAAAATCTTAACAAAACTCTTACAAAATTATTTCAAGAACTCTTGCTTTCAAAATCTGTGTGTGCTTCTTCTTTATTCAAAACCAGACCTTTTTATCAAATTAAAATGGCATCTTCAAAGGTCATAAAATATGCACCCAATGTAGAATTCCAAATGGAAAGCATAGACCTCACCAAAAACAATGTGGTGGGGAACTTTGCTTACCCTGAAGGGTTTCCTGAATACAGGAATGTGGTAAAGTTCCTACAAAACTGTTTTCTCACCACCACACTCACAAAGACCCGCTTAGTCATCTATCATGACTACTTGAGGGAATTTTGGTGCACAGCGGTGGTTGAAAACCCTGATGCGCCAAAGGAGGCAAAAATCAAGTTCTCAGTGAAGAATGGGACTAAGTCTCTTACTCTTGACTACAAAACCTTTGTCAAAGCCACTGGCCTTGACTACACTGAGACTTTTGTAGCCCCACCTACTGAAGAGGAAGTTAAACAACTCCTCTTAGAACTAGGGCCCTATGACAAACATCATCCTGATGTTACTCCAGGGGCCCTACTGAACAAAGCCCCCATCATCAAAACATGGTTCCCTGCCCCTTGGAGGATCCTGATGACATTTGTAATTCTGGTCTTGGGGGGGGGGGGGAATAAGTCCTCAACTGAGCAACTAAACATTACTCAATCAATGATAGTGTACTGTCTCATTGAGGGTAAAAAGATTGACCTTGGAGAAATTATCTTCAGGGACCTCATAGGCAAATTGGGTGGGAAGTCTAGGCAAAAACACATGTCTTACCCTAGATTCATTTCCTGTGCCCTGAATGACCTACTAGGGTCTGAGTATTTCAAGCCTGACAGTGTTGGCTTTGAACCTGATGTCTTACATAAGGCAAATTACTCACGTGACCCTAATGAGGTAACACCTGTCGCCCTGACCACATACATGCTGATTGCTATCCAGGGTGACAACATCATTTCACCAATTCCCTCTCCCACCAAAAAGGTGAAGAGGAAGAAGGGACAGGGGTCCAGGAAGGTGGCTCAACCCAAGCCACTCGCCACTGAGACCTCTGCCCCTAAGCCTGACAATAGGGGGCAACAACAACAGACCCTGACTGCTGACACCATCAGGATCATTAGCTAATCTTTGGCCACAAAACAAAGGCCAACAGAGGGCACTGAGACATCACACTCAGTGTCCTCGGGCGAACCCGTTCCCAAAGGCCCTGCTGTCATAAACAAGTCAGTGGGGTTGGAACCAACCAAACCTTCACATCTCGCTAAAGACTCTGGCAAATCACAACCAGAGTAACAGGGAGTAAGGGGTCCTATACCCTCGGTGGGGCAACACTACTCCACTGAGAAGGGGATCCACCAACATTCACATCCTGCCAAAGGCTCGGGTAAATCACAACCCAAGCAAGAGGGAGTTCTCGCCCCTAAATCTTCGACAGGCCAGCACAAGCCTGTTGGAAAGGGGGGCAAAACCACTCAGGTGCCTGATGAGGATATTCGCAAGTCAAAGCTTTTGTCTGAGGGCACAACAACTCATCCCAAAGACTCAGAGGGAAACATACAACCCGCTGATAGGGATACAACATTCACAGCTCCTAGTGATGGTACTGAGAAACACCCATCAGTGCCTGAAGGGGCCACGGGGGACAAAGATTCAGAGGGATTAATGCCACCCGCTGATATGGAACCCACAACCAATCCCGAAGGTGCGCATAACTCGGGAACTGACCCTGAAGACCAGGTAGATAAAACCCAATCTACCGGATTTGAGGGGTCAGGACCTGGCCAAAACGAAGGCAAGTCTTCTTATGAAGATGAGCCGGATAACCTTTTGCAGCTTCAGTCCCTAGCTGGTGCTCAGGCAGTTCTGTTCTCTAATGATGAATTCAACAGTGATGAGGAAGTCTTTATGGCCGGAGATGATATGGAGCTTGAGGAGACAGTCCCTGAAACTATTCCTCAGTCTCCTCAATCTTCTAACCATGACGATGCTGACACACATTCCGAGCCAGAGTCCTCAGGAGATGATCAGGCTCCTCTCACTGTGAATACCTTCACCAAATTCATCAAAAAGATTACTAACATTTTGTACAGGGGGATCACTGATGAGGTCTTTAACATGCACACTGAAAAGGCGGTTCATTATCATAATCTCAAAGATGCTGTCGAAGACTTCGATGATGATGTCAGGGAATAACATGCCTCAGTTAACCACTCCCTGACACAAATGATCACTCGCCTGAATCAGTTTTTGATAACCCTCAACCAGCTGAATGTAGGGGTTCAGTCGGTTCAAAAATCAGTCAAGGATGATCCTGAACTCACCAGGAAGCTTCTTCAGGCATCTGAGACGTATCAGGTAAACTCAGTGGCCCTCACTGAGTTACTTGACTTGCTAAAGGGTTCGAATCTTCAGGGTCTCACCACTGCTGTGGAGTCTCTCAAATCTTCCTTCACCAAAATGGAAGAATCAGTGACAGCTCAATCCCAAAGGTCTACTTCTCTGGCATGGACCTTGGGATCCAGGATGACAGCTCTTGAACAAGCACAGGCTACACTTGACTCCAGGGTGTCCATCATTCAGCAGGATACTCGGGAGATCAAGTTTATGATGACTGAAATTTTTTTAAAGCCTTCAAGGGATCATCTACTTCTTCTTCAGTACAACCAACACTTGCAATCACTGACACTCAGGCAAATGTTGAGGGGGAGAATGCTACTGAAGCCCATAATACCGTAGAACAAGAAACTGGACAGCCCTCTCACACTGAGGGGGAGCATGTCACTGAAGCCACACCAATCACTGAAGTTCCACCACAGGAGGAACCAGTCTCCTCTACTCTCGGGGAGGACAGAGGCAAAAGTATTGCTACCACCTCTGGTCCTGAAATTGTGCTCAAGCCAGCCTCAACCTTGGTCAGATATGACCCTGATGAACCTATCAGAGTCCCGTTTGAAATCAATGGAGTAGTAGATCATCTGACAAATGACGAAATTTAGGCTCACATGGAAAGGACTGAGATACTACTAAAGGTGGCTGAAGAGGAGAGAATGAGCATGCCTGCTCTCATTTAGGTTGTTCATGAGGAAGCTGAAAAGATTGGTTCGGACACTGAGGCACTAGCAACTGAACAAGCTGGTGCAGCCTTTAAAAAGGCTCAGGAAGAAGAGCTAAATGCTCGCAAAAAGGAAAGGGAAGATAAGCTCAGGAAGGACGCTCAAATCAGAAAACACAGGGTCAAAAAGTATACTTGGGTGATGAAAGAAAGGTTAAGACCTAAAACCATCACTGACATTCAAATCCACGGGAACACCGATCCTGCAATGGTCACCGTCTTCAGGGGACGTGATAAAAGAATATTTGACGTCCATAAGCCATTCAGGTTTGCTGACTTTGGTATCACTGAGCTTGATGAGCTTCGTTCTATCATTGCCAAGAAGAACAATATTGTAGTTCCTAGCCTTCTCAAGTCACTGAAAAAAAGGTACGACAGACTGAGAGCAATGCCTGAAGCTCTTAACATTCCCTCACTTTTTCATGACTCAGCAAATGAGACTGCTCCATCTAAGGCTTCCAAGAAGAAAAGGAAGCCAATTGAGATGGAGCCTGAGATCAAAGTACCAGGGTTAGAGTGTGACAGGTCGCTTCTTGAAGGGATCACTTTTGTGAACAACATGGTCCTTGAAGCTCCTGAAAGAGGCTTATGCTTCACTAATGAGTATGGATGTTATGCCTTCCAAAGATGGTCTGATATGGATAGGGCAGGAATCAAAGCAATGCTCATATACCTCATGTTGGCGTCCCCCATCAAGAGTGATGAGAACAAAAGATTTTGCCAGGACTTGGAAGCAATGATCAATGAGCATCCTGAAAGACACCTACTCAGATCAAAGAAAGCAAAGCTTGAAAACCTTGGATACCACCTGAACATCTGATCTGCAACAACTATCTTTTTATTTATTTGTAATCTGTAGGACTTGTAATAACTATTAATAAACTTTGATGTTTTTGTTAAATTATGTGTCCTACTTAAAATTACATCAACATTCAGTAAGAGATGAAGACCCCTACCAACTCACACAGAATCAAGAAACACTTAGGCTATTTGTATGTTCAAATAGGGGGAGATTGTTGGGTCACTGAATTCCTCATTCTTCTTCTAACAAGGATTTGAACATAAAATAACCTAAGTGTAAACAAGTCACTGAGTGAACAGTAACTCAGTGAGTCATCTTCAGGATGCCTAGACCGAGCCTAAGAAGAAAGGTTCTCCATTCAGTGAGGCGGAACTCAGTGAGTGTGATCTAAGCCAAGAAGAAGGTGATGGGTTCAGTGAGGATGACAATAACTCACTGAACCCCAAGACTCCTCAACAACTATTATGGTACTGAAGACTGATGACTTGAATACTGAAGTTTTGGCGGGACTGGGCGAGAAAGTTTGATCTGTTTCACTAAAGTGCTTTATCACTTTAAGGTCAAACTTTCCCCAAATGGTTAAAACCAGGCTGTCATCAGAAAGTGTCTTTTGGACTTAACCCAAAGAAGTTTCCCTTGCCAGAGAATAAAATCTATCAAGATTTTATTGAGGAACACTTAGGTCCACCGTATAATAGGGTTGTTCATATTTGTGTATAAATAGGTAGCATAAGTGAGGAGTAAAAGTTGACAAGTTTGTGCAATTAATGCAAAGCATTCACAAACCACTTTTACTCCTCCAAAGAACAACATAACCCCTGAGATAGCTCAGTGGGTCCTGAAAGTTGTCACTCAACATTGTTTGAGTTTAGTGAGGAGTCAATACCACACTTGTCGTTTCAATCCCAAGTGTTATTCCGCAAACACTTGGGTACGATTCTTTTTGATTAACTTCTAATAAAGAATTAAACGTTGAAAAATATTGTCTCTTATATCTACGTTACTTTATTGTTAATCATTTTATACATCTTTGTTTAAAGTCATACAACTTGGTTACTTTAGCTTTGTAGTTATTGTTAACCAAGTAAAAGGGACCACATTAACTTTCTTGATTGCTGAATTTAACTAAGTCTTTGGATTTCTACAGCGTAACCATGTTGATGGAGTTAAGCCGTAACCTTGAGCAATGCTAACTTTAGTCTTTTAGTGAAATTCCTTGTTACGACGTAGGTTGTAAGTGACTTCTACGCCGTAACCTTCTCTTGGTCAGCAAACTCTTGTATAACTTCGTAGTTTTTCTTCCAAATCCACGTTTATTCATTCCAATTCCCATTTAAACCATGAAATGAAATATGATGTAATAAGCATATATATTAATGTAAAACTAGACAAAACTACACAAATAGTGGGCATATTAGGGGGAAACTGACACTAAAATATCATGACTATTTGATGTTATCAGGGGTCCTTATAACTACTCACAACCTTTAGTTGTTTAAATATGTTTATTGTTTGGATTTTTTAATTGGTAGTTATGATAATTTTGGAAGAAAGTGTTTCGCGAGTATAGTTGATCTTTTTTACGTATTGTCTTTGAAATGGATACGTGAATGGCAATCGGCTTAATGTTGTCGTTTGTCGATTTATAAATGTCGTGGGAGTAAATTATGTGTGTATATTATTAGGGTGGAAATAAATAAAGAAATATTTATGAAATAAATGATCGTTAGAATTTATGATTTGCAGTAGTTATATAGTACAATTATTGGTGGTCATATAAATTGTGTCACTAGAGGTGTGTTTGGGCACTTTTAGGAGTGAGGAGCGTTGTGATTTTAATATTTGGCAAACATTAAGTAGCTTTATTTTCTTTTTTGAAAAGACTCATTTTTCAACGCTCTATGAAGTACCGTTTAGAAGCGTTGATGATTTAGGAGCCGTGATGAGCATTGTGATTTTAATGTTTGGCAAACATCAAGTTGCTTTATTTTCTTTTTGAAAATACTCATTTCTCAACGCTCTATGAAGTACCGTTTAGAAGCATTGATGATTTAGGAGCTGTGATGATACAAATTACGTCATTTTACATATTATGATTACAGTTGCAGCTACGTTAAACATCAACTACTACTTTTGCCACACACACCATAGAAGAGTCTAGGGAATATCTAGACTCTTGTTAGGTGTAAGTTTGCCCAATTGGCAAGGATGGTCCCTCTAGTCCCTTTCTTCCTATTTTGGCCAGATTCCAACTAAATAACGCATTTACAACTTAACAACTTTAGCCACTTGAGTTAGCATCATATCTTCTATAACTATAATACATATTCTTTGACTATTAGTTTGACTTTCGGGTTGACTAGCCAATCACGTTAGGTCTTAGTCAATTTCATCTAGAGTGGGGCCTATTTGTATTCCGGGAAACGGGTTTAACAGTTTGTTGGGTTGTCCAACTTTGTAGCGAGTTGGGCACAATCCTCTATGGTTTCCCATGCTTCTTCAGCACTTAATTCCCAAAGGTCCCCATCTGCGGCATGGTCAATGTCCAGTTGGGTATAGTGGTTGACACGATGGTAAAATATTTGAATTTGGGACCATAGATCGAGACTATGATGAGGGACTTTTTGGAGTAAATATTTAAAACGAGTCCATGCATCATAGATAGGTTCATCTTGATGTTGTTTGAACATCAAGATGTCATTTGGAGTGGCTGAATTTCGTGGTCGGTAGTACGGTGGATTCGCGTCCTCCATAATGGTGAACGGAAGAGTCAATGAGAAGGTTTTTATGAACAAAGACACAAAGAAAAGATAGACTATGAGAAAGCTAATAAAAAGAAAATAGATCTCAATAGATAGGAATCTAATGAGTAGACCTGATAAAAATAAAATTCAACCTAAACAATAACTATTCCCCGGTAACGGCGCCAAAAACTTTGGTGCGTGGATTGCGGTCTACACAAAAGTTTTACTTCTCAAGGGATCTTGAGAAGCTTGCAATCCCCACCAGGCAGTGTGCTTGACAGATGTAGTATAGTGAGTGGTAAGTAAGGGGGATTGATCGTTCTCTACAGGGAATAGTGTTCGTTAGAATTGAAATTAATCTAACTAGGTCTAGAGGTGAGGGATGATTCTTTTTGTATTTTTATATTTTATGAAAAGCAAGTAAAAATCTCGGGTATTGGAAGAGTGGGCGGAATTAGTTGGTAATCAACTAACCCAAATAACTACTTAAACAAATAAAATAAATAACAAGAAAATAAAATGGTCAAGACTTCTAATATGAGAAAAGCATGTTTACTTAGATTTCACTACTCCCTAGTTATCTTTTATTGATTAATTGGCTTGTCACAATTGCATGGGTGAAGGTTTGCATTCCTTAATACCATTCGTGGGGCCGTGTACGATCTTCCCCAACTCTATAAGCTTCTATCTCTTCCTATGACGACACGTTTAGTATCCTATCATGGCCTCATTAATAGTCACTTATGCATTTAATACAACCAATAAAACCATAGTACACATCCGATTACGTTTCTTAAGACATTCAAGCAAGTTACCATATAGGAGATTAGCCAGTTTTCTTAAGCCTAACGCTAAAATCAATCACCTACAACAATCAATGACAAACCAACAACCAACAATCAATAACTAGGTTTCATTAGATCTAAGCAAACACAAATAAACTTAAGCTAACATGTTAAGAGAAAGAAAAGCATACGATATAATCAAACAACACATAGACATATTGAATGATTAAAGGATAACTTATCTTCAATTGAACATGGAAGAAAAGAGGGTTTGAAACACTAAAATAGCTGCAAAAGTTAACTAGGGTTCGTACCCCAAATTCCCTACCAAAAGTCCTCTCTAATGAATGAAAAATTGAAAACTATATTTAGATTTACATAGGTGACGGCGTCCCCTTTTAATGGCTGATGCCGTCATCTCGCTGCGGCTAGGGTTTCTTGTCATCCAATCCAACTTCTTGACGCCGTCCCCCTTTAAGTCTTCCAGGCCGTCACGCTTTGGAATGATATGTCCCGGCCTGCTTCTTGTAAAACGTGACGCCGTCACGTGTAAAGCTTCAATTTGTCTTTTGGCGCGTCAAGTGTAAATGTAATATCCACCCCTTGTCTCATAAGGTGACGCCGTCCCTTAGAAATACATGACGTCGTCAGGTATAATTTCTAGCATGGATTATTGACTTTGTCTTTTTCTTTACTTTTTGCTCCAAACGTCCAAAATGCTTCCTTTTCCAGAATTCTCCTTAAAAGTACCTAAATTGACAAAAGAAACGATCTAAGGTAATAATTGATCACATTATCATGACTTAGGGCTTAAATGACCCCTTAAAAGCGTAACAAATTTCTCCTTATCAATAACATCACAATTCATTCACACATCACGCTTCATAACCTTTAATCAATTATAACATTAAATCTTTAACACATACTTTAACACTTAAGCATAAATATCCCTTTCCTAATCCAACTTTGTCTAACACATCAACTAGCCTTACACTCACTTTTACATAACATAAATATACAAATCATTCGTTAACCTTAACATATCAATACACATAATGCATAGAAATTATTATAACATTATCTTATAACCGGTTTACTTACCTTGATTCCAAGCTAAGTCTAATAAGGACATCATCATCGTTGTTATCATTCATCATCATCTTCCATCATCATCATTATCCTCCATCATTAAAATCAAGACCTAACAACATAATAAATCAACACCATGATCAAGGGTTTACATAACCCATTAAACTTATCCAACTTCATTCCTACATCATCATATGATCACACCTTGATCATATGATGAAATCCCACTTAACCCATAAACCTTCAACTTATTAATTCAAGATAGAGTTTACTTACATATAGGGAAGGATCATAATTTAAGCTTAATCCTTGAAGTGGAACACAAAACCTTCATCAAATTCATGTTCACCCAACTAGTTTTCTTCCCTCATTTTTCTCTCTAAAACTTGGACCACACAAGCACCCTCTAGATCCTTATGGAAAATGAGGAACAACTAGATATTTATCTAGTTAGATGTGTAGTTTGGCCACTTGGTACACTTAGCCCCTTAAGTCTCTTATCTTCTACTTTAGCCACATTCAATAATATAACACATTTAGTTTATAACAACTTAAGCCCCTTAAGTCTTCTTTTATTCTAGTTGTGACACTACATACTTTCCATAACCTTATAACCCAATCATTGACTATTAGTTGACTATCGGGTTTGACTAGTCAATCACGTTAAGTCCTTAGTCCATTTTCATCTAGGGTGGGGCATATTTGTATTTGGGAAACGGGTGTTATAATACCATTCCCCTTATTTAGATTTCGTCCCCGAAATCACTCGTTTATTGCCAACCAAAACTTAGTCTCATAACACTCCCCGTTCTTAACACTTCCAATTCTTTGTCCATTTAGTCGTAATGATCTTGTAGTTCTAGCTACTCTATAATACACTTTACACCCTTGATCCATTCTATTTTCACTTAATTCCTTTAACCATTCATTTCTTCTCAATCATTATGTCATCCGAGACATAATTCATACCGCTAATGTATACCATTTAACCATTTCTATGTCCATCACATGACTTACTAACTCGTTGCATTCTAACTTTCTCATTATGGACTACATATCACTTGAGCAATAACCAACTTGGCTTTACATAAGTCAATCACATTACTAATACATCCATATTCTATCATAGTCATTCCATTATTCCGTTACCATTTTTTTTTACTACAACGTTCCATTATCTCTACTTCTTTCTCAATAATTTCCATTTACATTATGATCACCATGGTCATTTCTCATATTACAAGAAGCCACAAAGCAATTTATAACATCATTTACATTTTCTTAATAGTTCCAACTCATACCTTAGACACCTAAGTTATAGGTTCACATGATATCTCTCACCTAAGGTCAATATCTAAATCTTCCTCTATCCACCTATCTTAGTTCCTTACGACTTCTAAACATTCTTAGACTTTCGTTTCGACCCTTTCACCTTACTCATGCCATGTTGAGAACGCATAAGCCCACTTATTTACACATCCTCGTTTACATGGAAAGGCGTCCCAATCGATGTAAATTAAGAAACATAAACTCATGGTTCGGCGATTCATAGCTTCTTTATTCAAATGAAAAGGCGTCCCAATCCATTTAAATAAAGAAACCATAAACCATCCTACTTATGCACTTCCGACATAACAATCGTACCTATCTGTTAAACGTTTAGCTTTTAAATTTTTTCATTCTTTTTATTCTTTACATTACCTTTTAACTTTTTAGACTTGGATCCATACCATTACCACATTCACTCTAGGGATATTTCTATATGCCAAGGATGTAGGCAACCCCTTGCCGATTAAGGCAATACTTTTTATCCCGAAGGATTCTTTAACATTCATTAGATCGATCATCCCGAAGGATACCATCATTCATCATCATTAACTCGGCCATCCCGAAGGATGCCATCTTTAACCTTTCACCTTTTAGCATTGGATCCAAGCCCTTAAAATTTTAGCATATACACATTACCTCATTCATTTTATTTAGTTTAATTAAGCATCATAGGGCATACAAAACCCGCTTATTATATTTACACATTTTCTACGTGTTTTCACTTTTCATTACGTCTTTCATTCTTAACCTACGTTAACCGTTATCACCTTTTTACATCACCCCTTAGTCTACTCGACTCTTTCCATGCTTAAACCTTACAAAGGTTAATTTACATTCATTAGCATCATTCATCCATCTTTCACATTCTCATCATGTTTTAGTTTTCACAACACATCATTACATTCTACATAGTTAACTTATCACATTCTCAATCTCATACCTTAACTCATTGATGAGGCAAAAAATGACCCGTTTTTAGGGGGTCATTTAAGCCGGAATTAGAATTTATTTGATCAAATATTGCCCTAAATCGTTCCTTTTGTGATTTTAGGTACTTTGGGAGTGAATTCTGGAAAAGGAAGCATTTTGGACGTTTTTGGAGCATAAAAGTGAAGAAAATGGCAAAGTCTTGATTTTCCTTGCTGGGAACAGTACCTGACGGCGTCAAGAAGAATTTGATGACGGCGTCAAGAGCAATTTTGGTGACGACCCAGAGAAAACGTGACGGCGTCAGATCAAGGCCGTCAAGAGTAAAAGTGGTGACGGCCCAGAGCAGAAACACACATGACGGCGTCAGCTCTGGATCTAGGCAGTCCGAGAATTTTATTGGCGGCGAGATGACAGCGTCAGAACTTTCCTCTTGACGCCATCACATCATGAAATCTATATATACTTTTCTAATTTTCATTCATTAGAAAGGAACTTGTGTGGAGAATTTTAGGGCCGAACTTTATAGACCCTAGTTCGTTTGTAACAGTATTTTCAAGGGTTTTCACCCCTTGAAACCCTTCATGTTCAATTGAGATAAGTATCCTTTCAATGCATTCAATATGTCTTTGTGTTGTTTGAATATATCTTACACTTGTCTTGATTTTAACATGCTAGGCTAGATCTATTGTGTGTTTGCTTAGATGTAATGAAACCTAGATGTTGATTATAGGTTGATTGCTTGTTTATAGTTGTAATGGATGAATGATTTCAATGTTAGGCTTAAGAAAACTGGCAGATCTCCATTGTGTAACTTGCTTGAACGTCTTAAGAAACATGAACCGATGTGTACTTGGTTTTTATGGTTGTATTTAATGCATGAGCGAATTCTAGTGATCCCATGTTAGGAGCTTCTTGCAGGCTCGACATAGGAGTGAAGTAGGAGCTTATAGAATTGGGGAAGTAAGTACTCCACCCCATGATTGGTATTAAGAAATATAACCCGTCATCCATGCAACTGTAACAAGTAATTAACCTGTAAAAGATATCTAGGGAGTAGTGAAATCTAAGTAAACACAATTCTCCCATCTATTGTTCACACCATATTAGCTTAATTAGTTTATTTTCATTTTTGTTATTTTATTTTGATTGCATCTTAGTTATTGGGTTAGTTGACTAGCAACTAATTCCGCCTACTTTTCCAAAACTCGAGATTTTTATTTTCTTTTATAAAATATAAAAAAAATACAAAAAGAATCATCCCTCACCTCTAGACCTAGTTTTTAGGCTTTCTAATCCTAGCGACACTATTCCCGAGTTGAATGATCAATCCCCCGATACTTGTCACTATACTATACTACAACGATCAGGTACACTGCCTGGTGGGGGTTGTAAGCTTCTCGAGATCCCTCGAGAGGTAAAGCCTGGTGCAATTCCCACGCATCACTCATCTTCTTAATTATCTATGCATTTAGAACAATACCGATATTTATCATCTTTTACATAATGTCTATCTTTAATCCCATTTTATAACTTCATATTATTAGACACTTAGTAACCAATATGTTATTTTAATCTTGCTTCATCACTACATACCATCCATAACATCGTTATCCTTATTACACCTTCATGTACATACTTAAACCTCATATACCTTAGCTTACCATTAACCCGCCTCTATACCACATTAACATTAATCATAAACCAATAAACATAATAAGACCATATGTTGGTCGTTTGTACCTTATGGGTCATTTACCATTACATACTATCACATTTTAACCTCATTCCTTAACCTTCATGCCAATAACCACTTAATCATTAGTATGTCAATTCCATTTTATCTTCACACGTTGCACCTTAACACATTTAATATTATTACGTTCCACATTTATAGCGTCATTATTTCAATTCACTTATTGGTCCATCTCTAATACCACTTACCATTCCTACTCACATTCCATTACCGCTACTCTAACACGCATTCATATGATCACAATACGATCACCGTTACTAATTGAGGTGCACGGCCAACTAATCACTTAAACTCATCAAATCCTCCAAGGACTAATATCACATAAACGTTAACCTTATAAAATACACATCTTATCAAATTAAATCCACACAGCATAACAAATATTCCATCTTCTAACTTAAACATTCACCTTTCGCATTTCTTAGACCTAGGTTCGACGCTTCTACGAGTGGTTTAAGTCTAGGCAACCTGACGTGGAAACCTAATTCACTTAAACCGAAGCTCTGATACCAAGTTGTTATATTCCGTGCCCGCTTAGACCCAAAACTTTGACTTTTACGCGGAAGTGACCCAACTTTAACATACATTCTATTACTCTTTTAACAACTGACAAAAATATATTACCATTCAGCCCTTCCAAATATTTTTATATGAAACTAGACTCAATTACCTTCGAAATAACGGGTGGCAAGACCCGTAACGACTTACGGTTTAAAAGATATGATTTTTCGAAGATGACTAAAAACCGGAAAATCCAATTTGTACTATGATAGAAGCGTATGCCCATATGCCGAAATTTCATGTGGTCATATGCTGGCCATATGACCCTTTACTAAAAAATTTGATGTAACCTTATAGCCATATGCTGAAAATACCATATGGCCATGTTCTGGTCATATGCCCTAGTTAAACTTTCTGAAGCACTCACATGGCCATATGTGGAAAATACTATATGACCACATGGGACCTGCATAAAACTTCATAAAACCAGTACGTTAAACCTTTTCCGGAAACAGTACTCCCGAGACTCGAAAATTCACCAAACTTTGCAGATTTACTTATTACATTATAAACCTCATTTTAATACTTTAATATTCACCGTTTGATCTTCGGAATAGTACTTTGCAAAATGACGAGTTTTGTTCCAAAACCCGTTTCGACCCATTTTCATAATATACAACACTAAACTCATTAATATCATTCCAAACTTACCCAAAACCATTAATTTAACATATTAAACCGTTTTCATAAGTATTTGACCCGTTTACAACCCAAGATGGGTATATTCACACTTAATCCAAACGCCCCTTAAACTTTGACCATAAACTCTTAAACATACATTTAACATACCGTTTGACCACCAATTCATTATTCCAAACTTGACACACATTTTGACACTTGATTACACGTTACAAACCATTAAATGACTCATGGGGTACAACATCGATCTCGAGCTCAGTATCTACCAAAGCTCCTACTTTCTTGCCCATCTTTCTAACCCTTTTATAAACCAAACCTTAATCCTTATTCCAAGCCATAAACACTTCACAAGAACCTACAAAACATTGCAACATTAAACCATAAGTGAATGCTTAGTAAGTAAAGCGGATATAACATAACATCACAATTCATTCACACATCACGCTTCATAACCTTTAATCAATTATAACATTAAATCCTTAACACATACCTTAACACTTAAGCATAAACATCCCTTTCCTAATCCAACCTTGTCTAACACATCAACTAGCCTTACACTCACTTTTACATAACATAAATATACAAATCATTTGTTAACCTTAACATATCAATACACATAATGCATAGAAATCATTATAACATTATCTTATAACCGGTTTACTTACCTTTATTCCAAGCTAAGTCTAATAAGGACATCATCATCATTATTATCATTCATCATCATCTTCCATCATCATCATCGTCCTCCATCATTAAAATCAAGACCTAACAACATAATAAATCAACACCATGATCAAGGGTTTACATAACCCATTAAACTTATCCAACTTCCTTCCTACATCATCGTATGATCACACCTTGATCATATGATGAAATCCCTCTTAACCCATAAACCTTCAACTTATTAATTCAAGATAGAGTTTACTTACATATAGGTAAGGTTCATAGTTTAAGCTTAATCCTTGAAGTGGAACACAAAACCTTCATCAAATCCATGTTCACCCAACTAGTTTTCTTCCCTCCTTTTTCTCTCTAAAAACCGGACCACGCAAGCACCCTCTAGAACCTTATGGAAAATGAGGGATAACTAGATATTTATCTAGTTATATGTGTAGTTTGGCCACTTGGCACACTTAGCCCCTTAAGTCTTTTATCTTCTACTTTGGCCAGATTCCATAATGTAACACATTTAGTCTATAACAACTTAAGCCCCTTAAGTCTTCTTTCATTCTAGTTGTGACACTACATACTTTCCATAACCTTATAACCCAATCGTTGACTATTACTTGACTATTGAGTTTTATGATGCGTGGGAATTGTACCAGGCTTTACCTCTCGAGGGATCTCGAGAAGCTTACAACCCCCACCAGGCAATGTACCTGATCGTTGTAGTATAGTATAGTGACAAGTACCGGGGGATTGATCGTTCAACTTAGGAATAGTGTCGCTAGGATTAGAAAGTCTAAAGACTAGGTCTAGAGGTGAAGGATGATTCTTTTTGTATTTTTATGTTTTTATGAAAGCAATTAAAAATTTCGGGTTTTTAGAAGAGTGGGCGGAATTAGTTGCTAGTCAACTAACCCAATTACTAAAGATGCAATCAAAATAAAATAATAAAAATGAAAATAAACTAAATTAAACTAGTGGTGTGAGCAATATATGGGAGAATTGTGTTTACTTAGATTTCACTACTCCCTAGATATCTTTTACAGGTTAATTACTTGTTACAGTTGCGTGGATGACGGATTGTATTCCTTAATACCATTCATGGGGTGGCGTACTTACTTCCCCAATCCTATAAGCTCCTACTTCACTCCTATGTCGAGCCGGCTAAGAAGCTCCTAACATGGGATCACTAGAATTCGCTCATGCATTAAATACAATCATAAAAACCTAGTACACATCGGTTCATGTTTCTTAAGACGTTCAAGCAAGTTACACAATGGAGATCTGCCAGTTTTCTTAAGTCTAACATTGAAATCATTCATCCATTACAACTATAAACAAGCAATCAACCTATAATTAACATCTAGGTTTCATTACATCTAAGCAAACACATGAAAGATCTAGCCTAGCATGTTATAATCAAGACAAGCATAAGATATATTCAAACAACACATAGACATATTGAATGAAATGAAAGAAGACTTATCTTAATTGAACATGAAAGGTTTCAAGGGGTGAAAACCCTTGAAAATACTGTTACAAACGACCTAGGGTTTATTAGGTTCGGCCCTAGTATTTTCCACACAAGTTCCTCTCTTAATGAATGAAAAATAGAAAAGTATATATAGATTTTGTGAGGTGACGGCGTCAAGAGTAAATTTCTGACGCGATCATCTCGCCGCCAATAAAGTTCTCGGACTGCCTAGATCTGGGTCTGACGCCGTCATGTGTAATCCTGCTCCAGGCCGTCACCAAAATAACTCTTGACACCCTACTTCTGACGCCGTCACGTTTTCTCTAGGTCGTCATGCATTTTTCTCTTGACGCCGTCATATTTTCCTTCTTGACGCCGTCAGGTACTTTTCCCAGCATGGAAAATTAAGTCTTTGCCGTTTTCTTCACTTTTATGCTTCAAAAACGTCCAAAATGCTTCCTTTTCCAGAATTCACTCCCAAAGTACCTAAAATCACAAAAGGAACGATTTAGGGCAATATTTGATCAAATAAATTCAATTCCGGGCTTAAATGACCCCATAAAAACGGTTCATTTTTTGCCTCATCATATACCCTTACACTTGAGATTTGCTTGTCCTCAAGCAAATGCCCTTTTATTCTAATCAAAAAACAAGTTAGGGATCATTTAACACTAATATAAAAGTAATTATAACAAATAATCGTTCCACTAAAGACCAAAGACAAGCACGGAGGTCATACACTAGCACCTCACAAATAGTGTTTAGATACTCACATCTCTCGGGTGTAATAAAGTAATATCACAATATGAAAATGGAAAACATCTCTCACTACCTGTCATAACAAAATAGATTACCATAGGCTTGGGAAAGGATCAAACCTCCACCACATGGCGTAAGCACCTAGGATAAACTATTAAAGAGGTCTTTTTAAAGGGTTGTAACGTTAGGTATAGGGATATGAAATACACGGTTTTGTTGGATATAGGCAATCTTTACTGGTGGCGAGTTAATAATCTTGGTTAATTACATGTACAATATGGCGTTGCTAAGCCAAGACTAGACTCGACTTAAGCTAATAAATGAAAATTATAAAATAAACATAGAATGAAACGGGATGGTAGTCCGTATGTTTTTTCTCTTTTTTCCTTTTCTATTTTTTTTCCCTTTCTCTTAATTTTTTCAATTTTTTTTTCATACACTCTTACCCTACCATCCAAAATATTACATCATAGGGAATGAACATTCCCCTTACACTTGAATTTTTACATACTTTACAATAAACTAATCTAATGACTCGAATTAAGATAATCAAAACACTTGGAGTACTTTTAAGATTAACGCACATATGGGGGTAATAATATGATGTTCTTCCCCATTACTCCATAAAATTAGTACTTTACCCATGAGTCCCAATCGTCCCAAAACAATATGTACAAGGATATGACTCGACTTAGCAACCATGTAATCAATTAGATAATTAACTAAGGGTTTAAACAAATAACAATAATGCACTAAAGATGAGTGCATACACGGAAGGCTAAGGCGATTTGGTTGTACATTTAAGTGAGGTGTAACAAATTCTTCCTTTAAGTAAGATGCTTAAAGTTAGAAACGAAAAGATAGGCTCGGAGGGGTGTACTAGGGGTTTCGTGTACTAAAAATGAGTACAACGCTAAGGTGTGGGAAAAATTAGTTGACTTAACTAGCCAAGTAATATGACTTAAATGGTCAAGTAATTATGATACGGGTTTAACACAAGGGTGATCCTAATGCCTCTTATCATGTAGTAAATCCTACTACACGAATGTAGTCTCACTAGCGGTCTCGGGATGCATCACTAACGCAAGTTCTAGAATCTAAATGCTACCGGTACACTCATAAGCACTAATAGTAAATGCTTTTCCTATCAAATCTAAAGGCGAACCTCACATATTTGGGTGGAAAATTTTTCTGAATGGTACGGTTTTGTGCTAGTCATACAATCTCCTATCCATGAGACGATTGTTATGGCTAAAATTTCACTCCTAAATGTTGTAAAAAATTTTAAATTTGGCGCTAAAATTACACTAACAAGTATTTCTCATAGTTTTATTACACACCTACTATCAAACAAACAAACTCAAGCGAAAGTGTATCTGTAAGGTATCATCATTTTACCCTCCCCTTACACTTAGGATGAACATTGTCCCCAATGTTCAAGTAAAGAATGTAAAAGTAAAACAGGTAAAAGAATGAAATCAAATACTCCCTTGATTCGCTCGGTATGGATAATATGGTAACCAGGTTAGATCTTCCTCCAAGAAAATGAACAATCAAAGCTTCCCTTCCAGAATATAAATCATCTTCTTGTCATATATAACCTGTTAAACCTGAGAAAACAGACAAGGCAACCTCGCGTAAAATCGGCGGCAATCTATATATGCTAACAAATCCTAGAAAACAAAATAAGATATAATGCTTGTGGTATGATGTTTGCAGATCTCCTGGAGATTATAAAACTAAAGATTCAACAAAAACTTTAAGACTCCGTTAGAAAAACAAAACTGGTAAAAGTTCCAGAATTTTACACGTGACGCCGTCAGGAATTTCTTCCTGACGCCGTCAGAAGTGACCTGCAGAAATTCTTATGTTAAGTTTCCGGAAAATTTCTGGAAAAACTTTGTCCTACTTCCTGGAAAATCCTGCAAAACATCATTATGACTCGATACAAGCATTTGACTCTAACAAATACGAATATACATGTTCACTTAATATTGTGGAGAATCATGATCGAGTTTGTTTCTTAAAAACATATTTGGGGTTTCCCCTTACACTTATCTTTTTGCGAAATACCTTTGGATGAAGTTAAGACTAAGCCAAACAACAAAATAAAGTATCTTCACCATTTTAGTTTGAAACATGATCTACCAACAATAAAAATAAAGCATGCATACGGAAGCAAATAACAATCAAACAAAATAAAAATCACACAAAACATGGGTTGCCTCCCAAGAAGTGCTTTTCTTTATTTACAAGTGTTGTAGCTAGACTCAAGGTCATGGGTTACTACGTGACCTCATCGTTGGTTTCACTCTCTAGGTCATCTCCTATACCGGTATCGCTTTCATAGTGTAGGTATTTTGGGTCTTCGAACTCAAAGATATCTGTTTGATATTTGGACCCAAGTTTACTAACATCCTTAAAGAATCCACATGATAAATCAGCAGTGTTCTTACACCCTCTCCGAATATCTTCATCACATAAGATAAGTTGAGAACTTAGCTTATCAAGCCCGTCATAATCGATTTCGTTTAGATCTTTTCTCTTGTATGGCGTTTGGTATGAAACCCTCCTAACTCCATCAACGAAGGTCATGATTCCGTTCCGGTCATCAACTATTAAATTAGTGATTTCACAGAAAGGTGCTCCGAAAAAAACTTGTGACAACCTTGGGTCAACATAGTCTTCGTTGTTGTCCATGATTGTAAATTCCATAGTGAATGCCATATTTCCTACGAATACCTGGATCTCATGATCTCTACCAACCACATTCTCTCCCTTATAAATCATTCCCCATCTGCAGATATTATTATAGTGAAATAGGGACATAAAATTCTTAGGTAGGAATACGTTAATGTAGACAT
Source organism: Artemisia argyi (assembly GCA_030686995.1). Taxonomy (NCBI): domain Eukaryota; kingdom Viridiplantae; phylum Streptophyta; class Magnoliopsida; order Asterales; family Asteraceae; genus Artemisia; species Artemisia argyi. Next base: position 119,102,976 of record CM060677.1, on the reverse strand, counting down.
TACCGAAATACTTATGACCGATCATGCAGGGGATTTTGAGATTATTCGGATCACGTCGCCTTATCCTCCCCGGTCCTCCATCCCTTGATCCATATAGATTCCCTTCCATAGATGGACGGTACTCGTACACCTCCTCATTACCCCTACGAAAGATTACCTTCTTGATGCCATTGGTGAATAAGGCACTACCATCCCTCTCATCAAGGATTACTCCTGGATCATTGACAAATGGTTTCTCGAGAACAAGGTTGGTTGATGTTAGATTAGTGATAGAGTCTATGTTATCGACCACGGTGAGGTCGGTATTATAGACGAATTCCCCAATCATAACTGATAAATCTTTTATTACCCCGTCGTTATTGATTCTATCATACACCGTGCGTTCAGGGAAGGCTTCATGGTAAAGGGCAAGGGGGATTATGTTGACAAGGAGGCTAGGGTCTATATGAGTATTGGTAAAGAGCCTTTTCCTAAGAGTGCAGGAAATCTTGAAAACTTCAGAGTTGCTTCCCTCAGTCCTATCACTACTCCTATTAGCCACTCCCACCAAATCTTTCTCGGGTTCCTCTATAATAGATTTACCCGAGATTGCTGGATTTCTCGTATGCTCTTTCGGCCTCTCTTTTACTTCATCCAGTTTGCTAGATTCTTGAGTGATGGAATCCTCGAATGAGTTGGCAGGGCCCTTGGTCAATTTGTGGTCTAACCTTGAGGTTTCATCCTTAGCTTTATGATCAATATGTCCAGCTGGTTGTTGGCTCTGGTTAGGTGTGGGAGCAGATATTGTGGTGATGGTATTTACAAAATGAATTGGTCCTAGGGGGTTAACAGGATCTTTTACCTTTGGTGATAGATGTTTAAATAGCTTACTAGGACTTTTTATTTTCACAGGAGAAGTTGGCTGATTCATGACGGAGACAGATTTGACCTTTTCAGCTTGAATCGGTTTACTAACAGCGTGCTCTTTAATAGCAGTTAACAGATTACAAATCTTGTTATTCATATCGGCTTGCTGTTGTCTAAATTTAGCCTCGAGCGTAGAAAGCTGTAATTCTTGTGATAGAATGAACTTTCGCAAGGCATCTTCATAGCTTTGCCTAGGAGTGCTCTGTGACGGGAAATGCTCGGACCATTCGAGTGGGGAGGAGTCATTGAAGGATACGCTCTGAGTTTGGTATCCTCTGAAATTAGGTTTATCCTTCCATGCTTCATAGGCCTCGTCAAAGTTTCGAGGACCTCGACCAACATGTGACGATGTGAATTCATTATAAGCACGTTTTGGAAGCTCCATGCAGTTATGAGTTTTGTGAGGGCCATTACACAATTTACATGAAGAAGCGATTTTGTTCACTTGGCTTGAAGTCTTAGGAGCTTCATAAGATTTCATGAGAAACTTGACTCGACCTTCAAGTTCCATGATCCTACGATCGGGAGTGCTAGAATTGTTCGAAGGCAAGGATATTGCCTTGACCGTTTTGTTCAAATCACGGGGATCATTCCAACTTTCGTTGTCATAGAGAGCAAGATCTTCTATGAGTTCCCATGATTCTTCCGTACTTAGATCACGTAGCTTGCCACCGGCCGATTGGTCAATGGTTCGCCTTGTGGAGAGATCAATATAGTCATAGAAGATTTGGACTTGGAGCCAAAGGTCTATGCCATGATGAGGGACTTTTTGGAGTAAGTCCTTGAAACGAGTCCATGCTTCATATAGAGTTTCACCTTGACGTTGTTGGAACATCAAGGTATCATTTCTAAGCTTAGTAGTTCTCCCCGGTGGGAAAATTTGAGCAAGGAAACGAGTGGTAAGATCATCCCATGAGGTGATGGATCCCGCGGGTAAACGCTCAAGCCATTGACTAGCTTGATCACGTAGAGAGAATTGGAATAGGCGTAATCGGGTTGACTCTCTAGTTGTAGCATCAAGGTCTATAGAATCTACGATTTTAAGGAAGTCCTTGAGATGTTGATTTGGATCTTCGGAACGAAGTCCATGGAATGCACATCCGCTTTGCACCAACCGAATGATGTCGGATCGCAAGGGAGACACATTGGCTCCTTAGGTGAGCTCAATGGTGTTTCGGTAGCCTTGGTGGCTAGGTCGGGAGTACTCTCCTAGGGTTAGGGGCCTAAGAGGTTGGTTAGCTAGTGGTGGGTTTTGTGGGTGGTCTTGTTGTGGTGGGTTGATGGGTTCAAAGATGTTACCACCTTCCATGATGTCGGATGGTAAAGATTATGAACAAAAACACGAAGAAATAAGATAGACTAAAGAGAACCTAAAAATTAAAATAAAGTTTTACTAGAAAGGAATCTAGCAAGTAGACCTAATAAAAAGAAATCCTAACCTAGACAATAACTATTCCCCGGGCTGCGGCGCCAAAAACTTGATGCGTGGGAATTGCACCAGGCTTTACCTCTCGAGGGATTTCGAGAAGCTTACAACCCCCACCAGGCAATGTACCTGATTGTTGGAGTATAGTATAGTGACAAGTACCGGGGGATTGATCATTCAACTTAGGAATAGTGTCGCTAGGATTAGAAAGTCTAAAGACTGGGTCTAGAGGTGAGGGATGATTCTTTTTGTATTTTTATATTTTTATGAAAGCAATTAAAAATTTCGGGTTTTTAGAAGAGTGGGCGGAATTAGTTGCTAGTCAACTAACCCAATTACTAAAGATGCAATCAAAATAAAATAATAAAATTGAAAATAAACTAAATCAAACTAGTGGTGTGAGCAATATATGGGAGAATTGTGTTTACTTAAATTTCACTACTCCCTAGATATCTTTTACAGGTTAATTACTTGTTACAGTTGCGTGGATGACGGATTGTATTCCTTAATACCATTCATGGGGTGGCGTACTTACTTCCCCAATCCTATAAGCTCCTACTTCACTCCTATGTCGAGCCGGATAAGAAGCTCCTAACATGGGATCACTAGAATTCGCTCATGCATTAAATACAATCATAAAAACCTAGTACACATCGGTTCATGTTTCTTAAGACGTTCAAGCAAGTTACACAATGGAGATCTGCCAGTTTTCTTAAGCCTAACATTGAAATCATTCATCCATTACAACTATAAACAAGCAATCAACCTATAATTAACATCTAGGTTTCATTACATCTAAGCAAACACATGAAAGATCTAGCCTAGCATGTTATAATCAAGAAAAGCATAAGATATATTCAAACAACACATAGACATATTGAATGAATTGAAAGAAGACTTATCTTAATTGAACATGAAAGGTTTCAAGGGGTGAAAACCCTTGAAAATACTGTTACAAACGACCTAGGGTTTATTAGGTTCGGCCCTAGTATTCTCCACACAAGTTCCTCTCTTAATGAATGAAAAATAGAAAAGTATATATAGATTTTGTGAGGTGACGGCATCAAGAGTAAATTTCTGACGCCGTCATCTCGCCGCCAATAAAGTTCTCGGACTGCCTAGATCTGGGTCTGACGCCGTCATGTGTAATCCTGCTCCAGGTCGTCACTAAAATAACTCTTGAGGCCCTACTTCTAACGCCATCACGTTTTCTCTGGGTCGTCATGCATTTTGCTCTTGACGCCGTCATATTTTCCTTCTTGACGCCGTTAGGTACTGTTCCCAGCATGAAAAATTAAGTCTTTGCCGTTTTCTTCACTTTTATGCTCCAAAAACGTCCAAAATGCTTCCTTTTCCAGAATTCACTCCCAAAGTACCTAAAATCACAAAAGGAACGATTTAGGGCAATATTTGATCAAATAAATTCAATTCCGGGCTTAAATGACCCCCTAAAAATGGTTCATTTTTCGCCTCATCATTTTACTAGTCAATCACGTTAAGTCCTTAGTCTATTTTCATCTAGGGTGGGGCTTATTTGTATCCGGGAAACGGGTGTTACATGAGTTGACATTCCTAAGCCGTCTACTTGTTTACTTGTAATATATAAATATCATATTCAATGAAAACGTGTTTTGACTTGGATTAAACTATTCAACATGGTTAACTAAATGGGTTGGGTTAAAGTTGATTAATATAAAGTTATCAACTTGGACATGTCAATATGAACACAACACAAATTGTCACCCTAATTATTAAAGTTGTACAATTTTTCTGTTTAGCAAATAATATGCGATGATTCTCTTCAAACGTTGGAAACCATGGTTACCTATAAAACATGGAAAAAAATAAACAAAAACATAATAATAAAAGAAGAAACTAAAACAGGTAAAAAGAAAAGGAAAAGATGTTAAGAGGTGTTAAAACACCTCCTTTCAGGCTGGGTGTAGTGGGTGGTCGACCGGTCGGTCGCCACCACCAACGCGTCGGCCAACATTACCCCAACCACCTTGAGACGCGTCGCAGGAGAAGAAAAGGAGAGAATCAATTGTATATGCAACTGAGTTGTGTTATATGTTTTTGTGTGTGTGTGTGTGTGGGGGGGTGGTGTTATTAAATGATATGTTAGGAGTATTTTTTTTGGTGGTGTTCTTGATCTTTTTATTACACTAAGTTGGTTATAAAATTGTCATGGAAAGAGAAAGCTGATGTGATAGTGAGGATGTTAGTTTCTTGGTCTTTTGGTGATTACCATTACACATGGTCTCACATCTAAATTAGGTTTTTGTTATATCATCGGGTTTCTTATGTGTTTCAGTTGCATCAAGACCACTATCGTAAGTTCTGTGAATCAATAGGATGGCTTGGAATAAATTAATGACAAGCGGTTGGACTTATTCTCACGAACTTCGTAAGAATTCTTATATAGTCATAATGTTTGTTTAGTTATTTAATAATGTTCGCTACAATGGTGATGCGCTCTGGTTAAACATGTATCAATCGCTGGTTAAAGTTCTTTCTTTTATTGTTTTCTTTCAATTGCTGGTATTCTTTCTTACAAGCCCTAGATCGGTTTCTTAACAACTTCCGTGTCAACCTCCAGATCGATGCAAATAACTTCCACTCCCTTGTCACCTCCATTACCCCCGCCCCCTTGTAGTTCACCTGCTCTATCACCCATGTCCCCAACCGGTTCTTCTTCTGTTGCACCCCCCTCCGCAGACGGTTGTTGTAGTGTTTAAGCCCTGTCCCCAGCCGCTTCTTGTTGTGGTGCTTCTCTTATTTGAGCCCCCTCCTCATGATGTGATTGTTTGTCTGCCATATCCTCAGTTTCCTTTTTGTCAACATCCATATCCATCAAATCCTACAAATAAAATAAGGATCGTATATTTAATAGTAACAATACAAGAAAAAAAGAAAAATAATAACACAATATTATATAAATGAACTAATACTGTAAATATATATACATACATCATGAGCTGCAAGTTCAATCCCATCATCACCCAATTCAGAGAATGATGCATTCAAATTCGGTAAGGACGCACAATCAAACCTATTGTTATTGTCCAATTGCATAAACTCAGTACCACGACCAGATGGCGAGGGGAAGGCGTCTTTCATAGGTTGTGTCATAGGGCCTTGAAACGCTTGTGTGTCAGTATAATACAACTTATGATCATCATGTTCAATAACACTGGCCTTAACAGGTGTGTCAGCTTGCACATCTGGGCAAATAGTCTGCAATTGAAATACCAATACAAATTGGTTAATGGTTATAAAAAAAAAAAAAAAAAAAAAAAAAAAAAAAAAAAAAAAAGCAATTCAAAAAAAATTTATATTACAACAAAAAAATAGCAAAAATGTATGCATATATTCATACCTTATTGTGACAACCGACATCTTGTGGGTTGTCCTCTGTTACTCCTAACACTTTTTCATCTTTAAAAACACTGGGATTAACATTTGTGTCGCCATTCACATCTGGCCAAACAGTCTGCAATTGAAACAAGTATACAAATTGGTTAATACCGGCCGATGGAAAGAAAAGGAATTCAAAAACGATTAAATTACAAAAAAATGCATGTAAGTTCTATTCATGCCTTAGTTTCACAAGGGGACTTGTCATCATGGACTTCCAAATTTTGTTCAAACTAAACTCCTAATGCATCCTTAAGCACCCCGACCCTTTTTTTAAAAACTTCTAGCTTATGTAATAGGTTTGAGACATGAACATCTCCAACACGTTCTTCAATTCCTTCGACTGTTGACTTAATAGAATTAAGCTCAGCTTCAATGTTATCTCTATCCAACTTTGGAAACACTTCAGCCTTATCGGAAACATTTTCACCCTCTACAAGATGTTCATTTGGAACCGCAGGTGTTTGCTTCACATTCTCTTCTTCAACATAACCATCCGGAATATCTTGTTCACAATGTGAACCACCAACTCCTGCTCCACCACCAATTCCATCACCATCTACACTCCCACCGGCACCATCTACAATTCCACCACCATCTACACTTCCACTGCTTCCAGCTCCTTCTCCACCATCGGCACCAATGTTTACATCAACTTCAGTACGATTCTCACTAGCAGCATCACCATCAGCTTTCGGAATATCATTAGGTATGTTAACATCACCTTCATTTCCATCTCCACCAACATCCATAAAATCTAGCTCTTCTACAACTGTCACTGGGTCAACCAACATTTTTCTTGCATCCACAACTGTGAGTTGCAACTGTCGTCCTCAGATATACTCCATGCTACGAGTGTACCATGGACGGACAACCTCGTCATTTCTTGTAACCAGCTTATTTATTGGTTTAAAAGCCTAGAAGAAAAACAAACAAACATTATATAATGAACACAATATAAACAAACTATACATAACTAATTTACGGGGATATACACGGTTAACTTACCAGATCAAATAGCATACAGTAATGTTTTTTTCAAACTTTTTAAATTTTGATCAGGCTACACCACGTGGGCTCTTTGTAGGGTCTTTGCTCCACCACTGCATGCTGTTAGGGAACGTTTCCAAAATCTATATCTGGAAAAAGGACAAAACTTAGGCTCGGAACCTTTGTAATTGCATACTTCCTAACAAGTAACTAAACTTAGGCAAAGAAGGCTTCTAATTGCATAATCGTACGCAACAAACTAATCTAAAACTAATCTTAAATATCACAATCATATTAATCTATGCCATTATAAATGTGTTCTGAATCAGAACAAAAATATCTATGTTTAGACCCGATGTTCAAAAGAAAGGATGGCATGCTACAAATCTATGGCTAGATATATTAAGCATGTTAATTATATACAACTATAAAGGCAACATGTTACAAGTAAAATGTCACCTTCACGGCCCATACAAAGCCATAGAGATTGTATGTTTGCTTTTTCTTTGGGGATTTTGTTACCGCCTTCTTTGCTTCAGCCTCATTATGCTTCTTTACAACATTCATGATTCTTTTGTACAAATGTGCCCACATATACTCACCTCATGGATACGAATTCCAAACAGACAAATCCTCAGTCATTACCAGCATGTGGTCGGGAATGTAGTACCTTCCTTCACGACTAATAAATACACATGTTGCAATGACCAACAAACAAACCCTAACAGCATCAGCATCCGACAACACATCTCATGCTGGACCAGGCTTCATCTCATGAGGAAACAAACGATCATAAAATAGACTAACTGTTACACCATGAACATCACGACCTACGTAGGTTTCTTGACTCGCAACATCCCCAAAAAGAAAACCGGTTATTAGACAAAATTCTTCCCATCCAAATTCAAGCACAATATCACCTATTTTAAACCTAAGGGAAGGGCAATCATCACTTTCATCGACATTAAACTGATTTTGGTAAAAATAATTGTGCAAATGGGTATCAGACGAAAAGGGGTTGGGGGATGTCTCACCATGGCCTAAATACAGTGGTCCTAAACAAGGTGGTTCTATTAGTATTCAACAAACCTCTAATCGTTGTAATCCATTCTAATCTCGATCTAACAGTTACCTTTACGTCAGCTATTGTCGAGGGAGTAGCAGGGAATGTGATTGATGAGATCCTCTCTCTTATAAAATGTGCATATGATCTTCAAGTAGCAGGGAATGTGTGTTGCTGTGTGTGTGATTTTGGGTTTATCGATTAGGGTTCAAAGGAAGAAGAAACAGTTCAGTAAAAGAAGAAGCAGTTTATTTTGAGTATTTTTGTTTTAAAAGAAGAAGAAGCAGTTTATTTGTATTTTAGTAAAAAGTGTGTGTGTATAAAGTGTATTTTTGTTTTAAAAGTTTACTTTGTATTTTAGTAAAAAGTGAGTGTGTATAAAGTTTATTTGTGTAGGGATAATCACCAAAATAGACCGGGCAACCATGGTGAATTTGGTTTCTGCCCCCAGATCCAAAAATGTCTTTTTTAGACAGGGAACTGGGCAACTCGACCCATATGATGACAAGTGCCCCCAGTTGCCCAAAAATTGGCGGCTGTTGCCCAAAAAACTGACAGGTTGCCAAAAAACCTGACAGACAATCAACACTTGTCACTTGCAGAAAGTGACACTTCATCGGTTGCCCAGTTGCCCTGTCTAAAAAAGTCACTTTCCGATCTGGGGGCAGGAACCGAATTCACCATGGTTGCCCGGTCTATTTTTGTGATTATCCCATTTTTGTATTAGTAAAGTATGTGGGTATAAAGTAATATAAAAGTGTACCTGGTCGCTCAAGCAAAGTGGGACTCAATCGCCCAAGATTAATGTACTATTATATAATAATAAAAAAACAATACTTTTTTACAAAAAAATAAAAAAAGCAAGTCGCCCAAGATATGTGGATCTCAGTTGCCCAAGAAAGTACTAGTGGGATGATACCTAATTGGTACAATGTGGAGACATGTTGGGGGGACACGTGTCACTATAATATGAAATCTTCCCAAGATATTTGGGCGACCCTCTCCTTGGGGCATTTAGAGAAAAAAAATTCTTTAAGCATTTAGGGTTGGTAACATTTTACTTGTGGGGTATTTAAAGGATTATCTCATATATTAATGCGTAAATATGAGGTCAAGTTTGGCTTTTGGGTCAAACGGATTAGTTATTACTCCCTTTGTTACAAATTAATATTTCACGTTTTTTTTTTTTTTTTTTTTTTGTTATATCTTAATTTAATTGTCTATTATTAAAAATAGATAGAGAAATTTGATCGAGTTTACAATATTATCTTTTATTAAAATTAATATTATAAATTTTAAATAATAAATTAATTAATTGTGTAGGGGTAAAACTGTCATTTCATAAAAAGTAGAAAGAAAATAATATTAATTATATTTTTTTTAAACTGTGCGTTTTTTTTGGGAAGATAATTATTTTGAGACAAAAGAGTAATACTTGTAAGATTTCTTTGTGCAGCCCAAAAACTATATATCTATAAGAGATTAAGAGATACCGTCTTTTACTTGTACAACAAGTGAATGCATTCTCACTAACCCACCAATATTTATTATCGCCATCACGGACCATAGTGCGAGTACCATGTTATTCATCGTAAATTTGTGAAATTAAAATCAAGTTAACTACACAAACATTAAGAAAAATAAACAATACATAAGCAAATTGATTGACTGCGTTTGTATGGTTGCATGTATGTAAAACCTGAGTGAAATGTCTTTGGTAAATTCTCTTAAGAAAAAAATGTCTTAATTTAGGCTTAAGCCAATTACCTCTAAAAACATACCCGACTAAACATATATTGACAAGTTTCATGCTTGTAGCCTAATATGTTATAATTCGAACTTTCGAAGACAGGAGTATTTGGATGTGTATATCAGATTCAGTATCCGTCATGAACAAAATTTGAACAACAAGTACTAGGATAATTCATTATGGAGTATATATGAACTAGTTGGTCGAGCCACGATCATATCGTGACGATATGTGAATCATGTGACTATATATATATGCGATCGAACTTAAAAGATCTTGTGTTGGCTCATTGGAATTGCCAAATTATCAACATATGATCTTCAGAGTAAATTTAAAACTAATATTTTAACCGAGTGGTAATAAAAAGAAAATAAAGTTTTATTTGTTGCCCTAATGAATGCTAGGCATATTAATATACAACATACAAGTAACGAGTACGTACATAATGCACTAGAGAAACATATGAAGCAGCCTCTTTTGTAGACATAGTATTGCGTTAAGTTGGTCTTGAAGTGTATTGTTATATTATGAGTACTTGGTAGTTTTTTTCGATTTTTACGGCTCTTTTTAGTTTATACACAAAAAAACTTTAAGTGTAACGACTAAATATCATTTCTAACCATCTTCAAGGAAACGATCATTAAACGCTAGCTTGCAAATCTTTATTACTTTTTCTTCTTCTTTATGTATACATGAAGCTGTAAACTACGTATAAGATCAATAATATGAAGATTCCATATATTTATCTCAAAGCTAAATATAGTACAAGACAAACATGCACGTAGAAATTAAAGCTTAATTTATAACAACCACAAACAACTTTATTACATCAAACAAAAGGACATAACGTTAACATATGATCGATCAGCCTGCCTGAAGCCATACATATTCAATTCAATTACTACGTAAGTATGAAAAATAATATGATACATATATCATGGCATATGATCACAAGTGCTGCTACCTAGCCACATTCATGGACGTGTGGCTCCAATAGCGGGAGAAGTGGAGATACCTGCAGCGAAAGGTGGAAAGGGGAAGTTGGGAAATGTCGGGGTTCCGGGTGGTGGTAAAAGTTGAGGAGGGAATGGTGGGAGCGGTGGGAGTGGTGGGAGTGGTGGGAGTGGTGTTGGGAATGTGTTAGGAAAGCCAGGGAATGCCAAGAGACGACGGCCCATGGTGGCTTCGAGGTTGCTCGAGAAAATGAGGGCTGCAACGAGAGTAAAGATGATAAGCTTGGTTGAAGCCATATTGGTGAATTTGTTTTGAGTTCAGAGTTGGAATGAGTGAACCAAAAATTTGAGGGGTTGTATTTATAGAGGGTATAGATTTAGGTTAGGTTGAACCAAAAGATCCAAAATTCTATAGTAAACCGAGTTAAAAAAAAAAATAAATAAAAAAAATAAATAAATAAATAAAAATAAAAAAATAAAATAAAAAACCTTGTGTATAACTGAACCCAAATATGTGCACTTAATACAAATTCGTTCATGTTTTTAATAAGTGTAGCCAACAATGTTCCTTTCGACAAGTGTCAGTAGTTAAATACTGTTACAAAAGTGACTTAAATTTTACGGGTTATTTGGTAAAATTTGGTAATTTATGTGACTTGTCCTGCAAGTTTGTTTGAAATTAGGAAACTAATCTATGACGGTTAGTTTGCCTATAAATAGGATTATTAGCATTGGTATTTTTTGTATCTTTTGAATTTGTGTTTGGTACTGCTTGAATTAGTTGGTACATTTTGAGTTAGTTTTTGTATTGGTACCTTTTGAACTTGGGGTTGTATTTGGTTTGATAATTTAAATAAAGCTTCCGCTTCGCTTGTTTGTATTTGTTTGTTTGTTTCGTCTTTTGAATTACCAACAAGTGGTATCAAGAGCTAGGTTCGTTTAACCATGAGTAAGAAGAAGAAAAGAAAAGAAAAAAAAAAGTTTGTTTATGAAGAATCGAATTTGGTATCTCAAATTTTTGTTTGTTCGATTAATCGTGTGTGTTGGTTTGGGGAAGTTCGATTGCTTGGTTTTGAGGAATCTTTTGAAATATTTAAACTGGTTCCAAAAATGGCATCACGCCTTATCAAAAGGCGCGCCTTTTCACGTTTTTTCTCGTCTTATTTTACGCCTTTTTGAGTCACGCCTAGATCAGCCGCCAAGGTCCATTTCGTGGCGGCGAGGCCAAGCCTCGCGTCTTGGCGGCTCCTTGACGCGCCTTTTAGAACACTGGGTATTAGTATCGATATGGTCAAACAGTTTGCTTTGGTGAGTGATAATATATTTGTGAATTTGTTTTGTTTTGGTATATTTGAATTTGAATGGGGAATTAGGACCATAATTCTTATCGTAATAAGTGGGTCATTAGAATTATTTTCCGTGTCATATTTAGGGCCGTTTGAATTATTAGAGCCCTTTTGTCAAGTTATTTATTAACTTGAATTTGGTTTATACTTAGATAATAATTTTGAATTTGGCCGTAATACTTATTATTAAGTGGGTCATTAGAATTTGAATTTGATATTTAGGTCATAATTCTTATTATATAAGTGGACCATTGGAATTTGAATTTGGTATTTGGAATTTGAAGATCAATTTGGTGTTTGAAGACTTGGTTCAAGTTGTTTGGAATTTATTCGATCATTTGGAATTTGTTAGTCGGAAAATTTGAATCTTCGTTTGTCGGACTTTTGAAGTTGGTTGCCTGAATTTGATTGTCTTTGTTGAAGATCGTTTGAGCCGATTTGGTTTTGTTTGGTTGACCATTTTGAATTTGTCGGTTAACGTTTGATTGTTCGTTTTGAAGATTATCGGTGTGACAACTGGTAAAATTGGGAGATAAAATAATTCCCGAGACTATAAACCAAATTAAATCGTTGATTAACTTGAAACTCTTATCTGGATATTTTAGAACATGGCTCGTATTGATGGTTGATTATGTGAATTGCTGTGATATATTGAATCAATTGTGTGGCGTTAACTTAGGCACTACTTCGACTCTGGCAATAGAAAACCTAATAAGACGAGAATAAACAAGAAACAGTTATGTTTTATTTAATAAACGTATTTATCATCAAACTTTATGGAAAAACGTTTCTAAAGTGAATGGTGACGGTTAAAAACTTAGGTGTCGTTTATTTTTTCAGAGCTTTTACCTCTTCATCTGCAAACCATGTCTGCAGAAGAAGAGGTGCACATAAGCTCTTCATCTACAAGAAGAAGACCGTTTGTTTTTGTGCTATTGAAGTACTTTTTTCTTTCTTTTTTTCACTAGTATTTTTTGTGCTATTAAAGTACTTTTTTTCCCTTTCCTTTTTCTTTTTCACTAGTTTTTTACGTTTTCATCCGTTTTTTATGTTTTGGTATGTTTTTTTAATTTTTTTACGTTTTCAGCTGTAAAAAAATGGACGAAAACGTAAAAAAATAGTGGAAACGTAAAAAAATGGCCGCAAAATTAAAAAAGGGAGAAAACGTAAAAACCGGAGGAAAACGTAAAAGACGGGCAAAAACGTAAAAAAATTGACGAAAACGTAAAAAAACTGGTGGAAACGTAAAAAAATGGACGAAAACGTAAAAAAAACCGGAGGAAAACGTAAAAAAACGGTCGAAAACGTAAAAAAACATACTAAAATGTAAAAAAAATGGGTGAAAACGTAAAAAAACGGATATTGGGAAAGAGATGTAAGGTTTGTGAAAGAAGAGGCAAGAAGTGAAAGAAGAGGTAAGAAGTGAAAGATAATGTCTGAAATTTAGAAGAGGAAAAAAGTGAAAAGAAGCACTTATGTCTGCAAAAAAACAAACAAAAACCTCTGCCCTCCTGCAGACAAAAGAAGTGAAAAGATGGAAAAAGTACTTATTGTGAAAAAACAAACGATATTCGGTGATGTCTAATATTTTTCACGAATAAAAACAAGTATTTTCGGGAAAGACTATAAAAATAACAGACTAGTCCTTGCACCGACCCCTCATTTGAAAATAAATAACACCCAAAGGCCTATTGCAATTTCTAAAGTTTATACTACACTAAATATATTAAGGATCAAATGAGAAGAATCCTTAAAATAAGAAGGATGAGAAATAACTATAACTACACATTAGAGATGCATTAGTTTGAATTAGATGCATCTCTAATCTTTTAGATGCATCATAATATATTTTCTAGCTAAAAATTAGATGCATATACATATATTAGATGCATTTCATCAAGTTAGACGAATCCTATATATTTTTCGTTCTCTGCGGATCAAATTTATTGCTAGTACTACTTTGCATCGTTTTCACTTGTAAATCACTTTTAAAACTAATTGTGATGCATCAAAATGAATAGAGATGCATCTAATTCAAGTCGATGCATTTTAAATATGCGGTTATCATTATTTCTCATTCTTCTCATTTTAAGTTTTTTTCACACTGGATCCTTACCCACACTAAATAACCCTAGCTCTAAACTCATTTATCATTTTCACTTCATCTTCAACCCCTCTCCCCCCCTCTCTCTCGTTTGCCGCCGCCGACCACCCAAACGCACTACCACCGCCACTCCTACAACCACACCGCCACCTCCACAACGCTCACCATCATCTCCCCTCTCTTTTGATATACAACACGCGCCGTCAAACAACCCCTACCACATTGATCTATTTATTACCCCCGCGTGTACCCCCTTCACCACCACCAATAACTCAAAAATCTTTCGATCTATTAGTCACAACGTAAAGGAAACACATTTTTACACGTGGGTTGCCTCGCTACCGAGTCAACTCTTGATGTTTCTTGATTATACGGGTTCAAAACAAATGGGTTTTGTATTTTTATTAAACAAAAACGTTTTTGACTTGATATAAACTTGTTTGGTATCATTTTTGTTGTGTGTGGGTGTTGAGTGTGCTCAAACTAAGAGCTATGGCTCACGGCTACTTGATGCCCTTGTTATTTCGATGTTCTTGATGTTACTCTTGCATTATTATTTTTTTATTCGTGTGTTATTGTTGTCAGTTGAGGCTGTGAACAAAGGACTGAGGGTCCATTTGGTTGCGTTATGCGACAGGCATAGCCAAACCGAGACCCTTATGGTCTCGGCAATATATGTTGGTTTGTTGAAGTTGTTGTTGGTTGATTTGTGTCGAAGGGAGCTTAAGACGAGACCCTTACGGTCTCGGCAAGTGTTCTTGTTGTTATTGATGTTTATGGCCGAGAAGTAGGAAAAGCCGAGACCGAATTGTCTCGGCAAAATATTATTGGTGGTGTTGGTTTGATTAAAATGGGAATCGATTGTGTGACGATTAGTAGTTGATGGGGAATAGGTTAGACGTGAGTCGTAGTCGACCACAAGTGAATGAAATTGGTTGCGAATGTGAGGCTTGTTATTTACTATAACATAATATGTTGATATACTTGTGAGCTTTGTGCCAAGTTGGTTTCACGTTGACTTTTTAGTCATCGTTGACTCCGACAACGCCGTAACATAAACTTTTGGTTATAATGGAACATTAGACGATATTTAATTATTATAGTGTGAGATGACTTGGACACGTGAACTCGAAATAAATAATAATTTGTAAAACAAATAAATTTGATATTTAACTTATATATATATATATATATATATATATATATATATATATATATATATAGGGGAGGGTTAATGTGAGATCAAAGTTAAAGTTCTAAAAGTAAGACCTAATCTGGACCGTTGGATCATGTATTTGTTTTAGATGAGATTAACATTAAATGAGTGACATTATAGTCATTAAATAGAGTTTCAAGGGTAGTTTGGACAATCTAAATCAAAATGTGGTTATTTTTTTTTTTTTTTCATATTTTCGTCAATATTTTTATAGAAAAATCTGGTCAATATATTTTATACAATAAATTGTTACACAAACAAGCATATTAAATATATCAACATAACAAAACTAGCACCAGCAGATTCTGGTACACCGGAATCCGTGCATTTTACCCAGATCCGATACATGAAATTTGAAAATTTTTATTTGATACATCAAGTATACAACTTCAAAACTATTGATACAACAAGTACACAGCCTATCAAAATCAAATAGCAGCAGATTCCGGTACACCGGAATCCGTGCATTTTACCTAAGAATCAAATACATATAGAGATCTGTGTATCAAAAACCTATCGAAACCAAACAAATACATAAACACATATACAAATCAGTTGGTACATCGTGGCTAAACCCATGGTGGTCGGAATCCGGTATATTCCGGTACACCGGCTAAATCAGATGGGTATCAGCTGCTATTCCGGTACACCAGCTACACAAAACCAACCATGTGGTCGCCAACACTGAAACACGAGACCAAACTTGTAACCGGATCAGAAACACGCCGCCGGTACACATATCACAAACCCATTAAACCAGATAATCGTTGTACAAATATAAGGTAGGACCTCGTCGGAAACTAATCGAATATCAATAGATATGTCATCAGAAAATAACCATCACCGGATTTGAAAAAAGCTTATATCCTCGTCACCGGATATAACCGTCACCAACAGATCTGAAAAATAACCATTTGACCATCGAAACAACAAACCCCACGATCTAGAAAAAAAACGTATATCCCCTTCACCGGAAAATAACCATCACCAACATGTCTTGGTTGCGGTGGGTCTGGTTGGAAACAGAAAAAGAAAAGAAAAAGATCTTGAAGGTGATTGTGGCTTTGTTGGGGACGACAATACAGAGTTGCTAAAAATCGTACAGAATGTTTGGTAGAAACTAGACATGTTGTGGCTTTGTTGGGGAAATCATAAAATGGGTATGGTTGCGGTGGGTCATGGTTGGAAATTAGTTGTGGCTTTGTGGGAACGACGTGTATTTGTTGCTTTGTTGGGGACGACGGCCGGATGTTGAAGATGGAGGCTGGGTGTTAAGAGAGAGGGAGTGGGGGCAGAGAAAATGAATAATATGGAAGAGGGAGATGATTTTTATTAGGGTTAAATGAGATGTGTGCAATACCTATAATGCCCTTTTGGCTATATATTTAATTTTCAATTTTTCTAGTAATTAATTTCACTTGCCCTTTTCCTATTGGTTGTTGAAAGGATCTTATTTTTTCAACTTTAAGGATGATCTTATTAGAACCTAATTCTATATATATATATATATATATATATATATATATATATATATATATATATATATATATATATATATATATATATATATATATATATATATATATATATATATATATGATATGCTTAGCTATATATGTATATAGAAAGATATCTCCGAGGATTGCACAGGTAAATATGAATCCCCGGGTCGTTTTCCCAACGAAGGTTGAATTTGAGTTCGTAGGATCGTTGTCGTGAATTGTGAAGTCAATGTGAGGGGGTTTTATGGGGAACCCTAATTAAACTACAACTAAACAAGCAAAAATGAACAAATAAGTAAACACGTAAGCCTAACACGTAATTTAAACTAAAAACGTAAACTAAACGTGAAATAAACGTAAACGCGCAAAATAAAAAGTGAATTTAAAGCTAGGCTAATCAAACGAGTATGAAAATAATTTTCCTAAGCTCTAAATGACAAAAGAAAATTTTGGGAAAAAGATTTTTTTTTTTTTTTTTTTTTTTTTTTTTTTTTTTTTTTTTTTTTTGACTTTTTAGTTAATTATTATTAATTAAAAACTATTTTTACTAATTAAAAAGTAATAAAAATAAAAATAAAAGTGAAAATAAGTGAGAAAAATACAAATATAATTTTGAAAAATCTAAAATACCCTAAAACTATTTTTAAAACTAAATATATATATATATATATATATATATATATATATATATATATATATATATATATATATATATATATATATATATATATATATATATATATATTTTGGCTTTTTATGTAATTATTATGAATTAAAAACTCTTTTCTAATATTTAATATATATTAAAAATGTAAGAAAATATGAAAATAGCTTAGAAAAATGCAAATTTAATTTTGAAAATTCTTAAATAACTAAAAACTATTTTTGAAACAGAAAACTAATTTTTTTTGGAATTTTATTTAATTTTTCTAAATTTAAAATTATTTAAAAATGATTAAAAACTAAAATTAAATAAGAAAAGTACTAAATGAACTCAGAAAAATCTAAAAATTTTATGGAAAATCTAAAATAATATTTAGAACTTAGGAATAATAAATTGGACTATCCACTATACCCTAATAAGTTGTATGTCCAAATAAGCAGTTGAATAAGCACTTATTTATAGGCTGTTGAGCACCAAGTCACACCAAAACTTCACAAAAGGTCCACACAACTATTTCAAGTTCAGTTTAACTCAGTATTACCAGAAAAGTACTTGAGATAAGCAAATGGCTCAAAATCAGTTTCAATAAGCACTTGGATATAAGTAGTTTGCACAAGAATACACCAAAAGCTCAGGAAGGGTCCACACAACTTATTTATGCAATAAACTACTTAAATAGGTCAGAAAAGCTCAATGGATAAGCTGATTAAGCACTTAGCAGCTATAATTAGTTGGACAGGAAAACTATCTTGAAGGACCTACTTTAAGCTAGTCTATAAGCTAATGATAAACTAATTAACCCAAACAAAGTGCAGAACCTAAACACCTATATGAAAATCTATCTCTAAACCTAAAAGCCCTAATTTATATGGCCAAATGATGCCCTGAAAGTGCACTAGATCAGGTCTACTTCAACAACTTTTCTGCAGAGTTGACTTTTTTTTTTTATTGCACACTCAAGTTGACTAAATCACATTTTAATGTCCTAAATCTATCCATATATGTTGTTAAATGATGTTGAAATGCTAAGAACACAATAACAAACATAAAATGAGCAGATTAAAGCAAGAATGCAGATCAGATAATACAATATGCAAGCAGATTTTGATTAAACATGCAATTATGACTTTTTGTATTATAGATGCAAGTTTTATGATTGAATGACTCTAATATGGACTAAGAGAGCTACACATGCAGAAGAACAAGCAAAGTTCCAACTAGAACTAGCAGAACTGTTATAAACCAAACACACCTTAAGGCTTATGATTACACTATAACTATGGGATTTAGGCTTTAACCAACTAATAATAAGCTACAAACAAACAAAGTAACCACAATAGAATCTCAATGAACACAAATAACACTAGAATAACAACCAGAACAATCACTAGCAGAGTATACTTAAGTAAAGCAGTAAAGATGCAAACTAGAACTATGGCCGATATAAGCTGAACACAAGCATGCAAATTACTCTAAATAGGCAAGACAAACAAAGATAAGCTAAAATCTATTATTATAAGCTACTAAAGAGAAGATGCAGAAATTTACATAAGAGACTTAATTTGAAAGAGCAGGATCAAATGGAATAGGGACAAGGCAAAGGGATAAGCTCAGGAAAGTTATCAAGGAACTTTTTGAGCTTATCAAGAGGTGTTGTGAGCTTATACAAGTTTATTACCTTAGCTTATTGTTTCCTCTCTTATTTTTCTAAGATTTTTTATGTTATTTTTTTGGAGTTTTAGCAAAATGCATCACAAGTAAAAATTTAACTTACAAAAGCTTTTAACAACCTTAAATGAACTTAATTAAGCAGAAATTTAAGAACTTGAACAGGAAATGAGCTTGAAAGTAAATTTGCTTAAAAACGATTAAAACTAAATTTTATTAAAACTTATAAAAGAGGATTACAAAGCAGCATAATACATGAAATTAAGAGTAGAATTTAAGTTACCTAACCTAACTTAACTACACTATTCTCCCCTACTCCTAGTTACCCCCAATCCGTGAGCAGGGCATCCTTATATAGGCTACAGGAGCCTAGGGTTTTCTTCAAGGAAGCTCCCAGAAGCATAATATTGTCCATCCGATCCCTTCCCACTAGAACCTTCATGTTTTTAAGCTTTATTGGCCCTTGGATTAATTTCTAGGATGTTCTATCCCTATTGAATGCTATCCTTCTCCCACGTGTGCACATTTCTGACACCTTCTGGAATGTACGAGGTAAATTAGATTGATATGAGGTTAAATGGTGGGGTGAAGCAGGGTGAAAGTGATGAAGGAGGTAAACAGTAACCTATGGGTAACATGGCGCGTTTTATGGTTGTGTTTGACCTGGGTATAATTGGGGGTTGACTTGGGTGGGTTTTAGTGGTGGATCGGGTGAATGATATACGGGTTAGGTTAGTGGGCTTTGGTGGATTATGTGTGGGATTGGGTTGTGTAGGATTATGGATTGGATTTGGTTTTAGTTTGGTTTATTTATTTTTGGGATAAGTAGTATGGTTTGATCCGGTTTGTTGTTTTAGTTATCAGAGGGACCAAAAGTGTTATTTTTGAAAATGTAAGGACCTCTTCTGTCATTTTTCACAAGTAAGTTCCAAGGGCCATTTTTGACACTTTTGAATTCTTGGAGGGTCTTCAATATAGTTTCTTCAAAATTCTTCTTTCAGTGACTGTTTTTGACAACTCATGACATTTGAGGGACCATTCTAGTAAATTTGACCAAATTTCTTCCAAGGGTTACTTTTGCCATATCTTGAAACTTTGAGGATCTCTTTTGACTTTTTGACTTCATTTTGACCACTAAGCATTCCTGGTTCCGGTTCTTTGACTATTTCCACTTCTCGTGCTCGTTTTTCCAGTTTTGTCTTGATTTTTGTCCTTTTCTGATATTTTCTTACCTGCATGTACAAAAGCACAAAAACACATATTTTTGGCAATTATTTGTTAGTTTTTGGTCTTTTTGGGTCTGATTATGGTGAATAAAAGGTGTGTGTATTCACTCACACCAATATGTATATGTATATATGTATAATAATGAATTTTAAAAGTTAATAATAGCGTTGACGATAAATATTACTTCACAAATTAAAGTGAATCAATGTTTAACGAAAACATTATTTTAAATGAAGAGGAAATGTTTTGCCTTGACAAAAAGGAATTCTTTCGAAATAAAAAATAAATGTTTCTTTCTATAAACATTAATAAACGAGAGTTACTAGAAGTTTCGAGTGCACGCAGAACTAGGAAATACTATTTAAAATAGTATTTAATGAATAGGTTGTGCCGAGTCAGTAGTTGCCGTCACTTGTTAGTTGCTATCTTGCTTTGCTCTTGTTGATGATCTGTGCCAAGCTGATTTAGTCGTTGTTGAGCTAAACTACCTTTGAGCTGTTCATGCTGTTCTTTGATTTGGATTATTTTGCTAGTCTACTTCTGATATATTTGTGATTGTGCTTTGCTGGACCGAGGTGAGTTTATAGCCTCTCTTTTACTCTTAACTATGTCTTATTTAAACTTGGGGTGAGAAACATGCAACTATTTTTCTGGACCTGCAACTACTTTTGAATTGCTATTGTGTGTTGACTAGCTAGGGTTAGATATGCGGTAGATGATGACTTAGTCTAGGGTAGCAATCCATTGCTATAACCGTGATGCCTATCTAAGAATAGATATTTGCTTCCGGCCTAGACCAGGGTGGCAATCCATTGCTATAACCGTGTTGCCTGGCTAGAGTCGCTATAGCCCTACTTGAGATCTCGTTATGATGAAATGATGATTATTGCTATTCATACTTGTTTTGGAAGTTATGGAATTTATCTGCCCCTAGTCCCACATAGCAAATAACTCTATCAGGTCTACTATTGAACTCTTGATTTAAACCTATATACTCACCAGCGTTACCTGACTTTTAGCATGTTTTCTCAGACGATTAAGATGATGTTTATGGATGCTAACTAATAGAGGCTTGGCGAAAAGGCATGGTGAAAGATCGATCAAAACTTTGATAAAATGTTGTGGACCTATCTTTTATTTTTTGGGCCTTATCTTTCATGATTTTGAATAACTGTAAAATTTTAAACTAAATCTTGGGATGTTTTATATAATGGAAATTGTTATCCGGTTTCGCTATACTTGTGTTGTGTATACCAATCCCAGTAGCACCCCGAAAGCTTGTAAGTCTTCCGCTGTACCAAATTTTGGGGATGTTACAATCGGCGTTTGTATTTGTTTGATTTATTTTGGATTATTTTTGGGAATCGATCGTTTGATTAGAATTTGGCTAGCATTACTGGCGTTTGGAACTTTGAATTTGATTTGAAGCCGGTGGAGGAGTTTAAGTCACGGTGGAGATTGTTAGAAAAGTAACTTAAACTTTAGGGGTTATTTGGTAAAATTTGGTAATTTTTGTGACTTGTCCTGCAAGTTTGTTTGGAATTAGGAAACTAATCTATGACGGTTAGTTTGCCTATAAGTTGGGATTATTAGCATTGGTGAGTAGAATTTATCTGCCCCCTAGTCCCACATAGCAAATAACTCTATCAGGTCTACTATTGAACTGTTGATTTAAACCTATATACTCACCAACATTAGCTGACTTTTAGCATGTTTTCTCAGGCGATTAAGATGATGTTTATGGATTAGAAGTTGGTACCGTTTTGTTGGGAACGAAGTTTTAGTATTTATCAAGTCTCGGTCATTTGTAATAAACGTTAGGTTGCTTATTTATTGTTTACTTTAATTTACTTATGTTTTATATGTAAAAGGCTTATGAAAAAGCCCAAAAGGCCTCCAAGCCCACACAAAATGATGAGTGGAAGGAGAGGGTGTGTTGCCCTAGCTCCTTCCCTATAAATAGTAAGCTTAGGTCTCATGTAAACTTGGTTGGTTATTTGAATATCATAAGGAAACTCTTGCATTTATATTTCTCTCATTCTCATAATCATCACATCCTTATATCTATCTCATTCTTGCTTGTGTGAAATTAATATGGGTACCTAACAAGTGGTATCATTCGCCATAAGAAGGTGTAGTTCTTGTTTTACATTGAATCCGATCCAAAAACTTACTTTTTAACTCGTTATTTTGGAAAAATTGTTGTACTTTCGTGTTTGTTTCTTGGTTTTTATCACATCTTTGCTTACAAACTTGTGCTACAAATCATATCAAACAAAAAAGTGTCAATCTTTCTTTCAAAAAGTACGATTTGTATTTTTGTACTATTTTTTGAAATTTCTAAATTTTTTTGAAAAGTGGTTCAAGTTTGCAACTTTCTTTAAGATTTCATCATTTTAAGGATAGTTGTACAAGAATCTTGGATGTAAAACGTGTTTTTGGATTGCTTTTAATCAAAAACAAAAACTGCCAAACTTTCGAAAACACTTCATACCAAGTTTCGAAATCATTAGTTGTCACAGTTTCGAGAACACACGAAGTTGCTTCCTGTCGTATTACCGATCGTGTACTCAGTATTTTCTCTCTTGTATAAGAAAGAAAATACTTCGACTTTTGGCTAAATTTCGAAATTGTATAATTTCGAAATTTCTTTGTGAAGTTGGATTTTCGAAAAACTTGAAACTTTTCGAGAACACCCTTTTTCGAAAAAGTTCCAGGATCTCGAAAGTTTGTCACCTTTTCGAAAACTGTTTCTAAGGTTTCGCAATTACCAAAGTTTCGTGAACAAAGTTTCGAGAAAACAAAGTTTCGAGAACACAGTTTCGAGAATACTAAGTTTCGCAATCACCAAAGTTTCGAGAACTGCTTTCTGACACACTTTCGAGAACACATTTTGTGCAAGTTTTCGAGAATTGGCTCAACCTATACCTTATACAAGATCCATTACCACACAAGTGTTCATTATGTCTTAACCACCGTACTACAACTTTAACCATTCTCAGAAACATCATAATCAGCAGTATCATCATCAATTTCATCAGCAACAGCAACAGTATCAACAACCACCATAGTATCATCCACAACCGGCTTACTCACAACAACATCTTCTCATGCAACAACATCAGATGGTTCCGCTACAACAATCCTATCCAATGCCACAACAACAAAGCCAACTTCCATCCAAACAGACTCACTGGTTTGATAGGATGTGTGAAGTAATCTCAACTCAACAATCCCGACATGAGACAGGATCTATTGACACACCACCAATGCTTACATCTGGTAATTATGTTCAGTGGGCAAGTCGATTCTTAAGGTTTATTGAACTCAAGAAACCCCTAGTAAGTACATGAAACAAGTTATCCTTGAAGGACCGTTTCAGTGGCCTATAAACTTAGTTGGAGGTGACCCAGCTGCTGATCCTCCATTAGCTCCAACTGCTGTACCAGTTCCTGAGTCTACACTCACTACTGAACAACATCTTCATCGTGAAGCAGATGAGTATGCTATGGCTTACATACTTCAGGGAATCCCAAATCCAATATTCAGAAGTGTTGATGCTCAGAAAACTGCTAAAGCAATGTGGGAACACGTTCATTTACTAATGGAAGGCACTCAACTGAACAAAGAAGATATGAAATCTAAAAT
The DNA here is from genome assembly GCA_030686995.1 of Artemisia argyi. Lineage (NCBI taxonomy): Eukaryota > Viridiplantae > Streptophyta > Magnoliopsida > Asterales > Asteraceae > Artemisia > Artemisia argyi. The sequence goes on along the minus strand of CM060677.1, from coordinate 119,079,096 downwards.
TTACATGGAATACACTAACTTCATGATCGAACCAGGGGAGTCACTTGAATCTTACTATCATCGTTTCACCAATGTCGTCAATGACTTAGAGAGACATGAAGTACACCTTCCAAGGATCGCAGTCAATACCAAGTTTGTTAGTAGTCTGGGTTATGATTGGCAAAAGTACGTGACATTTATGAGACAAGCAAAGAATCTCCATAATGCTCCATATGGTTTGTTGTATGACTATCTTAAGCACCATGAATCTGAAGTTGAAAAAGATAGAGCAGCACGAGGAGGCTATACACCACCACCAACTTCAAATCCATTAGCACTCGTTGCTCAATCTCATGCTGCACCACCTCCAATGTCCAATCATGCTTATGTTCAGGAACATAATTACTTCAGTTATCCACAACCTACAACCTCACACCAAATGGTCCCATATGAATCATCCTCGCAACAGGCTTCTACTCAACTTGCTCCATATGACAACCATGATACCATGTACTACTCAAATTAAACAGAAGATGATGATGAAGATGTTAATATGTTGAATCAAGGATTTGCTCTTATTGCTCGTGCTTTCAGCAAATTGTCAAACAAGACTAACAACCGTCTTCGTTCTTCATCAAATACAAGGAATCAAGCTGTCATTCAAGATGGTCGGGTTGAGATTCAGAACCGTAACTTTGGACGATCAGGTTCAGGAGGGTATTCAGGAAATTCTGGGTTTGTACCAAAATTTAACAACAATGGGGGATTCAGAGACAATTCAGGTGTTCCTCAGAGAAGAAATGACAATGCTGAAATAGGAAATACAGAATCTGGGAATGCAGTGTGGTGCTACAACTGTAACGGAAAAGGTCATATTGCAAAAGTATGTCCAAAACCGAGAACTCGGGGCAGTAAGTTTCACAAGCAGGCATTATTTATGGCTCTCAAAGATGAAAAGGAAGGAACTATCACTGAACAAGAGAATAGTTTCATTGTCAATGCCTACAATGATGACGATATGGAAGATCTTGAAGCCAATGCAGCTGTGATGCTTATGGCAAACATGCAGGAACTCCAGTTGAATGATTCAGGCCCAGTGTATGACACTAATGGCTTATCTCAGGTGGTTCAGATAGTTCTCTGGATTGTTGATAGCGGTTGCACCCGACACATGATTGGCAATCTCAAACTGTTAGTCAACTTTGTTTCAAAGTTTATCGGAACTGTCAGATTCGGGAATGATCAATACGCTTTAATCATGGGTTACGGTGACTATGTGAATGGGAATATTGAAATTAGCAGAGTCTACTATGTTGAAGGCTTGGGTCACAACCTCTTTTCAGTTGGTCAATTTTGTGATGGGGATTTAGAAGTAGCATTTCGAGAGAAAACTTGTTTTGTTCGTGATCTACAAGGAAATGATCTGATGTTAGGCAAGCGTGGCACTAACCTCTACACAATTTCAATGTCTGACATGATTGCTTCATCTCCGATTTGTCTTCTATCCAAAGCTGAAACGACTAAATCATGGTTATGGCACAAATGCCTTTCTCACTTGAATTTCAAAATGATGACTGAACTCGCTTGTCACAAATTGGTTGATGGCTTTCCAAGATTCCGTTATGCCAAAGATCACTTATGACCAGCCTGTGAACAAGGAAAAAGTACTCGTGCTCATTTTCCTTCAAAAACTGAACACAGTACTAATCATGTTTTACACCTGCTTCATATGGATTTGTGTGGTCCAATGCGTGTTCAAAGTATCAACGGTAAATGCTACATTTTATTAATTGTTGATGATTACTCCTGTTGGACTTGGGTTTATCTTCTTCGAAGTAAAGATCAAGCTCCTCAAATGATCATCACCTTTCTCACAAAAATACAAGTTCAGTTGCGTAACACAGTCAGAATTGTTAGAACTGACAATGGCACAGAATTTGAGAATCAGACTCTGAGGTTGTATTTTGAGAAAATGGGAATTGAACATCAAACATCCATTCCAAGAACACCCGAACAGAATGGAGTAGTCAAAAGACGCAACAGAATGTTAGTGGAAGCTGCACGAACGATGTTAATCAATGCTCAATTGCCGGATTACTTATGGGCAGAAGCTGTTTCAACCGCATGTTACACTCAAAATCGTTGTATAATCACAAAACGCCATCACAAAACCCCTTATCAGATTGTTCACAAAAGGAAACCGAACATCAATTACTTTCATGTATTTTGAGCTCTATGTTATCCAGTTAATGATCGTGATGATCTAGGTAAACTTAAAGCAAAGGCTGACATTGGGATATTTGTTGGATACTGTGAAAATTCAAAAGGCTTTCGGATATGGAATCGTCGTACTAGAGAAATTCAAGAGACTATTCATGCTAATTTCGATGAACTCACTCAAATGGCTTCTGAGCAAAATAGCTTAGGACCCGCATCCAACCGTCTAAACTTTCCGGAATCTTTGGCTGAACAATTGTCACTTTCCCGTATAGAAGTGGAAACCTTGTTTGCTCCATTGTTTGATGATACGATTGATAACCGTCCCTCTGAGGTCTCACCAATTTCCGCTGCACATCTTGATAACCATCAAGTACCTGATTCACCTCAACAAACAACAACTGCTGGAAGAGACGGTCCTCCAATTGTATCCCCAACAACTACAGAACAAACTGGTTCCAACTCACAACAATCAGGTGGAGACTCCATACCTATATCAGTTCCTCAAACCGCAGAGGATGACCCAGAACCGTTCTTTAACCCATTTGCACAGGCTCTACTTGTCCCTGACATTGCTGAGTCTTCTACACGCAATTTGGATCCTGCTCACTTGCGAGATACTTATCAATTTCACCCTTCGACACACAAATGGACTGGAGATCACCCCTTAGTTCAAATTATTGGCCATCCAGATGCACCAATTATGACAAGACAACGACTTCACACAAACGGTGAAACTTGCATATATGCACTCACAGTATGTGAAACCGTGCCAAAGAACGTCAAAGAAGCTATGACTTACGACAACTGGATTGAATCTATGCAAGAGGAATTTGAATCATTTCAAAGATTGGAAGTCTGGGAAATGGTTGAAAAACCTGAAGGAGTCATTGTCATTGGCTTAAAATGGATCTGGAAAAACAAACTGGATGCAGAAGGAACTGTCATACGTAACAAATCACGCTTGGTAGCAAAAGGATACTCTCAAGAAGAAGGAATCGATTTTGAAGAATCATTTGCTCCAGTAGCTAGACTTGAAGCTGTACGGATTTTTCTTGCATATGCTGCTCACCGGAATATGGTTGTTTATCAAATGGACGTAAAAACGGCATTTCTGAATGGTCAACTCCGTGAAGTGGTTTATGTCAGTCAACCTGAAGGATTTTTTGATCCAGACTGTCCTAATCATGTCTACAAGCTAAAGAAGTCTCTCTACGGTCTCAAGCAAGCCCCAATGGCGTGGTATGACAAGTTATCTACGTTCTTGCTGGTTAATAACTTTACTTTAGGCTCGGTGGACCCAACACTATTTACAAAAACATACGGGGTGGACTTATTAATTGTTCAAATTTATGTCGATGACATTATTTTTGCATCAACTAACAAACGTTACTCACTTGATTTTGCAAAATTAATGACAGATAATTTCGAAATGTCCATGATGGGTGAACTTGCGTTCTTTCTAGGACTACAAGTTCATCAATCACCCCGTGGAATTTTTCTAAACCAGTCTAAATATGCTCTTGAGATTTTAAAGAAACATGGAATGCAAAGTTGTGACACAATGAATACACCTATGGTCAATTCCACAAAACTAGATGCTGATATACATGGGACTCCTATTGACCCTACCAAATACCGATGTATTATTGGGTCTCTCATGTATCTCACATCTAGCAGACCTGATATTGTATTTGCTGTCTATATGTGTTCGCGTTATCAGTTTGAACCAATTGAAAAACACCTCAATGAGGCAAAAAGAATCCTTCGATACATAAAGGGCACCATCCATTTGGGAATCTGGTATCCGAAGGATTCTGGTTTTGAACTAATAGCTTTTTCAGACGCTGACCATGCAGGATGCTTAGATACGCGAAAATGTACATCAGGTGGATTACAGTTTCTTGGAGATAAGCTTGTGTCTTGGCAATCAAAGAAGCAGGACTGCACTTCACCGTCATCAACAGAATCTGAATACGTAGCTATGTCTGCTTGTTGTGCTCAAGTCATTTGGATGCGATCACAACTTAAAGACTATGGCTACCTATTCAATAAGATTCCGATTTACTTCGACTCCAAAAGTGCCATTGCAATATCTTGCAACATAGTCCATCACTGCAAATCCAAACATATTTATCTCCGATATCATTTCATCAAGGAGCATGTCGAAAAGGGTACAGTTGAACTATATTTTGTGGGAACTGAGTACCAATTGGCGGACTTACTTACCAAAGCATTACCTCCACCAAGGTTTGCTAATTTAGTTCACCAAATTGGTATGCGATGTTTGACTCCAGAGGATCTGGAAAAGTTTTTAAAACACAAGTGAAAGTCAAACATCAAATACAATCTTTGCACAAAATTTTTCAAAAAAAAAAAAAAAAAAAAAAAAAAAAAAAAAAAAAACACGCAAGTATATATATCGCTTCTTGTCAACACTATGTTATTTCTTAACCCTTTACAAGTGTTGAGGGGGAGACACGCTCAAAATTTACCATTTTTTTAAAACCGGTATACTTGCATATTTTCATAAAATGCGTTGTTTCGGAAATAATGGAAGTCTCATGACCTTTCTTTCGTCTCATCCCGTTAAAAGTTTCATAAACGATATCATAGGGAGTATATCTAAGACAATTGCCTTTGGTCATTAACTTGTATCAAACTAAAGGACTTGTGATGCAAATTAAAATGTTAAGGGATCAAATGTGTCAAAAACTTAAAAGTTAAAAATATATAAACAAACAAACATCCATAATTCAGAAACTTTTCAAATCAAACAAACACCCAATTTTGATATCAACGGCTAGAACTCAAACGGATAATCCGAGCTTCAAACTTTCAATCTGTAAGTTCCTTCGTGATCTTAAGGTTGAAACAATAAATGGTTTTCGTTTAATCGATATTCTAATGGTTAGATTTCAAGTAATCGCAATTTAAAGTTCTAGGGTTTCAAAATTTCAGAAACAATCAAAACGTGTTTGTTTGTGTGATTTTTCATAGGGCTTTTGTTCAAAATCATGTTCTAAACGTTCCTATAACAGTTTATCATTATACTAAACATGTTTGAATGATTTTCAAAAACTAGGGTTTATGAACGATTTGGGTTTTTGATGATTCTGTGATGATTTGGTTAATTTTCTTGATGGAATATGTTGTTATGTGTGTGAGAATCATAATGATGCACTTCAATTGGTTCTTTATCCATGTATGCTTGATTTTCAATTATGAGAGTTTATGTTCAAATGGGTCTTTCTCGCTTATTGTTCATATGGCTAATCATACGTGCCTAACTTGTCCTTATATTATACATGATGATGGTTACATGATACATAGATATGATGAGTGTTTTACTTGAACTTGTGTTTCTCGATAACTTGTTGATGTTCATGTTTCGAGAATAGTGAGTATGAGATATATCCGTGCTCTTAACTGTTGTTTCACCATCTTAACTACAGGTTATACTCTTTGGAAACTCATAATCTCAAAAGAAACGTACGTCTACACAATTTCGAAATTCTTGTATAAGAATTTTTCGAGAACACATTTTCGAGATCACCTGACTTATTGAAAGTTTCGAGAATGCGCCAAACAAGCATTTGCGAAAAATTTTCTAAGTTTATGTATTTTCGAAAATATAAATTTTCGAGAATACACTTTGAAATCTTTTCGAGAACGCTTGATTGAAGTATTTTCGAAATTTCACACTAATCATGTCTTTCGAGGACTGCTCTTTCGAGAACACATATGATGAAAACTTTCAAGAATGCATATTCTGAATGTTTGCGAAAATGTTGCCAATGAGTATGTTCTCGATAAAATATTTATCGAGAACACACTTGGAAATTTTTTCGAAAACCTTCGTTATACACATTTGCAAAACTTTTCTTCTAGTGACTGTTTTTTCGAGAATACACTTAAAGAAACTTTCGAGAATAAGAATTATGAGTGTTTGCGAAATTTGTCCAATATGCAATGTTTCTAGATTCTTATCATGTTGTAATTTCGAAAAACATGTATTTGTGATGATGATTATTATTTGATGAAATGTGTGTTGTAATCATGTAACTTGGATAACATTTGAGCACATGTGAATGTCTTAGTACTATGCTTGATTCATGATTCAATCAGATCAATTTTGTCTAAGTTTACATCATACGTCATTTCACATATGATAATTGTACCATCCGTACTTAAATGTTCTAGGTGTTTATCTGTAATCAAACTTGTGATTGTGCTAACGAGTAACAAATCTGGATGTTTGGTTTATGATGATATCTTTTCAGATAAACATGGCTGAACATACCGAGAATGTCCCCGAACAAACTCTTCCATTACTCACACTGAATGACATCATTCCTGCTGACTACAACGTCACCATCGGCAAAAATAATCCTCGAGTTGACTTTGACAAATTAAGAATTCCTGAGAACTCGTGTAAGATTGTCAAAGATATTCTCCTAGCTCATCCATGCAAGCATCTGCTCGACAAATCAACTTCAGTTCCAGTATTCTACCTTCATCAGTTCTCGCCAATGTTATAAATGGCGTGAGGCGTGGCGTGGCGGCAAGGCCACGCCTCAAGCCTTACGCGCCATGGCGAAGCCATGGCATTTTTTGCGGCGTGACTAAGGCGGCGAAAAAATATTTATCATTTATGTTATAATATCATATTTTATATGCATATCGAGTTTACAAAAGGTGAGTTTACAAAAGGTGAGCTTACAAAAAGTGATATGCATAAGAAATAAAGTGAAAATTTGAACTATGTTTAGAAATTACTAGGCCCAAAATTTAAGCCCACATCATCCCCTTCTAAAAATGGCACCACGCCATACGATAAGGCGCGCCTTGGCACGCCTTTTCGCGCCTTATTCCACGCCTTTTCACACGACGCCTAGACTTCACGCCTTGGTCCATTTCGTGGCGCCGAGGCCACGCCTCGCGCCTTGGCGACACCTTGGCGGCGCCTTGGCGCGCCTTTTAGAACACTGGTTCTCGCTTATAGCAAAGGTTAACTTGGATGATGAGTCTTTCACTGTCACGTTGGATTGACAAGTCTACATTGTAGATCACGAAGTCCTTCGTACAGTTTTCCTTCTACCTCAACCTGAGAATGAATTTGTTCCAATGTTTCCTGAATTGGATCTCCTGGATTATTTCATTGATCTTGGATATGATGTTCAAGATGACTTACCTCTGCTTAAGCATTCTAGATTCAATGCAAAGAACATGCCTCAGCCTTGGAGAACCTTTTATATGTTGGTCGTACGTTCAATATCAGGAAGGAAAAGTGGTCACAAACATCCCAGACTTGAGCATTTACAAGTGTTTTGGGGAATGGTCAGTATGCTACCGATTGACTTTGCAATTCCCATAATGAGTGATCTAGTCTACAACATTCAAACCGAACGTGAAAAGACTATGATCCCGTTCGTAAGGTTCACAAAGCTAATCATTAAGCATTTCTGCAAAGATCAACCTGAATTCATCAAAAGAATGGAAGATCCAAATGAGCCTAAGAACCTCTTTGAGGACGACTTCACCATTGCTTTTGTCAAAATGACCACGTCTTTAACTAAGCAACAAGGAAAGAGGCTTCCCGACTATTTTCTTGATGACAATATCAGGAAAAGCTCAAGCTATGAATTCTACGATAAAGCTTACAAAGGGATTAAGGAAGAGACTACCATACAGACTCGGAGTAAAAGAGGGTGGAAAATCAGGGAGTACTAGTAGCACTACTGGTTCACTACAATCAAAACCAAAAGCTACTCCCAAAACTAAACCTGCTACCAAACCGAATCCTACACCCAAACCGAAGCCTGCAACTAAGCCAAGAAAGAAGGTTACACCAAAGCTCACTCTTCAGGATGAACCTACACCGCCACCCTCAGAAAGCGATTCTGAATTTGACACAGAAATTGATGAAGAAGAAGAAGACTTCGAACGAAGAGAAAGAGTAACTGAAGAAGAATTTTCAGAAATGGAAATTGCAGAACAACAAAGTTTGGAAACTTTTGAAGCAGATAAAAGAAAAAGGCGAGGGATTACCATCAATGAACCAAATGTTGGAATCAATGATGATGAAGAAGACAAGCCAATAGTTGAATAATTGGTCGACAAAAGAAAATTGAAAAGTATTGTTGTCGACACACGGGCCGAAGAGAAGAAATTCCTTAATGATCAGAGGGAAGCATCACTCCTCAGCCGACTTCATCCTCAACCTTCATCACCACCTGTCGATCAACCTGAACATGAAGGCACTGCTAGCAGCATTGTTCCTCCCATTGTGTCTACCACTTTAGAACCAGTTATTCAACCCGGTGACAAAGTAGAAGATAAAGATGCAGAAGGTAACACCACTATGACGGAAGCTGCAAACATTGAGGAGAATGTTGACGAACAGGAGAACGTTGCCACTGATCAGGGAGTTGATCCTTTCACCACTCCAGAGTATCTAGCACAGGAAGAAGGGGAACGTAGAAGAAAAGAAAGTGAAGAAAAAGAAGCCAATGAAAAAGCATTCGACACCAACATATTCCTTCAATCATCTTCACACTCAAAGAAGACATATTCAGAGCAACCTCCACTTCCTAAAGACTCTCCTCCAAAGGATCCGACTCCTCCAACTTCTTCTTCTAACTCCCACAACGAGTCTTCCTCAGAATCATCACTAGAACATTCATCTCCCTCACCATCTGAAACCGCATCTAAACAACAATCAATCAATGAACCCACAAAACCAGTTGATCTTCAGGAGCAAGTTAAAAGTCTCACAACCTTGGTTACTAATCTTGCTAAACAAGTTGAAGACTTTCAGGAGGCAAAGCAGGAAATTGATAAGTTCATGAAAGCAGACTTGGAAGGAATCATCGGGACTTTCACCTTCGATTACCTTACAGAGAATCTTGTTGATATCGTCACTCCTCAAGTGACAAGTCTTGTTGAACCTATAAAGGATAACTTGGAGCACAGGATTAGAAGTGTCGTAAGGAAAATGCTATCAAAAACACCATTTACTCTTTAGCCTGCAAAAGCTTCAACATCAACTCCAACCATTTCTGAATCATCGGTCGAAGACCTGCTTGCTCAGCTCTACGACAAAGTTGCATACAAAACCAATTTGACACCTGAAGAAACTGCACATATCGACGCCATTGCAGCTAACTTGTCAAAAGAGTCGTGCAAAGAAGCTGCTGGATCTTTGAAATGGTCAAGGAAAAATGAAGACCCGGACCCGAACTCGAAAGGAAAGAAGCACAAGTCTGCAACCGGTCCATCATCTTCACACCAACCACAAAAAGATTCAACTCCTCCTGGAAATCAGCAACATACTTGAGCTTCTGGTCAAGGTCCGACAGACCAGGAAGAAACATTCATGCAACCTGTTGATGACTATCAAGGACAACTGATGAGGCAAAAAATGAACCACTTTTAGGGGGTCATTTAAGCCCGGAATTGAATTTATTTGATCAAATATTGCCCTAAATCGTTCCTTTTGTGATTTTAGGTACTTTGGGAGTGAAATCTGGAAAAGGAAACAATTTGGACGTTTTTGGAGCATAAAAGTGAAGAAAACGCCAAAGACTTAATTTTCCATACTGGAAACAGTGTATGACGGCGTCAAGAGGCATTCCTGACGGCATCAAGAGTAAAATCCATGACGACCCAGTACAAACATGAAGGCGTCACAAGAAGAGTGTCAATAGTTAAATGTGTGACGGCCTGCAAAAAGGGACTACATGACGGCGTCAGATGTAGATCTAGGCAGTCCAAGGATTTATTTGGCGGCGAGATGACGGCGTCAGACCTTTGTTCTTGACGCCGTCACCTCCTAAAATCTATATATAGTTTTCTAATTTTCATTCATTAAAAGAGGAATTTGTGTGGAGAAACCCTAGGGCCGAACCTTGTACGAATTTTACAGCTTTTCAAGGGTTTTCAACCCTTGAATCCTTACATGTGCTATTGAGATAAGTCTTCTCTTAATTCAATCAATATATCTATGTGTTGGTTGTCTATATCTTGTGCTTGTTTCGATTTCAACATGCTAGGCTAGATTTATCTTGTGTTTGCTTAGATCTAATGAAACCTAGATGTTGATTATGTGTTGATTACTTGTTTATGGTTGTATTGGATGAAGGATTTCAATGTTAGGCTTAAGAAAACTGGCAGATCTCCATTGTGTAACATGCTTGAACGTCTTAGGAAACATGAACCGATGTGTACTAGGTTTTATTGGTTGTATTTAATGCATGAGTAAATTCTAGTGATCCCATGTTAGGAGCTTCTTGCAGGCTCGACATAGGAGTGAAGTAGGCACTCATAGGATTGGGGAAGTAAGTACGCCACCCCATGAATGGTATTAAGGAATACAATCCATCATCCACGCAACTATAACAAGTAATTTACGTGTAAAAGATATCTAGGGAGTAGTGAAATCTAAGTAAACACATTTCTCCCACATATTGCTCACAACCTTAGTTTAATATAGTTTATTTTCATTTTTAGTATTTTATTTTGATTGCATCTTTAGTATTGGGTTAGTTGACTAGCAACTAATTCCGCCCAAATCCTTCAAACCCGAGATTTTAATTTGCTTTCCTAAAAATATAAAAAATACAAAAAGAATCATCCCTCATCTCTAGATCTAGTATTTAGGTTTTCTAATCCTAGCGACACTATTCCTAGCTGAACGATCAATCCCCCGGTACTTGTCATTATACTATACTACATCGATCAGGTACACTGCCTGGTGGGGGTTGTAAGCTTCTCAAGATCCCTTGAGAGGTAAAGCCTGGTGCAATCCCTAAGCATCAAGTTTTTGGCGCCGCAACCCGGGGAATAGTTATTGTCTAGGTTAGAATCTCTTTTTATTAGGTCTACTTGCAAGATTCCTTTCTAGTAAGATTTTATTTTTATTTCTAGGTTTTCTTTAGTCTATCTTATTTCTTTGTGTTTTTTGTTCGTAACTCTTCACCACCCGACATCATGGATGATGGGAACATCTTTGAACCCGTCATCCCACCACAACAAAGCCTACCATTAGAACCTCTTAGGCCCCGAACCTTAGGAGAGTATTACTGACCTAGCCACCAAGGCTACCGAAACACCATTGAGCTCACCAGAGCCAATGTGACCCCCTTGCGATCCAACACCATCCGGTTGGTGCAAAGCGGATGTGCATTCCATGGACCTCGTTCCAAAGATCCAAATCAACATCTCAAGGACTTCCTTAAAATCGTAGATTCGATAGACCTAGATGTTGCAACTAGAGAGACAACCCGATTACGCCTATTCCAATTCTCTCTACGTGATCAAGCTAGTCAATGGCTTGAGCGTTTACCCGCGGGATCCATCACCACATGGGATGATCTCACCACTCATTTCCTTGCTCAATTTTTCCCACCGGGGAGAACTACTAAGCTTAGAAATGACATCTTGATGTTTCAACAACGTCAAAATGAAACTCTCTATGAAGCATGGACTCGTTTCAAGGACTTACTCCAAAAAGTCCCTCATCAAGGCATAGATCTTTGGCTCCAAGTCCAAATCTTTTATGACCATATCGATCTCTCCACGAGGCGAACCATTGACCAATCGGCCGGTGGTAAGCTACGTGATCTAAGTGCGGAACAATCATGGGAACTTATAGAAGATCTTGCTCTCTATGACAACGAAAGTTGGAATGATCCCCGTGATTTGAACAAAACGGTCAAGGCAATATCTTTGCCTTCGAACAACTCTAGCACTCCCGACCGTAGGATCATGGAACTTGAGTACCAAGTCAAGTTTCTCATGAAATCTTACGAAGCTCCTAAGCCTTCAAGCCAAGTGAACAAAATCATTTCTTCATGCGAATTATGTAGTGGTCCCCATGACACTCGTGATTGTGTGGAACTCCCCGGAACAGCTTTTGCGGACTACGCATCCTCGCGTACCGACGAAGCGGGAGATAAATGGTACACTTTCAAACCCGAGCCAAACCCTTACGGTGATTCCTACAACCCCTCTTGGAAAAATCACCCAAACCTTAGGTGGAAACAAAATCAAGCCAATTCTTCCAATCCGCCTAATCGTTACCAACCAAACGGTCCACCCTCCAACCGTACTTTCAACAACAATCCTTCTAACAACTATGGCAGTACCAACAATCTTGAAGGATTGATGTCTAAGTTCATGGCATCTCAAGAAGCTCGCATATCTAAGTTTGAAGCCGATTTCAAACAAAAGCAAAGCGAGATGACCACCAAAATTGACGCATTGTTGAAAGTTCTCAATGACCGAGAAATGGGAGCACTCCCAAGTGACACGGTCAAGAATCCGAAACTAAACGTTAATTCTATATCATCAGTTTCGTCACCCACTTCGTGTCCACAATACTACTCGGTTAAATCAACGAGCACGTGTTTCAAACAAAACCAAATTCTTCAAAAGGACCAATCAAGTAAAACACCTGATATAAAACCGGTCAAAAGTGTAGTTGAAACACCTCCTACGCAAGACCTTGACGATGAATTCAAGGAACTTCACCTTGAACGCCCCGTCATTGATGTCTTAGCCCGTGCTCCTTACTATAGTGCCCTCCTAGAAAAATATGAGAAGTTTAAACTAGGTAAAAATGGGACCGCCTTCATTCAAAACAAGTTGCCTAAAAAGCTTGATGATCTGGATATATTTGTTTTGCCTTGTAAGATAGGAAGATCCGAAGCTTTCGACACATTAGCCGATTTAGGGTCAAGCCTCAACTTGATTCCCTTATCCCTTTTCACCACTCTTAAGCTAGTAAAGTTAGAGGAAACGGAGGTATTGATAGGTCTAGCGGATGGAAGTATTGCCCACCCGGTTGGAATGATTAAGGATGTAGTTGTTCACGTAGGGAAGTTAACTATCCTAGCGGATTTTCACGTCCTAGACATGGTTAGTGACACTACATGCCCATTGTTGGTAGGAAGAGGATTTTTAGCAACCGCTAGTGCCATGATAGATTGTAAGGAGTCTAAGATTGTGGTAGGTGAGGGCGACACTTGGTCGGTATACGATGTTAAGAAGCATAGTTATGATTGTGATGATGAACCGACACCACATTGGGTAGAGATTAATAGGAGACTGATGCGTGGGAATCGCACCTTGCTTTACCTCTCGAGGGATCTCGCGAGGCTTACAACCCCCACCAGGCAGTGTACCTGATCGTTGTAGTATAGTATAGTGACAAGTACCGGGGGATTGATCGTTCAGCTTAGGAATAGTGTCGCTAGGATTAGAAAGCCTAATTAATAGTTCTAGAGGTGAGAGATGATTATTTTTGTATTTTTATATTCTTATTAAAGCAAGTAAAATCTCGGTTTTTAGAAGAGTGGGCGGAATTAGTTGTTATTCAACTAACCCAAAAACTACTTTGTAACTAATTAAACTAATGAAAATAAAATTAAACTAAGGTTGTGAGCAGTATGTGGAGAAATTGTGTTTACTTAGACTTCATTACTCCCTAGATATCTTTTACATGTCAATTACTTGTTACACTTGTATGAATGACGGGTTGTATTCCTTAATACCATTCGTGGAGTGGCATACATAACTCCCCAACTCTATGAGCTCTTATCTCCTCCTACACCATGACCCAGCACAACTATAGGGATTGTAAACAGTGGCTCATGCATTAAATACAACCAATAAAGACCTAGTACGCCTCGGTTCATGTTTCTTAAGACGTTCAAGCATGTTACCATTTGGAGATCTGCCAGTTTTCTTAAGCCTAACATATAAATCATTCATTCAAAACAAGAGTAGACAAGTAATCAACACATAATCAACATCTAGGTTTCATTAGATCTAAGCAAACACAAGAGAGATCTAGCCTAGCATAGTAGAATTAAGATAAGAACAAAAGATAAACAACCAACACATAGACATATTGATTGAATTAAGAGTATACTTATCTCAATTACAATGCAAGGTCTCAAGGGTTTGGAACCCTTGAAAAACCTGTAAAAGAGGCACCAAAATCGTCTTTAGGGTTTCACCAAAACTTCTCCCCCTTTAATGAAAAAAAACTAGAAAACTATATATATGAAAATCGTCCTGACGGCGTCAAGAGTAAAATCTGACGCCGTCAACTCGCCGCCATACACTTCCTCGGACGCCCTAGATCCAATCGTGACGGCCTATGTGACGCCGTCACCACCTTCGGTAAATTAATCTTGGCCACTTTGACGCCGTCATCACTCCATCTGACGCCGTCACCAGCTACGGTAAATTATTCTTCATGTCTGACGCCGTCAAGAGCAAACCCTTGACGCCGTCACCTTGTATTTCCAGCTTGGATTTTTGGTACTTTGTCGTTTTCTTCACTTTATGCTCCAAAAACGTCCAAAATAGCCTCTTTTCCAGAATTCACTCTCCAAACACCTAAAATCACAAAAGGAACGATTTAGGGCAATATTTGATCAAATAAATTCGGATTCGGGCTTAAATGACCCCCTAAAAACGGATCATTTTTCGCCTCATCATATACCCTTACACTTGAGATTTGCTTGTCCTCAAGCAAATGAGCTTTTATTCTACTCAAAAGACAAGTTAGGGGTCATTTAACACTAATATAAAAGTAATTACAACAAATAATCATTCCACTAAAGACCAATAGACAAGCACGGAGGTCATACACAAGCACCTCACAAATAGTGTTTAGATACTCACATCTCTCGGGTGTAATAAAGTAATATAACATTATGGAAATGGAAGATATCTCTCACTACCTGTCATAGCAAAATAGATTACCATAGGCTTGGGAAAGGATCAAACCTCCACCACATGGCGTAAGCACCTAGGATAAACTCTCAAAGAGGTCTTTTAAAAAGGGTTATAACGTTAGGTGTAGGGATATGAATTACACGGTTTTGTTGGATAAAGGGAATTTTACTGGTGGCGAGTTAACAATCTTAGTAAATTACATGTACAAGATGGCGTTGCTAAGCCAAGACTAGACTCGACTTAAGCTAATAAATAAAAAATAACAAAAACATAAAATAAACATAGAATAAAAACGGGATGGTAGTCCGTATGTTTTTGCTTTCTTTTTCTTTTCTCTATTTTTCTTTTTTTTTTTTTTTTTTTTTTTTTTTTTTTTTTTTTTGCATACACTCTTACCCTACCATCCAAAATAATACATCATAGGGGATGAGAATTCCCCTTACACTTGAATCTTTACATACTTTACATTTAACTATCCTAATGACTCGAATTAAGAAAATCAAAACACTTGGAGCACTTTTAAAATTAACGTACATATGGGGGTAATAAGTGATGTTCTTCCCCATTACTCCATAAAATAAGTACTTACCCATGAGTCCCAATCGTCCCAAAACAATATGTACAAGGATATGACTCGACTTAGCAACCATGTAATCAATTAGAAAGTTAACTTAGGGTTTAACATATAACAATAATGCACTAAAAATGAGCGCATACACGGAAGGCTAAGGCGATTTGGTTGTACATTTAAGTGGGGTGTAACAAATTCTTCCTTTAAGTAAAATGCTTAAAGTTAGAAACGAAAAGATAGGCTCGGAGGGGTGTACTAGGGGTATCGTGTACTAAAAATGAGTACAACGCAAAGGGTGTGAGAAAGATTAGTTGACTTAACTAGCCAAGTAATATGACTTAAATGGTCAAGTAATTGTAATACGGGTTTAACACAAGGGTGATCCTAATGCCTCTTATCATGTAGTAAATCCTACCACACGAATGTAGTCTCACTAGCGGTCTCGGGATGCATCACTAACGCAAGTTCTAGAATCTAAATGCTACCGGTACACTCATAAGCACTAATAATGAATGCTTTTCCTATCAAATCTAAAGGCGAACCTCACATTTTTGGGTGGAAAATTTTTCTGAATATACGGTTATGTGCTAGTCATACAATCTCCTATCCATGAGACGCTTGCTATGGCTAAAGTTTCACTCCTAAATGTTGTAAAAAATTTTAAATTTGGCGCTAAAATTACACTAACAAGTATTTCTCGTAGTTTTATTACACATCTACCATCAAACAAAACAAACTCAAGCGAAAGTGCATATGTAAGGTATCATCTTTTTACCCTCCCCTTACACTTAAGATGAACATTGTCCCCAATGTTCAAGTAAAGAATGTAAAAGTGAAATAAGTAAAAAGAATGAAATCAAATACTCCCCTGATTCGCTCGGAATGGATTTTAGGTTAGCCAGGTTAAATCTTCCTCCAAGAAAATGAACAATCAAAGCTTCCCTTCCAGAATATAAATCATCTTCTTGTCACAAATAACCTGTAAATCCTGACAAAAGTAGACAAGGCAACCTCGCGTAAAATCGGCGGCATCCTATATAAGTTACTAAATCCTAGAAAACAAAATAAGATATAATGCTTGTGGAATGAAGTTTGCAGATTTCCTGGAGATTATAAAACTTAATAATTCACAAAAAACCATAAGACTTTGTTAGAAAAACAAAACTGGTAAAATTTCCAGATTTTTAACTCCTGACGCCGTCAAGAGCAATTGCCTGACGCCGTCAGAATGGACCTGCAGAAATCTTTATGTTAAGTTTCCGGAAAATTTCTGGAAAAACTTTGTCCTACTTCCTGGAAAATCCTACAAAACTTCATTATGACTCAATACAAGCATTTGACTCTAACAAATACGAATATACATGTTCATTAAATATTGTGGATAATCATGATCGGTTTGTTTCTTAAAAACATATTTGGGGTTTCCCCTTACACTTATCTTGTGCAAAAATACCTTTAGGTTGAAGTTAAGACTAGGCTAAACAACATAATAAAGTATTTCCACATTTTAATTGAGAAACATGATCAACCAACAATAAAAATAAGACATGCATACGGAAGCAAATAACAATCAAACAAATAAAATCACACAAAACATGGGTTGCCTCCCAAGAAGCGCTTGTTTTTGTTCGAGTCACGAGCCTGACTCTACCCTTATTTAACATTAATAGGGGAAGTTTTCCCTACACTTTGAATTAAGTGCGGGTGGAAGTAGCGATACACACCCTTAGGGTGGAAGTATGCCACGTGAGGAAAGAGTGGTGGATGAATTATATGCTCAAAGGGTTGTGCTCGTATCATCATAACCTTACCTAATTCAATCGGGTTAATGGATGGATTAAGATTTTCTCTTAGAAAGGGATCATCTTCTATCAATTTCGAGAGACTCCTAGTTGGGAATCCATCTTGACTTAATAAACCCGGTTTAAACCCATAATGTTTCTTGTGATCAGTCATAAATGGGTGATGTAAGCATGTAAGGTCATGTTCCACTCCTATGTCAGCTTCCTCTCTACAAGGCTTAAAGTCTACTACCTTTGTCCTAAGACTACCCGGACTATATGGTTTGATGGGTGGATCGGAACCTAATTTAATTCCTAAATTTTCATCCAAGGATGGAAGATTAGGTAACGGTTTTGGTTGAGGCTCCGGTTCATCAAAACTAGGAACTTCCCTAGAACTAGGAGTAAGGTGATCACTAGAAGTGTTCAAACCTATATCCTCAAGTGGTGTTTGGTCCAAGGGTTCTACCTCAATTGGGGTTCCTATAGTCTCTTCTACTTCTTCCGGGTAAGTCACGGGCGGTGTATGTGCCTCAAATGATGGTAGGACTTGTGGGGTACTTTGTGGGCTTGGATTATCCACCTCATCCTTCATTGTACCTAGATTACCTATATGTTTGTTTTGTACTATGATATTAGGTGCCATCCAACTAGGTATCTCAACATGAGTATATTCATCCCCAGACAAACTTCCTGTTTGCTCCATCAAACTTGTTTTTGATTGATTTGTGATGTTGTTTGTTGGGTTGTCTACTCTATAATAATATTGGGAACAGTTTTCTATGGTATCCCACGCTTCTTCATCATTTAATTCCCTAGGGCCCCCATTGGCAAAATCATCGATGCGCATTTGGTCACATTGGCTGACACGATAGTAAAAGGTTTCGGTTAGGGATGATAAAGAGAAACTATAATGAGGGAATTTTCGAAGTAAAATTTTAAAACGAGTCCATGCATCATATATGGGTTCATCTCGATATTGTTTGAAATTCGAGATGTCAACAGGGTACAATGGCCTTTTTGGTTGGTGGTATGGTGGATTCGCGTACTCCATAATGGTGAACGGAATAGTCAATGGAAATTACGAACAAACACACAAAGAAAAAGATAGACTAAAGAAAACCTAAAAATAAAAATAAAAATCTTACTAGAAAGGAATCTAGCAAGTAGACCTAATAAAAAGAAATCCTAACCTAGACAATAAATATTCCCCGGGCTGCGGCGCCAAAAACTTGATGCGTGGGAATCGCACCTTGCTTTACCTCTCGAGGGATCTCGCGAGGCTTACAACCCCCACCAGGCAGTGTACCTGATCGTTGTAGTATAGTATAGTGACAAGTACCGGGGGATTGATCGTTCAGCTTAGGAATAGTGTCGCTAGGATTAGAAAGCCTAATTAATAGTTCTAGAGGTGAGAGATGATTATTTTTGTATTTTTATATTTTTATTAAAGCAAGTAAAATCTCGGTTTTTAGAAGAGTGGGCGGAATTAGTTGTTATTCAACTAACCCAAAAACTACTTTGTAACTAATTAAACTAATGAAAATAAAATTAAACTAATATTAAACTAAGGTTGTGAGCAGTATGTGGAGAAATTGTGTTTACTTAGACTTCATTACTCCCTAGATATCTTTTACATGTCAATTACTTGTTACACTTGTATGAATGACGGGTTGTATTCCTTAATACCATTCGTGGAGTGGCATACATAACTCCCCAACTCTATGAGCTCTTATCTCCTCCTACACCATGACCCAGCACAACTATAGGGATTGTAAACAGTGGCTCATGCATTAAATACAACCAATAAAGACCTAGTACGCCTCGGTTCATGTTTCTTAAGACATTCAAGCATGTTACCATTTGGAGATCTGCCAGTTTTCTTAAGCCTAACATATAAATCATTCATTCAAAACAAGAGTAGACAAGTAATCAACACATAATCAACATCTAGGTTTCATTAGATCTAAGCAAACACAAGAGAGATCTAGCCTAGCATAGTAGAATTAAGATAAGAACAAAAGATAAACAACCAACACATAGACATATTGATTGAATTAAGAGTATACTTATCTCAATTACAATGCAAGGTCTCAAGGGTTTGGAACCCTTGAAAAACCTGTAAAAGAGGCACCAAAATCGTCTTTAGGGTTTCACCAAAACTTCTCCCCCTTTAATGAAAAAAAACTAGAAAACTATATATAGGAAAATCGTCCTGACGGCGTCAAGAGTAAAATCTGACGCCGTCAACTCGCCGCCATACACTTCCTCGGACGCCCTAGATCCAATCGTGACGGCCTATGTGACGCCGTCACCACCTTCGGTAAATTAATCTTGGCCACTTTGACGCCGTCATCACTCCATCTGACGCCGTCACCAGCTACGGTAAATTATTCTTCATGTCTGACGCCATCAAGAGCAAACCCTTGACGCCGTCACCTTGTATTTCCAGCTTGGATTTTTGGTACTTTGTCGTTTTCTTCACTTTATGCTCCAAAAACGTCCAAAATAGCCTCTTTTCCAGAATTCACTCTCCAAACACCTAAAATCACAAAAGGAACGATTTAGGGCAATATTTGATCAAATAAATTCAGATTCGGGCTTAAATGACCCCCTAAAAACGGATCATTTTTCGCCTCATCAGAGACCATCTAGATATGGACCTTGGATAGAAAGGAACTTTATAGGACCACAACGCCCATTCTATCTAGAAAAGGATTTCATTGAAAAGACACATTCGGTGGAACAACTCATAGCTAGAGATGAAGAGCTAGATCCTTTTGAGGACCCCTTAGTCTTTAGGAAGATGATTGAGTTCTTGAGCGTAATGCCTATTAATATAGAGATGAATAAGTGGAAAAGAGAGGGAGACAAATGTAAATGGAGGTGGGACAAGCCACCTAAAGAAGGTGACGGATCATGGCATATGAAGATGACTTTGTATGATCCGGATGGAGAAAAGTTTGAAAGGTCATACCGTACTAAGAAAACCGATAGGATGTTGAAACCTAAGTTTGATCCTAAAGATGTCCTCAATGAGGAACTCAACCGTATCACGTAGTAACCCATGACCTTAAGTCTAGCTACAAGACTCGTAAATAAAGAAAAGCGCTTCTTGGGAGGCAACCCATGCTTTGTGTGATTTTATTTTGTTTGTTTGTTATTTGCTTCCGTATGCATGCTTTATTTTTATTATTGGTAGATCATGTTTCTAAACTAAATAGTGGAAATACTTTACTTTGTTGTTTGACCTAGTCTTAACTTCACCAAAAGGTATTTTTGCAAAAGATAAGTGTAAGGGGAAACCCCAAATGTGTTTTTAAGAAACAAACCGATCATGATTCTCCACAATATTAAGTGAACATGTATATTCGTATTTGTTAGAGTCAAATGCTTGTATCGAGTCATAATGAAGTTTTGCAGGATTTTCCAGGAAGTAGGACCAAGTTTTTCCAGAAATTTTCCGGAAACTTAACATAAGGATTTCTGCAGATCACTTCTGACGGCGTCATGAGTTTACTCTTGACGGCGTCACGTGTAAAAATCTGGAAATTTTACCAGTTTTGTTTTTCTAACAGAGTCTTAAAGTTTTTGTTGAATTATTAAGTTTTATAATCTCCAGGAAATCTGCAAACTTCATTCCACAAGCATTATATCTTATTTTGTTTTCTAGGATTTAGTAACATATGTAGATTGCCGCCGATTTTATGAGAGGTTGCCTTGTCTGTTTTCTCAGGATTTACAGGTTATGTATGACAAGAAGATGATTTATTTTGCTGGAAGGGAAACTTTGATTGTTCATTTTCTTGGAGGAAGATCTAACCTGGCCACCTTATTATCCATACCGAGCGAATCAGGGGAGTATTTGATTTCATTCTTTTTACTTTTTCACTTTTACATTCTTTACTTGAACATTGGGGACAATGTTCGTCCTAAGTGTAAGGGGAGGGTAAAATGATGATACCTTACAGATACACTTTCGCTTGAGTTTGTTTGTTTAATAGTAGATGTGTAATAAAACTATGAGAAATACTTGTTAGTGTAATTTTAGCGCCAAATTTAAATTTTTTTACAACATCTAGGAGTGAAACTTTAGCCATAGCAAGCGTCTCATGGATAGGAGATTGTATGACTAGCACAAAACCGTACCATTCAGAAAAATTTTCCACCCAAATATGTGAGGTTCGCCTTTAGATTTAATAGGAAAAGCATTTACTATTAGTGCTTATGAGTGTACCGGTAGCATTTAGATTCTAGAACTTGCGTTAGTGATGCATCCTGAGACCGCTAGAGAGACTACATTCGTGTAGTAGGATTACTACATGATAAGAGGCATTAGGATCACCCTTGTGTTAAACCCGTATCATAATTACTTGACCATTTAAGTCATATTACTTGGCTAGTTAAGTCAACTAATTTTTCCCACACCTTAGCGTTGTACTCATTTTTAGTACACGAAACCCCTAGTACACCCCTCCGAGCCTATCTTTTCGTTTCTAAGTTTAAGCATTTTACTTAAAGGAAGAATTTGTTACACCCCACTTAAATGTACACCCAAATCGCCTTAGCCTTCCGTGTATGCACTCATTTTTAGTGCATTATTGTTATTTGTTAAACCCTAAGTTAATTATCTAATTGATTACATGGTTGCTAAGTCGAGTCATATCCTTGTACATATTGTTTTAGGACGATTGGGACTCATGGGTAAAGTACTTATTTTATGGAGTAATGGGGAAGAACATCATTTATTACCCCCATATGTGCGTTAATCTTAAAAGTACTCCAAGTGTTTTAATTTTCTTAATTCGAGTCATTAGATAAGTTTATTGTAAAGTATGTAAAAATTCAAGTGTAAGGGAAATTTACATTCCCTATGATGTATTATTTTGGATGGTAGGGTAAGAGTGTATGCAAAAAAAAAAAAAAAAAAAAAAAAAATAGAAAAAGAAAAAGAGAAAAAAAGATACGGACTACCATCCCTTTTCATTCTATGTTCATTTTATGTTTTTGTTATTTTTGATTTATTAGCCTAAGTCGAGTCTAGTCTTGGCTTAGCAACGCCATATTGTACATGTAATTAACCAAGATTGTTAACTCGCCACCAGTAAAGACTGCCTATATCCAACAAAACCGTGTATTTCATATCCCTACACCTAGCGTTACAACCCTTTAAAAGACCTCTTTGATAGTTTATCCTAGGTGCTTACGCCATGTGGTGGAGGTTTGATCCTTTCCCAAGCCTATGGTAATCTATTTTGCTATGACAGGTAGTGAGAGATATCTTCCGTTTCCATATTGTAATTTATACTTTATTACACCCGAGAGATGTGAGTATCTAAACACTATTTGTTGGTGCTAGTGTATGACCTCCGTGCTTGTCTTTGGTCTTTAGTGGAACGATTACTTGTTGTAATTACTTTTATATTAGTGTTAAATGACCCCTAACTTGTATTTTGATTAGAATAAAAGCGCATGTGCTTGAGGACAAGCAAATCTCAAGTGTAAGGGTATATGATGAGGCGAAAAATGAACCACTTTTAGGGGGTCATTTAAGCCCGGAATTGAATTTATTTGATCAAATATTGCCCTAAATCGTTCCTTTTGTGATTTTAGGTACTTTGGGAGTGAAATCTGGAAAAGGAAGAAATTCGGACGTTTTTGGAGCATAAAAGTGAAGAAAACGCCAAAGACTTAATTTTCCATGCTGGAAACAGTGTATGACGGCGTCAAGAAGGCATTCCTGACGACGTCAAGAGTAAAATCCATGACGACCCAGTACAAACATGAAGGCGTCACAAGAAGAGCGTCAAGAGTTAAATGTGTGATGGCCTGCAAAAAGGGATTACATGATGGCGTCAGATGTAGATCTAGGCAGTCCGAGGATTTATTTGGCGGCGAGATGAAGGCGTCAGACCTTTGTTCTTGACGCCGTCACCTCCTAAAATCTATATATAGTTTTCTAATTTTCATTCATTAAAAGAGGAACTTGTGTGGAGAAACCCTAGGGCCGAACCTTGTACGAATTTTACAGCTTTTCAAGGGTTTTCAACCCTTGAATCCTTACATGTGCTATTGAGATAAGTCTTCTCTTAATTCAATCAATATGTCTATTTGTTGGTTGTCTATATCTTGTGCTTGTTTCGATTTCAACATGCTAGGCTAGATTTATCTTGTGTTTGCTTAGATCTAATGAAACCTAGATGTTGATTATGTGTTGATTACTTGTTTATGGTTGTATTGGATGAATGATTTCAATGTTAGGCTTAAGAAAACTGGCAGATCTCCATTAAGTAACATGCTTGAACGTCTTAGGAAACATGAACCGATGTGTACTAGGTTTTATTGGTTGTATTTAATGCATGGGTAAATTCTAATGATCCCATGTTAGGAGCTTCTTGCAGGCTCGACATAAGAGTGAAGTAGGCACTCATAGGATTGGGGAAGTAAGTACGCCACCCCATGAATGGTATTAAGGAATACAATCCGTCATCCACGCAACTATAACAAGTAATTAACGTGTAAAAGATATCTAGGGAGTAGTGAAATCTAAGTAAACACATTTCTCCTACATATTGCTCACAACCTTAGTTTAATATAGTTTATTTTCATTTTTAGTATTTTATTTTGATTGCATCTTTAGTATTGGGTTAGTTGACTAGCAACTAATTCCGCCCAAATCCTTCAAACCCGAGATTTTAATTTGCTTTCCTTAAATATAAAAGATACAAAAAGAATCATCCCTCATCTCTAGATCTAGTATTTAGGTTTTCTAATCCTAGCGACACTATTCCTAGCTGAACGATCAATCCCTCGGTACTTGTCATTATGCTATACTACATCGATCAGGTACACTGCCTGGTGGGGGTTGTAAGCTTCTCAAGATCCCTTGAGAGGTAAAGCCTGGTGCAATCCCTACGCATCAACAACCCGATACCGACTATTGTGCATCTCCAATCCCCGATTCTAAACCTGGACCATCATCAACCTCCAAAGCTCAAGACAAGGATACTGCATCCAAGTCTAAGAAGTCTAAGAAAAGAAGACGTCACTCATGGATCGACAATGACGACACACCTCAAGATGATTGGTTGACTGATTTGGTCAAGGCTCAACCTCCTCTCGAAGATGAAGAACCACTTCCGGGCAATACACTGCAATACACTCAGAGTATCATGGCGGATCTTCAGATTGAGAAACTTACAAAGGCTGAGTTAAGAAAAATCAATTGGGATGCACATGAATTCCTCAAGTCTAGATCTGGAAATGGAACTCGAATTTCACATCCAGAATATAGCTAGTGCAATGTCAGGAAAGTTTGACTGGCTAAACCCTGAAGCAAATTTCGACGTCCATTCAGGAAAACCCGACAAACCTTACTTCACCGATTGGAATAAACCATTACCTTTGCAAGGATTTCCAGAAAAACCGAAGATACCTTACCGCTTCTTCTTCAACAAAGATCTTCGTAACCTCCAACTCACTCAAGAAAATTCCAAACAAAAATATGCCTCATCATTGACTATTTCAGTGCCAGCCACAAGATACGATATTCCTGCAATTGAAGAGTCAACTCCAGTATTTAGCAACTCCATTGTTGCTTACGACAGAGATGCTTTACACGGGATTCAGCACCGGCTTGAACGTCGTCGACTCGGTTACACTCACAGGTTTGAAATCAAGTCAATCGAGAACGTGAAGCACAAATCAAGAATCATTGCTATCTTATAAATTCAGGAGTCGAAAAAGTTCAACTACACTTTCATGAACGAGATTGTCGTCAAAAGAAAAGATGAAAAGAAGTACAAGTTCTCAGAAGCAGACTTTCCCGACCTTTATCTAAATGACATTGAAGACATGTATCTAGAAAAGGTTCAAGAAAGAATGCGTGGTTTCAACACTAACACACAATACAACTTCATTTCATCACTACTTCTCTTCATCAGACGACTGATAGTTCAAGAAAGAGTGGAAGACCTTCAGCTTGGAGTCGAAAGTTACCAACAGAAGATCAATTTGACTAAGCCACAAGTCTCATTTGCTGGAATAGATCAGATGTCACAGTATACGCTCATCCAAAAACCTTCATTTGGTTTCACCTACCTCAACAGCAAAAAGCAACTAAGTTTTATGAGGCTCGATGAGTTACACAAGTTCTGTGATACTCCGCTCAAAACTGTTCGCGATGGGTTAGTCAAAAGGTTGAATGATGATAGGATAAAGATATCTAAAGGTGAAACTGCTAGGTGGAAATCCAATTCCAGAAGACATGTTCGAAACTTTGTCGTGAAAATAGAAGAAAGGTTATTTCGTCGAGAGCAGATCAGACGATTGGAGAGTTATATCGGTGTCAGACCTTCATTTCCCGTCAGACTCTTCCAAAGACCGGATCCTCAGTTCACAGACTTTGATGCTCCGATCATCGATGAATCATAAGCTGGTATACAAGGGTATTAACATTTCAATTAAAATAATTTCATTTGATTGATTTGTAACCATAATGGCTTCTGCACACATAATAGTGTACAACCCGTTCTTGTAAAGAAAGGACCCTGAGGTACGTATCAGTGCCTCAATCCTGATATAAGGAGCGAAGGCTTCTTACTTTTGAGTAAAGTTAATCAAATATTTTCTGATTTTCATAACTCTGCTCAAAAGACAAGTATTTCACTTCAATAAGAATTTACTTGTTGAGGGGGAGCACTTGAAACTAAATCATCGTTCTTGTAATCAAAAGTTCTTGTTGAAATCTCCTCATAAGACTAAAAGGCATATTTTAATCGAAAAGATTGTCAAAAATATCATCTTATATGCTATTTTTGAGGGGGAGAAAAAGTGAAAGTGATTAAAATATGAAAGTTCAATGTTGCTTAAAAGTCAAATCTCATGCGAGCCAGACTCAGATTCACCCAGGAATTGACGAAACATAAAAGTTAATAATCGAAAGGACTTATCCTCGACGGGTAATAACATCAAGTTAGTTACTAGAGCTGGTTGTCACCTAAAAGCTGACAATGGAACTCTTTAACTAGCCACGTAAGAGTATCTCAAAAAGGATTTGTCTTAGTAGAAATGTACCGTTTCGAGAAACTTTTTGTGGACTTGACCAGGCCGGGTAATAACTTCAAGCTAGTCTAACTAGTGATGTAAGCGTGTCTCGAATCGGTCAGGTTCACTGAAAGCGGATCAATTCAAAAAGTGCTCGCTCCTCCTACATGTGCAAATTTATTAAATACTTATGAGCACATGTGAAGGGGGAGCCCTTCAAAAGTAAACACAAAACTCTCAAAGTGTTAAACAAAATGTTTGATAATCACAAACACTTTGAGAGATTTTCAATCAAAGGTTTCATGGCTATTGTCGGATAATCATGGAGTTATAAGGTGATTAAATAGGAAAAACCGTCCTATGATCCGCTAGAGCCGGAGGGATCTACCCAAGGACATCACCAATAGTTAGAATTAGAAGTCCTTATGTATGATACGAAAAAAGGGAGAAAAGAATGAAAGGGAAAGAAGGAGTTGAAGAATTAAAAAGAAAAGCAAAGAAAAGGGTGAAAAGAAATAGCCCTCCATATGTTCAACCTTAGGGCAGACACCGGGTTCAATTCATATGCTACTGGTTGTTACTAAGGTGACGCCGGTATTGAAGATAAAGTCGACATGGACCCAGTGACGCAATGCACTAAACCTTCTAGCCACTCAAGTTCTCTTAAAAGAGCTTGTTTCATTCTCATGGGGAACCGGTGTAATCTATCGACCTATCTCTTAGAGATGGTTGATATTGAAGCAGGAGACCCCTCCCTAGTCTCCGAATAGGAAACCTAAGTGTGCACTTTTCGAGTCTAGAGCCATGAGATACATCAAAGATCTCTTAGGTACACTTAGTATTTCTACAACTAGTGTTCTACACCATGGACACTAGCTGTAAATTATTGAGTCCTTCGCAGATCTTAGCAATCTGCCGAGAACGTTTATGAGAGAATTTACATAAGTATTTCTCAATGATTGAACGGAAATCCTGCCAGGGTCAACATCAAACAGCCCTGACAGCAGGTCACTTCGGTAACTCTTTACGGGTTACGCTTAGTGTTTGCAGTGGTTTCTTAGCGGTCTACAGTCGTGGAGTGATCCCCAGCGACTCACCCAGTCATTGAGCTACTTAGTAGGTGTTGTAAGCTCCTTTGGGGGTATCTGACATGGGAACGGCCTTGATAAGGGTTAGAAGGAGTCTTCACACTATGCTGTTGACGATTTCTAATTCCTTATCTGTAAGTACCAGATGTTTTATTGCTAACTAATTACCTGCAGGGACACATCATCTCCATGGCGACGGATTCCACATGCTCATACATGCATCTTGAAGTCATCAAAAGCTCCCTCAAAGATCAAAGCAACACAAAGTTCAAAGAAAGATTCTACGCCAAAAAGAAGAATCTACATAGTACAAAGACTAAAGATCAAAGTGTAAGAAAGGGAACTACGTGCATGTATAAGTCAAAGTTCAAAGATGTATAAGCATGCTGGAATGGCTGACTACCATCACAGACGCAGAAGTGACGAAAGGCAGATAACTTGATCACTATCACAACAACAATGAACAAAGCACACAGAACGATGAATGATTTTATCTCATGATTTTTGAAAGACGTCTAAAGCTGTGAAAGTAAAAGATGAAGAAATGACAAAGACGTCAAGCAACCGTGATGACCGACCCTTAGGGGGAGATTTTTTGGAATGAAGTTTTAGTATTTATCAAGTCTCGGTCATTTGTAATAAATGTTAGGTTGCTTATTTATTGTTTACTTTAATTTACTTATGTTCTATATGTAAAAGGCTTATGAAAAAGCCCAAAAGGCCTCCAAGCCCACACGAAATGACGAGTGGAAGGAGAGGGTGTGTTGCCCTAGCTCCTTCCCTATAAATAGTAAGCTTAGGTCTCATGTAAACTTGGTTGGTTATTTGAATATCATAAGGAAACTCTTGCATTTATATTTCTCTCATTCTCATAATCATCCCATCCTTATATCTATCTCATTCTTGCTTGTGTGAAATCAATATGGGTACCTAACACGTTTGAATTAGAAGTTGGTACCATTTGAATTAGTTGGTATCTTTTGAGTTAGTTTTTGTGTTGGTACCTTTTGAATTTGGGTTTGTATCTGGTTTGATAATATGAATAAAGCTTCTGCTTCATTTGTTCATATTTGTTTGTTTGTTTCGCCTTTTGAATTACCAACAAGTACATTTGTGGAGAGGTATATATTTGATTTTTCATTGATTTTTCAAACTTGTGCTTTGATTCTTTTAAAGTGTATTTGATTCAAATATTAAAAAGTTCAGGATGGAGGGGTCGTTTGTTCTTCTAATCCTATACATGGGTAAGGAATTAGTGTAGGAGATGAACGAGGTTACGTGAAGAAAACTTAAAGTGAAACTAATTAACAGTCAAGTCAGATTACATGGATCAAGTTAATGGTATGTTTAACCAAAATGGACCCATGAGATATTGGGGACCAAACGTTTGAGTGTTTTTCATAAAAGTACGTATGCTTGAAAGTTAGTTTGGAACCGGATGAATGGATCAAAGATAGCGGTAGCTCAAGGCATATGGCGCGTAACAAAAGCCTCTTCTCAACATATCAAGAATATGATGGAGGTAACGTTACTTTTGGTAGCAAAGTTAAGAGCAAAATCATTGGAAAAGGTACAATCTCTCATGACTCTCTTTCTATTGATGATGTAGCTCATGTTGATAACCTAGGTTTTAATCTTCTTAGTATTAGTCAACTTTTCCGTAAAAAGTATAACGTCCTTTTTAGTGAAAATGGAAGTAAAATACTTAAAGACGGCATAACCATAGCCAAAGGTGTCCTTAAGAACAACGTGTATGTCATGAAGATTGATCAAACATCTAGAGACAAACTTTGCCTCACCTCATTAGATGAATCTTCAACTCTATGGCATAGACGTTTAGGACACGCTAATATGAGACTTATCCAAAACCTCTCCTCCAAAGACTTAGTTAGAAACCTACCCAAGTTGAAATATGAGCAACACTTTTGTGATGCTTGCAAAATTGGTAAACAAGTTCATAGTAGCCATAAGGCTAAAAATATGATGTCTACATCTAGGTGTCTAGAACTTTTACATATTGATTTGTTCGGTCCATCTGCTATACAAGTTATGGAGGTAACCTCTACACTTTTGTAGTAGTGGATGATTATTCGAGATATACTTAGACAAAATTTTTGAAAAGTAAAAACAAAGCTTTTGACCAATTTAAAATTCTAAGTAAGAAAATTCAAAATCAATTAGAAACTTGCATTGTGTAGGACCTTTGATCTTACTTAATCACTAAACTTGGTGACTTGAGAACTATGTGTTTAGAGAGAGAAAGTAGAGAGATAAAGATGGAAACATATTATCATTCATAAAACACACATTACACACTCAAGCACACCTCCAAATGAGACCATTTGAAGGTATTTATACTTCCATCTTAGGACTAGATGGGCTTACATTGGACTTGGACATGGACTTTGTTTAAATGAATATTACAAGGCTTTTCTAATATAACTTATAACATATTAGATTAACTAGCCCAACGCCCAATCGTCTTAACTTATAACTATTTCTAACACACGACACACTATATTACAAATATGAGAATGACCATCACTTTTCTATAATTCTTAAATGCTAACAATCTCCCCCTAAGGGGTGGTCATTCGAATGATGCTCCACGTGATTAGGTCTTCCATGTTCTTTCTCTTGAACTTTGTGTGTCATTGTAGAATAGTCTTTAGTCTTTGTTCCTTCATGCTTTGTGATCTTTGATAAATGACTTTTCTTCGTTCTTTGTTCTTTGTGGTGATCATGTTCTGAAGTTGTCTGCCTTTCGTCACTTCAGCGTCTGTGGTGGTTATCCACCATTCCAACATGCTTATACATCTTCAGTCTTTATGATACATGCATTTGTTGTTCCCGTTCTTTCACACAGATCTTTGTCACTTTACTTCTGTAGATTCTTTCACATTGCGTAGAATCTTTCTTTGAACATTTCTTTGCTTTGATCTTTGTGAGAAATTTCCTTTGACGTCGAGATGCATGTATGAGCATGTGGAATCCATCGCCATGGAGATGATGTATAGCTGCAGGTAAATAGTTAGCAATAAATCAACCGGTACTTACATATAAGGAATTAGAGATCGTCAACAGCATAGTGTGAAGACTCCTTCTAACCCTTACCAAGGCCGTTCCCATTTCGAATACTACCGAGGGAGCTTACGAGACCTACTAAGTAGCTCAACGAATGGGTGAGTCACTGGGGATCACTCCACGACTGTAGACCGTTTGAAACCACCACGAACACTAAGCGTAACCCATAAAGAATTACCGAAGTGACCTGCTGTCAGGGCTGCTTGATGTTGACCCTGGCAGGAATTTCTATTCAATCATTGAGAATCACTATTGTGAATTCTCTCATAAATGTTCTCGGTAGATTGCTAAGATCTGCGTAGGACTCTTAAGTTTACATCTGGCATCCTTAATGATGAACAACCAGTGTAGAAATATCATGTGTTCCTATGAGAGCTTTTGATGAATCTCGGGGCTCTAGACTCGATAAGTGCACATTAGGTTTCCTATGCGGAGATTAGGGAGAGGTCTCCTGCTTCAATATCAACCATCTCTAAGAGATAGGTCGATAGATTACACCGGTTCCCCTTGAGAATGAAACAAGCTCTTTTAAGAGAACTTGAGTGGCTTAGAAGGTTAAGTGCAGTGCGTCACTGGGTCCATGACGCCTTGTCTTCAATACCGGTGTCACCTTAGTAACAACCAGTAGCATATGAGTTGAACCCGGTATCTGCCCTAAGGTTGAACATATGGAGGGCTATTTCTTTTCACCCTTTTTCATAACTTTTCTTTTTAATTCTTCAACCCCTTCTTTCTCCTTTCTCATTTACTCCTTTTTTCAATCATATCTAAGGACTTCTAATTCTAATCTATTGGATTTGTCCTTGGGTAGATCCCTCCGGCTCTGGCAGATCATAGGACGGTTTTTCTTAACCTTAGTCACCTTATATCTTCATGACTATCCTATTGTTGCCATAAAACCATTCATTTGAAAATCTCTCAAAGTGTTTATGATAATGAAACATATTTGTTGACACTTTGAGAGTTTTTGTTTCTTTTGAAGGACTCCCCCTTCACGTGATCTCATGGATTTTTAAGAAATTTGCACATGCGTGAGGAGTTTGCACTTTTTGAATTGATCCACTTTCAGTGAACATGACCAATTCGAGACACGCTTACATTACTAGTTAGACTAGCTTGAAATTATTACCCATCCTGGTCAAGTCCAAAGAAAGTCTCTCGATACGGTACATTCTAATCAGACAAGTCCTACTCGACACACGCTTACCTCACTAGTTAGACTAGCTTGAAATTATTACCCGTCTAGGACAAGTCTTTTCGATTACTGACATTTTAAGCTTCGTCAATGCATTGGTACTTTCTGAGTCGAGCTCTTTTGAGATTCAGCCACAATCTTTAAGCATTTTTTATCACATTTTAATCATGTCTTCTCCCCCTAAAAAATAGCATATCGTGATATTTTTGATATCAACTGATTAAGAAAAAGCTTTTTGGAGAGATAGACAGATTTCATTTTGCATGAATTCAGAACATTTTTGTTTTTGTACTCCCCCTTAAAGATAGCTCATTTTAAAATCACTTAAGGGTTTGAAGGGAGTTGTCTTGAGCACTAATTTTGAGAGATTTTGAGAAATCTTTTGAACAATCTTGAAAAAGTGCTCAAGAATTCTGTTTGAAAACGAGTTTTTGTTTAAAGTCTTTTTCATTTGTTTAGACTCGAACTTTTTGAAAAAGATTTCATCCTTGAAAATACGAGTCTTTGATTAGAAATAATCAGAAGTCATCATTAGGGTCCGGGTTTCGTACTGAAGTATACGAAAGCCATTGTGAAGAAACTTTTGAGAAACGGCATGTTTTAGAAAAACATTTTAAAGAACTCTCGTTCAAGCATCTGTACATGTCCGTATCATTGTTGAATGACATTTCTAGATACGTACAGAATATTGATTTATATGAGAGACATGTCGTGAGAAGAATATTTTTGGATTTTTGAAATTTTCTATTTTTTATTTTGTTTTTATTTGTTTTTCAAATTTTGTATTTTGTTTTTGGTTTTATAGAAGAAATGGAAAATCAAAAATAGAAGATTGAAAAAATGATTTTCTAGAATTTACAGAATTTGAACCCTATGAAGAACTGGGTTCTGAGATAGTTGAAGCACCTGCAACCAAAGACGAAGAGGTTTCACAAATCACAGTGTTAGAGGTACATGAATCATTACTCTAAGGGTGTTGACTATCAATAGTTGTAATGGTTGCTACTTTCTTATCCTGATGATTATCACTATTATTTGTCTTGGTGCAACTATCAAAAATCTTTCCTGTGGGAATCCATCTAAGACCAACTATTTTAAAAACTTTTCCCGTGGGAATTCACCTAAGGTAAGATCTAGACGTAGTCTTCTTATCAGATGCAGCGGAAGTC
This sequence comes from Artemisia argyi, assembly GCA_030686995.1. Taxonomy (NCBI): domain Eukaryota; kingdom Viridiplantae; phylum Streptophyta; class Magnoliopsida; order Asterales; family Asteraceae; genus Artemisia; species Artemisia argyi. Next base: position 119,046,217 of record CM060677.1, on the reverse strand, counting down.
TCAGTTTTTGAAAAACTACATCCTGTAGAAATCCACCTATTAGGTTTCTTATCCATTTTCTTGTTGTCAACGAGTTTGTTTCTATTTGGTGTCTTAGAGGAGTGTGCCTTGACACTTGATTTTCCTTTCTTGAGAAATTGTGCAATACATGCATCGTGATTAGCTGAAAAAAACACATTTTTGACATGTAGGACAGACAAATTCAACATCCTTGTTTAACATAGCAACTTTAACTTTGTCACTATAGTCATTTGGAAATTGCATTTTTTTCGGAAAAGACTCAGAATTTCTAGTGTTGTTTTTTACGTGCATAACTTTTTCTTTTTTGCAACTACTCTTAGATGTAGGCCAATCCCTAGTTTTTTGTTGATTGTTCCTAGGTAATGGTTTACTACTACTAGCAGTGCTTTAGAATCTTGTAGAATTCATCACACTAGGTTTTGCACCTAAAATTTCATCTTTTCGATGTTGTGCCTTTTTTCTAGCTTCTTCTAGATGGTGATTTTGGGCCATGTCATTAGAACCAACAGATTCTTTAACAGTTTTTGTGGTCACATTAGGTGTACTATTTCTAGAAGAGCCAAGTGCAATCACATTTGTGTTTCTTTCAACAACCAATTTTTGTTTTTCAACAATCTTTTCATTAGTCGTAAAAATTCTTTTCTTGATGGGCAAAGAATGTGGAGTGACTAGTTTTGTCAACTCCTTTTTCTCATCGACTTTTGGAGCAAACCGAGAAATTGACATTTTTGGTTTTTCAACCGTGTTTGAAACATTTGGTTTCTCCGAAGTCGATGGTTTTGCAAACTTAGTATCCACACCCTTCCCTTTTATACTTTCAAGTTGAGCCCTCATAAGATCATTTTGCTCTTTCATGTTCTTGAAGGCACGCTCATACGACAGTTTGTCATACTTGCATTCTTCGCTTTTCCGATCAAGTTGTTTAAAATATGACACATTTTCTTTTTCAAGTTTTATAAGAGCATTTTCATATTTTGAAATAATTGCGGAGGTCTCACCTAGCAGTCGTTCATCGTCTTGAACAGAAATTGTTTTGTAAAATGATGGACATAATATCAGTAGTCATAATGGCTTCAAAGAGAGAATCATTTAGATTTCCAAAACATTGATTTGCTCAAAAGATTCATTAGCCTTCTTTATCAGGGATTTGTGATCCTTGACGAAGTCAGCTGTTTCTTTCAAAAATGCTTGTTCAAAATGAATTACTCGAGCATGAATATTATTAATTTGAGGAGATAATTAACTTTCAAGAATCTTTTAAGCTGTAAATGAACCGTAGAATTCTAATTGATCTCATTTAGTCTCGTTTTAGATTCTAAAGTCGTTTTAAGTTGCCCAACTCTGGTTTTAAGATCGTCAAGATATCCCCTTGCAGCACTTGTGTTAAAAGTGTTGCTTGAGGACATTTGTTCCAAGTTTGAAAGCGATTTGGAAGCAACTACTTTTTTAGAAACTATTTTTTAGAATGGTCGTTTTATGGAAAACACTGATGGTTCTTTTTGTGGAACAAAAATAATTCCAGAAAGTTTGTTCAATTTGTTGTAATCAATTGGTTTCAAATCCTTTTGTTTCATTTTAATTATGCTCTCTTCAACAAGTTCCATCGTTTGCATAGAATCCCGAACGACGGGAGGATCATGTTTAGTGTAAATAATATTACCATTATACAAAACATTCTGTTCTTCCTGAGCTTTCTTGAGATTACAAGGATTGTTGTTACCAAGAGCCATTTTGTGTTTCGTATGGTAAATCGGATTAGTTTGATTTAAAATCATTTTCATTGTTTGACTTGACTGACCCGACTTAACCACTAACTCTTCTAGTTTTGCAATCTTGTGTTCTGACTCTATTATTTCATCCAAAAGTTTATCTTCTTTCTTTGCAAAGTCCTTTTTCAACTCATCCCGTTCTTTTTCAAAATTGGTAAAAGCTGATTTTTGTTTTGAAAGTTGGTTTGTTAATTCAGAAATTTCTTGTTTCAGAGAGTTAATGGTTTTTGTTGAACTAATTTTAAGAGTATCAAATTTGGTTTTCCATTCCCTATCTTTAACAAGTAACTTCTTATAACCAATTTCAAGTTCTGACGCGCTTTGTGAAGTTGAAAACTTTTTGAATTTTCCTTGTATCTATCAAGCTCAGTGGTCAATTTCTCAATTGCGGCCTTAACTTCGCGATTGACCTTTTTAACTTTATTAATTTCAATACCATAATTGTTCAATAATGATTCAAATAAAGCATGTGTTTCCTCATCATTCTCAGCATGCTGTGAAACGAAACCTCCATTATGATTCACATCTGGAGTTGCTGAAGGAGTATTGCTATTACTTGGCGTGTCCAGGTATGTATCATAAGTGGGTGCTAGCTTCTCAGAATGTTGTTCCTCATGAGGAGACATATCAAATATATCATTATTATGACATGTGTTGAAGTTTGATACCTCAAATGGTGCATTGGTGTCATAAACAGGAAGTGTGTCAGAATCCGTGTCATACTTAGCTTCCTGAAGATTCGCCATGAATTTGCAGTTCGCATCGTTATCCTCTCTGTCTTCCATGTCATCCATAAGAGCCATAAAATCATTTTCCTCTGCATTCAACTGAAACCCTGCCTTTTCATTCTATGCCAACAGCAATGCTTTCTGCAAATACTCTAGATCTTTCTTGTTCGGCTTGGTAGGACAGTTCCTTGCCATATGACCTACACCCTGGTAGTTGAAACACTTTACTGGGTTACCCTGATTCACATTTCCATGATTTCTAACAACTGGAGCTGCAACATTCCTGATCTAATTAACCATTGCCTAATTTCCAACATTCTGACCCCTCTGATTTTCAACAAACTGACCCATCTGATTCCCTGCATACTAACTGAACTGATTCCCTATATACTAACCCAACTGATTCTTCATATTCTGATTACCCATGTGAAATCCAGTAGCATATCCCTACTGATTCCCTATAACTCCAACCATTTGGCCTCCATTGCCCATATTGAAACTCGGCTGAGCAATCTGCTTGTTGCGAGTGTTCGATGAAATCCTTTGGTTGTTGTTAGTTGGTGTAGAATAGTTTCCTTGGAATGCCTTTGTCAGAAAAGTAAACGCTTTTGTCAAGGCTGCAGTAGCTTCATCATTGTCAGTGAATTCTGGTTCTTGGAATTGTGGGTATTGTTGTTGTGGAATAACATGTTGTGGTGGTGGGTAGAATTGTTGTTGGTAGACAGGTGTTGGTTGTTGAATGTATGATGGTTACATGTAGTTGTGAGTGGAAGATGATGATGGTTGTTTTGTGTTCACTGGTAAAGGTGTTGATGCATTAGCAATTAATGCTAGAGGATCATGCTTTTTAGCAAGTAATTCTGCCCTTACTTCATTAGCCTCAGCTTGATTTTGTTTTAAGAAGTCTGATCATAAGTCACTTCATGCAAATTCTTTGTCTGATAAACAATAGTGACGTATCTTCCCCATTCTGGTTGTAACTCATTCAGAAAATTGGTGTTGTTAGCAATATTTGTCTGACTGAGGTTGTGTCTCGATAAATCACTCATGATCTTACAGAACCTGAGGTAGTACGACTCTATGGATTCACCAGGAATTGCAGTAAACTTGCGAAGTTCCTTAAGCAATTGTGTTTCCATTTCCTGTTTCCCGATGTCTGTCCCATACATTAACCTCTTGACTCTTTCCCAGACTGCATGAGCACTTCCTTCACTATCAACAGTAGCATATGTTGTTTCAGGTAGACCAAGAACAACTAGATGAAATGCTTGATCATCAGCTGCAATCTGTTGTCTATCTTCTTCAGTGTACTCAGTCTCATTCGGATCTTTGTAGTATGGTTGAAATTGGGGGGGGGGGGGTTCTATTTGGATCTCCAGGGTCTAGTACTTGTCTTGGTTTGAAGGGTCCTTCCACAATGGATTTGATAAGAAGTTTTCCATTTGGTTTTCTCTTAAGATAGCGCATCATACGTCTAGCCCACTGTGAGTATCCACCCTTTGACAGCATGGGAGGTCGGTTTTCGGCACCGGCTGCATGAATATCTTGCTGAGTTGCCATTGAATGAAGTTAAAAGTGATAAAGTTGATCGTAGGATCTTTAAAGATAACAAAGGTTGTTGTGGAAGATTAGATTTTTTGGTGAAACTTAAAACCTCGATAACTTCCGTTCGGAGAGGATTTGGGCCTCGAAAGTGGGATTGAATGATCTTTAGATGATTCAACGTGTCGTTCTCCTCTGTTTCACGGTCGTTTTGACAGGTATTTCGCTGAAAACGGAGTTACGGTTCAAAAGTTATAGCCGTTTGAAGTTTGGTCCTTATTCAGAGGTTTTTACTTGAAGAATCCTTACTCGCTGGTGACTTAACTCGCAGAAAATACTTGTAACTTGCTTGAGAAATAAGTAACTCGCTAAGAAAGGTTTTTAATTCGCAAAGAAAGGTCTTAACTCGCTGGAAAGGTCTTAACTCGCTGGGACAAGATGCTAACTCGCTGAGAAAGTTCTTAACTCACTAAGGAAGGTCTTAACTCGCTGAGATAGTCTCTAACTCGCGGAAAAAGTCTCTAACTCGCTGGATAAGTCTCTAACTCGCTGGAGAGGTCACTTAACTCGCTGGAGTAGTCTCTAACTCGCTGGATATGCCTCTAACTCGCTAGAGAGGTCACTTAACTCGCTGGAGTAGTCTCTAACTCGCTGGATATGTCTCTAACTCGCTGGAGATGATATAACTCACTAAGTAGATTCAAACGAACAAGAGTTTGCCTTAAATGAGGGTAAATTAAGATCCTTACTAGTTAAACTATAAGGAATATTAGCTAACTCGCTAATAAGGCCAACTCGCCAACTTAGAAAAGAGAACTTGCTAAAACATGAACTTAACTCGCTGGAATTGTCCTAACTCGCTAGATTACTAATCCTAACTCGCTAAACCAAAGACCTAACTCGCTGGAAGCTTAACCTAAATCGCTAGAACAAAGACCTAACTCGCTGACTTAGGGTTTTAACTCGCCAGAAACACGTAAAACAGCCCACGAACTTGAATATTTCACCCAAATCGAATCCAAAACAACCTAAAATTATCCCTTGGCGGTTGATACCACTTGTAGGACCTTTGATCTAAGTTAATCACTAAACTTGGTGACTTGAGAACTATGTGTTTAGAGAGAGAAAGTAGAGAGATAAAGATGGAAACATATTATCATTCATAAAACACACATTACACACTCAATCACACCTCCAAATGAGACCATTTGAAGCTATTTATACTTCCATCTTAGGACTAGAAGGGCTTACATTGGACTTGGGCTTGGAATTTGTTTAAATGAATATTACAAGGCTTTTCTAATATAACTTATAACATAATAGATTAACTAGCCCAACGCCCAATCGTCTTAACTTATAACTATTTCTAACACATGACACACTATATTACAAATATGAGAATGACCATCACTTTTCTATAATTCTTAAATGCTAACACGTTGTATATATTAGAACGGACCACGGTCGAGAATTTAACAATGAGATACAATTTGGAAACTTTTGTGATAAAAATGGTATAACACATAACTTTTCGGCACCACACACTCCTCAATCTAACGGTGTAGTAGAACGTAAAAACCGGACTCTTCAAGAGATGAGTAGAACAATGCTTAATGAACAAAATATCCCGCAAAAGTTTTGGTGTTATGTCGTTGACACATCAACTTACATTCTTAATCGAGTCTTAATTAGACCATTTTTAAATAAAACTCCATATGAATTATATAGAGGTAAAGAGAGCCTACGTTAGGATATTTTAGAGTATTTGGGAGTAAATGTTTTATACTAAACACCAAGGATTATCTCACCAAATTTGACCCAAAGTCTTATGAAGTTGTATTTCTTGGATATTCACAAAATAGCAAAGCTTACATTGTCTTAAACAAAGAAACCTTGAGAGTCAAGGAATTGTTGAACGTAACATTCGACGAGAGTCCACCTCCCTCTAAGACAACACCTTTGGTAGATGATGACTTAGTTAAAAGAAAAGTAGTAGAAAGTCAAGAAAACTTAGATAACAATAAGAAAGATGAACTATTAAACAAAGAAATTGTCAATGTCAAAGAATCTAAAATTCATAGATTAGATAGTGTCATAGGAAACATAAATGAAAGAACATTAAGATCGAAAGTCCAAAATGAAAGTAACTTCTTTTATTTTGTGTCAACCATTGAACCAAAAAATATAAACATAACTATAAAAGATGAATCATGGGTCATAGCTATGCAAGAAGAGTTAAACCAATTTGTTAGAAATGATGTTTGGACATTAGTCCTTCAACCTAAGAGTCAAACAATAATTGGAACAAAATGGGTCTTTCGGAATAAAATGGATCAAAATGGTATAGTATCTAGAAACAAAGCTAGGCTAGTAGCACAAGGTTATAATCAACAAGAAGGCATTGACTACGATGAAACTTTTTCTCTGGTTGCTAGGCTCAAGTCTGTTAGGATTTTACTTACATATGCATGCGCACATGATTTTAAACTCTTTCAAATGGATGTCAAAAGCGCATTCTTAAATGGTTATATTAATGAAGAAGTTTATGTTGCTCAACCCCCGGGCTTCACCGACTTTGAAAAACCTAATCATGTTTACAAACTTAAAAAGGCTTTATACGGACTTAAGTAAGCTCCAAAATTACGATATGATCGACTTAAGACCTTCCTAGTTAACCATAAGTATACCATGGGCTTAGTTGATAATACTTTCTTCACTAAGAAGAAAGAATCACATATTATCATAGTCCAAATTTATATTGATGACATCATATTCGGATCAACTTGTCAAGAATTATGTGATGATTTATCAAAAATCATGCATGACGAGTTTGAAATGAGTATGATGGGAGAACTCAACTTTTTCTTAGGACTCCAAATTAAACAATTAGCAGATGGAATTTTCTTTAACCAATCTAAATACATAAAAGACATGCTTAAGAAATTTGGTCTTGAAGATTCAAAACCAATCAAAACACCTATGTCCTCAGAAACAAAACTCACCAAGGATGAGGAAAGTGAATATGTAGATAATGTTGGGAATTATCCTCATCCGTATAAACAAGATTGAAGACAAAGTTCCTAATGCTGAAGAATACACTAACAGTACAAAGTTAGTTAGTACTGATTGGTATACATAGTTTGTACTTCTTATGTTATAGCAGAATAGGAAAGAAGTGTAATGCAAGAATAGAAAAGATATGGTGAATATCTTATTGTAATAGTTTGATACGTATATTGTTTACTTGTAAAGGATTCCTTGTTTCTATAAAAGGAGATCCTAGATTAGGGTTTTAAGATATCTCTTGGAAAACTCTAGCATACGAATTGTGATAGCTTCAAGGTTGTAAACCCTAGTGATATAGTTGATCACTCGTATTATTAATAATAATATTGAAGCAGTGTGTTTATTTATTGTTCATCATACTTACATATTCTCATACACATCATACATACATTCTTCTTCTAAGTGTTTACAAGTGAATTCCGCTTGCTAGTTAACATTACTCAAAGTATCTATCTAACACAATGTGTATGTTTAGATCCTCCACAGATAACACTAAATATAGAGGTATTATTGGAAGTCTACTTTATCTCACGGCTAGTAGACCCGACATTATGTTTAGTGTTTGTCAACGTGCTCGTTTTCAAGAAGATCCTAAAACAATTCATCTTGAAGCCGTTAAAAGGATTTTAGATACATTAAGGCTACTACACATTTAGGATTATGGTATCCCAAAGGAACGCGAGTAGAAACTATAATGTATGCCGACTCGGATCATGCCGGTGACTATGTTGATAGAAAAAGCACAAGTGGTATTTGTACTTTTGTTAGACATTGTCTCACCTCATGGTTCTCTAAGAAACAAATGGCTCTCGCTATCTCAACAACTGAAGCCGAATACGTATCGGCCGAAAAAGCATGTCAACAAGCTCTTTGGATGAAGCAAGCTCTTGTCGACTATGGAATTCAACTTAACGACATCTCCATTCTTTGCGACAACAAAGGAACCATCGACCTTAGTAAGAATCCAGTCCAACATGCTCGTACTAAACATATTGAAATCTTTCATCATTTCCTTCGTGACAATGTTCAAAAAGGAAACATCTCTATCGAGAGATTATCCTCTGAAGAAAACATTGTTGATATTCTCACAAAACCTCTTAAACGAGAACCATTTAACCTTCTTAGACTTGGACTAGGACTTATGGAACCTACTTTGTAGTTTTGAACGTTAGAATAAAATCACAAAAATCAAAACAAATCCATTTCACTTTGTGAACTGCAGATCCGGCGGAACCCTTCGACCTAACGGGCGGAACCCCCATTTTGGTTCCGCCAAATACGCCAAGCCAGCAGATTGTTTTTCTTTTTATATACTAAACCAAACACCCCTTATCCTTCACCATCACTCTTAAATAGTTACTATTCACATCATAACTCCACCACACACAAAAATTTGGTCTCTCCTTCATCCACTTTGCTCTTTAATAATCATTGTATGTACTCTAAACATAATTACACTGCTGATTTGTGTCTAGGAATTTTATTTTGCACAAAAACTAAAACTCGAGGTTATGCATCAACTTGAGAAATTCATGTAGAGCATTTGTTGTAAAACAAAACTAACCATGTTTCCCATAGTTAGAAATTGCATTCTTAGAGGATATTAGCATGTTTACCAAAACACCTCATGTCAAATTCTTGCAAAAATCACTTCTCACAACTAGGACAAATATTTTTCATCTCACATTGTTGATACAAAATAAAAACGTTATGTTTAAAACATCACTTGCATAATGTCTCTTGAATGCTAAAAGGAATACATAACTAACATGTATTTTTGGGTATATTCAAACGAAGCTACATTGAATTAGGAGCGTTTGGGTTATCTTTAGTTTTATAAACAAAATTTGCATAGTAAAATGTTTCAAGCATTAAAATGAGTCAAGATAACCGCACCTCCACATCGTTTGCATATAGGCATACACTAGAACATCTACATTGTAATAGTCATTTACTTAGACTAAAATGTGATATTTATGTTTCTAGGAATCATCATGCCTCCTGCGACTCATTATGATCACAAGGACACCCTTAACTACCTTCCAAAACACCACAAAACCAAAGCTTAACTCCAAACCAAGTCAAAGTGTTTAAAGCTCTAGAAAAACGATATGTCCATGAGGGTAGGACCATTGATACCCTCTTTCCTAGAAAACACCAACATTTGTAGGGTACTTTCCGGCATCCACTTTGATTGCCTCCTAGATATTGATGAGCCTATTTGTCCTAGGTTTATTCTTGAGATCTATGCTTCCATCACTTTCTACACCAATGACGATGGTCTTATGGGCTTGTCTTTCATGGCTAGTGGTCACACCTACAATATCACTCTCAATGACTTTGCTCAAGTTCTAGGTGTTCCAAACTATGGAACTTGTCTTTATTCGGACAAACACTTACTCACAACTCTTGACTCGGTCATTGACCGCATCCACCCTTATGATACTCCTCTTGTGTCCAAGGATGTCATTCGTGATCATCTCTTTGTTAGGACTTCCGATACTAGGAGAACTCATTCGGGAAATGAGGTTGATAAGGACCCTTATGTTATGAAACTCAACGAACTTAAGCCTCAATTCAAGAAGTGAGAAGAGGTCCTTAGAGCCAATGTCATTAGCACCATAGGGAATAGGGATCATATCAATGTTTGCCTTTGCTACATGCTCTACTCTGTGTCCATGCGTCAACCTTTCAACTTGGCTTACTACATAGCCAAAAGGATGGCCTACATACCCATGCAAGGCACCACCGCTCTTCCATATGGAATGCTCTTAACTCGTCTCTATAGACAATTTGCTCCCATTCCTCCTACCACTCGAGGTCTTCGCCTAGACTACTCTCTCGTGCCACATATCTTTATTCCATTGAGTGATAAGAGAGTTGCTAAGGCTTAAGGGAAACGCCCTCATCCTCCTACTTCCTCATCATCATCATCCATGAGTGAAGATGACAGTTTACCCAACTCTAGGCTACCACCTCTCGAGTACCTCCAACAACTTCCAAGGTTTCCAAACGAGTTGGAGGAGTTCAAGCAATCAAAGGGTATGTGGAAATGCTTCGGAAGGTACCTTAGCAAGCTCAATAAGAAGATTCATCGCCAATGAGAGCGATATTAGGGGGTGTTTGGCACAAAGTGTCATTTGAACAATTTAGTTGTTTAACAATATGTTTTATGGATTTATGTATTTGTAGAGATATTTGGTTATGTTTATAACATGTATGAACTAACGGATATGTAGGTGGACAACATTTGGAATGTTGTCAAATTTTCAGCTATTTGAAAAAAAAAATCACTAAGTATAGTGAAAATCACTAGCCCCCCCCACCCCCCGCGCGCGCGCGCGCGCCAAAGTCTATTGGTAAGAGTGTTTCTATATTCATTTTTGTCATTTCCCAATTAGTTTTTAATGTTTGCATATGTTCTAGGAGTTTTTAGAAAATTTGAAAATCGTTACGCCCTTCAAAAATGCGGCCTGCCTCGAATTTTTGCCTGACGGATCCGGCGGAACCAAAAATTGGGTTTCGCTCTTATATTTCCTGGGTATTCCCAGGTTTGGCCCAACGGACCACGCGAAACCCAATTCAGGGTTCCGCCAGTGTTATCCTTTGGTTCCGTAAACAACTGCAGAAACTTTTCCAAGTTTTCAAAATTTCGACTTTCCCGTAACACCAAACCATTCCTTTTAGTTACAACACATTTCTTATCTGTAGTTAAGTACATTAGGACCATTTTTAGCCTATAGAACCAATAGGAAACCACTTCCCGCCAAAATCAAATTTAACCATAACTAACCCAAGGAACCCTTCTACATAAAGCAAGGAACCCTCAAATTGGTTCCTTGAAATCCGTGGAACATCTGAACCAAATCATTTGACATGACCACATAGCATTTAGTGCATATCTTGGTCTTCTTACTCCACCAATTTCCATTGAATTGGCTTCCAATGATTTGACAACCTTCATAAACCATCCAAATCAATAGAAACCTAAAAATTTGTATGGAAGAACATCAAATCCAAACACTCCTTTCAACATTTCTTCAACTCTATAAATTTTACCATCTTAGAACACTTCCAAATCACACCATCACCATAACCATCTCTGATCTTTAGCTTCTAAACCACCATATTTGACAATGACAAAGTCAGCCAACTCCTCTCCACCATCAAGACCTATTAGGAGAACCACCCGTATTAGTGTCAAACCATGTTGTTTCAAAACCACAATCAACTTAAGCTCATCATCTTCGGATGAATCACCACCCATCATCTCTTCACCTATCAAGGATGAAAAATTTCTCAATCTTGCCACTCCTACACCATCACCAAGGTTTCAAAATGTGATCACTACTCCACCACCAAGAAAAACACCCATTGATCCAACTCCACCACAAGCTCCAACTCAACCATCCAAATCTCCATCACCACCCAAATCACCAAAGCTTGAATTAATGGAACTTTTTGGCACTCCACCAACATCACCATATCCTTTCTTGCAAGACTTAGATGATCTTCCACCTAGATCAACCAATCCACCACCATTGCCTTCATTTGGCTCAATTGAGCGAATGGAAAACCATCAACCAAGGGTATTCTTTGAGCCCAATGAGCCTTTTGAACAAGAACCACCACCATAACAAGAACCATCCCAACCAAAACCGTTGTTGTTTCACCCCATTTTCAAAGACATCCATGGCCCTCTATATGGGGAAGCCAACTTCCAACACCATGATCAACCAACACCTCAAGAATCTTAACCACAATCTCAATCCCAATCCCAACACTTTGAGTCTTTATTTCCTTCCTATGAGGAAATAGAGGTTACATTATGGAACAACCCTCCAAACACTCATGAGGAGATCAATGATCACCTCGATAACTTATATGCTTTTAAGAGCATGGTCGACTCACACCTCCATCAAGCAATGGAATTTTAAACCAGCTTGCTCTCTTCCATTGCTAACCTAACCTCAACTCAACAAACCACCAATGTTCCACCACTACCACCATCAAACAATGACCCCATCCTGCCCAATCCTTGCCATGGTTGCTCACAATGTGAGCGAGCGGCGAAAATAAATGAAAGCATAAAAATCATACTTCACCAAGTCCAAGATGAAACCCGTTTTGCTCTCCAACACATTCTTGAGCGTCTAGATGCTCTTTCTCACCCGAACCAATCTTAGAACATGCATTCGGAGGCTATGCCCCATTTTGGACTATGTTGGGTGCTTTCCTTTTATAAATATAGGATTTTATTTTTCCTTTTTGCATTTTTTTAATTTTCTTAGAAGTAGGATGTTCACTTTTACATTTCTTGTCTTTGCTTTGACTTTTGTCGAAGTCAATTTTTACCAGAAATGATATTGGTTCTACTATATTGTGTGCACTGTTGGTTGACCATTTATTTGTTATGATTGTGATATGTTTCATTTTCTTCTTATAATTTGTTGTGGTTGCCTTATATTTACTTGTCATTTTTGACAACTAAGTTTTCTTTTGTAGGTTCAAAATCCATGTATCCTTACTTGGCACCCCAACTTGGGGGAGTGTTGTCTAAGGGGGAGCATTTGGCTCGCACCATTTCGCTACGCAACTCTTCTTTTTGTTTCGACAAAAAGGGGGGAGAAAATATATTTAAACTTAAAGTCTTTTTCATCATTCTAATAAAACAAGTTTAAATAGATTTTTAAAGACTTAACACTATAATTTTTTATTTGCTTAAAAATAAAGTTTATGTTTTGTCCTCAACAAAAAGGGGGAGATTGTTAATACAAATATCACCTAAAAATATTATTTATGTTTTACGATCTTTGCTAAATTTTGTTAACGACAAAGTGTAAACTATAATTTGTAGCAAAACATAAATATAGCTTAAGTATTTCTTAATTAGACATTATTCCAACTAAACATTACATTTGCTACATTTGCATTTCACATTAAAACATAACATTTTCATACTTCTAAAAATAGAAAATGTTGTATGACATCATTGCATGCATTATGTGTAATTTTAGAAAGATTTCCAAAATCTATAAATTGATTTTGTGAGATCTCATGCACATTTTGGAAAGATTCTTACTCAACATATCTCATGGTTGACATGGAATGATCTTGATTAGACTTGTCATTGATATGAAAAGATTTCTTGAAAACTTAGCTGTCAGAACTGGTGGAACCCTTTGGGTACATGGGCGGAACCCTGTATTTAGTTCCGCCATATCCGCCAGTCTGTTGTCTTGTTTTGGCTATAAATAGCAAGCCACTTCCAAGAAATTCTTCATCACTTACAATCATAACCTGCATATACTCTCTCATTTCATTCATCTAACTCAGTAACATTTCATTTGTGTGAGATTCTTTTGTAGCAAAGAAGTTCACAAGTTCATACGAAAGTTACAAGTTTCAACACAACGTTGCAAGACTTGATAGCTTAGCATTGTGTAAACTCGTGTGGTTTATACTTCGTTGATTGTATACTTTCAGTAGTGATCGGTTAGTATTTTAGTCCTCAAAATACATAGTGTGACAGGAGTGGTTGTACCCTTGTAAAAGAACTCGACATCTAGCTTTGTGTCGGTAATCTTGTGTAAGCGACGTGTAAGGTTTTCTCCGCCGGTGAAAGGAGCTTGTTGACTACTGAAGAAAACTCTCGAGTCGGATACTCAGAGAGTTGAGTAGGGCAAGGAAAAAAAGTCCTTGTATCCGAACCACTATAAATATTCGTGTTGTGGTTTGATCATTTCTTACTTTATCCTTGCATATTACTTATCGTTTATTAGTTTCAACTGTTGATTGCACGTAAAGTTTTCAAAGTTAATTAAGTTAAAAACCGGTAAACTATTCAACCCCCCTTCTAGTTTTCCACAAATGTCAAAACCTTTTGCTGTACAGGGAAATGGGGGGGTCTGCTGTTAAGGCCTCAGCATGTTGGAATTGGGATCCATTCAAGAATGAGCTTACATATGAATCCCAAAAAAACAGTGGATCATGCTCTTATAAGACATACAAATATGTTGATCCACAAGGCAGACCCAAGCCTGCACATGCCTGGTTCTTTAAAAGAAACTAATCTCTGATTCTCTATGTGCATGATCATCCACTCAAAATCTTGGAAGATAGAGGAATATTGGATGATGGATGCTCAGGGCACATGCTTGGTTACAAAGAACACTTGGCTATGCTTGAAGAATCTGGTCAAGAAGTAGTTTCTTTTGATCAAGGTAATATAACTTGTTAATACAAATATCGCCTAAAAACGTTATTTATATTTTACGATCTTTGCTAAGTTTTGTTAACGACAAAGTATAAACTTTAATTCGTAGCAAACCATGAATATAGTTTAAGCCTTTTATAACTAGACTTTATTTCATTTAAACATTACATTTGCTACATTTACATTTCACATAAAATATAACATTTTCATATTTCTATAAATAGAAAATGTTGTATGACATCATGGCATGTATCATGTGTAATCTTAGAAAGATTTCCAAAATCACTAAGTTGACTTTTGGAAGATCTTTTACTCATTTGGAAAGATTCTTACACAAACTATCTTGAAGTTGACTTTGAGAATCTTGATTCGACATGCATAGATATGGAAAGATTTCTTAAGTGTTTGACAGTCAGGCTGGCTGAACCCTGTGGGTACAAAGGCGGAACCCTTGTTTTGATTCCGCCGGATCCGCCAGCCTGCTATCTTGGTTGGCTATAAATAGCAATCCACACTCAAGAATTCTCTCATCACTTCTCATTATATTTTACACATACATTTTCATTACATTCATCTAACTCATTAACATTTCATTTGTGAGATCTTTTGTAGCAAAGAGTATCACAAGTTCATACCGAAAGTTACAAGTCTCAACATAACGTTGCAAGTCTTGTTAGCTTAGCATTGTGTAAACTTGCATAGTTTACACTTCATTTGATTGTGTAATTTCAGTAGTGATAGGTTAGTATTTTAGTCCTTAAAATAAAAAGTGTGACGGGAGTAGTTGTACCCTTGTAAAAGAACTAACGGGAGTGGTTGTACCCTTGTAAAAGAACTAACGGGAGTGGTTGTACCCTTGTGAAAGAACTCGACATCTAGTTTTATGTCGGTAATCTTGTGTAAGCGACGTGTAAGTTTTTCTCCGCCGGTTAAAGGAGCTTGTTGACTAGTGAAAGAAACTCTTGAGTTGGATAACTCGAGGCATGGAGTAGGGCAAGGAAAAAGAGTCCTTGTAGCCGAACCACGATAAAAATTCGTGTTGTGGTTTGATTGTTTCTTTCTTTACTCTTGCATATTACTTATAGTTTAAGTAGTTACGACTGTTGATTACACGTAAAGGTTTCAAAGTTAATCAAGTTAAAAACCGGTAAACTATTCAACCCCCCTTCTAGTTTTCCACACAACTGATGATTGTCAAAGAAGAATGAAAATCCAGGTTGAGCATTCTAATAAAATCCAAGCAAAATCTAAAATTGTGGATTGGGAAATCTACAATGATAAGTGTGGTAAAGCTTGGAAAGTACTCAGTGTTGATGGAGAGTTTGCAGTTTACAAGAATGTTGAACAACTGATCAAAGCTTGCAATAGAGAAGATTTGAATATGTTGTGGAATTTGGTTCAAAAGAAGTTCCAAAGCTCTAAGAAAACAGAGGTGAAAGAGCAGGAATTGTATGTGGAGCTTCAGAGATTATATGAACTAGATCCTGCAGATGTTTATTGGAATTTTCCATGTCAAGACTCCAGTATTTCACGAAAATACTATGCTTCATGTGATGTTCATCATTTATCAAAAAAAAAAGATGAGTTGATATATTCATGCTTACTGATTTGGAATATCCAGTGAGTTCTGAAGTTCTTACCTTTATGTTAATGTCAAAGCTTCAATGTGAAGAAGACTCTGAAGTTGTTGAAGATCTAGTTCAAAGAACATGTAATCAGTTGCTTGGTATAATTTGTGATCAGCTTGACAGTGAAGTTCAAGTAAAAGGAGGAAAAGATATTAAGTCTTGGAGAAGCATTTTCTCATTCTCAATTAATGTGTCAATTCAAGAGACTTTATTTATGCTAGAATAAGTTATGACTTTTACATTTAATTTGCAGAATGTTTGCTGCAATGGTTTTTCAGACATCAACTAATCCATTTATTCTGTTTTGATTTAAGAGTTTGTCTTGAAAAGAAATTTTGATGGACCAAGATTTAACTGCTTAGTAATTAACATTGGCATGATAAACCCATAGCTACATTTAAGGGGAGGTTAAATGTATAGTTTGTAACTCCTTGTTCTATGTAGAACCGTAGAGGGGGGGGGGGTGAATATGGTTTCTTTGGCTTTTTAGATGTTTAAAAACTTTAAGCCAAAGAGAACACCAAGTGGTTGTATAATAATCCAACAACCACTAACACAACCAAAGTATATAAAGCAAGTAAAAGACACCACGATATATACTGGTTCGGGATGGGGGGTTTATACCATCCGTACGTCCAGTTGCAAATCCGCGACTCCGATACTATTCACTAGTATAATCCTTTCGGTGGACTACAAACCGTTACAATTCACACGACCGATATTCATCAATATCGATGCTCACAAAGAAGGAGTTACTCCCCAACGGTATCCCGCCCTCGAAAACCACCCAAAAGAATCTCACGATTCGACTTCACCTAAGGATCACAAAGATCACTACCAAGACTTCCCACCGGAAGTATCAAACCCCAACTAGATCCCCAATGATCTAGGCTTGGTCACCAAGACACAAGACTTCCCTTACAAACAATTGAATGAATGAATATATGTTTGTTCAACCAAGCCCTAACCTAACCTAGAGACTCGATTGTAATACAAAGGGTATAAGGAAGAAGACCCTCGACACAATCACAAGAGTGGATTAGGTTCTTGTGATTCTTCCCTTGCAAAGAGATGTGTTCTTTCAAAGATGTTAAAGTGAAAATCAAGAACACAAGATTAGAGGTAGAGATAGAGATTTGAGAGTGTTTAGAAAGAAAGAATCTAGAGAGAAAGAATAATGGCAAGGGGTGAGAAATACAAGAGGCAAGAGTGGTATTTATAGGCCAAGAACCCAAACTTCTGTAAAGATTTCCCAAGTGTTGGGTGTTTGGATCTTATAAATACCTATCCTTGCTAAACCCCCAATTGTACTTCACACTAAACCTTAACATTAATCAATCTAAGGTTTACCAACTCAAATAGCCAATTAGAAAATGTTTTGTGAAGTGTTTATAAGAAAACCAAATTACCAAGGGTATAAAGTGTAGATAGGGTAATTTGGAAGGGGTAGAAGTGCATCTCCTCACATGGCATAGAAAAGAGAGAAAGAATATGCCAAGGTATATTCCAATGCTTGGGGGGAAGAATGAGATGGAGGGTTGAGATGAGATGGTTTGAATTGGATGGCTAGGATCAAAGGAAGCCTCCTTTGGTTTTCAAATTATTTGGCGTGTGTTGAGTATGAAGGGTTGAGATGTGTTTATTTGAAATGAATGGTTGAGATGTAGAGAATGGGGTTAAGAAGGGATATTCCAAAAGAATATGCTTTGCTTGGGGGGAAAGGGGAAATCAATGGTTGAGATGGTTTTGGTTTGAAATAGATGGTGAGGATCCAACACATGTGATGGAATGGAGAGGAAGAAAGAATATGCTAGTGTAATGTTCCAAATCGTGGGGGGGAAGAAATATGATGAATGGTTGAGATGGTTTTGGTTTGAAATGGATGGCTTGGATTAGATGGAGCCTCATTAGAAATTCAAATAATTCCCATGTGTTGAAATTGGAAGGTTAGGATGTGTTGTAAGGGAATGGATGGTGGAGATCAAGAATGTGTAAGGAATAAGTTGGATTGTGTAAGGGAATATGTAAGAGTGTAAGAGATTGTGTGAGAGAATATATGATTTGGATATGGTTAGATTTGTCTTATGTAGAAATGAGATTAAAAGAAGTTTAAGAGGTAATCTAATTTTCATTAAGAAGAAAAGGTTTAGACAATTAAGATTATGAGTTGAGAAAATCATAAGTTACTTATAAGTTCAAGTAACACAACGTCGTGAATCCATAGTTTCATATTTCGTGACTTTCCACGATTCGACGTTCTCAACTAATACCTTGGTTCAAACAAATTAAGTGCTTTGCCTAGATGTAAAGCATAACCCAAGTGGGAAAGGATGCGTTTACGCAAAGTGACCTTTGACTTAGTTTGACCAATAAGGGAGTAAACCCGTTATGTAATTAGAGAAGACGTAAGCACGGGATATGAGCATATGGATGCTTCAACACGATTTTATGTGAAATATATAAGCTCCCTAAGTTTAGAAAAGCCTTGGCTAGAGGCGATAGTTAGAAAACATGAGTTAGCGTTTTCCCGTAAATGGGTGTTTTAAAAGTGGGATCTCTCAAGTCTCAAAACTCGTTTCGAGTGTTCTCAATTAAGCACATAACATATTCATACCTGTATTGAAAGATTCACATTTGTCAGGTAAGGGGAAAGCCAACTTTCAAAATTCGCCCGGAACCATACAGTGTCCTGGCGCGTCACCTGCGCGTTGACGCGCGGGCAGCGCGCCAGGAGCAGACATGGGATCCGACGATTTTGAACAAACGTTTGTTATTTTAAGTGTTTCGATGGTTTATTTGTCATCATTAAAACTTGAAGAGATCTTGATCATGTTGCCTCAACAATCTCCCCCTTTTTGATGATGACAAATAAAAACAGAAAGCAAATAAAATTACAAAACTTAGCGAAGACAAAGCGCGCCTTTGGTGTTGCTTGCGTCTTGACCTTTGCCTTGTAATTTGGTGAAGCCTTTAACATTTCTTGAATGGTATTCACGCTCTTGCTTTCTTTCTCCCCCTTTTGTCGAATCAAAAAGGCGGGACTTCCAATCAAGCCAGGTTTCGAACTTGGACCTGTGGGATAAATGAGCTAGCTTGTATTTGCACCCGAATATGCTCCCCCTTGAACATAGCTCCCCCTAGATCGTTGCTCCCCCTTGTTTCAAGGCGGGGATCCATGGGTCAAGAGCCTCACCTTTGCGGTGGCCTAGCAACACATATAAATCACAACATGCAACAAACAAGAAATCCTCACATGTGAAAGTTCCAAAAATGGGTTAGGTGACCATTTGGAAACTTGCAACATGGGTTAGTTCTCATAGCAATACGTATATATGTTTATGTGTTTGTCCAATTTAATTAGATTTTATAAAACTTATCCCTTTATGACTTTTATAGACCGAATGATGAGCAAGAGCAATACTATATATGTATATATTCATATGAGTATTATTATAACATAACATAAGCATTTTATTTCATAGAAGAAGCATGGATCATACAACCAACTAAGCAACAACACTTAAAACATCCTAGAACTCCTAGGAAAAACTACAACAACTTATGAATAGATCTTAAAACTCAAGAGAGTCCATTGTGAAAGATTCTTCCATTGGGGTCACATCATCAACTTCAATCATTCTAGAATGATCATTTGGGTACTTGCTCTTAATGTGGTCAAAGATGTGTGACAAGAGTCTAGCATATGGAAGTGGCTCCTTATTGTAGTCCAAAGCTTCCATTCTCTTTGCTATAAAGTAAGCAAAGTTGAATGGAGTCTCGGTCATAATACAATAGAGCATGTACCCAACAATGATGGGTATCTTCTCTTGAGGTTCCACCTCCATAAACACATTCTTCAACAAGACCTCCGCCCAAGGCATCAATTTGACGTGAAGTTGATATTTGTTCCAATGTTCAAATGCGGCCTTCTCACAATGGTAGTCGGGTTGAAGAATGGTATTTTGAATGATGACGGCATGAATTGGGGCCACTAGAGCATAAGTACTCGGATGATAGTGCCTTATGTTCATGAAGTCCTCCGTCTTGGTGGACCTTCTATAGAACAAGTTCCCTTTAGAACACACATTCAACACCTTTCCCAACTTCTTTAAGCTCCATGCATACCCATGCCCATACATACGAAAATTGAGAGTAAGAGAAGGTTGATCTAGATATAATCTAGCATAGAATTCTTGAAGATGCCTAGTATAAATTTTGATGGGTAGGTCACGAACTAAGGAGAAGGCATTAGCTTGGATGAATGGTTTTCTCATATCGGTGGCACACATGAAATTTTTGTCGCATACACGACCTTCACGATATTCACGGTACTCAAATGGTTCATACACATTAGTTTCATTTGACTCGTCAACACGTTTCACGAAAAACTTAGTTGCCATTCTTTCGAAGAGAAGATAAGTGTATTTAAGGAAGAAGAAGGTTGTGATGAAGGCATATGATACAAAGTCACTCCTTTTATAGCCAATTAGTATGAATTAGGTATGTTTAAGGAAGATCTATAGTCCAAAGGATAATCATTCTTAGTACTAAGATTCCTAGTACAAGATGAGTTGAAAGAAAGTGGTGTATGGGGAAGATAATTATTCTTGTATGACATGAGTGATTAGGATTGAGTTAGTTATGAGTTTGGTTGGATTTGAATGCTCATGTTAGATCCTATGGTAGTTGCATGCATTCTTTACAAAAGATATGCAAGAATTTATCATAGTTGATGAGTGACATCAAATTTTTGGAGAATGACTTTATCAAACACCATTTTGAACCTACAACTACCCAATACATGAACCAAGTGCAAGTATTTCATGTAGGATATTCAATGAGTGTAGTTATATATGTATGACAATTAAGTGCTTCTTCATTTAAGGTACACAAGCTAGATCCTATGAACCATCACACATTATATAGAAAGTCAATACACAATACATGATATCTCCGGTTCATAGTTCGTTGTGTAGTGTGTCGACATAAATAATCCTTATGTGTTACTTGCATTAACACCATAAGTTCCTAAGATCTCGGATGAGGAACTTAGCTTATTTAGTCTATTCATTGGATATTTTAGTTTGTTATGCAATACCATACCGAATTCGATTCATAGAAATTCTCTTCAACTATGTAAATAGTTTGTAAGTTAGCACAAAATCATTCATTTCTCTTCTTTCCTAAACACAAAGTATGCCATATTCACATAAATTGAACAAGTAGATATAGATGTGCATCCTCCAATATGATTGTGAGCCGTAATTTGAAGTTTTATCTAATCTTGGGATTTTGACACAAATGACTTTCAATCTTATCAAGATATTCTTTGTGTTAAATTTTCTTGTTCGTTGCACATAATATAGACATGTAGAGTCTTGAATATTATCAATCATCGTTTGAATAATGAATTGATATATATTTTGTCTTTCATGCCTCCACATAAGTCCTAGACATATAACTATATAACCACTAAGAACATCTAAAGGACGTGCAGACGACTTCTAGACAATTCATTATATCTTATGGATTGTTCTCTTAAGATGCATGTTTTAACATCAAAATCTATCCCAAAGCAATTTGGACTCTTGAAAAATGTCATGCTAAAAACCTAATCTTGTTTGTTTTGTGACCTAAGTGTCCTTTTATTCAAGTCACCGATGACTTGTTGTATAGGATGACCCCTCGCTTTTCTCACATTCTTAGGATTGCCTTCAACCGAAACATTAACTTGTAATGTCGGCGACCTTTCTTGATCTTGAACTATAGGTTCATTGATCACATCATCTTCTACCGAAGGAGATGATTTAGGCTCGGGCATGCTCTCATCAAAGGTCACATTGAGAGATTCCTCAATCCTCATTGTTTCCTTATTAAGCACTATGTATGCTTTACTAGTTTGAGAGTATCCTAGGAACACACCTTCATATGACATTGGGTCGAATTTGGTGAGATATTCTTTGGTGTTAAGTATAAATACTTTGCAACCAAATACTCTATTAAAGATATAACATGCGGTATCTAGGGCATGACACCAAAACATGTGTGGAATGGATTGTTCATCAAGCATGGCTCGACTCATCTTTCTTAACTTACGATGTGTTCTTTCAACAATCTCATGCGATTGAGAAGTGAACGGGCCCGATAAGTTATAAGATATTCCATGTTATTCACAAAAGGTTCCAAATTGCATTTTGTCAAATTCACTACTATGATTTGTTTTAATTGAGACAATTGAACAATCAAGTAGGTTTTCAAGTTTATTCTTAAAATGTTGAATTTATAAAAGACTCCATCCATGTTTTCTAAAAACTCTATCCTAGACAATTTGGATAACCATCTATAATTATTAAAGTGTAGGAGTTTCCTCCTTAACTTTGAATTGGAGATGGATTGTACAAATCAAAGTGTATCAATTCCAAAACCTTATATGTTGACACTTCATGCCAATTTTCGTTGCTTGCTTGTCCTTGACTCCCTAGACATGTATCACAATAATGCCTTACAAAACTTAACAATGGTAATTTGCTTACTAGCTTGTCGGCAAGACCTAACTTCCTAAGCCGAGGCATTGGGTTATTTACCATGTGGTAAATTACTTACTAGCTTGTTGGTAAGACCTAATTTCCTAAGCCGAAGTGTTGGGTTATTTACAATGTTTGTTATGCATATATTGCTACTAATATTCTATGATCAACAAGTATACAAGTTGTTTCGCCTATGACCTTTAGCTAGTATGTTACCGTTTTTACTAATAGTGCAATCTACATTGGTAAACATAATACTAAAATCATCATCATTAAGATTACTTGTACTTCAAAGCTTAGAGTTTAGATTGCTACCATGCTCATCATTGGTGACTTTTACAAAGTCATGAAGAGTAATGTTACGGGTGACTACACAAGAAGTTTGAAGAAAGCATGGTTTAGTAAAAGCATTTAATGATGAACCATTTTTACTCAGACTACTGGCGCGTTTGTCGCGCGTTGACGCGTCAGCCTGCACGTCAGAGTTGGTAATTTTAGATTTATGACCTTCTTTTATGAACACAATGAATTTATGTTGTCTTGTAAATGTATTTTTATCATTTTCCGAAAAACCAAGACCTCCTTTATCATGAAAGGGTTTTTGTTCACTTAATATTTTGTTTAAATCAAAACTACTTTTCTTAAATTTAAGTAGTATCAATTTATCTTCAAGTTCACTAATTTCTTTCTTGAGTTTATGTTTATCCATTTCGTTTTCTTCTATATTTCTCAAATTGTTTTCATCAAGTTTAATTAATTCTTCATATTCCTTTTGCAATTTATGAATATCTAGATTGTTATTAGACGAGGAAGGATTAGATGATACCTCAAGAGCTTCAAGTGTCGTGAGGCAAGTGACTTCTCCATGCGAATGATTCTCATCTTCACTATTACTCCAAACCACTCCGACGAATGCAATCTCTTGATCATTGCATCTTCTTTGTTCATGGTGGTTATTGAGTTCCCTTATTGTCACAATGACTTCATCATCTACAGCTTTGTCTTTATCAAGAGAAGCATCTTGATCACTAGTTTGGCTTGTAGTAACTTCATCTTCAAAATCTAGTGAATCGGCCTCTTCCTTGGTGATGACTCTAATATTATCAAGAAACACTTCATGTGCGTTAAGATCATCAATTATCTTCTCTAACGATAATTTTCCCAAACTTCTTGTTTCTTCAACCTTTGCTTCTTCAAGTTGCCAATTTTTGGAAATAGCATTAACAAATTTTTCAATATGATTTTTTCTATAATAGCTTGGATCTAACTAGTTCAAGCTTGTAGTGATAGTATTGAATCTCATTAAACTGCTATCAATAGTTTCATCATTTGTGATAGAGAACTCTTCATATTGTTGAATGAGAGAGTCTATCTTGTTGGCCTTGACTTGTGTAGTCTTGCACATGCACACCCTCTCAAGCTCCTCTTGAGGTAGGGCATCATATATCATCATCTTGGCTCGAACATTCCTGTCGGCCATCTTCTTTTCCTTATCATCAAAATCACCATTTTGGAAGATATACCATAAGTCATAATCCTTAGACCTAACATAGGTTTCAAATAGGATTTTCCAAAAACAGAATCCTTCATATTCAAACAAAGGTGGTCTTTCCATAGAATGCCTCTCTCTATAGTTCTCTTGAGCCATGGATCTATACTCTACTTTACCATAAATCTTAGTTAGGATTTTAGATTTTTTGGGAAAGAAGTTTTTGACTTAAAACGACTTCTCGGGAAGGCTTTAACGCTCAAAAACTTGAGTATTCCGCTCTGATACCAATTGTAGAACCGTAGAGGGGGGTGAATACGGTTTCTTCGGCTTTTTAGATGTCTAAAAACTTTAAGCCAAAGAGAACACAAAGTGGTTGTATAATAATCCAACAACCACTAACACAACCAAAGTATATAAAGCAAGTAAAAGACACCACGATATATACTGGTTCGGGATGGGGGTTTATACCGTCCGTACGTCCAGTTGTGAATCCGCGACTCTGATACTATTCACTAGTATAATCGTTTCGGTGGACTACAAACCGTTACAATTCACTCCAACGATATTCACCAATATTGACACTCACAAAGAAGGAGTTACTCCCCAACGGTATTCCGCCCTCGGAAACAACCCAAAAGAATCTCGCGATTCGACTTCACCTAAGGATCACAAAGATCACTACCAACACTTCCCATCAGAAGTATCAAACCCCAACTAGATCCCCAATGATCTAGGCTTGGTCACCAAGACACAAGACTTCCCTTACAAACAATTGAATGAATGAATATATGTTTGTTCAACCAAGCCCTAACCTAACCTAGAGACTCGATTGTAATAGAAAGGGTATAAGGAAGAAGACCCTCGACACAATCACAAGAGTGGATTAGGTTCTTGTGATTCTTCCCTTGTAAAGAGATGTGTACCTTCAAAGATGTTAAAGTGAAAATCAAGAACACAAGATTAGAGGTAGAGATAGAGATTTGAGAGTGTTTAGAAAGAAAGAATCTAGAGAGAAAGAATAATGGCAGGGGTGAGGAATACAAGAGGCAAGGGTGGTATTTATAGGCCAAGAACCCAAACTTGGGAATTTTTACCAAGGCAGGCGCGTCACCCGCGCGTCAGCGCGCGGGCAGCGCGCCAGGCTTCTGTAAAGATTTCCCAAGTATTGGGGGTTTGGATCTTATAAATACCTATCCTTGCTAAACCCCCAATTGTACTTCACATTAAACCTTAACATTAATCAATCTAAGGTTTACCAACTCAAATAACCAATTAGAAAATGTTTTGTGAAGTATTTATAAGAAAACCAAATTACCAAGGGTATAAAGTGTAGATAGGATAATTTGGAAGGGGTAGAAGTGTATCTCCTCACATGGCATAGAAAAGAGAGAAAGAATATGCCAAGGTATATTCCAATGCTTTGGGGGGAAGAATGAGATGGAGGGTTGAGATGAGATGGTTTGAATTGGATGGCTAGGATCAAAGGGAGCCTCCTTTGGTTTTCAAATTATTTGGCATGTGTTGAGTATAAAGGGTTGAGATGTGTTTATTTGAAATGAATGGTTGAGATGTAGAGAATGGGGTTAAGAAGGGATATTCCAAAAGAATATGCTTGCTTGGGGGGAAAGGGGAAATCAATGGTTGAGATGGTTTTGTTTTGAAATAGATGGTGAGGATCCAACACATGTGATGGAATGGAGAGGAAGAAAGAATATGCTAGTGGAATGTTCCAAATCGTGGGGGGAAGAAATATGATGAATGGTTGAGATGGTTTTGGTTTGAAATGGATGGCTTGGATTAGATGGAGCCTCATTAGAAATTCAAGTAATTCTCATGTGTTGAAATTGGAAGGTTAGGATGTGTTGTAAGGGAATGGATGGTGGAGATCAAGAGTGTGTAAGGAATGAGTTGGATTTGTCTTATGTAGAAATGAGATTAAAATAAGATTAAGAGGTAATCTAATTGTCAATAAGAAGAAAAGGTTTAGAAAATTAAGATTATGAGTTGAGAAAATCATAAGTTACTTATAAGTTCAAGTAACACAACGTCGAGAATCCATAGTTTCATATCTCGTGACTTTCCGCGATTCGACGTTCTCAACTAATACCTTGGTTCAAAAAAATTAAGTGCTTTGCCTAGATGTAAAGCATAACCCAAGTGGGAAAGGATGTGTTTACGCAAAGTGACCTTTGACTTAGTTTGACCAATAAGGGAGTAAACCCGTTACGTAATTAGAGAAGACGTAAGCACGGGATATGAGCATATGGATGCTTCAACACGATGTTACGTGAAATATATAAGCTCCCTAAGTTTAGAAAAGCCTTGGCTAGAGGCGATAGTTAGAAAACATGAGCTGGCGTTTTTCCGTAAATGGGTGTTTTAAAAGTGGGATCTCTCAAGTATCAAAACTCGTTTCGAGTGTTCTCAATTAAGCACATAACATATTCATACCTGTATTGAAAGATCGACATTTGTCGGGTAAGGGGAAAGCCGACTTTCATAATTCACTCGGAACCATACAGTGTCCTGGCGCGTCACCCGCGCGTTGACGCGCGGGCAACGCGCCAGGAGCAGACATGGGCTCCAGCGATTTTGAGCTAACGTTTGTTATTTTATGTGTTTCGATGATTTATTTGTCATCATTAAAACATGAAGGGATCTTGATCATGTTGCCTCAACATTATACTTATAGTTTCAATGCTCGTAGTTTGAATTAAATCTGGTACCTTTACAATTAATCCTGGTAGCTAGTTTTGTTTCAATCAACATAGTATTGTATGTTTTCTTGGTTTTTAACTAATCTATCCAGGAAAAGCATGGATTGGAGTTGCTTGGAGCTCTACTAATGTTGGTTGTATGTAAGTTTCTGTCATGTGGGTAAAAAATTGGTTAAGTCTGGTGAGCCATCACTTAAGTCTGGTTGACCATTTTATGTCTGATAGTGTAATTTATGTTACCGTTAGTACTTGTCAGACGTTAAATGATTTTCACTGTGTCAATAGTGTCGTTACTTCTTTTCTAGCGCTAAGAGGTATATAAGGATAAGATTTAATTTCATTTTTATTCTTATCTATTATTTACTTCTCTTTAAACTTCAAAGTAAAAATCATTTATTCACGGCAATTAAATCGCATACTCTGCTTTCACAGCCAGTACTTAAACCCTACCACGACTTTAATCTCAGTAATTTCAAAAGTTTTTTCAAAATTATTCTCTAGGCAAATGGCAAGAATAAAATATTGTGACAAACACAACCAAGTGGGTTTTCTTAAGAAACCAGATAAGAGTGATGGTTTCCATCAGATAGTGGACTTCTTGAAAGGGACGCACATCAGGTATGCCTTACTTCATACCCCTACCATCTATGATTCTATGGTCAAGCAATTTTGGCAGACTGCTGAAGCCTCAACTCTTGATGATGGGACTAGAGAATTAAGGGCCACTATTGATACCATTGAATACTCTGTTATAGAGGATCCACTAGGAGAAGTCTTCAATCGGATGATACCTCAGGCCCTCTTATGTTGCCTAATGAAGAAATTTTTAAAGGGTTAAAAGATATTGGGTATCATATTGATGGGTCATTTACATTTTGGAAAGGTCATTTTACACCCAATTGGAGATTTTTACTCCATCATTTGCTTCATTGCTTGAGTTCTAAAAGTGGTGGATGGGACCAATTTGGGAGCAACATTGCTTCAGCTTTGGTCTGTCTATCCACTGATAGGATTTTCAACTTTTCAAGATATATTTTTGAAGCAATGGTTGCAAATTCTAAAAGCAAAACCAAATTTTTAATGTACCCACGATTTCTACAAATGGTTTTGAATGTAGAAACACATAGCAAAATCCTATACATGGTTGTCCCATTTAATAAAAAGGTTTTTAATAACTTGAAAAGGGGATTTGTGGGGACTAATAAGCTATTATTAGCTGTTATGTTACCTGTTGGTACTAACAGTGCAGGTACATCACCCTCTACAAGTGAAGCTCAATCCCAACCATTGAATGAAGAGGAGGAGCCTACTCGTGAGCCTAGATAACCTAGCTCCTCTGAACAACAACAACAACAATCACCTACACCACAACCTTCACCTACTCCATCACCTCAACAGTCATCTCACAGTCCCCAAACCCGGGTTCCAACTCTAACTCATGAGGAGGAACTTGTCCCTATGACTATGGAGACACTTCTTCAGGTTGTTCCAACATTGCTCAAAAGAATAGCAAATTTGGAAAAGGATCTCAAAAAGATTAAAGAAACTATGGGAGATGCTATTATTAAGCTGGTGAGGAAGGTGAAGAAACAAGAAGGTATTTTGAAAAATAAAGGGGTGGTGTTCTCTGATTCAGATGAAGAACAGGGTGAAGAAAATTCTTCCAAACAGAGGAGGAATTTAAATGAAGCAGAATAGACCCCTACACCACCAAAATCATCTGGGGAGACCAACATAAGTTCTCAAGGTTTAGAAGCTGCTGAAATCCTGGCTCATACCCTTAGTCAGAAGAAGAGAAAGGTCAAGACAGGAATTGGGAAAAAGATTAACTTGGGAGACATTAGTTATGGTAGAGATACTGGTGGTGATCAAGTTAATTCTGATGCAGAAGATATTAAGTCTGGCAATGATCAAGTTAATACTGGCCATGAAGTTAATTCTGCTACTACTCAAAGAGAAGGAAAACATATTTTTGAAGAAACTTCTGAACCAAAGAAGAAAACGAAAAGGTAATTAAGAGAGGAGCAAGCAAGTATGGCTGAGATTGCAAGAATCAAAGCTTAAGAAGAAGCTAAAGCAGCAAGACTTGCTAAGATAGAAGCTAAAGATGCAGAGATTGCAAGGAAGGTTGATTTGCTCAAATTAGTATATAGTATAGTATTTATATTTCTCTAAAGGATTTGAAAGAAATACAAATCCCGAGATCATAATCCGTGTGAAGGTGTGAATGGAATTAGAAATTCCTGGTTCGTGAAAAGTGTCGTGAAAGTGGGAAAAAGTGATTTGAATGAGAATTATACTAATGAATATGAAAATGAAGCACAATTAACCAATTAAGCAATTAAATCAAATTACCAAACCTAAAATGTAATGTAGAATTAAAACCGTAAGCTAAAACGTAAATTAAATGTAAACGCGTGAATTATAAAGTGAATTTGAAGCTAGACAAATCCTACGGGTTTGAAAATAATTTTTCTAAGCTAAAAATGACAAAATAAAATTTTGGGAAAAAGAAAAATATTTTTTTGACTTTTTATTTAATTATTATGAATTAAAAACTATTTTAACTAATTAAAAAGTAATTAAAATTCAAATAAAAGTGAAATTAAATGAGAAAAATGTGAAATTAATTTTGAAAAATCTAAAATAACTAAAAAATATTTTCTAAAATATTTTTGGAATTTTTCAAGCTTTTTCTGATTTTTATTTGGTTTTTCTTTAATAAAAGTAATTAAAAATTGATTAAAAACTAAAATAAAATAAGAAAAATAGCAAAACAACTCAGAAAAATCTGAAAATTTTAAAGAAATTCTAAAATAATATCTAAAACCTAAGAAAAATTTAAAACTTGAAAAATAAGCTTGAAAAGTGCTTAATGGCTTAAAATCAGCTTAATGAAAGTGCTTATTAATAAGCACTACTAGTGACCAAAATGTACCAAACTTAAACCAAAGGTGTTATTAACTCAATTAAGCTCAAATGAACTGAGATTAGGCCAAATTAAACACAGATACATAGTTAAAGAGCAATAAGCAGTTGAATAAGTACTAAATGAATAAGCAGAAAGCACTATAAGCTACCAATTGAAGAAATGAGCTACCAGCAACTAGACACTATCCTAATGAACTAAAATTACCAAGTAATAAGCTGGAACAAGCTAAATATCAACAAGCTTAGTGTATACTGAGTCAGTATATACTGACTTAGTGTATGCTGAGGCTATATGACCAACTTATTGAGCAAAATAAGCTGTGCAAACAAGCTCCAAAGTCAAAACTCCTTATTGTTCTAGATTCACAAGCCACCAAAGATTACAAATCAGCAATCAAAAAGTATTTTCAACCAAAGATGAATCCACAAGTGCTTACAAAGGTCTGTCCAAATTCTGAGTACACAACTAGTTGACTTTTAGGATTCTGCAAATACTTTGACTAAGCTGAATTTAAATTGATCCTAGATGACTACTAATGAAGTATTAAGCTGTATTCTTCCTAAATTAAGCTAATTAGACTACTATTGCAACAAATTATATGATTATGTAAACCTTAAGCCTAACAGTCAACTGCTATGTTGAATCAAAAGCAATTTTGACTTTTAATGTATATAACCTATTGATTTTATGACCTAAATGCTCTAATCTGATCCTAAGTGATATGTCTAAACTACTCTAAACCCCATAAACACAAGCAATCCTAGTCAAACTCACTATTCCAAACATTCTATAATCAACTAATTTCAACAACTTATGATCCAATTAAGTGAGACAAATCCCTAGACTACCAAATCCACTTATAATATGATCAAATATAATGATTTGAACTAGAAACACAGATCTCAAACAAACAAAAACCACATATATCCAAATTGCGATGTAAGAGCAATAATGAAACAGTATAATTAGAAAATGATGCAACAAGCTACCAATCAAAGACTTAAACTATTATTAAGCTATAATATGATGAACTGAAGCTAATCAAACAGTAATCAACAAGTAAGAACAGATCTATACTAGTATTATAATAATATGCAATATAGAGAAATTTAAATGAAAAACTCACAAGTTAATTTTCCCTCAGCTCAAACAGAGGGGATTCACTAAGCTTGCCTATCTTTAGATAGGCCAAAGGCTTCCCAAACTCCACTTGGACTACCAATTTAACCCTTCTGAATAAGCTTAGCTTATTTGATAAGCTAAGTTTGACTTGCTTTGACTTTTTGTGAATATGAATATAAGTTCTAAATAAGCTAAAAACTAAACTCACAATAGCTATATAAGCTAAGATGAGCTCTTAAAAATTGAAACTAAGCTATTTGAAGCTTAATGAAAATATTTTTTGTAATTTTTTAAGGATTTTTCCGATTTTTTTTATTTTTGATTTGAAATAAACAACAATGAAAGTACTGATTATAAAAGCTAAGACAATTTGTAATAAGCTAAGAAAACAGTAAACAAGTAACAGAAGCTAGAATTAAGCTAAAGAGATTCAAGAGTATAAAAAGGAATACTAAATTTTATTAATAAGAAACTGAATTACACTATTTGAAATTGAAAATACAATTGAAATTTAAAAATAACAGCATAACATTACTTAAAACCTACACATTCTAAGTGAATGAGGAGGGGGTATTTATAAGAGAGGGGTGAGGTTGCTAGATTCTGTGGAAGCTACTAGATCCTCTCAGGTGTGCTTTCTCTCCATCAATATCAATCATTAGATTTAGCTTCAATCATACGCACGAATTTCGACCCTTGGATCATGTGCCACCTGTCCCATCACACGGATTGCTGACGTGACATTCTCTGAACATGTAAGGCTTCTAGAAACGCGTGTAATTGTACCATCTTACCCTTAATTGCTGTCAATTTTAGACGTGTAAAAGCTAGGGTTCTAGGAACAGTGATTATTTCTGGGTTGGGGTAAATTGGGGCGCGGGTAAATTTTATTTATTTGTTTGACCGGGGTTAAGTGGTTTGACTTGGGTTGGTTTTGGGTGGTAGATCCGGGTAGTAATAATAATAAGGGTGAATTGGGCTTTTTGTTGTTTTGGGCTTAGGGAATTTTTGGGTTAAGGTTGGTTTTGTGGATCCGGATTTAAGCTTAGGATTTGGAATTAGTATTTAACATAAGGACTATCTTTGTAAAACTGAATTTTAGAGGGACTTATTCTGTAAAATTTCCATAATATGATCCAAGGGCTAAAGTTGTAATTCTTTGATTCATGGAGGACTAATTTTGACTTTTCTTCAAATATTTCTTCAAGGGTCCATATTTGTCAATATCTGAATGTACAAGGACTGAAGTTGCCATTTCTTCAAACTTTGACCAAGGACTTTTCTTGACATTTTATGAATCTCTGAGGACTTTTCTTGATATTTTTAGCTTTCTTTGATCATTAAGCTTCCCCGGCTCCAGCTTTTGACCTTTTTCCATTCTCGCGCTCGTTTTTGTCGGTTTTGCTTTGTTTTTGTCCAATTTTCTCATATCCGTACCTGCACCTACACAAATACAAAAACACGCATTTTCTTGGCATATTTAGTTAGTATTTGGTGTTTTTGGTCTGATTTAGGGTCTAAAAAGGATGTGTGAATAAGCACACATCAAAGGTGCAGGAAGGATTTGAGCCATCTGTAGCTCAAAAGAAAAGAATGTCAGAAGTTCAGCAAGCTGCTAAATTTGACACAGAAGAGGATTGGGATCTAATCAGAGCCAAGCTTGAAGTGAATAGAGACATCCTACCTGATATTGAAGGTGAAAACTTTGCTCAGAAGATGGTTCAGATGATCAATGAAAAGAAAAAGCAAATCAGGGAGCAAAGGTACAAAGAAAGACAGAATAAGCCTTTGACTAGAGGAGAACAAAGGGAGTACATGATCAGATATTTCAAGAGTCAGGGTAATAATTGGAGTATGGTTCAACTTAAAAGACTATCACATGATCAGTTACAGGCAGAGTTTGAGAAATGTGTTAAACAGAATCAACATTTCACTCCCATGGACTCAGAATTGGAAAAGGAGAGATTCAAAAGGCCTGGTGAAACACTTCAACCAGAAGAAGCCAAGAAGCCTAAGGTAGTTAATGTTGAAGAAATTGCTGATGTTGCTGGTCCAAAAGTTGTTAAGAAAGAAGAAGAAAGTGATGTAAAGAAGCCAATTATAAGATGGGCCAGAAAGAAAAGGACAGCAAAGAAAGGATTGAATAAATCTTCACCCACAAAGTCTGATATGGAAGACTACATGGAAGAAAGGGTGGAAGAACCTTCTTAAGATTCATTCACTATGGGATCAATCCCTGAAAGCTCAACACAAGTTGCCAAGATTATCAAGTGGCAAATCATTAAGCAAGGAACCAAAGCAGCTTACCAAATAATAAGGGAAGATAATACAAATGTTGTTTATGTCAACTTCCAAGGTCTGTTGAATGGCTTGACAAGGGATGATCTCAAGGAGCTTTACAAGTTAATGATGATCAAGCATGGAGATATCAGACCAGAAGAAGAATTTGAAAGAGTTCTTTGGGGAGATTTGAAGACCATGTTTGATCCTCCATCCAAAACTGATGAAGTTTGGAAGCTACCCTACCAACAAGAAATAGTACAGTAGAGATATTTTCGTAGTTGTGGAGTACATTGTCTGACCTTGAAGAGTGCTCACATCTATATGTTGACAGAGGTTGAGTATCCTCTACACCCCAGGGTATGCAAGAAGATGCTTGAAAAGAAACTTCTGGGTGATCAGAAAGATGATATCTGCTATCAACTCTTGGGATTGATTGAAAGACAATCTCAGAAGGAAGCCACTTAGGGTGTTTGAAAGAATTTTCAAGGCTGGTATGGAGTTTGAGATTAGCTTTACTTGGTGAAGGTGCTTTGCACTAACACAACAAATGGTTATCAGTCCACCATGTCTAATCAACATAAGGACTGGCTAATCCAAGAGCAAACGGCTCTAGGTAAAGATATCTCAAATCCATTTATGGCTGACAATCAAAAATTGTATGGTAATCAACTCATCATATCTGTGATAGTGAAGAGTTGGCTAGCCCACAAGGTTATGGCTTGTGGTAAAGGCTGTGGAAATCCATAACTGGTAATCAATTCACCAGGGTGATGACTGAATTCCACCAAAGAATTGGCTAGTCAAAATGCAAACGGCTTTTGGTAAAGATAAGTCAAATCCGTTGATAGCTGATGATTTGCTAAAAATCATATGGTTATCAGTGTACCATGGTTCTTTAACCAAAACATTGGCTACTCCAGAGTAATGGCTAACTGATAAAGAGACATCAAATCTATTAAATTTTCAATTATTCACCTCTCACAGGAGTTTACACACCTGAAAGTGATGAGAATAGTATGAAACTTTAAGAATTGATGTACAACAGGTCAATGTTGCTGAAAAGATCAGATGGTATGAAGATTGCTGATAACAGATGCTGCAAAGATCAAATAATGAAGTATAAAGAGTTGCAGTACAAGCATAATTCCAAGAAGAATCCTCAGTAAGCTCATAAAGAAAGAAACTTGAAGTTCATGAAGTATAAAGATCAAGTTAGAGGAGGATTGTTGGGAATTATTAGTTAGAACAGACTTAAGTATGCTTATGTAATAGTTAAGTCTGTTAGTTGTAGTTAGTACTGCCAGTACAAAGTTAAGTCTGACGGACTTAGTTAAGTATGTTAGTGTTATTTATAGTTAAGTCTGTTTATGTTAAACAGAATAGATATCTTAGAAGATATATTAGAAAAGGATATATACGTATATTAGATATCTTAGGAGAATATACGTTTATCCTTTCACACGTTTTGTAGCTTTATGGTTTCCTTGGTGTATAAAAGCAACCCTACGGCATTGTATAATATGCTAATTCCAAGATTAATAGAAGTGTTTTATTAGTAAATCTCTGTGTATTCTTCATAACCATTGTTTGTTAAGATTCCGCATTAACAATCAATTATACACGGTTAAGAATTTCTCATATGGTTAATTTGGATTTATTCAAGTAAGCTATAGTCTAACAAATGCTAACGTACTTACAAAATCACATGTCAAAGAAAATTTGTCAAGAAGAAATAGTCACGAGTTATATAGTTTTTGCTTTTACAGTTTTTGCGTTTACAAGCAAAGGACTGCCATGAGACAATTTTCTCCCAAATAAATCTTTTTTTTTTTTTTTTTTTTTTTTTTTTTTTTTTGACTAAAGATCTCTTAAGTTTAAGGATTCGATACCTAGCCTCTCGAGTTTACTGGAAACAGTGTCTTAAAAATAATGCACTTGTAATTTGTATGTCTTGGTGAAAATCATAATAGACGAGTTTTAGTATTTCTTTGTGTACAAAGTCCACCCATCAGTATCAACATAAAGTTCATTCAAAGTTATGTGGAAATATGGATAGGATATGTGGACATATGGATATG
This sequence comes from Artemisia argyi, assembly GCA_030686995.1. Lineage (NCBI taxonomy): Eukaryota > Viridiplantae > Streptophyta > Magnoliopsida > Asterales > Asteraceae > Artemisia > Artemisia argyi. Next base: position 119,011,096 of record CM060677.1, on the reverse strand, counting down.
ATGTTTTTGTCAGTAAACTAAAATAACATCATATAATTGATGTGAGTCGCTAGACGTGTCCAAAAGGAAAACCACATCATATGAAACCCCAAAACCTTCCCCACAAAAAACTAAACAGCAATTTAATACACCTTTTGGAGTAGTAATAGAAAATTTTCTTAAGGTTCATTCATTTCATTTTCCACTTGGCAATTGCAGGAAATATTTGGTTTGAACAATCATAAAGCATGTTGGTCAGAAATATCATCTGACACGATACCTGATCAGCTGTATCTTTAACTGAGAACTCAAACAACGATTTGTAGAATGAGAATAGGACACTTGTGTTGTACGGTAATGAGTAATTCACATTAAAAGATGGAACCTTGCTGGGATAATTACTTGTGTAAAAAGGTAACATAAGTAATAAGTACTTTTAGTTATGTTTGTGTGTTCAGTAGGTTCGAAACCAAAATTAATGCTAAATCAAACCAACTACACTAAGAATTTTTTTGAACGGCAACTTTGTTAAAAAAAAAATAAAAATAAAAATAAAAAAGCCTAGCAAGGACTTACAATAAAAACGAAATTACATAATAGCTAAGGAAAGACTTTGAAGCCAAACAATCCAACTAATGGTTCTCTTAGTTCTAGAATTATACCAAAAAAAGTTTGACTAACAATATTATCAAAAAGCACCGCCTTCGAAGATACACTGAGATTATTAAAAAGATACCACGGTTCAGTGAGTTCGCTCGGCTGTATGTAGCCCTAACCATGTAGTTTAGGTATAAAAGACTTGTTCAAGTTGGTAGAGGTAAAAGAGCACTCCTTGTAGGCTTTTATGACAATTAAAATGCAAAAAAGTGTTGACATTCAACATGATGTATAAAGAAACTAACTACACCAGTCATGTACCCCTTTTACCAAGCTCAAACCAATTTTCTTCACTTTATCAAATCGAACCTGGGCGCGTTAATATTTATTTTATTGACTTCAATTCACACAACTTTATTCAATACACACCTCTTTATTTCACATTTAAAATTCCTTCATCTACACCTCCATCTTCTTTACTATCACTCCAATTAGTCAAAAACACACTCCTTTTACAATGCCTTCTTTCTACTAGTCCTTTCCACATGTCTTATATTTTAAAGCCAACACCAAGCAATAAATGGTTTGGTTTGTCAACAGATATTAACTTTGTAATATCTTAAGTCAGCACGCATGGTTTACCGTCTACATCCAAAAAATGACTTTGACCATTTATTTCACATTTAAAAGGAAGCGTGCATGGTTTGGCAAGCGCATATTGTTTAACCAGTGCATCAGGCACACATAAGATATGTAACAGGCGCATATGCATATGCCATATGCATCAGGCGCACAAGATTCGCATTTATTTTTGGTATATGCATCAGGCGCATAGCATCATGCGCACAACATAAACATCATGCGTCTACTTAATCAGACGTTGGATGTGTCAGGTGTCTTAAATCTAACGAATATTTGTCGAAAGTTCATTTTAATAAAATTGAATATATGCGGTTTGTTTTGGTATTCTATTATCATAAAGTGGTCATTTAAAGTCTTTATCAAAGTTTCGGGATCATCAGCAATTCAGCATGGGGGTGGCAAAATCTACATATCAATTATGCAAAAACTTTGTGCGTCGATACTTTTGCAATGGATGGAGTGACATGTTACCGAATATAAGAATATGTTAGGTCAAGTCATCGTATTCTTATTTGGGTATAAGTATATCCGAATAGCTTGACAAGCGGGATTTTTTAAAATTTTGTATGTGCCCATTTAACACCTGTGTGAACAGTTATTTTTCAAATTGATAGTTATTGTAAAATTTGAAGACTTCAATTGTTGTATTATGGGATTGCTTGCTATTGTGATTTCTTAATTAGCTAACACGACGAACCCGACACAAATAACCCTTATCCCGAACCTAATGACATCCTTGAATTCAAGAATGTGTTCCACCAAACTTAACCTTTAGTTAACGGCCAGTCCGACCACCATTGTTGCCTCCTTCATCTTATAGCACCGGATAGCAAATCAAGAAAAACCAAAGCATCGGGGTAACCGGTTATTTTGGTTCAAGAAATGACCAAATCAATGTATCTAAAGCTTACCGATAGTCCAATACTATGATTATAGCTTCCACGAACATGTAAGACTTACTATAGTTAGAATAATAAACATGTAAGACAATACAATAAACATGTTTGGTCAGACATATAAGGTGAGACGATAAATGATTAGCTGAATATGATACTCATAAATCAAACGACTTGTCAGATTGGTAAACGTCGGAATGACGAATAGAGAAACACGTGTCTTCTCTAGTCAATAGTAATAATGCAAATTAAGACGGAACCTTGCTAGGAGCCTAGGATAATCACTTCTCTAGTTAATAGTAATAATGCAAATCAAACAACACTTGTCTTCTCTAGTTAATAGTGATATGTTAACACATATTGAAGTCAACAACAGATATTATATATGTACTCCTTTTATCCTACTGTATAAAAATTTCTTTCAACCCTTCTCATTCAGGCAATTGGATATCCCTCATGAACATTGCAACATGGTCTTTTTTCTTGACAATATAATTCAAACTGACGTTGCTTATCTGTCTTCTACAAAGATAAACTAATAGTAAAAGCAAGATTTTAAGACACCCGTTATTGTGTAAGTGATTGTTAATTGAGAATTCAGTATCTATATTGTAGTTGGGACAGCTAGCACTTGGATATGGGATTGCTAAGAATTGTAAAACTTTTGGTTTTAAATACAGGATTGCCTACTACTGTTGTTCTTTTGGCTATGGATTTGGATTTTTATTTTCTTTCTTTTTCTGCTGTATTCCCCAGTTTCTTATTAGGTAACCTGACAAACCCGACACAATAACCCTATGCTCGACTTAACTCGCACCCCTAAATTAAGATATGTGCTCCACCAAATCTAACCTTCAGTTAATGGTAAAAAGATGCAATCTGGCAATCAAAGTTGGTTGGGACCATAGGTGCAGGTACACATTGACTATTATATGCCCGATATCGGTAAAGGTTTCATCCGTGTTTGTACACATTCAATATGTTACTCATAAATGTGAATATTAAAAACTGCAAAGACAAAATTGTATGTTCCATTTAATAACATAAGAAAAGTGATCAGTTTACCTATTGGTTTTCCTTAATTCAATGAAATAATTGCTGAACGAAGGACATAAAATCCCTTCCTTACTTATTTCAACATTTAAGATAAGCTGTTCTCCCAACATTATCTTGTTCATGTCAAAACATAATGGTCTTCTAAGTGCCATGAAATCTATAACAAGAACCACTACAAAGTTATAGTGAAGGTAAGTTCACAGAATTCCAACAGACAAATTTCTTAGCAAACTACCTCCATATACCGAGCTGAATGCAGCTAGAGACTGATTTAACGTTTAATGGGAGTGTGCATGCGCTCTACAATCTTGTTAACAGCATCGCGAGACATAACCAAAGTGTCATGAAGAAGGATGCTATACACATTCAAACCCTGCAACAAACAGAAATATTTCATCTAATGACATCCATTTATAATAAGTTCCAGTCGCTGAGACAATAGTTAGTTTGACCCTGATTCAATATGTTAAGTGCATAACTCCCATCCTCCAATTGATTCAATATGTATGACACACTAACTTATTCTTACACCAGATAAATGGGCCCAAGAATTGCAAACGGTAAAAAAAGAAAAACATCAGACGCATGAACAGTCAAATTTATTATCCACAGTCCAAGATAAGCAAAATTATAAAAAAAGCATATTGTATATGAATTTGCAAAAAGTATGTCAACACTGTGTAATACAATATGTGCCTAACATCCACTTTATTTTGTTGGCATTCTACTACAAAAATACCATTACCACCGAATTTCTTTTGTTCACTTTCCAGCCGAAAACATACTACGTAGCACTAAGGGCTTGTAGCCTAGCGGTACCCCATGTGGTGTGAGAATGCTCTTTAACCAAATGGGGTGGGTTCAAGTCTCGTTGGAGACATTTGTGAAATATTATGTGTGAGATAGGTGGTATAGGTGTGTAATAAATTGTCATTCAAAAAATAAATAATACCACGTAGCCTTTTACTAAAAAACCTTAGCCACAATATATCTTAATAGGGAAAAACTAGTCATTTAATTTATTTATATATATATTTTTGTGGCCAGAACGAGCCATAAAGATAAAGTTATAAACCAATTTAATCAAAAAACTAAATTATCATTGGAACACCAGCTTCCTGTTGTCATATTTGAGACACTAGTTATTGATATTTTTTAGTTTCAAACATATAATGTTTTGGGTCGAGCCAACCCGGACCCTTTCGACTGGTATTAAAAAAAATTGTGTTCAGATTTGTTATCCAATCCGCACAACCCACCCGTTTTGGCACATTTAACATCAAACAATATATATAAGACAGTAATATTATTCCCCTAACGGCCGCTTTTTATTGCTAAATAATACTATAGTATCAATAGGGTTAGTGTGCTAGTAAGAAAGCGATGACCTATAAAAGGTTTATAAACCTCGGTATAAGAAGAATTCCAGCTTTAGGTTCTAAACGATAAATGATTCAGCTATATAAATAACATTAAGAAAGAGATAGTAGCTTACAATGGAGGGAAGAACATTAACATAATGTAAGTTTTGAGTAGCAAGCTTTAGATTGTCATCAATTGGACCCCCATCCACCACCAGAAGCTTTTTGGTGTCTTCCATTTGACTGACGTAGCTCACAACATTCTTTGTTTTGTGAGTGGGAAGCTCTAAATCATCAAACACCAAAAGCTGCATATTGGCTTATTCTCGTGAGTTATTTCACATATACTAAATACATTATACATATCAAATACATGATTAGAAAAAATGAATGACCAGATGTTTTATAAAGCATTATGCAGAGCTAAGCAGCCATATAATCTATAGGATTATAGGAAAGATGAACGTATCAAAATAGTGTTATGGAATGTGTTTACCCATGTTTGATGTAGCCTGCATCAACGCTTTTAAAAACATTAGCCAACAATAAATCAGCTGTGACTTTACTATCCCACTTCATTCAGCCTTCAAATGCTATTTCTGCGCCTAGCACTCAATTACTTATGCAAGTTGTTTAAGACCAAGCCTACCTGTGTGACCTCTTATTTGGCTTACCGCTTTTGTTACACTGGTTATTGCTCACCACTACTTCAACACTATAAAACAATAAATCATTGCCATCTTATGTGGGTATTTGGGATTCCATTTTTGTAATTAGCAATCCATTTTCACATGAATAGGTTGAAATTGCATCGCGTACACGCTACTATGATTAGAATTTATATCAAGACTTAGGTTATTTATCATGCTCCGCATACAACAGAAGAAAGAAGGGTGAGAAGATAACTTGCCTTTCCTTCGGCTGCACGAGCAGAAAGGGCTATCTTGAGCCCCAGCCGCCTGACCTTTTTGTTGAGCTTATGAGCATGGCTGCGTGGCTTTGGACCATGCATGACAGCACCATGCCTAAACTGTTGTTCACAATTTACATACATTAAACACTATCCATAGGACAAAGTGAACAACATTTACTTGCAGGTTTAGTTCACAAGTTCTTAAATTCTCTCTTAAGGCAACAATATATTTCTAGATTTTTTTTTTTATTATTTTTTTTATATATTAATATAAAGGCAACAATATATAACACAAAACAAAACAATACAACCAAATGGCATCTCCCTTCCTAAATAGTTCTCACAAGTTCTTACAATAGTTGCAATTTAGTTAGGTTGTTTGTCACTGTAAGATCTCAAAGCATAAATTGATCTTATTTCAATGTATTTCGGTCCTCTCATGTTCATCATGTTGTGCGAGATAATAAGTGAGTGGGCTCTAAAAAATCTTTGTTAGGGGACCGTTTAATTTATCTACATTTTTTTCTTCAAATTGATACAATATGCCTAACATGGAAGATTAAACATGAGAACTACATGCAAGTATTCCAATCCAATTTATATACAATGTTAATTGCCAACCAAAAAAAAAAAAAAAAACAAAAAAAACAAAAAAAAAAAAAAAATCTAGAAAGATATATATGACACAGTAAATTACCTGAGGTCCGCGCAAAGATCCATGTCTTGCTCGACCAGTACCCTTTTGGCGCCATGGCTTTCTTCCCGTTCCACTAACCTCACTTATAGTTTTTGTTGAATGGGTTCCCTGTCAGATGCAAACAGAGCATAGCTTTCAATCAAGTACAGATTACCATCATATAGAAGAACTAAAATATTCATTTAAAAAAAATCTAGTTGATGGTCATATTTCCAACATCTGACCTAAGCAGGTTTGGAGCCATGGTTTTAGGTTGGGAGGGTGTAAATAGGTCTGATATTGGGATGGTCATAGATAACCTAATTTTCAGTTGTATAATGTTGAGATTATTGATATCCTGAGTCCTGACTATACATAATAGGTCTAATACACAGAAATACATGGTCCCTTCATCCTTATATAAATGAAACACTTCCTTATTTAGCATTAAACAAAAACCTAAAAAAATTGATAGCATTGATTTGGTGAACCAAGTTTCTCTATTTTGTCCTTACAGAACCATATTTTAATTACTTAACTAGTATTAATCCACTCTCATCTAACTATATTTTTGGACTTTTTAGTCAAATGTGGCATATATTTTGGGGCACACAAAGTAAATACATGGTTGATGTAACTGGATAAAAATAATTTTAAACCAAGCATTTGGCTATTTACACACTGACGCTGAGATCAGGAAAAGGAAAAGAATAATTTTGGATGAAATACAAAATGTTAATGTGTATAAAAAGAAAGAAAATAGCACCTGTTGTCGTTTTGCAAGTTGCCATCTTACAACACGGTGAATAATATCCTTCCTAATGGGTACATCAAAAACGTCGCCTGCCAACACCATCAGTCCTTTGTCTTCATTGTGAAAGTTTGTGACTGGGATCACCAGGTCCTGTAATTGCCCTGTGTCCATGTTTCAGTGAACAGATCAGCATACATACAATCACATCAAGGTGTTAGTTATTTTCTAAATGTTGATTATGCATGATAATGTAGTATTTACCTTTTAGGCAAATTTTCCACTACCTCTTTGACCATGACCCTAGTATGAAATATTGACCAGTAACTAGATACATATGACTCCCTTCAACTTACATATAGTCAAATACTCCATTAAATTATGTAGCTACCCAATAGATGTATTAGCTTTAGAGGTCATGCATATTTTACTGACTAGAACTACTTCAAAACATTCGAGCTTTTCCACCTTACAAAATTCAACATAGGTAAAACTTATTATGTATAGTCAATTGCTTTCTTAACAGCCATGACCAAGAGAATGTGTTGCTTCAAAGGATAGAGCGACAAAGAATAAATATCCAGTAAAAGAACATTGGAGAAATGTCTAATTTCTATGAGAGTAAAAACTGCTAACTGTGGGTTAAACAATTTGACTAGCATTAGAACCTCCAAATACACAAAAATCAAGGTACGCAGCTACTAATAGCCTGCAATCTAAAACTTATAAGGAGTTCAAAGTACTAACTCACAACCAATGTAGGAGATTTTATTATTAGTCCACAACCCATGTGGCCATGCCCTAGAAGGGACTTATAATTCGTACAATGAATAGGGACGGAATTCCAGACAAACACATGAACATCCAACAAACGATAAACAATATAAACTATCATTGATCATATCTAGTTGACTCAATTTCATGCTTCTGACCAATGAAGGCTATGAACACAAGATGCCACCAAAAGAATCTAGTTCTACTCTTCCAGGTATAAAAATGGGGCTTGATGGTTTTCCCACAATAGAATAATAATGGGAATTGTGACCCATACAAGCAACTAGGTATAGTTTTGGTACGGATTATTAGTTTGACATGTTCGGTGTCCTCTAAGGTACTTTATGAGGTATAAATAAGAACCGTTTATCCATTTCTTGCCAGGTAATGATCTATAGACTTATGAAAAAAGCCACATCGACACCATACTGAATTAAAAAAACTGAAGCTGGTTGATGTAATATCATCCACATACCTATAGCACGTTCCTCAGTTATAATCTGTTTTCTGGACAATAGATCAGATGGGAATGAACCTTCACTTGACTCTGAGCTTAGCATGGAAGTACACATTCCTCGACTGCCCATCAAAGGAAACCCCGTCTGCATAAATTGTAGAGTATACTTATCAAGATATCAAAAGCTCAATCATCCATTCTATCAAAAACTTTATAAGCAGGTCAAAATCGGCTACTTAAGTAAACAAGAAACATCATCTTAAGAGAGTTGGAAAGTTATAATCCAGTAATATGGTAAGAGAACAACACCTAAACCATGAAAGAATCGCATTATGGAAGAATACCAAAATGCAGGCAATAATCAACCCAGAATTAAAGGATGCAAACAATATGTTAATGTTTGATACTTTAATCAGCAAATATTAACTGAAATATGTTGGTCATATTAGGTCTTACAATAGCTAAGAGAGTGATTATTGCAATAATTACGGAACATGCCCAGTACAGCTATTTCATATAATCATATATAAATCTAACTTAATGAGAATTAATAATATATCTTTGAAATGACATGCAAAGATAAAGGCTCAAAGACATAGTTGTGTAATATCTAAGTATCGGAATCCAATAGGTGTGTGCAATTGTTTGCGTGTGTGTGTGTGTGTGTGTGTGTGGAAGGGTGTATTATGCAATTGTAAAAACAAATCACTTACAACATAAACAATCTCATAGTTTGCTAACTAAGAACACATTTTCAAGCTCAATCTTTATCATGCTAACTTTTAATAATTATATACATACTAGGTGGAAGCATCAAGTGGAAAACAAATTGCTACTAGGCATGAAGAGCAAAAGACAAATGAATGCGTTAATTTAAAAAATCTATATATCCATTTCACTACTCTCCATTAAGGAATGAGATTGTTTATCATGTAACTCTACATGTTCCCAATCCAAAAAAAAAAAAAAAAAAAAAATTGCAAAAAGAATACATGCCACTTGAGGATTTAGTAAGGAGTAGGAATACACTACTTCCTAGGCAACAAGGTAAAGGATTTGATATACGAAGAAAAAAAAATAATAATAATAAAAATTAAAAAATAATAAAAAATAATAATCTTCATTCAGTTCAAATAATGGAGTTATTTTGATCAGCATAAGACTTTATATTGAAGCAACAAGATCAGGGATATTTATTTGGTTTTAGTCAAATCAGAAATATTGAACACGATCCTAGGGTATGTGCAAAAACTTTAACGTAGTCGTTCACATTTCCTCAAGTTTAATACTTCAAAATCGCAGGAGTTTTGACTGAAACTTATTTGAAGCATAGGAAACACCGACACAGTCACATTAAGTAAATTCTAACCAACTAAGTTATGCAAAATGTTTTCATTTTTGTAATACCCACTCTCTGTAAGCAGCCTAAGGACCATAGCAAAATAGTCAAACCTACCGTAAACAATTGTGATTCAGAAGAATGCCATTCCAAAATCAATGAAATTTCTAAACGCAATTAGACTCACAAAACCCCGAATACCATATCAATCATATATAACGTTTAAAATAAAGCCTAGAGAAAGACAATTTACCTTAAAGAGTGAATAATCCATAAGAGACTGAGCATCATGATCACGCAACGCTACTGCAAAATTTACATATAATAAGCCCCTGAGTTAGTGAAAATAAACAAGAGACCCTAACTAATAGAAAATACACATATTTCTTACCATTAGAACAAATGTGGAAAGATCGCTGTTGATAAAGTCTATAACTTGAACTCGCGAAACATAACAACCTCCTTGAACATGACGACAACGCCATAATGCTAGTAACTAAAACTATTTATATAAACCTGTAATCAATTTTATAAAAAAAATAAAAATGAGTCCATAAAATGCTAACCTAACTGATTGTAACAAACTATGCTGACGTGGCAGAAGCTAACTAACAGATAATGAGTTAAATAAGTTATAACTAAACTGAATATTAAAAACGATAAGAAATAATAAGAGGGAGTTGGTTAGTTACCTGATAATGAACGGACTATGCATATGTAATCGTGAAATGACGGTGGTTTGTTTACGGTGGAGTTTAAAATTTAGGGCAACTTCAATTGGGACTATTGTGTTTGTTTGCAGGATTAATGTATCGGGTCGGGTTAATTTTTAAATACTTGGGCCTATATTCTGATACACTTTGGGCCATAAACAAATTACTTTGTTTTCAAGCTCTCTAGCTTGGCATTGGCCTATAGGTGTTCAGGGATCGGGTAATATCGACAGTAATCGAAAATAAAAATTAAACCGAACTGAATTGGTCAAAACCAAACTGAAGAGAACTAAATATTCGGTTATCGATTTGGATATGATTTTGGCAATGAAAACCGAAAACCGAAAACCGAATTCATATAAATATATTTTTTTTCTAGGTATTTATATGAACTTTTTTTTTTACTAAAGCTCTTTCTTAATATAAATATAACATTATTTAAGCTTAAAAGAATTTTATGCTAATAATAATAATAATAATAATAATAATGTAATTCAGTTTATTCGGTTCAGTTGAATCAGATTTGAATTCGGTTTTCGATTTAACTCATAAATTTTTTTTAACCAAACTAACCGAACCGAATAAACTGAATAATTCGATATCCGAACTGATGAACACTCTTACATTGGCCAAATAGGTTGCATTTTATCTTGCAAGTAAATGTGATTCTTGCTTGTTTTATTGATTGTGGTATATGATTTAGATTTGAGATTTAACTATTTGGAAGTACTAAAATACGTAAGAACAAGGAGGTTGAGCCATGCAGTGCAACGGGTTTCAAGACAGTGTAGGCCTGCATGATGTCGCAAGTTTTTTTGTTTTGTTTTTTTCTTTTTTTTTTTTTTTTTTTTTTTTTTTGAAAGGATGTCGCAAGTATTGAAACATGTATACGTTCTCTCAACCTTGGATGGATTTTATATGTCTTGATTTTACTCATACACCATAAGACATTGCATAACCGATAGAATAAACATAACAAGAACAAAACAAAGAGCTTTTTGCCAAAAATAAACATGAAGGTGCACAGATAGGCTAAACCATTTAAGTAAAAATAGGTTTACATGTGAACTTGAGTGGTGAAAGCAGAGGTGTTTACATGTGAACTTGAGTGGTGAAAGCAGAGGTGCACAGATAGGCTAAACCATTAAAGCCTGGACCGGTTCTAGGCCCCTCCCATAAAATGCTGGTCCCAAAAATCCCGGTCCGAACAAGTGGTCCTTATGGGTCTCATTATTAGCTTACAATTAAATGACATAAATATATTAACTACATAAATGTTCTTGAATAAAGAATTCTTGTACATGCATATCTGTTTGGTGAGTGCCGTTGAGGTGAAGTAAATTCATTCTCTACAAACTATACTTTAGCTTTTGGAAACTTGGAGTAAAGCAATTAACAAAAATTAAAGGCAATGCGTTTGTTTATTATTTCAAAGTAATGTGAAAGTAAAATGAATTTACTAAAATGCCAACCATCTCTACTCTTTATAATGTACTGGTTTTAGATCTCCGTGCGTGACATATTTTTGTTAGATTTATTTTCGCAATTGTACATATAAATCTTTTATGTTTTTTTTATTCTTACAAATTGTTGCGTACCTGTAGCATCACAAATTAACTCATTAGAACTGTTAGATTGAAGTGTTGTTAATCACAACCATTATAATTCCTTAATTAAAAACTAAGAGTTTGTTAACGTTGATAAGACATGTGGGTAAAAAAAAAAGATAAAACTAACCAACAATTTCTCATCTGATCTTCTTTATAATTTCAACTTTTGAGTTCCTTAATTAACTCACTTTTTTTGCTTTTATTATAAATATATACATTTCCCGTGGTTTCACTGTTCACTGCACTGTTTTTTCTACAGTGTGCTACAGTAACAGGCCTTTGGGTCTTTTATTTTTATTTTTTTGGGTTTGCTACAGTAACCGGCTTTGGTTTTTTTCGTTTGCTACCGTAACCGGGTACTAAGTCCAGCCAGTTTCATTTGTGGCCCATTTTTTTTGAGATTACTCGGACCCGGGTGAGCATGCATACCTTAATATTGAAACATCTCGCGATAACGTGCGGGTTTAAAACCTTGTTTTCTCTAAACTATGTCTCTTATACGACCTTATTTATATCTTCTTTTGCATGGAGTCCAACTTGACGAAACGGAGACAAGAAAGAGTGTAGCTTGAAAAATTATTACCAGCCCTTTACTCATGAGTCGCATCGTCACGTTGTAATCTCGATCAGAAAATATTTTTTTTATTGTAATTTCAATTTTACCACTACAAGAATCAGGAGAACAGGCGACGAGCACAATGCCGACGACTCAATGTCGTCGGCACCATGCGCTAAACGACAAAAAATTGGCTTGACCCAGACAAGGCTGCGTTGAATTTTTAATCTAGAATTATACTGACGTCATGTCGTCGGTATAATAACAACATGTTTGACTATTGATAAACCTGGTGAAAAAAAAGGCGGGAATTTGACCGCCAAAACACGTGTCGACGTCATGTCGTCGGTGATATATAAATACACAAATAATTGTGGTTAGCGTGGGATTAACCAATGATTAATAATTAATAGCCCCCTAGTTTAACAACGCCGACGGCATGACGTCGGCAAAAATTTGAGTCAAAATTTTGGTTTTTCCCTTTAGTGAATTATAGCGAATAATTGGGCGGGGTTTTTTCCCGCCTTAACGACGCCGACGACATGACGTCGGCACTTATTTTAACCGCGTGTACATTATAGCCAATAATTGGGCGGGAATTTTCCCGCGTTTTTTTTCCCATCGACATGTCGACGGGAATATCTCTCCCAAAATTCAGGCTATATATAACCTAACAAATATATTCCCGTCTCATTTTTTACCTATATACATTCTCACAAAATCATTTCCGTCTTATTTTACACATCTACATATACATTTTCACAAAATTATTTCCGTCTCATTTTACACATCTCACAAATAATTCAATCGTCAATTCTTACAAGACACACATGACTTGGCGTGGTTGCACAGTTGAAGAGGAGTACTCAAAAATCTTGTCACACGAGCTCCTCTTTAATGAAGTTATGTTAACTTTTGGTCATTCAGTTTATGAGGAATATGGTGATTTTAAGGATGCTGAACCGTGGATGAGAGACAAGATTATCGAATGGTGTAGGAAAAAGCCGTACTGCAAAGAGTACATGGACGAGCTAGATGCTGCTGAAGCTCAAGCTGCTGCTGAAGCTCAAGTTGTTGCTGTTGGAGGTGACGACGAAGCTGAAAGTACGTTGGAAACAAAAGTTGATAATCTGGGAAATAGGATCACAAATCTTGAAGCTACGTTTGCACATATCAAGGAAATGAGAGCGAGGAAGGGAAAAGATGGTGCGAGTTCGAGTAAAGCGGGAAGTAGCCGCAAAAAAAAAATAAACGGGTTGTTTCGTTTGATCTGTTGTTTTAGTTGTCGAGTTGTTTAGTTTGAGTTGTTTCGTTTGGTTGTCGAGTTGTTTAGTTTGAGTTGTTTCGTTTGGTTGTCGAGTTGTTTAGTTTGAGTTGTTTCCTTTGGTTGTTGAGTTGTTTAGTTTGGTTGTCGAGTTGTTTAGTTTGAGTCTGTATAAAAATGCATGTGGTTAAGAACTCTTGTTTGTTTTAAATAAACAGTTTGCCTTTGTGTTTGATAATTATTGCTCCACGACAACAACATTTTATTAAACAACAACAACAACAACAACAACAACATTTTATTAAACATCAAAAACATCAACAACAACAGCAAACAACAGCAAGAACAACGATAACAGTACTACATATGAAATTTATCCATGTCACCTACAAGGTCACGGAGTATTGCATCCGACTGACATGCATGGTCGTGGTTGGGATACGTTGCCATGTCAAGTTTTGCCTCCAGCACCATTAATTTTGTCTCTAGTACCTGTTTTTGTGCCTCCAACACCTGTTTTTGTGCCTCCAGCAAGTTTATTCTAAGATTTTTTTCATGACAGTTTGAGCACCTTTTTGGAGCAGATCCAGAACCGCTTGATGTTGAAGCTCCCAGAGAACCGATCATCATTTTGGCGAGTCGTTCCTCCTTCCATAAAAAAAAATTACATCCATGGTCTTCTGTCCCAGGCTGTTAAAGAGTAAAAACTATTATTTTTAACAACTAATTAACCAAATTATTTAAAGAAAAAATATGTAATTGTTCACCTGCGAGAAAGGACACGCATAGTATAGTTTACCACCGGAGTAAGATTTACACGATTCTCGCAGAATCACGTCTCCTCGTTCACAAGGACAAGGAAAAGCTTCAAATTCTGCCATCTTCTTCACCATGATAACAGTGTATGTTTGTGGTTGTGAGGTTGAGTGGTTGTGAGTGGTGGAATCGTGACCAGGGTGGCCCGATCTACAAGTTGAGGTGATAAAAGGTGGTGGCCGGGAAAAGATTCTGACGGCCGGAAACTGATGGTGTCGCCGGAAAACGAAAACTGCTAGAGTGTGTGAGAGAGAGATAGTAAGATGAGTGTGTGTGTGTGTGTGTGTGTGTGTGTGTGTTTTTATATTGTGAGGATGAGTTGTTAGGTAGGGAAAACCATGCTCGTTCATTTAACATCTCGTGTATAACCATTGCATCTTGACTCGTTCGTTTAACATCTCTTGTATAACCATAGTCGTTCGTTTAACATCTCGTGTCAAAAAGAAAAACAACAAAAAACCAAACTTAAAATTAGTGATAGCTTCTATTTAATAGATTCTATTTTTTTTTTTTTTTTTTTTTAATTTTCCTTTTAGCTTATTAATAAGCAATTTCATCATTTTCATAATTTTCTTAATTTCCTGTCACCTTAAAGTATTTTCAATAATTTTCTTATATCAATAATATCTGACGGTTTATCCCCAATCACATCTCGAATCGTTCATTTAACATCTCATGTAGAACCATAGAATCTCGACTCGTCTGTCTAACATCTCGTGTATAACCATAGCATCTCGACTCATTCGTTTAACATCTTGTGTATAACCATACCATCTCGAGTCGTTCGTTTAACATCTCATGTAGAACCATAGAATCTCGACTCGTCTGTCTAACATCTCGTGTATAACCATAGCATTTCGACTCGTTCGTTTAACATCTCGTGTATAACCATACCATCTCGGGTCGTTGGTTTAACATCTCATGTACAACCATAGCATCTCGACTCGTTCGTTTAACATCTTGTGTATAACCATACCATCTCGAGTCATTCGTTTAACATCTCATGTACAACCATAGAATCTCGACTCGTCTGTCTAACATCTCGTGTATAACCATAGCATCTCGACTCGTTCGTTTAACATCTCATGTATAACCATTGCATCTCGACTCGTTCGTTTAGCATCTCATGTATAACCATTGCATCTCGACTCGTTCGTTAAACATCTAGTGTATAACCATAACATCTCGGCTCGTTCGTTAAACATCTCGTGTATAACCATAACATCTCGACTAGTTCGTTAAACATCTAGTGTAGAACCGTAACATCTCGGCTCGTTCGTTAATCATCTAGTGTAGAACCATAACATCTCGGCTCGTTCGTTAATCATCTAGTGTATAACCATAAAAAATTTAACTACTTATTTTTTAATTTTATAAAACTATTTTTATTTTATTTTTTTAATTTTATAAAAGTATTTATAATAAATAAAAAATTTAACTACTTATTTTTTATTTTATAAAACTATTTTTATTTTAATTTTCTAAAAGTATTTATAATAAATAAAAAATTTAACTACTTATTTTTTTTATTTTATAAAACTATTTTTAATTTTTTTTAATTTTATAAAAGTATTTATAATAAATAAAAATTTTAACTACTTATTTTTTATTTTATAAAACTATTTTTATTTTAATTTTCTAAAAGTATTTATAATAAATAAAAATTTTAACTACTTATTTTTTTATTTTATAAAACTATTTTTAATTTTTTTTTAATTTTATAAAAAGTATTTATAATATTACCGTCGACTTGTCGTCGGTAATATAACCGCTAAAATTTTCACCAAAATTTCATACATCCCGCCAAACTAGAAACGACAAATATCTTTACTTTACCGACGACATGTCGTCGGTAATATTAAAGGATATAACAAAATAGATCTGGGGTCAACACTTAGAAAAAAAAACGTATAAGTTTTTTTCTCCTCTCCGCCGGCGATAATCAACACCACTACCACCTCCTCCTCCGACACCACTACCACCTCCTCCTCCGGGGATAATCAACACCACGTACACCACCACACCACACCACCTCCTCCTCCTCCTCCGGCGATTATCAACACCACGTACACCACCACACCACACCACACCTCACCGCAGCTCCACACAATAGCACCACTGTGCACCTCCTCCTCCTCCTCATTCGTTTAATTCTTCCCCAACCCCTCATTTGTTTAATTCTTCTTCTTCCCCAACCCTCCTTTCTTCAACACCACACAGCAGGTAATTTTTTTATTATTATTGTTGTTATAAAACTATTAATAATAATTTTGTTATTATTGTTGTTAATTTTTTTTATTATTATTGTTAATTTATTTTTTGTTTATTAATTTTTTAATTTTTGTTTATTTTTTGTTATTATCCAAGACAGCAGGTAAAGAGGGTGAGAGCCGAGAGCGAGAGCGAGAGCCGAGGGTGAGAGCCGAGACAACCAAGACAGCAGGTAATGTACCTCGTTTTATTTTTTTTTATTAACTTTTGGTATCCCGACGACATGTCGCCGACAACAGTTTTTTGTTTAAACTTTTGATATATATTAATTGTTGCTCTCTTTTATTATAGCCCGATACCACAGCCGAGCCACAGCCGAGACCACAGCCGAGACAGTATGTATTCCTTTTTTTTTTTTTTTTTTTCATTTTTATGCTTTGTTGTAGTTTAGTATATTAGGTTTTGATATAAAAGGGATTAATTGTTGCGGATTGTGAAATGTGATTAAGTATTAGTTTACGGATTAAGTATTAAGTAGGATATTGCATTTGGTTAGTTTTTTGGTTGGTTTTAACGACACAACCAAGGTATGTATTAAGTAGGATATTCCGAAAGTTGCAAATATTAAACTAGTAAAAGAAAGAAAAAAAATAGTGTGATTTTAGAGTGTGTTTGTTAGTAAGTATATAATTGTTTAACTTTAATTGTTTGGTTTTCGGCTTATATTGTTTTGTTTTCGGCTTATATTTCATAATTGTTTATATTCTAATTGTTTAACTTAAAATATATGCTATTGTTAGACTTTTGTGAATGTTTTAGGATTTTAGTGATTAATTTCGGAAAGTCCCCGTCCGAAGTTAATCATCCTATAGAAAACCCGTCCGGAATTAATTTATTAGAAATTAATTTCGGAAAGTCCCCTGTTTGGGACTGCTTTTTGAATGTTTTGTCTCATTTAGGATATGGATGCGTATAACTGATTTACTATTTGAGATTATTTCGACAGTGTTTCTCCTTTACTCCTACGAATATGTCCATCTTAATGCACATATTTGGGGAGTTGAGGGGAAATGCTGCCGAAATTTTCTCAAATAGTAAATCAGTTATACATATTCATATATGGGACAAATCATTCAAAGAGTGGGTTAGGATTGCCTTCCATAGTTGCGCTAGGTGAACAAAACAACTCGTAATCATTAATTAAGTGCATATAATAACCGATTGCATCATAAAAATGCAGTTATGATAATTGATAAGAGTTGGACCCGTATAGATCATCGTGGTTCAAAAGAATTTCTTGATGGTCTTGCCGCCTTCCTCCATCATCATTGCAAACCGTTATTGAATAATTCCGGAAAAATAAAATGTCCGTGTCGTCGTTGTTGTAATGTTCCATGGGTATCTCTCGAAGGTCTTAAAAACCACAGTGTAGGCCTGCATGATGTCGCAAGTTTTTTTGTTTTGGTTGTTTTTTTTTTTTTTTTTTTTTTTTTTTTTTTTGAAAGGATGTCGCAAGTATTGAAACATGTATACGTTCTCTCAACCTTGGATGGATTTTATATGTCTTGATTTTACTCATACACCATAAGACATTGCATAACCGATAGAATAAACATAACAAGAACAAAACAAAGAGCTTTTTGCCAAAAATAAACATGAAGGTGCACAGATAGGCTAAACCATTTAAGTAAAAATAGGTTTACATGTGAACTTGAGTGGTGAAAGCAGAGGTGTTTACATGTGAACTTGAGTGGTGAAAGCAGAGGTGCACAGATAGGCTAAACCATTAAAGCCTGGACCGGTTCTAGGCCCCTCCCATAAAATGCTGGTCCCAAAAATCCCGGTCCGAACAAGTGGTCCTTATGGGTCTCATTATTAGCTTACAATTAAATGACATAAATATATTAACTACATAAATGTTCTTGAATAAAGAATTCTTGTACATGCATATCTGTTTGGTGAGTGCCGTTGAGGTGAAGTAAATTCATTCTCTACAAACTATACTTTAGCTTTTGGAAACTTGGAGTAAAGCAATTAACAAAAATTAAAGGCAATGCGTTTGTTTATTATTATTTCAAAGTAATGTGAAAGTAAAATGAATTTACTAAAATGCCAACCATCTCTACTCTTTATAATGTACTGGTTTTAGATCTCCGTGCGTGACATATTTTTGTTAGATTTATTTTCGCAATTGTACATATAAATCTTTTATGCTTTTTTTATTCTTACAAATTGTTGCGTACCTGTAAAATTAAAATAAAACTTTGTTTACATGAATAATACTTCTATTATTGACGGTGCATCACAAATTAACTCATTAGAACTGTTAGATTGAAGTGTTATTAATCACAACCATTATAATTCCTTAATTAAAAGCTAAGAGTTTGTTAACGTTGATAAGACATGTGGGTAAAAAAAAAAGATAAAACTAACCAACAATTTCTCATCTGATCTTCTTTATAATTTCAACTTTTGAGTTCCTTAATTAACTCACTTTTTTTGCTTTTATTATAAATATATACATTTCCCGTGACTTCACTGTTCACTACACTGTTTTTTCTACAGTGTGCTACAGTAACGGGCCTTTGGGCCTTTTTTTAGGGTTTGCTACAGTAACCGGCTTTGGTTTTTTTCCGTTTGCTACAGTAACCGGGTACTAAGTCCAGCCCGTTTCATTTGTGGCCCATTTTTTTTGAGATTACTCGGACCCGGGTGAGCATGCATACCTTAATATTGAAACATCCCGCGACAACATGCGGGTTTAAAACCTTGTTTTCTCTAAACTATGTCTCTTATACGACCTTATTTATATCTTCTTTTGCATGGAGTCCAACTTGACGAAACGGAGACAAGAAAGAGTGTAGCTTGAAAAATTATTACCAGCCCTTTACTCATGAGTCGCATCGTCACGTTGTAATCTCGATCAGAAAATATTTTTTTTATTGTAATTTCAATTTTACGTACGGGCAAAATTAATAATCTGATTCTTTTTTATTTATTTATTTATTTATTTATTTCAGTTTCAAATACATTATATGCTCATGCATGGTTAAATGTAGATGACTTGTTATAATACAAATTACATGATAATACTTTTTGTCGGATAGGGTATTCTCATTTATGTTCGGCCTGCTTATAAATGATAATGTGAAGAAAAAAAAAATGAGAACTATACACACATTTCAAATAAGAGAGAGAAATTTAAGGGAAGATGCATTTATTTTGGGTTTGTGTCTTTACACACCATCGGTTTAGCATCCACACACCACTGACACATGTCAACATCTAATGATCCGTACTTAAATTTTTCTAAAAATATAAACAAACAAACAAACACCACCACTTTTAAGATTGTGTAATCTTTGAGCAACTCGTTTTTTTCTTTTTTCTTTTTTTTCCTGTCAAACACAATCCCACCCGTCAAACTCGGTGGTGGTGGTGCAGATCTGGAAAAAAAGAAGAAAAGAAGAAGTGTTGGTGGTGGCTTATGACGGGTTTATAGGAATCAAGAAGACGCAGAGAATTTATTTTGGTGGGTACGGTTTTTGGTGGTGGGTTTGTGGTGTTTATTAGGATGGCGGCGGTTGCCGGAGTCGGTAGTGTTTCCGGCGGTGGTGAATCTGAAACTTAGATCAACCTCAGATCGCTGCAGTGGTTTAGCGTCGTCTTTGCAGTGGTGGTGGTGATGGTTTGGCGATATCAACGGTGGTAGTTTGGTGACTTGGTGGTGGTAATGGGTTGTATTGGTGGTAATGGTGGTTTTGAAGAATGATATGATAAAAATTACTCCGTAAAAAGTATGTGTATAATGTATGAGAGAGAGAAATTGGTTTTTAAAGAAAAGTATTACTCCGTATTTGTTTGATATTGAAGATAGAGTTGCAGTGTTTGTCAGAAAAACAAAAATAATATTAAAAAGTACATAGGTGGTGTTTTAACCATATGACCCTTAAAGAAAAGTATTACTCCGTATTTGTTTGATATTGAAGATAGAGTTGCAGTGTTTGTCAGAAAAACAAAAATAATAACCATATGACCCAAACAAAAAGGGGGACCCCTATATTAACGGGGTCTACCCCTAGCCCTGCCCACTTGTCCCCCACTTTTGTCCCCTTTTTTCTCAGCGCAGCCCAGTTTCTGTTCCGTATTTCTGACAGTTTTAACAGTTTGACTTATTAAACTTTATATTTTTTGTTCCGCACTTTCAGGTTTATAGCTTTTTGATATAAACAAAATTATATAAAAAAAAAAAAAAAAAAAAAAAAAAAAAAAAAAAAAAAAAATGTCACAAAACGCCAAAATAGGCATACCCCCGTTAGAATAAAAAAGATACCCCCGTCCTTATAACTGCTGTCAACAAAAATAAAAAAGTATATGACCATTCTTTTGTTTGGGTCACTGTTACCATAATGATACATCAGTGTGGTACAAGTGGTTTGACCGCATGGGATTTAATGTGTATTGCTCAGTGATATACGTACAATACATAAAGAAATCCCAATGATAAAACTAAATGAATCTCGACACATGGATCGACCCTGAAATCAACTTCCTGGACAGTTTGCCCGGAACAATTTAATCATCTCATTCTCATAATTTACTACTTATTTGAAGCTAAGATTGTCCATTTTGGCCAAGTAACTAAGATTGTCCATTATTAGTCACATAATATATGAACTGCTTTGGATATAACATCCCTAAATACTTAACATTCAGGATCAGTTAAATTTAGGCAGTCTATACCTAATTAACCAGCTGTCTTAGGGAAGTTGGCCACCAACTACCGCAAAAGCGTGCAGTTGACCAAGTCAAAGTTTAAAGGCGGGGGTTCGAATCCGGACTCCAACTTGGTCAGCCAGTGTTGCCTAGGTAATTTACCGGGATATGCCTCCCTTGTTGGGTGGGGGGCTCGGTACCAAAAAGGTACACGGACTTGAGATGGTTCCGCCAAATACCATTTTTTTTTACCTAATTCGTACCTAAAGTTTTGCTGGTTACATTGAAGTTTATCATTCAATAGTTATGTTCAGTCTCGTTTCAAAGAATTCTATAATACAGCTTATCGTGCTTATGCATGATATAAGCAGATTATAAGTTAAATGTTTAGTCAAACCAAATTTATCTGATCAACAACGTAGGCGCATGTATATTGTTATACACCTCAGATGGTCAAGTATGTAAAAAAATCTTTTGCTAGCATCAAAGCTTTTATGTGAAATGTGACGCCTCATACATTTATGTATCTTGTTTGTTAGTAGTTGACAATAGGATAATTGCAACTCCAAGAACTTTTAGACGTGGTGACGATATATCAATCATTTCGTTATTTGGAATCCATAGAATAGAAGTAGTTTGCTTTGATCATATCCATGCTTCAAATTCATAATCATATACAGATATACTTAACGGTTAGGTTTGTACGTAGTATTTAGTTCTGCTAAGAACAAAGCTTGAGCTTTCCAAAACAAAAGAACATCTAATTCAACATTCACAAGTACGCAGATTAAAAGATAACCAATTCACTATCACGTTAATAATGAATGCAAACGTAACTTATATCCAAATCAAACCTTCATGCATCTCCTAGAACCATAACTAAGCAACCATCTAACATGGAGTTATATACTCGCATAGTCGCATTTATCAAGAAATCTTGGAACCAAGTTACAAAAACTGAACTTTCTTAAACACTCTAGTTCTAATTAATCATGTTGTATAAAAAATTGCAACATCTATGATCACATGATTTGTCGAGTTGTAGTTATCTATAGGCTTCTTATATATTATATATCTTTGCAAATACTCTCCACGATGATAGCCCAAAGTTTGGGACATGGAACACAATTAACCTCCCTCGTACTCATCATTAAACCAGACGTTAAGAGGCGCCAGATGATCGTTTTGACTTTATGCAAAATGATCATTGCAAACAAACCGGCTGATGTATACATGAATCTTACATGAAGCGAAGAAAGTAAAGTGTAGGAGTCCCTTATACTCGTATAGTCATATGATATATGAGACACCATCGTATCTTCTTCCAACATAATGCACATGGATCAACATGAATTGAATAGATCCAGTTAACTTTAAAAAAATCCTTATTAAATTAGAGGTGAGAAAATGAGCATGTGGCAGTGGTAATCCTTATATTAACCAACCATGTGCTTATAGCCAAATTCCATAATAAGTGTTGCAAGGAACTTTCGTGAGAACATGTATATGCGAGATTATATGTACCTAAACGATAGAAAGCCATAAGATTATTTATATTTGTACTGTGTTCTGGTCTAGATTTGCTATATTTGATCAGAAAATTGTGGTTTAATTAGCACCTATTCACATGATTTTTAATAGCATGTTTCTTGATTTTGTAACTCTTGTTCACTAATAAACGGTATGCACCATTCAAGAATTTTCGGAACATTAAAATTAGTTATTCATATTTGCAAACACCATTTGTTAAGCTCTTACCAGCTCATCTAACCATTTTTCATTAGTAATTTAAATACAACGGGAAGTTATTTTACTCCACACGATTTTGTGAAATCTACACGATTCTAGTTACATTCAACACCAATGTTCTATGTAAAGGAGTTTTGATGTATACGTACAACACAACAAATTGCATTTAGTCGTCTAACGAAAAGATGCAAACCAGCTTGTATGTATTAACAACTTCTTAACTAAACTTCTTGATCATTTTCCAATAAACCAAAAGAAGACATTGTATCACCATGGACTTTCTCTACCATGTGTTGAGGAGAAGAAGAAGAAGGCCAATGACCGCTTAAGGACATCATTGTAATTGGAGGGGCTTCACTCCAAGCACGTCCTATACGGTATGAAGTATTGGTTGTATGGCATGCATTAGGGCAATTTCTACTAAACTCGTGAAGGGGGCAGTTGCAATTCTGATGGTATGGCCTTCTTGATATCTCTACGTCGCTAGATGTGATACATCCTACGAATACACCGAAGGCTAATCCAGTGGCCATTTCTTGTTGATTTGGGTGATTTTGTTCTAAATCTTAGCTTCCCCCACCCCCCCCCCCCCCCCCCCACACACACACACACACACACTTTTTTTTCCTCCTGTAATTTTGGCTACAAATAAGAGACCGATTGAATCTTCACAAATTGTGTGAGGTTGAAAAACAGTATATAAGTATATATTATATCAATTTATCAAGAGTTGTGAGTTGTGACAATGGTAGTTGGTACTTATAGATGCATCTCTTTATTTTTGTTTTTGGTTTTTATTGGGTTGGCCAATTTGGCATGATGGCATCGAAATTTACCAATAAAATGGAGGTTGTGACAATGGTAGTTGATAGTTAAGTATCTCTTTTTTGTTTATTTTGGAGCATATTGGGTTGACATATCTGGCTTAATGGAATCGATTTGTGCAACTTGAGTTTTGAGTGGCTTGTATGATCTTATGTATTATGATTTGAACTATGATTTTTAGTGGTTTCTTAAAGCTTTAACAAAAACACACTTTTAGAGCCGCATATATAATGCTACCACTCTCACTTTTAGTTTCAAGACTTCACGAGAGACTAAATTAATTTTAGCCTCTTGTGAAAACACGTTTACTAACTCTCTTTCAATTCTTAGCTATCTCTTACCTACCGTCACTCATAGTCTACTTTTGAATTCGATTTTTCTGTTTTCATCGATTAACCAGATTTATCTGAGGTACCACCCACAAATATCTCAAAAGTGATGTAGATAGAAAAATGAGAAATGGATATGTTTATGTAAACACGCTATTAAATTGAATATGTAATCGAACGTTATCTTTTTTGTTTTCGTTTTTGCTTGTACACTGTGATTGTTTCTATCATATTAATGATATTAACATTTATGAAATTCTTTTGCTCAACTCGGGCTTTAATGGTTAAGAGGGAAAAAATTAAATATAAAGAAGCTCTTCTAAGGTTCTTGTTGGGGATATTTCGTACTTTTATTTAGTTCTTCCATTTGGGCCATGATCTTGCTGAGTATGCCGCTTGATAACAAATATTGCATTGACCGATTTAATGTGGTAGGGTGCCAGTGGCGGCGATTAGAGTGTGCAAGGGTGCAATCGTACCGGTCCCCTCCTTTTAAGGGGCCTCCAATTTAATATATATTTATTAATTTTGTAGAGTAAAACTGTATTTGTGTTTTAGTAACACTCTAAATATTTGTAGTTTTTTTTGTAGCATAGAATTTGACTTTTTTTAATGTTTTACGTAGGCTATGTTTGGCACAAAGCTTTTTGGAGTTTTTTTGGGCAATGAGCTTTTTGATTTATAGTGTTCGTTTGGCATGAGAGCTGTGGGCTTTGCTATTTTTTAGGAAAGCTCATTTTCCCAATGCTTCTTTATGAACCTGTGAGCTTTTTTGGCTACTACTCACAGCTCACTGCTACTGCTTACATCTACTTTTGCCAAACATAGCCGTAATGTCAAACACCTTTTTATTTTCTATAATAATTAACTTTTCGTGATTTATGAGGGCCCCATTTATGACTTCGCACCGGGCCACCCAAATCAATGGGACAGCCCTGTAGGGTGCGCTAACCAATTCAGTGGACTCATATTCACCTAATTACCTCTAAGAGCGTTCGGTAAGGTAACTTTGGTGCCCAGGTTAAGTGTTAACGCACCACCTTAACGCGGTGCGTTAACTTACCGAGCTAGAAAGTCAATAGGTGCGTTAAGGGGCGTGGGCAAGCCCTTAACGTGCATTAACATGCATGCTTCTAAAAAAAAAAAAAAAAAAAAAAAAAAAAAAAAAAAAAGCCCAACGGCTAGTTTTTGTATGCGTGTTTTCAAAAACAAAATTCATTTACACCCCCTAGATTTTATTACCCTTTGTAATGGATAAAAAATAAATAAAATAATAATAATAATAATAATAATAATAATAATAATAATAATAATAAAAACACTTTTTCAAACCCATTTTATTACAACTATAAATACCCCTTCACCCACACAATATTTTTTCACACTCTCACTACTTTTTTCATCTACAATACACTTCTATTTGCACAAAAAAAATGTCAGGCGGCAACAACAACAACAACTCGTTTACGAATCTTCTTGGTGGTGGTTGGAATAACCCATACGCGGGTTTTTCCTCAAATCCAAACGAGGGTTCGTCAACACCGATGTGGGGTAACCCAAATGATTTCGGTTTGTCGAGTCAAGAAGCTTACGAACAACATCAAGCCATGCAATATTGGCACGAAAGTCAACAAACCGACTTAAATTCAAATTTCCAAAATCTTAAATTCTCTCAACACTCACAACAATCCCAAACCGAAACATATGAAGTTCCGGAAACACCTACTTCTCCCGTTAAACCAAAAGGCCGTGTTAAGCGTAAGTAAAAAAGATCCAAAGAACCTGTAGAAGCCGAGCCTGCAAATACTGAAAAAGCGAAGGTGGAACGTTGGACGCCAAGTGAGGAAAAGTTGCTTGCCGAGTGTTGGATTGCATGTTCAGAGGATTCGACGTTGGGGAGTTCACAAACTAAGGATACGTTATGGCAACGTATAAGAGCCGAGTTCAATAGAATAAGTCCAAAAGAGCGCAACAAAGATATGCTACAATCTAAGTGGAAAACGTTGAATCGTGATTGCATGAAGTTCAACGCTTTTTACAAACGGGTGCAACGCGAGCAAAAAAGTGGGGAAAATGAAGTGGATATCCTAACACGTGCTCACCAACTCTATCGTCAAGAAAATCCGGCGTTCGTGAATGAAGACGCTTGGAAGGTGTTGCGACATCGAAAATGAGACGCGCCGGAAGCGGTTGATTTAACCGGCGACGTCCCAAACCAAACAAACGAGGCTTTATTTGGTCATGACGCAAAACCACGACCCGTTGGCAAAGAGCGGGCTTCCAAGAAACAAAAATCTGAGGCAACGGCAAGCATCGGAGGCACGGCTAGCACCGGTGCTTCCTTTTCTCCGTTTAATTTCGCGGAGATGATGCGCGAATAGTACCGGTCAAAACGTGAAGAGGCGAGTAGGGCGCACCAGGCGACCGCAGAAAATCAAGCCGTACAACAAAGGTTGAAGGAGCTAGAATTTTTGATGTGCGACACTATCGGCAAAGATCCACATTGGGTGGCGTTCGTTAATGCGGAAATGGATCGAATCGCCGTGAAACTTGGGTTGCCTCCTCGTCAATTATGAATAATTATGTGATGTAGTGTTTTATTTATTTCGTACTTTTTTTAGTAGCGTTTTTTTTTTTTTTTTTTTTTTTTTTTTTTTTTTTTTTTTTTTTGTGTTTTTTATTTCGTAATGTAATGTTGTGTTTGAGTTAATATTATGTTTTAAATAAATTAAGTATTTGTTAAAATTTGGGGTTGAAATTGAAAATAATTAAGTTGGAGGTGAGTTAAGGTGAGTTATGCTACCAAGGTGGAAAGTAAAGAGTTAAGTGTAACAACCCGATATTTTCCACGTCTACGTTTATTCCCAAACTTTGGAAATTCACTATTCATCATTTTACTATTCATCATTTTTTATGTCCGTTTGATATTCTGATAAACATTTGAAAATTTTACTATTCACTCCCGGAGAAAGTTTGTCATTCATGCGTGAGTTGCATCATTTCTGTATACGTATACGCATGTGTAACATTGTTTCATTTCTTACATTGGAAACACTTCATTCATATTAGGTTGCTGTTAGGGAATCGAGCCTATTTCTGTTCAATCACTAGCCTTTTGTATCTGTTGCATAAGGTGAGTATTCACGAACCCCTTTTTCTAACTATTTTAATCGCTTTGGGGTGGATGCATGAATTATTACTTGAATACTTTGAACATTGTTTTGAACCCTTTGATTATTATGAACTCTTTTGACTTGTCTTGACCTTATAACTTGTTTAGAACTCTTGAACTCAACTTGAACTTTTGAACTTAATGTACCGTACGTACTATGACCTAAGTCTCGCCATTTTTGGTGGAGCGTGCTAAAGTCTCACCTTATTGGTGGAGCGTTCTTGACCTAAAGTCTCGCCTTATTGGTGGAGCGTGCTAAGTCTCCCATGTTTGGAGCGTTCTTAATCGTATATAATAGTTGTATGATGTACTGTTCGTACATTCGCATTGTTCGACACCTATTAGTAGTATGGTAGCGCTATTAGAGGTCGGCCAACCTCTCGTCCACTATGTTACGGGACGCATATTATTTAATTAGGGGCTTTGCATGGCATACATTATTATATATGTGGTGCTTATATTGTGACTTATTATGACCGCGGACACTTGACTACCAGACATAATACTTGACAACGCCTTTGGCTTGTGAACTTTTTCAAATGGTTTTCTTATTATATAAAACGTTTATACTCACCAACTATTTTTATAGTTGACCGTTTTCTCTCATGCATTTCAGGTGATCGTCAGTAAGCTTGTCATCAAGGTCTTGCATAATGAAGTTTTCACATGTCACTTCTTTTCATTATGTACTAAAATACCATCTTTTGGGAATCAAACTTATGTCTTTTATTTGCCAAAGTCGGCAATAACAACGTTGTAATGTTATATTTTTCCTTAATGTAAATTATGGTATTGTCTTATTTCTCTTTGGTGATATATATCGATTTCGTTACACCTCGTGTTTCCGCCTTCGGCGAGGGTGTGACAGATTGGCATCAGAGCCAGAGGTTATAGAGAATGCCGATTTTTCTAAAATAAAAATCGCAACTATAACCAAAGTAACATTTTTCTTAAAATATAAAAAAAAAAAAAAAAAAAAAAAAAAAAAAAAAAAAAATGATACGAGTCGACTAGTCTTAGCATTGCATTATTAATCCTCAAGTATGCATAGCCTGATCACCTATGTATAATTCAGGAAGAATCATGTGATGAAGGGAGTAGTAGTCAAAGATCACGTTTGGTCGAGTCTAGAGAGTCTGGTCACCTGAAGTTGCATTGGTCGGGTGGGTATGCATAACCTGTTTATATGTTTCAGTTTCTGTTACCGTACCTTATATATGCCTTCATGTATATACTTTTTCCTTGCTACCTTACGCCCCGTTAGATTAAGCATGCCTTTGTTTCCATCATTTTGCGATCTCCATGTCACGACTGTTATTGTACCGTACATCCTCCGTCATCAATTCATGTGTCGCTCACTCAACCAACTATTTTTTGGTCTATCGCAGAGACATGGCCGCAATGAACACTCCGAATGACACTGCTGCTGGATTAGCAGACCTCCTCACTCAGATTGTTGCGCACATTGATGCTGGACGGACTAATAATGGAGCAGGTGCCTCGAACAACGGTCAGGGATGCAACTATAAGACTTTCATGACGTGCAAGCCAATGGAATTTTATGGCACTGAGGGTGCCATTGGACTGCTATCATGGTTCGAGAATGTGGAGTCAAAACTCAGTATCACGAAATGTGCTGAAGGGGATAAGGTTGAATTCTCTGCGGGTCTACTCCAGGGTCGAGCATTGACTTGGTGGAACAACCAGCTACAGACCAGAGGAAGGGAAGCTGCAAATGGATTATCTTGGGAAGCGTTCAAGAAATTACTAACTGACGAGTACTGCAGAAAAGATGAAGTGCAGAAGCTGGAAGCAGAATTTTGGAACCACTTGATGGTAGGAGTAGAAGTTGACAAGTACACGGCCCGTTTCCATGAGCTGACTAGGATGGTTCCTCATATGGTCTCCACTGTGGAGAAGCTGATTGATCGATATGTTTGGGGGTTGATCCCTGAAATCAGGAGGGATGTCACTTCATCAAACCCAACCACTCTGCAAGCTGCTGTGGGCATGGCATACCGCTTGACAAATGATGTGATCAGGTCTGGTGGACTAATGAAAGGAAACGATGGAGGACGAAAGAGACAGGAAGATCACCAAAGAAGCCGTGATCAAGACCAACAGGACAAGAGACAACGAGTAATGGGAAACTACGGAGCAACAACTCAAGGGCCCAGAAGATATGCCGGTCCACATCCTATGTGCACTCGATGTAACTACCACCACTCAGGAGACTGCCCAAGATGCACCAAATGCGGACAGTCGGGCCACTTCATGCGAAATTGCTCAAACAGGACTGTGAACCAAGGACCAAGGCCAGCATGTTACGAGTGTGGAAGCTTGGATCATCTCAGAAATACCTGTCCAAAGTTGAAAAGAACTCCCAACCAAGGACAGAATCGTCCAAATCTGGCGTTGGCAGTTGAAGGCCCTCAAGATCAGAACGTTGAGATTCCCCTTGCACGTGGTAGAGCTTACTTCCTTGGGAATCACTTAACCCCACAGAATTAGGACAACATGCCGGGTACATTCTTTTGAACAACCTCCTTACTTCTTAATCTTGAGTGCATAACTTATTTTTATTTCTTACCAAGTTCACGACATTGATATAATCCGAGACCTAGCGTTTTCGACCTTAGTTGCCTCATCAAATTTGACCACGATCACATACATCTATAGAATGAACGAATTGAATCTCGAGGACGAGATTCCTTTTAAGGTTGGAAGAATGTAACAACCCGATATTTTCCACGTCTACGTTTATTCCCAAACTTTGGAAATTCACTATTCATCATTTTTTATGTCCGTTTGATATTCTGATAAACATTTGAAAATTTTACTATTCACTCCCGGAGAAAGTTTGTCATTCATGCGTGAGTTGCATCATTTCTGTATACGTATACGCATGTGTAACATTGTTTCATTTCTTACATTGGAAACACTTCATTCATATTAGGTTGCTGTTAGGGAATCGAGCCTATTTCTGTTCAATCACTAGCCTTTTGTATCTGTTGCATAAGGTGAGTATTCACGAACCCCTTTTTCTAACTATTTTAATCGCTTTGGGGTGGATGCATGAATTATTACTTGAATACTTTGAACATTGTTTTGAACCCTTTGATTATTATGAACTCTTTTGACTTGTCTTGACCTTATAACTTGTTTAGAACTCTTGAACTCAACTTGAACTTTTGAACTTAATGTACCGTACATACTATGACCTAAGTCTCGCCATTTTTGGTGGAGCGTGCTAAAGTCTCACCTTATTGGTGGAGCGTTCTTGACCTAAAGTCTCGCCTTATTGGTGGAGCGTGCTAAGTCTCCCATGTTTGGAGCGTTCTTAATCGTATATAATAGTTGTATGATGTACTGTTCGTACATTCGCATTGTTCGACACCTATTAGTAGTATGGTAGCGCTATTAGAGGTCGGCCAACCTCTCGTCCACTATGTTACGGGACGCATATTATTTAATTAGGGGCTTTGCATGGCATACATTATTATATATGTGGTGCTTATATTGTGACTTATTATGACCGCGGACACTTGACTACCAGACATAATACTTGACAACGCCTTTGGCTTGTGAACTTTTTCAAATGGTTTTCTTATTATATAAAACGTTTATACTCACCAACTATTTTTATAGTTGACCGTTTTCTCTCATGCATTTCAGGTGATCGTCAGTAAGCTTGTCATCAAGGTCTTGCATAATGAAGTTTTCACATGTCACTTCTTTTCATTATGTACTAAAATACCATCTTTTGGGAATCAAACTTATGTCTTTTATTTGCCAAAGTCGGCAATAACAACGTTGTAATGTTATATTTTTCCTTAATGTAAATTATGGTATTGTCTTATTTCTCTTTGGTGATATATATCGATTTCGTTACACCTCGTGTTTCCGCCTTCGGCGAGGGTGTGACATTAAGGTTAAAAGGTAAAAGCTGATGTGACGCTGACGTGGCAGTGAGTTAACATTTAACTCGCAGTCAGTCACCTTACCACATGCTCTAAGATTCCAAATCTCTCTCTCCTCTTCAAAGCATTTATGCTTTTAAAAAATCAATACGGTACGACAAAACTGAGGCATAAATTATAGGCCAAAATGTATTATAGTACCCTGAATTTGTCTAACCGGGTCTTCTAGTACCTCGAACTCTTAAAGGTGCAAAATAGTACCCTCAACTTGAAAAATTGGATATCTTACTACCTCAACTCTGTTTAACACACTCACATGAATTTCACGTGACTTTCATGTAAGGTTTTTTTTTTTTTTTTTTCTTTTTCTTTTTCTTTTTTTTTTTTTTTTAAGGGTAAAATGCAAAAATAGTCCCTAAACTATCACGAAATCGCAAAAATGGGACTGAGACAAAAAGTCACGCAAAACAACCACTAACGTTACGAAAATTTGCAAAAAAGCCACCGAGAGCGCTTTTTTTGCTAACTTCTGTTAGTCAAGGGTATTATCGTCATTTCACTCGTTTCCCGCCTTTGACTACCCACACTTTAATTGAATGACCAAATTTGCAAAGTTATAACTTAAGTTTTGGAGCCAAAAACAC
The DNA here is from genome assembly GCA_030686995.1 of Artemisia argyi. Classification (NCBI taxonomy): domain Eukaryota; kingdom Viridiplantae; phylum Streptophyta; class Magnoliopsida; order Asterales; family Asteraceae; genus Artemisia; species Artemisia argyi. The sequence goes on along the minus strand of CM060677.1, from coordinate 118,979,130 downwards.
ACGTGACAGCCGAAGAGATTAACCTTTCCATCCTTTTTGTGCAACTCGGCAACCTAATAGGGACTATTCAATTCATCTTTATCCTGTTTATTTAAATACACCAAACCACACACATATTTCACCGAAACACACATAATCCCAACGATCAAAACAACCCACGATGGCAAACAATGGTAAAGGGAAGGGCATCTATATTGGTACCGAGGAAGATGAATTTGACAAAGTTTTAAGAACCGATTATCTAAATGATTTACTTCTTGATTCATATGGCGCAAAACCAATTGATGAGTATGGTTCTTATAGGCAAATTCCTAAGGAGTTGAGAACTCAGATTCTGACCTATCTTAAGAAACAAGATGGCTATTATGAAGCACTTTTGAGTGATGAGGAGGAGAAGGAAGAGACTGTGGATACTATTTTACCAAATGATTTGGCAGAGAGGATTTCCCGTATTGAAGTTGTGTTTAAGTATCTGAAGGATAAGAAGGACAAGAAAGAAAAAGAAATGAAGAGCATGAAGAAAAGGAAGAAAAGGGGTAATGCGGAAGGTAGCGGTTCCAACTTCTAAACTAGTGTGTTTAGATAACTTTTGGGTGATGTAATGGTTGTGAACTCGTATGATCAATGAAAGTTTCGATCTTTATGTCACTAATATGTTTGTGTTTCAATTTTTGATCTTTATGTTTGTGTTTCAACATTCACAAGGTACAATGATACAGCTTATGCAGAAACTATTAGATAGGGGTTGTTTGGCATGAGTGTATACAACACTCCCATTTAACATTTGTAGGTTGACTTTGAAAAGTCAAAAGCTATTGACTAGCACTAGTAAGAAGTTAATACTCCTTTACCTACCAACTAGTATAGTAAAGTCTCTTGTCCAAATTTATCAAAAACATAGATATGTCAGAATCTGTAACTCAAAAATTAAAGAGAAAGAAAATGAGTAGTAATGATACACTGGTAGAGGAAGTAAGTGGTTGTATAATTGGTCTCGGTATCAGAAGTGGAAACAAAACAGGAGGGGTGGTGCAAAGATAGAGGTGTACGAAAGATGCTTCATCTGTTGTGGGAATGTTAAGTGTTGGAGGCATAGTGTTGTGATACTTGAACAGGCAGGTTGTGCAACGGCAGAGAAAGTAAGTTGTGGTGTCATTGGTCTGGGTATTACAAGTAGAAACATAAGTGCAGGGGGTGTTGCAGATGCAACTCAATCAACTGAAGCAAAGAAGAAGATTAAAAAGAAGCCAAGAAACTAAACCACTATGGTTTTGGGCATGTCCAAACCACAAACTGAATCACTATGTTTAGTCTGTGTTTTAATGTTTAATTATTGTGAGTTTCTTGTTTATGTTTGTGGTACCTATCAAAAACAATAATGAAGTATAAACATATGTGAAGACATTATTCATAAAAAATCTGGATCATGAGATCCATTACATTCATTAACCATCACTAATCTCAAAACAACCAATCCCCTCATGGATAGTTATTCTTAACAACAACCTCAATCTTCTTTAAAAAAAAAGACAACGTTAATTAACCATTGGTGAATCAACAATGCATTCTCCCTACGCTTATCAATTATTTGTAGCCTTCTAAGCTTCTTTGTATTGCTCCTTGCAATTCTTGCACGTGAATAGTTTCGAAGTCTAACAATCACATCCCCCTACGTTCGACCCTTTCAGTAATTTTTTTGGACTTTTTCTCCAAATCGTGTGCCTGCTGCAAGGCTTGAAGAATCTCTGTGTGGTAAGGGCCAAGCATTAGTTCAGTTAGCACATACGAGTTACAGAGAACCTTAAGATCAATATCACTTTGATAGTTGTTCATGGTTAAGGAAATAGGGAGGTGTGTTTTGCAAGTGAGTGTTTTGAGAGATGCGTATTTAGTAGCCTTCACGTGTTTGCCTATAAAAGGGCTTATAAGATTGCCACGTACTGTGTAGTCTACATGTGTTGGACCAAAAAAAAGACTTATATAATAGTTGACTTTATGGAATTCAACATTTACAGTTTGACTTTTGAAAGTCTAAATGCAATTGGTGCAAATGCAATGGGTACTAGGGAATGAGTGTCTAGGTCACTCCCATTCAACATTTGCAAGTTTGACTTTTGAAAGTCCAAATGCAATGGGTACAAACATAGTTCAAAACATTGTTCTAAAGACAATAAATTTAAACAAAGAGTACAAACATAGAATCCAACAGACAATAAAGTGAAACATATTGTTCAAAGATCATTGGGTAACACATTAAGAACTAGGAACTGCATGCTCATCATCTGACTTCATCTTTTTAGTTGGCCTGTCAACATGAGGTCTATGATTGGGTGGCATAATTACTGTTGTAGACTCAATTCTTGTCCAGTATTTGCGGCTAGAACAGCCATTCATCTTGAATGAGTACATACGCGCCCATGTTTCTAGTCTGTAAGCAGCATGAACCCACTCTTCAGGTATACCAACTCTTCTTCCATCCTCATTCTTGTAGTTTATTGCAGCCACAACATGTTTACATGGTATTCCAGTCAGCTCCCACTTCTTACAACCACACTCCTTCTTGTCCATGTTAACAACACAATGATCCTCGTTAGGCACAGATACTTTATCTAAAGAAGCTTCAATCCATTCAACAACACAATCAGTAGCTTTTTTTTTATTGCATCAAACATGGCTTGCACAGTAGGAGTAAGTTGTCCAACACTCTTTTCTATTATTTGCTGAACTACCACAATCCTCTTCATCAAGTACTCCATGATATATTCAAGACAAGTGATGATGGTTCTATCTCTGACATCATTTAGCTGGCTATTGAACACCTCACATATGTTTAAGATTAGTCCACATAGGGCTTTGCCTGTTAAACAAATCACACATTATATATTAATATATGATCAATTATCAATATGCTTTTGTCCAGTGCCACTTAATGAATTACCTGAAAAATGTGATCTGCTCCATTGTTCAGCTGGAATCTTCAGCAACCAATCATAAGCTGCAGCATTGTTATTCTTGAGGTGATCCATCTCTTTGTTGAATTCAACAACAGTAGTGGCTCTAGCTGCATTCCAAAGCATGTCCTTGAAAACACCTCCTTTAAAATGTGACTTCATCTCCTCATGAATATGCTTAACACAAAACTTGTGTTCAGCATTTGGAAACACACTAGCAATGGCTTGTATCAATCTCTGTGAACAGTTAAGGTTATTGATGGTGTTAAAACTTTACATGTTCTCATTGTGCATAAATCACATGATTAATTATAGAGTACAAATGTCACCTTTTGCTTATCATAAATGAAAGTGAACTTGCAGTTGGTTTGTATACCAAGATCCTCTCCTAGTAGTTTCAAAAACCAACACCAAGTTGACTTATTTAGTGCATCAACTACAGCATATGCTACTGGATAAATCCCATTGTTTGCATCAATCCCAACTGCTGTTAGTAATTGACCTGTAAAAGGACCTGACATGCATAATCCATCTAATCTTAAGAATTCTCTGCCACAAGCTTTGAAACCTTGTTTCATAGCTCCCAAACACACATAAACCCTTTTAAAAGTTCTTGCTGCACTCTCTGGATTTGGTTCTAGCTGTACATCAATCCTAACAGTAGTTCCTGGATTTTGATTAACCAACTCTTGGGCATACTCTCTAAGCAGTGCATAATGTTTCGTAAAAACAGGTATACCTGATTGATGTTCACAATCTTTATTGCATAGCAAATCATACTTACTTACGGGAACATCTTCAATTAGCTCATCATCATCATCAATCACTTCATCATCATTTGGATTATAATCCAAATCCTCTGAATCACTCCCGCCACTCTTTCCTTCTGTTTCATTATCCACCTCTACTACCTTCACATTTCCCATATGACCACCTACAATTGTAAGTCCATAACATTAACAACAAATACACCTTTTAATAAATTAAAAAAAAATGCAATGTGTCTTACCGTATCGATCAAAGGCACGCACGATCGATGTAATCTAACCGGAACTATACATTAATTAGAATTGTATCTGAATATAGGTGTTCGGCTTAATTTGGTACAGAATTGGCGGCAATAAACTGGGTGAATGAGGATGGAAGAGGGTTGTATCTGAAGTTAAAAGGGTATACTAGTCATTTCTGGCGTTAATACCCTTGACTAACGGAAGTTAGCAAAAAGCGCTCTCGGTGGTTTTTTTGCAAATTTTCGTAACGTTAGTAGCTGTTTTGCATGACTTTTTGTCTCAGTCTCATTTTTGCGAATTCCTGATAGTTTAGGGACTATTTTTGCATTTTACCATTTTTTTTACATGGACAATAAATAGACGTGGCTCATGTAGGATCTTAAACAATTGATCAAAGTTTGTGGATTAAATTCCATGCTTTTCTCTAACCCTCGTCCTCATAGACCACTACTTTAAGAGGATCTTAAAGAATTGAAAAAAGTTTGCTGAATTAAAAGGGTTCTATTAAAATATATTTTGTTATTATATTCTTACTCATAGAGAATTGTAATTTTGAATGTCATATGTTGGATTTTACTTACAATAAGGGATTCCTCAAATATAAAGAGAATAAGATGATGAAATAAATTGCTTGTACAGTAAGTCAATAGTAAGTGAAGTGTAATTTGTAGTAGTATTTTTTTAGGAGGATTTTCAATAATTATCGAAGGATAAAAGCAAGTTCTATTATTCATTAGTGTAGATACTTCTTTTGAGATTTTAGATATTATGAATTAGCGTCTCTATATGGGTATATGCAATTAGCATCTCACGAGTAGATTTTGCTTTGACAAGTAAATGATTGAAACACCCATGTTATTTTTATTAAATTTGACACAAACTGTATTGGCATGAATTTTGTGTTATTCCTCAATCAAATCTCAACATCGAATTCACCTTTCACGAGATCAATTTGATTCACCAGTGGTTAATTAACGTTGTCTTTTTTTTTTTTTTTTTTTTTACTCCGTATTGCAGAGCCTTGGTAAAGGGCAGTGCGGCGTTTCGTTTTTATAACTTATTTTAATTTTTTAGTAATGTATTTTTATTGTTATTGTTAAAAAAAATTAACGGAGAAAGTCACATGAAAAGTGTGTGAGGGTAAGGTAAACTGAGTCAGGTACTAAGAAATCCGAATTTCCAAGTTGAGGGTACTATTCTATACCAATAGAAGTCCAGGGTACTAGAAAACCCGGTTAGACAAATCCAAGGTACTAAGATGCATATATATTAGTTTATCTTGTTTTATTTACTTTTCATTTTTTATACTAAATGTTAGCACTACTCTTACTAGTACTTGTATTATTTAATATTTACATACATACATATCGTCTACATGCACATGTAATGGTTATCTTTTTATTTATTAATGTAAATGATTATACTTTGGTGCTAACGTGTATATTTTATATATTCTACACTGCAATTACACTTGTGGTAATAGTTACGGAGTATTATATATATATATATATATATATATATATATATATATATATATATATATATATATATATATATATATATATATATATATATATATATATATATATATAATCCGGATCGATTGTGAAGAGTTTGAGATTGAGAAGAATGAGAAGCAATCTTGACTCTTGATCTCATTAAACCATGTTAAGGGTAAGATTGACAATTTACAACAATTGTCATTAATTAGTTTTCTAATTCATTTAATATATTTTAGAAGCAAGCGTTCTTTTCTTTGCTCCATCATATCGATTGTCAAATTGGCCTCCTAAACTACTTTTGATCCTTCTTTGTTCTTATATTTCTTTTATCAGTAGTACAAGCGTTCTAATTTATATATAAAAAATTCAAGATACTCCAACCATTCCATCTCACAAGTATCACGAGTAACTTACAAATACATTTTCTTATGCGTTCATTCATATATTTATTTATGATTCACTTGTCTAGTTTTTGTGATTCACGATGTCATCATTCAGTAAGATGTGAGAATTGTCATCGGACTTTTACGATCTTCGCTCATGTGTATATAATGATGCTTAAATAATTCAGTTAAAGCACTAACATTTTTTGTTAATGATTCACCAATTCCGATATGATTCAAAATTAAAAGACTAACATATGATTCACCATACAATGATTTAACGATTCACTATCAGAATTCGTTAGTGATTCAATATTCAATGATTCATCGTTTATGATTCAACATTCAATGATTCATCAATTTGACAATTCGTCAGTAATTCAATATTCAATGATTCATCGTTAGTGATTCAATATTCAATGATTCATCAATTTGATGATTCACATTTATATATGATACAATAAGAAAATGTTAATACAAATATCGCCTAAAAACGTTATTTATATTTTACGATCTTTGCTAAGTTTTGTTAATGACAAAGTGTAAACTTTAGTTTTTAGTAAAACAGAATTTTAGTTTAAAGACTTGCATAATTAGACATTTGCTACATTTACATTTCATATAAACACTTTTTATATTTCTTAAAATAGAAAAACAATACATTTACATATTTCTTAATATAGTAAATGTTAACATCACATCATGCATTTATAGAGTTTGTGTGTTTGACTCACCATAAGTTTTCTTACACAAGTAAGTGTTTGACTAGAAATAAGTTGATGTGACTTTGGTTGATTTGGAAAGATTTATTGCAAAACCTTCTGTCAGCCTGGCAGAACCTTGGAGGTACACGGGCGGAACCCATCTGAGGGTTCCGCCGTATCCGCCAGAGCTGCTGAAGGTCTTGCTATAAATACCAAGCCATTTGTTAGAATTTTGCTTTATCACTTCTCATTACATTTTACACACACACATTCATATCATCTAACCCTTTAACATTTCATTTTATGTGAAGTTTCTTTTGTAGCAAAGAAGTTCATAAGTTCATATAAAGTTACAAGTATTCAACACAACGTTGCAAGACTTGTTAGCTTAGCATCGTGTAGACTTTGTGTAGTTTACACTTCATTTGATTGTGTGTTTTCAGTTGTGATCGGTTAGTATTTTAGACCTTAAAATACATAGTGTGACGGGAGTTGTTGTACTCTTGTAAAAGAACTAACGGGAGTGGTTGTACTCTTGTAAAAGAACTCGACATCTAACTTAGTGTTGGTAATCGTGTAAGCGACGTGTAAGGTTTCTCCGCCGGTGAAAGGAGCTTGTTGACTAGTGAAAGAAACTCTCGAGTTGGATACTCGGGGCGTAGACGTAGGGCAAGGAAAAAGAGTCCTTGTAGCCGAACCACGATAAATACTCGTGTTGTGATTTGATCATTTCTTTCTTTATACTTGCATGTTATATATATTGTCTTTGTGTTTATATCTTTGATTAAACGGAAAGTTTCAAAAGATAATTAAACGAAAAACCGGTAAAACTATTCAACCCCCCTTCTAGTTTTCCACAATTGGCATCAAGAGCTACGTTACTCAAGCTTTTAAAATATATTTTGTTTTAAAACTTGAAACGATCCATGAATTTTGAAAATTACAAAGAAAGGCAATCTATGCAAAGACCACCACTTTTTGAAGCAAATGGTTTTATATATTGGAAAAACCGATTTGAAACTTACGTGAAATCTAAAGATATAGATTTATGGTATATAATCATTGATGGTGATAATATAGCTACGAATAGTAAAGATGAAGATCAAAAGAAATTGATTGCTAAAAATAATGAAGCTAAAATGATGCTTTACAATGCTTTGCCTAAGAAAGAATATGAAAGAGTCTTTATGTGTAAAACCGCCAAAGAAATTTGGCAATCTTTAATAGTCACTCATCAAGGAAACTCACAAGTTAAGGATAACAAAATTGATCTTCTTGTTCAACAATATGAACAATTTGCTATTCCCGAATATGAGATTATTGATAGTGCATTTCCTAGGTTTAACACTATTATTACTTCACTTAAAGCACTTGATGAATCTTTTTGTAGCAAGAATTTTGTCAGGAAATTCCTTAGAGCACTCCATCCAAAGTGGAGAGCAAAAGTGACGGCAATTGAAGAATCCAAGGATCTTTCAAGCATGTCACTTGACGAGCTAATTGGAAAATAAAAGTTCATGAAATGGTAATGGAAAAAGATTCGGAAATAGTTAAAGGCAAGAAAGAAAAGGTTAAGTCCATTGCCTTGAAAGCTAGAGTCCAATCAAGTGATGATGAAGAATCTAGTTCGGATAGTGATGATGAAGAATATGCCATGGCCGTTAGAGACTTTAAGAAGTTCTTTCATAGACGAGGGAAGTTTGTAAGGCAACCTAAAGATGACGAGAAAACCTTCCGAAAAGATCGTGATGATAAGAAAGGAAAGGTTGAAAGGAAATGCTTTAGGTGTGGAGACACAAGTCATCTCATAGGAGAATGTCCAAAACCACCCAAAAGCAAGTCTCAACAAGCTTTTGTTAGTGGTGCTTGGAGTGACTATGAAGAAGATGACGATGAGCCAAAGAATGATGAAATTGCTCTCATGGCTCACGACTCAAATGAGGTACTCTCTGACTCATCTTATTCTTCTATTGATGATGACACCTTACAAAAAGAATATAACAAACTTTGTGAATTAAGCTTAAAAATCATAAATAAAAATCAATTTTTAAAAACTAAAAAGGAGTTTTTAGAAAATGAAGTTTATGAGTTAAAAGAAAAAGCTAAGAGATTAGAAAAGAGTAAAGGTATTGACACATCGTGCAAATCATGTGAAGAGCTTAAACTCGAAATTGAGAAACTTAGAATTACTCAAGATGATCTAATAAAACAAACCACAAAGTTTAAGAAGTTCGATAAAAGTATTTCTTGTGCGGATGAAATTATGAAACTTCAAAAGTCACCATTTGATAAAACAGGACTAGGTTTCATGAAACTAGAAACTTCGAAGAGTCAAACGAAACAAGAAAAGAAAGCACAAGAAACTAACAAAACTACTACAGCAGCCCGCGGAACAGACGGAACCCAAAATAGGGTTCCGCCGGGTCTGCAGCAGCAGTGACAGCTTCCACGTCAGATCATTCAAAATTTGTTAAAGTCACATATAAAAATGAAACAAAACCTGCTATTAAAACTGGAGTAGGACTTAGTAAAAACGAATTTAGAACTAGAACTACTCAACCGAGACCTAAGACTCCTATTCCCAAACGCCCCTTTCCAGAGAGTAACTACAGCACACGACCAAACTACCAACATGTTTGGAACCAAAACACTCCTGGACATTACCAAACTCCAAAATACATGTCATGGAACCCTTATGTTCTATTTTCATACTTGGATCAAGTTAATGGTATGTTTAACCAAAATGGACCCATGAGAAATTGGGGACCAAATGTTTGAGTGTTTTTCATAAAATAGGTGTGCCTCAAAGTATGTTTGGAACCGGATGAATGGATTAAATATAGCGGTTGCTCAAGGCACATGACGGGTAACAAAAGCCTCTTCTCAAATTATCACAAATGTGATGGAGGTAATGTTACTTTTGGTAGTAAAGCTAAGAGCAAAATCATCGGAAAAGGTACAATCTCTCATGACTCTCTTTTTATAGATGATGTAGCTCATGTTGATAACTTAGGTTTTAATCTTCTTAGTATTAGTCAACTTTGCCGTAATAAGTATAACGTCCTTTTTAGTGAAAATGGAAGTAAAATACTTAAAGATGACATAACCATTGCCAAAGGTGTTCTTAAGAACAACGTGTATGTCATGAAGATGGATCAAACATCTAGAGACAAACTTTGTCTTACTTCATTAGATGAATCTTCAACTTTATGGCATAGACGTTTAGGACACGCTAACATGAGACTTATACAAAACCTCTCCTCCAAAGACCTAGTTCGAAACCTACCTAAGTTGAAATATGACCAACACTTTTGTGACGCTTGCAAAGTCGGTAAACAAGTCCATAGTAGCCATAAGGGTAAAAACTTGGTTTCTACATCTAGGTGTCTAGAACTTTTGCATATGGATTTATTTGGTCTATCCGCTATACAAAGTTATGGAGGTAACTTCTACACTTTGGTCATAGTATATGATTACTCAAGATATACTTGGACAAAATTTTTGAAAAGTAAAAATGAAGCTTTTGATAAATTTGAGATTCTAAGTAAGAAAATTCAAAATCAAGTAGGGTCTAGTATTGTGTCTATTAGAACAGATCACGGTCGTGAATTTGATAATGAATTTCAATTTGGAAACTTTTGTGATAAAAATGGAATTACTCATAACTTTTCGGCTCCACGCACTCCTCAATCTAATGGTGTAGTAGAACGTAAAAACTGGACTTTGCAAGAGATGAGTAGAACAATGCTTAATGAACAAAACATTCCACAAAAGTTTTGGTGTAACGTCGTTGACACATCAATGTACATTTTAAATCGAGTCTTAAATAGACCATTTTTGAATAAAACTCCTTATGAACTATATAAAGGTAAAAAGCCTACATTAGGATACTTTAGAGTGTTTGTGAGTAAATGCTTTATTCTTAACACCAAGGATTATCTCACAAAATTTGACCCAAAATCTTATGAAGGTGTATTTCTTGGATATTCACAAAATAGTAAATCTTACATTGTTTTGAACAAAGAAACCTTAAGAGTCGAGGAATCGTTGAACGTAACATTTGACAAGAGTCCAGCTCCCTCTAAGACATCACCTTTGGTAGATGATGACTTAGTTGAAAGTCAAGCTATTGAAAATCTAGTGATCTTAGAAAATGACAAGGAAGATGAACCATTAAACAAAGAAATTGTAAATGTTAAACAATCCAAAAGTCATCCATTAGATAATGTCATAGGAAAAATAAATGAGAGAACACTAAGATCTAAAGCCCAAAATGAAAGTAACGACTTTTGTTTCGTGTCAAACATTGAACCGAAAAACATTAACGAAGCCATAAATGATGAGTCTTGGGTAATAGCCATGCAAGAAGAGTTAAACCAATTTGTCAGAGATGTATGGACATTAGTTCCTCAACCAAAGAGTCAAACAATAATTGGAACAAAATGGGTCTTTCGTAATAAAATGGATGAAAATGGAATTGTGTCTAGAAACAAAGCTAGGCTAGTAGCACAAGGATATAATCAACAAGAAGGCATTGACTACGATGAAACTTTTGCTCCGGTGGCTAGGCTCGAGTCAATTAGAATCTTACTTGCATATGCATGTGCACACAATTTTAAACTCTTTCAAATGGACGTGAAAAGTGCATTCTTAAACGGGGTTATGAATGAAGAAGTGTATGTTGCTCAACCACCGGGCTTCATCGATTTTGAAAAACCTAATCGTGTTTACAAACTTAAAAAGGCTCTTTACGGACTTAAGCAAGCTCCAAAAGCATGGTATGATCGACTTAAAACCTTCCTAGTTGACCATAGGTATACCATGGGCTTAGTCGATAATACTCTCTTCACTAAGAAGAAAGGTTCACATATTATCATAGTCCAAATCTATGTTGATGACATTATATTCAGATCAACTTGTCAAGAATTATGCGACGATTTCTCAAAAATCATGCATGACGAGTTTGAAATGAGTATGATGGGAGAACTCAACTTTTTCCTAGGACTCCAAATTAAACAACTAGAAGATGGTATCTTCTTTAACCAATCCAAATACATTAAGGACATGATTAAGAAATCTGGTCTAGAAGATTTGAAACCAATTAAAACGCCCATGTCCACGGAAACAAAACTCACCAAGGATGAGGAAAGTGAATCCGTAGATAGCACTAAATATAGAGGTATGATTGGAAGTCTGCTTTATCTAACGGCTAGTAGACCCGACATTATGTTTAGTGTTTGTCTATGTGCTCGTTTTCAAGAAGATCCTAAGACAACTCATCTTGAAGCCGTTAAAAGTATTTTTAGATATATTAAGGGCACTACACATTTAGGTTTATGGTATCCCAAAGGAACGGGAATAGACACCATAGTGTATGCCGACTCGGATCATGCCGGTGACTATGTTGATAGAAAAAGCACAAGTGGTACTTGTACTTTTTTTGGACATTGTCTCACCTCATGGTTCTCTAAGAAGCAAACGGCTCTCGCTATCTCAACAACGGAAGCCGAATACGTTTCGGCCGGAAAGGCATGTCAACAAGCTCTTTGGATGAAGCAAGCTCTTGTCGACTACGGAATTCAACTTAACGACATCACCATTCTTTGTGACAACAAAGGAGCCATTGATCTTAGCAAAAATCCAGTTTAACATGCTCGTACCAAACATATTGAAATCCGTCATCATTTCCTTCGTGATAACATTCAAAAAAGAAACATCTCAATTGAGAAAGCTTCTTCCGAAGACAACATAGCCGACATTCTCACAAAACCTCTTAAACGAGAACCTTTTAACCTTCTTAGGCTAGGCTTAGGACTCATGGAACCGACATTGTAGTTCTAGACATTAGACAAAAATCACAAAAATCAAAACAAACCAATAAGTCTTTTTCTCAGTAGAGTCGGCGGAACCCTCAGCCATAACCGGCGGAACCCTCTTTTTGGTTCCGTCGTATCCGCCGACCTGCAGAACTTTCTCTTAGTTTATATTAAGCCAAACACCCATTATCTCATACCACCACTTCCAAACTGCTACTATTCACTTCACCATTCATCTACACCTACGAATTTTTGGTCCTTCCTTCATTCACATTACTCATCAATCATCATTGTAAGTATTCTAAACATGATTTCACTCCTGATCTAAGTCTAGGAATTCTATTTCTGCACAAAACCAAAAACTTGGGGTTATGCTTTAACTAAAGAAACTCATGCATGAAATTAGGTGCTTAACAAAACTAATCATATTTCCCATAGTTAGGAATTGCATTATTATAAGCTATTAACATGTTTACCAAAACACCCCATGTCAAATTCTTGCAAAAATTTCTCACAAATAGGACAAATATTTTTTCGTCTCACATTGTGAATACAAAATCAAAATGTTATGTTCAAAAACATCACTTGCATAATGTCTCTTGAATGCTAAAGGGAATACATAACCAATATATATTTTCGGGTACATTCAAACGAAGCTACATTGAACTAGGAGCGCTTGGGTTATCTTTTGTTGTATGACAAAACTTGCATTCTAAAATGTTTTTGAGCATCAAAATGAGTCAAGATAACCGCACCTCCACATTGTTTTCATATAGGCACACACTAGAACATCCACATTACAATAGTCGTTTACTTAGACTAAAATGTGAAATTTTGTTTTTCTAGGAATCATCATGCCTCCTCTAACCCATTACGACCACAAGGACACCATTAAGTACCTACCCAAACACCACAAAACCAAAGGTCTTACTCCAACTCAAATCGACGTTTTCAAAGCCTTAGAAAAGCGTTATGTCCACGAAGGTAGAACCATTGACCCATCCTTCATAGAAGGTACAAACCTACCTATGGAACTTGCAACCATCAACTTTGATTGTCTCTTAGATATCGATGAGCCTATAATAGTAAATACGCTAATAAGCCTTCTCAAAAATTATATTATTATCCTAGACCTACTCCTCAAGATGTTCTTTATGAAGAACAGGAGTATGTTATCAATAATAGTTATAGTGGTAAAAATATATATGAATGGAATATTGATGGTTATACAGAAAGACAAATTTATAATTTAGTACATCGTATGATGATGTACTCTACTATTGCTAAAAATAATGGTAATAATGATAAAACAGTTGCAAAAATGATTATAGCAGGTTTTACAGGTCAATTGAAAGGATGGTGGGATAATTATCTTATAAGTCAAGATAAACAAACTGTCCTTGATACAGTTAAAACAGAAAATGGTGTTGAAACGCCTAATGCAGTTTATACATTAATTGTTAATATAATTGAACACTTTACTGGAAGATGGTCTGATAATTCAGAAAATATTAGAACTCTTCTTAATGGATTAAAATGTCCTACCTTAACTTCTTTTAGGTGGTATAAGGATACTTTCCTTAGTAGAGTTATGGAACTTCCTAACTCTAATACTACCCATTGGAAGTCAAAATTTATAGATGGTTTACCTAATTTATTTGCTGAAAGGGTAAGAAATACCCTTCGAAAAGATGATGCAACTATCAATTATGATAGTTTTACTTATGGCAAGTTAATAGGAACTTGTATTCAAGAAGGTTTGGCTTTATGTAATGAAATAAAGCTAAATCAACAAATTAAAACTCAAAATATTAATGAAAGAAAACAATTAGGTCATTTTTGTGATCAATTTGGAATGGCTTGTTCAACTTTTGTTGACAAAAAGTTTTATAAAACTTCAAAGGGAAAAGAGTTTCTAAAAAATAAATTTTTTTATAGAAATCCTTCTAAATTTGAAAAAAGAAGGGAAAAAAACAAATGACAAAACAATTCCGAAATAATAAACCAACAATTACTTGTTATAAATGTGGAAAAGTTGGTCATTTTGCAAATAAATGTAGAGTCAAAAAGAAAATTAATAATCTTAATATTGACGAAGAAATGAAAGATAGTTTAAAGAAAATCCTTTTAAATTCAGAATCAGAAAATGAAAATTCTTCAGATGACTCAGACAATTCAGATTCTGAGATAAATTGTAATTGTTTAAAAGAGGAAGATCTTATTTCAGAAAATGATTATTCTGAAGATTCTGATAAAAATCCAGATATGGATATTTATAAAATTCAGGCTCAATTTGAAGATTTAAAAATAAATGTTTTGACTAGTGAAACATTAGATCTTTTAAAATTAATAAAAGATGATGATGTAAGAAATAAGATTATTGAACAATTTTCTAAATCTAATAATGAAAAAGTTCAAGATGATACTCCATATTCTATGGTTGAAGTAAATAAAATGCTCCAACAAAGACAAAAAATTGAAACTCCAGTTACTCTTAATAATTTATTACAAGAAGTTAATAATCTTAAAAAAGAAATTAATAATCTAAAAAATAAAAATAAAAATTTTGATAATAGAATATCCAATTTGGAAAAAGGAAAATCTTTGGTTGAAATTAGTAAAGATGAAGAAATAATTGAAAAAGAAGATAACGATTTTCTTCAGACCTTAGAAATGATAACATCCCAAAAATGGTGGGTAAAAGTAATTTTACTTATTAATAATACTGAAATTAAAGAATTTACTGCTCTAATTGATAGTGGAGCAGATTTAAATTGTGTCAAAG
The DNA here is from genome assembly GCA_030686995.1 of Artemisia argyi. Classification (NCBI taxonomy): domain Eukaryota; kingdom Viridiplantae; phylum Streptophyta; class Magnoliopsida; order Asterales; family Asteraceae; genus Artemisia; species Artemisia argyi. The sequence continues at coordinate 118,963,979 of CM060677.1, read as the reverse complement.
AAGGACTAATTCCTACAAAGTATTTTATAAAAACATCACACTCAGTTGGTACTGTAAGTGGTGAAAAAATACATATTAATTATAAATTACAAAATGCAAAAATTTGTAAAAATAATGTTTGTATACCAACAAATTTTATATTAGTAAAAAATATGACTAATCAAATTATTTTGGGAAATCCTTTTATAAACAAAATATTTCCTCTTAAAAAAGTTGATAAAGACGGAATTACTGGTACTTTTAATGGTAAAAGTATAACATTTGAATTCATAACTCAACCTGTTACTAGAATGCTTTCAGAATTAAAAGATCAAATTATGACAAAAAATAAACAAATATGTTTTCTTAAAGATGAAATAAGTATTCTAACTATTGAAGAAAAACTAGAAAATCCTAAATTAAAGGAAAAAATACAAATGATTGTAAATAAATTCTCTTTAAAAATTTGTAATGATCATCCAAATGCTTTTTGGAACAGAAAAAAACATATTGTTAGTCTTCCATATGAGGAAGGATTTTCTGAAAATAATATTCCTACAGAAGCAAGACCTGGTCAAATGAAACCTGAATTATTAGAATCATGTAAAAAAGAAATAGCTTCTTTATTACAAAAAGGATTAATTAAACCTTCAAAATCTCAATGGTCTTGTACTGCTTTTTATGTTAATAAACATTCAAAACAAGAAAGAGGGGTTCCCAGATTAGTTATAAATTATAAACCCCTAAATAAAGTTTTGAAATGGATTAGATATCCTATTCCTAATAAAAAAGATCTATTAGATAGACTTTATATTGCTATTATATTTTCAAAATTTGATTTAAAGTCAGGATACTGGCAAATCCAAATTAATGAAAAAGATAGATATAAAACTGCCTTTAATGTCCCCTTTGGACAATATGAATGGAATGTTATGCCATTTGGTCTTAAAAATGCACCTTCTGAATTTCAGAATATTATGAATGATATTTTTAATCCATTTAGTAATTTTATAATTGTTTATATTGATGATATTCTGGTATTCTCAAAAGAAATAGAATCCCATTTTAAACATTTAGATATATTTGAAAAAATTATTATTAATAATGGCCTAGTTATTTCAAAACCAAAAATGATGTTTTTTCAAACAAAAGTTAGATTTTTGGGTCATAATATAGAAAAAGGTCAAATTATTCCTATTAATAGAAGTATTGAGTTTGCATCTAAATTTCCAGATGTAATATTGGATAAAACTCAATTACAAAGGTTTTTAGGAAGCTTAAATTATATTTCGGCTTTTTATAAAGATTTAGCTAAGGACACAGCTATTTTATATAATAGATTAAAAAAGGCTCCTTCACCATGGACTGAAAGGCATACTCAAGTAGCCCAAAGAATCACAACAAAAGTTTCTAGTCTTCCCTGTTTATCATTGGCAAATCCAAATTGGAATAAAGTTATAGAAATTGATGCCTCAGATATTGGGTATGGTGGGATTGTAAAACAAATAAACCCAGAAAATAAACAAGAAATTTTAGTTAGATTTTATTCTGGAAAATGGAACAATGCCCAAAAGAATTATGCTACTGTGGCAAAAGAAATTCTTTCTATAATAAAATGTGTTTTAAAATTTCAAGAAGATTTATATAATCAACATTTTATAATTAAAACAGATTGTCAAGCAGCTAAATTTATGTTTAATAAAGACTTTAAACATGATGTATCTAAGCAAATGTATGCTAGATGGCAAGCCCAATTAGCTCCATTTGATTTTACAATAGAATATAAAAAAGGGAAAGAAAATATCAAAATATTCTTCCTGATTTTTTAACTCGTGAATTTTTGCAGTAATGATTCCTCGAGGAAGAGGTAGCCACCTTTATACGGGTGGAAGAACAGGAGGAGCCAATAATATATTGGTTCAACATGGAAATAACAGGCTAATAGCTAGCAACATTGCTGAATCAGCATCCTCATCAACAATTCCAGGTCCAAATGGTCCATTATATGGAGAATTTTTGGAATTCATAAAAAATAAAAAAGGAAATATTCCTTCTTATGCCAATGCTCTTATTGAAGAGGATAATGAAGATCCTCATGAATATTGCCAATCTCCAAATAAGGAGAGAATTATATTTCTTGAATACCAATATGTTATGAGATATTTTGAATCAGGGAATGACCCATGGATTTTGATGTCCAGATACCTTGATAATGCTCCATGTGCGGCATATGCGTATAAATCAAGATCATATTATGAGAATATTGATGAGTGTCTAAATACTCATCATTTTATACCAATCTGAACTGCCAAAACATTCAAAAACACTCAAATATGCATCAAAATACTGAGATTATTCCATAAGTGTGTTTTATATGTTTCAGATGCAAAATAATCAAAAACAGATACAAAACGTACAAAGTTTGCATAATTGGCAGTTTCAGTCCCTCAACTTTAAAAACTTGTCAAATCTAGTCCCTGGTTATTCTAAAAACATGAAAAACTCACCAAAGGTCCTTTTAAATCACAAATTTACATATTTAGTCCTTTGGTGCAAAGTTTCACAAAATTACATGTTTAGTCCCTCAACTTTGCAGAATTGACAAAAATAGTCCTTGGGATATAAAAACTTTGAGAAAATAAATTTTGGTCCTTATACTAATCTTCTATGGCAGGAATGGTCCTTGGTTGGAAATTTTGGTAAAATTACATGTTTAGTCCCTGAAGTTTCACAGTTTGGCAGAATAGGTCCTAGAAGTTCAAAAAAAATGGAAAAGTCAACTACGGTCCTTACATTACTCATACTTGGCAGATTTAGTCCTTTTGAGAACTATGGGAAAGTCACAAATCCAACCCTTAAAAATCCAAGAATTTACATTTTTGGTCCTTGTGATTTATTACTTAAAAACCAAACGGATCCTTATTATTTTCTAAACCAAAAATCCAATCCAAACACTAAACCTTACCCAGCCCATCTCCATTCCTAGGCCCAAACAAAAAATAGCCCACAACCCTTTTATAAATAAAACGGGGTCAAACTTTGACCTCGTTGACCATCATCCCCAACCCCCTCGTCACCTGCTTCACCACCATCCACCATCCACCCTCTCCACTTGCCTTCACCTTTCCACCTCATTACCCCCTCTGTCACCCCCACAACCAAACCCCTTCCCCTGGTTTTGCACCAGGGGACTCCACGTGTCACACCTACACCATCCACCACCCCTACACCCTGCAATATCTTACACCACCACCTATCCACTACCCTTACACTCCAAATTGTCCCCCTCCACCATCATAAGTCACATCACAGCATTTAATGCATAAAAATGGCCACAAGTTACCTCTTCCAATTTTGGTGCCAAAAAGCCATTTAAACGGCTCTGATCAATTGAGGCAATCCAAGGGTTGAAAAATAGTGGGATTCACTCAGAAGGACACGTGGAACAAACTTGAAGCCTATAAAAGGAAGAACAAGCAGATGAAGAAGATATAGTTTTTAGTTTTAAATTCATGTATGTCGTTTAATTAGTAGTTTGCAATCTCAGCTCAAATTTCAGTTTCCAAGTATTGTACTAGTGTTTTTAGCATTAATATAAACTTATTTCAAGCTTCAATTATAATCTCATGGTCATTTAAAGTTTATGCAAGTTTCAAATACTCAAAATCTTACATTAGCTTATATATTGCTTAATCATGTTGTTATTGGACTTATAATCTCATATAAGTCCCTTTAGTAACTTATTGAGAGCATTATAATAACTAAACTCAGTATTCATACTTAAACTCAAAAATTAAAAAAAATATAAGAAAAATAGAAAATAAATAAAAAAACAAGTGTGCAATGATGATCAAGGTTGGAGCAGGGTACATTTTGGATGACCCTTGGTATTAGAAGCCTTGTGGAAGGCTTATAGGAAAGGTTTTGGGTCCTGGTTCTCAGTTCTTAGCTTGGAATGCAAAATTGTGACCAAAATTTCTTATTTTCCATTTTACTGTATACTGCTCATTATTGCTTAGCCTTGAGTTTTTATTGCTTAATTATTAATATTTAGTCATAATTTAACTTAATATAGATAGCTTGTTCATTTAAATTAGTAGTTACTAAGAATCTTATTTTCACAGTCATAATAGTTTTATTGTCACTTCTGTGTTTCATGCTTGTAATATGGTTAATTTGTGCTCAATTGGTCTTATTATATGATATTAAGAAGTTTAAAATCAGTGTTAAGCTTTAATTCAATCAATTGCTTTGAAAATAAAAAATTGATTCATATAAAGGACTGTTTGGATTAGTCTGTGTAGTGGTTCATTTGTACCTTTCGGTGCTTGAAGTTTATGTGACTATTCAGTTTGATTCTATTCATTTTAGTATATGTGTGTTTCCGAAGAAATACTCGTGATAGTATTTCCCCGGGTCATTCTCCCAACGAAGGTTGGATGGAGTCGTGATTTTCGGTTCGTGAATCGTGAAATGAATAGTGAGAGATAATAGTGATTTTTGGAGTTTTTATACTACAATAGCAAACATAAACTAAAAGGCAACAATCAAGCATATAAAATAATCTAAAAGTGATAAATGGGAAATATGTTTGCTAAATGACGTGAAAAGTTTATTAAGTGTGGAATAAGGTTTGACGACGAATTATATTCCTTAGACAAGACTATTCTCTCACAATTTTTCACACACATTAGTTTTTTTAATAGAGTAGAGAGTAGATTTTATAATAGTAGGAGTAGAATAGTATTATTTTTATGCAGTTTTTTTTAAAGTGATTGTAGATTACGAGTATTTTTTTTAGCATACTTTCATTGTAATAAATAGTTTATTCTCAAAAACTTTATTGTAATTTTTTTTAGCTTATAAATGAAGATGATGTTTTCTCTTAATGATCCAATTTAGCTTATTTCTCTTCTTCTCATATCTTTCTTTTATTTACATTTTCATCTAAAAATATATTTTAGCTTCTTAGTTTTTGGTGATTTATTTAGATCTAGCCTATTCAATAAATACTCTTTTACTACTTTATTTTAAAAGCTTTTATAAACTTAGATCTACTTTTTATTTTATAAATTACTTTATAAAAAAACCAAAAATATTTGATTTTTATTAGTTTTTCTTTTATCAAAAGTCATTAATTAGTTTATTATTATTTGATCTAAATGGTTTTAATACTAATCTCTTAAAAAGTTTGCACATTTATTAGTTTTTCTTATCAAATTCGCTTATTGTCTTAGATCTATTAGGTTTTTATAATAAAGTTTTTAACTTTTAGCTTTTACTTAGCTTTTATCACTTTAAGTTTGTAGCTTTCTTAACCAATAAGCTCTTCCATAGCTTATCATCCTTCAACATTAGGCGTGGAGCTTAAGGGTCTTTTAAGGTTACTTATTACTTAAAGTTTATTGTTTTTATAGCTTTTATAAAACTAATTAGTGAGTAAAGTCACAAGCTTTATAATCTATTTAGTAATATAAAAGTTTATAAGGAAATAAGCTTTAGTGTTTGATAAGTTTATGAGATCGGGTGGTTTAACTCGTCTCATATCTTAGATCGGGTTCTACTTTCTATTCCTTTTTCAATTTTTAGTTTAAATAATTAATAGTCAATTATGTTTATGTTTGTTGGAATTATTGGATGTTAGCTTAATAGATATGTTTAGCGAGTAGTTTATTAGTGTTTGTTAAGTGATATGGATTTGTGATTTAAGTGTGGATTAATAAAAAGGGATTGTGATTAATAATTAGTAAAACCAATTATATATAATATAGTATAGTATCGAAGTGATCCGCGTACCCAACGAAGGCGAATGGAATCGAGAATATCGATTCGTGAAATCGTGAATTGAAAAGTGAGAAAGTGAAAATATCAATCAAATAGTTCACGTATTCACTAACAACTATGAAATATGCAAAGAGTACAAGCTAATTATGCACCAAAGTTAAAAACGCGAAAACGGAAATGCAACCGTAAAATTTAAAACGTAACGTATATCGAAAAATGATCCTACGGACTTGAAAATATTTTCTAAAAATCTTAAACTAATAAAAAGAATTTTAAGAAAAAGAAAAATATTTTTTTGACTTTTTATTTATTTTCTATGAATTAATAATGATTTTTGGAATTAAAATTGAATTAAAAATAAGGAAAAATAGAAAAATAACTTGGAAAAATGAAAATTAAATTCTAAAAATTCTAAAATATTATAAAAGAATTTCTAAAAATATTTGTGTATTTTTCACAGCTTTTTCTGATTTTTTTATGATTTTTGCTATTTAAAACTATTTAAAAATTGAATTAAAATCAAAATAAAATAAGAAAAATAGTAAAAAGGGTTGGAAAAATCTGGAAAAATTCCAGAAATTCTAAAATAATAAAAAGAACTCAGATAAAAATTTCGAGACAAAAATCAACTGATTAAGTGCTTATTTCAAGCAAACTGCTTATCACAAGTGCTTATTTTTAAGCACTTGTGACCCAATCTCTATAAAACTATAAACACAGACTTAGAATGATGCAATGAACTCAGAAATACAAAAATTGAACAATTTCTAGAACAAAAATCCACAGATGCTCAATATTATAGCAAATAGCTCAAAAATAAGCTCCAAAGAATAAGCAGAACAAGCAATCGCAATCCCAAAAGTATAACAATTATGCAGAAACTTCAAATAACTCAGATACAACTCAGATTCAAGCTCAAATTACAACTACAAGCTCAAACACAAAGTTGCAGGCCTCTAATTACAAGCAGACCTCTGTCTAACTCAGGTAACTACATAGGCTAAATAAGCTACTGAGATAAGCTCCAAATGAGAAGCTAATGGGGGAAAATTCTTCCCTACTATTTTGAGATTACAAAATAACCTAGAAATTGGATCTCTAATCCAATTATCCTATCTAAATGATGCCCAAAAGGTAGGCATACAACTGTGGTGCAGGGGAATTAGGTGTCTAAACAGGCAACTTCCAATCTAAATTCCAATAAGCTAAAAAGCTTCAAAACCAAATTTTCTTTTTGATTCTTATTCTTTTACTTCCAAACTTTTAAAAACAGCTTTCCAAATAATTTTCTAATGGATTATGAATCCTACAAGTTATCACAAAGTTGTGACAAAAAATGAGTGCCAAAGCTTTTTGACTTTTTGAAATTACTACCTAGTTTGACTTATATGAAATAAGCTATTATCTAATTAACTACTGAAGTAGAATTAAGCTAGAATTTAACTGAATTGAACTAGCTAGATTACTTATGCAACTATAGTAAAAATTATCTTAACTAAATGCTAATATATGTGACAGTGAAAGAATGATTAAGCTAACTTTGACTTTTATCAAACTACTAACTGATCTTATGAATTATATAGACCACAACTAACCTAAGTGAGCTAATTATGCAACTATATCTAGCCTACTAACTCTAAACCTCAACAAAACAGTATCAACCAAACACTCTATATGTGTGACTGATTTTGCTACAACTCAATGATTCATACTACAAATCTCATTCAACTGATCTAAATAGCTTTCAATTCACAAACAGAAGCAATAACAACAAACAGTCACAACTAGATCCCACAGAAACTCAGCACACAGAATCACAACATATGACAGATACTTAGATCTTAGGCTATCCAATACACAGTATTCAATCTATCAATTACTCAACAACAGCATTCACCTCAAATCAACTCTAAGCTCAGATCTATACTAACTCAGATACATCAGACATAAGCAATCAAAATATCAAACAAATTCTACATCTAATATAACAGCTACTGTATCAACTATTAAGATCAATGAAACAGTACAATTATGAATCAAAGTCTAACTAACAACTACTATTATCTCAAAATCTAAAAATAGAATTTACCACAACTCTCCCTCAGCAAGAACAGAAGGAGTTCACAGTTGCCTATCTCTAAGACAGGCTGATTTCATAGCTTTCTGTATCAGCATATCCAAACACCACAGCATCAATGATTGTATCTACTTTGATCTTGACTATTTTTAGACTCAAACTCAAATCATTTCACTAATAGCTAACAAGCTAAAGTGAGATGTAATAAAACTGAAAAATAAGCTCTATGATAAGCTGTAATAGTAATTATAACATTATTTTTTTTATTTTTTTTATTTTTCTGATTTTTTTTATTTTTATTTTTTTATGCAAATGTTTTAAAAGATAAGATATAAGTAAGAATGAAATTAAGCTGAATAAAACTAAGATAAGCAGAATATGTAGGAATTGAAAACAGAATAAGCTATAATAAGATGAAAAATAAGCTGATATTAAAGGAAATTAAACTTTTATTAAAATTCAAAAGAAAAATTACAATCACTAAACTAGATTACATAAGCTGAATACATTTTGACAGAGTATTGTTACACTAAAAACCTACTCTACAATGAGCTAAAATAGAGACCTATTTATAGGAGGAGTGAAGGAGTTGGGGTGATTATGCCAGGTTGGCGATCCATGACCTTTTGTGCTTCTTTACCTCATCTCTCAGCCCTCTGATCATTATCTCATCATTACCTACTCATGATAGCCCTCTGATCCACGACCTTTTAGGGTTCATGAGAGCTGGTGGTAATTGGTGAATTGGGGAAAAAGGAAACGGGGTGATTTTTTATATTGTTATTTAACTTACAAATTGACCTTGACCTGTGTATAAATGTTTTGACCAAAGCATTTTTGGATCGGATAATGATATCTTGGGCTTGGGCTTTTGATGTTGTAAAATTGGACTTTGGTTTTATAATATGAAATTTGGACCAGGCTTGATATTTTTGAATTGGATTTGTGTTTTGTAATTACAAGGACCAAATATGTATCTTACTAACAATCCAAGGACTAAAGTTGTAATTCTCAAATTCTTCAAGGACTGAAAATGTCACTATCTCAAAAATATCTTCCAAGGACTGAACTTGTAAATCTTGAATAAATGAAAGGCTGATGTTGACTTTTTAGATCCCAGCATTGACTTTTTGACCATCTTTAACTCTCGTGCCCGTTTTCTCGGTATTCGTGTGATTTTTCGTCTTTTTGTGATTAATCCGTACCTACATATTCACAACATAAAAACAAGTGTTTTCTTGGCATTTGTTAGCTCAAATAGTCATATTGGGTCGGTATTTGGCAATATAATGGTGAGTGAATAAGCACTCACAAAAATTCCCCCGACTAAGGTATTGTCGTGTCCTCACGCAATGTGATCAATTCACGCTTTTAGGATAAATAATTTCAAAACTCTTCCTACTAACTTTGTAAAGTAGCAAGGAGGTTCGAAAGAAGTAATAAAATCATTTATTCCCGCAAATGCTCCATTTTCCGATTTTCATGAATAACAACTACAACTACTATTTTTTTGTACTTTTTATTTATATATGTGACGGTTTATTTTGACTTTCATTATCAATTCTTATCTGTTGATAATTTTCAGGGTCAACGAGTAGAAACACTTCTCACAGAGAAGAGACCATACGGATAAAAATCGTCATCCTTAATTTTTCACAAGCTCCCAAACTAAGCGTAAAATCGAGATCATTGTTTATCCACAAGTTAGATGCTAACACTGCCCACAAAAGTTACTTGTGTATTACCTCTTGTTCCCAGGTCCTAAGTTTTGTATCTCAAGATTTTAATTTGTGAGAAATGAATTGCTTCATATTTTCTCGTTTTGATATTTATTAGTCCGATAAGAGCACAAAATTTGAACGCTAAGTAGTTTCCAAACTTTCCCTCGAAAATCCCTGCATACAGAAATCGGGTCCACATGAAGGTCTCTGATTTAACACGATTTGTAGGGGCTCCTTTTTTATTTACGACCGAGACATACCATGTTTGATACCCGAAATGAAAGCTTTTTATTAGGGAAACCCCCGGAGTCGAAGCTTGGCATTTTTGCATAATCATAAGCACTTTAATAATACTTTGGTCCTTAGTCCTTTATTTCTTTTACGATCAACGGTTTGTGAGCCGCCAAGATGTAAGAGCTTTATTATGACTTTGGATTCTATCCGCTGCTTTTTTAATAGCTTTGGATTCCTCTGCCTTTTTATTTGGCTTTGGACTATTATTATTGATATTCATAATCATATGCCAAACCCCGAGTCCTACGGTTTTTACTAAGATCACAACATCGGCTGCGAACCGGCAAGATGCAATAGTCTATTTTACCGTAACACTGGCAGTACCCCAATGTGTACCAAACCCCTGTATGCAGAGATTTTGTTGGGAACGAGAAAAAACTAAATATTGCCCAAACCGTATACCCTTAATTAAACCTAGAGATCTATTATTATTGGTGTGCAAGCTTGTGGGAACAAGGAGGCCACAAGTACCTCTCGTGGGTTTTTTAAACCCCAGTAATGAGATCCGTGTATGGCACGAAACTTCTAAATAAACTCTATCATTCCTCGATCTCTGCAAATTTAAAATCCCAAGTAATGAGATCCGCGGATGCTTAGCCATAATCTTTTGATTATAATGGTTAAGGGAGACGAGCTAGGGCTCAACACGCCCGGTCAAGTCAAAATATTTATTTCTACTCTCGCCGGTAGGAAAGTCAAAACAAGGTGTCAAATCTTATTATTCATATCATTTATTTCACTTTTTTTTTTTTTTTTTTTTTTTTTTATATATATAATAAAGAGGTGACAAAATTTAATGTTTTTTGTGGAAAACGGAGTTGCAAGAGTGCACGACTTTTGTGAAAAATGCAAGGTCAAAATCGAATCAAAGATTCACCCTCCCCCATACTAGAATGAAACATTGTCCTCAATGTTTTACGGGTTAAGGTAATCCTAACAAAATTCTAGGCCGTTTATTAATTATGCCAAAGAAAATGTTAGTCGATAAAATTTACGGATATAGGATTTCCAAGTAGCACCGATGAATAAAACTGATAACGGCACGAGAGTCATCATAAATCGCGGACAATCCTAACAAATATCACAAACAACCACGAAACACAAGAGTAGAAGAGGCACCCCCTCCTCACGTTATTTGTTAGAAAATAGAAAATAAGAAGATGAAATTGGATAAGCATGGGTTGCCACCCACGAAGCGCTTGTTTTTGTTCACCGAGTCACATGAGCTTGACTCGATCCCCGAATTCAATTGTCCTTGGGGAAAGTTTAGAGATCCAGGACTACCATAGTCGGTACATCCCCTCCAAAGTAGTGTTTCAATCGATGACCATTCACCTTAAAATTGGGACCATCTTGTTGAGCTAACTCAATGGTACCGTAAGGAAAAACTTGGGTTATTGTGAATGGTCCAGACCAACGGGTTTTAAGCTTACCCGAGAATATTTTTATACGAGAGTTAAAAAGTAGCACTTGATCACCAACGTTAAAAACGCGGTCTTTGATCTTGGCATCATGGATTCTTTTTGTTTTCTCTTTATATATCAAAGAATTCTCGTAAGCTTGATCACAGAGTTCGACTAACTCATTCAATTGAACTTTTCTGTGATCACCCGCGGTTTTCAAATCAAAGTTGGCATGTTTTAAGGCCCAGTAGGCCTTGTGCTCTAGTTCAATGGGCAAATGACAAGCTTTCCCGTAAACCAGCTTATATGGTGTACACCCAATGGGAGTTTTGTAAGCGGTCCAGAAAGCCCAAAGTGCATCTTCTAATTTATCGGCCCAAGAGGCACGGTGCTCTCCTACTGTCCTTTCAAGTATACGTTTTAAACCACGATTGGAGACCTCAACTTGACCACTCGTTTGTGAATGATAAGCCGTGGAAAGACGATGTGTGACACCATATTTAAGCATAACTTTCGCAAATCGATCATTGCAAAAATGGGTCCCACGATCACTTATGATGGCTCGAGGTGCACCAAATCGGGCAAAGAGACTCTTTAAAAATTTAACAACCACTCGGGCGTCATTAGTGGGGAGCGCCTTCGCTTCAACCCATTTTGATAAGTAATCGACGGCCACGAGAATGTATTTGTTACCCCTAGACGACGGGAATGGCCCCATGAGATCGATGCCCCAAACGTCAAAAATCTCACAAACTTGAATCGTATTTTGCGGCATTTCATCCTTTTGAGAGATTTTCCCTTGACGTTGGCAAGAATCACATGTTTTCACCAATTCATGGGCATCCCAATATATCGTCGGCCAATAAAAGCCGGAATCGAAAACCTTCTTAGCGGTGAAATGGCACCATGATGTCCCCCCGTGGGTCCACTATGACATGCCTTTAGAATTTCAACGGCATCCGTACCGTGAACACATCGCCGGATCACTTGATCCGCACAGACTTTGAACAAGTAGGGGTCGTCCCAAAAATAATGTTGGACAACTTTAAAGAATTTCTTCTTTTGCTGGGACGACATCCCTTTCCTAATGAAATTCTCTGCATGGTAATTCGCAAAATCGGCGAACCATGGGGTACTTTGGTCAGTTTTGGTCACACTCCCAAGTGTCTCGAGAGGAAAAGCATCATTAATTTCCTTTTTCTCGAGAACACTTTGATGGGGGTTCTCAAGTCGTGAAAGGTGATAGGCAGCAAGATTCTCAGCTCCTTTCTTGTCTCGTATTTCGACATTAAATTCTTGGAGCAAAAGAACCCACCGTATTAAACGTGGCTTCGCATCTTGTTTAGCCATTAAGTACTTTAGGGCTGAGTGGTCCGTATACACTATGCACTTTTTAAGAAGCAAATAAGACCTAAATTTCTCAAAAGCATAGACAACCGCTAACATTTCCTTTTCGGTAGTTGTGTAGTGATGTTGGGCGTCATTCATGGTCTTGCTTGCATAGTGTATAGGCTGAAAATACTTGTTCTTACGTTGCCCCAGAACTGCACCAATAGCATAATCACTTGCATCACACATTAGCTCAAATGGTAAGTTCTAATCGGGGGCAACTAAGATTGGTGCCTCCGTTAACTTCTTCTTTAAAACATTAAATGCATCGACGCATTCATTCGTGAAGTTAAACGGAGCGTCTTTTTCTAAAAGGTGGGTCAGAGGCCGGGCTATTTTGGAGAAATCTTGAATAAATCATCGGTAAAAGCCAGCATGACCAAGGAAACTTCTAATTCCTTTGACGGTAGTCGGGTGTGGTAATTTAGCAATGACGTCGACTTTTGCCCGATCCACCTCAATCCCAGATTTGGATATCTTATGGCCGAGGACTATTCCCTCTTTAACCATGAAGTGGCACTTTTCCCAATTTAGAACTAAATTAGTGTTTTCACACCGAATTAGCATGTTTTCCAAATGGGAAAGGCAAGAGTCGAAAGTATTTCCATAGAAGTAGAAATCGTCCATGAACACTTCCATGGTTTTTTCAATCATATCGGAGAAAATGGCCATCATACACCGTTGAAACGTGCCTGGAGCGTTACATAAGCCGAAGGGCATTCTACGATAGGCAAACGTTCCATACGGGCAAGTAAAAGTGGTCTTTTCTTGATCCTGGGGATCAATGGGAATTTGAAAGTACCCAGAAAAGCCATCCAGAAAACAATAGAACTCATTTCCCGCTAAATGTTCAAGCATTTGGTCCATAAAAGGGAGCGGGAAATGGTCTTTACGTGTCGCATCATTTAACTTGTGGTAGTCGATACAAACTCTCCATCCGGTCACAAGTCGAGTCGGTATAAGCTCATTATCGTCATTCTTCACAACAGTGATTCCGCCCTTCTTTGGCACACAATGAACCGGGCTAACCCATGAACTATCCGAGATCGGATAAATCATTCCAGCGTCAAGGAGTTTAATAACTTCCTTTTTGATCACTTCATGGATTTGTGGATTAACCCGTCGTTGTTGCTGGACGGAAGCTTTGTGATTTTCTTCAAGAAGAATCTTATGAGTACAAAATCGTGGGTCGATTCCCTTAATGTCAGATATTTGCCAAGCAATCGCACTTTTATGCTTCCGAAACACATCTAAGAGTCGTGTCTTCTCCTCATCTTTAAGGCCTTTTGATATTATAACCGGTAATTTATCATTTTTTTTCCAAGTATGCGTATTCGAGATGATGAGGCAAATCCTTGAGCTCGAGCTCCGGAGGATTCTCAATAGACGGCTTTACTTCTTTTACGTCTGCCATTTTTAAATCAACCGGAGGGGAAGAAACAATTGGTTTTTCGTTTAACAATTTTTCAATTAATAAAATGTCCCCCTCCGGATCAAAGTTATTATTATCAATTTCCGGTGAAAATGATTCATTTACAAGACAAGCATTGATTTCTTCCCAAGCGAAATCACTTCCCTCAAACGGAGTGAGGGAAGGGGAAGAATCGGATTCAAAAGAAGGAGTGGGATCGCCACTCGAAGCATTATCGGTAAAACCAAGAAATTCTTGAGCATACTCCTCTGTAAGTTCATCAATAACATCAATACGGTTGACGGAAGAAACATCGTAATCGGAGGAGTATCTCGCGGTTTGATCAAGGTTAAAAGTGACGGCTTCATTTCCAACACGTAAAGTAATCTCCTCGTCATAAACATCAATTAAAGCACGACCGGTCCTTAGGAAACCTCTCCCGAGAATGAGAGGAACCCGTGGATCGGCATCGAAATCAACAACCACAAAATCCGCAGGGAAATGAAATTTCCCAATATTGACAAAAATATCCTCAGCTATGCCAATTGGACGAGACGTAGATCGGTCGGCAAGCTCGAGGGTCATAAGCGTCGGTGTCAAGTTAGGAAGAGACAATTTTTCCATATCGACATCGGCATAAGGTTAATGCTAGCACCAAGATCGGCCAAGGCGAAGCATTGAACCATACCCGGAAAATCGCACGGTATAAGAAACTTGCCAGGGTCTTCAAGCTTTTCAGGTAGCTTTTTAAGAAGAACCGCTGAGCAATTCTCGTTCATTTGAGTCCTTGACATTTCAAAAAGCTTTTCCTTATTATTCAAAAGACCTTTTAGCATCGAAGCAAATTTGGGCATCAAAAGTATAGCATCCGCGAGACTTATATCAAAGTGTAACTCTTGAAAAATCTGATAAAATTTCTCCATTTGGTTTTTATCTTTCTCGCGGTGCTTTTGTTCGTTTAAGTGTGACGGATATGGCCACTTTGCTTTAACGGGTGTTTCATTTTCATTATCATTAACAACCTTTTCTTTTCCTTTAGACGTCGGGACCACCGGAGGTTGGATGTCTTCGGTCCTTCCATTATTAATAGGAATTTCCGTATCCGTTGTCACCTCGGGTTCACGGGCGACTACCTTGGCGGGTAGAGAAGAAGAGGTAGTCGGAGCCGTCGGTCCATCATAAGTAACACCACTCCTTGTTATGATCGCTTTTGCATCGCCCCTCGGGTTAGCGATCGTGTTGCTTGGCAATGTTCCAGAGCCCGAGGGTCGATCATTTAAACGCTTGTTGATATCATTGATTTGAGTTGCAAACATTTTCGTTGTTTCATCTTGTTTAGCAATTAAAGCTTGTTGACCTTGAATCAATTGTTTAATCAACTCTTCCGTGGGCGACGGATTTGGAATAGCAGCATGATTTTGATTATTGAAACTTTGCCCACGGTTTTGAAAATTGCCATTATTCTGATTTCCATGATTATTATTCTAAAAATTCCCATTATTTTGAAAATTGTTCCCTTGAGACGGGCCTTGGTGGTAATTTCCCCGGTTTTGATTTTGTTGAAAATTCTGATTTTGTCCTTGAAAACCATTATTTCCACGGTTGTGATTCTGATTGTTATTGAATTGATGATTACGGTTTTGCACATTGTTATTCTGATTCACTTGATTAGGTTGATTAAACCCGGGTGGTTCTTGAAAATGGCTCGAACGGTAGCTGAGGAGATTACGGTCTCCTTGAAGAGGTGGGTAACCGTTGCCACCCATGTTCGCAGCATACACGTTCTCTTGAGCAAAAGAGCCGGTCGTCGGACATTCATAATACGGGTGTGGACCACCACAAGTTTCACAAACAACATTGACCATATTAACTTGTGTATCTTTGACTTGATTCGGCATCATTTGGTACATTCTTAGCATAGCCGTCGACAAATCGTCAATTTTCTTATTCAAGACGGCTAGCTCGGGGTTAGAAGAAGAAGAGTTTAGAGTCGCAGTCGATCTTATTGGCTCATTCCTTTCGGCTGAGGAACCCCAATAATTATAATGGGCCGTCATATTCTTGATAAGCTCGTAACAATCCTGGGGCCGTCATTCCCTATGACGCGTCTCTGCCAATAGTCTTCTGCCACGTAGCAAATTGTGTGCTTGTTTGATGCTAACACACTCTGACACCACTGACACCCTTCTAGAAGCTCACTTGATTGTACCATTATACCCTTAATTGTGGTAAAAATCAAATTTTATGGATTAGGGTTCATGGCTGGGTAAATATTATGGGAATTGGGGGAAAAATGGGAGCGGGGTGAGTGTATTTTTTGTTTGTTTGACCAGTTGACCTCTTTGCCCATTTTATTATTATTTTTGACCGGTTATGAAATGGGCTCGGGTCAAGGGAAAGGGTGGATTGGGCTTATGGGTATTTTGAGTTTTTGAATAATGGTAATAATTTGGTGGGCTGGATAAACTTTGGACCAAGTTTTGTTATTTTCAGATTTTGGTATAATTAAAAATCAAGGACCAAATATGTGTTTTTATGAAACTTCAAAGGACCTTTTCTGCCAATATCTCAAAACTGGTCTCCAAGGGTCTAAATTGCCAACTTTGGATATTTAAGGGTTTGATTTGACTTTTCTTCATAATTTCCATGAGGGACTGAATCTGTCAAATCTAAAAGTGCAAGGACTAATTTTGGCAATTCTTCAAACTTCACATAAGGATCACTTTTGCTCATATAACAAACTCTGAGGACTCAATAAGCTCAACTTTGATTTCCAGCTTGACTATTTGACCATCTTCTAATCTCGTGCCCGTTTTTCCGGTTATCGTTTGATTATTCGTCAATTTGTGATTAATCCGTACCTGCATGTTCACAACATAGAAACAAGTGTTTTCTTGGCATTTGTTAGCTCAAATAAGTCATTTTGGGTCAGTTTTTGGCCATAAAATGGTGAGTGAATAAGCACTCACCAAAATCCCCCAGACTAAGATATTGTCGTGTCCTCACGCAATGTGATCAATTCACGCTTTTGGGATAAATAATTTCAAAACTCTTCCTACTAACTTTGTAAAGTAGCAAGGAGGTTCAAAAGAAGTAATAAAATCATTTAATCCCAAAAACGCTCCGTTTTCCAAAATTTTCCTTTTATTCCTTTATTCCACTTACACTTTCTATTTTTTGTACTTTTCACACTTCATACTTGTGACGGTTTGTTGAACTTTCGTTATCTTACAATAACTATTAGGGTCAACGAGTAGAAACACTTCTATTTAAAAAGTGACCGTACGGATAAAAATCGTCATCCTTGATTTTTCACAAGTCCCCAAACTAAGCGTACAAACGAGATCACAGCTTATCTATAAATTAGATGCTAACATTACTCATAACAGTTACTTGTGGAAACTCCTTACTCCCATTTCCTAGGTTTTGTATCTCAATATTTTATTTTGTTGAGAAATGAATTGCTTCATATTTTCTCGTTTCAATAATTTTTAGTCCGATAGTGATACCTAAGTTAAAACGATAAGTAGTTATTCATTTTCTCTTAAGAACCACTGCAATAGAAATTCGGTCCACATCAAGGAATTTTGGGTACATACAATATCAGAAATATAAGTTGCGGAGTACTACACGTGCACCTCATGTGTCCAATTCAGAATTACACACATGCACCTCACGCGCCAACAACTTATTTATACATTCAAGCTCATATTCATACATAACTTTCGACTTTCACTTTTTTCATTTTTCACTTTTCTCATACTTTCTCATATTTTTTTTCACTTTTTTTTCTTGACTTTTTTCTCATAACATCAATGGAAGCTTATCGGGTAGCTCCAAAACCACATAGATAATCAACTTTTGACTTTTGATTTTTTCACTTTTTGCTCTTATTTTTTATGTTCCTTGATATGTACCCAACTTCTAAAGCAAAAATTCTCTTAAGAAAACAAAAAAACTAAATATTATTCAAACCGAAATACCACTAATTAACCTAGAACATCTATTATATATTGGTGACGTTTCTGATGGGAGTAAAAAGCCACAAGTACCTCTTATGAGCTCTAAAGAGAACCACTACTCCACGTTTAGCATCTAACTTCTAAATAAACTCTATCATTTCTCGCTCTTCGCAATTTAAGATTCCAAATAATGAAACCAGCGAATACTTAGCCGATAATCAGCCACGCATATATAAAGTCAGATACGGAAACTTGCAAATTCTAGAAAAAGAATTCACATTTTCTAGCTCCTGATGTAAAAGAGTAGAGAAAGCTTTTAAGCTGCGCATGTATAAAGTCAAGTACGGGAACTTGCAGATTCTTAAGAAAGAATTCGCATTTTATATCTCCTTGTGTACAAAACTAGCACAAGCTTATGTGATCATCATTGGTTAAGGGAACAAGCTAGGGCTCAACACGCCCGGTCAAGTCAAAATATTTATTCCTACTCTCGCCAGCAAGAAAGTCAACAAGGTGTCAAAACACTTATTCAAACTTTATTATTTTTGCACAACTTTTCAACTTTTCTCATTTTTTTTATAACTTTTCCATGACTTTTTCATCAAAAATTTTCAACTTTTTCAACTTTTTCAATTTTTTTTATTTTTTGTGGAAAAACGGAGTTGCAAGAGTGCACGACATGTGAAAAATGCTAGGTCAAAATCGAATCGAAGATTCACCCTCCCCCAGACTAGAATGAAACATTGTCCTCAATGTTTTTACGGGTTAAGGTAATCCTAACAAAATTCTAGGCCGTTTATTAATTATGCCAAAGAAAACGTTAGTCGATAAGATTCACGGATATAGGATTTCCAAGTAGCACCGATGAATGAAACTCGAGCGGAGAGAAGATAACGAGCACGAGAGTCATCATAAATCATGGACAATCCTAACAAAAATCACAAACAACCACGGAACACAAGAGTAGAAGAGGCACCCCCTCCTCACGTTATTTGTTAGAAAATAGAAAAAATAAGAAGATGAAATTGGATAAGCATGGGTTGCACCCACGAAGCGCTTTGTTTTGGATATCCGAGTCACATAGCTTGACTCGACCCCCGAATTAATTTGTCGTTAGGGAAAAATCCGTGGAAAAATAATCTCACTCGGGCTTTCATTCAAAATATTTTGAAAAACATATGATTTATTTGAAAGTTCCATCCCGAAGAGATAACCGCTGGTATTTTACTTATGAAAACTTTCAAAAACGATACCAGGGTCAAAAACAACATCCTCACTCCCCACAGAGTGAAGGATAAGAGAAACCACACCAAACGTTACAAACAGCAAGAAAGTCATGATAACAATCTTGAAAAACTCATCAACATCAAAAGAAAATTTCATAATTGGGAAATTATGAATTTTATCATTTAAGCTTATTTTAAACTCTTTTCTGGGTGGGAGGGATGGGATAAACTTTTCATTTAAATTCTCATTTTTAAGCACACCACCCGGATCATGATCAACTTCAAGATCAAAACTGAAACTTTCATATTTAGATTTAGAAAACTTTTCAATTTTAAATTCATCAAAACGAAATGACTCAAACTCCGGAAGAGAGATAAAAGCATGGGAAGTGGTACTGCCACGACTCGTCTCTTCCGAGTGATCAAAATGAAAAGTTTCAAATGTCGTATCAGAAAAATCAGGACAATAAGTGGGATTGCCACTCATCTACTCAGTCGTATCGAAGGTAAAACTCTCAAAGTCTGGTAAAAATTCCTCGAGCTCGGGCTCCAGAGGATCGTCAATTATAAGCTCAATCTTCGTCTTAACTTTATCCGGAGGGATTGACGGTTCATCGTTCATAAAATTATTAAGAAAAATAATATCCCCCTCCGAATCAAAGTAAGATTCGTCAGTCTCAGAAATCGGAATCGTTTCAATAGCAAGAAATTCATCGACCTCTTCCCAAAGAGAATCATATTCCTTAGTCGGAGGAAATGATGGGGAAGAGTCGGAGATGAAAGTTTTAACAAAATCATCAAAGGTATACTCACAAACATCGATGCTTTTGACGGAGTACTTCTTCGATTTTGAATCATCGGCTTTAAAAATCATAATATCGTCATCATGTCGTAAAGTTAGAGTATCCTCAAAATGGTCTACTAGGGCTTTAGCGGTTCATAAAAACGGTCGCCCTAGTATTAGAGGAACTCTCGGATCAGCTTCAAAATTGACAACAACGAAATCTGCTGGAAAACTACATGAATTCACACGAACAAAAACGTCCTCAGCAATTCCAACTGGATGAGTGATCGATCGATTAGCAAGCTCCAAAGTCATTCTCGTCGGTTTAAGAGCCCCCATTCCAAGTTGTTCGTAGATCGATAATGGCATGAGGTTTATACTCGCACCCGAATCGGCCAGGGCATTACAAACTTCTTGATCTTTCAATGAACAAGGAATGAGAAACTTTCCCGAGTCACCAAGCTTTTCGGGAAGCTTCTTGAGAAGAATCGCAGAACATTGAGCATTTATCGGCGTTTCGGCTAATTCAAGCAATTTCTCTTTATTACTTATGAGGTTTTTGAACGTTGAAGCAAATTTCGGCATGTACACAAGAGCATCCATAAAACTTATATCAAAGTGCAATTTTTGAAAAATATCCAGAAATTTTTCCATTTGTTTTTTAGACTTTACACGGAGCTCTTCATCATTAAATCGTGACGGATATGGCAATTTAGACTTGTATTTCACATTATTCTCAAAAACAACTTTTTCTTTGTCTTTTGACTTTTGGACAACCAGAGGTTGGACGTTTTTAGCTCCTCCATTATTAATAGGAGGAACCGGGTCCTTTGTCGCCTCGGTCTCACAGTCCACTACCTTAGGCGGAGACGAAGAAGAAGAGGTAGTAGGAGCTGCGGGTCCATCATATTGAGCACCACTGCGAGTTATGATCGCCTTAACTTTGCCCCTCGGGTTTGCGATCGTGTTGCTTGACAAAGAAGTAATACCCGAACCTGAGGGTCGATCATTTAAACGTTTGTTAATATCACTGATTTGATTTGCAAACAACCGTGTCGACTCTTCATATTTTGCCATAAAAGATTGTTGGTTTTGAATCAATTGCTTAATCAAATCTTCCGTGGGCGACGGATTTTGAATAACACTTTGATTTTGATTATGATTGAAATTCTGCCCACGGTTTTGGAAATTACCATTATTCTGATTTCCATGATTAGCGTTCTGAAAACTCCTAGGGTTTCCATGGTTTTGATGGTTTTGAAAATTATTCCCTCACAATTTTTAGAATATTCTCTCACAATTATATATAATATAATATAGTATAGTATAACCAATTATATATAATATAGTATAGTATCGAAGTGATCCGCGTTAAATACGGATCACCCGAGTCATTTCCCAACGAAGGCGAATGGAATCGAGAATATCGATTCGTGAAATCGTGAATTGAAAAGTGAGAAAGTGAAAATAGAAATCAAATTATTCAAATAATCACTAACAACTATGAAATATGCAAAGATTATAAGCTAATTATGCACTAAAGTGAAAAACGTGAAAACGGAAATGCAACCGTAAAATTTAAAACGTAACGTATATCGAAAAATGATCCTACGAACTTGAAAATATTTTCTAAAAATCTTAAACTAATAAAAAGAATTTTAATAAAAAGAAAAATATTTTTTTTTTTGACTTTTTATTTATTTTCTATGAACTAAAATTGAATTTTGGAATTTAAAATGAATTAAAAATAAGGAAAAATAGAAATTAAAGTGGAAAAATGAAAATTAAATTCTAAAAAAATCTAAAATATTATAAAAGAATTTCTAAAAATGTTTTTGTATTTTTTAAGCTTTTTCTGATTTTTTATTGATTTTTGCTATTTAAAACTATTTAAAAATTGAATAAAAATCAAAATAAAATAAGAAAAATTCATGGCTGGGTAAATATTATGGGAATTGGGGGAAAAATGGGAGCGGGGTGAGTGTATTTTTTTGTGTGTTTGACCAGTTGACCTCTTTGACCATTTTATTATTATTTTTGACCGGTTATGAAATGGGCTCGGGTCAAGGGAAAGGGTGGATTGGGCTTATGGGTATTTTGAGTTTTTGAACAATGGTAATAATTTGGTGGGTTGGATAAACTTTGGACCAAGTTTTGTTATTTTCAGATTTTGGTATAATTAAAAATCAAGGACCAAATATGTGTTTTTATGAAACTTCAAAGGACCTTTTCTGCCAATATCTCAAAACTGGTCTCCAAGGGTCTAAATTGCCAACTTTGGATATTTAAGGGTTTGATTTGACTTTTCTTCATAATTTCCATGAGGGACTGAATCTGTCAAATCTGAAAGTGCAAGGACTAATTTTGGCAATTCTTCAAACTTCACATAAGGATCACTTTTGCTCATATAACAAACTCTGAGGACTCAATAAGCTCAACTTTGATTTCCAGCTTGACTATTTGACCATCTTTTAATCTCGTGCCCGTTTTTCCGGTTTTCGTTTGATTATTTGTCAATTTGTGATTAATCTGTACCTGCATGTTCACAACATAGAAACAAGTGTTTTCTTGGCATTTGTTAGCTCAAATAAGTCATTTTGGGTCGGTTTTTGGCCATAAAATGGTGAGTGAATAAGCACTCACCAACTATCTTACTCCGTAGTATTGTAGTCAAAATTAACTTTCACATAAGCATTCATAAGTTTCAAAGTCAAAATAACCTGGAACCTCAATTAAATTGCTATCTGTTGTAATTTACTTGCTCATTTTCATCTCACTAGTTCATTATTAGGTTACTTAGCTTAATCTAACTTCTTTTCAGCTTAATATAACATAATCAGTAAGTAGATTTGGTTTAAAGTTCATATAAGTCAACTAGTTGTTAAAAGATAAAAGTCAAAATTCATACTATTGTTAGAAATCCAAAACTTCAAAGAATTTTCCTGAATTTTAGATTGCAAGTGAGACCTTGAAACTTCTTGTGCTCAAAATATACCAGTTCAACTTTAAAAATCCATAGTTGTTTCATTTTTGTGATTTTTTGGGTAGCTTATATGATAGCTTAATTTAGCCTGCAGACCATAAGGTTCCCCTGCACCAGGGCAACCATTCACAACACCATTTTTCTCAAGCTTGCACAGAACTCATTAGTGGGCTCCACCTCTTGTTTTTTAGCTTATTGGGAAGCCAATAAGCTCAACTTCTGGAACCAGGGCTTATTTCATGATTTGTAGCTTATTTGGTAGGGTTGCATGCCCATTCAAAGTCTGACCAATTCACCCTTCATACTGAGTCATCAGCTTAGGTCACCAAACTTCCAACCCCCCTCCTGTGTTCATTAGTGGGACCCAGGAGCTGATTCATAGCTTATTTAAAAGCCCTTTTGCTTATCTTTGAGAATCAATAAGAAAATTGGACCCCTGACCTTTTTTGTGGACCCCACACAGGTCTACTTATTGGCCTTGACCACCTTTGCATACTGAGAACTCATGTTTTGAAGCTTATTTCCAAAGCTTATTCTGAGCTTATTACTGAGCTTATTGGTGAGCTTATTGGTCCATTTGATAGACCAACAGTCCAACCTTAAAGTTCAATCATAAAATTGAACTCCTGAACCCCCTTGTGGACCCCACAGGGGACCAAAGGTTCTCAATTTGGCCTGACGTGGTCTGTGGTATTTTGGTTTTGCTTATTTTAGCTTATTAGCTTATTTAGCATATAATCATGTGTGTTTCTGCTTATTCATAGTCTATTCAACTTATTGTAAGCTTATTTCATATTAGTTTCTAGTTTGTAGCTTATTTGAAGCTTATTGCACTTTTAAAAATACAAATTTAGCTTTTAACTCAACTGTTGAGCAAATAAGCTAATTCTGATCTTATTTGGCTGTTATAAAAAAGTTGTGCTTTTTAAAGTTGCTTATTTTTACTTGTTAAGCAGTTTTGCAAAAAGAAAATCAAAAAAATAAAAGTTTGCAAAAATTTGGGTGTGTGTGGGAGTCGAACTTGGGACCTCTTGGATAGTAACATGCATATAACACACACCCCTTCCAAAAGCTCTGGGGCACCAGTTCCGTTTAACATTGCACAAACAATATACTTAAGGTGGTTTTAGTGTACATTAGCTTATTTAAGCTATTTGGCTTATTACAGCTTATTTGAATAAGCTGTTGATACCCACTTATTTTTCCTAGGCTTTTTATTACTTAATCTACTTTCTGTAATTTTTTCATAATTTTTACTGTTCAAATAATATTTATTTTAATTAATACTAGTTTAGTTAATAATTAAGTAATATTAGTTAATTAAATAGTTTTAATAACTTTTATTTAATAACAATATCTTTTTATATTTTTTTTTAAGTTTTATAAGTCATTAGGTATTTTTAGAAAATAATTTCCTAATTGTTACTGTTCATTTCCTATTTTCCTTAATTAATTTATTTAATTAGATTTTAATTAATAAATAAGTAATTAATTAGTAAATTAGCCTAAATATAATTTTTAGAATAATTTTATAATTTTTTAGGATTCCTGTGATGGTTAATTAGTTTTATAAATTTTTCCTTAATTTTCTAAGTCATTTTAGTATTATTAGTAATTTAAAATAGTTTAAATAGTTTAATTAAAATAATTAGTAATTAATTAAAAGAAAACTCATAAAAGGACAAAAATATTTATTTTTATTTTTTATACTTTCTTCAAGTTCATTTTAAGTTTTAGAAAATAGTTTTGCAAATTTTTAGTTTAATTTGTAGTCTTTAACATTTTTAGTTTGATTTAAATTAGTTTTAATTAAATAGTTAAATAGTTTTTAATAAAATAAATAATAAAATAATCAAAAAAATAATTTTCTTTTTAATTTAATTTTCTTTTAAGTTTAAGTTTATAGAATTTTCATTTTTAACCCCTGTAGTTTATTTTTCCTTAAAACTCACCTTTTTCTCAGTACGCACACGTATTTGTTTACATTTCACTTTACGTATATACATAGCTGTTTACTGTGCTTGTTTTATATTATTATCCAAAATAATATCAGTAGTGTAATTCAAACCCACTTAATCTTTGGTTACTGCCCTCAGTACCATTTATTCCCAAAAATGTTTACAAATACAATTTCAATCTCGTTGGGACTTAACGACCCGGGGATTTCCCTGTACTTCCACGGATTTTAATACTTGACTTTTTCTACCAGGTGGACCTATCAACTGCACACGCTTGACTGGTTGGTTTGGGAGGAGTCAAAATTTGGCGCCGCTGCCGGGGAGGTTGTTGCGTATTTCAAAACGATTTAGGTATAGTGGTTTTCAAAACCCCTCCTGTACAAATACCATCACTTTGTAAAAATCAAAATCATATCTGAAAAAGTTCACTAACACTTTTCCTGAAGTGTTAAAAACACAAAAACAAAATCATAAACAACAAAACAAACTGTGAAGTTAAATTACTTCGTTGTCTTTAAGATTACAACCTGAAACAGCTGGTATAAGGTAAGTTCTGACATTAAATTGCGAACTGAAGAGGGATCCATTCATTCCCTCCCGCTAGCCTGCGAGTAATCTTAAAGGAACGATTTTGGTTAACGAATCAGTTCCTAAAATATTGTCCAAGTTTTTTCACCCATACACGAAAAGCCAAAAACATTTTACTGTGAATATAATTACATAAAAGTTTACCACCGCAAACCAAGGCAGAACACCTACCAACTGGGGGTTTGAACATCTTAAGTTCCCAAACTTAAGATAAAAACTTGCCATTATATCCCTGTGGGTGGTGTACCTTTTTCAAAGAAGCCATTCACTTGTGATTATTGGATTTAAGTTCACTGTGGTTTTGCCTCGATCTTGTTTTGAAAATTGTTTTTAGTGCATGCGCACTCGTTCACAATCACGACATAATCGTCATAGAAACGTAACCGAGTTACATACTATTGAAGAAGAACACACATTAAAAATGAACGACGAGCCCCCAATCCCTCCCAAGGAGGAACCAGTTCCTGACACCCGAACAATGGAGGAACTATGTCAACCTACCATGCACGGGAGGGGTGGACCCATTGCACCACTTACAATTGGAGCCTCGGATTTTGGACTAAAACACAACATGATATAACAGGTCCAGAATTCGTGTCAGTTCCACGGTTTGCCGGGTGACGATGCTAACAAGCATCTCGATAAATTTTTAACCGTCACCCAGAGCATGAAACAAAATGGCGTCACCGAAGACGGCCTGCGTTTATACCTGTTCCCATATTCTCTCACTCATCATGCGACTTCATGGTTCGATCGACTTCCTAAGAATTCGATCCATACTTTTGATGAGATGGTTACTAAGTTCTTGGCTAAATATTTTCCACCATCTATGGTTACAAAGCTGAGAAACGATATTAGTAACTTCAGACAGCTTCCCGAAGAGTCCTTATTTGAGGCATGGGAACGCTACAAACTTGCTATTGATCGGTGTCCTAATCATAACATGCTTCTTGTCACCATTATTGATACCTTTTATAACGGTTTGACACTTCGTCATCATGACACCATCAATGCTGCTGCTGGGGGCACCTTTATGAAAAGGACCCCTGAAGAGTGTTATGACTTAATCAAAAACATGACTGCCCATCACAATTTTTGGGACTCCTTCGCAGAGAGGAATGACTCATGTAAGTCAGTCACTCCGGCAAATACTGAAATAGCTGCCCTTACCAGAAAGTTTGATGATTTGTCTGCTGCGGTTCTCCGAATTCACCAGACAAATCACAATCAGCAGAATAAAACTATCAGTTGTGAAACCTGTGGTGGTCCACACCCGTATCATGAGTGCCCAGCCTCCAGTGGCTTCACTCCAGAGAACATATTCGCAGCCCAAGGTTCCTACAATACGGGAGGTAATTCTTACCAACCGCAAGGGGACCGAAATCTGTTGAGTTATCATTCCAATAACTACATTGGACCACCGGGATTTAATCAGTCCCAGAACCAAAATGGTCAAAACAGAAACCAGAACTTTAACCAGAATCAGAACCAGAACCGAATGAACCAAGGTTTTAACAACCAAGGGAATTTCAACTCTGGTCAAAACCAGGTTCAACAAAATCAGAACCAAGGGAATTATAACCGTAATCAAGGTCAGAACAATTACCCTAAGGGTAATTTTCAACAACAAAACCACTTCCAGGGTAATAACAACCAGCAACATGGGAATTTCCAGAACAATCGGGCTCAAAATTTTCCAAACCAAAATCAAGCCGTTGTTCCAACTGGACCATCATCTGATGAGTTATTAAACAGTTTATGAAATCCCAAGATGAATTGAACAAAGTGCTGGTTAGTCAAATCTCTGACTTGAAGAAGTCTTTAAATGATTGACCCTCGGGCTCAGGTACTTTACCTAGCAACACGATCGCTAATCCGAGGGGCGATGTAAAGGCGATCACCACAAGAAGTGGAGTTTCTCATAAAGGACCCACAGCTCCGTCTACCTCTTCTCCTATCCCGGTAGAGGAATGTGAAATTGAGGATACTACGGATACGGTACTTCCTACTAATAACGGAGGTACCAATGACATCCCTCCTCCAGTTATCCCGGTCCCGACTCCCCCTAAAAGAGTCGTGTTTGAAACTACCAAAGGTCCTGTTGAAAATCCAAAAGCCAACCCAAAACCAACAATTCCATATCCCTCACGATTGCAAGACCAGAAGCTCCGTGAAAAAGCTAATCATCAGATGGAAAAATTCTTTCAGATTTTTCAAGAACTACACTTCGATATTAGTTTTGCGGATGCTCTTCTTTTAATGCCCAAATTCGCATCGACAATCAAAAACCTGTTGAACAATAAAGAAAAACTGTTTGAGATGGCACGAACTCCACTCAATGAAAACTGCTCTGCAGTTCTGTTGAAACAGCTTCCTGAGAAGCTAGGAGACCCCGGGAAATTTCTAATACCATGTATTTTCCCAGGGATGGTTGAGTGCTTTGCCTTGGCCGATCTTGGTGGTAGCATCAACTTAATGCCCTACTCAATTTGGAAAAACCTCTCTCTTCAGGCACTTAGTCCCACATGCATGACTCTCGAGCTTGCAGACTGTTCAATTTCATGTCCCATTGGTATTTCCGAGGACGTGTTTGTAAGAGTGGGAAAGTTCCATTTTCCGGTAGACTTTGTCGTTGTTGATTTCGATGCGGATCCAAGAGTTCCTCTCATTCTTGGGAGGGGATTCTTAAGGACGGGTTGTGCATTAATCGATGTTTTCGATGAGGAAATCACGTTACGAGTTGGCACTGAAGCGATAACATTCAACATTGATCAAACCTCGAGATACTCCTCGAATTATGATGCTGAATCGGTCAACCGAATTGATGTCATTGACATTGCATCCGAGGAGTATGCTCAGGAAATCCTTGGATTCGCTGATAGTTCTCCGAGTGGAAATCCTACTCCCTCTTCTCACCCCATAATCGCTAATTCTTCTCCTTCCCTCACTCCGTTTAAGGGAAGTGATTTCGTCCTTGAGGAATTAGAGGCCTTTCTCAAAAGTGATTCAGTTCCCGAAGGAATTGATAACCAAGAGATTGACCCAGAGAGGGATATACTTCTCCTTGAGAAGTTATTGAACAAAGATCCTTCTCCCATTCCTGTTCTACCTCCACAACTTCATAAAGCGGAAGTCAAATATGTTGAGAAAAATGATGATTTCCCCGAGGTCGAACTTAAGGACCTGCATCCTCATCTAGAATATGCATTCTTGGAAGGTAACGATAAGTTACCAGTCATTATTGCAAAAGACTTAAAGGATGAGGAGAAAACCGCGTTGCTTAAGGTTTTAAAGTCCCACAAGCAAGCAATTGCTTGGAAGCTCTTAGACATAAAGGGTATTAACCTGGATTTTTGTATACATAAAATCCTAATGGAAGAGGACTTTAAACCTGCCGTGCAGCATCAAAGAAGGGTAAATCCAAAAATCCACGAAGTTATCAAGGAAGAAGTTATCAAACTTCTCGATGCGGGATTGATTTACCCTATATCAGACAGTCCTTGGGTTAGCCCAATACATTGTGTTCCAAAAAAGGGTGGCATCACGGTTGTCACAAATGAGGATAACGAGTTGATACCAACTCGTTTGGCTACAGGGTGGCGAGTTTGTATCGATTACAGAAAACTTAACGAAGCCACCCGCAAGGACCATTTTCCTCTGCCCTTTATGGATCAGATGCTCGAGAGACTAGCGGGGAATGAGTATTATTGTTTCCTCGACGGATTCTTGGGTTACTTCCAGATTCCCATTGATACACAGGATCAAGAGAAGACTACCTTCACATGCCCTTACGGGACATTTGCCTATCGTCGCATGCCTTTTGGGTTATGCAATGCTCCGGGCACTTTCCAGAGGTGCATGATAGCTATTTTCCACGACATGATCGGGAAAACCATGGAGGTATTCATCG
The DNA here is from genome assembly GCA_030686995.1 of Artemisia argyi. Classification (NCBI taxonomy): domain Eukaryota; kingdom Viridiplantae; phylum Streptophyta; class Magnoliopsida; order Asterales; family Asteraceae; genus Artemisia; species Artemisia argyi. The sequence goes on along the minus strand of CM060677.1, from coordinate 118,934,510 downwards.
ATGACTTCTCAGTCATCGGGAATTCTTTCGACTCATGCCTCTCCCATTTAGAAAAGATGCTTCAACGTTGTAAAAACACTAATCTTTGTCTAAACTGGGAGAAGAGCCATTTTATGGTTAAGGAGGGCATTGTCCTCGGCCATAAAATTTCAAAAAGTGGGATTGAGGTCGATAAGGCCAAAATTGATGTTATTGCTAAACTACCTCATCCCACCACCGTTAAAGGCATAAGGAGTTTCCTCAGCCATGTCGGGTTCTATCGGAGATTCATTCAGGATTTCTCCAAAATAGCCCAGCCCATGACTCATCTTCTTGAAAAGGATGCTCCTTTCATCTTTTCCCCCGAGTGGATCGAAGCTTTTTCTACTTTAAAGAAAAGGCTTACCGAGGCACCGATCCTTGTTGCCCCCGACTGGGACTTACCCTTCGAACTTATGTGCGATGCTAGCGACTTCGCTATTGGTGCAGTTCTGGGGCAACGCAAATTAAAACATTTTCAGCCAATACACTACGCAAGTAAGACCATGAGTGAAGCTCAAGCGCACTATACCACCACAGAAAAAGAATTATTAGCTGTGGTATATGCCTTTGAGAAATTTAGGTCTTACTTAATCTTAACCAAATGCGTGGTGTATACGGACCACTCGGCTTTGAAATACCTGTTCACTAAACAGGACGCAAAGCCAAGACTGCTCCGTTGGGTCCTGCTCCTTCAGGAATTCGATATACTCATAAGAGATAAAAAAAAAAAAAAAAAAAAAAAAAAAAAAAAAAAAAAAGGAGTAGAGAACCTTGCTGCTGATCACTTGTCCCGGTTAGAGAATCCTCGTCAGGATATTCTCAAGAGAAAAGAAATTAATGAAACTTTTCCTCTGGAGACTCTAAATCTAATCTCTACCCGGGATGATACCACTACCCCATGGTTTGCCGACTTTGCAAATTACCATGCGGGAAATTTCGTTGTGAAAGGGATGTCGTCCCAACAAAAAAGAAAATTCTTTAAAGATGTAAAACATTACTTCTGGGACGACCCCAACTTGTTCAAAATATGTGCGGATCAAGTCATCCGACGGTGTGTCCATGGCCAAGAAGCCATGGAAATTCTTAAAGCTTGTCATGATGGACCCACGGGGGGACATCATAACCCAAACTACACCACCAAAAAGGTGTTTGATTCGGGATTCTTTTGGCCCACGATCTATAAAGACGCCCATGAACTTATCAAAACCTGTGAGGCTTGCCAGCGTCACAGGAATATTTCCAAAAAGAATGAGATGCCGCCAAACGCCATCCAAGTCTATGAAACATTTGATATGTGGGACATTGCGTATAAATGCTCCATGTGCGGCATATGCGTATAAATCAAGATCATATTATGAGAATATTGATGAGTGTCTAAATACTCATCATTTTATACCAATCTGAACTGCCAAAACATCCAAACACACTCAAATATGTATCAAAATACTGAGATTATTCCAGAAGTGTGTTTTATATGTTTCAGAGGCAAAATAATCAAAAACAGATACAAAACGTACAAAGTTTGCATAATTGGCAGTTTCAGTCCCTCAACTTTCAAAACTTGTCAAATCTAGTCCCTGGTTATTCTAAAAACATTAAAAACTCACCAAAGGTCCTTTTAAATCACAAATTTACATATTTAGTCCTTTGGTGCAAAGTTTCACAAAATTACATGTTTAGTCCCTCAACTTTGCAGAATTGACAAAAATGGTCATTGGGATATAAAAACTTTGAGAAAATAAATTTTGGTCCTTATACTAATCTTCTGTGGCAGGAATGGTCCTTGGTTGGAAATTTTGGTAAAATCACATGTTTGATCCCTGAAGTTTCACAGTTTGGCAGAATAGGTCCCTAGAAGTTCAAAAAAAATGAAAAAGTCAACTACGGTCCTTACATTACTCATACTTGGCAGATTTAGTCCTTTTGAGAACTATGGGAAAGTCACAAATCCAACCCTTAAAAATCCAAGAATTTACATTTTTGGTCCTTGTGATTTATTACTTAAAAACCAAACGGATCCTTATTATTTTCTAAACCAAAAATCCAATCCAAACACTAAACCTTACCCAGCCCATCTCCATTCCTAGGCCCAAACAACAAATAGCCCACAACCCTTTTATAAATAAAACGGGGTCAAACTTTGACCTCGTTGACCATCATCCTCAACCCCCTCGTCACCTGCTTCACCACCATCCACCCTCTCCACTTGCCTTCACCTTTCCACCTCATTACCCCCTCTGTCACCCCCACGACCAAACCCCTTCCCCTGGTTTTGCACCAGGGGACTCCACGTGTCACACCTACACCATCCACCACCCCTACACCCTGCAATATCTTACACCACCACCCATCCACCACCCTTACACTCCAAATTGTCCCCCTCCACCATCATAAGTCACATCACAGCATTTAATGCATAAAAACGGCCACAAGTTACCTCTTCCAATTTTGGCGCCAAAAAGCCATTTAAACGGCTCTGATCAATTGAGGCAATCCAAGGGTTGAAAAGTAGTGGGATTCACTCAGAAGGACACGTGGAACAAACTTGAAGCCTATAAAAGGAAGAACAAGCAGAGGAAGAAGATATAGTTTTTAGTTTTAAATTCATGTATGTCGTTTAATTAGTAGTTTGCAATCTCAGCTCAAATTTCAGTTTCCAAGTATTGTACTAGTGTTTTTAGCATTAATATAAACTTATTTCAAGCTTCAATTATAATCTCATGGTCATTTAAAGTTTATGCAAGTTTCAAATACTCAAAATCTTACATTAGCTTATATATTGCTTAATCTTGTTGTTATTGGACTTATAATCTCATATAAGTCCCTTTAGTAACTTATTGAGAGCATTATAATAACTAAACTCAGTATTCATACTTAAACTCAAAAATATAAAAAAAATAAGAAAAATAGAAAATAAATAAAAAAAGCAAGTGTGCAATGATGATCAAGGCTGGAGCAGGGTACATTTTGGATGGACCTTGGTATTAGAAGCCTTGTGGAAGGCTTATAGGAAAGGTTTTGGGTCCTGGTTCTCAGTTCTTAGCTTGTAATGCAAAATTGTGAGCAAAATTTCTTATTTTCCATTTTACTGTATACTGCTCATTATTGCTTAGCCTTGAGTTTTTATTGCTTAATTATTAATATTTAGTCATAATTTAACTTAATATAGATAGCTTGTTCATTTAAATTTGTAGTTACTAAGAATCTTATTTTCACAGTCATAATAGTTTTATTGTCACTTCTGTGTTTCATGCTTGTAATATGGTTAATTTGTGCTCAATTGGTCTTATTATATGATATTAAGAAGTTTAAAATCAGTGTTAAGCTTTAATTCAATCAATTGCTTTGAAAATAAAAAATTGATTCATATAAAGGACTGTTTGGATTAGTCTGTGTAGTGGTTCACTTGTACCTTTTGGTGCTTGAAGTTTATGTGACTATCTTACTCAGTAGTATTGTAGTCAAAATTAACTTTCACATAAGCATTCATAAGTTTCAAAGTCAAAATAACCTGGAACCTCAATTAAATTGCTATCTGTTGTAATTTACTTGCTCATTTACATCTCACTAGTTCATTATTAGGTTACTTAGCTTAATCTAACTTCTTTTCAGCTTAATATAACATAATCAGTATGTAGATTTGGTTTAAAGTTCATATAAGTCAACTAGTTGTTAAAAGATAAAAGTCAAAATTCATACTATTGTTAGAAATCCAAAACTTCAAAGAATTTTCCTGAATTTTAGATTGCAAGTGAGACCTTGAAACTTCTTGTGCTCAAAATATACCAGTTCAACTTTAAAAATCCATAGTTGTTTCATTTTTGTGACTTTTTGGGTAGCTTATATGATAGCTTAATTTAGCCTGCAGACCATAAGGTTCCCCTGCACCAGGGCAACCATTCACAACACCATTTTTCTCAAGCTTGCACAGAACTCATTAGTGGGCCCCACCTCTTGTTTTTTTAGCTTATTGGGAAGCCAATAAGCTCAACTTCTGGAACCAGGGCTTATTTCATGATTTGTAGCTTATTTGGTAGGGCTGCATGCCCATTCAAAGTCTGACCAATTCACCCTTCATACTGAGTCATCAACTTAGGTCACCAAACTTCCAACCCCCCTCCTGTGTTCATTAGTGGGACCCAGGAGCTGATTCATAGCTTATTTAAAAGCCCTTTTGCTTATCTTTGAGAATCAATAAGAAAATTAGACCCCTGACCTTTTTTGTGGACCCCACACAGGTCTACTTATTGGCCTTGACCACCTTTGCATACTGAGAACTCATGTTTTGGAGCTTATTTCCAAAGCTCATTCTGAGCTTATTACTGAGCTTATTGGTGAGCTTATTGGTCCATTTGATAGACCAACAGTCCAACCTTAAAGTTCAATCATAAAATTGAACTCCTGAACCCCCTTATGGACCCCACAGGGGACCAAAGGTTCTCAATTTGGCCTGATGTGGTCTGTGGTATTTTGGTTTTGCTTATTTTAGCTTATTAGCTTATTTAGTGTATAATCATGTGTGTTTCTGCTTATTCATAGTCTATTCAACTTATTGTAAGCTTATTTCATATTAGTTTCTAGTTTGTAGCTTATTTGAAGCTTATTGCTCTTTTAAAAATACAAATTTAGCTTTTAACTCAACTGTTGAGCCAATAAGCTAATTCTGAGCTTATTTGGCTGTTATAAAAAAGTTGTGCTTTTTAAAGTTGCTTATTTTTACTTGTTAAGCAGTTTTGCAAAAAGAAAATCAAAAAAATAAAAGTTTGCAAAAATTTGCGTGTGTGTGGGAGTCGAACTTGGGACCTCTTGGATAGTAACATGCATATAACACACACCCTTTCCAAAAGCTCTGGGGCACCAGTTCCGTTTAACATTGCACAAACAATATACTTAAGGTGGTTTTAGTGTACATTAGCTTATTTAAGCTATTTGGCTTATTACAGCTTATTTGAATAAGCTGTTGATACCCACTTATTTTTCCTAGGCTTTTTATTACTTAATCTACTTTTTGTAATTGTTTCATAATTTTTACTGTTCAAATAATATTTATTTTAATTAATACTAGTTTAGTTAATAATTAAGTAATATTAGTTAATTAAATAGTTTTAATAATTTTTATTTAATAACAATATCTTTTTATATTTTTTTTAAGTTTTATAAGTAATTAGGTATTTTTAGAAAATAATTTCCTAATTGTTACTGTTCATTTCCTATTTTCCTTAATTAATTTAGTTAATTAGATTTTAATTAATAAATAAGTAATTAATTTGTAAATTAGCCTAAATATAATTTTTAGTATAATTTTATAATTTTTTAGGATTCCTGTGATGGTTAGTTAGTTTTATAAATTTTTCCTTAATTTTCTAAGTCATTTTAGTATTATTAGTAATTTAAAATAGTTTAAATAGTTTAATTAAAATAATTAGTAATTAATTAAAAGAAAACTCATAAAAGGACAAAAATATATATATATTTTTTTTATACTTTCTTCAAGTTCATTTTAAGTTTTAGAAAATAGTTTTGCAAATTTTTAGTTTAATTTGTAGTCTTTAACATTTTTAGTTTGATTTAAATTAGTTTTAATTAAATAGTTAAATAGTTTTTAATAAAATAAATATTAAAATAATCAAAAAAATAATTTTCTTTTTAATTTAATTTTCTTTTAAGTTTAAGTTTATAGAATTTTTATTTTTAACCCCTGTAGTTTATTTTTCCTTAAAACTCACCTTTTTCTCAGTACGCACACGTATTTGTTTACATTTCAGTTTACGTATATACATAGCTGTTTACTGTGCTTGTTTTATATTATTATCCAAAATAATATCAGTAGTGTAATTCAAACCCACTTAATCTTTGGTTACTGCCCTCAGTACCATTTATTCCCAAAAACGTTTACAAATACAATTTCAATCTCGTTGGGACTTAACGACCCGGGGATTTCCCTGTACTTCCACGGATTTTAATACTTGACTTTTTCTCCCGGGTGGACCTATCAACTGCACACGCTTGACTGGTTGGTTTGGGAGGAGTCAAATATACTCATATCAACAGGATCAATTGAAGTCAGACATTTTACTGACCAAAATAGTAATATTTATAATTTTAGTAAAGTTTTAATAAAGCAGGTTATATCTGCAAAAGAATGGGGTTTAAGTACTCTAAAAGAAAAGGAATTTATACATCCTATTCAAAAAATTGCTTTGAAATATTATTACTGGGATTATGTTGAAAGTTTTTATAAAACGTTTTTATATATTAATCCCAAAAAGAAACATTCATGGTTTTTTAAAGTATGTCCAAAGATTTATAATAAGTCTTTACCAAATTGATTTATAAACTGGTGGATTTCATATGGTCCATCTATTCAAATCCTTCCAGAACTCTATAAGGGTTTATATGTTGAATGGATTGACGTTTCTCCAAAATTCATAGACATGATAACAAAAAATAATGGTGCCAAGGAAATTATTCCTTCATTATTATTTTTTATAGAATTTTCTATTCCATGGATATGGAAATGGGCTCCAGAAGTAGATTATGCTTCTGATCAAATTCCTCAATTAAAAAGAATATTTGATTTAATAAAAAGAACAACTTCTGAATACAAAGCTCAATATGAGTTCAAAAAGAAAAGGGATAATCCAACCCCTTATAAGCAAATTGTTGATAAATTAAAGATTCAAGGAAGAGGAAATATTTCTAAAGAAGAAATTTTGGAAGTATATCTTAAAGAGATAAAAAAAGACTTGATAAAAAAAACTTTGATTATCAACAATCAGACTCTTCAATGAAGACCTTATCAGAAGATGAAAATCAATACAATTGTTTAGCAGGAGAATCCCAGCCAGACGATACCGAAGAAATACCTTTAGAAGATATTTTTGAAGAAATTAAAAATACGGTTTCTAGTCGTATTTCAAAAGGAGAATCTTCCTCAGAAAAACAGAAGAATGGAGAATAAAGCCAGTGGAAAATAATTTCCCTTTGTCGGCCATTTTCATAATGATGTAAGCAATGACAATTGTAATAGTAGTTTTCCCTTCTATATAAAGAAGGTTCATAGGAAGAAAGGGGGCATCACTCTAACTACCACTTGTAATATTTCACTCTCTCTCTAATCGTTCGATTAATCGACCGACTATTTGTAATAAAGTTTGGTGTAATAAAGTTTGGAATAATAAAGAATCGTCCGACTAAATCCCCATAATCTTTGTAAGTTTTCTTTTTAATCTTATTTTGTTTAAATTTAACCTAATGGCAGCTTGAATCCTTACGTTGAATAACATTAAGCAAACATATAACTAGACTCCATGAATCTTATATTATTTTAAAGCTTTGTTATGTTCAAATATATCAGCCAATCAAAGTCTAGGTCGATAACAAGCCCATACAGGTGTTATGATAACCATGTCATAATAACCATGTCATAGTCGTGATCCAGCCCTGTTTAGCCAATTGAATGGCATGTTAAGGGTATTTTATCATTGACTGACTTGTGGTTGATTGACTGTGGTTTGAAATAATTATCTTGGGATCTTATCGTAAATAGAATCCTCATGACTGATTTGGGTTCATATATTTGAGCATACCTGGGCCTTAAATATATATATATATATATATATATATATATATAAATATATATATATATATATATATATATATATATATATATATATATATATATATGTATATATATATGTATATATATATGTATGTATATATATATATATATATATATATATATATATATATATATATATATATATATATATATATATATATATATATATATATATATATATATATATACACAGTAGGTGTATGTAAATTGATGTAGTAGTTTATTTATAATGGCATATAAATGTAGATTAGGTTAGGCGTGTAGTGGTCTCATGATCCGAAAGTGTGTTTGTGTGATTTTGGTTGATAGATGCAGTAGGTGTATGTAAATTGATGCAGTAGTTTGTTTATAATGGCATATAAATGTAGATTAGGTTAGGCGTGTAGTGGTCTCATGATCCGAAAGTGTTTTTGTGTGATTTTGGTTGATAGATGCAGCAGGTGTGTGTAAACTGATGCAGTAGTTTGTTTATAGTGGCATATAAATGTAGATTAGGTTAGGCGTGTAGTGATCTCATGATCTGAAAGTGTGTTTGTGTGATTTTGGTTGATAGATGCAGTAGGTGTAAGTAAACTGATGCAGTAGTTTGTTTATAGTGGCATATAAATGTAGATTAGGTTAGGCGCGTAGTGGTCTCATGATCCGAAAGTGTTTTTGTGTGATTTTGGTTGATAGATGCAGTAGGTGTGTAAATTGATGCAGTAGTTTGTTTATAGTGGCATATAAATGTAGATTAGGTTAGGCGTGTAGTGATCTCATGATCCGAAAGTGTGTTTGTGTGATTTTGGTTGATAGATGCAGTAGGTGTATGTAAACTGATGCAGTAGTTTGTTTATAGTGGCATATAAATGTAGATTAGGTTAGGCGTGTAGTGGTCTCACGATCCGAAAGTGTTTTTGTGTGATTTTGGTTGATAGATGCAGCAGGTGTGTGTAAACTGATGCAGTAGTTTGTTTATAGTGGCATATAAATGTAGATTAGGTTATGCGTGTAGTGATCTTATGATCCGAAAGTGTGTTTGTGTGATTTTGGTTGATAGATGCAGTAGGTGTATGTAAACTGATGCAGTAGTTTGTTTATAGTGGCATATAAATGTAGATTAGGTTAGGCGCGTAGTGATCTCATGATCCAAAAGTGTTTTTGTGTGATTTTGGTTGATAGATGCAGTAGGTGTGTGTAAACTGTGTGTAAACTGATGCAGTAGTTAGTTTATAGTGGCATATAAATGTAGATTAGGTTAGGCGCGTAGTGGTCTCATGATCCGAAAGTGTTTTTGTGTGATTTTGGTTGATAGATGCAGTAGGTGTGTGTAAACTGATGCAGTAGTTTGTTTATAGTGGCATATAAATGTAGATTAGGTTAGGCGCGTAGTGATCTCATGATCCGAAAGTGTTTTTGTGTTATTTTGGTTGATAGATGCAGCAGGTGTGTGTAAACTGATGCAGTAGTTTGTTTATAGTGGCATATAAATGTAGATTAGGTTAGGCGCGTAGTGATCTCATGATCCGAAAGTGTTTTTGTGTGATTTTGGTTGATAGATGCAGCAGGTGTGTGTAAATTGATGCAGTAGTTTGTTTATAGTGGCATATAAATGTAGATTAGGTTAGGCGTGTAGTGGTCTCAAGATCCGAAAGTGTTTTTGTGTGATTTTGGTTGATAGATGCAGCAGGTGTGTGTAAACTGATGCAGTAGTTTGTTTATAGTGTCATATAAATGTAGATTAGGTTAGGCGTGTAGTGGTCTCAAGATCCGAAAGTGTTTTTGTGTGATTTTGGTTGATAGATGCAGTAGGTGTGTGTAAACTGATGCAGTAGTTTGTTTATAGTGGCATCTAAATGTAGATTAGGTTAGGCGCGTAGTGGTCTCATGATCCGATAGTGTTTTTGTGTGATTTTGGTTGATAGATGCAGTAGGTGTATGTAAACTGATGCAGTAGATTGCTTATAGTGGTATATAAATGTACGTAAGGTTAGGCGTGTAGTGTTCTTATAATGAAAGTATTTTATTTGTTATTTTTATAGATAGATGCAGTAATTTTAATGAAATGATGTTGTATGTGTTCAAGTGATGTAATAATTTTAATGAAGTGATGCAGTATATATTCAAAAATTTTATGGATTTTTCTTCAAAATGTTACAGGTAGGACAATTGAAGAGCAAATGGATGTAGGTTCTGAGGTTAATAGTAAAACTACAAAAAAAAAAGAAAAAAATAGGAGGATGGAAAGGTAAGATGAATACTGAAGGAAATGAGGAATCAAGCAAAACAAAAACGAATGTGAAGAGAAAACTTGTTGAAACTGAAGAGGAATAAACCGAAAGCAGTCCGAAAAAGAGACCAAAAAAAATTATAATCAGAAATAAAAAGCTGACTGACGAAAGAGTTGAGGTAAAAACTGTCAATGGGAAAATGATGGTTGCTGTTGTTAAAAGTAAGGAAGAAAACATAAAATCAAAAAAGAAGACTGATGATAAAATGGTTGTTTGGAAAAAGAGTAAAGAAGAAGAATCAGAAGACAAAGATTGTAAAGGTGATGGTGGAAAGTTTGAACCTGTAAATCTTCAAACAAGAATTTCACCTACTAATTTGAAGAATATTATTGATAATTGTACCCCTGGCCAGTATAAGCTTTTAGAAGAAATGGGGTTTGGCCATTATTGTGGAGAATTCAACTTTGAATCTACACCCACAGCTTTAGCAATGTGGTTGTGTAAGAATTTTGATGCTGATAGTAGCACATTGGTTTTAAGTGAGAATAGAAAGATTAAGGTCACTAAAGAACTCATTCATGAAATTCTTGGTATTCCAATGGGTGAAATAAAGGTTAATGCTCTTCGAGAAACCACAACTGCAGATGCAACAACAGTAAAATGGAGATCAACATTACCTTTGTCTGTCTATGACCCTGATGCACCAAAATTAAGCCAAAAGAAAATTCCAATAAGCAGGCTAGAAGCATATCTGAGTGGAAGTTCAGATGAAAGTTGGGCTTTCAAGGTAGGATTCTTGTTAGTATTTTTCTCAATTTTTTCCCATGGGAACAAAGACGGTTCAGTCAATCAAAGATTTCTTCCATCAATTGAAGATATTGAGAATGTTCCAAAATTGGATTGGTGCACTTACTGTCTCGAATGTATGAAAAAAGAATTAAAGGGATTTAAACCAAGAGTCTTCTTTGCTGGACCAGTACTTCTTTTGGCGGTAAGATTTATAATTTGTTTTTCTATTGCATCTACCTTTACTTGTTACTGCATCACAGTTTATATTTTATCGATTATATCTTTATTTTATACTGATATATGTATATATATTTTTTTTGAAGCTTATCTACGTCAATTCAACAGTTTCCGAAAAAACAATTGTTAATAGAACGGTGCCAGCATTTAAAGTTTGGAGTACAAAACTTTTGAAACGGAGGGAAAAAGAAGAATCTACAGGTGGATTTGGTCAACTTCCAATCTTGGAAGGTATGCAATTAATTGAAACACCGAAGAAATCACCAAAGAAGAATTTGAAAAAAAAAAGAAAAAGAAGGTTCAAGAAACACGTATATTTATAAAGATAAATTTGTAAATATTATTGTTAAAAAAGGTGAATAAAAATATAAAATGATTTATTACTAACTGCTTTTTTTTTTCAAATACTAACAGAGGAGGATGTTGAAAACACAATAGTTGACATTTATACTCCACATCTTGATCTATCTCGTGGACTGTACGGAACAATGACCAGAGATGAGGAACTTCAACGATTTAAGACCAAATCAAAAAAGGTAATTGTAAAAATTTATGATGCAGCAGATATAAACTAAGATGCATTAGATATATAAAGAGTGATGCAGTAAATTTATACATAGTGATGCACTAGCTAAAAAATTTATGATGCAGCAGATATAAACTAAGATGCATTAGATATATAAGTAGTGATGCAGTAAATTTATACATAGTGATGCACTAACTAAAAAATTTATGATGCATCAGATATAAACTATGATGCATTAGATATATAAGTAGTGATGCAGTAAATTTATACATAGTGATGCACTAACTAAAAAATTTATGATGCATCATATATAAACTATGATGCATTAGATATATAAGTAGTGATGCAGTAAATTTATACGTAGTGATGTACTAGCTAAAAAATTTATGATGAAGCAGATATAAACTATGATGCATTAGATATATAAGTAGTGATGCAGTAAATTTATACATAGTGATGCACTAACTAAAAAATTGTTTTACACTTTCAGGAAATGACAGATTGTTTAAAAGATATTTTAGAAAAGAGTAAGGAGTTGATGATTCGAACAGATGAAAAGTTGAAGATAGCATTTTCATCATACCCAGATGATGAGGAGATCAAAGAAATGATGGAAGAAAGAAATATGCTCTATAAAGAGTCGTATATTGAAGGAGATAAGGAAGTTAATGAAAACTTTTCAGATGGAGTTGATATCGGAGATAATAATGAAACTGATAATTTTAAAGGTGATGATGTATTTGTTGATCAAGGAAAAGAAGAATGTCAGACGAAGTTTGTTAATGAAGATGTTTATGAAGCTGATAAAGGAAAGGATGATGTTGAAAAAGAGACAAGTCAAGAATTGTTGATTGAGTCTGAAATTGAAGGTGTTGAAGGTAGATTGAAAGACAATTCTCAGAATTTATCTCAAAAATCCCAAGAGAGCAGTCAAGAAATAATTGGGTCTGGTGAAGGTGGGATATCAGAAAAAAATTATATAATTGTAGTTATGTGTAATAACTTAATAAATACTTATCTAGCTATTTTAATATGTGTATGATAACTTAACTAAAATTAATCTAACTATTTGAATTCTAGTATAAAAACAGAATTCTAATTTTGTTTATCTTAATTCTGTTTAAATTTTTTGGATGCATAATCTATAACCCTATAAAGATTTAACTATGATGTAGTTGATTTATACATAGTGATGCAATAGATATGTAAGTTGTGATGCAATAAATTTATACATAGTAAATTTATTGTATCACTTTACTGTTTCACACATAATTAGTAATTGCATCAAAACTTTCAGCATCAGATATAAAAATTATTGCATCACACATAATTAGTTATTGCATCATATATTATTGTGATGCAATAGATATATAAGTAGTGATGCAGTAAATATATACATAGTGATAGTGATGCAATAGATATATAACTAGTGATGCAGTAAATATATACATAGTGATAGTGATGCAATAGATATATAAGTAGTGATGCAGTAAATTTATACATAATGATAGTAAATGTATACATAGATATAAAAACTTTTATTGTGTTACTTTTACTGAATCAGAGTTGCTAATTTGGTTTGTGTATGTTGGGGTGAAAGTAGAAAAGAAGATGGAAGTAAAGATGAACCGAACGAGAAGCAAGATCGTGTTGATTTGAATGATATTCTGAAAAAAGTAAGTAATGAGAAAAAGAATTATGAGTTGCTTGGGAAAGAATTAGTTGGGATGAAAGATAACGCAATTGTTCCATTTGATTTGGATTTATTGACAAGCCAAAACGGAAGTCAATCAACAAATGAGAATGAGACAGAAAGCCAAGAGATGCAGTATGAATATCTTGAAGATATTATATCTTTGCCCGTATCTCAGGAACCTGCAAATATCATTTCAAGTAATAACAGAAGAAGAAAAATAAATCCTGAAGAAGATGTTACACTATCACAGCTAAATTGGGCAATTGCAGGCAAACCAAGAATGACTGAAAATGAGATGGATGACAACATCATGAAACACCCATTTCTATCTACTGGTATAACCGATGCAACAAAAGGTTTAGCTGTTGATGCTCTAAATTCAAAAGCTGAAATTGCAACTCCGCCCTTCAATAGATTGAAGTTAAAGCTAAAACGCAACAGTTCTGGAAACTATGATGCTGAGAAAGTTGATGCGGAGAAAGTTGGTAAATCAGATGTGGTAAAGGAGTCAACTGTTAATGTGGTTGATGCAGTTCCTGTGAGTTTTGTTGCGCCAGATAATTTCATTCCTGAAAAGAAAAATAAAAAGGAAAAAAGTATTGCTGCAACAGAACCAAAATCAAAGGGAAAAAATGCAGCAACAAATGTGGAACCGGAAAAAAAGGAAAGGGGTAAAAAGGGAGTGATGAGTGTGTAAATACTCATCATTTTTACCTTATCTGAGCTGCCAAAACATCTAAAAACACTCAATATTGAATCAAAATAGTGAAAATATCCAAGGAAAGTGTTTTACATGTTTCAAATGCAAAATAATCAAAAACAGATGAAAAACGCACAAAGTTTGCAAAATTGGCAGTTTCAGTCCCTCAACTTTCAAAAGTTGTCAAATCTAGTCCCTAGTTGTTCTAAAAACTTGAAAAAGTCACCAAAGGTCCTTTTAAATCAAAAAGTTACATAATTAGTCCTTTGGTGCAAAGTTTCACAAAATGTCAAGTTTAGTCCCTGAACTTTGAAAATTGTCAAAAATGGTCCCTGGGATATTAAAACTTTGAGAAAAACAAATTTTGTCCTTGCACTAATCGTTTATGGAAGGATTGGTCCTTGGTGGAAAAGTTTGGTGAAATTACACAATTGGTCCCTGAAGTTTGAAAGTTTGGCAGTTTTAGTCCCTGGTGAATCTAAAATGGAAAAATCACACTAGGACCTCATACTATTTATAACTTGGCAAGAAACACCCTTGAGTAAACTTTGGAAGAGTGCCAAGTTTCACCCCTCAACTTTCGGTAAAATGTAAAAATGGTCCTTGTGAAATTAAAACACCAAACCGGACCCTTAAAACTATTACCCCAAATAAACTAAACCCAATCCTATACCAAGCCCATCCCTTATCCTAGGCCCATACAACCAGCCCACCCAACTCCCTTTTACTAATAAACCGGGGTCAAAGGTTTGACCTGGGTCAAATACCAGTCAAACCCCACCCTTTTTCCCTCTCCCTCACTCACCCAGCCAAACCACCAAACCACCCTGGTATTGCAGCCCACCACCACCACTTGCAGTCTCATCATCACCTCCCCACACCCCCTGCACCTACTTTCACATCCACAATTAATGCCACCACCACCCCCCCCCTTGCCTGAATCAGTCCAAATCCCACATACCAATTTTCCCGCAAAAAACACGTGGCGTTTAATCAATGGCCTAGCAGTGATCCAAAGGCTCAAAATGGATGGGGATTTGCTCAGAGATATTATTGAACCCTAATGGATGGCTATATAAGAGAGAGGAATGCAAGGAAGAAGAGTTGTCCATTTTCTTAGCATAATTTAGGTCGTAGCAATTGTAATTTGAATTTCCATTGGATTTCTAAGCTTTTAAGCACTGTACTAGTTTGTTTAAATGTAATTTCAAGTTTTTAAGTAATCAATTTCAAGTTTCCTTTGGTATCTCAGATTGTGCCATTTTTAATTTCATTTTGAGTTTCTTAGTGTACTGAGTAGTTGTTATCGTTAAGTGTTCATGGACTCTTAGGACATATAAGCTCCCCTAAAGCTTATTGAAGCTTTTAGAGACCTTAAAATTCAGTATTAGTAGAAAAAGATCAAAAATATAAAAAAGTCAAACATAGTCAACTGTTCTTGTTTTTTATTTTGATTCCAGGTGTTAAGAAGCATTGAAGGGCAGTTTTGGAAGTGGCATTAGCCTATCTAAAGATAGGCATCAGTGGAAAATCCCTTGTTCATGCTAGGGATGATTTGTAAGATTTGCTCATTTTGAAATTCCTCTCAAATCTTAATATCTATTGATTTCTGTGTTTACTTGTTGTTTTGTGTAATTTGTGTTTATTAGGTGTTATTAGTCAAGATTGAGCTTGGAAATTTGTTGTTTGAACTTAGATTTCTTCGTGATTCCTAGTCTTTAATCTAACTGCCTTATTAGCTATAATTTGTTTTCTTGTAAATTAGTGGTTAAATCTTGTGTTTCTGTGCTTAACTTACTCATTTAAATCATAATAGATCCTTTGAAAACAGACTTGTGGAAGAAATAAGTTAAACCCTTTGAAAATCTTCTCAACTGTCAAAATAAGGTGTGTTTGGATTAGTAAAGTTCATCTTTGATATCTGTGTTTTCTTGGTCTAAATTGGTTTGAGTAGTATTCATAAGTATTCAGTATACCATATTGAGCATAAAAATAAGAAGTGTTTTGGTTAAAAGTCAAAATCACAAAGATCAACCCACACAGTCAACTGTGCGAGATTTTGAGTCCCAAAAGCTCTTCATAATCTAGCATAGAGTGTTAGTTTAGCTTAAATCAACCTTAGTCTAGCTTGTTAACTTGTTTTCAGTCACTTAGGATCAAGCAAAAGTCATCAAAGTCAATTTTACAAGTTTTCTCAAAAAGTCAAAGTGGTTTGTTCTCAGATTTTGCAAAACTTCAAAGATTTTTGTGGAATTTAGCATTAAGGTTTAAAGCTTGAAATTTGTTCCAAATCATAGTCTATCAGCTTTTCTTTAAGGTCTCATATTTGTTTGATTTTTGGGAATTTTTGTGTGGGCTCCACACAACTCCAAACTCACTTGCAGGGGGACTGACCTCCCCTGCACCAGCATACCATCACAACACCACCAACTTTGGTGGTGGCTGCAGCCCACCTCAGTGGGACCCATTGCTTCATTTTGGTTTTTAACAAACCCACTCCTACCGGGGATCATAGTTTGACCCTTGGTTTGACCTAGAGATAAGTGGACCCCACCTGGAATCAGTCCTCAAGTTTGTCCCCATTCTGTGTTATATTTCAAGTCTCAAAGTGCTTATTTCCATCTTTTTAGCTTATCAGTGGTTGTTGCTTGTTTTTTCTGGCTTATTTAAGTCACTTTAGCTTATTTTTACCTAGTTTCATCATTGTGGACCCCACATACAGTCATTTGTGCTTATTTTGCTTCTTGGTCAATAAAAGTCAAACTACTTAAGTAAAAGGGGGTGCACACTGCTTATTTTTAAGCTAGATAAAAAGTTGTTTTACAAAAGTATCTTATTTTCATCTAACTTTTAGCTGTCAAAAAGAAAAACTCTAAAAAACCAAACATAAAAATAGTGATAGCTTCTATTTAATAGAAACTATCTTTTTCAATTTTCTTTTCAGCTTATTTATAAGCACTTGTCCATTTTTATAATTTTCTTAATTTCCTAGTACCTTTAAGTAGTTAAAATAATTTTCTTAGATTTTTCCTAATCTGTTTACTATTTATTAGATTTAAAACTAGTTTAATTAATTAAATAGGTAATATTAGTTATTAATTAGTTTTCTTAAATTTTTAGTAACAACAGTAGGTTTTTATAATTTTTCTAAGTTTTATAAATTAGTTAAGACTTTTAGAAAATATATTTTTAGTTTCTACTGTTCATTTTCCATTTTTGTTATTTTAATCATTTAAATTAGATTTAAGTTAATTAAAAGGTAATTAATTAATGGAATAGACTTAAATATAATTTTTAGAAGTTTTTATAATTTTGTAGGATTCCTGTGATGGTTAAATAGTTTTATAAATTTTTACATAATTTTCTAAGTTAATTTAGTATTATTAATAATTTAAATTAGTTTAATTAGTTTAATTAAGTTAAATAGTTTTTAATTAATAAAAAACTCATAAAAAGACAAAAATATTTATTTTTATTTTTTATACTTTCTTCAAGTTCTTATTAAGGTTTAGAAATTATTTTTGCATATTTTTAGTTTAATTTGTAATCTTTATAATTATTAGTTAATTTAAATTAGGTTTAAATTAGATTTTAATTAGTTTAATTAATTAAATAATATTTAAATAGTAAAATAATCATTTTTATAATTTCATTTTCATTTTTAATTTTCTTTTAATATTAAGTTTCAAAAGTTTCAAAAGCACCCCCTGTAGTTTGTAATTTACCAAATCCCACTTTTCTGTTACGTGATCTCAAATTGTAAATTTGTGCATATATCTGTATATCTGTTATTTGTGAATATTATCTTATTGTACAATTACCAAAATATCAGTAGCAAAATCAATTCCATATCATCTGGGCTACTGACCTCAGTGCCACTCATTCCTAAACGATTTCAAATAGCACAATTTCAATCTCGCTGGGACTTAACGACCCGGGGTCACACTATACTGTCACCGGAGAATTGGAACGAGGCTGTCTTTGACTTATTGACCTTGGTCAATAATATCTGACTGCTTTTACACCAATCAAAATTTGGCGCCGCTGCCGGGGAGGTTGTTGCGTGTTTTTTAAAATCGTTTTAAGTTTAGTGGTTTTCAAAACCCTCCCTGTACAAATTTCACACAAATTTGAAAAAAGTTTTTGTAAAAATATCAATCATATCAAAAAGTTCATTAACACTTTTCCTAAAGTGTTAAAAACACCAAAAAAATCAAAAACAACAAAATAAACTGTGAAGTTAAATTACTTCGTTTTCTTTAAGATTACAACCTCAAACAGTTGGTTTAAGGTAAGTTCTGACATTAAATTGCGAACTGAAGAGGAAACCTATTTACTTCCTCCCGCCAGCCTGCGAGTAATCTTAAAAGAATGATTTCGGTTAACGAATCAGTTCCAAAAATATTTCCCAAGTTTTCTGCACACACACCCATAAGCCTAAAACAGTTTTTCAAATTAATAAATACATAAAATCTTACCACCGCAAACCAAGGCTGAACACCTACCAACTGGGGGTGTGGACATAATAAGTTCCCAAACTTAAGATTAAAACTTGCCTTTATATCCCTGTGAGTGGTTTACCTTTTTTAAAGAAGCCATTCACTTGTGATAATTGGTTTAAGTTCACTGTGGTTTTGCCTCGATCTTGTTTTGAAAAATTGTTTTTAGTGCATGCGCACTCGGTCACAAACAAAACGTAAACATCAGAAAAACGTACCCGAGCTACGTTCTGATACAGAAGAACCAAAAACCGAAATGGTCGCTGGGCCACCACCACCATTACCACCCCCTGACCCTCCCAGGGATGTGCCAGCTCCCGATATCCGAACGATGGAGGAGTTGTGCCAGCCTACCATGCAAGGGCGGGGTGGGCCTATTGCACCACTCACTATTGAGGAAACGGACTTTGGCCTTAAGCACCACATGATCCAACAAGTCCAGAATTCGTGTCAATTTCACGGATTACCGGGTGACGATGCTAACAAGCATCTTGACAAATATCTTATGGTCACCTAAAGCATGAAACAGCATGGTGTCACCGATGATGCCCTCCGGCTGTATCTCTTCCCCTATTCTCTCACTCATCATGCCACTGCATGGTTTGACCGACTCCCAAAGAATTCTATTCGTACCTTTGATGAAATGGTAACCAAGTTTTTAGCAAAATATTTTCCACCTTCCATGTTTACCAAGTTACGAAATGATATCAGCAACTTCCGGCAACGTCCCGATGAGTCTCTTTTTGAGGCTTGGGAACGTTATAAGCTAGCTATTGATCGGTGCCCTAACCACAATATGTTGCAAGTTACCATCATAGATACCTTCTATAATGGTCTGACATTGAGGCACCGGGATATTCTCAATGCTGCTGCTGGTGGGACCTTTATGAAAAGGCGTCCCGAGGAGTGCTATGACTTGATTGAGAACATGACTGCCCACCATAACTTTTGGGATTCCTCTGCGGAGAGGGATGTGTCATGTAATTCAGTTACTCCTTCATCATCATCTCCTGAAATAATTTCTCTTACCAAAAAGATGGATGATATTTCTACGGCTGTGTTGAGAATGAACCAAACGATGCAAAATCAGGTTCAAAATCAACAAGTGAAAGCCGTGGCCCGAAGTTGTGAAACTTGTGGGGGCCCACATCTTTATTCCGAGTGTCCAGCTACTGCTGGCTTTCTTCAAGAGAACGTTTATGCTGCTCACGGTTCCTACAACACGGGGGGTAATTCTTACCAACCACAAGGGGACCGTAATCTCTTAAGCTATCGTTCCAACAATTTTCTCGGACCTCCTGGTTTTAGCCAAAATCAAAACCGTAACTCGAATCAGAATTTTAACCAAGGTCAAAACTCAAATTTCCAAAACCCGAACCAAAATCAAGGCCAGTTTAATCAAAATAATTTTCAAAATGGCAATCAAATTCAAGGTTTTCAAAGAAATTTTCAAAGAAACCAGAATCAAGGGAATTACAATCAGGGTAATTTCAATCAGAGAAATAATTTTCAGGGTAACAACAATCAAAATCAAGGGAATTTTCAAAACAACCGTGTTCAAAATCCTCCTCAAAACGTTGTTCCACCCTCGTCTTCCTCCGATGAAGTGCTAAAACAATTCATGAAAGCACAAGAGGAAACGAATCGATTATTGATAAGCAAGATCTCTGAGCTTTAGAAGTATTTAAATGATCGACCCTCGGGCCCGGGTACACTACTGAGCAACACGATCGCTAACCCGAGGGGCGATGTCAAAGCGATCACTACCCGAAGTGGGGTATCATACAATGGACCCTCGATTCCCTCTACCTCTTCTTCTCCTCCTACTAAGGTAGCGGAACGTAAACCTGAGGTTACCACGGACACGGTACTTCCTACTAATAACGGATGTATCAACAACGTCCACCCTCAAGTTGTCCCGGTCCCGGCTCGTAAGCTGAAAGTTGTATTTGATCCTCCTGTGAGTTCTGATAAAATTCCAAAAAATGATCCTAAGCCTTCAATTCCATATCCTTCACGTATGAATGATCAAAAGAACCGCGAAAAAGCTAACCATCAGATGGAAAAAATTTATCAAATTTTCCAAGAATTACACTTTGATATTAGCTTCGCGGATGCTCTTCTTCTCATGCCTAAGTTTGCTTCGACAATCAAAAATCTGATAAGCAACAAAGAAAAACTCTGTGAGATGGCAAAAACTCCACTTAATGAGCATTGCTCAGCAGTGCTCTTGAAAAAGCTTCCCGAAAAGCTTGGAGATCTCGGGAAATTTCTCATTCCTTGTATTTTCCCGGGGATGGTTGAATGCTTTGCCTTGGCCGATCTTGGCACAAGCATTAACCTGATGCCTTACACAGTCTGGAAAAGACTCTCTCTTCCTGCTCTCACTCCGACCTGCATGACACTCGAGCTTGCAGACCGTACTATATCCCGTCCTCTCGAATTTCCGAAGATATCTTCGTGAAAGTAGGAAAGTTCCATTTTCCGGCAGATTTCGTGATTGTTGATTTCGATGCTGACCCAAGAGTTCCTCTCATTCTCGGGAGGGGATTCTTAAGAACGGGTCGTGCTTTAATCGATGTATTCGAAGAAGAAATCACTCTACGTGTTGGTGGCGAAGCCATCACATTCAATCTTGATCAGACTTCAAGATACTCCTCCAACTATGACGCTGAAACGGTTAACCGAATTGACATCATCGATGTTGCGTCTGAGGAGTATTCTCAAGAAGTCCTTGGTTTCTCATCCAGTGGCAGTCTTTCTACTGATCCTATCATTTCCGACTCTTCCCCTTCCCTCACTCTGTTTGAGGGAAGTGACTTCCTTCTGGAAGAGCTCGAGGCTTTTCTTGCTCAGGATAGTTCAATCCCAGATGGGGTTGATGAAAACTATCTTGACCCGGAGGGGGACATTCTTCTCCTTGAAAGATTGTTAAATGACGATCCTTCACCCTCTCCGTCTCCAAAAATACTTCATAAAGCGGAAGTCAAAAATGTTGAATTAACTGAAGACTTTCCCGAGGTTGAGCTCAAGGACTTGCCTCCTCATCTAGAATATGCATTTCTGGAGGGTGATAATAAATTACCCGTCATTATTGCTAAAGACTTAAAAGATGAGGAAAAGGCAGCACTCCTAAAGGTTCTTAAAGCAAATAAACAAGCAATTGCTTGGAAACTCTCCGACATTAAGGGCATAAGCCCGGACTTTTGTACACACAAAATCTTAATGGAGGATGACTTTAAGCCAGCAGTGCAACAACAGAGAAGGGTAAATCCCAAAATCCACGAAGTTATCAAACAAGAGGTTCTTAAACTTCTTGATGCTGGGTTGATTTATCCTATATCTGACAGTCCTTGGGTTAGCCCAATTCATTGTGTTTCTAAAAAGGGTGGCATAACCGTTGTCACTAACGAGGATAACGAGTTGATTCCAACTCGTTTGGTCACGGGTTGGCGTGTATGTATTGACTATCGAAAGTTAAATGAAGCCATCCGTAAAGACCATTTTCCTCTCCCTTTTATGGACCAAATGCTCGAAAGACTTGCGGGGAATGAATACTACTGCTTCCTCGATGGGTTTTCGGGTTACTTCCAAATCCCCATTGATCCACAGGATCAAGAGAAGACTACCTTCACATGCCCCTACGGAACTTTTGCTTACAGACGTAGGCCTTTCGGCTTATGTAATGCACCAGGCACGTTCCAGAGGTGCATGATGTCTATCTTTTCTGAAATGATCGGAAAAACCATGGAGGTATTTATGGATGACTTTTCAGTCATCGGGGATTCATTCCAGTATTGTCTCTCCCACTTGGAACAGATGCTTAAACGTTGCAAAGAAACGAATCTAAGTCTCAACTGGGAGAAGAGCCACTTTATGGTCAAGGAGGGCATTGTCCTCGGCCATAAAATTTCAAAAAACGGGATTGAGGTTGACAAAGCCAAAATCGATGTCATTGCTAAATTACCTCATCCCATCACTGTTAAAGGTGTTAGGAGCTTTTTGGGTCATGCCGGCTTCTACCATAGGTTTATCCAAGATTTCTCTAAGATTGCCCGGCCTATGACCCATCTCCTCGAGAAGGATGCTCCTTTCATCTTCTCTCCTGAGTGCATCGAAGCTTTTGAAACATTAAAGAAAAAGCTTACCGAGGCACCGATTCTTGTTGCCCCCGATTGGGACCTGTCTTTTGAGCTTATGTGTGATGCTAGTGATTTTGCCATAGGTGCGGTCTTGGGGCAACGTAAAGCAAAATACTTTCAGCCTATACACTACGCAAGCAAAACTATGACCGAGGCTCAAGGTCATTACACCACCACTGAAAAAGAACTCCTAGCTGTAGTGTATGCCTTTGAAAAATTCCGGCCATACTTGATCCTGACTAAATGCGTAGTGTATACGAATCACTCAGCTTTGAAGTACCTATTTGCAAAGCAAGATGCAAAGCCGAGGCTTCTCCGTTGGGTTCTCCTCCTCCAAGAATTTGATATCATTATCCGTGATAAAAAAAGGAGCTGAGAACCTTGCTGCTGATCATCTCTCACGACTAGAAAACCCTCATCAGGATGTGTTCGAGAAAAAGGAAATAAATGAAACATTTCCTCTCGAAACACTCAATCCGGTTGCTTTTCGTGGTGATTCTACTACCCCATGGTTTACCGACTTTGCAAATTACCATGCGGGTAACTTCATCGTTAAGGGGATGACGTCCCAACAAAAGAACAAATTCTTCAAAGACGTTAAACATTACTTCTGGGATGACCCCTTTCTCTTCAAAATCTATGCCGATCTAGTCATCAGGCGATGTGTATACGGATAGGAAGCCACTGATATTCTCAAGGCTTGCCATGCTGGACCCACCGGGGGCCACCATAGTCCTAACTACACTACCAAAAAGGTGTTTGATTTCGGTTTCTATTGGCCCACGATCTATAAGGATGCCCACGAGTTAGTCAAAGCTTGTGATGCTTGTCAGCGTCACGGGAATATTTCACAAAAGAACGAAATGCCACAAAATGCCATTCAAGTTTGTGAAATCTTTGACGTCTGGGGCATTGATTTTATGGGGCCATTCCCATCTTCTCGTGGAAACAAATATATTCTCGTGGCTGTTGACTACTTGTCAAAATGGGTTGAGGCTAAGGCCTTACCCACTAACGATGCCCGAGTAGTTGTGAAATTCTTGAAATCCCTCTTTGCTCGTTTTGGAACTCCACGTGCCATTATAAGTGATCGCGGTACACACTTTTGCAATGATCAATTTGCAAAAGTCATGCTTAAGTACGGTGTTACTCATCGTCTTTCTACCGCGTATCACCCACAAACAAGTGGGCAGGTGGAGGTTTCCAACCGTGGTATAAAACGGATTCTTGAGAGGACATTAGGTGAAAACCGTGCTTCCTGGTCGGATAAACTAGATGATGCACTCTGGGCCTTCCGTACAACTTACAAAACACCCATCGGGTGTACTCCATACAAGCTTGTATATGGGAAGGCGTGTCATTTACCGATCGAGCTCGAGCACAAAGCCTACTGAGCCTTGAAACATGTAAACTACGACCTTCATAAAGCGGGTGATCACCGTAAGGTTCAACTCAATGAATTAAACGAACTTCGTGATCAAGCCTACGAGAACTCTTTGATCTACAAAGAAAAGACAAAGAAGATTCACGACTCTAAGATTAAGAACCGCGTTTTCAACTTCGGTGACAGAGTCCTTCTTTTCAACTCAAGATTAAAGATCTTCTCGGGGAAATTAAAAACCCGATGGACTGGACCATTCACTGTTGCTAAAGTATATCCATACGGGACTGTTGAGTTATCTCAATCCGAAGGTCCCAACTTCAAAGTGAATGGTCATCGTTTGAAACATTATTTTGGAGAGGACATACCACCCATGGTTGTCCCTGATCTCCAAACTTTCCCCATGGACCAATGAATTCGGGGATCGAGTCAGGCTAGTGACTCGGTGAACAAAAATTAGCAAAGTATATGGGTTTTCACCTGTATTTCTGACTTCTTTCTACTTTCCACCACCCTAGTGTGAGGGAGTGGCCGTCCCCCACCTTTTGAAAAGTAAATATGTATATAAATCCCTATAAAAAAATGATAAAAATGTTTATATGTACAGATAAATAAAGTGAAAAATAAAATCAATATTTCCACAGTTAGATTCAAATATTAGCTTTTTCCGTTCAGAGGTTCGGCATAATAGCCGGGACTTTGAATATTGAGGACAATATTCAATTCTAGTGTGGGGGGGGGGGGGGGAATTCTTACGAATTTTATCACAAAACTTTCTAAGTACCCCCATTTTTAGGCCTAAATTTTTTCAAAATTTTTTTCACTTTATTTCAAAATTTTTGTGGTAATCAGTCCGCCAAAGTCTAAATGACAAATGGATTGGCTAGTCCAGGAGCAAACGGCTCTTGGTAAAGACATCTCAAACCCGTTGATGACTTGCAATTTGCCAAAAATTGTATGGTTCCTCAACTCCCCATATCCCATAAAGCAAATGAGTTGGCTAGCCCACAAGATTATGGCTTGTGGTAAAGGCCGTGGAAAATCCATAATTGGTAATCAGATCACCAATATGTTGACTTAGTCCATCAAGATGCTGGCTAGTCCAGAAGCAAACGGCTTTTGGTAAAGACTAATCAAATCCGTTGACAGCTGGTGGTGTGCTCAAAATCACACGGTTATCAGGTGTGCCACAGTTCTTACACCTGGCTACTCCAGAAGTGATGGCTTTTGGTAAAGAGATTTTCAAATCCATCAAGTTTTTCTCAAAAGATTGCTAGGGACTAGCAATGTTTTAGTGTGTGGGATTGATGAGTGTGTAAATACTCATCATTTTTACCTTATCTGAGCTGCCAAAACATCTAAAAACACTCAATATTGAATCAAAATAGTGAAAATATCCCAGGAAAGTGTTTTACATATTTCAAATGCAAAATAATCAAAAACAGATGAAAAACGCACGAAGTTTGCAAAATTGGCAGTTTCAGTCCCTCAACTTTCAAAAGTTGTCAAATCTAGTCCCTAGTTGTTCTAAAAACTTGAAAAAGTCACCAAAGGTCCTTTTAAATCAAAAGTTACATAATTAGTCCTTTGGTGCAAAGTTTCACAAAATGTCAAGTTTAGTCCCTGAACTTTGAAAATTATCAAAAATGGTCCCTGGGATATTAAAACTTTGAGAAAAACAAATTTTGTCCTTGCACTAATCTTTTATGGCAGGATTGATCCTTGGTGGAAAAGTTTGGTGAAATTACACAATTGGTCCCTGAAGTTTGAAAGTTTGGCAGTTTTAGTCCCTGGTGAATCTAAAATGGAAAAATCACACTAGGACCTTATACTATTTATAACTTGGCAAGAAACACCCTTGAGTAAACTTTGGAAGAGTGCCAAGTTTCACCCCTCAACTTTCGGTAAAATGCAAAAATGGTCCTTGTGAAATTAAAACACCAAACCGGACCCTTAAAACTATTACCCCAAATAAACCAAACCCAATCCTATACCAAGCCCATCCCTTATCCTAGGCCCATACAACCAACCCACCCAACTCCCTTTTACTAATAAACCGGGGTCAAAGGTTTGACCTGGGTCAAATACCAGTCAAACCCCACCCTTTTTCCCTCTCCCTCACTCACCCAGCCAAACTACCAAACCACCCTGGTATTGCAGCCCACCACCACCACTTGCAGCCTCATCATCACCTCCCCACACCCCCTGCACCTACTTTCACATCCACAATTAATGCCACCACCCCCTTGCCTGAATCAGTCCAAATCCCACATACCAATTTTCCCGCCAAAAACACGTGGCGTTTAATCAATGGCCTAGCAGTGATCCAAAGGCTCAAAATGGATGGGGATTTGCTCAGAGATATTATTGAACCCTAATGGATGGCTATATAAGAGAGAGGAATGCAAGGAAGAAGAGTTGTCCATTTTCTTAGTATAATTTAGGTCGTAGCAATTGTAATTTGAATTTCCATTGGATTTCTAAGCTTTTAAGCACTGTACTAGTTTGTTTAAATGTAATTTCAAGTTTTTAAGTAATCAATTTCAAGTTTCCTTTGGTATCTCAGATTGTGCCATTTTCAATTTCATTTTGAGTTTCTTAGTGTACTGAGTAGTTGTTATCATTAAGTGTTCATGGACTCTTAGGCCATATAAGCTCCCCTAAAGCTTATTGAAGCTTTTAGAGACCTTAAAATTCAGTATTAGTAGAAAAAGATCAAAAATATAAAAAAGTCAAACATAGTCAACTGTTCTTGTTTTGATTTTGATTCCAGGTGTTAAGAAGCATTGAAGGGCAGTTTTGGAAGTGGCATTAGCCTATCTAAAGATAGGCATCAGTGGAAAATCCCTTGTTCATGCTAGGGATGATTTGTAATATTTGCTCATTTTGAAATTCCTCTCAAATCTTAATATCTATTGATTTCTGTGTTTACTTGTTGTTTTGTGTAATTTGTGTTTATTAGGTGTTATTAGTCAAGATTGAGCTTGGAAATTTGTTATTTGAACTTAGATTTCTTTGTGATTCCTAGTCTTTAATCTAACTGCCTTATTAGCTATAATTTGTTTTCTTGTAAATTAGTGGTAAATCTTGTGTTTCTGTGCTTAACTTACTCATTTAAATCATAATAGATCCTTTGAAAACAGACTTGTGGAAGAAATAAGTTAAACCCTTTGAAAATCTTCTCAACTGTCAAAATAAGGTGTGTTTGGATTAGTAAAGTTCATCTTTGATATCTGTGTTTTCTTGGTCTAAATTGGTTTGAGTAGTATTCATAAGTATTCAGTATACCATATTGAGCATAAAAATAAGAAGTGTTTTGGTTAAAAGTCAAAATCACAAAGATCAACCCACACAGTCAACTGTGTGAGATTTTGAGTCCCAAAAGCTCTTCATAATCTAGCATAGAGTGTTAGTTTAGCTTAAATCAACCTTAGTCT
The DNA here is from genome assembly GCA_030686995.1 of Artemisia argyi. Classification (NCBI taxonomy): domain Eukaryota; kingdom Viridiplantae; phylum Streptophyta; class Magnoliopsida; order Asterales; family Asteraceae; genus Artemisia; species Artemisia argyi. The sequence goes on along the minus strand of CM060677.1, from coordinate 118,907,251 downwards.
AGCTTGTTAACTTGTTTTCAGTCACTTAGGATCAAGCAAAAGTCACCAAAGTCAATTTTACAAGTTTTCTCAAAAAGTCAAAGTGGTTTGTTCTCAGATTTTGCAAAACTTCAAAGATTTTTGTGGAATTTAGCATTAAGGTTTAAAGCTTGAAATTTGTTCCAAATCATAGTCTATCAGCTGTTCTTGAAGGTCTCATATTTTTTTGATTTTTGGGAATTTTTGTGTGGGCTCCACACAACTCCAAACTCACGTGCAGGGGGACTGACCTCCCCTGCACCAGCATACCATCACAACACCACCAACTTTGGTGGTGGCTGCAGCCCACCTCAGTGGGACCCATCGCTTCATTTTGGTTTCTAACAAACCCCCTCCTACCAGGGATTATTGTTTGACCCTTGGTTTGACCTAGAGATAAGTGGACCCCACCTGGAATCAGTCCTCAAGTTTGTCCCCATTCTGTGTTATATTTCAAGTTTCAAAGTGCTTATTTCCATCTTTTTAGCTTATCAGTGGTTGTTGCTTGTTGTTTCTGGCTTATTTAAGTCACTTTAGCTTATTTGTACCTAGTTTCATCATTGTGGACCCCACATACAGTCATTTGTGCTTATTTTGCTTCTTGGTCAATAAAAGTCAGACTGCTTAAGTAAAAGGGGGGTGCACACTGCTTATTTTTAAGCTAGATAAAAAGTTTTTTTACAAAAGTATCTTATTTTCATCTAACTTTTAGCTGTCAAAAAGAAAAACTCCAAAAAACCAAACATAAAAATAGTGATAGCTTCTATTTAATAGAAACTATCTTTTTCAATTTTCTTTTCAGCTTATTTTTAAGCACTTGTCCATTTTTATAATTTTCTTAATTTCCTAGTACCTTTAAGTAGTTAAAATATTTTTCTTAGATTTTTCCTAATCTGTTTACTATTTATTAGATTTAAAACTAATTTAATTAATTAAATAGGTAATATTAGTTATTAATTAGTTTTCTTAAATTTTTAGTAACAACAGTATGTTTTTATAATTTTTCTAAGTTTTATAAATTAGTTAAGACTTTTAGAAAATATATTTTTAGTTTCTACTGTTCATTTTCCATTTTTGTTATTTTAATCATTTAAATTAGATTTAAGTTAATTAAAAGGTAATTAATTAATGGAATAGCCTTAAATATAATTTTTAGATGTTTTTATAATTTTGTAGGATTCCTGTGATGGTTAAATAGTTTTATAAATTTTTACATAATTTTCTAAGTTAATTTAGTATTATTAGTAATTTAAATTAGTTTATTTAAGTTAAATAGTTTTTAATTAATAAAAAACTCATAAAAAGACAAAAATATTTATTTTTATTTTTTATACTTTCTTCAAGTTCTTATTAAGGTTTAGAAATTATTTTTTCAAATTTTTAGTTTAATTTGTAATCTTTATAATTATTAGTTAATTTAAATTAGGTTTAAATTAGATTTTAATTAGTTTAATTAATTAAATAATATTTAAATAGTAAAATAATCATTTTTATAATTTCATTTTCATTTTTAATTTTCTTTTAATATTATGTTTCAAAAGTTTCAAAAGCACCCCCTGTAGTTTGTAATTTACCAAATCCCACTTTTCTGTTACGTGATCTCAAATTGTAAATTTGTGCATATATCTGTATATCTGTTATTTGTGAATATTATCTCATTGTACAAATACCAAAATATCAGTAGCAAAATCAATTCCATATCATCTGGGCTACTGACCTCAGTGCCACTCATTCCTAAACGATTTCAAATAGCACCATTTCAATCTCGCTGGGACTTAACGACCCGGGGACACACTATACTATCACCAGAGAATTGGAACGAGGCTGTCTTTGACTTATTGACCTTGGTCAATAATATCTGACTGCTTTTACACCAATCAGGGAGAAACAAAAAAGGAAATGGTTAAAGTTCAAAAGGCTCCAACGAAAAAAGCAGAGCAAAAAACAGTTAAAGAGAATACACAAAAACCTAAAGTAGGCCAAAAGAGAGGCAGAAAAGCTATGCAAGAGGATAAATAGGTTGATATAGCAAAGGAAAAGCGTACAGTAAAGCCCTCTAATGCTATGAAGTCGCCATTCTATGATAGGAAAGTACGCATTAATCAAAAATGGCCTGAAGCAGAAATGAAAGTAGTTGAGTACATGTGGAGTGAACGCAATCCTGAAGGGTAATATGTTACTGCATAACTGTTTATAAGCTACTGCATCAATGTTTATATGTCACTGCATCTGTTTTTGATTGTTACTGCATCATAATTTATATTGCATTGCATCAATACTAAAATATATTACTGAATCTTAATTGTGTAGTGATATTGTTTTCAATGGAAAAGGATTTCAAATAGAAGGTGTGTTCTTCTTGAGCCTTTATCCTGAAGTTGAAGTTGCTTCAACTATAATTGATGTATGGAGCATTATACTGAACAATGAAGAGGAATTCCGAGACGAACTTTCAGGAAAAAGAAATGTTTACTGTAGTACATTAATGCTGGTGAGTTAACTAAACTATATAATATAGCTAAAATTAAGTTGTAACTTTTTAATGCTTCTAAGACATTTCATATTTATTAAAACATCCTCATCGTATGGTTGATTTCGATGATGGACCGTATTTGGAGAAAAGAAGAATGAAGTTTGAAGAGAATCTTGACAATGTTTTAGAAACTTCAGGATTGAAAGATTTAAATGATGTTGGTTTGGTAAGTAAAAAAATAGATTTATTATTATGAGTTCAAGTAATTTGATTTTTATTATAAATTCCAATGATGTTTAAGCGTTAAAATGTCTACAGCTCTTCTTTCCTTGTATAAAGATGACTGAAAATGGGGCAAATCATTACTATGTCATATGCTTTAATTTGAAGAATGGTGATATAGAGATACTCGACAACATCGACAACGGCATTGAAAATATCTCAGATAGATATGGGAAATATGCAAAGGTTCTGGTAAGTATATCTAAAAAGAAAAAGAATGTTTTTTAATGCATCAAAATGAAAATATTACTTTGTTACTGCATAGTGCATCACAATGCAAAAATCTAGTGCATCACTATTTATATCTACTGCATCACAATGAAAAATCTATTGCATCAAACAATAAAATCATAATGTATATAGGTGTTTGAACCATGTTCAAATTTAGTTTATATCTGATGCATCATAAATTTTTTAGTTAGTGCATCACTATGTATAAATTTATTGCATCACTACTTATATATCTAATGCATCTTAGTTTATATCTGCTGCATCATAAATTTTTTAGTTAGTGCATCACTATGTATAAATTTACTGCATCACTACTTATATATCTAATGCATCATAGTTTATATCTGCTGCATCATAAATTTCACATATTGATAAAAAAATCTAAATTTAATTTAACAGAATCTTATTATTTTTCACAGATTGATACATTTATTAGTTACCTAGAAAAGAAAAAGCACCCAAAGATCGCTGATATTTGGTTGGCGAATGCAAGAATGGTGCCGATAAAATGGAAAACAACCTACAATGGTGTTGACTGTGGTATCTTTGTTATGAGACATATGGAAATGTATGCTGGAGAAGGAGTATTTCTGAGTGAACTACAAAGAGAAGGCGTAGCTCTAAAAGCACAACTGAAAATGCTTCGTGCAAAGTACTTGGCAAAGATATTACTAAAAGATCTTAATATCCTCAAGAAGAAATTAATAAAAGATGCAGAAGCTTTTCTAAAGAAGCAAGAAAAGAAGTCAAAGATTATAACTCAAAATGATGTCAAAGTTGATGCAAATTTGATGAAGATGTTTAACGAGACTCTAGAAAAGACACTTGAAGACTGGTAGCTTTTGGATATATTTTAATGATCATGTTTAGATCATGTTTCTATTGTACTTTTACATTTGCTTAATGGTTGTTGAAAACTAAGTACTACTCTTTTTAATGACCAGTATTTCTTATTGCTTTTATTTATGGTTTTTGTTTGATAAATTCTTTGATAATTACTACATAAATATTACTTTGTTACTGCATAGTGTATCACATTGCAAAAAAATAGTGCATCACAGTGCAAAAATCTAGTGCATCATTGTTTATATCTACTGCATCACAGTGCAAAATCTATTGCATCAAACAATAAAATCATAATGTATATAGCTGCTTGAATCTCAGTTTAAAACTGTAATGCATCATTATGAACTAAATAATGACAGCAAAATGATAAAACACAAAAAATATTAAAACTAATATGATATTCCATTAAAATTGTATGCTATACACTTCTTTCCTTTCAATTCATAATAGTGCTTTATTCGTAAAATAAAGGAAAAGAATACTCAATTTTGCGTGTAGATTCAATAAAAAAAAAAGAATACTCAATTCTTACGTGTAGATTGTCTCAAACCAGCTCTTTTTGGTTGATCTTGTTGCTTTTGTTTCTTTGATGGTGGAGTTTCAGCCAATGCCTTTCCACAAGTCCTAGAATTGTGGCCTGCCTTCTGACCGCATACGCCACACGTCCTTCTCTTTGATAGTTCTTCAGCAGTTACTTCAGCTATAGGCTTAAACCTTGAAAAACAACCAGTTCCTTTAGTTTTACTTAGGCCTGGATTGTTTAAGGTTTGTTCCTCCGGCTCTTTGACACCTAGCATCGAACTCATAACAGCTTTCCCATTCAACTTTGGAACGGTTGGAATATCAATAACAGCTTGATCCAATAACTCTTTCAAATTGTCTTTATATATAGCCATCTTGCTCAAATCATGCACCAAACGATCAACAGTAGATTCAAAAATCTCATACATATCTAGAACTTCATTCCGAACTAAATCTGATGCACCAATTATTCTTGGAAGACCAGATCTTGAAGGCTTCACATTCTTTAACCAACGTTGTTTTAAGTAATTTCGAGGAAACTCCTTAACATTGTTCATCCTTAAAACATAGAATGCATGACGACACAAAAGACCATACGACTCATATCGGTTACAGCTACATTGAACAATCATCTCAGACTTACAAAAATCAACCTACAAAAAATAAATGAAAACAAATCAAAATTATATTTAAATTGGCATAAATTAAGATAATGAGATGGGCTACATATGACACTGAGATTTAATAAAATAGGCGATGCACTAAATTTAGATATTAATAAAATAAAAAATACTAGAACATTAAAGTTTATAAGAATAATACTGCATTAAAGTTTATAAACTACTGCATCATAGTGCAAAATCTACTGCATCACAGCGCAAAATCTACTGCATCATAATGTATAAACTACTGCATCACTATGATTATTAATAGAGTATATAATATAGAAGTGTGAATCAGTATGCATTACGGTATATAATATTTCTGATACATACCTGATAAACAGGAAAATCATTGTCACCACGACTTCCATTATGATACTGAGTATCACGAACTGCATATTTCTCCATATTCTCAACTTGATCAACACTCAATGCAATGCAATACTTATACGAAGCATAAATCTCATCCTGCACGTCGAAGAATAGTGTTCTAGTATATAGCTTACATGCTTCTTTTTCCATCAGAAGATCTGTTTTGAATACTGGAGTTTTGTATCTAGAATCATGGTCATTCTTGCGCTCTATGTACCTCTGATACTCTATAGCAGTGTCGTAATGGCTTAAGAATTCAACAAGAGTAAGGTGAGGACTGGTCCATTTACCAAAAAAATGATTCTCACTTTCTGATCTTGAAGTAGTACGCATTAGTCCCGCCATATGTACATCACGTAGATACGCAGGTATCCATCTTTCCCTCATATTAAACATATCACCTAACCATTTGTTATCACAGAGTTCAAAATCATTTATCATACATTCCCACTCTCTCTCAAATTCTTCTGGCAATATATGGTCAGTCCACACAATATCGCATATGCGTCTTTTAAAATCTGTACTACTACAAAGTGCAGTACCAACCTGTAAAAATAAAGAAATGATAATATAAATTTCAACTGCATCAGTTTGTAAAATAATAGTGCATCTTAGGCAACATAAAAGCATGATTATAAAACAAATTAACTGCATTATAATGTATAATGTAGTGCATCATAGCCATGGATATAAAAAATACCTTTGTAGTCAATTTCTGCATGATATGCCACATACACAAACGATGCCTCGTGTTCGGGAAGCACTCTGCAATAGCAATTTTCATTGATGGATCTTGATCAGTAATAACAACATCTGGATCTTTACCAAAAGCTTCTTTGAATTGATCAAGTAACCATTTGTAAGCACCAGCACTCTCATCAGCAAGCAAACCCGAGGCAAATGTAAGACAACGATTATGATGGTTTATACCAGTAAAGGGAACAAATACCATCTGATACCTATAATTTGAAATCATATTACATAATTAAATGAAAATCTGTTTAAAATAGAAAAATAATTAAAATAACATAAGCAAGAAATCATACTTGTTGGATCTAAATGTGGCATCAAACGAAACTATATCACAAAAAATAGCGTAGTCTTTAATAGCTTCTTCATCAGCCCAGAAAAGACCAGCCAATTTATCATCATCACCTAAACAAAAAAAAAATTAAAATGTAAGAAACTAAAACTGCATAATCTAAACTGTGATGCACTATAAAATAAACTATGATGCACTTGAAAATAGTTAAACTTTAATGAAGTAAAGAATATATGATTCACCTTTAAAATAATTGACAAAAAAACCAGGCGAATGAAGTTTTCGACTCAGCAACTTCTCAACAGCCATTTGAGCATCTCTATCTCCAATAAAAACACTAATTCTTTTCTTCTGATTCTTACAGTCAATGAATGTTGTACCAACTCGATCAAACCCACCATGGAGCTGTTTCATCAATCTAAACCCAATAGCAGGACCAAAATTTGCATTTGAAACTTGATAAACAAAATGCTGCTTTGTATAACCCATGTTCCTTGAATTCTTCATAAAAATCATATCTTTTTCAGCTACTAGGGGGTGGTTATGTCCATCTACAAACTTAGTAACTTGAAAAATGTTTCCTATTTTCTTAATTGTAAGTGATGCCAAACAACCACACCTAAAAGAAGTCCTTCTCCTTTCCTTTTTCTTAACATCACCAAACCTTTGAGAAACATCACTGAATTCACTTTGATCTCTTATATCACTATCTCTATTATTATCATCAGATTTAGCGTTGGAATTTTGATTTAACCCTTCTCTTGAACAATAGAAATACTTCAACGTTGCATCTGCAAAACCTTTTGCCTTGTACTGACCACCTCTTCGTATGTCAAAACCTCCCTTTTTACCATACGACGCATAAAAATTATAGGCCTGTTCAACTGAAATAAACTGACAACCTTCAATAGGTTTTTCAAGACAATCAGGAAACCATGTCCTAGTTCCATCTTTTCCACAAACATAAAAACCAACATGATCTCTAACTTCAACGGTTTCAACATCTGCATCTGTACGTTTAACACAAAGAATGTAAATAATAACCCAATAAAAAGTAGTGCATCACATATACAAAAATCATTACTAAGATCAAACACAAATGTCACCAACAAAACATGATGTTCTATAGACATTTATCTACTGCAAAATTATTATTCATCAAACACACCTGATGTGCAGGTTTCCTATATACATTTATCTACTGAAACATAGTCCTATATGTGGAAATCATACTCATAAATCTACTGCATCATGCTTATACATCTAATGCATCAAAATCTAATTACTAGTCATCAAACACACCTGATGTGCAGGTTTCCTATATACATTTATCTACTGAAACATAGTCCTATATGTGGAAATCATACTCATAAATCTACTGCATCATGCTTATACATCTAATGCATCAAAATCTAATTACTAGTCATCAAACACACCTGATGTGCAGGATTCCTTTAGATATTTATATACTGAAACCTAGTCCTATATCTAAAAATCATAATCATAAATCTACTGCATCTATATCTAATAACTAGTCATCAAACTCATACTCAAACACAACTGATGTGCAGGATTTCTTTAGACATATATATACTGAAACCTATATCTAGAAATCATACTCATAAATCTACTGCATCATGCTTATACTTCTTCTGCATCAAAATCTAATTACTAGTAATCAAACACACCTGATGTGCATCAAATTTACTGTATAGAAATCATACTCATAAATCTACTGCATCAAATTTGTAAATATACTGCATCATGCTTATACATCTACTGCATCAAAATCTAATTATAAGTCATCAAACACACCTGATGTGCATCAAATTTAATATATAGAAATCATAATCATAAATCTACTGCATCAAATTTATAAATCTACTGCATCAAACTCATACATAACCTAAATCAAAATCTAATTACTAATCATCAAACACATGGTGTGCAGGTTTGATATAAACATAATAAATTCAAAATTAGTGAATTAAACATAAAAATATTATTTTAAATCAATTAAAATCACTTACGATCATGATTAAATGATGTTGAAGAAATTGTTGATGATGATGAATGATTATTACTAGAAGATGAACACTGGTTAGACAATGATGATAAACACTGGTTAGAATCGATCGACATCACGGTGGAATACGGTGGAGAATAATCACGGTGGAGAAGAAAAGAGTGTGCGGAAAGTCGACTGTGTGTTTTTTGTGGTGATAATGAGAAAAAATTTATATATATACTAAAGGAAAAATATTAAAAGACAAAAAAGCCCCTAAGAGTAAAAAAAAGGAGGGAGTGGGAATGAGACACATGTCACGATATGGTGGCTTCCTATTCTTTTTATTTTAACCATCTTTTTATTTTAACCTAAGTATATATAGGGTGGGGTTATTATAAAAAGGGCCTTATAATAAAAAGTGTAGGAAGGATTGTGGGAGTGACATGTGTCACCCCCTTGCCACATCATATGACACGTGTCACCCCACCCCCACCCACCCACCCACCCCCCCCCCCCCCCCCCCCCCCCCGCCGAATTTTTTTTTTCCCGCCAAAAAAAATTTTTTTTTGGGCAAACAAAATTTTTTAGTGCATCACAGTTATAAAGTTACTGCATCACGGTTATAAAGTTACTGCATCACGTTTACTGCATCACAATTATGATTTTACTGCATTACGGTTACTGCATTCATGGTTTTAATGTTACTGCATCATGGTTATAAAGTTACTGCATCATGGTTATAAAGAAACTGAATTATTATAAGTTTTATGCATCATATATGTATGTAACTGCATCACAATTAAAATACGATTCTTTTTTAAGTTTTGGTGCATCTTTATTATAAGTTACTGCATCATAGTTAATAGTTTAGTGCATCAGCTATGTTGCAGTAACTTATAACCTTAATGCACTAAAATTTAAAACTGTGATGCAGTAACTTTTATAATTGTGATGCAGTAACTTTATAACTGTGATGCACTAAAAATTTTTGGCAAGAAAAAAAAATATTTTTGCCCCAAAAAAAAATTTTTTTTGGCGGGATTTTTTTTTTTTTTTTTTTTTTTGCGGGGTGGGTGGGGGGGGGTGGGGGTGGTGACATGTGTCATATGATGTGGCATAGGGGTGACACATGTCGCCCTCACAATCCTTCCTACACTTTTTATTATAAGGCCCTTTTTATTTTAACTCATACCTATATATATATATATATATATATATATATATATATATATATATATATATATATATATATATATATACATGTATTTGAAATTTAAAAAAAAAGTAGTTAGCTAATAATAGCTATTAGATCAAAGTTTAAGGAGGATAAAATGAGTGACTAGGATTAGTTCTCGCGTTCTCACAAAAATTAGATTTCTCACATGAATGGCCCCCTATATATATATATATATATATATATATATATATATATATATATATATATATATATATATATATAACTGGAGGCGTTTGACTATTTTTTGCCACATATTCATGGTCAATGCCCAGTAGGTTTCCATGTCATTGCCCAGTCATCATGTTTAGTGCCCAGTCATCACTTTTCAAGTGTCATGTCATCAGTTTTCGTCCACCTAAGCATAATTTCAATGAACTAAAATTCGGAATTTAAAAACTGACAGTGAAGGGATTCGAACCTAGGGTGTTGATAACATAAACAAGGATGATAACCACTAGACCAACCCATGTTTTGAATAATATTTTGCAACTCCAAATCTATAAACCTTAGCAACAAATTATATGAGATAAGTAAGAGAATCCCTACAACTTAGGTAACCCTAATTAAATATATAAACCTACGTAACAAAAATCACAGGTTATTCATAATATCCTTTTTCTCAAAACCGGCTGTGCTTTGCAATTTGATGGACATGGTGGCTACTGCCTGATATTATATGTAGAGGCAAACAGGTTAGGGATCACAAATCATTTTATTTACTACTATATCTAAGGCTCTAATTAGTAAAATCATACATTAGTTAACCTGCTCATGTATAGTGACATCCAGTTTACAAAATTTAAACAGATATCAGGGTTTGATCCATGCACTGAGAAAAATGTTCGAGATACGTTGATCCATCCTAATGTAGTTAACTTGGACCTTCCAAAGGTATTTCTTTTAAGCTTAAGATGATGTCTTTAATTGAATTTTAAATGTTATCCCTATATCTTGAAGAATCTGATATACGGATAAGATTTAATTGATTGTATATAAAGTAATATTTGTATGGGAGGGGAAATGTAGTATATTGTAATATAAATAATATGTGAGTACAATTTTGGCAAATGGAGAACGTGAAATCGGTGACCTACTAGCTAAGGCTATGGTAGTTGGGAAAGAGGGCGCCATCAATATTCCTTGGGTTTGAGCAGCCATCAGCTTCCTTAAAGTCTGAAGGCTCACTACATGAGGCAACTCTTAAGACTCATGTTGTTCTATCTGGACGACAGGCTTCTGGTGGCCACAATGTGATTTTTAGATTTTTTAGTGATAAAATCATCGAAAGTTCAATATTTCTATTTAACATATATGCTTCTGAGATGTAAATTGTTTTTAAGATCGATAACAGGGATAAGAATGAAACCCATGAGCAGGTTTTTAACATTTCAATATGCAATGCCATTATCAAAACTTCAAGTTTGTTAAATAATGTTGATTATTCTTGCAGTTTAAATAAGCTCGGGAAACTGTTAAAAAGCTTAAATTTGGATGGACTTGTGGTCAATGGTGGGGATTACTCAAATACAATGCCTGCCTGCTAGCAAAAGACATTAAGTATGTTATATTATGTGTGTACTAATATCCAAATTCTACATGTTTCAATGTTTGTCAACAAACAGATAATCATTCATATGGATTTTTATTAATTTTTATATTTATTTTGGTTGCCCGGTGACTTGAAAACTCTGATTATTGGATGCCCAAAGACCATTGATGGTGACTTGAAGTGCAAAGAAGTTCCAACAAGTTTTGGATGCGTGCAAGGTATTAATCCACTCAAATTTTTATATACCAATTTGCACAAAGTGTATTCTTCATATATTAAAAAAATATATAGTTAGCATCGACAACCCATGGGTCTGCTACATTTCAAGGTTGTGGGAGGCAAGGAGGATTGTTTTTTCATCTCTACTCAATAATTTTTTGGGACTTCTTGAATTTGGTTCAAATGATTCAACCCGGTCAAACGAGCCAAAACTCACCAAAAGTGCTCTCTAATGCAAAAGACTTTTTATCAAAAAGTTTCCTCAATACAACCATATTAAGAGGTTTCCTATTTAAGCCGTTTCCCAAAACCAATGACAAACCCAATATGCCACATCTGATTAACTTTTTTATATAGTTGATATGTTATATATATATCAGTTTATGTTCCTAGGTCTGCTGTAGTCTATATTCTTAGAGAGGTGTTTTTCAATTTACGTCTAGATGTTCCAACCATTAGTTTAAATTATTTCAATCTTGTCATTTTTTACCTGCCTACTTTGCTATAGTAAAATATAAACAAAATTTTACGTTAACTAAAACCATCCAAACTATAATTACAAGTCATGCCCGCCCATTGGGCGGGCAGAAAAAACATTATCAAAATAATAATAATAATAATAATAATAATAATAATAATAATAATAATAATAAATACAGCTTCACTTATAAAAACTTTAATGAAACTTATGTAACTGGCTTACTGCTCTTAATACATACCTACATCTTTGCACCTAACAATTTCTTGTGGATTTCGAGCACCTTCAGAATCAATTTCAGTCCACATGTGAGAAGAGCCGACCCAAATGTGATATTAAAAAAAAAAAAAAAAAAAAAAAAAAAAAAAAAAAAAAAACCATCAATATAATTAAAAAAAATACATTAAAAAAAACTTAACTAAAACCATACGAATTATCATTATAAGTCATGCCCGCCCCTTGGGCGGGCTTTGAAGTCTAGTATATATATATATATATATATATATATATATATATATATATATATATATATATATATATATATATAATGTAAGGTTCTTTTCAGAACCAAATAAATTGCGAGAACTGCGAGAACCGTTTTGAGCCATCAAATCATTTAATCAAGGGTTATAAATGATAATGGCAGTTTGGTAATTAAGTTAAAATAAAAGTGGTGTTTTATAATCAAATAAAGGGTATTGTAGGCATTTCATAATTCATTTATAGTAATCAAAGATAGACTTTGAATTCGTAGGGTCCTGTTTTTAAGGGATAACCGACTCTTTCATAAATCTAGGTCAAATGTGCCACCCTAAAGGCTAAAACCGCCTCCTATCTCATCTGTTCATATTCTCTCAACAGCAAAACATTGAAATTCAGTTTATGTGTTCCTCTTTCGAATCGGATCGAGATTAATTTGGAATCTCATGGCTTCACTGTGGTGGATCGTTGATTTTGGAAGAAACATGTTAAACATACAGGTATGTATCAACAAGTACGTGAATTATTAAGATGTTTGCTAAAATGGTTTATTATCTCACGAGTTGTTGTTGTGCTCAGGTGTGGATCCAAAGTCGATATTGTGCGAGTTTTTCAAGGCTGGTCAGTGTGCGAAAGGTTTCAAATGTAAGTTTACTCATGATTTGAATGTTCAAAGGAAGATGGAGAAGGTTGACATTTTCAGTAATAAGCGTGATGAAGGTGATGCATCTACTATTTTTATTCTTTCAATATTTTTATATGATTAGATTTCGATTTAGGAGTATAATAACTAATTTCTGCATGTGAAACTTTAGGAACTATGGAGGACTGGGATCTCGAGACGTTGGAGAAAGTCGTGGAATCAAAAGGAAAAGGGTACAACAAGAATAAACCAACTGACATTGTATACTTCTATCATGGTCTCATGGAAGGTATATTGATGGTCAATATATTTTACTCGATGAAAACACAAATTTTATGGAGAAAAGATGCATAAATCTTGTTTGGCTATATGTGCACTATCTAGAAAATACTATCAATGCAAAAACACTATACTTCTAATAGAATAAAGTCACTGAACTCAAACTATGATTTTTATAATAATAATAATGATCGAATAAAGAAGAGTTCAGTTGATATGGTTTTTCACTTTTTTTTTTATGCTTTTTGGTAATGGAGAATATTCAATTTTATTAACTCAAAGATGCACAATGTAAACATGGCTACTCATGTTGTGCATTCGTTTTAGATAATATTATGCAAGGGAACTTTCACTTTTGTTTTAGAATATCTATGCATAAGTTTTTTTATATTACTTTACTTGTTTGAATTCTCATGCGTTATACCATGTTATTGAGAGTGCATATGTGTTTTTCAGTTTCTAGTGAATTTGATGCCTTTTATGCATATATGTTTTTTTAGTTTCGGAGTTTAAATGTATTGAAAGTGCATATGTGTTTTTAATTCTGATATAAGGATGTTTTGTTTTTACTTCTAATCTAAGGGTGCACTTGTATTTTGTGTTTAGGGTTGTACTAATTTCTCAAAGAAGTCAAGAATATGGTTTTGTGTGCTTAAGTAAGATTGTGCACATGTGTTTTGTTAGTTATAATTAAATACTTCGTTTATTAATTGGTTGTGGTTAAAGGTAGAGTGCATATGTGTTTTCATAGTTTTTGGTGAATTTGAAACCTTTTATGCATATGTGTTTTTACAGTTTCATAAACTTGTTCCTTTTGTTTAATTTCAGTTGTTATGAAAGGATTGTGCATATGTGTTTTGTTAGTTGTTATGATTAAATAATTCGTCTATTATTTGTTTGTGGTTACAGACATGAGTATAATGAGCAATATCAAGAGTGCACATACGCATATATAAGGGCATATGGAAGAACTCAAATGCACATATGCAAGAGATCAAGAGTGGCTAATGAGGAAAAATACATGTGCAAATACAGCAACATGTATATACAAAGATCACGAGAGTTTCTTATTGTATTAATTATTATTAGTGCACGCATGCATAATCAATATATTGTACTTTCGTTTTCTTTTAGACATTTTGTATAATGCTTATGTTTTGAATATTTAATAATTGTACGACAAAATACATTATAAGTTTAAACAATTGTACACTGTAAACAAATGTAAAGTTTATATTCTTTTAGAAAAACACATACGCATCTCACTTTTAAAAAACATAAATGTTAAAAATTATATAAAAAAAAATCCGAAAATTAAGGAGTTTAAACTTATATTCTGAAATCATGCATGCTGAAAAAAAGAAATTATTAAAAAAAAAAATCCTAAAAATCAAGAACTAAGAAAACGTTTTTTATTAAAAAAATCAAAAAGAAAATAAAAAATGTAATTTTACTATTATACCCTTTTGAATTAAATAATAAAAATAAATATCCAAAAAAATCTGATTGGTTGATATTGGTTCTCGCAGTTCTCGCAATTTATTTGGTTCTGAAAAGAACCTCACCCTATATATATATATATATATATATATATATATATATATATATATATATATATATATATATATATATATATATATATATAAACATGCAATAAAAGGTTTATGCTTCACTAGTTTTGTGAATAAGTTACAAGTAAACAATATGAAAAATGATTATCTAAGTGATACGGTGTATAACTTGAATAGTATTAAATTAAGTATTATTAGTATTAGGGTTAAAATTGTAATTTTCAAATATTCAAAACGTTATCAAACACTCATTTTCGTTTAGAAACATATTCACTCAGCACATTTGAATTACTTAGCACATTTGATTCGTTTAGCACGTAATTATGTAGTTTTATCAAACAGCCCCTAAAGCTGTAAAGTTGAGTGTCTTTGCTATCTTTCATTGCAATAGTCCTTTGATATAGGGGTGTGCATTGTTTGGGTAATAACCGAATAAACTGAAAACCTAAACCGAACTTATAACTGAACCGAACTAACAATTCAGTTTTTGGTTTGGATATGGTTTTGGCTATCTGAACCGAAAACCAAACCGAAAATCGAATTTACATAAATATATATACTTTTTATATATTTATATATACAAAAAGAACATTAAAATTTTAACCTAGTATAAAGAAAATACTTTTTACGCTTAAATAAGTTTTGTTTGCTAAAAATCGATATAATTAATTTTTTTTTAAAATATAATGGTGTTATTCGGGTCAACCCGATAACCGAACCGAATTCAAATTCTGTTTTTGATTCGGTTCGGTTCGGTTTTCGGTTTGACCCAGAAAAAACTTATAACCAAACTAATCGAACTAAATAAATCGAGCAACCCGATAACCGAACAGATGAACACCCTTTGGTTTGATATCATTTTGACAAACTTCTATTTTCCTACTTTTTTGTATTGATAGTAAACTCCACCTGTTTTAAAATTATTTTCAAAAAACAAAATTTTGTCAAAACCGATAATATATATTATAAAGTTTAGACTCATATAAACAGTCGAAACACCTTGGCGGGCTCATCGAACTGAAGTAGCGTTGAAGTAAAAGTTGAACGTGTTGCTTCTTTTCATTAGGATAATCATTTTCATACTATTTTAACACACTTCTATTATACTCTAAAATTCTCCATTTCATTAATAATATGTTTTTTATCCGTATCAAAAGTATTATCATCTCACTCAATTTTGTTCAAAGAAGATACTATAAAGATTAGACATACAGTATGTTGGCAAAAATTATTGTTATTGAACAAGTAATGATAAATTTGTTTACACTGGTGAAACAAACACTCGTAAGAGTGGCTCAGCAGTAACATTGTTGCTAGACGAATGATATCGCTTATATAAGTTTTGGGAGTGTTGTTGCCATAACAAGTGGGAGTTTGTTGGTATTGTGTGTGCATGACGAAACATACAAGCTTATATTGGTTATTATTTACGAGACCTAAGGGTCAAACACATATACGTAGCACGAGAGTCCTGAATAATATATATGTATTGTGTCTAATATATATTTGAGTTAATTATAAGAGATGCTAAATGAACATTTAATTAGCAATCAGGCTTAATTAAGATTATGGATAAATGAACATTTAATTAAGTTGTATTGAACTAAAAAGCCCGATGAGCCCATGACTGGCCCACACACGGAGGCCTTACAAAGAAGTTTTTGGTTGAGTTAAGCTATTTTTAAGAGAAGTATAATTATATTATTAGACAAGATAATTATCATTTAAATATACATCTTTGTGGTTTACACATTTTCACACTATACATCTTTTGCCGATAAGTCAAGACATATACATACCCCCGTTAATAAATATTAACAACCATACATCTCTGAGAATGAACAGTGTAAACTTTTTTGCCAATATCTTGTACACGTGCTTGTCACGTGACAATGTTTATGTCTTTTTAATTGCCCCACATACCAATAATTACCGCACCCTCTTTTAATACCCAATTCCACTTCACCATCTCCAATTTTTACCCTAACTCATTTTCCCCAAAATTGAAAAACCTTAACCACAATGTTTATGCCTAGAAATTGTGCTTGTTGGTTACCAACAATTATTCGCACTTCGTGGACACCAACAAATCCTAGATGTCGCTTTCATTATTGTTCTAAAACCGTAAATCTTGAATAATTTGATTTTATATTTTGATTTTCGAATTGTTAATGTAACCTTTTTACAACTTTTTGAAGGAACCGAATTGTGGTTTAATGGTTCAATGTGTGAACGATTTGTGGTGATTATTCTTGGGTTATTGAGAAACATGAACGAGCTTCAATAATCATCAAGGGAAAATGCTTTTAAAGCTTAAGATTGAAGTTTCTTTTGAAATTTAGTTGGTTCTTCTTTGTTATGTATGTGATGATGAACTGAACTGTAGTAATGTACTGTTTTAAAATATATCTCATTGTAATCTTTTGTTGTTATCAATGAAGCGTGTTTGGTTTTCACCTTAATGAGAAAAAATTGAAAATGTACATATAATTAGCAATTTACATAAACAAAATTAGAGTTTCGATCAATAAACAACAAAAGATTATACGAACAACATTAAAATTATGGTTAGAAAGATTAAAACTTATTATAAGCTTTTTCTTCATTCCCTGGTTCTTCATATTCACGAAGGCAACATTCGGAAACCATCATGTAAACAATAAACCAAATGCTTAAACTAGAATCGTGGATTTGCTGTTTTTGATTTATCTTTTTGATTTGTGTGTAATTGTTTATGTGAGTTTAAGTCATCTCTAAAAGAGAGGTAATTAAAAAGACATAAGCAACCTTATGTGACAAACACGTGTACAAGATAACTAAAAAAGATTGCACCGTTCGTCCTCATGAATGTATAGTGGTTAACGTTTATTAACAGATAGATGTATATGGCTCAACTTATCAACAATGGATGCATGGTATATTATAACGTACCCTCCGCTCTGCTAACGAGCGTTACTGTCACTCTGGTACTTAGCTTACCATTTGTACAAAGGGTAATGATGTACCCTCCTAAAGGATGAAGCCAACACCTTCGTCCTACACATAATGGTGGCGTAAAGTCATTCATAATGGCTACCGCAAGGGAATCCGCCAACCTTCACCCAAATCACTCATAGTGTCTAACCTCTGTCACAGTTCAGAGGGGCCTCCGTCACTATTTGGAGGGGCCTCCATCACTGTTCGAAGGGGTCCTCCGTCACTGTTCGAAGGGGGCCTCTGTCATTGTTCGGAGCCTAATTCATGACATGGTCTTAATTCATGACCTGGTCTTAATTCATGACTTGGTCTTACCCACGTCCCCTCTTTCTCCTTAGCTTTCCCGCTAATCCAGGAAGAGTGGGGCACTAAGCCCTAGCGGTTACCACAAATCATGGGACGCCCCCATGATCTCCTAAAAACGTGCAAACACTCTCCAAGGCTGTTTCTTCACCTATAAATAGTCTTGGACGAGTCATAATTCTGGTATGCAATCAAAACTATCTCATCTTACTACATTTTTGCTAAACTCATTATACCAAACACTTATTCACACGCCGGAGGTGGTTCGCAGGGTCCAACCCCTGCGCAATCACTTAACGTAGCATTTCCTATTTCTTATTTTCAGGTTATCTTGCACTCGGCATCACCACAATCACCCCTAATTCCGTTAATCATCATTGACGGCTTGATATGTGCAACTTTTTGTACAATCAGTATAAAAATAGATAAACCACAAAGATGTATTTTAGAGTTTGCTCACGTGTTAGAAATAATAAAAAAAACTATACTTTTGATCAATAAAAACATCATTTATATTAACACAAATCATTTTTAATCGGTTGAAACATAAAAAATATATTAAAAAATTTGTAAATGAAAGAAAAAATATTAAAAAAAAAAAAAAAAAAAAAAAAAAAAAAAAAAAAAAGCAACCCAAATCTAAACCCAGACCCACCGTCCCAACCCAAATAGTCCGACCACAAAAAAAAAAAAAAAAAAAAAAAAAAAAAAAAAAAAAAAAAAACCAGACCTAAATCAAATTCATCAAATCAAACAACAAAGAAACAATGGCCGGAGGAGGAGGTAGAAAAACATTGAACAAACCAAAATCTCGTAAACCCACAAAACAATCTCAATTATTTGTCCAAGGTGGTTTATTATCAGATTGGTCTCCCCTCATTACCCCACCACCTTCCAAAGGTATCTTCATTATTTGTTACTTTAATTAAGGATCTTGTATTTGGGTTTTATTTAATGTTTCATTTTTTATGTTATTAGGAAACGTTGGTGATGGGAATAAATTGAAAAACAAATCTGCTGTTAGATTTGAGATTGGGAGTAGTTCTGGTGGTAAGGCGAAAGGGTCAGGTTCTGCGGCGAAAGTTGTCGAGTCGCGGAAGGCCAAAAAAAGTGATTTTGCTTATCAATATCCTCAGGTATTTTGATGCTGTTTTGTGAAAAATTTGGTATATTTTTGGATTTGAGGTTGTTTGGATTAATGGAATATGTAAAGATATATAACGCTCAAGGGTTTGCATTGCGTTAGAGTATATACACATTCGCAAATACACTATTGGAAACTTTTTATTTGATTATTTTTGGAGCGAATAAATGTATGATCATTTGGAGCATATAAGCACTGTAAAAATAAGCAATCACAAACACACCCAAAGTTAGTTTCAGGTTTAAATCTGCTTATCGATGGTTAAGCTAAGAAATATGGGTATGTTACATTAACGGGGCAGAAGTATGAGTAGTGAAAAATGTTTATCTGCTTATTATACAACACGTAAACAGAGTAAGTAGTTGGCATGTGCTTATCTTTTTATTAAATAAATAATCCAAAGTAATTGAAACACTCCCTTACCCAAGAAACCCAAATTTACGTATATTATAGATTTATAGTAAGTGATAAAACAGGAAGCACATCAGAAAGAAAATGTTAAATTATGTTCTATTTTGGTGTAATTAACCCTTCTTAAAGTGACTGAATATGCTACTTATTTATGTGTGTTATTGTTGCCTTTTAGGCTTTTAACTTTGTATGAGTTGTAGTAGATGATTGGAGTTGTTAAATATCTTTAGGAGCGGTAATGAATCTTTAAATGGAAATGTGATCAATGATGAATTATTCATAGTTAATCTTTGGCGATGGTTTTACCTCACTGAGATTTTTCAGGTGAATCAAAGATTATTGCTTATATTACCGAGGCATGAAAGTGTCATGGTTGTGAAATTTTGTACATTTGGAATTTAGGTCCTGTTGACACTTTTTAACTTCGAAATGTATATAAATGCTTGATTATAGGTAGCAATCATATCAAATTATATAAGAGATTTAACTCTAAAGGATTAGATAATTTTCACATTGTATAAAATTAGATAAGCAATCTTAAATAATCTGTTGAAAACTAGTATTTATTTTCTTTTTTTAGAATTAATAAATGTCTGTTTGTTTCAAAGCATATAAGCACTTTCAAATTAGCAATCACAGAATCCCCTAAGTTAATTTCAGTTATTAATCTGCTTATCAATGGGTTAATTTAAGAAGCCCACATGTAGGCATGCTACATTGAGGGCTAAAAATATAGTCATTGTTACATTAAGTGGTAAAAAGGAAACTAAGAGCATGTTTGGTTGGGAGAAATTTAGTGAAATGATGGGAGACTAGAAATTGTTGAGAAACGAAAACACTCTGATATATTGTTCAAACACTCGACAATCTATATAAATTGTTAATCTAGTACAGTTTGGTAATGAACCATCAAAATAGCAATCCCCATAAATATTAACGATGATAAGACTACCATGGAAAACTAAACATCCTTGAGTGTATTTCAACACCACACTGCCCATTCTAGACAAGAATTGGATGCTCAATTATTAGTTTATATGAACGAGCCATGGGGTAAGCAGGATAGCATCCAGTAGCTTTGAATCTGAATAAGAAATAGCACTAAAAACCCTTTTGTTTCTGGATTTTTATATAAACCAAACGCTATACAATCTTAGTATACGACAACCTCAAGCACTTTTTTTCTTTCTTACTGATCAGACCCATATTGGAAGCAAACGAGAACATGTGCTTGATTATGTTAGAATTAGGAATCTTCACCTTCCACCACTTAGCAATTCAACACAATTACATTCCAATCCTCATGAAAAAAAAGCAGCTTTGGCTCATCAAGTATACCATGATCGTTATCCAACATAGTGCAAAAAAGAATAACTCAGTGGCTAAGTTTTAAGATTAGTAAATACAACAGTAGTATAGGCTCATATAAAACTAGACATGAAGTATATGGTTTCAACAATTGAACAAATTGCATTTTGATGTTTTCCTGCTCTTTAGGGTTATATCTAAATTGACAAAAAACAACATAATATGTAGTCAAGGTAGTCAAAGGCCCTCGCTTGGGTCGACTAGTCCCTTAGGCCAGGCCCTAGTAGCCGTCTTGCTCTATCATACTCAGGCCAGGCCACTTCACTCGGGCCCTCGCTTATATTGACGAGGCCGTTGCCTTTTCCGGTGGGGTCCTTGCCTTTGTCGCCGTAACACTCTTACTACGAGGCATGATGTGGTCTGATGTCATACACTGGTCAAACTTTTACGTTTATTTGAGACACATAATTGTCCATGTTAGATAGTCGTTTGATGTAAGATTAGGGTTTTGGGTTCACTTTGAGTATGAAGTATAGAAGCCCTCTCATCCTTGACGCCATATCAGCGCCATATATCATTGTGTAAAATATTCTTATTGCTACAAGAAATCTTCTAGAATTTGTTTAAACTTATTTATCTTGTATATTTAGCTATTTAACTATAGAAATTGAAGCAATAAAGGTACGCTACGCATGATTGTTATATAAATAATTTTAAGCTTTCATGATCATTGTTTATATGTTAAGATACTATCATATGCACTATCTGCAAAAGTTCACTCGGGCCCTCGCCTTTTGTTGTCTATCGACTAAGTCCCTAGGCAAGGCACATCGACTTAAGGTCGCTTTCGCCTTTAACTACCTTGAATATAGTGTTATCTTTGATGAGGAAGTGTATAAAGACCAGAAAACAAAAGTTAATAATTTAAAAAAAAAAATAATAATAATAATAATAATAAAAAAAAAAAAATCAAGCGTCATTATAAACCAGATACAATATCATAGCCATAAGGCTAGAACAATTTAATCCAAATTGGGGTTCTTAAACAGCTAAATACTAAACACAATCTATGTGAAAGAAATATTAAAGAACAACATTAGGGATTTAGGGACTATTTCATCAACATATACTTATGAAATTGAGACATTTGCTTGAAGGAAATTATAGATGAAGGTCCTGGTTACCAAAGTAATGGATCGATTGTGCATAATTGTTTATAAATGTTGATGAGGTCACAAGCAGACGGCGAGCATCACCAGACGGCGACGACCAATCAGTGACTTGGTCGGTAAAAAAATGATAGTTCAAGGTTTGTTGCTAAGTGTTAGCTGTGTTTAAAAAACGCGCCTCGCAGCGCATGAGGCGCGAGGCGAGATGAGGCAGTAGTTTGATCGTATTGGACACCCCTAGGCGAAGCAATTACAAAAGGCAGTGAGGCACATGCTTCAAGGCCGCCTCAGCCAAGGCACGCCTTGGACGCTTTTTGGCTCCTCTATATATATTGGGCCTTAGAATATAAGTTTAAACTTATGATGTATATTATGCTTCTTTAGATGGGCTCATTACTATTATAAGTAAGTTAAATTGAGAGCCAGTTTAAACTAATTAGCTAAAAAAACATAGATAACTTTAAACCTAGATATAAATTGATTACTTTTGGCATGAATTCGGCTGATTATGAGAAGGCTTGGTTCTTTTTTTGTTAATGCGGTATCTGTGTATCAATTGTAGTAAAATCTATTGAAAATGTGTACGTAAAAAGTATGCGCCTCGCCTACGTGAGGATGCGTTTTCGCCCTGTCGCTTTGCGCTTCGGCTGTTTGACCCTTGGTGCAACAGAGCGCCTTACGCTTTTAAAAACCCAGAGGGTTAGGCTATGTTTGGCGCGGAGCTTTTTTGGAGCTTTTTGGGGTAATGAGCGGTGAGAATGAGCTTTTTTATTTTTGATGTTTGTTTGGCATGAGAGCTGTGGGCTTTGCTATTTTTTAGGAAAGCTTATTTTCCCAATGCTTCTTTATGAAGCTGTGAGCTTTTTTGGCTACTGCTCACAGCTCACAGCTACTTTTGCCAAACATAGCCTTAGTGTCATATGACTTATAATCCTATACTTCCTTTTTTAAGCTTTGGATTTTTCTCAAAAAAAAGGACACTGAGAAATTATAAGAAAGAATCCAAATTCTCCCGATAAGGGAGGGAAATGATATACAAACTACAAAGAAAGTAAATTCTTGAGAATTTATATTACTTCACTTGTTAATTCCTTTAACATACCAAACACGAGAAATGAAAGCATGTTCATTTCATTAATTGTATCTCCTCTCAAATTGACTGCATTTACACATCACTTTTTTTTCCCTTCCTTTTGACTGTGTATAAGTTGTAGATAGGAGGTGTTATCATCAGTACTAGTAATGAAACTTTAGTTGGAAATGTGATCAATACTTTACAAGGTAATATTTGGCTATGATTTGACCAAGTTGTGATTTTTCAGGTGAGTCCTCTCGTAAATGAAGGTAGCAACGCATACCAGAAAATGGATGTATCACATCCCATTGTATTGCTTGATTCCAAGGAATCAAAGATTATTGCATATATGGACGAGACACCAGTTAAAGAATCTGAAACCATTAAATATACTTATGATTATGGTGCAAGTTTTGAGGTTGAAGACACACCAGATAAAGATTCTGAAATCATCAAATATACTTATGATTATGGAACAAGTTCTGAGATGGACAATAGTTCTCATAGAGGATTAGGGTTTCATAATGACGCTGAAGAAAATGAAAATCCCAGTGTTATCGAAGAAACTCCAATTACTGGAAAGCAAGAGTGTTCGCATTTTGATTCGTCATCATCACACGAAATGGAAACTGATGTGATGGATGATGATGATGCATTAGATGTTGATGCGTCATCGTCTCCTGTGACAAATTCAGGATTTTTGTCAATTGGTGGCATGAAACTGTACACCCATGATATATCTGATTATGAGGAAGAAGATGATGAAGATGAAGAAAGCTTAGACTCATCAGAGTCTAAAGATTCTTCTAACTCATCTGACAGTGAGGGTGCGTTCAATAGTGATTCTGATGTGAATGAAATGATTGCAAAAGATTACTTTGAAGGGATCGGTGGAAGTTATAAATCTGCAAATGTTGATCAGTTGATAGGACAAGTTCTTTCAAGCTCGGATGATGATGATGACATTAATGGTGGGCGTTATAATCAAATGTTAAAAGGGATAAACGGGATTGCACTTCACGATGCATCAAGGCAATATGGATTGAAGAAACCTCGTTCAAAGAACAAAAATCGAGCAAAACCTAGCAATTTTGTAGCTGCTACAGATGATTGGTGTGCTATAGATGAAATGATGCTTGAAAAGAGTTCGAGATCTATGTACGTGAAAAAGAAACAGGCCGCAAAGGTTCCCCAGTCTTGGCCATCTAAAGCTGAAAAAAGTAAAAGTTTCAGTAGATTTTCAGGTAAAGTATAATCCAAATGATATGTTTATATATTCTGTATGCATTTTTTGGATCTTTATGTAATAAAGGCTTATGCAAGTGATAGATGGTAAATATCGTGGTTCTTATGAAGGGTAGTTTTGTGTCATTTCAGGTGAGAAGAAGAAACTACGGCAAGAAAGGATTGCTATTAAGCGCAGGGAGCGAATGATAAAACTTGGTGTTGACCTTGAGAAAATAAATTTTGTAAGCTCAAAATAAAATTTATCTGGGTAATAAGTTAAAATAGCGTGGGCCCCAAACTTAGCAAGAATTATGAACGTGTGCTTTTAATAAAAATGCAGAAACTAGAGCAGATGGTGAAGAACGAGGTTGATATTATGTCATTTCAACTAATGCACTCCCGGGATTGTTCTCAGGTTTTGAAATCACTGTTTATTGACTTTTATATGATTTAAGCCTCATATACACGTTCTTACACTTTACACCATCTAAAATAGTAATTAAAAATGGCATTCAAAACAATAATATTCTTTAGGTTCAAAGGTTAGCGGCAATTTATCGCTTACGGGGTGGCGTTCAAGGTTCAGGAAGAAAAAGGTAATCCACAATATTCATTTTTAGTTGATCTTTACATAAAAAATTTTGGTTTATTACGTTATTTCATTCTGTATTTCAGGTTTGTAACCGTGACACGAACACAGCACACTGGTATGCCTTCATCAAGTGATAGAGTTCGCCTCGAGAAGGTAACAAAGCATCACTTATTGTTTTAACTTGAGTTATAGTACGGCAAATTTGGTTGTTTTGTAAACTTGTGTCTTTCAGCTGTTGGGAATTGATGATGACGAAGGCGATGATATGAAAGCGGGTAAAACACCTTCAAACAGAACTAAAAAAGTTGGTTTGAGCCCAGTGGAATCAAAATCTGCCAAAAACAAAACTTCTGTCGAATCAAGCAAGAAGAAAAGGAGAGATAAAGACAAAACGGGCTCATATGCTGCACAACCCGTATCATTTATCTCAAGTGGAAACATGGTGACCGAACCAGCAAAGACTGATGTGGTTGACCAGTGCTTAACCAACAACAAACCAGTTGCAAACTCATCAAGTTATGGTGCATTTGAGATGCACACAACAGGTTTTGGTTCGAAAATGATGGCGAAGATGGGGTACGTAGATGGTGGTGGATTGGGCAAAGATGGTAGTGGAATAGCAGAACCCATTGAAGCAATCCAAAGGCCCAAATCGCTTGGATTAGGAGCTATGATCCCTGAAACTGGCAACACATCGGAACCTATGAATGCAACCCCGACTCCACCCCAGAGACCAAACAGGCTCGTAGGCCAAGGCTCAAGGGGTACTGAAAGTAGGGGGAAATCCGGAAATACGCAAGTTGGGTCTGCTAAAAGGAGTAGTGAAGGTAGGCGCAAATCTGGAAACGCACAGTTTGGGTCTTCTGAAAGGGGTAGTGGAAGTAAGGGCACATCTGGAAATGCGCAGTTTGGGTCATTTGAAAAGCATACAAAAGGGTTTGGGTCTAAGATGATGGCGAAAATGGGGTTTGTTGAAGGGATGGGTCTAGGGCGAGACTCGCAGGGCATTGTGCAACCTCTGGTTGCAAGTAAACTCCCCAAATCCAGGGGTTTGGGTGCTAAAGGGTAGTTATGTTATTTGGTTCTTTTATCTGTAATCCGATAACTAATAAAGTTATACCGTCTGAAAAAGGGTTGTTGAATCAGAATTTGAGTTTCACTGTAATTTCTTAGCCCAATGAATCAATGATAAAATCCTTTATTGTTTCAGAAAGAAAGAAACCAGGATAAATGTCCTCTATATGAGATTCAAGGCAGCCCGGACTCGTCTAAAAGTTTATTTAGTTCATTTTTGCTAAGGTGGCTGTTGAAATGTTACTAATTTAAGTGAATGCATGAATTGATTAAAAACATTTTAGATGTTACATACTTAGGTAAGTGATGGTGACCTAACAGTATAACCCCCTGGTGAAAATACTATTTCGTCAATTATTGGAAGCATCACAAGGTTATGGGGTACAGGGTACTACTTTTTATTTTTCGGTATTGCATTCAGAGTTCAGACTACATGTACAGAAAATGTAGAACAAAATTCAAAGTAGTCGAACCTAATATAAGACCAAAAATAAATCCGCTGTTAAAAAAAAATATATATATATATAAGACCAAAAAAGCTTGAAACTTTACACTTGGTTTTGCATAAAAACAACCTTTATGATACCTTAAACATCTTTAGGTCTCTAAAGGATGATCAAAGTATGATAAAAGCTTTTAAATTTAAAAAAATAAAATAAAAATAAAAATAAATAAATAAACAGTTTTTTTTTTTTTTTTTTTTTTTTTTTTTTTTTTAATATTTAATAAAGACTAGATCTTTAAGCACAAAAAATATTAAGCTCTTTATACCACCTGTTAGATCTTTAATATAGTGAAATTATTCACACTATGTTGATTTAGTTTATGTTTAGGATTAAGAAGCTAGAGAGAGAAAGGTAAATAGAGAGTGAGATGGTAAGAAAAAGTAAGGTTATGTGTTTTTCTAAATGATTCATACAATGTTCCACACCTCTAAATGAGGCTCTAAACTAGGGGAGAGCATCGGGATAAAATCTGTTAGGTCACCATTTAGTAAACACAAGTATGATATAAAGAGAAATGAGATGAGAAATAAACTTGGTTGATTATAAGATATTAAGAAAGATAAAAGTGCAAGAGTTTCCTTAAGGTAATCTAATAACCAACAAAATAAAATGTAACATAAGCTTACTATTTATAAGGGAGGAGCTAGGGCAACACACCCTTCCTCCCTTATCCTTTTAACGTGGGCTTTAAGGCCTCTTGGGCTTTAACATGTTGCCCATTAACTTAAACAATAATAAGAAATAATACTTAAGCAACCTATTACAAAATGTAATGACCGAGACTTGACTAAATACTAAAGTATGATCCCAACAATCTCCCCCTAAGGGTCGGTCATCACAGTTGCTTGACGTCTTCATCTTTGTCGTTGACTTGTGACATGTAAAACTCTAGACGTCTTCAAAATGAATGAATGATAGTGAATGTACTTTGCTCTTTGTCTTTGTACTTTGGTAATGATGTAATGATTGGATTATGAAGTTGTCTGCCGTTCGTCACTCCTGCGTCTGTGGTGGTTGTACGCCATTCCAACATACTCATACATCTTTAGACTTTCACTTACAAGAAGTTCCTTTTTCATGCATTGAGATCTTTGACTTTATACTTTGTAGATTCTTCTAATTGCCGTAGAATCTTTCTTTGAACTTTGTGTTGCTAAGATCTTTGGGGGAGCTTTCTTTGACTTCAAGATGTATGTATGAGCATGTTGGAATCTATCATCATGGAAGTGAGGTACCTGCGAGTAAACAGTTAGCAATAAAACAACCGGTACTTACGGATAAGGAGTTAGAGCTCATCAACAGCATATTGTGAAGATTCCTTCTAATCCTTATCCAGGCCGTTCCCATATCAGATACTCCCGAAGGAGCTTACGAGACCTACTAAGTAGCTCAATGACTGGGTGAGTCGCTGGGGATCACTCCACGACTGTAGACCGTAATGGAACCACTGCAAACACTAAGCGTAACCCTTGTGGGGTTACCGAAGTGACCTGCTGTCAGGGCTGTTTGATGTTGACCCTGGCAGGATTTCCGTTCAATCATTGAGGAATACATAAGTAATCCTCTCATAAACGTTCTCGGCAGATTGCTAAGATCTGCGAAGGACTCGATAGTTTACAACTGATGCCCATTGATGTAGAACACCAGTTGCAGAAATACTAAGTGTTCCTAAGAGATCTTTGATGTATCTCAAGGCTCTAGACTCTATAAGTGCACACCTAGGTTTCTTATGCGGAGACTGGGGATGAGTCTCCTGCTTCAATATCAACCGTCTCTAAGAGATAGGTCGATAGGTTACGTAGGTTCCCCGTGAGAATGAAACAAGCTCTTTTAAGAGAACTTGAGTGGTTAAGAAGGTTTAGTGCATTGCGTCACTGGGTCCATGACGACTTAATCTTCAATACCGGCGTCGCCTTAGCAACAACCAGTAGCATACGTATTGAACCCGGTGTCTGCCCTAAGGTTGAATCATCTGGAGGGCTATTTCTTTTCACCCTTTTCATTACTTTTCTTTTTAATTCTTCAACTCCTTCTTTCCCTTTCATTCATTTCTCCTTTTTCGTATCATACCTAAGGACTTCTAATTCTAACTATGGGGGATGTCCTTGGGTAGATCCCTCCGGCTCTGGCGGATCATAGGACGGATATTCCTATCTTAATCACCTTATAACTCCGACAGTAGCCAAGAAACCTTTGATTGAAAAATCTCTCAAAGTGTTGGTGATAATCAAATATTTTGGTTAACACTTTGAGAGTTTTGCGTACACTTTTGAAGGGCTTCCCCTGCACATGTGCTCATAAGTATTTAATAAATTTGTACATGCGGGAGGAGCAATCACTTTTGAATTGATCCACTTTCTGTGAACAGGACCGATTCGAGACACGCTTACATTACTAGTTAAACTAGCTTGAAGTTATTACCCGGCCTGGTCAAGTCCACAGAAAGTTTCTCGAGACGGTACATTTCTACTAAGACTAATCCTTTTCGAGACACGCTTACGTGGTTAGATAAAGAGATACATTGTCAGCTTTTAGGTGACAACTAGCTCTAATATCTAACTTGATGTTATTACCCGTCGAGGATAAGTCTTTTCGA
This sequence comes from Artemisia argyi, assembly GCA_030686995.1. NCBI lineage: Eukaryota > Viridiplantae > Streptophyta > Magnoliopsida > Asterales > Asteraceae > Artemisia > Artemisia argyi. Next base: position 118,877,958 of record CM060677.1, on the reverse strand, counting down.
TATTACTAACATTTATTGCCTCGTCAATTCCTGGGTTAAAACTGAGTCTAGCTCGCACATGATACAACTTTTAAGCATTGACTTCGTATATTTTAATCACTTATTCATTTTCTCCCCCTCAAAAATAGCATATAAAATGATGTTTTTGATAATCTTTTAGATTAAAATATGCCTTTTGAGTCTTACGGGGAGATTCATCAAGAACTTTTGATTTTAAGCAAAGTATTTTGTATTTGACAAGTGCTCCCCCTCAACAAGTGATTAGTTCTTATTGAGGTGAAATACTTGTCCTTTTGAGCAGAATTGTGAAAAATCATAAATGTTTGTTTAATTCTACTCAAAAGTAAGAAGCCTTCGCTCCTTAAATCAGGATTGAGGCACTGATGCGTACCTTAGGGTCCTTTCTTTACAAGATCGGGTTGTACACTGATATGCGTGCACAAACCATTGTGAAGTAAATTATTGACAAATCAAATCAAATTCTTACAATGATCTACCAATCAGGCCTCTGAAATGTCAGCACCGGAAATTTGGATCTGCCTCCCACATAACTCTCCAACCTTCGGAACTGATCCCTGCGCTTCAATCTGTTCTCAATCCTTAAGATGAATCTGCGAGCATCCCGGGCTTCATTGGTGTTCCACCTTTTGGATTTTCCTAGTTCAATGTCATTGACTCTGCCTTTGATCCCATCTCTGACGAACTTAAGAGTTTCATCACAGAACTTATGAATTTCTTCATAACCCATAAAGCAGTTGCGACCGTTAACACTTCGGTAGGTGAACCCAAATGGTCGTCTGATCAAGGAGTATTGAGGTAGATGTTGAAGGTCGGGGATGTCAAACAGGTTTGGTTTGGTGAGATTGAGCTTCTTCTGGTAACTTTCCACTCCTAACTGAAGATCTTCGACTCTTTCTCTAACGACTATCTGCCTGATGAAGATGAGTAGAGCTTGGATGAAGGCAAGTTGCATCTTTTTGGGCAAGCCACAGAGTTTTCCTTGAACTTTGAGCAAGTACATGTCTTCAATGTCGTTGAGACGTAGTCGTGGAAAGTCAGACTCGGAAATATCGTACTCCTTTTCATCAAATCTTTTAAGTGTGATTTTGCTGAGGAAGGGGTACCCAAAGTGAGTGACAGTTGAAATAAATTGAATCGAGACGATCTTCAAATCACTTTCTACTTCACCCATCGTTTGGTTAAGTCTGCTGCTTCGATAGTATTGTGCCCTGTTGTCTGGCCAGTGATGAATACCATAAAGTGCATTCCGGTCATATTCAACAATTTTGTCGACGAATAGTGCTGAAGCTTCTTCTTCGATGGCATTGTTGAGATATCGAGCTGCAGGGAGAAAGGCGAGTGAGGTAACGTACTTCTTTTCGATCTTGCTGCCAAGTCTCAGAAATTCCAAGTCTGTGTTGTAGAAGAACTTGTACGGGATCTTTGGTTCCTTAGGCTTCCCAATCATTGGTAGTGGTTTGGACCAGTCAGTAATGTAAGGTGCGGTTTTCTTTGTGACCGGATCGACATATGATTCAGGATTGATCCAGTCAATATTGCTTGACATAGCTCGAGCAATATTTTCCAGATGGTATTCGAGCTCGATTGAGTTAGCAGACCGATCTTTCAGAAGATTGAAAGCATCATTTTTGATTCTTCGCAGCTCTTTCTTATTCATCTTTTTTCATTTTAAACTTTTGCTGAATCATTTGAGCATATTCCACTGTTCGACCATCTTGAGGTTCATGATTGTCTTCCAGTGGTGGTTGCGAACTGATCATCTTCTCAAACCAGGAGTATTCGGCACTATTGTCTTGGTCTAGCCAGTTAAGGACGGTTTTGGGTTTCTTTGGTTCGGTGCCTTTTGATGAGGTGTCTGGTGTGGGTTGATGATGCTTTCCTTTCTTATCTTTCTTCTTCTTCTTAGGAGACGGTTCTGGAACTTCATCGGGTTGAGGTATGTCGTCACCACCGGTGTATACGAAATGGTCGTGTGCCTTGGGAGCAGAACTTGATGCTTTTGGTTGTTGTGAGGAAGTTGTTGTGGTAGGAGGGATTACCGGTGATTTGTACTGAGATGAGGGTCCTTCGGCTTGTTTCTGTTTCTTTGCCTGAGAATTAGGATCCCTGTCTTCATCATCTCTTTGACGTTTCAGCTTATCGGCCTCTGTGCTGCAAGACTCTTTGTTCATTTTGTCTTTCAGTGCTTCCAGGACTTTTGCTTCTTCAGGAGTCAAGGTGAACTTGTTTGCAAGCTTTTCTAGGAGTTGAGCTTCTAAGTCATCCAGAGAAAGTCCTGGTAGAGGAGCAGTGGACTTGTCGGCACGAAGAGTGAAGGTTGTTGATCGGATAACTTTCTTTACTGCTTGCTCAGCGAACTTGGTGAGTTCGTCTCTCATTGGTGCCAGTAGATCTTTCAGCTCAGCCACTAAGTGTTGTGCCATGTATTCCTGTGCTTGAGCTGCTAGTGCGGCTTCCAAGTTCTCTGTTACGTCTTTAGCTAAGAAAATGTCAACCTTATCTTGTAGCTCTTTGACGTTCGAGTCCAGCTTAGATAGTTCAGCAACTTGGGTTGCAAGTGTAGCAACCTGATCTTCAAGTTTGCTTCTCTTCTTCTCATGTACCCTCTTGAAAGCTGACTTGAGTAACTTAGATGCAGCAGAGGCTTTGGAGCTCGGTTTCTTGATTGATTTGTCACGTGTTGATTCAGATGGAGGAGGTGATGACTGTGATGATTCATTAATGGTGGTTGTGTCTTTGACATCTCCTTTCTGTGGTTCGGGTTGTACAACTTCTTTGACTCTGGCTGCTTCTTCTTTCAACCGTTGTTCTTCTGCAAGTTTATCAGCTTCGGCTTTAAGCTTAAGCTCTTCAGCAAGTCTGGCTTCTTCTTCCTTCTTAGACTTTTCTTCAGCCAGTTTGGCTGCCTCCTCTGCTTTCCTGCTTTCTTCCATTCTGATTGTTTCTTCCAGTTTAGCTTGAGCAATTTCTTCAAGTCTGGCCTCTTCAGCTTCTTGTTTTCTTTTCAGTTCTTCTTCCTGAGCCCGTTCTCTACGCTCCATTTCTTCCATAGACATAAGTCTCGGAGCATCGGTATCCATAGGATCTTCCTCTTCTTCCTCTTCCATAGTCATTTCAATATCGGTGGGAGTTACTGAGGGATTATCATAAGCAACTAAGTCTGAGGAGATTCCTGTGGTAGGCTCGGGAATGCTGCTAGACCCGCCAGCTTCGGTGGTCTGAGAGAACACTGGAGGTGGAGGTTGATCAGCATTGAATGTATCAATTCGGCTGTGAAGGAGACCGAGGTTGAGAGCCCGTTCATTTTCTTCTTTGACTGAAAGGCCTTCAGGCTCTTGTACAGCTGTAACTGGTTCCTTCATCTTTTTCCTTCTGATCCTTTCTTCTTCCAAAATTGTTTGAGCTTTGGTGAATGGACGTTGATAGAGGTGTGCGGGGGATTCAGCATAATCAGCAGATTCGTCAATAATATTATCCCAATCTTCGAACGTCAAATCCTTATCGTCAATTTCATCAAGATTGACTTTCTTAGTGATATTGGCATAGGCTTCACTGTAAATAGGACCTTTGTCGGATTCGGTTTGTTCAGAGTCAGCAGGTTTTGGAGAAGATGGAGGTGAGGGAAACCAGCCAGGTTCAGCAGTAGGTTTCTTTGCAGGAATTCTGACCTTAGATGATGGCTTTTTCTTAGGTTTGGACTTAGTAGAACTTTCTGAGCTGCCCGATTTGCTAACTTTCTTACCTTTCTTCTGCATGTATGAAGGTAGAGCAGCTTCGTCCAAGAACCCAACTTTCTCTGCTTCAATGGCTTGTAGGTAGTACTTGTAGTTATTGCCAGCCTTGACTTTGTCAGTTAAGAGGCTATCTGGAAGTTTCTTTCCCTGTTTCCTTGTACTTGTATCCATTCTCTTGATGACCTTCAGTGTGTCCTCATTCTTGTATGTGTGCTGAAACTCATCATTCAATCTTTGAGGAATGTCATCATATTCATGGAGGAAGCTTGCAATAAGAAGTTTGGTGAAACGGACGAAAGGAATATTGGTTGTCTTGCGGTGTATGTGCCACACAATATCTTCCCAGATAATGCTGGCATAATCAACCTTCTTGACATTAGCAATAGCCCAGAACAGCCTGAGATGTTGGAGCTTAGGGTGTTCATGGCCTGTGTCTCTGCCAGATAGTGACTTGGCAATTATGATGTAGAGAGTTCTCCAAGGCTGTGGAAGAAATCTGATATTGACCCTAGAGTGACTAGTAATGACCCCTTCAGACTCATCATACCCAATGTCTCTCAGCCATTCTATCAATTCTTCTTCAGTGGGAACTTGGTCATACTCTTCATTCGGTTCAAGTTCGGGAAGTCCAAGAGCACTACGGAGAAGATCCTTGTCGACCGTGACTTGTCTCATGTGAAGCATACAAGTAAAGGACTCTTCCAGGAGGTCCAGGTGGATTGTGTGCCAAAACTGATGTATGTAGAAGCATGCCACTGCAGCAGATTTGGTGAGTAGAACTTTGCATGGGTGATAGATGAGAGCATCAACAGCAACAAGGCAAGAAGACTCATTGCATGTCAGTTTGTTGAAGTTGACTCTTAGGTTGTTCTTTCCAATCTTCCTGGAGTAGTTTTCAGGAAATGTGTCTTCCCATGCACGAATGGGTTCAGGTTCTGGTCCGTATGGGATGTCATTGTGTTCTGCCATCTGAATTGATCATAAACACACAAACATGGCAATTGTTGATGATGTTAGTATTAGCATTCATTAAGCATGTGTTCATATAGATTATCATGTTTTGATGATGATCAGTGGGGGTTTGTGTGTGTTAAAACTTATGTTATGTGACAAACTTGAGTTATTTTATTTGTTAGAAACATAAAACAATTCAATTCCAACCAAAGTTTATCATTTACAACAAGTTACACATTGGAAATTTCCAACACTTAGGAAAAATTTGGAATTTTGACAAGTTTACGCGTAAGTAGTTGTTTTACGCGTAATCTGACTTAAGCGTAAGTTAAGAAATAAGGCGTAAGTGCAAAATCTACGCGTAAGTTAGAACTTTACGCGTAAAATGAAACTTACGCGTAAGATCAATTTTATGCGTAAGATAGGTCTTATGCGTAAAAATTGAAGTTACGCGTAGGATTTCCCTTAGGCGTAAATTGTAACTTATGCGTAGGTAATGACTTACGAGTAAGTTCTAGACTTATGCGTAAGATCAGAACTTATGCGTAAGAACAATTTTATGCGTAAACTGTGTCTTATCCAAGACACAATTTGTCCACGTGTCGAATCTTACGCGTAAGATTCAATCTTACGCGTAGGATGAACATTTAACGCGTAAAATCGTCATTTCCAGAAATTCACCTTTTGAAATTTGAGTTATGAGTTTCCTGAAAGTGCACAAACATTACCACTGATCAAACATCAATCCAATACACATATATCATACATTATAACATGTAAACATGCCTAATAATACTTAACGCGTAAACACGCATGAACACTCAATCACATCATTAATCAAAAGTGTTTCTGGGTACGATTAAGCATGGGGCAATTGACACAAACATCATAAGGATCATATGTTTCAAATAACAACACAAATTATCCACCCAATCTTAAGATTGAATCTGCTATTGACCTACGAACCCTAAACCTTAGATTCAAGAGCAAAAACATGATTAAGATCTAATTCAACCACATTCGAATGATCCTAGGCATACACTAACACTATCCCCATCACTAATAACAATCCTATAGCACAAACTCAAGAACCCCCAATTCATACGCATGAACCCTAATTCACCAAATCACTCAGATGATGATTCTGGGTGAGATTGGAGTTAACTAACATGTTTAATATCATCATAAGAACAAATCCCATCACCAAATTCAATCATATCATCACATCTTTCTGGGTTTTGAATTTTACGCATAACTCAAGAACAAATTAATCAATTGTGATTGATTTAACCGTTGGATTGTTGTAAAATTAAAAACCTATGTTAAGAATTATGATCAAAACATGTTACCTTCTTCAGATTAGATGCAAGATTCTTGGATTAGTTCAATGATTAGTGGCCGTATGATTTGGTTGGTGAAAGAGTATTAAATGTGTTTGGTGAAAAAACGTAAATGTGAATGGTCAAAGAGGGTTTTGACTGTGGTGAATTCATTTTTCATGTATTGACACTTTTAGTCCCTTAACCCTAACTAATATTCATATTAAATGCTAACATACTAATTCACATATAACATTCGTTAGTCAACACCACGATATGAAAAGAACAACTTGTCATACTCCCCCTCGACCTTGGAATCATGGTAAAATTAACTGGTTTTGATCAAGGAGAGTAACCCGAAATCCTTTTGAATCAACACTAAGAAAAAATTCATTTATTTTTGTTAAAATGTAAATGTTTTTGGTAAAATGCAAGTATATAAAAGGTAAAATAATTTTTAGAAATTAAAAAAATGTTACTTTTCCTCCCCCTCAACACTAATTTTAAATGATTGAAGACTTTTTAGAAAAAATAGTGTTGAAAGAGTTTTATACTTGCATTTTTTTTTTTTTTTTTTTTTTTTTTTTTTAAATGTTTTTGAGAAAAAATATTTACAAAGATGGTTTTGATGTTTGACAATCACTTGTGTTTTAAAAACTTTTCCAGATCCTCTGGAGTCAAACATCGCATACCAATTTGGTGAACTAAACTAGCAAACCTGGATGGTGCCAAGGATTTGGTAAGTAAGTCCGCCAATTGGTACTCAGTTCCAACAAAATAAAGCTCAACTGTACCCCTTTCCACATGCTCTTTGATGAAATGATATCGGAGATCGATGTGTTTGGATTTGCAATGATGCACAGTGTTGCAGGAGATAGCAATTGCACTCTTTGAATCACAGTAGATAGGAATCCTGTTGAACAGGTAGCCATAATCCTTGAGTTGTGATCTCATCCAGATGACTTGAGCACAGCAAGCCGACATGGCTACGTATTCAGATTCTGTAGATGACAAAGACGTGCAGTCCTACTTCTTAGATTGCCATGACACAAGTTTGTCTCCAAGAAACTGTAATCCACCAGATGTACTTTTGCGTGTGTCTAAGCATCCTGCATGATCAGCATCTGAAAAAGCAATTAGTTCAAAGCCAGAATCCTTCAGATACCAGATCCCCAAGTTAATGGTTCCCTTTATGTATCGAAGGATTCTCTTGACCTCACTGAGGTGTTTTTCAGTTGGTCTGGACTGATAGCGGGAGCACATGTAGACAGCAAATACTATATCAGGTCTACTAGCTGTGAGATACATGAGGGACCCAATCATACTTCGGTATTTGGTAGGGTCAACTGGAGTCCCATGTAAATCAGCATCTAGTTTTGTGGTATAGCCCATTGGTGTATTATAGGTATCACAAGACATCATTCCATATTTCTTTAAAATTTCAAGAGCATATTTTGATTGATTTACAAAAATTCCACGGGGTGATTGATGAACTTGTAGTCCTAAAAAGAACGAAAGTTCACCCATCATGGACATTTCAAAATTATCTTTCATTAATTTTGCAAAATCATTAGAGAAACTTCTTTTTGTTGAGGCAAAAATGATGTCATCGACATATATTTGAACAACAAGTAAGTCCTCCCCGTAGGTTTTAGTAAACAGTGTGGGATCCACCGATCCTTTAGAAAACTTATTGGCCAGTAAGAAAGTGGACAGTTTGTCATACCACGCCCGTGGGGCCTGCTTGAGTCCGTAGAGAGCCTTTTTGAGTCGGTAGACGTGATTAGGACGCTCAGGATCAACGAAGCCTTCAGGTTGGCTGACATAAACTTCTTCACGGAGATCTCCATTAAGAAATGTTGTTTTGACATCCATTTGGAAGACTACCATGTTCCGGTGTGCAGCATAGGCCAAAAAGATCCGAACAGCTTCATGTCGAGCCACTGGAGCAAAGGATTCAGCAAAATCTAGACCTTCCAGTTGAGAGTATCCTTTTGCTACCAGACGTGATTTGTTCCGTATGACAGTTCCTTCAGCATCAAGCTTATTCTTCCATATCCATTTTAACCCAATGACAAAGACTCCGTCAGGTCTTTCAACTAATTCCCAGACTTCTAATCGTATGAATTGCTGAAATTCCTCTTGCATAGATTCAATCCAGTTGTCATAAGTCATTGCATCTTTAATGTTCTTGGGTTCTTCATGACAAACTGTGAGTGCGTAGATGCAAGTTTCTCCATCTGTGTGAAGTCGTTGTCTTGTCATAACTGGTGCATCTGGATGGCCAATAATATGAACTAGAGGATGGTCTCGGGTCCATTTGTGTGTTGAAGGGTGTAGTTGATATGTATCTCGCATGTTGGCAGGATCCAAGTTGCGTGTTGACGACTCAGCTATATCAGGAACTGTAGTAGCTGGTGCAAACGGATTGAAGAACGCATCAGGATCATGCTCTGCGGATTGTGGAACTGATAGTGGTGTTGGATCTTCAGCTGAGTGGCGGGAGTTAGAAACAGTTTGTTCTACTGTAGATGGTGAAGCAATTGGAGGACCGTCTCTCTCAACAGTTGTTGAAGTTTGTTGAGGTGAGTCTGGTACTTGAATATTGTCAGGTTGAGCAGCGGAATTTGGTGGGACCTCAGTAGGACGGTATTCAATTGTGTCATCAAACAGTGGAGCAAACAAGGTTTCCAATTCTTTGCGGTTTAGTGGCAATGGTTCAGCCGAAGATGCTGGAGAGTTAAGACGGTTAAATTCGGGTCCTAAGCTGTGTTGCTCAGAAGCCATTTGTGTGAGCTCATCAAAATTAGCATGAATGGTTTCTTGAATTTCACGAGTACGACGATTCCAAATCCGAAAACCTTTAGAATTCTCACAATATCCAATGAACACTCCGATGTCAGCCTTTGCTTTAAGTTTACCTAAATCATCACGATCATTTTTCGGATAGCAGAGTGCTCCAAAAACATGAAAGTAATCGATGTTCGGTTTCCTTTTGTGAACAATTTGATATGGTGTTTTGCGATGACGTTTTGTGATCATACAACGGTTTTGAGTATAGCATGCGGTTGAAACAGCTTCTGCCCACAAGTAATCAGGTAATTGAGCATTAATCAACATAGTTCTAGCAGCTTCCACTAACGTCCTGTTGCGTCTTTCAACAACTCCATTCTGTTCTGGGCTTCTAGGAATAGATGTTTGATGTTCAATTCCCACTTTCTCATAATAAGACCTAAGTGTCTGATTCTTGAATTCAGTTCCATTGTCAGTTCTGACTATTCGGACCGTGTTGCGTAACTGAACTTGAATTTTAGTGAGAAAGGTGATGATCATAGAAGGAGCCTGATCTTTACTTCGTAGAAAATAAACCCAAGTCCATCTGGAAAAATCATCGACGATTACTAGTATGTAGCGTTTACCGTTCATACTTTGAACACGCATCGGTCCACACAAATCCATATGAAGCAGTTGTAGAACATGATTCGTACTGTGTGCAGGTTTTGAAGGAAAATGAGCCCGAGTACTTTTTCCTTGTTCACAGGCTGGACATAAGTGATCTTTGGTGAAACGGAATCTTGGAAATCCCTCAACAAGTTTATAACGAGCAAGGTCAGTCATAGTTTTGAAATTCAAGTGTGAAAGACGTTTGTGCCATAACCAAGATTTAGTTGATTCTGCTTTGGAGAGAAGACATATCGGAGATGTTGCAATCATATCTGACATTGAAATTGTATAAAGATTGGAGCCACGGGAGCCAGACATAAGATCGTTTCCTTGTCAGTCACGAACAAAGCAAGTTTTCTCACGAAATGCAACTTCTAGATCCCCATCACAGAATTGACCAACAGAGAAAAGGTTGTGTCCAAGGCCTTCCACATAATAAACACGGCTTATTTCGATGTTCCCACTGATAAAGTCACCATACCCCATGATTAAAGCGTAATGATCATTCCCGAATCTGACAGTACCAATGAACTTTGAGACAAAGTTGTGTAACAGTTTGAGATTGCCTGTCATATGTCGGGTGCATCCGCTATCAACAATCCAGAGAACAATCTGCACCACCTGCATCACAAGAAGAGGACACAGATGGAACAGAAGTAAGGGTGGAACCCAAAGAAACTGCGGGTTCCAGTTGGTTAGAAGCACAAGTATTCAATAATTTAGGAATCCATTTAAAATCAGGTTTGTGTTGTAACCAACGTTGCCAATTCCAACTAGTTCGAGCTTTCTTAATGGTGTATTCACTAGTGTTTGGCTGATTCCTAGACTTGTTCTCTGCACCTATGGGGGTAACATCAACTTCACTAGAAACCGTAGAAGGCGGCTTTCCTAAGATAGACTTAGAGGCAGTAGTGGGCCTAGTAGGAATGCGTGTCCTACGTTTCTTATGACGATGAAGTAGAGAATTAGCTATACATTTAGTATGATCACCAGATGAAACGCTTTTACGACAAAACACACAAGATGCATTAATATTCAAAACATTCAAAGGTTCATCATTCGTTACAATTAGATTTTGATTACAATTTGCCAGATTAGAATCTAAATCTGATGCAACATGAGTTTTATTCAAATTCCTAAGTTGGTCTTCTACTTCTTGAGCTTCTAGTTGTCCTCTCTTACGTTGCCAGAGCCTATTCTTCTTTTTACTGTTTCGCTTGGGTCTGCTAACGCTAGTAGGGGAGACTAGTCCTGTAGAAGTGGAGTTTGCAACATTAGTATTTTGAACAACCTTTCCTTTATCAGTTTTGTCTAATTTATACATTCCTGGTGCTATCACCGTGGTGTCAACCATCTTTCCTTTTTCAAGTATTTTTATTTTCTCTTTTAACTCAATGATGATGTGATTCTTATCCTGAATGTTTGACTCAAGTATACCATTGCAATATTTGATGTCTATGTGGTTTTGTAGAAATTCGTCATTTTCAATTTTTAACTTCGCAATTTCTTTCTCGTATTTGAGACACAAACCTTTTAAAGACTCATTGTTTTTGCAAAGTTGACAAGAGTTTGAAACATTGTGACTTTGAAACTTCAATTCCCTTTCAAGACTTTTAGCTTGACACCATTCAAGCCTTTGATTGAGTAGACTGATTTGTTTTGAAAACTGTTTTGTCACATCATCATTCTTTTTCCTCAGATTATAATTCTCATGTTTCAGTGTCTCAATTTCCTCATTCAACAAGTTATTATCAACACAATGATCATGCTTAAGCATAGAAGTACCAAATTTATAGAGATCATTCATGATAACAGACAAAATATCAGCACAGAGAACTTGTTCCAAGAGTCGATCAGCATCATTTTTGAAAACTTTAGTTTGTAACTTTTGAACCAAAATCTCATTTTCAGCAGTATCAAAAACGTTTATCATATTTTTGACCTCCTTTTGAAGTTCCTGATCCCAACGTGTAGCACAGAGACGGAGGTGTTGAACAATTGGTTTCATTTGTTTTTGAAAAATATCTCTCTTTTCTCGCTCGTAAGCGGATTGAAAAGTTTCAATTTTTATTTCAGAATTGCGTTCAATTGTTTCCTCCAAAATATCAATGTCTTCCATAAAAGTTTTGAAATAATTTAAGACACGACATTTTGGTAAACGTGTAAGTTCACCGGATGATGGTAAAGGACCATTTACTTGTGCTACAGTTTGGACAGGGGCCTCATTGTGAGATGAAACATACGACTCTTCGATAAACCATGATTTCTCAGGTAAATCCTTTTGAGTAACGAACTTGACTGGATTTTTTGAATAGTCATATGGTGTGCAATATTCAACATTACTCATTTTTGACCGACTCTCGTCTTCAAGTTCTTCTTCTTCCTCAGTATCAAAAACAACAGCACGCACAATCGTATTATCAAGCAAATAGTCCATACTGTAAATTTTTGGAACATCTTTGAATGCATTGTGAAGAAACATTGAATTGTAATCGCCAAGTGCAAATCCAGTACCGGGTCTCGGTTTTAAAGTAAATTTCTGAATTGTAGTGACAGAGTTCCCGTGTTTGTAAACAATGTTACGAAATTCTTTCAATTGTTTTTCAAGATCAACAATATCACCGAGTAAGTTATCTATATACTTCCTTTTTCGTATTTTATGTTCACAAAAATCTTTTTGACAACTTGACAATTCTGTTTCTGTTTTTGAAAGTTCTGTTTGAAGACGTTCGACTTGCTTTTTCAATTCACTCTTTTCACTTTCGAGTTTTGAAATCAACTTTCCGTTTGACTCGATTAAATCTTGCATTTTGCGTTGAAGATCTTGTTCTTTGTTGTAGGAATCGTGAAAAGCTTTTTCAAAACTTTTTGCATGTTTAATCTTGTCTTCCTGATTAGAAAGTTGAATTTTATAACATTCAATATCTCTTGCAAGTGACGCATTTTGTTCTTTCAAAACTTTGTTTTTCTCGTTGCACTTTATTATTTGCAATTGTTGAGCATCCAGTTGTTTTGATAACAATATGAGATCAGGGTCTGGATCAAATGATGGTTCATGTTGTTCGAAATGATCATGTTTATCATTCTCAATAGGATCATCAAATGAAACAACTGTGTCATCATCGAATATGACAACTGTGTTTATTTGTTCATCTGTATGAGATGATGAAGATGATTTAGATGGAACAACTTGCGCCATATCTGATTCATAAGCAGAAGGTGAGACTATCTCATTAATAAAGCATTCATTGAAGTCATGTACCTGAGACAAGCCGTCAGTGTCATACACTGGACCTGAATCATTGAGCTTAAGTTCCTGCATGTTAGCCATAAGCATCACAGCAGCATTGGCTTCCAGATCTTCCATGTCATCATCGTTGATCACATTTGCCATGAAATTGTTGTCCTGTTCAGGGAAATGTCCATCTTTTTCATCCTGAAGAGCCATGAGTAATGCCTGCTTGTGAAACTTGCTACCCCGAGTTCTCGGTTTGGGACATGCTGTAGCAATATGACCTTGTTCATTACAATTGTAGCACCAAACTGCATTCCCTGAGGTTGAGTTCCTTGTAGCAACTGAGTCAGACCTTTGTTGAGAAGATGCTGAGTTGTTCCTGAACCCTGCATTGTTACCAAACCTCTGACCATTCCCATAACTTCCTAAAGAACTTCCTGAACCAGATCTACCATAGTTACGATTTTGAATTTCCACTCTTCCATCATTTATAACAGCTTGATTCCTGGTATTAGAAGATGAACGTTGACGGTTGTTCGTTTTGTTGGAGAATTTGCTGAAAGCACGAGCAATAAGAGCAAGTCCCTGATTCAACGTATTAAAGTCATCATCGTCATCATCATTGCAGTTGGAGTAGTACACAGCATCATTGTTGTTTGACGGAACAAGTTGAGTAGAAGTATCTTGTGGAGATGAATCATAAGAGACCATTTGGTTCGAGGTTGAAGATTGTGGATAACTGAAGTAGTTCTGCTCTTGAACATATGCATGATTTGACAGTGGTGGTGGAGCATAGGGAGATTGAGCTACGAGAGCCAAAGAATTTGGTGTTGTTGTGGGTGTGTAACCTCCTCGTAGAGCTCGATCTTTTTCCACTTCAGGTTCATGGTGTTTCAGAAAGTCATACAACAAGCCATATGGAGCATCATGAAGATTCTTCGTTTGACGAACAAATGTCACATATTTATGCCAATCAGGGCCAAGACTACCAACAAATTTGGAGTTCACAGCGATCCTTGGTACAGTGATTTTGTGACGTTCCAGATCATTGACAACATTTGTGAAACGATGATAGTAGGATTCAAGTGACTCTCCAGGTTCAATTGTGATGTCAGTGTATTCCATGTAAAGCTTGGATTCCATGTCATCTTTATTCAATTGAGTGCCTTCCATGAGGAGATGAACGTGTTCCCACATAGCTTTGGCTGTTTTCTGAGCATCGACACTGCGATATATCGGATTGGGTATACCTTGAAGTATATAAGCCATTGCATACTGATCAGCTTCACGATGTAGTTTCTGTTCTTCAGTGAGTGCTGTTTCTGGAAGGGGTCTATCACCAGGAGGACGTGGAGGATCAGCATTAGGATCACCAGCTTCAAATCTTGTTGGCCACTCAAATGGTCCTTCAAGTATCACTTGCTTTAAGAAGTGCCCATGAGGTTTCTTTAGTTCAAGAAAGCGTAGGAATCGACTTGACCATTGCACATAGTTACCAGGTGTTAGCATTGGAGGTGTTTCAAGTGATCCTGCCTCATGTCGGGATTGTTGAGTTGTAATAACTTCACACATTCTGTCAAACCAGTGAGGTTGTTTGGAGGAAAACTGAGTGTTTTGTTGTGGCACTTGATATGGTTGTTGTTGAGGAATGAGCTGTTGCTGCATCATCAGGTAATGTTGTTGTGGATTGTATTTAGGAGGTTGTTGATTCATTATGTGCGGAAGGTATTGTTGTTGCTGATACTGCTGAGGTTGTTGTTGCTGATACTGCTGAGGTTGTTGTTGCTGAGGATAAGAGTGAGGGAAGTAGTGATTAGGTGGTTGAGACATCTTAGAACACTTGTGTAGAAATGGATCTTTGTAGAAGATTGAAATGCACGTTCCTTTGTGAAAGTAGCAAAATCCTTGGGGTAAGTTTAAATCTTACGCGTAACTTAATCTTACGCGTAAACTTTAAGTTATGCGTAAAGAGTAGGTTTATGCGTAAACTTTCTAGTTTATGCGTAAGTTTCCTCTTTACGCGTAAGCTTATGCTTATGCGTAAGTTTAGACTTATGCGTAAGGTTGAAACAACCAAACAAATCTTTCAAACTTATCCAAGCTTGAAAGATATCCGTAGTCGAAGTATTCCACTAACTTATCCAAGCTAGGGAAGTACTGAGTCACCGTAGCACAAGAAGAAGATCGTTGTTGAAGCTTACGCGTAAACTCTGGCAAGTTACGCGTAACTCTGACTTACGCGTAGAATACAACTTATGCGTAGGATTTAAGGCGTAAAGGAGCACTTTACGCGTAGGATCAGGGTTTTGGCAAATATTACGCGTAAGAAAAGGGTTTTGGCTTATTTTATGCGTAAACCGACCAAAAAACACTTTAGACAGCTGGAAATAGTACTTTTCCGACCACTTTACGCGTAAAACGTACTGTTCACCTTAAATAATGACTTTTTGAAGAGAAAATGCTTAAAAATAAGGTACTTTTGATCAAATAACTTCACCAATACTTAGAAAACCTTAACTTTATGAGATGTAACTACCAAAAACTAGTTTTCCAATATTAAAGAAGCTATAAAACCTAAAAAAAAACCTTAAAAAACACAACTTTATGCAACAACTAAGCTTCAAATCACTATATCAACCTTGAAACTTGTCCAAGCTTCAAGATTTGAGTGAAAGAAACAAAGAAAAATGCAAAAAGATGAAGAATAAGCACCAAATCCCCACGTAACCAAAAGAAATACACTTCAAACTTCTAGTAGGCGAATGATACCACTTGTTAGGTCACCATTTAGTAAACACAAGTATGATATAAAGAGAAATGAGATGAGAAATAGACTTGGTTGATTATAAGATAATAAGAAAGATAAAAGTGCAAGAGTTTCCTTAAGGTAATCTAATAACCAACAAAATAAAATGTAACATAAGCTTACTATTTATAAGGGAGGAGCTAGGGCAACACACCCTTCCTCCCTTATCCTTTTAACGTGGGCTTTAAGGCCTCTTGGGCTTTAACATGTTGCCCATTAACTTAAACAATAATAAGAAATAATACTTAAGCAACCTATTACAAAATGTAATGACCGAGACTTGACTAAATACTAAAGTATGATCCCAACAAAATCGGACCGGATCGAGACCGATTTAGCCCAAAACCTCAGACCGAGGATTAGATCGAATGTGTTCGGTCCAGTTCGGTCCTTCGATCGGTCCGGTCCAAGAAGGCATAATGGTCGGTATGTACGTAAGACCGGATCGAACCGACCCAAGACCGAAATAAGGAAAAAGCTGGAACTGAGACCGGACCGCTGGTCCTTCGGTTCGGTCGGGTTTATGTCGGTCCGGTCAATTTTTAGGTCTGCGATGCTCAGCCCTACTCTAAACGTCCCTAATACATCAACAAAAGGAATTATGGGCTATGATGGGCGTTGTTGTGGATTCGATTTGAGCTATTACAAATATAAGACTAGCTTGACTTAACTAAATACTTATTAGCTTGTCCAAGTCCTTTAAGCCCAATACTAAGCTATTACAATCTTTATAACAAGTTACAAAGTTCTTATAAGTAGAATGACCATCACTTTTATAATCCTAATAAATTTTTTGTTGAGTGATTAAAAGTAGACCAGTTGAATATATTTTGAAGTGATTAGCTCTAAGTTAAAGCTAAAAATCTCGAGTAGCCCTCGTGTGTTAAGTGTGTTACATATGCTGATAAACTAGTCCATGTCGAAAGTGATATCTCTAAAGAATTCAATTTAGATTTATCTGTTTGTAAACAAAGATCGTTTTTTGTTTGAACAAGTGTGTTACACATGCTTATAAACTAGTCCAAGTAATAATTATGAGATGAAAAAAAAAAAAAAAAAAAAAAAAAAAAAAAAAACTGCTTTCGACTCAATAACGTATGATGAGAAAACAGTAAGTTATTGTATGCAGCATCGATTTAACTTGTAATAATTAACATAGAATCCCCACCTGCTTAACCACGGGTATGCTTGGCGCAATGGGCTTGAACTAGAGCTGGGCTGGGGTTGGGTCTTATATTATAAGCCGAAAGATAAAGTTTACATTTTTATAAAGTTGTTTGCCGAATTAGTTGGAATTGAAGCTTATTAATGTAACAAATCACATAAAAATACATCAAATTAATTTCATATGATAATTCATTATATTTTAAGGGTATTTAAGTAATTTAACTAGTCATAAGCCCCTTTCTATGAGCTTGGGCTTATGGAGTATTATGGCTTAAGCTTGTGTGACAAACAAAACTTACTTTAAACCGGCTTATTTTAAAATTCCAAGCCCATATAACGAGTTAAACATACCATTTGAAATACATGTGAATATTATCAATTGATGAGATGATATATTAAATAAGTAGTATAACGATCAACTAAATAATTAAACATATTAGAGCTAGAATTGATTTATTTTACCTGATGAAATTTAGTAACACTTGGTAGACTTGATTAGGGTTCCGCCTGATTTCATTTCGGATTCGAGGAATTTTTTTGAGAAAAATTTCTAAATGACTAATTTATATTGGTACCTTATAAAAATAAACACCGCATAACCTTTTAACGAAAATGAACTTTTAACATGATCCATTAGATTCATCCCAGGTTACATTTTCAACCGTTCTCTATTTTTTTATGCGACCTTGTAAGCGACCTTTTACGCGACCTAGGTGACCACACGTTTTTATCTTTAGGCTGCTACCTTTAGGCGGCTAGACCTTGATACGTTTACACGTGGGCTATTTAAAAAGTCATAATCCGTTATTGATGATATGAAAATGAAAGTTTAGTTATTTAGACATCTAAATTATGGTGTTCAAGTGGAATTGCGAGGGCCTACATGTCTGACAACGTGTTTAGTTTGGAAGATTTTTTTTGGAACGAAGTTTGGAAGATTGACCAAGTGTTTAGCAAAGATGAAAATAGTCGATTTTGTATACTAAGGAGAGATATCAAGAATTTAATTTAGATTTGTCCGTTTGAAAAAAAGAAAAGAAAAGAAAAGAAAAAACGTTTTTTGTTTTGAACAAAGTGTGTTACACATGCTTATAAACTAGCTAGTCCGTCCCTATATAAAGAGATATCTGTAAAGAATTTAATTTAGATTTATCCGTTTGTAAACAAAGATAGTGAGGACCATGAATTCTCTTAGAAGTATTCGAACAACCAAAGTAGGAGAAACATATAATAAGGTGTTTAAGAAGGAAGAGGAGAATGAGCAACCATTAAGTCCTATGGCTCAGTTGTTTCATGAGCCTGGTTCAGACGTCTACATCATTGGCATCATGGGTTCGAAAACAAAAATTTGCCCTCAAGTTTTCAAAGACAATTTGGAACTTACTTTCCTAAAAAATCGTCGCTTTTGTAGCTTGCAGGTGAGGTATCACTATAAGAAAGTTACTTTAGTGACAAAGGTTCTAATGTCACAAAAATGTTACTTAATCTAAGTTTTTAATGACATTTTATAAAAAGTATGGGCAAAAGCAAAAACGTTTTGAGATAATAACACTTTTTATAAACAAAAAACATGTTACAAGAAGCAAAAACTATGTACTTACACTTTTTTGTGTCACTATGACTAGACTTCTACTTACACTTTTTTTAAGTGTGAGAGAAGCACATAAAAGTTTTACACTTATTATATATTTTTGTGGCACTTTTAGCTTTTTATGACTTATTTTGACTTTCGGTGACACTTTTTTATGTGTCACTCGATGGCAATTTTTTAGCGTATATTTATTAAGATTTAAGAGAATTAAGAGATTACTTTTTTTTAAAATTATTATTATTATTATATTATTATTTTGCTAACAACAATCCTTGTATACTCTTTATTTTCATGTCATATGTATTATTTCGACACACTGATAAGGAAATTAAAAAGCTATAGCCCTCACTTGTATACTCGCGCATTTCTTGTATTGTTACAGGTGATGGACAAGGAAAATGGAAGCATGAAATGGATTCCAACGCATGTAAACATAGACGACCATGTAATTATGGCCAAACTTGATCCTAACATGGAGTCGTCTGACAAGTTTATTGAAGATTATATCTCTAGCCTTACTATATCCCCTATGGAAAACACGAAACCCTTATGGGATCTTCATATCCTTGATGTGAAGACCCAGGAAACGGAAGGCACATGTGTCTTTCGTTTCCATCACTCCCTTGGTGATGGTATTTCTTTGATGAATCTCCTACTTTCTTGTACACGCAAAGTTTCTGATCCTGAAGCTTTACCTACGCTTCCTATGAGTAATAAGCGGCGTGCTACTAAAGTTGCTAGCATTTGGTCAGGACTTGGCGTTCTTTGGAACTCTTTGATTGCTCTTCTGATGTTCGTTCTAACTGCATTGTTTCTAGAAGACACAAGTACACCAATGAAAGGATCAATAGGTGTGGAACATATGCGTCGGCGGTTCCTCATCAAAAGTGTTAGCCTTGATGACATTAAGATGGTAAAAGAGGCTATGAACGTGGTAAGTTAGTTATCTATATGTGTGTACTTTGTACACAGAAAAACAATAACTTTTACAATGCTTACATATTATACAAACTTAGTTTTACAGTTTTCTAATTAAATAAAGGTTTAGTCTAGGAATAAAAGATTTATCGGTGTATGGAGTTTTACAATTCAAATATGAGGATGAAAATTGCCAAATGTATATTTTACTTAACTAATTAAAACTAAATAGAATTTTTGGTTTATCTTTTGTAGACAATCAATGACGTAGTACTTGGAGTCACACAAGCTGGAATCTCTCGCTACCTACAACGGCGTTACAGTATGTTTCTATACAATGAACCTCAAACACACACATGCGCGTGCATGTGTGTGTCTCATTAACCATATGATCTTTGGATTTCATTTCACCATTGCATATACATGGCATGACAGGTGCGGACCATAATGGCATTGTTGATGTTCCAGATAACATTCGCCTTCGTGCAACCAATTTCTTCAACCTACGAGCAACTACAAGAGTTGAAGTGAGTCTGCATCATTACACATATATGTTGTTGTATAAAGCTTGTTAATTTAGAACTTTTTATATAGCTTTTTGAATGATTATTATTGATCACTTGTACTCTTCTAGGATTTCACGGATATGAATAAACATGGGACATGGGGAAATAAGATAGGTTATGCATTACTTCCGCTCAACATTGGATTGAAGAAAGATCCTTTAGACAACGTAAGAGATGCGAAGTCCATCATGGAACGGAAAAAAACTTCTTTGGAGCCCTTGTTCACTTATTTCTTTACTAACTTGCTCCTTAAGTTGTTTGGCATTAAGGTAGTTTTTTATATATTTTTTATGATAATTTATCAGATATAAACATCTTTGATGTTACAATTTCATACTTAACTATTAATGTTCTTACTATTAACGTAACATGGTGGACAGTTTGCTGGAAAACTGAATTACAAAGTATTTTTTAACACGACACTTTGGTTCTCTAATGTCCCTGGACCACAAGAAGAGATCTCATTTTTCGGACATAAAGTAGCGTACCTTGCTCCTAGCTGTTATGGCCAACCATGTGTAAGATCAGGACTCATGTTAACTTTTGTGGCAAACTGGGGAGAAATCTATATTCTAATGCATTTTAATCAAAATTATTTCAGGCCCTCATGATTCATGTTGTAAGTTACACGGACAAAGTGACATTTGTGCTCTCGGTAGATGAAGAAACAATACCAAATCCTCACAAGCTGTGTGATGATCTTCAAGAATCACTTGACATCATCAAAGCTTCTGCTCAAGTTACACGATTTTGAGTATTTTTACCTATAATAACAGCGAGTGCATCATTAATATTAAATAAATAAATAAGTAGCAATAAGCGAGATTGTTAGTTCATGAAAGAATTGAACTACAAGATCTAGAGGTCAAAAGGTAATCGATCAACCCACTACAAGAAAGGCGTGTAAGGTATACGCCATAGATGAATATTGTTGTAATGTATTTGGCTGTTAGTGTCCACTTTCAAAATTGTTTTATTGTAAGAACTCTTCTGTTAGATGCTCAAAATGGTTCTTAATGTTGAGATTCATATGGGTACACAAGATACACATCTTTATTACTTATAATGTAAAAATGGTCAAAGATGAAAAGTGAAATAGTAAAGGTTTGTGAAATGTTGAAAATATGTTTTGCCTATTCTATCATTGGAATGGAATGTTGAAAGTGAATGTGAAAATTGGAATGTTGAATTATATTTGAAATTTTCGGTTCACATTGCAGAATAACAGAATGCATCATGCTCATTTGGAAAGTCAATGTGCGATTAAATAATAAAATATTGAATTGGCATCCTTTATCTATATATGGCAACACATAGCTAGACATTCATTATAATTAAAAACTTAAACATATCTTTGTCAACCTTAAACTATCTATGGCAACACACGGATGTATATTCATTATAATTGAAAACACACAACTGACTTTATATGATTTCATAAGTTGAAACTTATGAAACTAAAAATAGGAATGATTTGATAAGTTGTATTCCATTGCCTATATAAAAACCTATAATGTGCTATGCCATTGAAATCGCCCTTTTTTTCGCACATCATGTTTCAATTTCCTTACACTTTTGGCCTTTTGTTGATGTTGCATATATAGTGATGAAGATGAATTAAAGATCAAAGAAGAAACAAGAACAAACATTAGATGTTTTCCCTTTGAACAACCCCAAGGGCCAAAGAAGTGCCTGATGTCCGGCGGTCCAACATATGGTATATCTTTTCACTCTTTCATTTTGTCCTTGTGTAAACTGATGGATTCGTGTAACCTCATATTGTATATCTTTTTCTATATGTTTTTGTTTTTGCGAAAGAAGATGTGTTATATACTTTACTCTTTAAAAGCGATGACTGATATTTATGAGACTCATAATGTATAAAGGCAATACATGCACACTATTCTTGTCATACAGGGACATTGACTATTAGAAGGAACCTGATACCACCAAGATTTTGCAATTTATGGCACATGTTGACCCATCTACTTGTGCATCATTTTCTCATCGCTATGGTATTATTGCTCACAAATTCACGCCATCTTAATTGTATGAACTTTTATTCACGTCATGTGTTTTTATCTGGACTTACGATTCTGCCCGCAGGGTACTAGGAGTCTTTACATAATCTTTTTATTAATTATCGATGTGTTTAATTGTGCACATGTTTTTTATGCAACAAACCCAGCTAGAAGGTATCTTTAAAATTATATTGAGGTGGCGGTGTACGTACTCTTCATGGAATCAAAGCAACACAAATAAAATAATTTTCTAGCTAACGACCCATCTCAACTGTTTTTCATTGTATTAAAGGTTCGATAGTTTATGATAATCGACAACACGGTGACTATACAACCTTTTGCGATTACGGTAAATATGTTAGGGTTTACTGATCTATGATCTGATGTCATGTTCATAATTGATCTATGATCTGATGTCATGTTTATAATTGTTAGGTTAGGGTTTAATGATCTATTTGAAGGTTATGTCTTTTATAATGAACTTATTGATGTATATTACTTGTTTGTTTTAAAATTCGAGTGTGATATTATGAAGAGTACGTAAAAGAAAAGTTGCATGAAAAAAAAAAACATACATCTTGAATTCTTTCTTCTTTTATTCTCATGCATGTGCTTTGGCTAAATTAACTATTTCTCTATACATATTAATGAATTAGGAAAGCGCTTATAAAGATGAAAGTGGGATAACCATGCTTCGATGCAATTATACACGGGCAAACGAGTGTGAAGATTTTTATAAATACTTATAAGCTATTATAACACATGTCTTCTCAAATACAGTGGCATATTTTTGATTAAAAGTTCTAACAAATTTCCTATATTGCTATAACTTATTAGTCGATGGAGGCTTTATATATATTAATGAAAACGCATGTAAAGATATCAATCTATGTTAAGCAATGATTTATACATATCATGCAAATTTGAACTGTATATAAAAAGGAATGTTATGAGGTAATTTGAATAATTAGGTATGTTTTTAATAAAATATAAAATACTATATTTGTAACAGCTATCGTGTATATATATTCAACAACGTTATCAATTTTAACTGATGTTAGTATTTAGTAAATTAAATACTTGCCTAAACAATTTTGAAGAAAACACGTTGACGTTACCGAATTGGCCTCTTCATAAATTTACGAGATATAATTGTCACATCTAATTTTGGTAGAGATACTAGATATATATAAAAGGCTTTGAATATACACCATGTAATATAAGCACACGCATAACAAACACACATATACATACCTAAAACGGGGAAGGAACACTATGCACAACCATTAATTGTAAACCACATTCACGATAAAATAAATAAATAAATAAATAAATAAATTTGAGTTGAGTTATTGCATGTTACAATCTTTTGTAATTAGATTATGATATTTTCACATTCTATGTTTGAACTTCACATGAAACGCTTACCACAATATCGCAATAATAATTATTTGGCGCTACAAAATTTCGTTGCTATGCACGGGTACTCGTCTAGTAAATTACCAAATGACTAAATAGAGGCATAATATTTTCATTTTTATCATCATAAGAAAACTGCATGTTCTTATTATGCTGCACAAACATGTTAAGACATCTTCATAAAATAAAAATTTATAACTTACTAATTTTAAGAGTGTTTTAAAAATAACAGTAATTAGTGCTTAATTAGTTTATATTTGTATCATAGATATGTGTTTAATTGGTTTGTATCAAACACTCTATAGGTTGAATATTTTAGTTTTAAGTTTTTGAGTGCATTTAATATCGTATTATTGACTTTTCAGATTTTGAAATGTGTGTTTAATTTGTTTATACCAAAAGTTCTCTAGGTTGTATATCTAAATTTTAACTTTTTAAAGATAGATAGTGCTCTCTTCATTATATGTAAAAAAAAAAATAAATAAATAAATAAATAAATAAATAAAATAAAAAACTATATAATTAATCAAGGTTCTTTCGGTGCATGAATAATAAGATTTTTCAATGACATATTTATACTTTTCACAACCATAAGTTAACCAAAGTTATTTCTATCTTTGAAAATATACTTATATCCCAGCAATATATAAAGGACCCATAAAAAGGAAAAGACAATACAAAACAAGATGTTTTTTCTCTATTAAACAAGTTAATTAAAAGAGAAAAAAAAAAAAACAATTACATATGCAAACTAAAAATACAAAGGCGTCCTAACAAAAAAGACACCAAAACTAACTCACAAGAAACCAACTGTCCACACGAAATTGATACTATTTAACTGATGTGACTTTGCACCCTGGCCCATATGAGATAAAAATGATCCCACATGGTCCTGGACCACTCAAAATACGCAAACAGCCAAAGAATGACAACATTTAAAAATAAGGAATTGTCTAACCAATGCCCTAAGGGCATTGGTTAAGGAGGGTACGGATCCAAAAAAAAGACTAAAAAAATATTTTCTAATTTAAAAAGTGTATTTTATGTGTGGGCCCCTGAGCCTATTTATGATTGTTCATGCCTTCTTAACCAATGCCCTTAAGGCATTGGTTAGACAATCCCTAAAAATAAATATGATAGTACAACCTTAAACTTGTCAAATAATAGAGTAATGATTTGCACACTTAACAAATTTATTTACACACTCTAATTTATGATGTTTTGACATTTATACTTAGGGGTGTAAACGAGCCGAGACAGCTCGTGAACTACTCGAGATCGATTCGTAAACTACTCGAAATCGACTCGATATAAACGAGTCGAGCTCGAGCTCGAGCTACTCGAGTACACTTTCGAGTCGAGTTCGAGCTCGAATATACTCAGCTCGTGAGGCTCGCGAGCCCCTATCGAGCTTCAATGATATTACACTTTTACCCTTTTATATACAAGTATTTACGTAATTGTCATAAAATCGAGTCGAGTCGAGCTTATTTTTCATCGAGTTCGAGATTTAAATGTGGCAAAAATCGAGCTCGAGTCGAGTTTCGAGCTCGAGTTTGAGATGACGAGCCGAGCTCGAGCTTGAAATTCAAAGCTCGAACGAGCTCGAGTCGAGTTTCGAGCTCGAGTTTTACTAATCGAGTCGAGCTCGAGCTTGGCAGTACTCGGCTCGACTCGGCTCGTTTACACCCCTATTTATACTCTTATATCACTTTTACTCATTTTCACCCTTGTAATAATATAAATGTCAAGACATCATAAATTAAAGTGTTCCAATAAATTTGTGAAGTGTGCAAATCATCACTTAATGAAATATAATACAAACTGAACCACGGATGCCTCTGCTCCAAACTGACTTGCAACACAGAAACCATTGGACCTGTACTACCAAGCTTTCAGAACAGATAAACATAACTCTTGCAGACACACAAACATAACTCTTGCAAACAAACTATAACAGACTGCAAGAAATCACTTTTACTATTGAAACTGAACTACTCACAATCATTCATACACTACAAAATATTAGTTCAATCTCCACACTTCTAAAAAGTGTGTAAAATTTTATTAATTTATTAACACTTAGTAATATGTAAAAATTGGTTACATTAATAAGTGTGGGAAAAAAAATGTAAAACAATAAATTTGTCATACCTATAGATTCATAAAAAAAAAGTTCACACTTTTAAGTGTGAAGAAATCTAAGAAAAGTCTCACTTATGGACCTAAATTCTTCACAATTTCTCAAAGTGTAGAGATCCAAATTCTTCACACTTCCTCAAAGTGTAGAGAATTTGAGTGTTACAAATAACCTTCATATTTAGAAGTGTGGAGAAATCTTATAATTCTTCACACTTTAATGTGTAAACTATTTTTTTTAACACCTATAAGTGTGAAAAAACTATTGTTTTACATTTTTTTAACACTTATTAATGTAACAAATTTTTACACATCATTAAGTATTAATAAACAATTAAAATTTTTCACACTTTCGAAAAGTGTGAAAATAAATGTGTGATAATGATTTTTTTTTTTTTTTTTTTTTTTTTTTTTTTTTTTTTTTTTGTAGTGCATCATTCTTGTTGTATCAGGATATTTAGGGGTCCTATAACCATTGTTGCCAATGTATCTCTTTATATTTATTAGGTTTTCGTACAATCCACTCGTAGCTTTTTAGTTGAATGTCTTAAACAATTTTATTTAGTACTCGAAACCTTGTTGCCAAATGCACGTGCATTCCTTTCTTTCCAAATGAAGTATCCCGAAGACCAAATAACTGCTTGCCAAACACGAGAAAGGTAAGAGGGGTCATTATCACTTCCATAAATAATTCATCGATAGAGAACATATTAACATCCCCCACCTTCCACCAATTGAATATTTGCTCCGAAACACTTATGGCTAAACCACAAGTGGTCAAGTAATTAGCACAAGTTTCCACTCCATTGTTGCAACTTGGATAAAGAACCGAGTCCAAATCAATACCTCTTCTATCTAACGCGCCACGAACCAGTAGTCTACCTTTTAGCGCCCTCCACACAAATATGTTAACTTTCTTAAGTACTAACTTGTTCCAAATTATTTCTTGACCTCCACTATCCGCATGTATAATATTGTCGTCCACCATTCTTGATAAATCTTTAATCGTTAAATCACCATCTTCTCCAAGCGACCATCTCCATTTATCCCTACAATCGTTACGAATAGCCACATTTTGCAAAATACCTAAAAGCTCCTCAAAATCATTACTAACCCTACCCCTAATCTTTTTAGTCCAATCCCATTCCGAACACCACGTACCATTAAACCATAAACCATTTTCTGAGACACTACTTTCCTTTCTCCTGTCTAAGTGATATAACCTATGGAATCTATCACAAAATCTCCTATTATCAACCCAACTGTATCCAAAACAAAATATCCCTCCTATCACCTAATGCCCCACCCCATCAATCTCTTCACCAATCTTCACAGTATCCCTCCAAACACCCCTCCACCTCCCGTAACCCCCAAGCCCTACCCTCCCCCAAACCCCCACTAGCACCATGTATACTCTTAATTACCCTAACCCACAAGCTCCCACCCTCCCTCTTAAACCTCTCCCACCACTTACCAAGTAATGCCATGTTTTTAGCCCTTAAAGACCCAACATTAAGACCCCCCCCCCCCTGCAAAAGATGAAATTAGCCAATCAGAGAAGCATGTCTGCAAGCAAAAAGTATTCTAAACTGGCTTTTCAAATTAACATAAAATGCATATAAATTAAAGAATGGAATTTTATTTTATATCTATGACATCATTAAAAACATTTAATTCAAATACCTAATAAAATGTTTACACCTAGTCAAAAATGACTTAAGCAAAAACCTTGTTTTAATATTATAAATAGATGTGTACACGAAGAATATAAAGCGAACTTTATCAAAAAATTATTTATCAAAAAAGGCTTTTAGTTCCCTTAAAATCAAATGAGCTTCTATGACTCTATTACGTTAAAGTTAAAACACATCTTCAATACTTTCTATTTGACATTTCATCCACAAATCCACATAAAAGCTTCCAAATCCCCTTATATAAACATGTTGTAAATCACAATAACTTCATTAAAACTTGCAGTTGCCAAAAATAAATGATCATAACTAAGCTTTAACAAATTTTTAATCTAACAATATCTATATTCCATCAAATATTGAATAAAATTCTTAAGCTCGATGATAGCTAAGAGCTCCAACGTATGTGAACCAACAAATATTCAAAACTACATGGTTTTAGTTAGCAAAAACTAATTAGTGCACGTGTTAGAATGGGCATCACATAAGATAGTTTTTGGTTTGTATATTGTGAGATTATTAATTGCCATTCTAAAAAAATAAAATTGTGAACAATTAGTGAACACAAAGTTTGTGCCTCCATCTTATAAAAACTAGCAGGGTACCCGCGCGTTGCAGCGGCGAGTACCCATGCAATTGTAATATTTACCGAAAATTTCTTTATTTCTATATTTTACGATACACAGATATACGGATGGCGACAATTTCAGTTTTGAATCATTTTATGCAATAACAATATTTTGCATATAAAAATTGTAGATTATCCACGCGATATTGTAACAATATTGAGTTGGTAGCTGGTATATTGTGAAGGGATAAGGTCAAATTAGTTGTCAATAACCCGTAGTCACAAGTTATAATTAAATAATAACACCATAACGAATTTTAAAAATCACTTACATTATACAAAGAATATTTAATTCTCTAAAAACAATGTTTGTTATATTTGTCCCACATAGAAGGAAGATACAAGTAAAAGATTACTTAGAAAGAGAAAGAAAAAAAATTAAGGGATGTACTATATTAACGGGGGGACAAGGGTGTCAGCCCCTTGTCACCCACTTTTGTCCCCCTTCTTTTTTTCAGCGCAGCCCAGTTTCTGTTCCGTATTTCTGACAGTTTTAACAGTTTGACTTATTAAACTTTATATTTTCTGTTCCGCACTTTCAGGTTTATAGCTTTTTGATATAAACAAAATTATAAAAAAATAATAAAAAAAAAAAAAAAAAAAAAGTCACAAAACGCCAAAATAGGCATAGCCCCCGTTAAAATAAAAAAGTTACCCCCGTCCTTATAACTCATGCCAAAATTAAATATTCAGGAAGTCATGTGGGTTACTTTAATGAGTATAATTATTATTATACAAATATATATATATATATATATATATATATATATATATATATATATATATATATATATATATATATATATATATACTTAGCACTTAGCACTTTGCTTTGAAAAAATCGTTCGATTTTTATAAAACATAGCTTTTATGGTAAGCTTTATCAAAACAATTCTAAAAGGTGTATATGTTGGTTCTCGAGGCATTCTTGCGATTTAATAATATTTTTTTTGAACATTGTAAATTAGTATGCATTTTGAAACTCTATTGATTTAATAATATCGTTTTCGGACGACTTTTATGGCCTAGCCGAACCGGTGGTGACTCCGGTTATCGGTTTAACCCGTTGGTCCAATCTGTATTTTAAAACCATATGTACCATTAACTTGTTTTTACATATAAACTGTATGCAGCTTTGTGTGTTTATTATGTTGTACATTATATATAATAACAAGTATTCTTCATATTAGGGGCATTTTAAAAATAACATTTATTAGGTAATTATTGTTATAGGCGTTTTTTTCCCTACATTAAATTACTTTGTATTTTTTTATATTTTTTAAAAAGACATGTCTACAAAAAGTGCTTTAAATAGTTGCAACAAATGCTATTATAGATGTACTTATTAAAATTTGTCATTATAAGCAAGTGTTGAATCTTAATTTTTTAAGGCTTCCACTTTAAGAATGTCCCAAATATTTTATAATGTAGTATAGATAGACATAGACACAATATCAAAGCAAACAAATAGCCCATATATATATATATATATATATATATATATATATATATATATATATATATATATATATATATATATATATATATATATAGTTGAGATCAAATAAGATCATCTTTAAAGTTCTAAAAATAAGATCCACTAAATAACCAATAGGAGGAGGGCATGTGGCAATACATTTAAATCACAAAAAAAGAAAAAAGAAAATTAATAACAATTAATTTATATATCCTGGAGGGCATTTTAGTAATGTTAGCAAACATTATAACCCTTAATAACTTTCAATCCCTCTTGTTTATGGTCCGGAATCTGTTGATGAAACAAAATCGTTTTCTGCTATGATGACCTGTTTATCGCTTTGTGCTTGTGAACTAGAATCTGCTCTCATTATTAATCTCAATTTTTGAGATTAATTTAATAGATCTAGGATTTTTTATTTTGATGGGTTTTCGTGTATAATTTGCCGAAACATATGCAGGTTTGTTTGGATCTATTTATCATGTGTTTCGATCTATTGTTGTACACGGTTAGTTAGTTCAAGATTTGTTGAAGTTGGTAGACATGGTTATGGAAGTGTCACGTTTTTTAGGTGATGGATAATATTGTGTTTCGATTAAGTAGTGGCTGGATTGGGTTTTTTAGGTGTCACGGTTTTTGTTTTTTGGGAGGTATAAAATTGGGTTTCGATTAAGTAGTGGCTGTATTGGGTTTTCTGATTATTTTCCGGTTTGAGATTTCGATACATCACCGGTACACCGGATACACCGTCGGTACACTGGATACATGCTGGGTTGGTGCCGCTACTATAGCAGCAGATGCATCGCTGGTACACCGGGTACATTGTGGTATGTGTCGCCGGTACAACGGATACATGGTGGGTTGGTACCGCTGCTGCTGTTCGATTTTGGTTTAACGATTTATTGTAAATTTGTAATATAGCTTTTTAGATAGGTTCTTGATACACATATCTAAATATGTATCTCATTTGTTTATGTATCGGATTTCTGGGTAAACGCATGGATTCCGGTGTACCGAAATCTGCTGTTGTTTGAGTTTTGGTTTGAATATTTATTGTAGTAGTGTAGCAGTTTTGTTATATCGGCTCTTGATATGCATATATGTGTATGTATTTCATCAGTATTGAATTCCGGGTAAAAATGTACGAATTCCGGTGTATCAGAATCTGCTTCTGTATTAAAAAATGTGGACCAGTTTTAGTATAAAAAATAGACGAAAAATTGAAAAAAGATTGACTATATTTGGAGTTGAATTCTCCAAAACACCCTTGAAACCCTATTTAATGACTATAATATCACTTATTTAATGTTAATCTCATCCAACACAAATACAATGATCCAACGGTCTAGATTGGGTCTTACTTTTAGAACTTTAAGGTTGATGTCATATTAACCATCTCATATATATATATATATATATATATATATATATATATATATATATATATATATATATATATATATATAAGAAAGGGATCCAATAAGAAGAATAATTAAAATAAGAAGGGTAAGAAGTAATTCTGGCCACACATTTTAATATGAGAGGGAAAATTTGAATGAAGATGCATCAATTTTTGTAGGTGCATCTAAAATGTGTGGTTGTGATTACTTCTTATCCTTTCTATTTTTATTATTCTTCTTATTTGATCCTAACTATATATATATATATATATATATATATATATATATATATATATATATATATATATATATATATATATATATATATATATATATATAATAATAATAATAATAATAATAATAATCAACTCACATCAACTACCAAGTACTAATTGAATGACTTGCATTGCAAAAACCAAGCAAGCAATTCTAGTCCATCATAGACAGAATTTAAGAAATATTATATGGTAAAGTCCCTACAGACAAGTATAAATATAACGTTATAAGGTCTATATGTTAAAATGTCATAAGTTATTTTAAATAGCTAAAAATTAAATTTGAAACAGTTGATTTTGGAGTTATAAACAAGACGAGTACCCGTGCATAGCAACGAGATTTTATAGCAACAGATAGTTTATTGATAAAAAAAAGTTTATAGGTTATAAATGAAAAATAATAGAAGTTTGAAGATTTGGGAATTAAACATAATGTTTTGAAACCCGGTTCGACGGTTCAACCTGTTGAACCGTTCCAGTCGAAAAATTGTCGATTTAAACCGGGTCAACTTGCTAGGTTGGGTCGAAAACGGGTCAAATTAAACCGGTTCAACCCGTCAGGTTTGAAGCGTCCCGGGTCAACCCGGTTTGTGATTTGTATTAATTGTTTTAATTGGTTGTATTTAATTTGGTAGACATGTTTTTAATTGATTGTACAATTGTACTTTTAAGTAATGAGTATTTTAATAAAAGTATTAATTACATTTCATAATTTCATTTAACAAGATTTTTCAACATTTTACATTATTTGACTCTTCACTTTTCCATTTTTCCACTTTGACTAATAGATGATTATTGGGTTTTCTTAACCAAGGCTGAAAATGTATCATATATACTTGCACGTAAAAGAAATCGAAGAAGACAAAGACAATAAGAGTTCAGACATTATGTAAAATATGCATATCAAAAGAATGTATGTTAACCTGTTTCTAGAAAGGTTCGAAAAAACAATTAATCTTAACAAAGGATGTTAATGAGAAATAATGGGACTAAGGTATGATTCGAGATGATAATTTATAACAACTAGGTAAATAACCCGCGCTTCGCGGTGGGCTGTTTTGCTAAAAAAGTAGTTAATCTATTGTATTGTTTGGATTTTTATGTAAAAGATTCATACTAAGGCAATCAGATTCCAGCAAGTTATTGCTTCAAATAGCTAAGCATTCGAATATAAATACATTAATAACCATTACTTCTCATTCATAGAAACTGGGTAACCAAAATCATAGATCTTATACCTGATCTCACTTTAGTGACTTCGTTTACAAAGAATTGTTACAAATTTGACCTCACTTAAGACCAACAAAGAAGCTGGGTAACCTTGCTCCACTGAATTTCGCAAGCAAAACCAAAATCGTAGATCTTATACTTGCATTCATGACAACAAAAGCTGGAGAAGAATGTAAACATTAGAAAGTTTATGCACGTTAGAATTTAGAAGAATGTAATTGCTTTGTCAACTTCATTATCGCCATCATCTTCAACCAATGGTTCATCACGCTGCAAAAAAAATCCTTTAAACATCAGACACATTACCCATATAGTCATCATCATTACTGCTCGTGTTATTTGTGTCTACAATCCCCAGCAAAAAACAAAATAAGAATCCAACAATAAAGTTATTATGGCAAGCAAATGACTCAATGGATAATTAGTTGCACGAAACAGACTAATTGCATTCGCCAAACTCCGTTCTAAAAAAAGGATCTCACCCTACTAAGAAAAACGCATATAATCACTACTTGCCAATGAATTTCCAAACACTATTTTCTGTTTAGGGTGTTTCTGTTAGCTTATTTTCCGGCTTAAGGGCTTATTAGACTTTTGAAAGCTAATAAACTCTTATTTCTAGGGCCTATGAGCTTATCAAGCGTATGGTTTATTTACCCTTATTAGCCCAC
This sequence comes from Artemisia argyi, assembly GCA_030686995.1. Taxonomy (NCBI): domain Eukaryota; kingdom Viridiplantae; phylum Streptophyta; class Magnoliopsida; order Asterales; family Asteraceae; genus Artemisia; species Artemisia argyi. The sequence continues at coordinate 118,845,252 of CM060677.1, read as the reverse complement.
AAATTAAGCTTATCAGCTTTGCAAAAGTTCAATGAGCCCATAACCTGGAAGCATAAGCTAAAACAAACACCCCTTATTTGTATTTCCCTATCACAATAATCATTGTACGAAGGTGAGCTCAATGAGAATAATCATTAAAATTCTCAAATAAAGGGGTGTTTGTTTTATAATGAATTTATAAAGCAACTATTACTAAACCACACTCATTGAGCTCACCTTGTTACTTGATTTCTTGATTATTCTCAGATATATGCATACGAATGATAAGTTGGTTTCTCAGATATAAAACAAACACCCCCTTATTTGTATTTTCAATATATATATATATATATATATATATATATATATATATATATATATATATATATATATATATATATAAACATAATTAAAAGCTAGTTGGTTTCTCAACTCTTTCATTGTACGAAGGTTTATATAGCTGCTGCAAAGCCCCTGATGTTCCCGCCGCTTATCCTGGATGTAACTAGAATGATACGTACATGTTCATTGTTTCCTTGAGAATGATGATATCTATGTGTGTAACACGTACCTGTATATTTTTAAACCAGCACACTTATTTTTCAGTGAAAAAGTTTCTTAGTTGATGTAAGCTAAACTTCTTTTTGGCCTTATATCTAACCCGAGACCCATTATAAATAATATAATTAAAAAATTCTTCATCAAACTGGGTCTTATTGCATTTTCTTACAAAATAGCAAATCCATAAAGCTACTTCTAAAAGGTTTAGTTGTTTGGTTCTTATGATGAAGCATAAGCTGAATATATAAGCAATCCCAAACATCCCTTAGCTTGTAGCGAACTTGACCAAAACATATTAGAATGAAGCAAAGCTTACCAGCCGCAGAACAGGACAACGCGTTACACACATCGCCAGCTAGCGTAATTAGGAACCATATTCGTATTCCAGGTAATTCCTTATTCATTTTTCTAATTCAGATGATGTGGCTCCTTCCGTTGCTGCTGCTGCTGTCAAATCAATAACAAACATAGCATCAACTTAATTAACTGATGACATGTTATTTAACATCAATAACTAACAACATTAATGATTAAAAGCAAGTACCAAGATTTCGTAATCCGCTGTCGAACTTATTCCGAGAGAGCTCGGATCGAATTGGTGTTGCTATCTACACTGTGAGTTCAGTCCACATAACCTCATATCCTACAAAATACCAAAAACACCAAAATTAATTAATTCAATAAAAACTTGTTTGTAGTTAATACATAAGATAACATAAAAACAATCGCATGAATGAATGCCAATATCTTTAAGGCGTTGTCAGCCCGTAACTCATCACAGGAGGCTATAATTAATCAAACATGTCATTTTTTATCACATTTAACCCTAAGTGGCATGTAAGAACACCCTCTATAGTCTATAATCACATCAAAATTCAAATGGCGCGATATACTAATCTATGTACATCATCGCTTGTCATATCAGGTGCTTGTTCTCCATCTTGCTCTAAATCATTCTACTCGATAATATATTCAAACTTAACACATATTAGATTATTGAGCTATTTTATCAGGTACGCATTCTTTTCATCAGTGTGACAAAACATCATCGACATTTTCCTATAAATAAAATGTTTTTTTTACCTTAACATTAGACCGAACAAACTCAGCAAGCCACATTATCTTACTGTTGATCAGCAAAGCCTGCATTTATGTGAAATTCCAAGTTAATTAAATGTCAACTTCAATATCCAACAGATTTAATAGTTCATGCAGAACTTTTGCAATACAATACATGATATTGATTCATGCGAAGTTCTGCATGAATAGGTTGTGTATATACACCAATGCTCTCAATCAACATATATAAAGAACATCAAAGACAGTGCTGCCTGAGTTGGGACGATCCACATATGAGACAATATGTTTGTGGTCTACGCCCTCCTGGACCTGGACCTGCATTTTTGTTAAAACTAAAATGCAAGTCACCTTTGTAAGTGGAAAGTCAAAAAGGAGGATGTTTTTTAGGTTGTTTGGTGTAAGTGTAGTTGTGTAGTCGGGTGTTTGGCATAAGTGTAGTTGTGTAGTCGGGTGTTTGGCATAAGTGCATGCCGTCAAGTTTAAAATTATGTGTTGTGTCTGCAGTTTAAACTGACCTTAACTCAACCTTATAAGAAATCAAGATATCAGTAATGGATGTCCATACCTCATAGTTATATCCCTCCTCCTCCAATGTGTTCAGTAATACCTCATACGAAAATGAAATTTTAGATTAGGTAAGAGTGCACCTTTTATGTACGTCTATATATACATCATTTTCATCAACAATTTCATCCTGCATCAGTTACGAAAAGTAATTAGCACTTTGGTTTGAAAACATGGATTACATTGTGATAAAATATGAACCAAAATAGTTCTAGAGTTGCCATGATAAGACGGTTAGATAAGAGGTCAAAACAGGTGGCTCAAGTTTCCATCCATTTGATAAATAGTCCATGTGGTAAGCGATCGCATAACGCCATTTGATACATAGCCCGTGTGGCTCAACGTTTTAACTCTATATCACTTTCATATAGATGTTAAGCAACCACTGTGTAAAAAATGAATAAAAGTTACAATGAAGGCAAGAATAGTAACTTGGCAGATTGATTAAAGCTTGTCTCGACCTCCTCAAGGGTTGCATCGTACTCGATTGGTGCAACAATTCTCCAATTTTCTAGTTATTGAATCACCTCCACTGGTTTCTGGAGCTCCATGGTCCTTCCAACCATTTTCACTGCAAACATTAAGGTATCATTGTCAGCCATGATCAACAAACTAATAATAAAAAAAATTACATGGTGCCCCATATCAGATAATCACTTTCCAAAAAAAGAGCCAAACACCCCAGAATTTGTTTGAAGCAGCTCATACGACACTACATTAGTTAATTCTGTTATAGAATAATACACTACTAGAAAAAGGGCTATTCTTGACTCCAAATGCGAGTCAAGAAGAGGCTTTATGACGCGCAAATGCGAGTCAAGGAAAGACCCGTCATAAAGCTTCATGACTCGCATTTGTGCGTCATCCCTCTATGACACGCATTTATGACCCACGTTTTATGACTCCTTTTTGCGAGTCATAATTTATTTTTTTTTTTTTTAAAAATTAATTTTTTCCAGTTCCTAATTTTCTATTAAATGACAATTAAAAACCTGATAATACAAAGTAGTAACATAAAATATAATCTCGACATCAAGTCAAGCTGTAACAGCAACAACAACAACTTAACAACAATAACTTTAATAACATTAAAAATCAACAAAAAAAAAACAACAAAGAAAGTAGCTAACGACAACAACGACAACAACAATAACTTTACGTCTCGGCTCTCCTTTCTCTCGGCCAAGTAACAACGACAACAACCTGTAACAGCAACAACAATAACTTTACGTCTCGGCTCTCCTTTCTCTCGGCCAAGTAACAACGACAACAACAACCTGTAACAGCAACAACAATAACTTAACAACATTGAAAATCAAAAAAAAAAAAAAAAAAAAAAAAAAAAAAAAAAAAAAAAAAAAAAAAAAAACAACAACAACAACAACAAAGAGAGTAGCTACTAATAAACACCAGATCTAAATAATCCATGTAACCAAACAGCAGCTAACTAATTTATTATTCAAACATTTACCTCAAGTCTCTATTAACCAATTTAAGCCGAAAATTTTATATCGATAACCATTTTTGTCAAAAACTTAAATAAACCATAACAAATGCGACCAAAACGATAACAAAACAAGTAAGCGAGCACACAAACAACCACAAGAACCATTTGTCGAGACCCTTGGTCTCGACTTGGCTGCCAACGAACCAAAACCCACGGCCCGGGGCCTTGGGATCTCGGCTACACAACCAAACACACCCGAAATGCATCAATCTTGCACCAAAACATATTCATAACATTCAAACGAGGTCAAGAATCAACCAAAATCAATCAAACTTTAACCAAATCAAGAACCCAACACACTAGAGGTCAAGAAAACAACCAACACCCTCAAATCGTGGGTTTGATCCACGGTTTGACCACGAATTACAAACAAACACCCTTAAAATTGATACCAAACGTGACCATATGTATTAAAATCATTAAACCCATCAATATTTTGTACCCAAGATGAAGAAAAACGTGGGGTTTGACTAGTACGTGAGTCAACCCATACGAAAAATACCTTTTCTTACCTTTTCTTTGTAGATCGATTAAATAGAGCTTAAGATATGGTGATGGTGATGATATAGGACGGCGGTGATGACAAAACAAGCGGTTAGGGGTCGTTTTTGGAGCGCGTGAGTTACAGAAGGTGAAAGAGGAAGTGATTTTGAGTGTTTTGGTGGTGGTGGTGAAGTCGAGGTGGCGGCGGTGTGGTGGCGTGAGGGTGGCCGGCGGCTAGACAAAAGAGAGATATGGTGAAGATGATGATGAAAAATGAAAGATGAAGTTTAGGTTTAGGGTTTTATTTTTATTAGTTTTAGTTTAGTGCAAGTTTGGTCCCCAATTGTTTAGTTTTTATAAATTAGTGAAAGTCAATGACCCCTATTTATGACGAAGCAAAACGAGCGTCATCTAGCAGGCTAAATTTTAACTGGTTATGACCCTATGTTATGACGCTTCTGAAAACGAGTCATCCTCAATAAAAAATTTACTCGTTATGATTCTTATTTTATGACTTTGCTATTTGCGAGTCATCTTGTAGCGTGCGTCATAAAATGCGAGTCAAGGATAGACCTTTTTCTAGTAGTGATATATTAACCATAAAAGACCAAAATTTGTTTGAAGCAGCTCATATTCAAGGTTCGCAAGCTTACTTGAAACTGAAAATGCAATTAAGCTCTATTAACTTAAGCTTATAAGGCTTTTGGGGCCCCTTAAGCTTATAAGCCATGACAAAAATTTTTTTTTCTAGGAATCTAGCTTATAAGCCATAACTAATTTCAGGGGTAGCCTTTTGATTAAGCATAAACACAACTAATTGCTTTTCCCGTAACTAATTTTCCTTTTTGATAGTGTTGCGTGTACCTACATATACATACAATTCGCTGTCACTATCCCACAAATTAATCACTATCCCACAAAGTAACCAAACCACATATAAATCAGCAAGCAAGAACCACCAAATTCACTAAAAAACATATGGCGATCTTAGAAACAGCTTTAATCACAAACAAAACTAAATAAAAAAGATAAATAATTACATACCTTGATTAAAAAAATTCATGGCAACGACACTTCATCCTCTTATGTAACCCATCCACCCCACTCAAAATAGTTGAAACCTGCAATTAAACATAAACCTCTGAATAAAAACACAAATTTATCAAAATAATTAAATAAATAACTGGAATCAAGAAAATTAAAAACCCTAGAGATGCGTGTGTGTTTTTTTGTTTGTGTCTGTGTCTTGTGGGTTCTGGAACATCCGATTCATAACACATAATAAACTGATTAATTTTGTTTCTCGTTCTGTGAATCTTGTGTTTGATCGGTAATTTTTTTTGGGCATGAATCGATGAATTTTTTTAGGGGGAAGAAAGAGATGCGTGTCTGTGTTTTATGGTTTGTGGAAGAGTGAAGAAGCTTCAAGAAAAAAAATATATATACTGGAAAACAGATAATGGGAACATGTTTGTGGAAGAGGAAGGGATGATGGACACGTGTTTGCTACTGTTGATCTCGTAGCAACACTCACATAAATTACTATAGATGAAAGAGTACTGTTCCTCAAGGCCACGGGTTTTATACTTATTGTACAATTAGAGAATAAATATGTAAGTAATTTGCATTTGAACAATGCATAAATATTCCGGTTATGGGGATATGAATGTAAAAAAGCAATAAATTTTCTCACAAGCATTTTCACTAACATCTTCTATAGTCCCATTCAAACTCCACTTTTATTCCAACGTAAGTCACTAGACTAATGTGTTAGACAATAAACGCGATCAAAAAAACCTTCACTCTATTATCCGTAACACACCTCGCCCAATGTTTAAGCATTAGCTGGTACTCATCTCGTAAATTGCAACACATACTAAATGGTCTTAAAGATCAATAATTTATTTTGGGTTTTACAAGTTGTATCATGGATCATGGTAGCACAAGTTTAAAGTATTAAATAAACACATTTATTCCTTAAAAAAATGTTATTTCTATATAAAAGAATAATAAATTTGGTAAACATCATCAATTTTTAAGAAAATACTAATATCAATCAACATGTAAATATGATATTCAATTTGTTTAATGACTTAAAATTTGTGCCAACATAACACAAGTTAGAAAATCTCTAAATTGGCTAACAAAAGAACAATTTTTTATTATTATTTATCATACTATATTATAAAGCATGAATGACTACTATTAATAGAATACTTAAAATTAAGTATTACACATTTCAATGATAAAAGTACAAGTGATTCAAAACAATTAGACATTTAATACAATAAATGCGATATAATTAGTCATTTACAAATTTAGTAGTTACATGTACACACCATTTTGTTTTTGCCATTAAAGTTTAAAATTAGTGACTTAAAATTGATCATTATGTATATTAAATACAATTAATTAAATAATCAATAAATACAATTAATACACTTATTAAAACACCCCTTACATAAGAAATATAAATTATCAAGCATATTGTACAACCAACTTAAACACAATTCCTGCATTAAATGTCACTAATACAAATAATAAAGCATATTATACAAATTTTTAAGCCCGAACGGGCAATGGGCCAAATGGGCTCGAGCCTGAACGGGCACGGTCAAACGGGCTCGAGCCCGAACGGACACGAGCTAAACGAAATTTTTGATATTCGTAAATTTATTGTCAAAAAGAACATAATAAACTAAAATACATATTGTACAAACCAAACAAACTACTAAACAAAAACATAAAATAAATAATAAATAAAATAATACAAACAAAACAAAATTTTATTAAACTTTTGCCATAAAAAACTAATCAGTAAAGCTATTGACAAAAAACGTACAAATAAAATAAATTATTAATCGAAAAAATTAAATTACAGGGTGCCCACAGCTGCATCGCGTTTAAAGTAGAGTAAATTACACCGTTCGTCCTTGTGGTTTGCGTTGACGGGCGTCATTAGTCCCTTGACAAAAAAGAAGTACCATTTGTTATTGTTGTTGTTGCAAAGTGACAGGTAAACTTGCTCATAAACACAACATGTTAGTAAAATAGTAAGTATGATCTTAACAGTTGACTGGCTAAGATAGCAGCCTTGAATCATTTCGTACTTAATTAATTAATTGGATCAGGCAATGTATTTCATTTGTCAAAAGCCGTAGCCCCTAGCAAGTGCAATTCCGTATAATGGCTATAGATTCCTTTTTCGTGAAATAGATGTTTCGATGTTCCCATCGAATAAGGTTAAAAAAAGAAGAGGATACCATACCCATAACAATGCATGCGTAAAAGAAGATGATACTTGCGCGACTTCCAAGTTCCAACATAGTTAATTCACAAGGTTGTTTTACCAACCATTGTTTAGCTTACTCCTCGACAGTCTTTGGGGTGTCTTTTTAAACTAAGAGGACGTGTCGGGTGAGAGTCCCATAATCATTAATGGTGTAAAAAAATTTTACGATTTATAAAATTTACATGATGTACCACTCTTCTTTTTGTTTTTTTTAAAGGTGAATTTCAACTTAGAAACGATCACCTTCGCTGACAGCGAAGGTCTCATCGCCACCCCGCCAGACTATGTTGTCTTAACCGGGTCCACGCTGATCTCAGGTGGTAACGGGTTTCCCCCGGAAACCGTACTGCCTCCACACAAGTTTACCTTGCTGGAGAAACAGCCGGATGAAAACCGGGTCATGCTCAAGATTTGAACCCCCGCAACGAGTGGCTTGAAGGTTCAAATCTATCATTGCAATATATCTCCGGAACAATATGGTCTACGAGTGGACCACAAGTGAGGACTTCCCAGGTGGTCACCCACCCGGTACTACTCCCACTTGTGGCTCGCTTAACAAGTTAAGCCCCACCCACTAGACCACAAGTCCTTTGATAGGAAAAAGATTAAAAAACCAAAACATATTCACCTTCTACCGGTTACATTAAATTTCAACCTTCCACGCTTCATACTGAAATAAATTAAAATCAAAACATATTAATGACGATAGAATGTTAGGTAAGATATCACATGTCAAATGAATAACAATGTTTGCATCAACGTTTTGAAACCCGGGTCGACCCGGCTGGTCGAACCGGTCGGACCGGAACCCGGTCAAAAAACGGGTTGTTTTGACCCGGGTTTCTAAAACCGGGTCAACCGGTGTGACCCACCGGGTTTTGAGTGACCCGGGTTGACCCGGGTTTTGAAACCCGGCCGGGTTTGGATTTTCTCAAATTTAAAAAAAAAAAAAAAAAAAAAAATTTAAATTTTGATTTTTTTTTATTTATTTGTCATTAGTAAGGTGCTATTTTTGTTTGATATGACTTTCTTATGGTGTTTATTCACTCATATTTGTGCGTAAAATCGATTTTTGGAAATGTGCGTAAAACTGGGTCTAACCGGGTTGACCCGGTAACTCGGCCGGGTCGATCCCAAACCCCGGTTTCAAAACATTGGTTTGCATACTACTACAATAATTTACGCAGGAAACCACATTTAGTAACGCAAGTCCTTATGTGTAGTTATGTGTCTATTCATGGACAATCTATTAAGGGAAACATGCATGCCATACACATGTGTTGTACTTTTATTCAATTTTGATTTTTAATCAGTCAACTTATTTCACAATTAATGGTACTTTTGGGTAACTTTGCCCGATTAAGGGTACTGAAGTAGAGATGTTGCACAATTTTTTGAAATTTTATGTTTTTCCAAACTATGATAAAAAGAAATCAACAATCTTAAATGTAAAAACCGAGGATGAAACATGCGATTAGTAAGTCATATCAACAAAAATTATGGTTGGTAACGTTCCAAGAACAATCATAAAATCCTTATCTTATCATGAGCAAACTTTGAAATCTATACCTTTGATTGAGAAAAAAAAAAAAAAAAAAAAAAAAAAAAAAAAAATCGAGGATCCAAAATCCAAATGAGAAAAAGCATGTTACCTTATATTGTGCCCTAAAATACAATTGTTGTACAAAGCATGCTATTCTTTTGTTGAATTTTTTGGCATGGCTTTTAATTTGAGCAATAACCAAGAAGCATAACAAACTATCAAATGGAAAAACAATTGTGGTGGAATGCTAATTAAGCTGACAGTGAGTGGCTCTTTTCTAAGTGGTTTCTGGTTATAGGTCAGTGTCAAAATTTTATTGTCTTTGATAAATGTAAAGTGTTCGCGTGAGAAAAAGGTAATAACAATGTATCCATCACCCATGCACATCTTAGGACCAAATGCATTGAATATCTTGCAATCCCACTTAAATATATTTTACATTTTACAAATTTATTAGAGCAAAACCAAATACCAAATCCTAATTTTTTTCTATTAGGCTTAATTAGCAATTGTATTTAATTAAGTTAACAACTTTTAAAAAAAAGTAAATAAATATTTAATTAAGCTGGATTTGAAAAAAGCCCGGTAACCCTTCGAGGTTTGTACTTTCGGTCGAATGCCCATAGGAGGGTATTGGGCTTGACTTTGCTTGGAGAAAAAGTTTAATTATTTTATTGGTTAAGATAATTATCTTTTAACTAAATAAAAGAATTTTGTGTCCATATATTATACATTTCTTATTGGATAAAGATTACTTTTAGTATAAATATAAAACCAAATTAAGATTAAGGTAAGAATTTATTAGCATATCAAAACCTCTAAAACCCTTCCACTCCTCCCTATCGGTTCGTCGACCGAACACCCCACTTAAACACATTCGTGTGTTTGTGTCCTTGATTTTGATCAAGAACTTGTTCACGTGACAAAGGTAATTCAATCCTAGCAGCTATAGAAGATTGCGGGAGTTTTAGTGTGGATTACCGACTAGTCTGATCACACTATTGATCAGAAGTTTGTTGTGCTGTCAAGATCTATGTAATTTGAGGTCTTAAAATCCGGTTTTAAATTTATAATAGGAAACATGTAGGATTAATTAACACTAACATGCAGTACCCGGTCGCACGTAGTCTCTCTTTAGTAAGTTCGAGGGTCGAAACCACAAAGCGAGTAAAATTTGGTTATATAAAATGAAATAAGAACAAATAACTAATTATGCAATTTAAAAAACCAAGTATGTTTTAGATCCACGATCTATTAATTCAAGATTAATTAAAATATTAAAAAAACAAAAGACATAAAATAACTTGAAGATGAATTCAATAAAAGACAAGCAATGTTAACCTTGCTAATTCTTTATTCTTCTAATATTCAATTGTGCAATGTCTAACTATGATAGCATGTAGTCGAAATTTAATGCTACTTATTTATGTGTGTGATTGTTGCCTTTTAGGCAAAGGCTTTTAACTTTGTATGAGTTGTAGTAGGTGCTTGGAGTTGTTAAATATCTTTAGGAGGAATGAATCTTTAAAAGGAAATGTGATCAATGATGAATTATTCATAGGTAATCTTTGGCAATGGTTTTACCACAATGAGATTTTTCAGGTGAATCAAGGATTATTGCTTATATTATTAAGGCATCAAGGTGTCATGGTTGTGAAGTTTTGTACATTTTGGAATTTAGGTCCTGTTGACACTTTTTAACTCCGAAATGTATATAAATGCTTGATTGTAGGTAGCAACCATATCCAACTATATAAGAGATTTGACTCTAAAGGATTAGATACTTGTCACATTGTTTAAAATTAGATAACAATCTTAAACAATCTGTTGAAAACTAGCATTTACTAGTATTTTCTTATTTTAGAATTAATAAATGTCTGTTCGTTTCAAAGCATACAGGCACTTTCAAATTAGCAATCAGTAAATCCCCTAAGTTAATTTCACTTACTAATCTGCTTATCAATGGGTTAATTTAAGAAGCCCACATGTTACATTAAGTGGTTAAAAGGTAACTAAGAGCATGTTTGGTTGGGAGAAATTTAGTGAAATGATGGAGACTAGAAATGTCGAGAAACGAAAACTCTCAGATATATAGTTCAAACACTCGACAATCTATATGAATTATTAAATTGTTAATCTAGTACAGTTTGGTAAAGAACCATCAAAATAGCAATCCTCATATATATTAACGATGATAAGACTACCATGGAAAACTAAACATCCTTGGGCTTATTTCAACACTACACTACCCATTCTAGACAACACTTGGATGCTCAATTATCCATTTATAGGAACAAGCCACGGGGTTAGCAAGATATCATCCAGTAGCTTTTAATCTGAATAAGAAATAGCACTAAAAACCCTTTTGTTTCTGGATTTTCACATAAACCAATGCAAGTGCTTTTTTTTCTTACTGATCAGACCCATATCAGAAGCAAACGAGAATATGTGCTTGATTATGTTAGAAATAGGAATCTTCACTTTCCAACACTTAGCAATTCAACATAATTACATTCAAATCCCCATGTAAAAACGATAGCTTTGGCTCATCAAGTATATCATGATCGTTATGCAACAAAGTGCAAAAAATCATAACTGAGTGTTTAAGTTTTAAGATTAGTAAATACAACAGTAGTATAGGCCCATATAAAACTAGACATGAAGTCTATGGTTTCAACAATTGCACAAATTGCATTTTGATGTTTTCCTGATCTTTAGGTTTATATCTAAATTGACAAAAAACAACATAATATAGTCAAGGTAGTAAAAGGCCCTCGCTTGGGTCGACTAGTCCATTAGGCCAGGCGCTAGTAGCCATCTCGCCCGATCATACTCGGCTAGGCCACCTCACTCAGGCCCTCGCTTACTACTAGAAACTTGACTTTCACCGACGAATACAGATCCGTCGCTAATTATCAATGATATTCCGATGAATAGCGACAACTTTATATTTCTGACTGAATTCCAACGGTTTCGAAGGGCTACAAAATCTGTCGGAAATCTGTTAGTAATTTACATAACATACTGTCAAATTTCTGACGCCGTTTCGACATACATGTTTTTCCGTCTTTAATCCATTGGAAATGTTTGAATTTCTTATGACTTTTTTAGTTTTTAGTATTTCGGTCGGAAATCCGTCAGTAATAACATTAATTTCCGACAGATTTCCAAGGGTAATAATAAACGCATTACTTGATTATGACACATTTCCAATGAACCATATCCGTAATTAAAAAAACGCAAGCAAACATTTCTCTTTCTCTAACCATCATTCTTATAATCAAATATTTGTTGATTGTCAACTAAAATTACTTACAAAATCAAAATTTGTGTTACCAATCTGAAGTTTGAAAAATCCCTATATTCGAGTTAGAAGTGTAGAAAAGACTAGCATAAAATAAAAGCTAAAATGACTAACACTATCTATTAACCAAGATAGCCAAATTCCAATTACAAGTGAATGCATATGTACCGTGTAATTTTATTTCGTGTTAGAAGTAGGTTAATGTTAACTGATACAAAGTACTATCCAAAAAATGATTAATCGAACTTAGAGACCTTTATATATACCTTATTTCAAATATACATTTAAGAAAATACACATTCCCAATGCCATTTATTACATAATTAACCATAATCAAACTGTGACCCTTTACTGTCTACAGGTTACCGACGGATTTCTAATGGAATTATTACCGACGACTTTTCGACAAAAAATACATCGACAGATTTCCGACTGAATAATTACCAACAGTATTCCAACATATACCATCTGTCACTACTGTTTCCGATAGATTTATGGCAGATACTAACCGACCACAGATCAGCGACAAACTATTTTCGTCACAAATCTGTCAGACCACTTATAACGACGGATTTTTAACAGAACCGACCGTCGCTAAAAACAGTTGTGCAGTAGTATTATATATTGATGAGGTTGTCACCTTTTTCTGCGTGACACCCTTACTACGAGGCTTGATGTGGAATTAGCTATGTTTGGCGCAGAGCTTTTTGGGGCGATGAGCGGTGATTTTAATGTTCGTTTGACGAAAGAGCAGTGAGCTTTGCTATTTTTTTAGGAAAACTCATTTTTTTCAATGCTTGTTTAAGAAGCTGTGAGCGGTGAGCAATGAGCAGTGAGCAGTGAGCTGCAGCTACAGCTCACTGCTACTGCTTACAGCTAATTTTGCCGAATATAGTCATTATGTCACGCACTGGTCAAACTTTTTATTATTATTATTATTATTATTATTATTATTATTATTTGAGACACATAATTGTCCGTCATGTTAGATAGTCATTTGATGTATGATTAGGGTTTCGGGTCCACTTTGTATATGAAGTATAGAAGCCCTCTCATCCTTGACGCCATATCGATCAGCGCCATACTTCGTTGTGTATATACTCTTATTGCTACAAGAAATCTTCTAGAATTTGTTTAAACTTATTTATCTTGTATATTTTGCTATAGATATTGAAGCAATAAAGGTACGCATGAATATTGTTATATAAATAATATTAAGTTTTCCTGATCATTGTTTATATGTTATTAAGATATTATCATATGCACTATATGCAAAAGTTCACTCGGGCCCTCGCCTTTTGTTGTCTATTGACCTATGTTGTAAAAATCGCTTCCGGCGGCCGATTAATTCTCGCATAATCGTTGATCGCTCACTAAGTGCTTTGATTTATCATAACCGGCCTAGTTAATCGTTTTGGTCAAAGTTCGCTTAAAAATCGGTCAACAAACCGATTAATCGGACAAAATCAGTCAAAGATCGCTTAAAAATAGACAACAAACCGAGTAATATCTATGTTTGAATTTAAACTTTGAAGAATTATGTATTATGTTTATATTTGAACACTTGAAATATTTGAACTTTGATACATTATACTTATTGCATACATATAATATAATATAATATCTAAAATTACAATTTTGTGCATAAAAATTCGAATCCGATTAATCCTTGATTAATCCCCGCGTAACTGATTAATTGCTAAGCCCTACCCGACCATCTCACTAACGCCAACCTTGCTATTGACTAAGTCCCTAGGCAAGTCACATCGACTTAAGGTCACTTCGCCTTTAAATACCTTGAATATAATAGTGTCTTCCTTCGATGAGGAAGTATATAATGACCAGAAACAAAATATTCAAGCACATCATTATAAACCAGATACAATATCATAGCCATAGTTATGGAGAACAATTTAATCTAAATTGAGGTTCTTAAACAGCTAAATGCTAAACACAATCTATATGAAAGAAATTTTAAAGAACAACATTAGGGACTATTTCATCAACATATACTCATGAAATTGAGACATTTGCTTGAAGGGAAGAATGCATGAAGGTGCTGACTACCAAAGTAATGGATTGATTGTGCATGATTAATTGTTTATAAATGTTGATGAGGACACAAGCAGATGGCGAGCATCACCAGATGGCGACGACCAATCAGCGACCTGGTCGCGAAAAAAAAATGATAGTTCAAGGTCGGTAAAAAAATGATACTTCCTTTTTTAAGCTTTGGACGCTGAGAAATTATAAGAAAGAATCCAAATTCTCCCGATAAGGGAGGGAAATGATATCCAAACTACAAATAAAGTAAATTCTTGAGAATTTATAGTACTTCACTTGTTAATTTATTGAAGCAATTCAACAGCCCAAATCGCTTGGATTAGGAGCTATGATCCCTGAAACTGGCAACACATCGGAACCTATGAATGCAACCCCGACTCCACCCCAGAGACCAAACAGACTCGTAGGCCAAGGCTCAAGGGGTACTGAAAGTAGGGGGAAATCCGGAAATACGCAAGTTGGGTCTGCTAAAAGGAGTAGTGAAGGTAGGCGCAAATCTGGAAACGCACAGTTTGGGTCTTTTGAAAGGGGTAGTGGAAGTAAGGGCACATCTGGAAATGCGCAGTTTGGGTCATTTGAAAAGCATACAAAAGGGTTTGGGTCTAATTAAGATGATGGCGAAAATGGGGTTTGTTGAAGGGATGGGTCTTGGGCGAGACTCGCAGGGCATTGTGCAACCTCTGGTTGCATGTAAGCTCCCCAAATCCAGGGGTTTGGGTGCTAAAGGGTAGTTATGTTATCTGGTTCTTTTACTTGTAATCTGATAACCAATAAAGTTATACAGCCTGGAAAAGAGTTGTTAATCAGAATTTCTGAGTCTCACTGTAATTTCTTAGCCCAATGAATCAATGATAAAAATCCTTAACTGTTTCAGAAAGAAAGAAACCAGGATAAATGTCCTCTAATATGAGATTCAAGGCAGCCCGGACTCGTCTAAAAGTAGGGATGAGCATTTTGACACGAATCTCAAAACCGAACCGGAACCGAACCGGGACCATACTGGAACTGTACCGATTTCCAATATACGGTACGGTACTGGGACTACGAAATAAGGTGAAAAAAAATCGGGACCATTAATTCGGTACGGGACCGGTACCAAATCAGGAAATTCCAGAAAAAAAGCGGGAAATCCCGATTCCCGGTACTAGTATCGGTACCGATACCGGTACCGGTATCCGAATCCCGTTCGGTACGGTACCAGTACCACTAATTTATGATCGGAAAAAAATCGATACCACTAATTCTGTACGAAATCGATACGGGACCGGTACTGTGCTCATCCCTATCTAAAAGTATATTTAGTTCAATTAATTTTTGCTAAGGTGGCAGTTTAAATGCATATTACTAATTTAAGTGAATGCATGAATTGATTAAAAACATTTTATACTTAGGTAAGTGATGGTGACCTAACATTAAGATACCCCCTGGTGAAAATACTATTTCGTCAATTATTGGAAGCATCGCAAGGTTAAGGGGTACATGGTACTACTTTTTGTTTTCGATAGTGCATTCAAATAACATGTACAGAAAATGTTGGCGAAAAGTGTGAAAACGGACAAACCTCATATTGCAAAGAGGTTAACTGATCCATAGAGCACACCTAAAGTTTGAACTTTAAAGGTGCAAACTTTGATCTTTTTTCAACATTTTTTTTTTTTTTTTTTTTTTTTTTTTTTTTTGCATATACTCACTCACAAGACAGGACCAGGACCGGGCCGAACCGACCCGACCCGAGACCAAAATAAGAAAAAAGTTGGAACCGAGACCAGACTGCTTGTCCTTCGGTTCGGTCGGGTTTGTGTTGGTCTGGTCGGTTTTTGGAGTCTGCGATGCTTAGCGCTACTCTAAACGTCCCTAATACATCAACAAAAGGAGTTATGGGCTATGATGGGCTTTGTTGTGGATTGGACTTAGAGCTATTACAAATATAAGATTAGCTTGACTTAACTAAATACTTATTAGCTTGTAAAAGTCCTTTAAGCCCAATACTAAGCTATTACAATCTCTGCAACAAGTTACAAGGTTTCTATAAGTCGAATGATCATCACTTTTATAATCCTAACAATTTTTTTGTTGAGTTATTAAAAGTGGACCAGTTGGATATATTTTAAAGTGATTTGCTCTAAGTTAAAGCTAAAAATCCTGAGTAGCCCTCGTATGTTAACACACTTTTTTTTTAAACAAAGTGTATTACACATGCTTATAAACCAGTCCATGTCGAAAGAGATATCTCTAAGAATTTAATTTAGATTTATCCGTTTGTAAACAAGGATCGTTTTTTGTTTGAACAAAGTGTGTTACACATGCTTATAAACTAGTCCTTGTAATAATTATGAAAAAAATAAAAATAAATAAATAAATAAATAAAAAATCTGCAGTAAGTTATCATGTGCAACATTGATTTAACTTGTAATAATTAGCAGAGAATTCCCACCTGCTTAACAAAATTTAATGAGTTAAACATACCATTTGAAAAACTCTATGTGAATATTATCAATTGATGAGATGATATATTAAATTAGTATAACGATCAACTAAATAATTAAACATATTAGAACTAGAATTGATTTGTTTTACCTAATGCAATTTCAGCAGTAACACTTGGTAGACTTGATTAGGGTTCCGCCTGATTTCATTTCGGATTCGAGGAATATTTTTGAGGAAAATTTCTAAATAACTAATTTATATTGGTACCTTATCAAAATAAATGCCGCGTAACTTTTATATGATAATGAACTTTTAACATGATCCATTAGATTCATTCCAGGTTACATTTTCAATCGTTTTCTGTTTTTTATGCGACCTTGTAAGTGACCTGTAAGCGACGTTACACTGTAGACGACCCTTACACGACCTTGGCGACCATGTGTTTTTATCTTAAGCTGCTACCTTTAGGCGGCTAGACCTTGATACGTTTACACGTGGGCTATTTAAAAAGTCATAATCCGTTATTGATCACGATATGAAAATGAAAGTTTAGTTGAAAAGTAGTTTGGTTATTTAGACATCTAAATTATGGTGAATTGCGAGGGCCTACATGTCCGTACAGGTGTGTTTAGTTTGGAAGATTGACCAAGTGTTTAGCAAAGATGAAAATAGTCGATTTTGTATACTATCAAGAATTTAATTTAGATTTTTCCGTTTGTAAAAAAGAAAAACGTTTTTTGTTTTGAACACATGCTTCTAAACTAGCTAGTCCCTATATAAAGAGATATCTCTAAAGAATTTGATTTAGATTTATCCGTTTGTAAACAAAGATAGTGAGGAACATGAATTCTCTTAGAAGTATTCGAACAACCAAATCGGGAGAAACATATAATAAGGGGTTTGAGAAGGAAGAGGAGAATGAGCAACCATTAAGTCCTATGGCTCAGTTGTTTCATGAGCCTGGTTCAGATGTCTACATCATTGGCATCATGGGTTCGAAAACAAAAATTTGTCCTCAAGTTTTCAAAGACAATTTGGCACTTACTTTCCTAAAAAATCGTCGCTTTTGTAGCTTGCAGGTGAGGTATCACTATAAGAAATTATGACAAAGGTTCTAATGTCACAAAGTGTTACTATATCTAAGTTTTTAATGACATTTTTGAAAAGTATGGGCAAAAGCAAAAAAGTTATGAGATATAAAAACACTTTTTATAAACAAAACATGTCACAAGAAGCAAAAACTATGTACTCACAATTTTTTGTGTCACTATAACTAGACTTCCACTTACACTTTTTTAAGTGTGAGAGAAGCACAATGACACTTATTTTATACTTGTGGCACTTTTTGCTTCTAATGACTTTTGGTGACACTTTATTATGTGTAATTGGATGGCAATTTTTATTAGCGTATACTTATTAAAATTTAAGAGCATTAAGATATTACTTTATTTGTTTTTTAATTATTATTAATTATATTATTTTGCTAACAACAATCCTTGTATACTCTTTATTTTCATGTCAATTAACTTGTATTATTTAGACACACTGATCGATAATGAAATTAAAAAGCTATAGCCCTCACTTGTATACTCGCGCATTTTTTGTATTGTTACTGGTGATGGACAAGGAAAATGGAAGCATGAAATGGATTCCAACGCATGTAAACATAGACGACCATGTAATTATGGCCAAACTTGATCCTAACATGGAGTCGTCTGACAAGTTTGTTGAAGATTATATCTCTAACCTTACTATATCCCCTATGGAAAACACGAAACCCTTATGGGATCTTCATATCCTTGATGTGAAGACCCTGGAAACGGAAGGCACATGTGTCTTTCGTTTCCATCACTCCCTTGGTGATGGTATTTCTTTGATGAATCTCCTTCTTTCTTGTACACGCAAAGTTTCTGATCCTGAGGCTTTACCTACGCTTCCCGGGAATAATAAGCGGCGTGCTACTAAAGTTGCTAGCATTTGGTCAGGACTTGCCGTTCTTTGGAACTCTTTGATTGCTCTTCTGATGTTTGTTCTGACTGCATTGTTTTTAGAAGACACAAGTACACCAATGAAAGGATCAATAGGTGTGGAACATAAGCCTCGGCGGTTCCTCATCAAAAGTATTAGCCTTGATGACATTAAGATGGTAAAAGAGGCTATGAACGTGGTGAGTTAGTTATCTATATGTGTGTACTTTGTACACCGGAAAACAATAACTTTTACAATGCTTACATATTACACAAACCTAGTTTTACCGTTTTTTAATTAAATAAAGGTTTAGTCTAGAAATAAATGATTTATCTTTAAATGGTGTATGGAGTTTTACAATTCAAATATGAGGATGAAAATTGCCAAATGTATATTTTACTTAACTAATTGCAAATGAATAGAAGTTTTGGTTTATCTTTTGTAGACAATCAATGACGTAGTACTTGGAGTTACACAAGCTGGAGTCTCTCGCTACCTACAACGGCGTTACAGTATGTTTCTATACAATGAACCTTCAACACACACATGCGCGTGCATGTGTGTGTCTCATGAACCATATGATCTTTGGATTTCATTTCACCATTGCATATACATGGCATGACAGGTGCGGACCATAATGGCATTGTTGATGTTCCAGGTAACATTCGCCTTCGTGCAACCAATTTCTTCAACCTACGAGAAACTACAAGAGTTGAAGTGAGTCTGCATCATTACACATATATGTTGTTGTATAAAGCTTGTTAATTTAGAACTTTTTATATAGCTTTCTGAATGATTATTATTGATCACTTGTACTCTTCTAGGATTTCACGGATATGAATAAACATGGGACATGGGGAAATAAGATAGGTTATGCATTACTTCCGCTCAACATTGGATTGAAGAAAGATCCTTTAGACAACGTAAGAGATGCGAAGTCCATCATGGAACGGAAAAAAACTTCTTTGGAGCCCTTGTTCACTTATTTCTTTACTAACTTGCTCCTTAAGTTGTTTGGCATTAAGGTAGTTTTTTATATATTTTTTATGATAATTTATCAGATATAAACATCTTTGATGTTACAATTTCATACTTAACTATTAATGTTCTTACTATTAACGTACCATGGTGGACAGTTTGCTGGAAAACTGAATTACAAAGTATTTTTTAACACGACACTTTGGTTCTCTAATGTCCCTGGACCACAAGAAGAGATCTCATTTTTCGGACATAAAGTAGCGTACCTTGCTCCAAGCAGTTATGGCCAACCATGTGTAAGATGAGGACTCATGTTAACTTTTGTGGCAAACTGGGGAGAAATCTATATTCTAATGCATTTTAATCAAAATTATTTCAGGCCCTCATGATTCATGTTGTAAGTTACACGGACAAAGTGACATTTGTGCTCTCGGTAGATGAAGAAACAATACCAAATCCTCACAAGTTGTGTGATGATCTTCAAGAATCACTTGACATCATCAAAGCTTCTGCTCAAGTTACACGATTTTGAGTATTTTTACCTATAATAACAGCGAGTGCATCATTAATATTAAATAAATAAATAAGTAGCAATAAGCGAGATTGTTAGTGCATGAAAGAATTGAACTACAAGATCTAGAGGTCAAAAGGTAATCGATCAACCCACTACAAGAAAGGCGTGTAAGGTATACGGCATAGATGAATATTGTTGTAATGTATTTGGCTGTTAGTGTCTACTTTCAAAATTGTTTTATTGTAAGAACTCTTCTGTTAGAAGCTCAAAATGGTTCTTAATGTTGAGATTCATATGGGTACACAAGATACACATCTTTATTACTTATAATGTAAAAATGAGATTCAAGCCAGCCCGGACTCGTCTAAAAGTTTATTTAGTTCATTTTTGCTAAGGTGGCTGTTGAAATGTTACTAATTTAAGTGAATGCATGAATTGATTAAAAACATTTTAGATGTTACATACTTAGGTAAGTGATGGTGACCTAACCGTATAACCCCCTGGTGAAAATACTATTTCGTCAATTATTGGAAGCATCACAAGGTTATGGGGTACAGGGTACTACTTTTTATTTTTCGGTATTGCATTCAGAGTTCAGACTACATGTACAGAAAATGTAGAACAAAATTCAAAGTAGTCGAACCTAATATAAGACCAAAAATAAATCCGCTGTTCAAAAATATATATATATATATATATATATATATATATATATATATATATATATGTATATATATATATATATATATATATATATAAGACCAAAAAAGCTTGAAACTTTACACTTGGTTTTGCATAAAAACAACCTTTATGATACCTTAAACATCTTTAGGTCTCTAAAGGATGATCAAAGTATGATAAAAGCTTTTAAATTTAAAAAAAATAATAAATAAATAAATAAATAAAATAAATAAATAGTTTTTTTTTTTTTTTTTTTTTTTTTTTTTTTTTTTTTTTAATATTTAATAAAGACTAGATTTTTAAGCACAAAAACTATTAAGCTCTTTATACCACCTGTTAGATCTTTAATATAGTGAAATTATTCACACTATGTTGATTTAGTTTATGTTTAGGATTAAGAAGCTAGAGAGAAAGGTAAAGAGAGAGTGAGGTGGTAAGAAAAGGTAAGGTTATGTGTTTTTCTAAATGATTCATACAATGTTCCACACCTCTAAATGAGGCTCTAAACTAGGGGAGAGCATCGGGATAAAATCGGACCGGATCGAGACCGATTTAGCCCAAAACCTTAGACCGAGGATTAGATCGAATGTGTTCGGTCCAGTTCGGTCCTTCGATCGGTCCGGTCCAAGAAGGCATAATGGTCGGTATGTACGTAAGACCGGATCGAACCGACCCAAGACCGAAATAAGGAAAAAGCTGGAACTGAGACCGGACCGCTGGTCCTTCGGTTCGGTCGGGTTTATGTCGGTCCGGTCAATTTTTAGGTCTGCGATACTCAGCCCTACTCTAAACGTCCCTAATACATCAACAAAAGGAATTATGGGCTATGATGGCCGTTGTTGTGGATTCGACTTGAGCTATTACAAATATAAGACTAGCTTGACTTAACTAAATACTTATTAGCTTGTCCAAGTCCTTTAAGCCCAAATACTAAGCTATTACAATCTTTATAAAAAGTTACAAAGTTCTTATAAGTAGAATGACCATCACTTTTATAATCCTAACAATTTTTTTGTTAAATGATTAAAAGTGGACCAGTTGAATATATTTTGAAGTGATTAGCTCTAAGTTAAAGCTAAAAATCTCGAGTAGCCCTTGTGTGTTAAGTGTGTTACATATGCTTATAAACTAGTCCATGTCGAAAGTGATATCTCTAAAGAATTCAATTTAGATTTATCCGTTTGTAAACAAATATCGTTTTTTGTTTGAACAAGTGTGTTACACATGCTTATAAACTAGTCCAATTAATAATTATGAGATGAAAAAAAAAAAAAAAAAAAAAAAAACTGCTTTCGACTCAATAACGTATGATGAGAAAACAGTAAGTTATTGTATGCAGCATCGATTTAACTTGTAATAAATAACAGAGAATCCCCACCTGCTTAACCACGGTATGCTTGGCGCAATGGGCTTGAGCTAGAGCTGGGCTGGGCCTGGGTCTTATATTATAAGCCGAAAGATAAAACTTACATTTTTATAAAGTTGTTTGCATAATTAGTTGGAATTGAAGCTTATTAATGTAAAAAATCACATAAAAATACATCAAATTAATTTCATATGATATTATATTTTAAGGGTATTAAGTAATTTAACTAGTCATAAGCCCCTTTCTATGAGCTTGGGCTTATGGAGTATTATGGCTTTAGCTTGTGCGACAAACAAAACTTATTTTAAACCGGCTTATTTTAAAATTCCAAGCCCATATAACGAGTTAAACATACCATTTATATTGGTACCTTATAAAAATAAACACCGCTTAACCTTTTAACGAAAATGAACTTTTAACATGATCCATTAGATTCATTCCCGGTTACATTTTCAACCGTTCTCTGTTTTTTTAGGCGACCTTGTAAGTGACCTTTTACGCGACCTAGGTGACCACACGTTTTTATCTTTAGGCTGCTACCTTTAGGCGGCTAGACCTTGATACGTTTACACGTGGGCTTTTTAAAAAGTCATAATCCGTTATTGATGATATGAAAATGAAAGTTTAGTTATTTAGACATCTAAATTATGGTGTTCAAGTGGAATTGCGAGGGCCTACATGTCTGACAACGTGTTTAGTTTGGAAGATTTTTTTGGAACGAAGTTTGGAAGATTGACCAAGTGTTTAGCAAAGATGAAAATAGTCGATTTTGTATACTAAGGAGAGATATCAAGAATTTAATTTAGATTTGTCCGTTTGAAAAAAAGAAAAGAAAAGAAAAAACGTTTTTTGTTTTGAACAAAGTGTGTTACACATGCTTATAAACTAGCTAGTCCGTCCCTATATAAAGAGATATCTGTAAAGAATTTAATTTAGATTTATCCGTTTGTAAACAAAGATAGTGAGGAGTGAGGACCATGAATTCTCTTAGAAGTATTCGAACAACCAAAGTAGGAGAAACATATAATAAGGTGTTTAAGAAGGAAGAGGAGAATGAGCAACCATTAAGAGCATCTGCAATGGGCGCTTGGAGAATGACTTGGTACTATTTGAAAAAGTCTTTTACATCAGTTTTTGCATTGCATCAATGACTTGGTAAAAGACTTCTTACCCAAAGACTTGAGAAACTTCAAGCGGTTGACAAAAATGAAACAAGCTATAATCATTAAATGAAGGCATGATTAATTTTCATTTTACACCCTTCATTTAATGAAGACTTAATATGAAAAAGCTTTTGGAAAGCTTTTATTCATTGAAGAAGATTTGTAAAAATGACTTTTAGAAGATACAAGTTAATGAAATATTAAATATCATAAATGCAAAAAGTCTTAATAGGTAGAAGCCATTGCAGATGCTCTAAGTCCTATGGCTCAGTTGTTTCATGAGCCTGGTTCAGACGTCTACATCATTGGCACCATGGGTTCGAAAACAAAAATTTGCCCTCAAGTTTTCAAAGACAATTTGGAACTTACTTTCCTAAAAAATCGTCGCTTTTGTAGCTTGCAAGTGAGGTATCACTATAAGAAATTTACTTTAGTGACAAAGGTTCTAATGTCACAAAAAATGTTACTTAATCTAAGTTTTTAATGACATTTTATAAAAAGTATGGGCAAAAGCAAAAACGTTTTGAGATAATAACACTTTTTATAAACAAAAAACATGTTACAAGAAGCAAAAACTATGTCTTACACTTTTTTGTGTCACTATGACTAGACTTCTACTTACACTTTTTTTAAGTGTGAGAGAAGCACATAAAAGTTTTACACTTATTATATATTTTTGTGGCACTTTTTGCTTTTAATGACTTATTTTGACTTTCGGTGACACTTTTTTATGTGTCACTCGATGGCAATTTTTTAGCGTATATTTATTAAGATTTAAGAGAATTAAGAGATTACTTTTTTTAAAAATTATTATTATTATTATTATTATATTATTTTGCTAACAACAATCCTTGTATACTCTTTATTTTCATGTCACATGTATTATTTCGAAACACTGATAAGGAAATTAAAAAGCTATAGCCCTCACTTGTATACTCGCGCATTTCTTGTATTGTTACAGGTGATGGACAAGGAAAATGGAAGCATGAAATGGATTCCAACGCATGTAAACATAGACGACCATGTAATTATGGCCAAACTTGATCCTAACATGGAGTCATCTGACAAGTTTATTGAAGATTATATCTCTAGCCTTACTATATCCCCTATGGAAAACACGAAACCCTTATGGGATCTTCATATCCTTGATGTGAAGACCCAGGAAACGGAAGGCACATGTGTCTTTCGTTTCCATCACTCCCTTGGTGATGGTATTTCTTTGATGAATCTCCTACTTTCTTGTACACGCAAAGTTTCTGATCCTGAAGCTTTACCTACGCTTCCTAGGAGTAATAAGCGGCGTGCTACTAAAGTTGCTAGCATTTGGTCAGGACTTGGCGTTCTTTGGAACTCTTTGATTGCTCTTCTGATGTTTGTTCTAACTGCATTGTTTCTAGAAGACACAAGTACACCAATGAAAGGATCAATAGGTGTGGAACATAAGCGTCGGCGGTTCCTCATCAAAAGTGTTAGCCTTGATGACATTAAGATGGTAAAAGAGGCTACGAACGTGGTAAGTTAGTTATCTATATGTGTGTACTTTGTACACAGAAAAACAATAACTTTTACAATGCTTACATATTATACAAACTTAGTTTTACCGTTTTCTAATTAAATAAAGGTTTAGTCCAGGAATAAAAGATTTATATCGGTGTATGGAGTTTTACAATTCAAATATGAGGATGAAAATTGCCAAATGTATATTTTACTTAACTAATTACAACTAAATAGAATTTTTGGTTTATCTTTTGTAGACAATCAATGACGTAGTACTTGGAGTCACACAAGCTGGAATCTCTCGCTACCTACAACGGTGTTACAGTATGTTTCTATACAATGAACCTCAAACACACACATGCGCGTGCATGTGTGTGTCTCATTAACCATATGATCTTTGGATTTCATTTCACCATTGCATATACATGGCATGACAGGTGCGGACCATAATGGCATTGTTGATGTTCCAGGTAACATTCGCCTTCGTGCAACCAATTTCTTCAACCTACGAGCAACTACAAGAGTTGAAGTGAGTCTGCATCATTACACATATATGTTGTTGTATAAAGCTTGTTAATTTAGAACTTTTTATATAGCTTTTTGAATGATTATTTTTGATCACTTGTACTCTTCTAGGATTTCACGGATATGAATAAACATGGGACATGGGGAAATAAGATTGGTTATGCATTACTTCCGCTCAACATTGGATTGAAGAAAGATCCTTTAGACAACGTAAGAGATGCGAAGTCCATCATGGAACGGAAAAAAACTTCTTTGGAGCCCTTGTTCACTTATTTCTTTACTAACTTGCTCCTTAAGTTGTTTGGCATTAAGGTAGTTTTTTATATATTTTTTATGATAATTTATCAGATATAAACATCTTTGATGTTACAATTTCATACTTAACTATTAATGTTCTTACTATTAACGTAACATGGTGGACAGTTTGCTGGAAAACTGAATTACAAAGTATTTTTTAACACGACACTTTGGTTCTCTAATGTCCCTGGACCACAAGAAGAGATCTCATTTTTCGGACATAAAGTAGCGTACCTTGCTCCTAGCTGTTATGGCCAACCATGTGTAAGATGAGGACTCATGTTAACTTTTGTGGCAAACTGGGGAGAAATCTATATTCTAATGCATTTTAATCAAAATTATTTCAGGCCCTCATGATTCATGTTGTAAGTTACACGGACAAAGTGACATTTGTGCTCTCGGTAGATGAAGAAACAATACCAAATCCTCACAAGCTGTGTGATGATCTTCAAGAATCACTTGACATCATCAAAGCTTCTGCTCAAGTTACACGATTTTGAGTATTTTTACCTATAATAACAGCGAGTGCATCATTAATATTAAATAAATAAATAAGTAGCAATAAGCGAGATTGTTAGTGCATGAAAGAATTGAACTACAAGATCTAGAGGTCAAAAGGTAATCGATCAACCCACTACAAGAAAGGCGTGTAAGGTATACGGCATAGATGAATATTGTTGTAATGTATTTGGCTGTTAGTGTCCACTTTCAAAATTGTTTTATTGTAAGAACTCTTCTGTTAGATGCTCAAAATGGTTCTTAATGTTGAGATTCATATGGGTACACAAGATACACATCTTTATTACTTATAATTTAAAAATGGTCAAAGGTGAAAAATGAAATAGTAAAGGTTTGTGAAATGTTGAAAATATGTTTTGCCTATTCTATCATTGGAATGTTGAAAGTGAATGTGAAAATTGGAATGTTGAATTATATTTGAAATTTTCGGTTCACATTGCAGAATAACAGAATGCATCATGCACATTTCGAAAGTCAATGTGCGATTAAATAATGAAATATTGAATTGGCAACCTTTATCTATATATGGCAACACATAGCTAGACATTCATTATAATTAGAAACTTAAACATATCTTTGTCAACCTTAAACTATCTATGGCAACACACGGATGTATATTCATTATAATTGAAAACACACAACTGACTTTATATGTTTTCATAAGTTGAAACTTATGAAACTAAAAATAGGAATGATTTGATAAGTTGTATTCCATTGCCTATATAAAAACCTATAATGTGCTATGCCATTGAAATCGCCCTTTTTTCCGCACATCATGTTTCAATTTCCTTACACTTTTGGCCTTTTGTTGATGTTGCATATATAGTGATGAAGATGAATTAAAGATCAAATAAGAAACAAGAACAAACATTAGATGTTTTCCCTTTGAACAACCCCAAGGGCCAAAGAAGTGCCTGATGTCCGGCGGTCCAACATATGGTATATCTTTTCACTCTTTCATTTTGTCCTTGTTTAAACTGATGGATTCATGTAACCTCATATTGTATATCTTTTTGTATATGTTTTTGTTTTTGCGAAAGAAGATGTGTTATATACTTTACTCTTTAAAAGCGATGACTGATATTTATGAGACTCATAATGTATAAAGGCAATACATGTGAAAGAAGATGTGTTATATACCACCAAGATTTTGCAATTTATGGCACATGTTGACCCATCTACTTGTGCATCATTTTCTCATCGCTATGGTATTATTGCTCACAAATTCACGCCATCTTAATTGTATGAACTTTTATTCACGTCATGTGTTTTTATCTTGACTTACGATTCTGCCCGCAGGGTACTAGGAGTCTTTACATAATCTTTTTATTAATTATCGATGTGTTTAATTTTGCGCATGTTTTTTATGCAACAAACCCAGCTAGAAGGTATCTTTAAAATTATATTGAGGAGGCAGTGTACGTACTCTTCATGGAATCAAAGCAACACAAATAAAATAATTTTCTAGCTAATGACCCATCTCAACTGTTTTTCATTGTATTAAAGGTTCGATAGTTTATGATAATCGACAACACGGTGACTATACAACCTTTTGCGATTACGGCAAATATGTTAGGGTTTACTGATCTATGATCTGATGTCATGTTCATAATTGATCTATGATCTGATGTCATGTTCATAATTGTTAGGTTAGGGTTTAATGATCTATTTGAAGGTTATGTCTTTTATAATGAACTTATATTGATGTATATTACTTGTTTGTTTTAAAATTCGAGTGTGATATTATGAAGAGTACGTAAAAGAAAAGTTGCATGAAAAAGAAAAAACATACATCTTGAGTTCTTTCTTCTTTTATTCTCATGCATGTGCTTCGGCTAAATTAACTATTTCTCTATACATATTAATGAATTAGGAAAGCGCTTATAAAGATGAAAGTGGGGATAACCAATGCTTCGATGCAATTATACACGGGCAAACGAGTGTGAAGATTTTTATAAATACTTATAAGCTATTATAACACATGTCTTCTCAAATACAGTGGCATATTTTTGATTAAAAGTTCTAACAAATTTCCTATATTGCTATTACTTATTAGTCGATGGAGGCTTTATATATATTAATGAAAACGCATGTAAAGATATCAATCTATGTTAAGCAATGATTTATACATATCATGCAAATTTGAACTGTATATAAAGAGGAATGTTATGAGGTAATACGAATAATTAGGTATGTTTTTAATAAAATATAAAATACTATATTTGTAACAGCTATCGTGTATATATATTCAACAGCGTTATCAATTTTAACTGATGTTAGCATTTAGTAAATTAAATACTTGCCTAAACAATTTTGAAGAAAACACGTTGACGTTACCAAATTGGCCTTTCATAAGTTTACGAGATATACTTGTCACATCTAATTTTGGTAGAGATACTATATATATATATATATATATATATATATATATATATATATATATATATATATATATATATATATATATATATATATATATATATATATATATATATATATATAAAAGGATTTGAATATACACCATGTAATATAAGCACATGCATAACAAACACACATATACATACCTAAAACGGGGAAGGAACACAATGCACAACCATTAATTGTAAACTACACTCACGATAAAAAAAATAAAATAAAAATAAATAAATAAATAAATAAATAAATTTGAGTTGAGTTATTGCATGTTACAATCTTTTGCAATTAGATTATGATATTTTCACATTCTATGTTTGAACTTTACACGAAACACTTACCACAATATCGCAATAATAATTATTTGGCGCTAGAAAATTCTGTTGCTATGCACGGGTACTCGTCTAGTAAATTACCAAATGACTAAATAGAGGCATAATATTTTCATTTTTATCATCATAAGAAACTGCATGTTCTTATTATGCTGCACAAACATGTTAAGACATCTTCATAAAATAAAAATTTATAACTTACTAATTTTAAGAGTGTTTTAAAAATAACAGTAATTAGTGCTTAATTAGTTTATATTTGTATCATAGATATGTGTTTAATTGGTTTGTATTAAACTATAACCAATTAGATAGACCATGTGTGCTTCATATTACAATGCAAAAACAATCTAATAGACAAGTATTGTAGGGTTAAGTAGTAGACCAAAAGAAACAAAGCCATTTTTTTATCATGCAAATAAGTAATAGGCCAAAAGAAACAAAACCATCACAACTTAATAACCAAAAGCCCATATATAAAATACAACACCACAAAATCAAAACAACATCAAACACTTTTAAATTTTTATACAAGAAAGTTAAAACATTTAATACAACATACTAAACAATAATTAAGTATACACTCGCTAATATACAAAAAGAATACACGATTAATAATTAGGTTCTTAGCCCGTATGTAACACGGATTTCGCATGTCTCGTATATATATAAAATAATCAACTCACATCAACTACCAAGTACCAACTGAATGACTTACATTGCAAAACAAGTAAGCAATTCTAGTCCATCATAGACATAATTTAAGAAATAATGGTAAAGTCCCTACAGACAAATATAAATATAACGTTATAAGGTCTATATGTTAAAATGTCATAAGTTATTTTAAATAGCTAAAAATTAAATTTGAAACAGTTGATTTTGGAGTTATAAACAAGACGAGTACCCGTGCATAGCAACGGGATTTATAGCGACAGATAGTTTATTGATAAAAAAAAAGTTTATAGGTTATAAATGAAAAATAATAGAAGTTTGAAGATTTGAGAATTAAACATAATGTTTTGAAACCTGGTTTGACCCGGGTGGTTCAACCTGTTGAACCGTTCCGGTCGAAAAATTGTCGATTTAAACCGGGTCAACTTGCTAGGTTGGGTCGAAAACAGGTCAAATTAAACCGGTTCAACCAATCGGGTTTGAAGCGTTCTGGGTCAACCCGGTTTGTGATTTGTATTAATTGTTTTAATTGGTTGTATTTAATTTGGTAGACACGTTTTTAATTGGTTGTACAATGTGAATAAATCATTGTACTTTTAAGTAATGAGTATTTTAATAAAAGTATTAATTACATTTCATAATTTCCTTTAATAAGATTTTTTAACATTTCACATTACTTGACTCTTCACTTTTCCACTTGTCCACTTTGACTAATAGATGATTATTGGGTTTTCTTAACCAAGGCTGAAAATGTGTCATATATGCTTGCATGTAAAAGAAATCGAAGAAGACAAAGACAATAAGAGTTCAGACATTTTGTAAACTAGACGAGTACCCGTGCATAGCAACGGGATTTTATAGCGGCAGATAGATTTAGTGATAAAAAATTTTATGGGTTATAAATGAAAAATAATAAACGTTTGAGGATTTGGGGATTAAATATAATGTTTTGAAACCCGGTTCGACCCGGGTGGTTGAACCGGTAGAACCGTATGGTCAAAAAATGGGTCAATTTAAACCGGGTAAACCTGACGGATTCGGTCAAAAACGGGTTTAATTAATCCGGGTCAACCCGACAGACTTGAAGTGTCCAGGGTCAACCCGTGCATAGCAACGGGATTTTATAGCGACATATTGTTTTAGTGATAAAAAAAGTTTATGGGTTATAAACGAAAAATAATAAAAGTTTGAAGATTTGAGAATTAAACATAATGTTTTGAAACCCAATTCGACACGGGTGGTTCAACCGGTTGAACCGTTCCGGTCGAAAAATTGATCGATTTAAACCGGGTCAACTTGCTAGGTTGGGTCGAAAATGGGTCAAATTAAACCGGTTTAACCCGTCGGGTTTGAAGCGTCCCGGGTTAACCCGGTTTGTGATTTGTATTAATTGTTTTAATTGGTTGTATTTAATTTGGTAGATACGTTTTTAATTGGTTGTAAAATGTGAATAAATCATTCTACTTTTAAGTAATGAGGTGTTTTAATAAGAGTATTAATTATATTTCATAATTTCCTTTAATAAAATTTTTCAATATTTCACATTACTTGACTTTTCACTTTTCCACTTTGACCATATTCCTTTATGAGGAATGCTACATCCACTCACAAATTTCACATAAATCACCCACACGCTGAGGTGTCATCCACTAATTGGTGGTATGAGAGAGAAGAGAGAGAAATTGTAATAATCTCCACCAATCAGTGGGTGACACCTCAGCGTGTGGGTGATTTGTGTGGAATTTGTGAGTGGATGTAGCATTCACAA
This sequence comes from Artemisia argyi, assembly GCA_030686995.1. Classification (NCBI taxonomy): domain Eukaryota; kingdom Viridiplantae; phylum Streptophyta; class Magnoliopsida; order Asterales; family Asteraceae; genus Artemisia; species Artemisia argyi. The sequence goes on along the minus strand of CM060677.1, from coordinate 118,813,759 downwards.
ATTCCACACATCAAAAGAATGTATGCTTAACCTGTTTCTAGAAGGGTTTGAAAAAACAATTAATCTTAACAAAGGATGTTAATGAGAAATAATGGGACTAAGGTATGATTCGAGATGATAATTTATAACAATTAGAGAATAAATATGTACTAGTAAGTAATTTGCATTTGAACAATGCATAAATATTCCAGTTATGGGTATGAATGTAAAAAAGCAATAAATTTTCTCTCAAGCATTTTCACTAACATCTTCTATAGTCCTATTCAAACTCCACTTTTATTCCAACGTAAGTCACTAGACTAATGTGTTAGACAATAAACGCGATCAAAAACACCTTCACTCTATTATCCGTAACACACCTCGCCCAATGTTTAAGCATTGGCTGGTACTCATCTCGTAAATTGCAACACATACTAAATGGTCTTAAAGATCAATAATTTATTTTGGGTTTTACAAGTTGTGTCATGGATCATGGTGGCACAAGTTTAAAATATTAAATAAACACATTTATTTCTTAAAAAAATGTTATTTCTATATAGAAGAATAATAAATTTGGTAAACATCGTCAATTTTTAAGAAAATACTAATATCAAATTATCAATCAACATGTAAATATGATATTCAATTTGTTTAATGATTTAAAATTTGTGCCAACATAACACAAGTTAGAAAATCTCTAAATTGGCAAACAAAAGAACAATTTTTTTTTTTTTTTTTATTATTTATTCTTTTTAAATAAGCTTATCCAAATTTAGTTACATTGAAAAAAGACAAAATTATACGGACGGTCCCTGTGGTTTACACGGATTGCAAGTTTAGTCCTTAAGTCAAAATAAGTACACCAGACATCCCTAATTTTGAAACCGGTCACCCTTTTAGTCCCTAATTTAGATGGAGCGTTAGTTTATCAGTTAAGTTATTTGCACCGTTAGTCTTTCGTTAATATTTTTTGCACCGTTAGTCCTCATTTTTTCCACCGTTAGTTCCTCCATTAATATTTTGCACCGTTATCAATCTTTTTACGTTTTTGTCCATTTTTTAACGTTCTCGTCCGTTTTTTAACGTTTTCGTCCATTTTTTTTTTACGTTTTTGTCAATCTTTTTACGTTTTCGTCCATTTTTTACGTTCTTGTCCGTTCTTTTAACGTTTTCGTTCATTTTTTTACGTTTTTGTCAATGTTTTTACATTTTCTTCCATTTTTTTACGTTCTCGTCCGTTTTTTAACGTTTTCATCCATTTTTTATGTTTTCGTCCGTTTTTTACGTTTTCGTCTGTTTTCTTGTGTTTTTAAACGTTTTCGTCCATTTTTTTACGTTTTCGCTCGTTTTTTTTTGTGATGAGGTAAATATACTAAAAGAAAACTTGACATTTGATAAAAATATTTCTGTATAGATTATAAATCATGATTTTGTCCCCTTTCTGCTCCGAATCATCAAAAGTGTAAAACACGAAAGTTGTCCGGAATGATGTTTTACAGTAAGACTCATGATATTTTAACCTGAAAAATGCAAAACAAGGGCTGTTTACTACCAAAATTTAAGCCATTTTCGTTCGTTATCAATCGTTAGTTGTATATCAAATCGGGCTCACCAGCTAGTGTATATGTTTTAGAGGAGAAAACTATATGAATATCTTTACGTTTTTGTCTGTTTTTCTCACGTTTTTATATGTTTTTGTCTATTTTTATATGTTTCATCAGTTTTTTTTTTCACATTTTCATACATTTTAATTCGTTTTTATCTTGTCCGTTTTTTTAAATAAGTTTGATGATTTACACAAGTACAAAAATTTACAAGAGTTTATAAGTTATGAATTTGGTAAAAAAAATGGCTTAAGTTTTGGTAGTAGACAGCTCTTGTTTTGCATTTTCTGGTTAAAATCTCGCGGGTCTTGATATAAAACATCATTCCGAACAACTTTCGTGTTTTACACTTTTGATGATTCAGACCAGAAAGGGGTCAAAATCGTGATTTAAAATTGACACAGAAACATTTTTCTCAAATGTCAAATTTTCTCTTAGTGTACTTACCTAATCACAAAAAAATGAGCAAAAACGTAAAAAAAAATGCGAAAACAAATAAAAAATATAAGAAAATAGATAAAAACGTAAAAAAATGGATGAAAACGTAATAAAACGGATAAAATATAAGAAAACAGACTAATACGTAAAAAAAGCGGACAAAAACGTAAAAAAATGAACGAAAATGATAAAAAACGGACGAGGACGTAAAAAATGGATGAAAACGTAAAAAGATTGACAAAAACGTAAAAAAAAGTGAACGAAAACATTAAAAAAACGGACGAGAACGTAAGAAAATGGACGAAAACGTAAAAAGATTGACAAAACGTAAAAAATGGACGAAAACGTTAAAAAAACGGACGAGAACGTTAAAAATTGGACAAAAACGTAAAAAGACTGATAATTGTGCAAAATATTAATGGAAGGACTAACGGTGCAAAAAATGAGATCTTTTTTAGAAAATAAGGACTAACGGTGCAAAAAAATATTAACGAAGGACTAACGGTGCAAATAACTTAACGGATAAACTAACGGCCCATTTAAATTAGGGACTAAAAGGGTGACAGGTTTCAAAATTAGGGATGTCTGGTGTATTTATTTTGACTTAGGGACTAAACTTGCAATCTGTGTAAACCACAGGGACCATCCATGTAATTTTGTCTTGAAAAAAAAAACATATTAAAGTATATAGTAAATTACACCGTTTGTCCTTGTGGTTTGCGTTGACTGGCGTCGTCAGTCACTTGACCAAAAAGAAGTACCATTTGTTATTGTTGTTGTTGCAAAGTGACAGGTAAACTTGCTCATAAACACAACATGTTAGTAAAATAGTAAGCATGATCTTAACAGTTGACTGGCTAAGATAGCAGCCTTGAATCATTTCGTACTTAATTAATTAATTGGATCAGGCAATGTATTTCATTTGTCAAAAGCCGTAGCCCCTAGCAAGTGCAATTCCGTATAATGACTATAGATTCCTTTTTCGTGAAATAGATGTTTCGATGTTCCCATCGAATAAGGTTAAAAAAAGAAGAGGATACCATACCCATAACAATGCATGCGTAAAAGAAGATGATACTTGCGCGACTTCCAAGTTCCAACATAGTTAATTCACAAGGTTGTTTTACCAACCATTGTTTAGCTTACTCCTCGACAGTCTTTGGGGTGTCTTTTTAAACTAAGAGGACGTGTCGGGTGAGAGTCCCATAATCATTAATGGTGTAAAAATGTTTTTACGATTTATAAAATTTACATGATGTACCACTCTTCTTTTTGTATAAGGAAAAAGATTAAAAAACTAAAACATATTCACCTTCTACCAGTTACATTAAATTTCAACCTTCCACGCTTCATACTGAAATAAACCAGTATGGTTGGATCAGTTGGAAAACCCCTTGCCTCTCAACCGAGAGGTCAAGGGTTCGATCTTCACTCCCTACAAAAGGCTGGAGGTCCTTTTCTACCTTAGGTAGAACCGGAAGCAGCCTCTCTACCTTAGGTAGGGGTAAGGCTGTCTACATATCAACCTCCCCCATATACCGTGGAAGACGGTATTGGGACCCATAACCCGTGGAAGACGGTATTGGGAGTTACTTTACTTTACGCTTCATACTGAAATAAATTAAAATCAAAACATATTAATGACGATAGCATGTTAGGTAAGATATCACATGTTAAATGAATAACAATGTTTGCATACTACTACAATAATTTACGCAGGAAACCACATTTAGTAACGCAAGTCCTTATGTGTAGTTATGTGTCTATTCATGGACAATCTATTAGAGCATTAGCATCGGTAACGTGGAGAGGCACGTTAAGCCAAATTTAACGCAGGTTAGGGTGCGTTATTGTTGTGTTCGTTGCGTTAAGGCCCACGTTAAGGCTCTTTAACACGCCGCGTTGGTGGCTTGACGCGGCGTTAATCGTTATTTTTTTTCTTTTCTTTTTTTTTTCTTCCGATTTAACTAATTTTTGGTGGGTTTTGTTGGTGTGTTTATATATAATAACGTGTGTGTTATGTGTGTGTTTTAGTGTTTGTCGTTGCAGGTTTCAAAGGAAGAAGAAGAAAATATGTTACTTTTGTAAAATTACACTTTCAGTCCTTGTGGTTATGGCTTTTACACTTTCAGTCCTTGTGGTTATGGTTTTTATGTATTTACAGTTTAGTCCTTTTTTTTTTTTTTTTTTTTTTTTTTTTTTTTTTTTTTTTAAGTAAATAACATTTGTATTTTTAGTGATTTGTTTAAATAAAATGTAATTTGTTTTAATTTGTATTAAATGAAATATTAGTTTTAGTTGAGGGTAAAATTTGAAAATATTTGAGTTAAAACTGAGTTAAGACTGAGTTATTGTTGTGGGTGTTTTTTTCTGAGTTAAAGTTAAAGTGTTAAAGCTGACGCGGCGCTGACGTGGCGCTGAGTTAACTTATAACTTGAGTTATTGATGGGCATGCTCTTAAAGGCAACATGCATGCCATACACATGTGTTGTACTTTTATTCAATTTTGATTTTTAATCAGTCAACTTATTTCACAATTAAAGGTACTTTTGGGTAACTTTGCCCGATTAAGGGTGCTGAAGTAGAGATGTTGCACAATTTTTGGAAATTTTATGTTTTTCCAAACTATGATAAAAAGAAATCATCAATCTTAAATGTAAAAACCGAGGATGAAACATGCGATTAGTAAGTCATATCAACAAAAATTATGGTTGGTAAAGTTCCAAGAACAATCATAAAATCCTTATCTTATCATGAGCAAACTTTGAAATCTATACCTTTGATTGAAAAAAAAAATAAAAAAAAAAAAAAAAAAAAAAACGAGGATCCAAAATCCAAATGAGAAAAAGCATGTTACCTTATATTGTGCCCTAAAATACAATTGTTGTACAAAGCATGCTATTCTTTTGTTGAATTTTTTGGCATGGCTTTTAATTTGAGCAATAACCAAGAAGCATAACAAACTATCAAATGGATAAACAATTGTGGTGGAATGCTAATTAAGTTGACAGTGAGTGGCTCTTTTCTAAGTGGTTTCTGGTTATAGGTCAGTGTCAAAATTTTATTGTCTCTGATAAATGAAAAGTGTTCGCCTGAGAAAAAAGTAATAACAATGTATCCATCACCCATGCACATCTTAGGACCAAATGCATTGAATATCTTGCAATCCCCACTTAAATATATTTTACATTTTACAAATTTATTAGAGCAAAACCAAATACCAAATCCTAATTTTTTTCTATTAGGCTTAATTAGCAATTGTATTTAATTAAGTTAACAACTTAAAAAAAAAGTAAATAAATATTTAATTAAGCTGGATTTGAAAAAAGCTCGGTAACCCTTCAAGGTTTGTACTTTCGGTCGAATACCCATAGGAGGGTATTGGGCTTGACTTTGCTTGGAGAAAAAGTTTAGTTATCTTATTGGTTAAGATAATTATCTTTTAACTAAATAAAAGAATTTTGTGTCCATATTGGATAAAGATTACTTTTAGTATAAATATAAAACCAAATTAAGATTAAGGTAAGAATTTATTAGCATATCAAAACCTCTAAAACCCCTCCCCTCCTCCCTTTCGGTTCGTCGACCGAACACCCCACTTAAACACATTCGTGTGTTTGTGTCCTTGATTTTGATCAAGAACTTGTTCACGTGACAAAGGTAATTCAATCCTAGCAACTATAAAAGATTGCTGGAGTTTTAGTGTGGATTACCGACTAGTCTGATCACACTATCGATCAGAAGTTTGTTGTGCTGCCAAGATCTATGTAATTTGAGGTCTTAAAATCCAGTTTTAAATTTAAAATAGGAAACACGTAGGATTAATTAACACTAACATGCAGTGCCCGGTCGCACGTAGTCTCTCTTTAGTAAGTTCGAGGGTCGAACCCACAAAGCGAGTAAAATTTGGTTATATAAAATGAAATAAGAACAAATAACTAATTAAGCAATTTAAAAAACCAGGTATGTTTTAGATCCACGATCTATTAATTCAAGATTAATTAAAATATTAAAATAACAAAAGACATAAAATAACTTGAAGATGAATTCAATAAAAGACAAGCAATGTTAACCTTGCTAATTCCTTATTCTTCTAATGACATGATTCAATTGTGCAATGTCTAACTATGATTGCATGTAGTCGAAATTTAATGCTACTTATTTATGTGTGTGATTGTTGCCTTTTAGGCAAAGGCTTTTAACTTTGTATGAGTTGTAGTAGATGCTTGGAGTTGTTAAATATCTTTAGGAGGAATGAATCTTTAAAAGAAAATGTGATCAATGATGAATTATTCATAGGTAATCTTTGGCAATGGTTTTACCACAATGAGATTTTTCAGGTGAATCAAGGATTATTGCTTATATTATTAAGGCATCAAGGTGTCATTGTTGTGAAATTTTGTACATTTTGGAATTTAGGTCCTATTGACACTTTTTAACTCCGAAATGTATATAAATGCTTGATTGTAGGTAGCAACCATATCCAACTATATAAGAGATTTGACTCTAAAGGATTAGATACTTGTCACATTGTTTAAAATTAGATAACAATCTTAAACAATCTGTTGAAAACTAGCATTTATTTTCTTATTTTAGAATTAATAAATGTCTGTTCGTTTCAAAGCATACAGGCACTTTCAAATTAGCAATCAGTAAATCCCCTAAGTTAATTTCAGTTAATCTGCTTATCAATGGGTTAATTTAAGAAGCCCACATGTTACATTAAGTGGTTAAAAGGTAACTAAGAGCATGTTTGGTTGGGAGAAATTTAGTGAAATGATGGAGACTAGAAATGTCGAGAAACGAAAACTCTCGGATATATAGTTCAAACACTCGACAATCTATATAAATTATTAAATTGTTAATCTAGTACAGTTTGGTAAGGAACCATCAAAATAGCAATCCCTGTATATATTAACGATGATAAGACTACCATGGAAAACTAAACATCCTTGGCCTTATTTCAACACCACACTACCCATTCTAGACAACACTTGGATGCTGAATTATCAATTTATAGGAACAAGCCACGGGATTAGCAGGATATCATCCAGTAGCTTTGAATCTGAATAAGAAATAGCACTAAAAACCCTTTTGTTTCTGGATTTTCACATAAACCAAACGCTAGACAACACAAGTATATGACAGCCTCAAGCACTTTTTTTCTTACTGATCAGACCCATATCAGAAGCAAATGAGAACATGTGCTTGATTATGTTAGAATTAGGAATCTTCACCTTCAATTCCAACACTTAGCAATTCAATAGAATTACATTCTAATCCCCATGAAAAAACGATAGCTTTGGCTCATCAAGTATACCATGATCGTTATGCAACAAAGTGCAAAAAATCATAACTGAGTGGTTAAGTTTTAAGATTAGTAAATACAACAGTAGTATAGGCTCATATAAAACTAGACATGAAGTCTATGGTTTCAACAATTGCACATTGCATTTTGATGTTTTCCTGATCTTTAGGTTTATATCTAAATTGACAAAAAAAACAACATAATATAGTCAAGGTAGTAAAAGGCCCTCGCTTGGGTCGACTAGTCCATTAGGCCAGGCCCTGGTAGCCATCTCACCTGATCATACTCGGGCCAGGCCACCTCACGCAGGCCCTCGCTTACTACTAGAAACTTGACTTTTACTAACGGATTTTCCGACGAATACAGATCGTCGCTAATTATCGATGATACTGACATTTAGCGACAACTTTATATTTCCGACTGAATTCCAACGGGTTTCGAAGGGCTACAAAATCTTTCGGAAATCTGTTAGTAATTTACATAACATACCGTCAAATTTCTGACGCCGTTCCGACATACATGTTTTTCCATCTTTAATCCATTGGAAATGTTTGAATTTCTTATGAGTTTTTTAGTTTTTAGTATTTCAGTCGGAAATCCGTCGGCAATAACATTAATTCCGACAGATTTCCAAGGGTAATAATAAACGCATTACTTGATTATGACACATTTCCTGTGAACCATATCCGTAAATAAAGTAACGCACGCAGGCATTTCTCTTTCTCGATCTAACCATCATTCTTATCATCAAATATTTGTTGATTGTCAACTAAAATTACTTACAAAATCAAAATTTGTGTTACCAATCTGAAGTTTGAAAAATCTCTATATTCAAGTTACAAGTGTAGAAAAGACTAGCATAAAATAAAAGCTAAAATGACTAACACTATCTATTAACCAGCATAGCCAAAGTCCAATTACAAGTGAATGCATATGTAGTGTGTAATTTTATTTCGAGTTAGAAGTGTACAATAGGTTAATGTTAATTGATACAAAGTACTACCCAAAAATGATTAATCGAACTTAGACCTTTATATATACCCTCTTTCAAATATACATTTAAGAAAATTACACATTCCCAATGCCATTTATTACATAATGAACCATAATCAAACTGTGACCCTTTACTGTCTACAGGTTACCGACGGATTTCTGATGGAATTATTACCGACGACTTTTCGACAGAAAATACACCGACAGATTTCCGACTGAATAATTACCAACAGTATTCCAACATATACCATCTGTCACTACTGTTTCTGACAGATTTCTGGCAGATACTAATTACCGACCACAGATCAGCGACAAACTATTTTTGTCACAAATCCGTCAGAAACCACTTATACCGACGGATTTCCCACAAAATCGACCGTCGCTAAAGAACAGATGTGTAGTAGTATATATTGATGAGGCTGTCACCTTTTTGGGCGTGACACCCTTACTACGAGGCTTGATGTGGTCCTATGTCACGTACTGGTCAAACTTTTATTATTATTATTATTATTATTATTATTATTATTATTATTACATAGTTGTCCGTCATGTTAGATAGATTTGATGTAAGATTAGGGTTTTGGGTCCACTTTGTATATGAAGTATAGAAGCCCTCTCATCCTTGACGCCATATCGATCAGCGCCATACTTCATTGTGTATATACTCTTACTGCTAGAAATCTTCTAGAATTTGTTTAAACTTATTTATCTTGTATATTTTAGCTATAGATATTGAAGCAATAAAGGTACGCATGATTGTTATATAAATAATATTAAGTTTTCCTGATCATTGTTTATATGTTATTAAGATATTATCATATGCACTATACGCAAAAGTTCACTCGGGCCCTCGCCTTTTGTTGTCTATTGACTAAGTCCTTAGGCAAGGCACATCGACTTAAGGTCACTTCGCCTTTAAATACCTTGAATATAATAGTGTCTTCCTTCGATGAGGAAGTATATAATGACCAGAAACAAAATATTCAAGCACATCATTATAAACCAGATACAATATCATAGCCATAAGGAGAACAATTTAATCTAAATTGAGGTTCTTAAAGAGCTAAATACTAAACACAATCTATGTGAAAAAAATTTTAAAGAACAACATTAGGGACTATTTCATCAACATATACTTATGAAATTGAGACATTTGCTTGAAGGAAAGAATGCATGAAGGTCCTGACTACCAAAGTAATGGATCGATTGTGCATGATTAATTGTTTATAAATGTTGATGAGGACACAAGCAGACGGCGAGCATCACCAGATGGCGACGACCAATCAGCAACTTGGTCGGGAAAAAAATGATAGTTCAAGGATTAATGGTGCTACGTGTTAGTTCAAGGTCGGTAAAAAAATGATACTTCCTTTTCTAAGCTTTGGACACTGAGAAATTATAAGAAAGAATCCAAATTCTCCCGATAAGGGAGGGAAATGATATCCAAACTACAAATAAAGTAAATTCTTGAGAATTTATTACTTCATTTGTTAATTTATTGAAGCAATCCAACGGCCCAAATCGCTTGGATTAGGAGCTATGATCCCTAACTGGCAACACATATGAACCTATGAATGCAACCCCGACTCCACCCCGGCCAGAGACCAAACAGGCTCGTAGGCCAAGGCTCAAGGGGTACTGAAAGTAGGGGGAAATCCGGAAATACGCAAGTTGGGTCTGCTAAAATGAGTAGTGAAGGTAGGCGCAAATCTGGAAACGCCCAGTTTGGGTCTTATGAAAGGAGTAGTGGAAGTAAGGGCACATCTGGAAATGCCCCAGTTTGGGTCATTTGAAAAGCATACAAAAGGGTTTGGGTCTAAGATGATGGCGAAAATGGGGTTTGTTGAAGGGATGGGTCTTGGGCGAGACTCGCAGGGCATTGTGCAACCTCTGGTTGCAAGTAAACTCCCCAAATCCAGGGGTTTGGGTGCTAAAGGTAGTTATGTTATTTGGTTCTTTTACTTGTAATTTGATAACTAATAAAGTTATAGAAAAGGGTTGTTGAATCAGAATTTGTGAGTTTCACTGTAATTTCTTAGCCCAATGAATCAATGATAAAATCCTTTATTGTTTCAGAAAGAAAGAAACCAGGATAAATGTCCTCTAATATGAGATTCAAGGCAGCCCGGACTCGTCTAAAAGTATATTTAGTTCAATTAATTTTTGCTAAGGTGGCAGTTTAAATGCATGTTACTAATTTAAGTGAATGCATGAATTGATTAAAAGCATTTTACATGTTACATACTTAGGTAAGTGATGGTGACCTAACAGTAAGATACCCCCTGGTGAAAATACTATTTCGTCAATTATTGGAAGCATCGCAAGGTTAAGGAGTACATGGTACTACTTTTTGTTTTCGATATTGCATTCAGATAACATGTACAGAAAATGTTGGCGAAAAGTGTGAAAATGGACAAACCTCATATTGCAAAGAGGTTAACTGACCCATAGAGCACACCTAAAGTTTGAACTTTAAAGGTGCAAACTTTGATCTTTTTTCACAATTTTTTATTTATTTATTTATTTATTTTTATTTTTTTATTTTGCATATACTCTCACTCACAAACACAAATACAATTTAGTGTCTCCTAAAGAAGATCTTTTTGTGTAATAAGCAAGAAATGTAGAAAAAAAAATTCAAAGTACTCGAACATAATATAAGACCAAAAAATTCAAAGTATGATAAAAGCTAAAAAAAATTATAAAAAAAAATGTAGAAGGGATGAGTACAAGTTTGGTTATTTTATTTTTTTATAAAGACTAGATTTTTAAACACAAAACACTTATAAATCACGATTAGGCTCTTGATACCACTTGTTAGGTATCTAATATAGTGAAAATATTCATACTAATCTTGATTTAGTTGATGTTTAGGATTAAGAAGCTAGAGAGAGAAAGTTAGGCGTGAGAACAAGTAAGGTTACTATGTGTTTTTCTAAATGATTCATACAATGTTCCACACCTCTAAATGAGGCAATAAACTAGGGGCGAGCATCGAGCTAAGACCGGACCGGACCGGCCAAACCGAGACCGGACCGAGACCGATTTAGCCCAAAATCCCAGACCGAGGATCGGACCGAATGTGTTCGCTCCAGTCCGGGTTGGTCCGGTTCTTCAGTTGGTCCGGTCCAAGTAGGCATAATGGTCAGTTTGTACGTAAGACCGGACTAGGACCGGGCCGAACCGACCCGAGACCAAAATAAGAAAAAAGTTGGAATCGAGACCAGACTGCTGGTCCTTCGGTTCGGTCGGGTTTATGTTGGTCCGGTCGGTTTTTGGAGTCTGCGATGCTTAGCGCTACTCTAAACGTCCCTAATACATCAACAAAAGGAGTTATGGGCTATGATAGGCTTTGTTGTGGATTGGACTTAGAGCTATTATAAATATAAGACTAGCTTGACTTAACTAAATACTTATTAGCTTGTAAAAGTCCTTTAATCCCAATACTAAGCTATTACAATCTCTGCAACAAGTTACAAGGTTCCTATAAGTCGAATGACCATCACTTTTATAATCTTAACAATTTTTTTGTTGAGTGATTAAAAGTGGACCAGTTGGATATATTTTAAAGTGATTAGCTCTAAGTTAAAGCTAAAAATCCTAAGTAGACCTCGTATTTTACACACTTTTTTTTAAACAAAATGTGTTACACATGCTTATAAACTAGTTCATGTCGAAAGAGATATCTCTAAGAATTTAATTTAGATTTATCCGTTTTGTAAACAAAGATCATTTTTTGTTTGAACAAAGTGTGTTACACATGCTTATAAACTAGTCCTTGTAATAATTATGAGAAAAATAAATAAATAATAATATGGCGCAACATTCTTCTCTTTTCCATGTTCTCCCTTTTGTTTGTGTAACGCCTCTTGAATTTCTAGGTAAAACATGACAACATAAGTCAAATGTCTAAACCCAACGCCAATCATTTCCGACTTCATTGTGGGATCTAAGATAATGGCAAAGTACATATAATGGTTGAGTTTTTTGTAATCACCCCAATATTTGTCATACTTTTTTCTCATATCTTCAATCATTTCCTTAAAAGAAGCATTCTCATGTTGCCACTCACGAAGATGCTTATCAATATCAAGTACCTCTCCAAACCACATATGAGCTACGGGACATGATACTTTTGACACAAGTTCGGTTGTTTCCTTAAATTTTTCCAAAAATGAAACTACCTTTCTACAAACCTCAAAATCAACCCGCTTAGGTATTTCCTCAAGGTCTCGAGCAAAAGAAGAGTTATTAAAATCATAATGAAAAAAAAGCTTCTTTTAACTCAATAGCGGTTTTCAACATATCGTGTGTGGAATTCCATCTTGTAGGGCATTCGGAAACCAAAAACTTATTTGAAGTACTAGTCATTTCAATACTTCCTTTAAAGTTAGTAACTCTTTGGCTCGAATGTGTTATGTATTTCATGGCCAAAGATATGTTACTCACTTCCTTGTTGAATGTTTTTAGACCATCTTTGACAACTAGGTTTAAAATATGAGCCATACATCTTATGTGAAAATGTTTACCACTATCATACGTAATTGGTAAATTTTCTAACAAGTATTCAAGAGCTTTGTCATTTGAAGCAATGTTATCAACCGTAATGGTCATAACATTCTTTATACCCCATCCGGTTATACATTCCAAAATTACCCTACCAGTATCCACCCCTCTATGGCTATGAATTGGTCTAAAATTAATAATTCTTTTGTTAATCACCCAATCATCATCTATAAAGTGGGCCGTTAAAACCATAAAGTTCATTCTTTTACAACTAGAAGTCCACATATCGGTGGTTAAATGAACCGTGGTGGCCTTGTTGCTTAAGAAATTCAATAGGCTCTTCCTCTCCTCAAGATAATACTTAGAAATATCCCTAGCAATAGTAAAACGGGAGGGCATATTAAATCTAGGTTGCATGTTCTTGCCAAATTTAATGAATGTCGGGTGTTCTACAAACTTAAACGGAAGCTCGGCAAGAACAATTAACTCAATCAACGACTTTTTAATCACCTTATCATCATACTTCCATGTTTCTAAAGTCCCCATGCTACTACCACCTTCATCATTCTCCCCAATCTTTTTCTTAAATGCTAGTTGTTTTTGCTTCCTAATTTTCTCAAAATCGGGGTTTTTATCACAATTCATATAATGAGTATTCAAGTGTCGCGTACCATGTTGTCTTGAATCGGCTTTCAAAACCGTAGGACACCATTTACAATAGGCAAATTTAATGATATTTCCATTTTCATCCGGTTCCTTCTTTGGATCAAAGTATTTTCAACACTCGGAAGTCGTTTTCCTTGGTTTGGATGGGGCTTTCCTTTTGCGTTTATTATCATTTCCTTCAACGGCATCAACGTCTATTGGTTGATCCTAAAAAAACAAATTAAAACAAACACATTAAACAAACACATTATCAAATCATGTACAAATGACAAATCATTATCAATATTCAATAACAAGTTATTTATTACATATTACAGTAGCAAAAAACAACATTTATTACATATTATCAAATCATTGATCATTCATGCAACAACATTTATTACAGTATCAAAAAACAAGTCGACAACATTTAGTCATTTATTACAAGTCCATTCAAATTTTATTCCATCAATTACTTATTCAACATTTGTTATTCTTTTCATCTTTTCTGTTACTAACTGCTCAAAAAAAAAAGTTACTAATTGCCAAACAAATGTACTATGTACTATGCAAAGATGGATTCCATATGTTGAAAAAACAATTACTAACTGTTATTCGTATGTTGAAAAAACAAATATAACATCAAATACTTACTTCCATTATATTGTTTTGTTGAGATGAGAATGATTCGTATGTAGGAATAGAAGATGAGATTGATTCACCCTTTTTGAGATGACATTGATCCATTATGCTTTTTTTCACTGTTTAAAAAGCTATACGCAATTGAAAATGTTTTATTTGTTGAAGTGAATCCGACAATTTCCAACAATGGCAATTTAAACATCGTGGTATTGTACATGGAGTCCATCAGCATGATTTCAGGGAATGTACACCATAGAGCATACGACGTGGGGTGAACAAAAAATAGCTCCTCAAGCTCGTTATGCTCATTTACCCTCGGGTAATATGTATACCCTGAATCCATCAAATGCGAGTAAAGGACTTGAATTGGAGTTCTATCACCTACTCTGGCTCTTCGGATCTAATTTTGTGCGTTATATATAGTTCTAACGCTAGACACGTTATCCGGATTATGACCATGTATTGTCGAAAGTATATTACGTGGTCGTACATTATAATCTATCAATTCTTTGACCAAACCGAACTTATCATCTTTTAATCGCATTGTATATGGCAAACCATGCAACGACTCTAGCAAATCATGATTATGTCTATCAACCTTCACCCTCAAAATCTAATAATTTTGTGTTTGATGATATTTCGCAACTAATCTGAATGGACAATTGGTTTTAGATGTTTTGGTTTTCCGTTTTCCATTACCTTGAGGTTCATAATTCCCACCCTTTGAACACCTATAATTGACTTCGTACATCTGACCATTTTCTGATTTGGTTCTATTTTCAACAGTGAAAAAACCGAGCTCCCGAGCTATATTTTACACCTACTCAGTTACTTGCTCGTGAGAACTGAAAACCTGAAAATACATAACATTTTTACAACTTTTATAACATTTATGATATTTCGCCACATTTAACTTTTATAACTTTTACACATTTAACTTTTTATACATTTACATTTATAACTTATTTTTACATTTTTACATTTATAACTACCCCCACGCACTCACTATCTCTCACTTTGTGTGTGTGAGAATCTCATTCTCTCTCTAAAAAAAACTTAGGGCCCGCTTGGTTCAAAGTGGGAAAGAGAAATGGAAAGGAATGCAAATAAATGAGTGAGGTGGGTAATCAGTACCTTACCACCCAATTTACTCTATAATGGTTGATTACCCACTACTGGGTAATCAGTCCCATTACCCACACTAACCAAGCAGAAAAACTCTATAATGATGGGACCCTATTGAATATCTTACCCTTTCCCCACCCCCTTAACCCCCTACCAAGCACCCCCTTAGATCTAAAAACGTTTTTAGATCTAAATCACTTGTTTGTGATTTCTGATATGTGATATGTGATATTATGTTTGTGATTTTTAGATCTAAAATGAATTGTTTTAACAACGATTTCAAAAAAAAAAATGTTTTAACAATGATTTAAAAAAAATAGGGTTTGTTCTGTGGTGGGTGATTATGTGATTATTTGATACTTTGTGAAGTTTATTATCTTCTGTGGTGGGTGATTATGTGAATATATGATGATTTTTAATTTTTATATCAAATTAGGGGTTCTAAAAAATTTGGGGGTTTTTTCATATTCGTTTGATTTTGTATAATTAACCTATCTTAATTGTAATATATGTTGTCTAATTGACAAGATCTATCAATATTTTATGAAACGTCTAATTTATAAAAATTAGGGTTTGGGTTTTTTGGTTCTGTGGTGGGTGATTATGTGATTAATTGTAATATATGTTGTCTAATTAACCAGATCTATCAATATTTTATGAAATGCCTAATTTATAAAAATTAGGGTTTGGGTTTTTTGGTTCTGCGGTGGGTGATTATGTGATTAATTGTAATATATGTTGTCTAATTGACCAGATCTATCAATATTTTATGAAACGCCTAATTTTTAAAAATTAGGGGTTGGGTTTTTTTGTTCTGTGGTGGGTGATTATGTGATTAATTATAATATATGTTTTCTAATTGACCAGATCTATCAATATTTTATAAAACGCCTAATTTTTATAAATTAGGGTTGAGGTTTTTTGGTTATGTGGTGGGTGATTATGTGATTATTTGATTATGTGAGGTGGTTCTTGAAACCGCTTTAGTAGTTTTGATGATTTCTTGAAACTGTTTGTGTTTATGTGAAACTGCTTTAGCAGTTGTGCTTATGTGAAACTGCTTTAGCAGTTGTGCTTATGTGAAACTGCTTGAGTTGTGTGGGTGCAAACGGGTAGGTTAACACCTTGATCTGCCACCTTTGAGTGGTATAAATACATGCTTTGGCCTACCCCAGTCCACAGGCTCTGTGATTATGGGTTATAATGACCCTCCCTATTATGATATTTTAACCCTCTCTATTATGTAGAGGGTTTAGTGATGAAACTGCTTATGAAACTGAAAATAACAAACTGCTTATATGCTTGATAAGCAGTTTGTTATTTTAAGCAGATTTGAAACTTGTTAAAAAAAAAAAAAAAGACATGATTTTGGCATGGCATTTCTGAATGGACGGCAAAAAAACTTAATTTTGCAACCTTTGATGTTGCAGCCATATATGATAAAACTTGCTTATGTGAAACAACTTATAATCTGAGCCTAATGTTCTCAATGTCTTTTTAATGTGTAAAATGGTTACGTCTTGTGTGTAAAATGGTGATTGAGACATTACGGCAGCCTAAGATATTTGTTGCTTCTTTGTGCTTTGTTACTTTCGGCTTTCACTTGCGGCTTTTGTTTCACTTGGCTTGTGTTGCTTTGTTTGTGATACTGATTGACAGTTGCTTTCACTTGTGCAATATGCTTCTTTGTGGTTTGTTTTACAATATATTGTTGTGATACTGCTTAATAGAGAGGGTTAAAATATCATAAAAGGGAGGGTTATTATAACTCAACCCTTACAATATTGTTTGTGATACTGATTGAGAGTTGCTTTGTGATACTGCTTTGTGGTGAGGCTCAATATATCACGAGCCTTGTTTATAATGGAGCAAAGCTGTTTGAGAATCTTTATTGTTGTCTTGTGAGTACTTGCAGTTTCAGAATCTTGACTGAGCTTGTGGAATTTGTGAACCTTGTGTAACATGTGTATTGTGTGGGATTTGTGAGAATCTTTACTGTTGTCTTGTGAGTACTTGCAGTTTGAGAATCTTTACTGAGCTTGTGCTTTGCAGTTTGATACTGCTTTGTGATACTGCTTTGTGGTGTGGAATCTGCACTTGTAACTTGGGTGCAATATGTGCAGTTGGATGCAGTCCTGCAGCCTAGTCCTAGTTGCATGACTATAGGGTCATAGACCCTGTTCTTATAACACCTTCGGTGCAATCTGCTTGTGTGCAAAGTGTGTTTTGTGTGCAAACTGCACTTGGACAAAACTTGGACAAATGGTTTTCTAAAAAGGCGATGACGAATGGTTTTCTAAAAACCGAAAGGATGGCAAAGTGATATTTTTATCACTTTGCAACCTTCATATCCGAGCCTTAACATATTTGTGTTTTAATTATTTTTAGACTATAAGGCGATGACGATTACGTGTTAAATCTGAGCCTGCTTTGCTTGTGTGTAATCTGCTTGTGTGCAAAGTGTGTTTTGTGTGCAAACCGCACTTGGACAAAACTTGGAAAATCACTTATGTACACTTGGACAAAACTTGGAACAAAAAATTGCAACCTGCACTTGGACACAAACTTTGAAAAAAAAAACTTGGACAAAAAAAACACACCAAAAGGCAAAGGGGGACAAAACTGAAAAAAAAAAAAAAAAAAAAAAAAAAAAAGAAAAAAAAGAAGAAAAAAAAAAAAAAAAAAAAAGGTACCTCCACTAGGGAGGGTTTGTCCTAGCTGCATGCCTATGGGGTCATAGACCCGTTCTTATAACACCTCCCTTAGGTTTGGATGGGGATTTCCTTTTGCGTTTATTATCATTTCCTTCAACGACATCAACGTCTATTGGTTGATCCTATAAAAAACAAATTAAAAGAAACACATTAAACAAACACATTATCAATATTCATTATCAAATCATGTACAAATGACAAATCATTATCAAATCTTTATCAATATTCAATAACAAGTCATTTATTACATATTACAGTAGCAAAAAAGAACATTTATTACATATTATCAAATCACTATCAAATCATTGATCATTCATGCGACAACATTTATTACAGTAGCAAAAAACAAGTCGACAACATTTAGTCATTTATTACAAGTCCATTCAAAATTTATTCCATCAATTACTTATTCAACATTTGTTATTCTTTTAATCTTTTCAATTACTAACTGCTCAAAAAAAAGTTACTAATCGCCAAACAAATGTTATAAGTACTATGCAAAGATGGATTCCATATGTTGAAAAAACAATTACTAACTATTATTCGTATGTTGAAAAAACAAATATAACATCAAATACTTACTTCCATTATATCTTTGCGGTGATACAAACTATTATTTGGTCCTTATGGCGTTTTAGAAACAGTGTCGTATTCTCACAGAAGAAACCATCAAATGATCTTCTTTTCACTGACATCAAGATCTTATCTTTTAATTGGATTGTTAGTCGATGTAAGAAACCTTTATTGAATTGGATAGAGTGGTTTAATCACCTTTGTAACTTGGTCTAGCTCCTTGCTAGTTTCTATTTCAATTTGTAACACCCCCAATTCATGGATGCAGCGGAATTCAAACTGGGTGTTACTCGACGGCACAATAGTCACAATAATAGAAAACGAACTCCAATTGAGTCGTTTTAAAAGATTTATCATTCAAATTGTATAAATATCAGAGATTACAAAATGAGGTCCCAATTGGTTCCATGTTTACAAATCACATTAAGTGAGTTTTCGAATGATAATAAAATTTATAGATATAAGTTTCGATCCGAAAAGTTACATGTCCGATATTTGAATAAACTTAGGAAAGTTTATTAGTACATGAAGATTGTTATTAGGGGTAGTTTCAAAATTCTTGTATGACCATTTTTCTTTGTAATATCTCATGGTTCCTTTAGATGAAGTAGATGCAAATTGTATGTTCAAGTTATCGCCAACTTCTCTAGTTCATGTATTTGCCTTGGTAAGTTTATATGGTCGTTAGCTCATGTTTTCGCCTTGGTATGTTGATATGGTCATTTCGTCATGGCCTTGCCATGACCTTTGGTCATTGTTCCATGGTCTTGAGACTCAACCTTGGCTCTAGCCATGGTTGTGGTCTTGATTCTAGGTCATAAGACCCCTTTGGTCTTCATAAACCATAACCTATATGTAATGACTTTGGTCTAAAAATGGGCTGTTAAGAATTTGAAGAAATTATCACTCGGAAAGCGTTTTCAGGGCTCGAGCTTCTTTGTTCCTGAACGAAAACGTCGTTCCGGACAACTTTTGTGTTTTAACTTTTTGATGAATCGGACCAGAAGTATGACTTTCAAAAAGTCAGAATGCAAAACAGTGTGGTTTAGGCAGTTTTGCCGGAAATCTTTGGTAACTTCAAATGGGCGTAACTTTTGACTCGTATACTCGTTTTAGGTGGTTCAAATTGCTATGCTTTCCTTGTTAAGTCCTCTACTGTAATATGTAATGATCCAATATCATAATTTTACCATTTTGATCAGGTTATACCAAGAAAGTCACTAGTTTACTTGTTTTATTAACTTGTCTTATCAATCATGTACAATAACATGTTTTGCTCACTTTTATACATCATGGACATGCATACAAGGCATAATATAGCAAGAATAATATGTAAATGATATGAACATGATTAATTAACAAGAAGCATGTTAGGGTTTGGCTTACAACTTTTGGCTTTCAAAGATGAAAGGAAGTTAACATGTAAGGATAGGACTTTGATAGACTTGCTTCAACTCACTTCACTTCATGCAATCTTTCTACTCTTGTAATCTTGAAAGAGAGATGATGAAAGTTGAGGTGACTTGAGTGGATTCAAACTCAAGAGAAATCACCAAGTATATGAGGTTATGAAAGTGTTTTGATAACCTAAGATCAACTAGGGTTTCTACCTTGAACTTGCCTTGAATCTTGCTAAAATTTGGAAGAAAATGAGCAAAGGAGATGGTGTTGGTGTGTGTGGGACGTTTGAATGGCCAAGGAGGGGAGGAGAGGCTTAAATAAGGTCTTGAGGAGGTTAGTTATGTTGACTTGTCAACACTTGCTCACCAAGTTGAACACATGTTCACATCTTAAGGCTTAAAGCATGGGATTAAGCCACCTAGGGGCTGAATCCCCCCCCCCTAAGTCGGTTCATATGCTTGGGGAACAAGGTGTGGACTTTTGATGATATTATCCTACTTATGTGACTAGTTCCGACTCCGTAAATTGCTAACCGTAAGTTGTTACGTCACAAAACGTAAAACCGGGTATCGTAAAAATACGAAACTTGGAAGAATGGTTAAACATGTCATTATACTCCATAATAAAATATAAAATGAGTGGTAGGTTCCATTTGGGTGGTAAAACCCTGCTAAAACTGGAAATACGGGTCTAAAACGCGTAATACGTAAAATGTACGAATATTGCGTAAAATTGAGAAAAGTAAAATGTTACTTTTATAATAGGTTATAAATGATTTAAAATGACTTATAATGTCTAGAATGAGCTCAGTCTAGTGTCGGTTGGTATTAAATGTCTTTTAAACATCAAACCGTAAGCCTAAAAATCAAGGAATGACTTATAAAATTAAGGGATGATTTTTGGTCAATGGAGGAGGGAAAAATATGTTGAATTTTTCTAATAAGTTGAAAACTCAAATCGTATTAGAAACGCGGTGCAGGTATAGGCTAAGGTTACGGCTAAGTAAAAATGCTTAAAAACTGAAAATTCCAGTTTTTCACGGCCGAGGCTTATTTTGGTCATGTTTTTCTCAGTCATGATTTATTCTCAAATAAATCATGAGTGTGTCAAACATTTTTCTGATGTGGGGTCACCTGACGGGGTCGAATTTCGTTGTGCGTAGAATTTCTGAATGACGTTTTACCCTAAAACGTGTAATTCCTTAATAACTTTCACGAAAATGATCTGACGAATGTCAAACATTTAATTTGCCATGGAAATGATTTATCACTCGAGAATATCAAATAAAAATCAACTTTCGGGAAAGTTTCGGGAAAAAAATGAATAGTAAAATGAATAGTAAAAGTGAATAGTGAATTTCCGGGAATAGTAATTAACCTGAAATTGCGAATTGTTACAGTCTCCACCCCATATAAGAGCTCCGTCCCGGAGATCAATTTGCGTTGGGAGTAGAAACTTTGGTGGTAAAAAGATGTGGGTATTTCTTACGTATCTGGTCCTCTCGTTCCCATGTGTATTCAGGACCACGTTATGAGTTCCAATGAACTTTGGTAATTGGAATACGGCTTTGCTTGAGTTGTTTGACCTCTCGGTCCATGATTTCTACGGGTTCCTCAATAAATTGAAGATCGTCATTGAGTTGAATTTCATCGAGTGGAATCACTAGTGATTCATCCGACAAGCATTTCTTTAGGTTAGATACATGGAAAGTGGGGTGTACACTACTGAGTTCTGATGGAAGCTCAAGTCTGTACGCCACCTGGCCAACCCTGGCTAGGATTTTGAATGGTCCGATGTATCTTGAGTTTAGTTTTCCAAGGCGATACCTTTAACATAACCCTGTCTCCGACTTGGAATTCTAGGGGTCTGCGTCATGTGTCGATGAACAGGTGTGGTTACTTATGAGGACTAAAGTCTGGGATTACCAGTGATGCAGTTTGATTTGTCATTTTAGTGTATGGCGTAAGATGAGGCTTACTTTCATGTAGGAAAGGTATGGTAATAGTTGAATATCAAAGGAAATTGATATAGCAGTCGAATATTAATAGGAATTGGGATAGTAGTTGCAATCATAGCCTAGTAGGTAATCTGTTGTTGTACCTAGTGTTTACTGACTTCATACTTATGTTATTTCGGACACAAATAAGCCCACTTATTTATAATTCTTTATTTACATAGAGAGGCATCCCAAAAATGTAAGTAAAGGAATATAAACTTATGGTTCGGTGATTTACAATTTCTTTATTTAAATGAAAAGGCATCCTAATCCATTCAAATAATTACAAATCATCCTACTTAAGAATTCCCAACACAACATTCACAATTAGCCGGTGAGTTACAAGGTAGTGTATTATGAGATGATACTGGTGTTCCAAAAGTACAAGATGAATATTCAAACTTGTAAAGCTGATGAGGATGATTGCGATGTAACTATGGATGATTTGAGATTTAAAAGTGCATCAAGATCTGTTAATGAGATTGTGTTTTCAACGGTTGTGAAGATAATGATGTGATATGTTGATGAACAAAAGTGTGTAGTGTATGCTTAACATTAATACTCTTAGGTATAGATGTTGAGTTTGCTTTAAAAATCTTAAGAGATTTTAAAAGTTTATGATGGAATGGTATCCTTAGGACCTAAACAGGATAGTACTTCTACAGGATGAAGAGAATAATTGATAACTATCCCAAGATAGTAGTTCGGATTATCTCATAAATGAAAATTTTCAAGAATGAAATTAGGTAATACAAATAAGGTGTTAAGATTTCGCTGAGTGGTAAGACATTATCGTGTCTCTAGATTGTTTTAATGTATTCTGGTGGTTTATCGAGTTCATGTAGGAAATCAATCTAAACATAACCCTAGTACAACTACTCTCAGTATTTGGAAATTTTAAGTCGAATATAGTTAGTCAGACTATATTCCACTGTCCCTAGGTTAAATATAGGTGACTAGTCTATATTTAGCCAATGTTCGATAAAATTTTCAAATACCTAAATTAGGTATAATTTTGATATGTCCGCTGCTTTCGGGAAACTGTCAACTAAACAAAGGCGATGTCAAACCCTTAAGTTGCAAGTCCCGCCCATACAAGACTTGTAACGTATGTTTTCATATTCCATCGCATAGAAGATGGTACGGGTAGGTATGTGTGGAAAGGAAGTTTTAAGTAACAGTCCATACTTGGCCAGGATCACGAGCTTTTAACAATGAAGGTTTCAGAAGAAAACTTTGATGAATGTAGAGAAACTTCAGCTTTTGTAGGTGATGTATTAGTTTATCCTTTAGAAATCTCATATTTCTTGTTTGGAAATCGATAGATTGTGATGGGTTTTTGATATCATATGAAATGATATTGATGATGTGATGGAATGATTCTAGAGACCATTGCGCAAAACACAATGTCTTGGAAGTAGGTTAAACCATTGTGTGACTCAAAACATTTGAGAAATGGTTAAGACCATTGTATAATACAATGTCTTGGAAAATAAATGAGACCATTGCAATCAATTACAATGTCTTGGAAAATGAACGAGACCATTGTATCTCACAATGTCTTGAAAAGTGTATGAGACCGTTGTATCTCACAATGTCTTGAAAAGTGAATGAGACCATTGTAATATACAATGTCTTGAAAAGTGAATGAGACCATTGAAATATACAATGTCTTGAAAAGTGAATGAGACCATTGTAAATGTCTTGGACATAAAATGTTGGAGTAGGAACATGATTGGGAGGATCTGGTTGTGTCGTAATGCCCTAGAATAGGCATACGCAGATATGTTTAGTCCGTTGTTTAGATAAATGCTTGAAAATAAACCGAGTTTATATATCAATATACTAATATGTTCATGTAGTATAAAATGCTTACGGGGAAATGCTCAATTATGTTTAGGGTACATATATTAATATGCAATTATGTTTGTGTAGCATAAAAATGTCTACGGGAAAATGCTCAAAATGGGTATATATGAACATACTAATATGTTTGTGTATCATAACATGCTTACTAAATCCATAATCGTCTGGAGGATGGAAGAAACGGAGAGCGGAATGCTATAAAATGTTTTTGTTTGTGATTGTAGTTATAGTTTAGGTCTCACTTAGACCCGTTTCTCTATAACCATGGCTCTGATACCAATCTGTAACACCCCCAATTCATGGATGCAGGGGAATTCAAACTGGGTGTTACTCGACGGCACAATAGTCACAATAATAAAAAACGAACTCCAATTAAGTCGTTTTAAAAGATTTATCATTCAAATTGTATAAATATCAGAGATTACAAAATGAGGTCCCAATTGGTTCCATGTTTACAAATCACATTAAGTGAGTTTTCGAATGATAATAAAATTTATAGATATAAGTTTCGATCCGAAAAGTTACATGTCCGATATTTGAATAAACTTAGGAAAGTTTATTAGTACATGAAGATTGTTATTAGGGGTAGTTTCATAAGTCTTGTATGACCATTTTTCTTTGTAATATCTCATGGTTCCTTTAGATGAAGTAGATCCAAATTGTATGTTCAAGTTATCGCCAACTTCTCTAGTTCATGTATTTGCCTTGGTAAGTTTATATGGTCGTTAGCTCATGTTTTCGCCTTGGTATGTTGATATGGTCATTTCGTCATGGCCTTTCCATGACCTTTGGTCATTGTTCCATGGTCTTGAGACTCAACCTTGGCTCTAGCCATGGTTGTTGTCTTGATTCTAGGTCACAAGACCCCTTTGGTCTTCATAAACCATAACCTATATGTAATGACTTTGGTCTAAAAATGGGCTGTTAAGAATTTGAAGAAATTACCACTCGGAAAGCGTTTTCAGGGCTCGAGCTTCTTTGTTCCTGAACGAAAACGTCGTTCCGGACAACTTTCGTGTTTTAACTTTTTGATGAATCGGACCAGAAGTATGACTTTCAAAAAGTCAGAATGCAAAACAGTGTGGTTTAGGCAGTTTTGCCGAAAATCTTTGGTAACTTCAAATGGGCGTAACTTTTGACTCGTATACTCGTTTTAGGTGGTTCAAATTGCTATGATTTCCTTGTTAAGTCCTCTACTGTAATATGTAATGATCCAATATCATAATTTTACCATTTTGATCAGGTTATACCAAGAAAGTCACTAGTTTACTTGTTTTATTAACTTGTCTTATCAATCATATACAATAACATGTTTTGCTCACTTTTATACATCATGGACATGCATACAAGGCATAATATAGCAAGAATAATATGTAAATGATATGAACATGATTAATTAACAAGAAGCATGTTAGGGTTTGGCTTACAACTTTTGGCTTTCAAAGATGAAAGGAAGTTAACATGTAAGGATAGGACTTTGATAGAATTGCTTCAACCCACTTCACTTCATGCAATCTTTCTACTCTTGTAATCTTGAAAGAGAGATGATGAAAGTTGAGGTGACTTGAGTGGATTCAAACTCAAGAGAAATCACCAAGTATATGAGGTTATGGAAGTGTTTTGATAACCTAAGATCAACTAGGGTTTCTACCTTGAACTTGCCTTGAATCTTGCTAAAATTTGGAAGAAAATGAGCAAAGGAGATGGTGTTGGTGTGTGTGGGACGTTTGAATGGCCAAGGAGGGGAGGAGAGGCTTAAATAAGGTCTTGAGGAGGTTAGTTATGTTGACTTGTCAACACTTGCTCACCAAGTTGAACACATGTTCACATCTTAAGGCTTAAAGCATGGGATTAAGCCACCTAGGGGCTGAATCCCCCCCCCCCCTAAGTCGGTTCATATGCTTGGGGAACAAGGTGTGGACTTTTGATGATATTATCCTACTTATGTGACTAGTTCCGACTCCGTAAATTGCTAACTGTAAGTTGTTACGTCACAAAACGTAAAACCGGGTATCGTAAAAATACGAAACTTGGAAGAATGGTTAAACATGTCATTATACTCCATAATAAAATATAAAATGAGTGGTAGGTTCCATTTGGGTGGTAAAACCCTGCTAAAACTGGAAATACGGGTCTAAAACGCGTAATACGTAAAATGTACGAATATTGCGTAAAATTGAGAAAAGTAAAATGTTACTTTTCTAATAGGTTATAAATGATTTAAAATGACTTATAATGTCTAGACTGGGCTCAGTCTAGTGTCGGTTGGTATTAAATGTCTTTTAAACATCAAACCGTAAGCCTAAAAATCAAGGAATGACTTATAAAATCAAAGGATGATTTTTGGTCAATGGAGGAGGGAAAAATATGTTGACTTTTTCTAATAAGTTGAAAACTCAAATCGTATTAGAAACGCGGTGCAGATATAGGCTAAGGTTACGGCTGAGTAAAAATGCTTAAAAACTGAAAATTCCAGTTTTTCACGGCCGATGCTTATTTTGGTCATGTTTTTCTCAGTCATGATTTATTCTCAAATAAATCATGAGTGTGTCAAACATTTTTCTGATGTGGGGTCACCTGACGGGGTCGAATTTCGTTGTGCGTAGAATTTCTGAATGACGTTTTACCCTAAAACGTGTGATTCCTTAATAACTTTCACGAAAATGATCTGACGAATGTCAAACATTTAATTTGCCATGGAAATGATTTATCACTCGAGAATATCAAATAAAAATCAACTTTCGGGAAAGTTTCGGAAAAAAATGAATAGTGAATTTTCCGGGAATAGTAATTAACCTGAAATTGCGAATTGTTACACAATTGCCGTTTAAAAAAAAAAAAAACTTACTTCCATTATATTGGTTTGTTGAGATGAGAATGATTCGTATGTAGGAATAGAAGATGAGATTGATTCACCCTTTTTGAGATGACATTGATCCATTCAATTGTTAAGACAATCGTGTTCTTGAATCTTGAATCGTGTTTTGTTGAGATGAGAAACACAAAAGACTGAAAAGACTGAAAGACTGAAAAAAAAAAGAAAGAGAGGCGCGTACCTTTTTACTAAACCTAATTTAATATCGGGCTGACGGGTATCATTCAGCCTTATGTCGGTTTTTGACCCGACCCGGCCCGATACCGAGAATTTGCAATTTCGAGAACCGCATACCGATCAGAATATTTTAATCGGGCTAATCGGTTCGGGCGGGTTATGCTCAGCCCTATTATAAGCAACATCGATTTAACTTGTAATAATTAGCAGAGAATCCCCACTGCTTAACCAAATTTAATGAATTAAACATACCATTTGAAATACTCTAGGTGAATATTATCAATTGATGAGATAATATATTAAATTAGTAGAAAGATCAACTAAATAATTAAACATATTAGAGCTAGAATTGATTTATTTTACCTGATGCAATTTCAGGAGTAACACTTGGTAGACTTGATTAGGGTTCCGCCTGACTTCATTTAGGATTCCAGGAATTTTTTTGAGGAAAATTTCTAAATAACTCATTTATATTGGTACCTTATCAAAATAAATGCCGCGTAATTTTTATATGATAATGAACTTTTAACATGATCCATTAGATTCATTGTTACATTTTCAATCATTTTCTATTTTTTTATGATACCTTGTAAATGACCTGTATCCGACGTTACATTGTAGGCGACCCTTTACGTGACCTAGGCGACCACACGTTTTTATCTTTAGGCTGCTACCTTTAGGCCGCTAGACCTTGATACATTTACACGTGGGATATTTAAAAAGTCATAATCCGTTATTGATCACGATATGAAAATCAAAGTTTAGTTGAAAAGTAGTTTAGTTATTTAGAGTTTTAGACATCTAAATTATGGTGAATTACGAGGGCCTACATGTCCGTACAGGTGTGTTTAGTTTGGAAGATTGACCAAGTGTTTATCAAAGATGAAAATAGTCGATTTTGTATACTAAGGAGAGATACCAATAATTTAATTTAGATTTGTCCGTTTGTAATAAAGAAAAACGTTTTTTTTTTTGAACACATGCTTATAAACTAGCTAGTCCCTATATAAAGAGATATCTCTAAAGAATTTGATTTAGATTTATACATTTGTAAACAAAGATAGTGAGGACCATGAATTCTCTTAGAAGTATTCGAACAACCAAATCGGGAGAAACATATAATAAGGGGTTTAAGAAGGAAGAGGAGAATGAGCAACCATTAAATCATATGGCTCAGTTGTTTCATGAGCCTGGTTCAGATGTCTACATCATTGGCATCATGGGTTCGAAAACAAAAATTTGTCCTCAACTTTTCAAAGACAATTTGGCACTTACTTTCCTAAAAAATCGTTGCTTTTGTAGCTTGCAGGTGAGGTATCGCTATAAGAAATTATACTTTAGTGACAAAGGTTCTAATGTCACAAAGTGTTACTAAATCTAAGTTTTTAATGACATTTTTAAAAAGTATGGGAAAAAGCAAAAGAATTATGAGATATAAAAACACTTTTTATAAACAAAACATGTCACAAGAGGCAAAAACTATGTACTCACACTTTTTTGCGTCACTATAACTAGACTTCTACTTACAATTTTTAAGTGTGAGAGATGCACAATGGCACTTATTTTATACTTGTGGCACTTTTTGCTTCTAATGACTTTTTTGAATTTTGGTGACACTTTATTAGGGTGTCATTGGATGGCAATTTTTTTTAGCGTATACTTATTAAAATTAAGAGCATTAAGATATTACTTTATTTTTTTTAATTATTATTATTATTATTATTATTATTATTATTATTATATTATTTTGCTAACAACAATCCTTGTATACTCTTTATTTTCGTGTCACATAACTTGTATTATTTAGACACACTGATCGATAGTGAAATTAAAAAGCTATAGCTCTCACTTGTATACTCGCGCATTTCTTGTATTGTTACTGGTGATGGACAAGGAAAATGGAAGCATGAAATGGATTCCAACGCATGTAAACATAGACGACCATGTAATTATGGCCAATCTTGATCCTAACATGGAGTCGTCTGACAAGTTTATTGAAGATTATATCTCTAACCTTACTATATCCCCTATGGAAAACACGAAACCCTTATGGGATCTTCATATCCTTGATGTGAAGACCCAGGAAACGGAAGGCACATGTGTCTTTCGTTTCCATCACTCCCTTGGTGATGGTATTTCTTTGATGAATCTCCTACTTTCTTGTACACGCAAAGTTTCTGATCCGGAGGCTTTACCTACGCTTCCCGGGAATAATAAGCGGCGCGCTACTAAAGTTGCTAGCATTTGGTCAGGACTTGGCGTTCTTTGGAACTCTTTGATTGCTCTTCTGATGTTTGTTCTGACTGCATTGTTTTTAGAAGACACAAGTACACCAATGAAAGGATCAATAGGTGTGGAACATAAGCCTCGGCGGTTCCTCATCAAAAGTGTTAGCCTTGATGACATTAAGATGGTAAAAGAGGCTATGAACGTGGTAAGTTAGTTATCTATATGTGTGTACTTTGTACACCAGAAAACAATAACTTTTACAATGCTTACATATTACACAAACCTAGTTTTACCGTTTTTTAATTAAATAAAGGTTTAGTCTAGAAATAAATGATTTATCTTTAAATGGTGTATGGGGTTTTACAATTCAAATATGAGGATGAAAATTGTCAAATGTATATTTTACTTAACTAATTGCAACTGAATAGAAGTTTTGGTTTATCTTTTGTAGACAATCAATGACGTAGTACTTGGAGTTACACAAGCTGGAATCTCTCGCTACCTACAACGGCGTTACAGTATGTTTCTATACAATGAACCTTCAACACACACATGCGCGTGCATGTGTGTGTCTCATGAACCATATGATCTTTGGATTTCATTTCACCATTGCATATACATGGCATGACAGGTGAGGACCGTAATGGCATTAATGTTGATGTTCCAGATAACATTCGCCTTCGTGCAACCAACTTCTTCAACCTACGAGCAACTACAAGAGTTGAAGTGAGTCTGCATCATTACATATATATGTTGTTGTATAAAGCTTGTTAATTTAGAACTTTTTTTTTGTTAATTTAGAACTTTTTATATAGCTTTTTGAATGATTATATTTGATCACTTGTAGGATTTCACAGATATGGATAAACATGGGACATGGGGAAATAAGATAGGTTATGCAATACTTCCGCTCAACATTGGATTGAAGAAAGATCCTTTAGACAACATAAGAGATGCGAAGGCCACCATGGAACGGAAAAAAACTTCTTTAGAGCCCTTGTTCACTTATTTCTTTACTAACCTGCTCCTTAAGCTGTTTGGCATTAAGGTAGTTCTTTATATATTTTTTCTGATAATTGATCAGATATAAACATCTTTGATGTTACAATTTCATTCTTAACTATTGTTCTTACTATTAACATAACATGGTGGACAGGTTGCTGGAAAACTGAATTACAAAGTATTTTTTAACACAACACTTTGGTTCTCTAATGTCCCTACCACAAGAAGAGATATCATTTTTTGGACATAAAGTAGCATACCTTGCTCCCAGCTGTTATGGCCAACCATGTGTAAGATCAGTGTACTTATGTTAACTTTTGTGGTAAACTGGGGAGAAATCTATATTCTAATGTAGCTTAATCAAAATTATTTCAGGCCCTCATGATTCATGTGGTAAGTTACACGGACAAAGTGATGTTTGTGCTCTCGGTAGATGAAGAAACAATACCAGATCCGCACAAGCTGTGTGATGATCTTCAAGAATCACTTGACATCATCAAAGCCTCTACTCAAGTCACACGATTTTGAGTAGTCTTATTTACCTATTAAAACCAGCGAGTGCATCATTAATATTAAATAAATAAATAAGTAGCAATAAGCGAGATTGTTAGTGCATGAAAGAACTACAAGCTCTAGAGGTCAAAAGGTAATCGATCGACCCACTACAAGAAAGGCGTGTAACAAAAACATAGATGAATATTGTTGTAATGTATTTGGCTGTTAGTGTCCACTTTCAAAATTGTTTTGTTGTAAGAACTCTTCTATTAGAAGCGTTATGGTTCTTAATGTTGAGATTCATATGGTAAAGAAGAGACACGTATATTACCAAATGACTAAATAGAGGCATAATATTTTCATTTTTATCATCATAAGAAAACTGCATGTTCTTATTATGCTGCACAAACATGTTAAGACATCTTCATAAAATAAAAATTTATAACTTACTAATCTAAGGTACATGGGTTTCCTCTCGTAAAATCACTGTACCTAGAAAACAACTACACAAACCCTTTACCAACATACTAAAACAGTAACAACATAATCAGGATTCGATAAATCTCATGGTAGATTCAATCTAACTTAAATACAGATATATCTTATAACGGAGATGAGTGACATTATTCAAAGCAAGCAATGCCCCAATAACTGATACTTCACACATGCTCAGTGTTGCTATAGTAAACTATACTGATTAACAAAGATCGCCTTTTTAAGATGCTTATAGGATAGAGCAAAACGACATTAAGTAATTTAAAAAAGCATTCCCAAAGAGCCCCTAATTGGGTAGTTTCCATTAAGAGACCGATTAGAGATGGTCATTCTCTCAAGAAATAGATAAAGAAAATGATTGGATAAGGCCCTTTGAGCGGGCAAGACTCCAAGAGAACTAACACTCTGTTCCCGAGTATTAAAAAGAAAGAAGAGAAATGAAGAAAGGAAACAAGATAGAAAAGAAGAGGAGAGGCAAAAAAATGATTTTTGATTTTGTGTTCCGTAGTTGGAGAGAAAAGAAATGGCATGCATGTAAGAAAAAATGGATTTAAAGTCTCATTCTCTCCAAATCATCCCAATTTAGGAAGAAGATTATGAGAGAAGTTTTGGCATAATTTTCTCTTCTCTTCTCTTCTCTTCCTTTTTCAAAAAATAAAAAATAAATAATAAATAAATAAAAACTCGGGAACATGATTTTTTGTCAGTTTCTTCTCCACTTCTCTTCTCTTCTCTCCAAATAAGAACTCAGGAACAGGAACAGTGTAAGAGAGAAACTAGAACTTTTTGATCAATTTTCTTCCTCATGGACATAAGAATTACATACTAATAGGACTAATAAGAAACAGTTATCTAAGAACCATAACTAGTTGTAGTGTTGTACGTGACCCACTACTCTACTATTCTAAGAACTAAACACATGCATGCATGAACTACCCTAAAAACATGGAACATCTTGACTTCTTCCTCTACAACTTATAACTGTCAAATAACCACTTCTTTCAAGACTAAAAGAAACGGTAGTGTTGACAATTTTCTAGCTTCATTTAATAACGAAACATGGGTACGTATCAGTTTCATTTAGCAAATCCCAAACAGTCCTGCATGAGTAGTTCTTCCAGATCTTTTACCGAAGTTCCAGCAAAGGTTGCAACATCTCTTTTGAGTTAGTTGTATGATCAAATATTACATAAGAAGATGCACAAACATACGATATTAAAGATGAAAAAAAAAAAAAAAAAAAAAAAAAAAAAAGGAGAAATATCTTAAAAAGACCTAGCATAATGTATTGTTTTAATATGTATCATGACAATCATAAGAAAGTACATGGTTTTAGTTAGTAAAAACTAAATTTGCTATTGTTGGTGACATTAAGGGTTGGGCATCCCAACTAAATTTGCACTTCGCTTATATTCATAGTACGTGTAATCGCGTTGCACATATAGTGGCACATGTAGCTTTCAATTCTGTTACAAATTGTAGAAATTACCTCAGCAATGAGGAGTGATCTTAAATAAAATTTTCTGACCGTTAGCATTTTTATTTAAAAAAAGAAAAAGAAAAAAAAAAGTTAGCAAAAACTAATTAATTAGTGCGCGCATGTGTTAGAATAGGCATCACATAAATTTTGAACAATTAGTAACTATAAAGTTTGTGCCTCCATATTATGAAAATAGACATGCATGGACACAATATCAAAGCAAACAAATATCCAAGGTTTTGAAATCCGGGTCGACTCGGCCGGGTTAATCGGTTTGGCCGGTTCCGGCCAAAAAAACGGGTCAAAACAACTTGGGTTTATAAAACCGGGTTACCCGGTGTGACCCGCTGGGTTTTGAGTGACCCGGGTCAACCCGGTTCTCGAAACCCGGCCGGGTTTCATTTTTTCAAAAAAATTTAATAAAAACCCGGGTTGACCCGGTGGTCGAACCGGTTGACCCGGTCAAAAAAATAAAATATTAATAAATTGAAAACCAGGTTGACCCGGCTGTCCAACCAGTCAAACCGGTTGACCCGGTACCCGGTAGCTCGACCGGGTCGATTTCGAACTCGATTTTCAAAACACTGCAAATATCCCCATATCCATATACAGTATATAACCAACTCACATCACCTACCAACTGAATGACTTACATTGCAAAAACCAAGTTTCCAATTAGAATTCAAAAAATATTATATGGTTTAAAGTCCCTACAGACAAGTGTATAAGGTTATAAGGTCTATATGTTAAAATGTCATAAGTTACTTTAAATAGCAGAAAATTAAATTTGAAACAGTTGATTTGGAGTCATAAACGTTAAATTTTTGTCCCCAATAAATGCTTATTGGGTTTTTTCCCTGTTGCAAAAATCGGCATAGGTGGCCAATTAATCGCTAGGCGAGGGTTAATCGTCACGAATTTCACTAATCGGCTTTATTAATCGGTTTGGTAAAAAATTGGGCATAAATCAGCTAAATCGGGTATAAACCGGCCAAATCAGTCATAAATCAGCCAAATCGAATAAATCGGCCAACTCGGTTATGGATAGTAATCGGCCAAATCAGATATAAATCGCACAAATCGGGCATAAATCGGCCAAATCGAAAAAAAATCGGCTAAATCGGCCAAATTGAGCATATGGTTTCAAAAATTTATATATATATATATATAAAATCAATCCGATTAATCCCCGATTAATCCCCGCCTAACCGATTAATCACTAGACGATACCCGACCACCCAAACAGCTACCGCCTAGCGAGTTTTGCAACCTTGAGTTTTTTTAACCAAGGCTACAAATTTCTCATATATACTTGCATGCAAAAGAAATCGAAGAAGACAAAGACAATAAGAGTTCAGAAAGTATGTAAAATATGCATATAAAATATGTATGCTTATCATGTTTCTAGAAAGGTTCGAAAAAATAATTAATCTTGACAAAGAATGTTTTTTTTTAACGGTTACTTTCTTTCAAGGAAAATCCATGTCCAATTTGAAACCCGATGGGGGAAAACCTTCAACTTAAGCCGCCCGAAGACACGACACTTAAATTGAAGTAAACCTTGCCTTCTCCAGATTCGATCCCTGGTGGGTTGAAACCTTCATTGAAGGACTTTGAAATCGTACCGACAGGGCAGTGGTCCACAAGTGAGGACTTCCCGGTTTGGTCACCCAAACCGGTACTACTCTCCACTAGGCAGCTTAACTGAATAAGACATGCCCAGTGGACCACAAGCCCATTGGTTTGACTGTTCTCGAGATGTAAATGGAAATAAGAGAAATGGAGAAGGTAAAAATAGAGAAAAGAAGACGAGTAGGTTTTTTTGTTTTCTGTTCCTAAGTTAGAATTAAAAGAAGGCGGATTTAATCAAATTATGCACAAAAACTAGCTTCTCTTCAAATCATCTAAATTTAGAAAGAATAAAGGGAAATTTGGCATAATTTCCTTCCCCATTCCTTCTCTTCTTAAAAAAAAAAAAAAAAACACTCCGGAACAAAAGTATTTTATCATTTCTTCTCTTATTCTCTTCTTTTCTCTCCAAATAAAAACTCGGATTTGAATAGAGATGAAAATTTATAACAATTAGAGAATAAATATCTAAGCAATTTGCATTTGAACAATGCATAAATATTCCACTTATGGGGATATGAATGGAAAAAAACAATAAATTTTCGCACAAGCATTTTCATGAACACTTTCTATAGTCCTTTTCAAACTCCACTTTTATTCAAACGTAAGTCAGTAAAATCAACTAAAGTAACATCGTATATGTAATAGATTAACGTATTAGACAATAAACGCGATAAAAAAAAGCCTCACTCCATTATCCGTAACACATCACCCAATGTTGTTTAAGCATTGGCTGGAACTCATCTCTGAAATTGCAACAAATACTAAATGATCTTAAAGATCATTAATTTATTTTATATGCCAACAAAAGAACATTCTTTTTTAATAAGCTTATCCAAATTCAGTTACATTTAAAATATATATATATATATATATATATATATATATATATATATATATATATATATATATATATATATATATATATATATATGTATATATATTTAAAGCATACTACTCATATTTATTTCACATGCTATTCCAAAAGGGTGGTGATATCCACGCCCTCCCTATATTTGTTATCCCCGCCCTCTCTACCCCTCTAGCCCCACTGCCACTGTTTTTTTGTCCCCCTACTTTTTTGTCCCATTCCTTTTTGGTCAACATATGCGGCCCTTTTACAACTTTCTTTTTTTTTTTTTTTTTTTTTTTTTTTTAAAAAAAAGTTGTAAATTTAAAAAAAAAAAATTATTTTGTTAAAAATAATGTTAAAAAAGTTTTTTGTTAAAAAAATAATAAAAGTTATTTTGTTAAAAATAATAAAAGTTGTAATTTTTTTGTAAAAAAAATAAAAGTTGTAAATTTTTATTATAATTTTTTTTGCAATTCTAACTCTATCTCCAACGTCTTTATTATTTTACAACTTTTATTTTTTTTACAAAATACTATTTTTACGTTAAACGTTACCACATTAGCACGTTAAACGTTACCACATTAAACGACTATATAACTTTTACAAAAATATTACAACTTTTTTTTTAATTTTCACAAAATAATTTTTTTAACAATTTTTTTTTTAACTTTTACAAAAAAATTACAACTTTTATTATTTTTAACAAAATACTTTTTTAACATTATTTTTAACAAAATACATTTTTTAAAAAACTTTTACAACTTTTATTAAAAAAAAATAAAAAAAAAAAAAGAAAAAAAAAAAGAAAAAAAAAAAAAAGAAAAGTTGGACAGCAAGTGGGGCTAGTAGGGACAAAAAAAAGTAAGGGGAAGTGGGGCTAGATGGTAGAGAGGGCGGGTATAACACAACCCTTCCAAAAAAAAAATACCATAGCCCCTAGCAAGTGCACTTAATGGCTACAGATTCCTATTTTGTGAAATAGATGTTTTGATGTTTTCATCGAATAAGGTTAAAAATCTACAAGATTGTTTAAAACAGAAAAGCGAAAACTATATATGTGAGCATGTGACACCTAATTGGTAATTAGCTAGTTTCAATATGAAATCTAAAAACCCTTAGTAGGACTTACTTTGCCCAGGAATGGAGGAATGGAAAATGGTATAAAATACCACGACCATAACCTAAAAAAGACAATGGTACTCCTTGTGGGTTATGGGGTTTAGATATCACAGCCATAACAATGTATGCGTAAAAGAAAACGATACTTGCGCGAGTTCCAACATAGTTAATTTCACAAGATTGTTTTACCAATCACCGTTTTTACGATTAATAAAATTTACATGATGTACCACTATTTATTTTTTGTTTAAGGAGAAAGATTGACAAACCAACATATTTATCTTCGTTGTCACTTTAAATTTCGACCTTCCACACTTCATACTGAAATAAATTAAAATCAAAACATATTAATGACGCTAGCATGTTAGCTAAGATATCACCTATCAAATGAACAACGATATTTGCATACTAGTATAATAATTTACGCAGGAAACCACATTTAGTAACACAAGTCCCTATATATCTATTTCATGGACAATCAATTAAGGGCAACATGCCATACACATGTATTGTACTTTTGTTCAATTTTGATTTTTAGTCACTCAACTTATTTCTCAATTAATGGTACTTTTGGGTAATTTTGCCCAATTAAGGGTGCCGAAGTAGAGATGTTGCACATTTTTGGCAATTTTATGTTTTCCAAGTTATGGTAAAAAGAAATCATAAATCTAAAATGCAAAAACAAATGATGAAACATGCGATTATTAAGCCATATCAACAAAAATATGGTTGGTAATGTTCCAAAATAACTCATAAAATCCTTATCTTGAATAGCACACCTGGTCCCTATAGGGACCATTCATGTTATTATTTGGAGGCGAAAATTTCACCTATAGGGACCATGTGTGTTATTTGTTTACATACTTAGGGACTACCAATGCAACTTTAAACTTCGGAGGACGAAAGTTGTTATTTTGGACAAACCACATGACCAAACATGTAATTTACTCTAAAAAAACGAGGATCCAAAATCCAAATGAGAAAAATGGTTAGCGTATGCCCTAAAATACAATCGTTGTTCTGCCTATGCTATTCATTTGTTGTTGTTTTTTTGGTATGGCTTCTAATTTTATCAATAACAAAGAAGCATAAGAAACTATCAAATGGAAAAATAATTGTGGTGGAATGCTAATCAAGATGACAGTGAGTGGCTCTTTTTTAAGTGGTTTCCGGTTATAGGTCAGTGTCAAAATTTTATTCTATGTAATAAATGAAGAGCGTTCACTTGAGGAAAAAGTTAACAACGTATCCATCATCTAGGCACATCGTAGGACCAAATGCATTGAATATCTCACGATCCCTACTTAAATACATCGTATGTTTTACAAATTGGAACAAAACCAAATATCAATCCTAATTCTTTCTAAATTTAGTAACTAATTTTTATTGTTCTATGTGAGCCGTAGTTCGTAGATGAAATACTTCTAGAAAACTTGCTATGACCTGAAATAAGACAAAAAAAAAAAAAAAAAGCATGCTATGTTATTCGGAGTGCAGGGATAGCCCCTGTGAATCGGCTTCAGTGTGAGAATAAATCATTGGATTATGGATAGAGTGTGTTTAGAGATAACGAGAGTATGCTAACTTTGCTACACGGCTCTATGTCCTTATTGGATTTAGATTCCTGTAAGTTGGGATTTGACTTCAAGGCTCAAAAGAGAATAAGAAATATCAAACATGATGCCAAATAATATGCCTAATTTCTTAGCTAGAAAGTATCTTTTTCATTCCGGACATATCTAAACTTTCATGTAAATTATTTTCTTGTATATCTTTCGAAGTTATTTTGACAATTTACAATGTCTTGGTTAAGACCATTGTATAATACAATGTATTGGAAAATAAATGAGACCATTGCAATCAGATACAATGTCTTGGAAAATGAATGAGACCATTGTATCTCATAATGTCTTGAAAAGTGTATGAGACCGTTGTATCTCACAATGTCTTGAAAAGTGAATGAGACCATTGTAATATACAATGTCTTGAAAAGTGAATGAGACCATTGTAATATACAATGTCTTAAAAAGTGAATGAGACCATTGTAAATGTCTTGGACATAAAATGTTGGAGTAGGAACATGATTGGGAGGATCTGGTTGTGTCGTA
Organism: Artemisia argyi; assembly: GCA_030686995.1. Classification (NCBI taxonomy): domain Eukaryota; kingdom Viridiplantae; phylum Streptophyta; class Magnoliopsida; order Asterales; family Asteraceae; genus Artemisia; species Artemisia argyi. Next base: position 118,775,507 of record CM060677.1, on the reverse strand, counting down.
ATGCCCTAGAATAGGCATACACAGATATGTTTAGTCCGTTGTTTAGATAAATGCTTGAAAATAAACCGAGTTTATATATCAATATACTAATATGTTCATGTAGTATAAAATGCTTACGGGGAAATGCTCAATTATATTTATGGTACATATATTAATATGCAATTATGTTTGTGTAGCATAAAAATGTCTACGGGGAAATGCTCAAAATGGGTATATATGAACATACTAATATGTTTGTGTATCATAACATGCTTACTAAATCCATAATCGTCTGGAGGATGGAAGACACGGAGACCGGAAGGCTATAAAATGTTTTTGTTTGTGATTGTAGTTATAGTTTAGGTCTCACTTAGACCCGTTTCTCTATAACCATGGCTCTGATACCAATCTGTAACACCCCCAATTCATGGATGCAGCGGAATTCAAACTGGGTGTTACTCGACGGCACAATAGTCACAATAATAGAAAACGAACTCCAATTGAGTCGTTTTAAAAGATTTATCATTCAAATTGTATAAATATCATAGATTACAAAATGAGGTCCCAATTGGTTCCATGTTTACAAATCACATTAAGTGAGTTTTCGAATGATAATAAAATTTATAGATATAAGTTTCGATCCGAAAAGTTACATGTCCGATATTTGAATAAACTTGGGAAAGTTTATTAGTACATGAAGATTGTTATTAGGGGTAGTTTCATAAGTCTTGTATGACCATTTTTCTTTGTAATATCTCATGGTTCCTTTAGATGAAGTAGATCCAAATTGTATGTTCAAGTTATCGCCAACTTCTCTAGTTCATGTATTTGCCTTGGTAAGTTTATATGGTCGTTAGCTCATGTTTTCGCCTTGGTATGTTGATATGGTCATTTCGTCATGGCCTTGCCATGACCTTTGGTCATTGTTCCATGGTCTTGAGACTCAACCTTGGCTCTAGCCATGGTTGTTGTCTTGATTCTAGGTCATAAGACCCCTTTGGTCTTCATAAACCATAACCTATATGTAATGACTTTGGTCTAAAAATGGGTTGTTAAGAATTTGAAGAAATTATCACTCGGAAAGCGTTTTCAGGGCTCGAGCTTCTTTGTTCCTGAACGAAAACGTCGTTCCGGACAACTTTCGTGTTTTAACTTTTTGATGAATCGGACCAGAAGTATGACTTTCAAAAAGTCAGAATGCAAAACAGTGTGGTTTAGGCAGTTTTGCCGAAAATCTTTGGTAACTTCAAATGGGCGTAACTTTTGACTTGTATACTCGTTTTAGGTGGTTAAAATTGCTATGGTTTCCTTGTTAAGTCCTCTACTGTAATATGTAATGATCCAATATCATAATTTTACCATTTTGATCAGGTTATACCAAGAAAGTCACTAGTTTACTTGTTTTATTAACTTGTCTTATCAATCATGTACAATAACATGTTTTGCTCACTTTTATACATCATGGACATGCATACAAGGCATAATATAGCAAGAATAATATGTAAATGATATGAACATGATTAATTAACAAGAAGCATGTTAGGGTTTGGCTTACAACTTTTGGCTTTCAAAGATGAAAGGAAGTTAACATGTAAGGATAGGACTTTGATAGACTTGCTTCAACCCACTTCACTTCATGCAATCTTTCTACTCTTGTAATCTTGAAAGAGAGATGATGAAAGTTGAGGTGACTTGAGTGGATTCAAACTCAAGAGAAATCACCAAGTATATGAGGTTATGGAAGTGTTTTGATAACCTAAGATCAACTAGGGTTTCTACCTTGAACTTGCCTTGAATCTTGCTAAAATTTGGAAGAAAATGAGCAAAGAAGATGGTGTTGGTGTGTGTGAGACGTTTGAATGGCCAAGGAGGGGAGGAGAGGCTTAAATAAGGTCTTGAGGAGGTTAGTTATGTTGACTTGTCAACACTTGCTCACCAAGTTGAACACATGTTCACATCTTAAGGCTTAAAGCATGGGATTAAGCCACCTAGGGGCTGAATCCCCCCCCCCCCTAAGTCGGTTCATATGCTTGGGGAACAAGGTGTGGACTTTTGATGATATTATCCTACTTATGTGACTAGTTCCGACTCCGTAAATTGCTAACCGTAAGTTGTTACGTCACAAAACGTAAAACCGGGTATCGTAAAAATACGAAACTTGGAAGAATGGTTAAACATGTCATTATACTCCATAATAAAATATAAAATGAGTGGTAGGTTCCATTTGGGTGGTAAAACCCTGCTAAAACTGGAAATACGGGTCTAAAACGCGTAATACGTAAAATGTACGAATATTGCGTAAAATTGAGAAAAGTAAAATGTTACTTTTCTAATAGGTTATAAATGATTTAAAATGACTTATAATGTCTAGACTGGGCTCAGTCTAGTGTCGGTTGGTATTAAATGTCTTTTAAACATCAAACCGTAAGCCTAAAAATCAAGGAATGACTTATAAAATCAAAGGATGATTTTTGGTCAATGGAGGAGGGAAAAATATGTTGAATTTTTCTAATAAGTTGAAAACTCAAATCGTATTAGAAACGTGGTGCAGGTATAGGCTAAGGTTACGGCTGAGTAAAAATGCTTAAAAACTGAAAATTCCAGTTTTTCACGGCCGAGGCTTATTTTGGTCATGTTTTTCTCAGTCATGATTTATTCTCAAATAAATCATGAGTGTGTCAAACATTTTTCTGATGTGGGGTCACCTGACGGGGTCGAATTTCGTTGTGCGTAGAATTTCTGAATGACGTTTTACCCTAAAACGTGTAATTCCTTAATAACTTTCACGAAAATGATCTGACGAATGTCAAACATTTAATTTGCCATGGAAATGATTTATCACTCGAGAATATCAAATAAAAATCAACTTTCGGGAAAGTTTCGGAAAAAAAAATGAATAGTAAAATGAATAGTAAAAGTGAATAGTGAATTTTCCGGGAATAGTAATTAACCTGAAATTGCGAATTGTTACACAATTGCCGTTCAAAAAAAAAAAAACTTACTTCCATTATATTGGTTTGTTGAGATGAGAATGATTCGTATGTAGGAATAGAAGATGAGATTGATTCACCCTTTTTGAGATGACATTGATCCATTCAATTGTTAAGACAATCGTGTTCTTGAATCTTGAATCGTGTTTTGTTGAGATGAGAAACACAAAAGACTGAAAAGACTGAAAGACTGAAAAAAAAAAAAGAAAGAGAGGCGCGTACCTTTTTACTAAACCTAATTTAATGTCGGGCTGACGGGTATCATTCAGTCTTATGTCGGTTTTTGACCCGACCCGGCCCGATACCGAGAATTTGCAATTTCGAGAACCGCATACCGATCCGAATATTTTAATCGGGCTAATCGGTTCGGGCGGGTTATGCTCAGCCCTATTATAAGCAACATCGATTTAACTTGTAATAATTAGCAGAGAATCCCCACTGCTTAACCAAATTTAATGAATTAAACATACCATTTGAAATACTCTAGGTGAATATTATCAATTGATGAGATAATATATTAAATTAGTAGAAAGATCAACTAAATAATTAAACATATTAGAGCTAGAATTGATTTATTTTACCTGATGCAATTTCAGGAGTAACACTTGGTAGACTTGATTAGGGTTCCGCCTGACTTCATTTAGGATTCCAGGAATTTTTTTGAGGAAAATTTCTAAATAACTCATTTATATTGGTACCTTATCAAAATAAATGCCGCGTAATTTTTATATGATAATGAACTTTTAACATGATTCATTAGATTCATTGTTACATTTTCAATCATTTTCTATTTTTTTTATGATACCTTGTAAATGAACTGTATCCGACGTTACATTGTAGGCGACCCTTTACGTGACCTAGGCGACCACACGTTTTTATCTTTAGGCTGCTACCTTTAGGCCGCTAGACCTTGATACATTTACACGTGGGATATTTAAAAAGTCATAATCCGTTATTGATCACGATATGAAAATCAAAGTTTAGTTGAAAAGTAGTTTAGTTATTTAGAGTTTTAGACATCTAAATTATGGTGAATTACGAGGGCCTACATGTCCGTACAGGTGTGTTTAGTTTGGAAGATTGACCAAGTGTTTATCAAAGATGAAAATAGTCGATTTTGTATACTAAGGAGAGATACCAATAATTTAATTTAGATTTGTCCGTTTGTAATAAAGAAAAACGTTTTTTTTTTTTTTTTTGAACACATGCTTATAAACTAGCTAGTCCCTATATAAAGAGATATCTCTAAAGAATTTGATTTAGATTTATACATTTGTAAACAAAGATAGTGAGGACCATGAATTCTCTTAGAAGTATTCGAACAACCAAATCGGGAGAAACATATAATAAGGGGTTTAAGAAGGAAGAGGAGAATGAGCAACCATTAAGTCCTATGGCTCAGTTGTTTCATGAGCCTGGTTCAGATGTCTACATCATTGGCATCATGGGTTCGAAAACAAAAATTTGTCCTCAAGTTTTCAAAGACAATTTGGCACTTACTTTCCTAAAAAATCGTCGCTTTTGTAGCTTGCAGGTGAGGTATCGCTATAAGAAATTATACTTTAGTGACAAAGGTTCTAATGTCACAAAGTGTTACTAAATCTAAGTTTTTAATGACATTTTTAAAAAGTATGGGAAAAAGCAAAAAAATTATGAGATATAAAAACACTTTTTATAAACAAAACATGTCACAAGAGGCAAAAACTAGGTACTCACACTTTTTTGCGTCACTATAACTAGACTTCTACTTACAATTTTTAAGTGTGAGAGATGCACAATGGCACTTATTTTATACTTGTGGCACTTTTTGCTTCTAATGACTTTTTTGAATTTTGGTGACACTTTATTAGGGTGTCATTGGATGGCAATTTTTTTTAGCGTATACTTATTAAAATTAAGAGCATTAAGATATTACTTTAGTTTTTTTAATTATTATTATTATTATTATTATTATATTATTTTGCTAACAACAATCCTTGTATACTCTTTATTTTCGTGTCACATAACTTGTATTATTTAGACACACTGATCGATAGTGAAATTAAAAAGCTATAGCTCTCACTTGTATACTCGCGCATTTCTTGTATTGTTACAGGTGATGGACAAGGAAAATGGAAGCATGAAATGGATTCCAACGCATGTAAACATAGACGACCATGTAATTATGGCCAATCTTGATCCTAACATGGAGTCGTCTGACAAGTTTATTGAAGATTATATCTCTAACCTTACTATATCCCCTATGGAAAACACGAAACCCTTATGGGATCTTCATATCCTTGATGTGAAGACCCAGGAAACGGAAGGCACATGTGTCTTTCGTTTCCATCACTCCCTTGGTGATGGTATTTCTTTTATGAATCTCCTACTTTCTTGTACACGCAAAGTTTCTGATCCGGAGGCTTTACCTACGCTTCCCGGGAATAATAAGCGGCGCGCTACTAAAGTTGCTAGCATTTGGTCAGGACTTGGCGTTCTTTGGAACTCTTTGATTGCTCTTCTGATGTTTGTTCTGACTGCATTGTTTTTAGAAGACACAAGTACACCAATGAAAGGATCAATAGGTGTGGAACATAAGCCTCGGCGGTTCCTCATCAAAAGTGTTAGCCTTGATGACATTAAGATGGTAAAAGAGGCTATGAACGTGGTAAGTTAGTTATCTATATGTGTGTACTTTGTACACCAGAAAACAATAACTTTTACAATGCTTACATATTACACAAACCTAGTTTTACCGTTTTTTAATTAAATAAAGGTTTAGTCTAGAAATAAATGATTTATCTTTAAATGGTGTATGGAGTTTTACAATTCAAATATGAGGATGAAAATTGTCAAATGTATATTTTATTTAACTAATTGCAACTGAATAGAAGTTTTGGTTTATCTTTTGTAGACAATCAATGACGTAGTACTTGGAGTTACACAAGCTGGAATCTCTCGCTACCTACAACGGCGTTACAGTATGTTTCTATACAATGAACCTTCAACACACACATGCGCGTGCATGTGTGTGTCTCATGAACCATATGATCTTTGGATTTCATTTCACCATTGCATATACATGGCATGACAGGTGAGGACCGTAATGGCATTAATGTTGATGTTCCAGATAACATTCGCCTTCGTGCAACCAACTTCTTCAACCTACGAGCAACTACAAGAGTTGAAGTGAGTCTGCATCATTACATATATATGTTGTTGTATAAAGCTTGTTAATTTAGAACTTTTTTTTTTGTTAATTTAGAACTTTTTATATAGCTTTTTGAATGATTATATTTGATCACTTGTAGGATTTCACAGATATGGATAAACATGGGACATGGGGAAATAAGATAGGTTATGCAATACTTCCGCTCAACATTGGATTGAAGAAAGATCCTTTAGACAACATAAGAGATGCGAAGGCCACCATGGAACGGAAAAAAACTTCTTTAGAGCCCTTGTTCACTTATTTCTTTACTAACCTGCTCCTTAAGCTGTTTGGCATTAAGGTAGTTCTTTATATATTTTTTCTGATAATTGATCAGATATAAACATCTTTGATGTTACAATTTCATTCTTAACTATTGTTCTTACTATTAACATAACATGGTGGACAGGTTGCTGGAAAACTGAATTACAAAGTATTTTTTAACACAACACTTTGGTTCTCTAATGTCCCTGGACCACAAGAAGAGATATCATTTTTTGGACATAAAGTAGCATACCTTGCTCCCAGCTGTTATGGCCAACCATGTGTAAGATCAGTGTACTTATGTTAACTTTTGTGGTAAACTGGGGAGAAATCTATATTCTAATGTAGCTTAATCAAAATTATTTCAGGCCCTCATGATTCATGTGGTAAGTTACACGGACAAAGTGATGTTTGTGCTCTCGGTAGATGAAGAAACAATACCAGATCCGCACAAGCTGTGTGATGATCTTCAAGAATCACTTGACATCATCAAAGCCTCTACTCAAGTCACACGATTTTGAGTAGTCTTATTTACCTATTAAAACCAGCGAGTGCATCATTAATATTAAATAAATAAATAAGTAGCAATAAGCGAGATTGTTAGTGCATGAAAGAACTACAAGCTCTAGAGGTCAAAAGGTAATCGATCGACCCACTACAAGAAAGGCGTGTAACAAAAACATAGATGAATATTGTTGTAATGTATTTGGCTGTTAGTGTCCACTTTCAAAATTGTTTTGTTGTAAGAACTCTTCTATTAGAAGCGTTATGGTTCTTAATGTTGAGATTCATATGGTAAAGAAGAGACACGTATATTACCAAATGACTAAATAGAGGCATAATATTTTCATTTTTATCATCATAAGAAAACTGCATGTTCTTATTATGCTGCACAAACATGTTAAGACATCTTCATAAAATAAAAATTTATAACTTACTAATCTAAGGTACATGGGTTTCCTCTCGTAAAATCACTGTACCTAGAAAACAACTACACAAACCCTTTACCAACATACTAAAACAGTAACAACATAATCAGGATTCGATAAATCTCATGGTAGATTCAATCTAACTTAAATACAGATATATCTTATAACAGAGATGAGTGACATTATTCAAAGCAAGCAATGCCCCAATAACTGATACTTCACACATGCTCAGTGTTGCTATAGTAAACTATACTGATTAACAAAGATCGCCTTTTTAAGATGCTTATAGGATAGAGCAAAACGACATTAAGTAATTTAAAAAAGCATTCCCAAAGAGCCCCTAATTGGGTAGTTTCCATTAAGAGACCGATTAGAGATGGTCATTCTCTCAAGAAATAGATAAAGAAAATGATTGGATAAGGCCCTTTGAGCGGGCAAGACTCCAAGAGAACTAACACTCTGTTCCCGAGTATTAAAAAGAAAGAAGAGAAATGAAGAAAGGAAACAAGATAGAAAAGAAGAGGAGAGGCAAAAAAATGATTTTTGATTTTGTGTTCCGTAGTTGGAGAGAAAAGAAATGGCATGCATGTAAGAAAAAATGGATTTAAAGTCTCATTCTCTCCAAATCATCCCAATTTAGGAAGAAGATTATGAGAGAAGTTTTGGCATAATATTCTCTTCTCTTCTCTTCTCTTCCCTTTTCAAAAAATAAAAAATAAATAATAAATAAATAAAAACTCGGGAACATGATTTTTTGTCAGTTTCTTCTCCACTTCTCTTCTCTTCTCTCCAAATAAGAACTCAGGAACAGGAACAGTGTAAGAGAGAAACTAGAACTTTTTGATCAATTTTCTTCCTCATGGACATAAGAATTACATACAAATAGGACTAATAAGAAACAGTTATCTAAGAACCATAACTAGTTGTAGTGTTGTACGTGACCCACTACTCTACTATTCTAAGAACTAAACACATGCATGCATGAACTACCCTAAAAACATGGAACATCTTGACTTCTTCCTCTACAACTTATAACTGTCAAATAACCACTTCTTTCAAGACTAAAAGAAACGGTAGTGTTGACAATTTTCTAGCTTCATTTAATAACGAAACATGGGTACGTATCAGTTTCATTTAGCAAATCCCAAACAGTCCTGCATGAGTAGTTCTTCCAGATCTTTTACCGAAGTTCCAGCAAAGGTTGCAACATCTCTTTTGAGTTAGTTGTATGATCAAATATTACATAAGAAGATGCACAAACATACGATATTAAAGATGAAAAAAAAAAAAAAAAAGAAAAAAAAAAAAAAGAGAAATATCTTAAAAAGACCTAGCATAATGTATTGTTTTTCATATGTATCATGACAATCATAAGAAAGTACATGGTTTTAGTTAGTAAAAACTAAATTTGCTATTGTTGGTGACATTAAGGGTTGGGCATCCCAACTAAATTTGCACTTCGCTTATATTCATAGTACGTGTAATCGCGTTGCACATATAGTGGCACATGTAGCTTTCAATTATGTTACAAATTGTAGAAATTACCTCAGCAATGAGGAATGATCTTAAATAAAATTTTCTGACCGTTAGCATTTTTATTTAAAAAAAGAAAAAGAAAAAAAAAAAAGTTAGCAAAAACTAATTAATTAGTGCGCGCATGTGTTAGAATAGGCATCACATAAATTTTGAACAATTAGTGACTATAAAGTTTGTGCCTCCATATTATGAAAATAGACATGCATGGACACAATATCAAAGCAAACAAATATCCAAGGTTTTGAAATCCGGGTCGACTCGGCCGGGTTAATCGGTTCGACCGGTTCCGGCCAAAAAAACGGGTCAAAACAACCTGGGTTTATAAAACCGGGTTACCCGGTGTGACCCGCTGGGTTTTGAGTGACCCGGGTCAACCCGGTTCTCGAAACCCGGCCGGGTTTCATTTTTTCAAAAAAATTTAATAAAAACCCGGGTTGACCCGGTGGTCGAACCGGTTGACCCGGTCAAAAAAATAAAATATTAATAAATTGAAAACCAGGTTGACCCGGCTGTCCAACCAGTCGAACCGGTTGACCCGGTATCCGGTAGCTCGACCGGGTCGATTTCGAACTCGATTTTCAAAACACTGCAAATATCCCCATATCCATATACAGTATATAACCAACTCACATCACCTACCAACTGAATGACTTACATTGCAAAAACCAAGTTTCCAATTAGAATTCAAAAAATATTATATGGTTTAAAGTCCCTACAGACAAGTGTATAAGGTTATAAGGTCTATATGTTAAAATGTCATAAGTTACTTTAAATAGCAGAAAATTAAATTTGAAACAGTTGATTTGGAGTCATAAACGTTAAATTTTTGTCCCCAATAAATGCTTATTGGGTTTTTTCCCTGTTGCAAAAATCGGCATAGGTGGCCAATTAATCGCTAGGCGAGGGTTAATCGTCACGAATTTCACTAATCGGCTTTATTAATCGGTTTGGTTAAAAATTGGGCATAAATCAGCTAAATCGGGTATAAACCGGCCAAATCAGTCATAAATCAGCCAAATCGAATAAATCGGCCAACTCGGTTATGGATAGTAATCGGCCAAATCAGATATAAATCGCACAAATCGGGCATAAATCGGCCAAATCGAAAAAAAATCGGCTAAATCGGCCAAATTGAGCATATGGTTTCAAATATATATATATATATATATATATATATATATATATATATATATATATATATATATATATATATATATATATATATAATCAATCCGATTAATCCCCGCCTAACCGATTAATCACTAGACGATACCCGACCACCCAAACAGCTACCGCCTAGCGAGTTTTGCAACCTTGAGTTTTTTTAACCAAGGCTACAAATTTCTCATATATACTTGCATGCAAAAGAAATCGAAGAAGACAAAGACAATAAGAGTTCAGAAAGTATGTAAAATATGCATATAAAATATGTAGGCTTATCATGTTTCTAGAAAGGTTCGAAAAAATAATTAATCTTGACAAAGGATGTTTTTTTTTGAACGGTTACTTTCTTTCAAGGGAAATCCATGTCCAATTTGAAACCCGATGGCGGGAAAACCTTCAACTTAAGCCGCTCGAAGACACGACACTTAAATTGAAGTAAACCTTGCCTTCTTCATATTCGAACCCTAGTGGGTTGAAACCTTCATTGAAGTACTTTGAAATCGTACCGACAGGGCAGTGGTCCACAAGTGAGGACTTCCCGGTTTGGTCACCCAAACCGGTACTACTCTCCACTAGGCACGCTTAACTGAATAAGACATGCCCAGTGGACCACAAGCCCATTGGTTTGACTGTTCTCGAGATGTAAATGGAAATAAGAGAAATGGAGAAGGTAAAAATAGAGAAAAGAAGACGAGTAGGTTTTTTTGTTTTCTGTTCCTAAGTTAGAATTAAAAGAAGGCGGATTTAATCAAATTATGCACAAAAACTAGCTTCTCTTCAAATCATCTAAATTTAGAAAGAATAAAGGGAAATTTGGCATAATTTCCTTCCCCATTCCTTCTCTTCTTAAAAAAAAAAAAAAAAAAAAAAAAAAAAAAAAAAAACTCCGGGACAAAAATATTTTATCATTTCTTCTCTTATTCTTTTCTTTTCTCTCCAAATAAAAACTCGGGTTTGAATAGAGATGAAAATTTATAACAATTAGAGAATAAATATCTAAGCAATTTGCATTTGAACAATGCATAAATATTCCACTTATGGGGATATGAATGGAAAAAAACAATAAATTTTCGCACAAGCATTTTCATGAACACTTTCTATAGTCCTTTTCAAACTCCACTTTTATTCAAACGTAAGTCAGTAAAATCAACTAAAGTAACATCGTATATGTAATAGATTAACGTATTAGACAATAAACGCGATAAAAAAAAAAAAAAAAAAGCCTCACTCCATTATCCGTAACACATCACCCAATGTTGTTTAAGCATTGGCTGGAACTCATCTCTGAAATTGCAACAAATACTAAATGATCTTAAAGATCATTAATTTATTTTATATGCCAACAAAAGAACATTCTTTTTTAATAAGCTTATCCAAATTCAGTTACATTAAAAAAAAATAATAATAAAAAAAAAAAAAAAAAAAAAAAAACATATTTAAAGCATACTACTCATATTTATTTCACATGCTATTCCAAAAGGGTGGTGATATCCACGCCCTCCCTATATTTGTTATCCCCGCCCTCCCTACCCCTCTAGCCCCACTGCCACTGTTTTTTTGTCCCCCTACTTTTTTGTCCCCTTCCTTTTTGGTCAACATATGCGGCCCTTTTACAACTTTTTTTTTTCTTTTTTTTTAAATAAAAGTTGTAAAAATTTTTTAAAAAAAGTATTTTGTTAAAAATAATGTTAAAAAAGTATTTTGTTAAAAAAATAATAAAAGTTGTAAAAAATTTTAAAAAAAAAAGTATTTTGTTAAAAATAATAAAAGTTGTAATTTTTTTGTAAAAAAAATAAAAGTTGTAAATTTTTATTATAATTTTTTCTTTTGCAATTCTAACTCTATCTCCAGCGTCTTTATTATTTTACAACTTTTATTTTTTTTACAAAATACTATTTTAACATTAAACGTTACCACATTAGCACGTTAAACGTTACCACATTAAACGACTATATAACTTTTACAAAAATGTTACAACTTTTTTTTAATTTTCACAAAATAATTTTTTTAACTTTTACAAAAAAATTACAACTTTTATTATTTTTAACAAAATACTTTTTTAACATTATTTTTAACAAAATACATTTTTTTTAAAACTTTTACAACTTTTATTAAAAAAAAAAAAAAAAAAAAAAAAAAAAAAAAAAAAAAAGTTGGACAGCAAGTGGGGCTTGTAGGGACAAAAAAAAGTAAGGGGAAGTGGGGCTAGATGGTAGAGAGGGCGGGTATAACACAACCCTTCCAAAAAAAATACCATAGCCCCTAGCAAGTGCACTTAATGGCTACAGATTCCTATTTTGTGAAATAGATGTTTTGATGTTTCCATCGAATAAGGTTAAAAATCTACAAGATTGTTTAAAACAGAAAAGCGAAAACTATATATGTGAGCATGTGACACCTAATTGGTAATTAGCTAGTTTCAATATGAAATCTAAAAACCCTTAGTAGGACTTACTTTGCCCAGGAATGGAGGAATGGAAAATGGTATAAAATACCACGACCATAACCTAAAAAAGACTATGGTACTCCTTGTGGGTTATGGGGTTTAGATATCACAGCCATAACAATGTATGCGTAAAAGAAAACGATACTTGCGCGAGTTCCAACATAGTTAATTTCACAAGATTGTTTTACCAATCACCGTTTTTACGATTAATAAAATTTACATGATGTACCACTATTTATTTTTTGTTTAAGGAGAAAGATTGACAAACCAACATATTTATCTTCGTTGTCACTTTAAATTTCGACCTTCCACACTTCATACTGAAATAAATTAAAATCAAAACATATTAATGACGCTAGCATGTTAGCTAAGATATCACCTATCAAATGAACAACGATATTTGCATACTAGTATAATAATTTACGCAGGAAACCACATTTAGTAACACAAGTCCCTATATATCTATTTCATGGACAATCAATTAAGGGCAACATGCCATACACATGTATTGTACTTTTGTTCAATTTTGATTTTTAGTCACTCAACTTATTTCTCAATTAATGGTACTTTTGGGTAATTTTGCCCAATTAAGGGTGCCGAAGTAGAGATGTTGCACATTTTTGGCAATTTTATGTTTTCCAAGTTATGGTAAAAAGAAATCATAAATCTAAAATGCAAAAACAAATGATGAAACATGCGATTATTAAGCCATATCAACAAAAATATGGTTGGTAATGTTCCAAAATAACTCATAAAATCCTTATCTTGAATAGCACACCTGGTCCCTATAGGGACCATTCATGTTATTATTTGGAGGCGAAAATTTCACCTATAGGGACCATATGTGTTATTTGTTTACATACTTAGGGACTACCAATGCAACTTTAAACTTCGGGGGACGAAAGTTGTTATTTTGGACAAACCACATGACCAAACATGTAATTTACTCTAAAAAAACGAGGATCCAAAATCCAAATGAGAAAATTGGTTAGCGTATGCCCTAAAATACAATCGTTGTTCTGCCTATGCTATTCATTTGTTGTTGTTTTTTTGGTATGGCTTTTAATTTTATCAATAACCAAGAAGCATAAGAAACTATCAAATGGAAAAATAATTGTGGTGGAATGCTAATCAAGATGACAGTGAGTGGCTCTTTTTTAAGTGGTTTCCGGTTATAGGTCAGTGTCAAAATTTTATTCTATGTAATAAATGAAGAGCGTTCACTTGAGGAAAAAGTTAACAACGTATCCATCATCTAGGCACATCGTAGGACCAAATGCATTGAATATCTCACGATCCCTACTTAAATACATCGTATGTTTTACAAATTGGAACAAAACCAAATATCAATCCTAATTCTTTCTAAATTTAGTAACTAATTTTTATTGTTCTATGTGAGCCGTAGTTCGTAGATGAAATACTTCTAGAAAACTTGCTATGACCTGAAATAAGACAAAAAAAAAAGCATGCTATGTTATTCGGAGTGCAGGGATAGCCCCTGTGAATCGGCTTCAGTGTGAGAATAAATCATTGGATTATGGATAGAGTGTGTTTAGAGATAAAGAGAGTATGCTAACTTTGCTACACGACTCTATGTCCTTATTGGATTTAGATTCCGGTAAGTTGGGATTTGACTTCAAGGCTCAAAAGAGAATAAGAAATATCAAACATGATGCCAAATAATATGCCTAATTTCTTAGCTAGAAAGTATCTTTTTCATTCCGGACATATCTAAACTTTCATGTAAATTATTTTCTTGTATATCTTTCGAAGTTATTTTGACAATTTACAATGTCTTGGTTAAGACCATTGTATAATACAATGTCTTGGAAAATAAATGAGACCATTGCAATCAGTTACAATGTCTTGGAAAATGAATGAGACCATTGTATCTCATAATGTCTTGAAAAGTGTATGAGACCGTTGTATCTCACAATGTCTTGAAAAGTGAATGAGACCATTGTAATATACAATGTCTTGAAAAGTGAATGAGACCATTGTAATATACAATGTCTTGAAAAGTGAATGAGACCATTGTAAATGTCTTGGACATAAAATGTTGGAGTAGGAACATGATTGGGAGGATCTGGTTGTGTCGTAATGCCCTAGAATAGGCATACGCAGATATGTTTAGTCCATTGTTTAGATAAATGCTTGAAAATAAACCGAGTTTATATATCAATATACTAATATGTTCATGTAGTATAAAATGCTTACGGGGAAATGCTCAATTATGTTTAGGGTACATATATTAATATGCAATTATGTTTGTGTAGCATAAAAATGTCTACGGGGAAATGCTCAAAATGGGTATATATGAACATACTAATATGTTTGTGTATCATAACATGCTTACTAAATCCATAATCGTCTGGAGGATGGAAGACACGGAGAGCGGAAGGCTATAAAATGTTTTTGTTTGTGAGTGTAGTTATAGTTTAGGTCTCACTTAGACCCGTTTCTCTATAACCATGGCTCTGATACCAATCTGTAACACCCCCAATTCATGGATGCAGCGGAATTCAAACTGGGTGGTATTCGACGGCACAATAGTCACAATAATAGAAAACGAACTCCAATTGAGTCGTTTTAAAAGATTTATCATTCAAATTGTATAAATATCAGAGATTACAAAATGAGGTCCCAATTGGTTCCATGTTTACAAATCACATTAAGTGAGTTTTCGAATGATAATAAAATTTATAGATATAAGTTTCGATCCGAAAAGTTACATGTCCGATATTTGAATAAACTTAGGAAAGTTTATTAGTACATGAAGATTGTTATTAGGGGTAGTTTCATAAGTCTTGTATGACCATTTTTCTTTGTAATATCTCATGGTTCCTTTAGATGAAGTAGATCCAAATTGTATGTTCAAGTTATCGCCAACTTCTCTAGTTCATGTATTTGCCTTGGTAAGTTTATATGGTCGTTAGCTCATGTTTTCGCCTTGGTATGTTGATATGGTCATTTCGTCATGGCCTTGCCATGACCTTTGGTCATTGTTCCATGGTCTTGAGACTCAACCTTGGCTCTAGCCATGGTTGTTGTCTTGATTCTAGGTCATAAGACCCCTTTGGTCTTCATAAACCATAACCTATATGTAATGACTTTGGTCTAAAAATGGGCTGTTAAGAATTTGAGAAATTATCACTCGGAAAGCGTTTTTAGGGCTCGAGCTTCTTTGCTCCTAAACGAAAACGTCGT
The DNA here is from genome assembly GCA_030686995.1 of Artemisia argyi. Taxonomy (NCBI): domain Eukaryota; kingdom Viridiplantae; phylum Streptophyta; class Magnoliopsida; order Asterales; family Asteraceae; genus Artemisia; species Artemisia argyi. The sequence continues at coordinate 118,759,802 of CM060677.1, read as the reverse complement.
TCCGGACAACTTTCGTGTTTTAACTTTTTGATGAATCGGAACAGAAGTATGACTTTCAAAAAGTCAGAATGCAAAACAGTGTGGTTTAGGCAGTTTTGCCGAAAATCTTTGGTAACTTCAAATGGGCGTAACTTTTGACTCGTATACTCGTTTTAGGTGGTTCAAATTGCTATGGTTTCCTTGTTAAGTCCTCTACTGTAATATTTAATGATCCAATATCATAATTTTACCATTTTGATCAGGTTATACCAAGAAAGTCACTAGTTTACTTGTTTTATTAACTTGTCTTATCAATCATGTACAATAACATGTTTTGCTCACTTTTATACATCATGGACATACATACAAGGCATAATATAGCAAGAATAATATGTAAATGATATGAACATGATTAATTAACAAGAAGCATGTTAGGGTTTGGCTTACAACTTTTGGCTTTCAAAGATGAAAGAAAGTTAACATGTAAGGATAGGACTTTGATAGACTTGCTTCAACCCACTTCACTTCATGCAATCTTTCTACTCTTGTAATCTTGAAAGAGAGATGATGAAAGTTGAGGTGACTTGAGTGGATTCAAACTCAAGAGAAATCACCAAGTATATGAGGTTATGGAAGTGTTTTGATAACCTAAGATCAACTAGGGTTTGTACCTTGAACTTGCCTTGAATCTTGCTAAAATTTGGAAGAAAATGAGCAAAGGAGATGGTGTTGGTGTGTGTGAGACGTTTGAATGGCCAAGGAGGGGAGGAGAGGCTTAAATAAGGTCTTGAGGAGGTTAGTTATGTTGACTTGTCAACACTTGCTCACCAAGTTGAACACATGTTCACATCTTAAGGCTTAAAGCATGGGATTAAGCCACCTAGGGGCTGAATCCCCCCCCCCTAAGTCGGTTCATATGCTTGGGGAACAAGGTGTGGACTTTTGATGATATTATCCTACTTATGTGACTAGTTCCGACACCGTAAATTGCTAACCGTAAGTTGTTACGTCACAAAACGTAAAACCGGGTATCGTAAAAATACGAAACTTGGAAGAATGGTTAAACATGGCATTATACTCCATAATAAAATATAAAATGAGTGGTAGGTTCCATTTAGGTGGTAAAACCCTGCTAAAACTGGAAATATGGGTCTAAAACGCGTAATACGTAAAATGTACGAATATTGCGTAAAATTGAGAAAAGTAAAATGTTACTTTTCTAATAGGTTATAAATGATTTAAAATGACTTATAATGTCTAGACTGGGCTCAGTCTAGTGTCGGTTGGTATTAAATGTCTTTTAAACATCAAACCGTAAGCCTAAAAATCAAGGAATGACTTATAAAATCAAAGGATGATTTTTGGTCAATGGAGGAGGGAAAAATATGTTGACTTTTTCTAATAAGTTGAAAACTCAAATCGTATTAGAAACGCGGTGCAGGTATAGGCTAAGGTTACGGCTGAGTAAAAATGCTTAAAAACTGAAAATTCCAGTTTTTCACGGCCGAGGCTTATTTTGGTCATGTTTTTCTCAGTCATGATATATTCTCAAATAAATCATGAGTGTTTCAAACATTTTTCTGATGTGGGGTCACCTGACGGGGTCGAATTTCGTTGTGCGTAGAATTTCTGAATGACGTTTTACCCTAAAACGTGTAATTCCTTAATAACTTTCACAAAAATGATCTGACGAATGTCAAACATTTAATTTGCCATGGAAATGATTTATCACTCGAGAATATCAAATAAAAATCAACTTTCGGGAAAGTTTCGGAAAAAAAAAATGAATAGTAAAATGAATAGTAAAAGTGAATAGTGAATTTTCCAGGAATAGTAATTAACCTGAAATTGCGAATTGTTACACAATTGCCGTTCAAAAAAAAAAAAAAAAAAAACTTACTTCCATTATATTGGTTTGTTGAGATGAGAATGATTCGTATGTAGGAATATAAGATGAGTTTGATTCACCCTTTTTTAGATGACATTGATCCATTCAATTGTTAAGACAATCGTGTTCTTGAATCTTGAATCGTGTTTTGTTGAGATGAGAAACACAAAAGACTGAAAAGACTGAAAGACTGAAAAAAAAAAAGAAAGAGAGGCGCGTACCTTTTTACTAAACCTAATTTAATATCGGGCTGACGGGTATCATTCAGTCTTATGTCGGTTTTTGACCCGACCCGGCCCGATACCGAGAATTTGCAATTTCGAGAACCGCATACCGATCCGAATATTTTAATCGGGCTAATCGGTTCGGGCGGGTTATGCTCAGCCCTATTATAAGCAACATCGATTTAACTTGTAATAATTAGCAGAGAATCCCCACTGCTTAACCAAATTTAATGAATTAAACATACCATTTGAAATACTCTAGGTGAATATTATCAATTGATGAGATAATATATTAAATTAGTAGAAAGATCAACTAAATAATTAAACATATTAGAGCTAGAATTGATTTATTTTACCTGATGCAATTTCAGGAGTAACACTTGGTAGACTTGATTAGGGTTCCGCCTGACTTCATTTAGGATTCCAGGAATTTTTTTGAGGAAAATTTCTAAATAACTCATTTATATTGGTACCTTATCAAAATAAATGCCGCGTAATTTTTATATGATAATGAACTTTTAACATGATCCATTAGATTCATTGTTACATTTTCAATCATTTTCTATTTTTTTTATGATACCTTGTAAATGACCTGTATCCGACGTTACATTGTAGGCGACCCTTTACGTGACCTAGGCGACCACACGTTTTTATCTTTAGGCTGCTACCTTTAGGCCGCTAGACCTTGATACATTTACACGTGGGATATTTAAAAAGTCATAATCCGTTATTGATCACGATATGAAAATCAAAGTTTAGTTGAAAAGTAGTTTAGTTATTTAGAGTTTTAGACATCTAAATTATGGTGAATTACGAGGGCCTACATGTCCGTACAGGTGTGTTTAGTTTGGAAGATTGACCAAGTGTTTATCAAAGATGAAAATAGTCGATTTTGTATACTAAGGAGAGATACCAATAATTTAATTTAGATTTGTCCGTTTGTAATAAAGAAAAACGTTTTTTTTTTTTTTTGAACACATGCTTATAAACTAGCTAGTCCCTATATAAAGAGATATCTCTAAAGAATTTGATTTAGACAGGGGCGAAGCTTCATAGAGGCCGGGGGGGCGCCCGACCCTCCGAAATTTTTTTTGCGATGTAGGGGTATATAGTTTTCGTGTAGAAAAATTTCGGTATATTCGGTTTCGACCCCCCAAAAATTTCTGTATACCTGAAATATAGCCTTAGGAAAAAAAAATTTAGATCCCGACCCCCCACTTACAAAATCCAAGCTTCGCCACTGGATTTAGATTTATACATTTGTAAACAAAGATAGTGAGGACCATGAATTCTCTTAGAAGTATTCGAACAACCAAATCGGGAGAAACATATAATAAGGGGTTTAAGAAGGAAGAGGAGAATGAGCAACCATTAAGTCCTATGGCTCAGTTGTTTCATGAGCCTGGTTCAGATGTCTACATCATTGGCATCATGGGTTCGAAAACAAAAATTTGTCCTCAAGTTTTCAAAGACAATTTGGCACTTACTTTCCTAAAAAATCGTCGCTTTTGTAGCTTGCAGGTGAGGTATCGCTATAAGAAATTATACTTTAGTGACAAAGGTTCTAATGTCACAAAGTGTTACTAAATCTAAGTTTTTAATGACATTTTTAAAAAGTGTGGGAAAAAGCAAAAAAATTATGAGATATAAAAACACTTTTTATAAACAAAACATGTCACAAGAGGCAAAAACTATGTACTCACACTTTTTTGCGTCACTATAACTAGACTTCTACTTACAATTTTTAAGTGTGAGAGATGCACAATGGCACTTATTTTATACTTGTGGCACTTTTTGCTTCTAATGACTTTTTGAATTTTGGTGACACTTTATTAGGGTGTCATTGGATGGCAATTTTTTTTAGCGTATACTTATTAAAATTAAGAGCATTAAGATATTACTTTATTTTTTTTAATTATTATTATTATTATTATATTATTTTGCTAACAACAATCCTTGTATACTCTTTATTTTCGTGTCACATAACTTGTATTATTTAGACACACTGATCGATAGTGAAATTAAAAAGCTATAGCTCTCACTTGTATACTCGCGCATTTCTTGTATTGTTACAGGTGATGGACAAGGAAAATGGAAGCATGAAATGGATTCCAACGCATGTAAACATAGACGACCATGTAATTATGGCCAATCTTGATCCTAACATGGAGTCGTCTGACAAGTTTATTGAAGATTATATCTCTAACCTTACTATATCCCCTATGGAAAACACGAAACCCTTATGGGATCTTCATATCCTTGATGTGAAGACCCAGGAAACGGAAGGCACATGTGTCTTTCGTTTCCATCACTCCCTTGGTGATGGTATTTCTTTGATGAATCTCCTACTTTCTTGTACACGCAAAGTTTCTGATCCGGAGGCTTTACCTACGCTTCCCGGGAATAATAAGCGGCGCGCTACTAAAGTTGCTAGCATTTGGTCAGGACTTGGCGTTCTTTGGAACTCTTTGATTGCTCTTCTGATGTTTGTTCTGACTGCATTGTTTTTAGAAGACACAAGTACACCAATGAAAGGATCAATAGGTGTGGAACATAAGCCTCGGCGGTTCCTCATCAAAAGTGTTAGCCTTGATGACATTAAGATGGTAAAAGAGGCTATGAACGTGGTAAGTTAGTTATCTATATGTGTGTACTTTGTACACCAGAAAACAATAACTTTTACAATGCTTACATATTACACAAACCTAGTTTTACCGTTTTTTAATTAAATAAAGGTTTAGTCTAGAAATAAATGATTTATCTTTAAATGGTGTATGGAGTTTTACAATTCAAATATGAGGATGAAAATTGCCAAATGTATATTTTACTTAACTAATTACAACTAAATAGAATTTTTGGTTTATCTTTTGTAGACAATCAATGATGTAGTACTTGGAGTCACACAAGCTGGAATCTCTCGCTACCTACAACGGCGTTACAGTATGTTTCTATACAATGAACCTCAAACACACACATGCGCGTGCATGTGTGTGTCTCATTAACCATATGATCTTTGGATTTCATTTCACCATTGCATATACATGGCATGACAGGTGCGGACCATAATGGCATTGTTGATGTTCCAGATAACATTCGCCTTCGTGCAACCAATTTCTTCAACCTACGAGCAACTACAAGAGTTGAAGTGAGTCTGCTTCATTACACATATATGTTGTTGTATAAAGCTTGTTAATTTAGAACTTTTTATATAGCTTTTTGAATGATTATTATTGATCACTTGTACTCTTGTAGGATTTCACGGATATGAATAAACATGGGACATGGGGAAATAAGATAGGTTATGCATTGCTTCCGCTCAACATTGGATTGAAGAAAGATCCTTTAGACAACGTAAGATATGCGAAGTCCATCATGGAACGGAAAAAAACTTCTTTGGAGCCCTTGTTCACTTATTTCTTTACTAACCTGCTCCTTAAGTTGTTTGGCATTAAGGTAGTTTTTTATATATTTTTTCTGATAATTTATCAGATATAAACATCTTTGATGTTACAATTTCATACTTAACTATTAATGTTCTTACTATTAACGTAACATGGTGGACAGTTTGCTGGCAAACTGAATTACAAAGTATTTTTTAACACGACACTTTGGTTCTCTAATGTCCCTGGACCGCAAGAAGAGATCTCATTTTTCGGACATAAAGTAGCGTACCTTGCTCCTAGCTGTTATGGCCAACCATGTGTAAGATCAGGACTCATGTTAACTTTTGCAGCAAACTGGGGAGAAATCTATATTCTAATGCATTTTAATCAAAATTATTTCAGGCCCTCATGATTCATGTTGTAAGTTACACGGACAAAGTGACATTTGTGCTCTCGGTAGATGAAGAAACAATACCAAATCCTCACAAGCTGTGTGATGATCTTCAAGAATCACTTGACATCATCAAAGCTTCTGCTCAAGTTACACGCTTTTGAGTATTTTTACCTATAATAACAGCGAGTGCATCATTAATATTAAATAAATAAATAAGTAGCAATAAGCGAGATTGTTAGTGCATGAAAGAATTGAACTACAAGATCTAGAGGTCAAAAGGTAATCGATCAACCCACTACAAGAAAGGCGTGTAAGGTATACGGCATAGATGAATATCGTTGTAATGTATTTGGCTGTTAGTGTCAACTTTCAAAATTGTTTTATTGTAAGAACTCTTCTGTTAGAAGCTCAAAATGGTTCTTAATGTTGAGATTCATATGGGTACACAAGAGACACATCTTTATTACTTATAATGTGAAAATGGTCAAAGGTGAAAAGTGAAATAATAAAGGTTTGTGAAATGTTGAAAATATGTTTTGCCTATTCTACCATTGGAATGTTGAAAGTGAATGTGAAAATTAGAATGCTGAATTATATTTGAAATTTTCGGTTTACATTGCAGAATAACAGAATGCATCATGCACATTTGGAAAGTCAATGTGCGATTAAATAATGAAATATTGAATTGGCAACCTTTATCTATACTCCCTCCGTCCCATATTAAATGTCCACTTTCACTTTTCAAAGTCTTTTGTTATAAACTTTGACTTTAAATTTTTTTATGTATGTTATATAATACTTGATGCAAAATATATTAATGAATTGAGTTTTAAATATATTTTCGTTAAATATAATTTTTATCAAGTTTTATATAATACAAACAAAAATATTTACGGTCAAAGTTGAAGAAAAGATACTCCAAAAGTCAAAAGTGGACATTTAATAGGGGACGGAGGGAGTATATGGCAACACATAGCTAGACATTCATTATAATTAAAAACTTAAACATATCTTTGTCAACCTTAAACTATCTATGGCAACACACAGATGTATATTCATTATAATTGAAAACACACAACTGACTTTATATGATTTCATAAGTTGAAACTTATGAAACTAAAAATAGGAATGATTTGATAAGTTGTATTCCATTGCCTATATAAAAACCTATAATGTGCTATGCCATTGAAATCGCCCTTTTTTCCGCACATCATGTTTCAATTTCCTTACACTTTTGGCCTTTTGTTGATGTTGCATATATAGTGATGAAGATGAATTAAAGATCAAAGAAGAAACAAGAACAAACATTAGATGTTTTCCCTTTGAACAACCCCAAGGGCCAAAGAAGTGCCTGATGTACGGCGGTCCAACATATGGTATATCTTTTCACTCTTTCATTTTGTCCTTGTTTAAACTGATGGATTCGTGTAACCTCATATTGTATATCTTTTTGTATATATTTATGAGCCTCATAATGTATAAAGGCAATACATGCACACTATTCTTGTCATACAGGGACATTGACTATTAGAAGGAACCTGATACCACCAAGATTTTGCAATTTATGGCACATGTTGACCCATCTACTTGTGCATCATTTTCTCATCGCGATGGTATCACTACAACAAATTGATGATTTGTACACACTTTTTTGTTCACACTTAATGAAAAGTGAACTTTATTTTCAGAAGTATTCACACTTATAAGTGTGTAAAAATTATTCTCACTAATAAGTGTGATAAACATTAAATGCCATAAAAAACTTCACACTTTTAGTTGTGAAAACAAAAGCTCACACTTATAAATGTGAGCTAACATAATTATATGGTCTTCACACTTTTTAATGTGAAGAACTATCGAAAAACTTCACACTTTTAAGTGTGAAGTAACTAATTTTTTTTGTCACACTTAAAGTTGTGAAAAAATGTAGATTTACCATTTACTTAAAAAAAACCTCACACTTAAAAGTGTGATGATTCTTTGTGTATAAAAAAGAAAGAAAAAAAAATATATCATCTTTTTAGATACTCCACTTTCGTAACAAACTTTTTTATACTCCACTTTATTTCAAGATATTGGATGAAACCCGGATATTATTATACCCTGATGAAATATACCCGGATATTATTCTGATTAAAGCCCTATATCCAATATCCACTATTTCAAAATTGATCCAATATCCACTTATATCCACTTATCTCAGGTATTTACTTATTCGTGAGTTGATTTAGTTATATTACTGAGTTGTTAATGGTGAGTTGTATTAGGTGTTAGTTATGGTTTGAAGCTCGGATTAGTATGGCGATTTAGGGAAAGGTGTTTACTTAGTGCACGAAAGGTGTTTGATAAAATGTCTGATAGAGATTGCGATAGTGTTTGATAGTGTTTAGATGTGCTAGGTGTTTGATTGTGTTTGATGCTACTGTCTGTGTGATTGCGATGATGTGCGATTATCAGATTGATGTGAATGTGCAATTGATGTGTTGATTACATAGAATTCAGTGAGCTATAGTGCATTATATATTGAACATTTTATTATAGAAACGAAAGAAATGATAATAATTGCTGCTGTTGAATTATTAGTTAAGAATAACAAGCTCTTTAGGAATATTTGTTAATTACATGTAAGGGTTCATTTTTAGATTGAGAAGCATTTGATACATTACGATTCTAATTCTGCTATATCTAATTGGATCAGCTTGTAAAATTTAGTACAAAAGTTGGATCAGTTGTAAAATTTAGGAATATTTGTTAATCTACGTGTAGGTATAATATAGAAATAATGGACAAAAGTTGGATGAAAGCTCATATAACAACTAAAACTTTTAAAGATGGAGTCAAGTCTTTTATCAATTTTGCTCGTATTGGAGCTATTAAAGGGGAAATCTCATGTCCTTGTAATAAATGTGGTAATGATGGGTGGTTTCTTGTCGATGTTGTTCATCACCATATATTGCGACATGGTTTTTGTTCGGGTTACACACTTTGGACACTTCATGGGGAGGTTGTTACAACACCACCAATATCTCAACCTAATAGTGTTTTGGAAACTTCTCCGGTTATAGATGACATTAGAGGCTTAGTTCGGGATGCCTTGGGTGTAAACTCTTTAGATTCGAATCGTGAAGAGTCTAGTGAATCAAGGCTTGAAGGAGATAGTGAAGGAGATAGTGAAGGAGATAGTGAAGAAGATAGTGAAGAAGATATTGGTGAAAGGCCTCGTGTGGCTCCAAATTCACAACAAAGAAAACCTGGTGATGAGGACATTCGATATAAAAAGTTGTTAGAAGAATGTGAGAAAGAACTCTATCCAGGGTGCAAGTATTCTAACTTGTCATTCACATTGCGGTTATATCACATCAAATGTATGGGTGGAATATCTAACAAGTCTTTTAGCATGATTTTAGAGCTTATAAAAGATGCATTTCCTCATTTATCATCATTACCTTCTTCTAATAATGAAGCAAAAAAGTTGACTCGTGATTTAGGGCTTGGTTATGAAAAAATCCATGCATGTCCTAACGATTGCATGCTTTACTCGGGTGTGCGGAAATCTCAACAATCATGTCATATTTGCAACGCTTCTCGTTATAAAAGTGATCCGTGTGATGAAAATGGTGAGAGTTCGAAATCACAAAAGTCAAATAAGCCTGCAAAAGTTTTGCGCTACTTTCCCTTAATTCCAAGATTGAAAAGGTTATACAGGTCCGAGAAAACAGCAAAGGATATGAGGTGGCATGATATGGGGTTAACAAAAGATGGAAAGTTAAGGCACCCGGCAGATGGTCTTGCTTGGAAGAAATTCGATGCTAGGTATCAAAAGTTTGCCTCCGACCCTCGTAGTGTAAGGCTTGGCCTTGCTAGTGATGGATTTAATCCATTTCGTACGATGAGTACAACGCATAGCACGTGGCCAGTCATGTTGATTCCTTACAATTTACCACCTTGGATATGCATGAAAAAACAATCTTTGATCCTTTCCTCGGTTATTCCGGGAGGGAAAGCTCCCGGAAATAATATAGACATCTATTTGATTCCTTTAATTGAAGAATTGAAATCGTTATGGAAGGGTGTGGATGCTTACGATGCTTTCTCAAAACAACATTTCAAGTTACGAGCTGCACTTTTATGGACTGTGAATGATTTTCCCGCTTACGCCAACTTATCCGAATGGAGCACAAAGGGTCGCGTGGCATGTCCGGTGTGCACAAGTTCTACTCGTTCAACTTGGTTAAAGAATGGGAGAAAGTTTTGTTATATGGGACATCGTAGATGGCTCGAGCCAAATCACACTTATCGATTTCAGATGGATCGTTTTGATGGTACAATCGAGACAGATGCCCCCCCAAGTGTATTAACAGGATCTGATATTCTCAAGCAGTTAAGAGGTACAACATTCAAATATGGTAAGTATGATAAATCTTCTAAGAAAAGGACAAGAGATGATATCGAGTGTTCAAATGACGAGTCTAGTGCATTTGGTGATAAAGATGATTTTATAGAAGAAAATATTGATGGTGAACAGCAGTTATGGAAAAAAGGAGCATATTTTTTGATTTGCCATATTGGGAGTACAATTTACTAAGGCATAACTTAGATGTGATGCACATCGAGAAAAATATATGTGATAATCTACTTGGGACTTTAATGAATTGGGATGGAAAAAGTAAAGACAATGAAAATAGTCGCAAGGATCTCAAAGAAATGGGAATAAGGCATGAACTTCACGTTAAACATTTGCCTAACAAAAAGCCATACCTACCCCCGGCATGTTACTCTATGTCCAATGTAGAAAAGACTAGCTTTCTACAAGTCTTAAAAAATCTTAAAGTTCCTGATGGGTATGCTTCAAATATTTCAAGGGGTGTAAGCTTGAAAGATCGTAAGATTTTAAACCTTAAGAGTCACGATGGCCACATTTTAATGCAAGATATTTTGCCGATTGCTTTGAGAGCTTCAATGGTTTCAAGATCACAATCTCGAGTAGTTAAAGCGGTGTCTGATTTTTGCTCCTTTTTTAAAGGGTTGTGTGCCAAAGTTCTCGATCTTAATGAATTAGAAAAACTGGAGCATCAAGTTGTGCAAACGTTATGCGAATTGGAACAACTATTTCCTCCTAGCTTTTTCACAATCATGGTTCATTTAAGTGTCCATTTAATATCGGAGGCGAAACTCGGTGGACCCGTTCAATATAGATGGATGTATCCAATTGAACGGTAAGGTCTACATTTTTTTCCTTTTAGTTAGAGTATATACAATTAGTATTTTACCCTAATACCTTTATTTACCATTCATTATATTTGAAAGGTACTTGATGAGATTGAAGTCGTATGTTCGCAATAAAGCTCAACCCGAGGGCTCAATTGCAGAAGGGTATATTAAAGAGGAGTGTCTTACTTTTTGTTCAAGATATTTTGAAGGTGCAGAGACTTTCATGACTCGCCCTCGTAGGAATGATGACATAATCCCTACAAAAGAGATGTACATGCTTAACTCGGGTGGTCGAAAATTAGGCAAAGTTGAGATTGTTGAGCTAGATGGAACTTTATTTGCCCAGGCACATCGTTATGTGTTACTTAACCATCCTAAGATTCAACCTTTACGTGTGTAAGTATCTATTATTATATTTGGCATAGATAATAGATTACAAAATATAAGATTCTATTTATTTTTGTAGTCGCTTTTACAATGAACAACAAGCCCTAAGGAATGAACAACTGAACTTGAAGACAACGGAGAAGTTGTTTGTTGAGAAATTTTCATGGTGGCTTAAACAACAGGTTAGAAAACTCGTAGGAATACAAATAATTAAGCTTCTAGGTACATAAACTGACATTTGTAGATAATATATTTAATGGTAGGTTCCTATGTTAGAGACACAAAAGTTCGATCAAGAAGTGTTATCCCTAGCTATGGGCCCAAACAGTTACGCTAAACAATATAAAGGGTTCATCACAAATGGTTTTAGATTCCTTACAAAGAAACGTGAAGAGTTAAGAAAAACCCAAAACTCGGGAATTATGGTGAAAGGTGAAGATCAAAACTATTATGGCCAACTTACTGATATTATTGAGCTAGAGTATTTTCTTGACCGCAAAGTTGTCCTTTTTCGTTGTGATTGGGTTGATATGCGACCTTCGAGAGGGATAAAGAAAGATAAGTATGGTTTTACACTTGTAAATTTTTCCAGGCCGTTTGTACACACGGGTGAATCTTTAAAAGATGATCCTTTTATAATTGCCTCTCAAGCTCGACAAGTGTTCTACATAGAGGATCCAAGAGATGTTGGATGGTGGCATACAATAATGACAAAGCCAAGAGATACATATGATATGGGGAGAAATGTAAACATGGATGAGGACGATGATGATGAGGAGTTATATACCGAGTGCATACCTTATAATCTTCCAATTCTTGATGATGTTAATGAGACACCGAGTTGGCGTAAGACAGATATTGAAATAGAGAAAGAGTAACAATTTGGAAGGTTAACTCAAGTCAGTATTTAGCTTTGTGTCAAAAGTGTGTCTATAGTGATAAGGTATGTAGTTTTGCATAATGCCTTTATGAATTCTATAGTGATAAGGTATGTAGTTTTGCATAATGCCTTTGTGTCAAAAGTGTGTCTGTTTGACTTTTGGTTTAAATTACTTTTGTGTGATATTTAGTTTATTGAAATGTTAACTCGAGTTAATGATAATCTGGAGTGAAATGATGAACTTCTTAGCTGTTGTGATATTTGTGTGATATTTGGTTTAAATTACTTTTATGTGATATTTAGTTTAAATTACATATGTGATTACTTGAAAATGATTTCTTAGGATACAACTTGTTGATTCTCATTTTTTGCTCAGGTTGAGGATATTGTAGATACAGGAAACACTGTTGCGCGTCTCATTTCTTACTTGTAAGGTAAAGGTGCGACCTCTGTTTCTGTGTGCACTCTCCTGTGAGTTCAATGTAGATAATATATTAGTAGTCAAATACTTCATTACTCAGAAGTAATAAGACTGTGCATTGAAGGTTTTGTGGGACAGTGAGAGTATAGTATGTAGAATAAACTGAAATCATATAGAATGTCGAATAAACTATGGGGGTATCTGTTTGCTTCATTAGAGAAATGGAAACATGGGTCTTCCAAATGCTAATCATTAGGCTTGTTTAATTGACCTTTTAGAAAGTTCAAGGCATTTAAAAGAATAAATGATTTATTTGTTGATGGTAGAGAAATAGAGTTGCACATTGTTTTGTTCTTTCTTGATATGAATAAATGAGGCTCAAATGGTCAAGGTAAGATTTATGTGTACTTGTAACCTGTATGATCAGGATGGTTTTAGTATGGTAATTGCCTTTATATCAGACAATGCTACTTTTTGCAAGTATTCAAACAATTTAAACAACTAAATAAATTTGCTCTTCCTGGATTTATGATTGATTGACAGGTGTTTACAAGATGTTCAGATCTAGAAGTAGCTTGCAACAACATACAAATAAATACATCCAAAAGAATGCTTTTAATAGAAATGGCACGGACTCATCAACTTCCCGTAATGCCTTAGAATCACAAACCCTTCATGATGGCTCACATCTCCTACCATGCTTCCCAAACAAGCCTTTTAGGCATCCTCTTCATTCTTCACTTCACCAGATCTCTTCTCAACAAACATCGATGCAGCATACTGTCTCAGCATCAGGTTCTACTCATGCCCAATCCTCTCGGTCTGAACCGTTATTGTCTCAGCATGTTTTGCACGAGTTCCCATCATCCTCTCAACAAACATCTGTAGCATACTGTCTCAGCATCAGGTTCTACTCATGCCCAATCCTCTCGGTCTGAACCGTTATTGTCTCAGCATGTTTTGCACGAGTTCCCATCATCCTCTCAACAAACATCGATGCAGCATACTGTCTCAGCATCAGGTTCTACTCATGCCCAATCCTCTCGGACTGAACCATTATTGTCTCAGCATGTTTTGCACGAGTTCCCATCATCCTCTCAACAAACATCGATGCAGCATACTTTGGAACTCGAAGATGATGAGAGTGAGGACAAATTGATTGAGGTTGAGATAATAGGTAATGTTCAAAGATCAACACTAATAAATAGTCTCCTATTTAGTATTCCATGCTAATAGATCCTACTAATTTTACAGACCAACATGGAAATATTGTCAGGACTGCAAAAATGATGACAAAAGACGTTTATAAGCTAAATGAGGGTGAACAGATTTTAGTACATGTTAATGATAGAGATCAACTGATCAAAGATGCAGCGGGGTTATGCACGAGGTTCATGACTTTACTTTTAAAACAACCAAACCTCTGTCCAATTGAAGCAAAAGATTGGCGTGAAGTAAAGACTCGTTGTGGTGTTAGACTTATGGCGGAACTTCGGGTAACTCATTTTTTTAAGACAATATTGTTTATTAATATTCTCGTACTCTCTTTTAAGACTGAGAATGGATTAACAATTTCCCTCATTTTGGCAGCGTAAATTCTGTATCTCTCAAGGAACGAAGATGGATTGGGTTCTTTTCAAGATCTTTAATCAGAAGTACAGGGCTCTTAAGTATAGGATGAAATATAAGCTATATGGGTCGGTTAAAAGTAGACTTGATGAGGCTAATAACATTGGTGTTGATGAGGCACACGAGTTGGAGTATACAGAAGATCAGATATTGAATGCACTTGACTTGGTTGATGCACCTTCGAAAGTTCATGATCATCAGTGGGAGTTATATAAGGCTCAACTTAGATCATCAAAATCAAGAGTACTAGCTTTTATTTTATATACATTTTTTTTATTTTATTTCAAGTCACTTACTAACATGTGGTACATTCAATTGCTAATGTAGAAATTATCAGAAATAGGCAAAAAGGCAAGAGGTGAAAAACTCCATACTCACAGAACTGGTGCCAAGAGTTTCGCGCGAATTAGATATGAATTTGTAAGTTCTATTTTTGACATTCAATTGCTAATGTAGAAATTATTAGAAATAGGCAAGAGTGGTGACTGATGAGACTGTTTATAGAAAGCCTTAGAAAACGACATTCACTAGCATACTATCAGGGGGAATGTTATTTATCACTCCTTCTGTTGATGCTTTCTATTCAGCAATAACTATGTCCTTGAAAGCTTTAATGTATTAATTGTTATACTTAGAAGTTAAAGTAGACAGTAAATATGATGACTTATACTTTCTTAATATTCTACAGAAATCGAAAAACAAAAGATCACCACTTTTCGTCGAGGCCTTTGAGATTGAACATCAAGCAGCGGACGGATCTTATGTTGAAGATGCATCAAGAGAACTCGTGGTATATATTTATTTCACTGATTGAATTTTAAGTTTTACTAAAAGTACATGTATCAAGCTCTTTCTTTATCTTTACATAATCTTTCAGGATCAAGCAAACAAAGAGATCTCAAGAAAGATATCGGAGTTAGGTTGCCCAAAAGAAGAGATTGATAATGAAAAGCGAGCTGCCATTGATAGGGAAGTATGGATAGAACTCAAGGGTCCGGAAGGGGAAGCTCTTGGCTATGGGGCAGGGGTAACAAAATCCCAAGTTACAAGTTTCAGTAATGAATTAAGGAAAATGAGAGGGGACAATTTTATGAATTCAAACTATGTTCACAAGCTTTTAGTTCAAACTAAATCACAAACCTCAATAATAGAATCTCAAAATAGAACAATAGTGTCTTTGAATAAGACAGTTGAAACTTTGAATAAAACAGTAGAATCTCAGAATGAAAAAATGGCTATTCAAAATCAGAAACTAGAATCACAAACTAAGAAAGTTGAGGAGCTAGAAAATACTGTTGGTGGATTTAGAGAAGAACTTAAGCTTTTCCAGACTATGTTCCAACGCGCATACGGTTCATCAGACATGTGTTTTCCGACCCAGACAGGTTCTCATGAAGATTGCACAGGTTACTAGCACTTGATTATATTATTTTGTAATTCTTTAAAGATTATTCTCATCTTTAATGATATGTTATTTCTGCGTATTTCATAGGTTATGGCAAGGAGAAGAACTTGCACAGCTCATGGAAGAATTAATCGTAAGTATTTTCGTAAAAGCTACCCTTCTATGTGTGTGTGGGGGGGGGGGGGGTTCTAGGGTCTGTGATAATTTTCTTCTCTCTTTGATTTCCCCTGCTGTTCTGAAAGCACTTTAGGAATTTGTTGTGTTGGGGTTTGAGTGACTTCAATCTACACTTTTAAGATCTAAAGGTTCATGTAGTAGTTTATTCGTAATACGAATCTCTGTTGAAATATCCACCTACTATTGTTTGTTTGTAAGGTTTTCCCTACACTACGTCACGTACCAGACCTTATCAAGTTATTGACTTGGTCATTGGGAGGCATGTTGGCACACAAATCACAACCTGCTGACTGCATTCCCGTATAATTATAAGTAGCATTTATGAGGTGTCTTATATGGTGCCCATTTGCTTATTATATTGCTTCATTTTCATGGTCAATCTCTAAAACTTGAATTAGTGGTTACACATATTTCGACAGTGACAGTAAAAAATCTCTAGAATATGTGTCGTGTGCTAGAATGTAGGGTACTAAATGGTAAAGTTTTAGCTAGAGCTGGAATTTAGACAACTTTAGTTCCGTAGTGGCTTACTGGTATGTGCATGTAAATTGTTCTAACTAGTAACCTTGGCTACATTACTTAATAGGTTCTTAAGTATATGTTTAGAAATATGTGATAACTAGTAACCTTGGCTGCATGATCATGATGTTATTGGACTGATGGCTGTAATTGTAACCACTGTATTTTATGTACATGATGTCAAATTTCACTCTAAGCCTCCTTGGGCTTCCTTCTTATTGAAGTATGCTTCGATTCGTAAACAACTACTGAAAGGATTCTCTGTTTGTATAACTAGCTTGCACGGCCTGAATTGCAACTATAGGAGACTAAAAATAATGCAAAAAGATAACATTGGAAAAATGGGTCATGAGTTGAAACAGGTCATATGGTAGCACATGTCAAACGGGTCGTGGGTCAACTGGTTCGGGTTGGATCAAGAGTTGAATCTGCTTATGATCTAATGCTACTTTCCGATGCTTCCATGTTCTGAACTTTTTTTTGTAAATTTTGATCAGGTATATTGACATGTTTCCAAGGACTTTGAGATTGGTTGAGGAGCAAGACTCGCACTCCAAAATTACAGAATCAAAGTGGAAGCTTACGTAATATGCGACTCTTGAATTTTGTGTTGTTTTAGTTACCAGTAGTTTTGGATTCTAAAGATCATGATGTTTCAAAATTTTGTTGTCTTTTTTGTTGATTTGGATTATAAATGCTGTTGGTGTGATTTTATAAAATATACCTTATGTGTGATTTTATAAATTTTATGTAATATTTGACTTTTTAATTTCCAGAAATTATTAAAACACTTTTCCAGAAATATTTATTTATTTGTTAAAAACATACATCTAAATTTTTTTACTTTTAAAAGTGTGAGGAAATTCTTCAAAATCCTCACACTTTACTTGAAAGTGTAAAGAATCATTTAAAATCTCACACTTGAAAATGTGAAGAATTAACATATCACACTTAAAAGTGTGAAGAATTGTTTCAAAAACCTCACACTTTTAAGTGTGAAGAATAAAAATCTCACACTTTTAAGTGTGAAGAATTGTTTTTATCTGGACTTACGATTCTGCCCGCAGGGTACTAGGAGTCTTTACATAATCTTTTTATTAATTATCGATGTGTTTAATTGTGCGCAGGTTTTTTATGCAACAAACCCAACTAGAAGGTATCTTTAAAATTATATTGAGGTGGCGGTGTACGTACTCTTCATGGAATCAAAGCAACACAAATAAAATAATTTTCTAGCTAACGACCCATCTCAACTGTTTTTCATTGTATTAAAGGTTCGATAGTTTATGATAATCGACAACACGGTGACTATACAACCTTTAGCGATTACGGTAAATATGTTAGGGTTTACTGATCTATGATCTGATGTCATGTTCATAATTGATCTATGATCTGATGTCATGTTCATAATTGTTAGGTTAGGGTTTAATGATCTATTTGAAGGTTATGTCTTTTATAATGAACTTATTGATGTATATTACTTGTTTGTTTTAAAATTCGAGTGTGATATTATGAAGAGTACATAAAAGAAAAGTTGCATGAAAAAAAAACATACATCTTGAATTCTTTCTTCTTTTATTCTCATGCATGTGCTTTGGCTAAATTAACTATTTCTCTATACATATTAATGAATTAGGAAAGCGCTTATAAAGATGAAAGTGGGATAACCATGCTTCGATGCAATTATACACGGGCAAACGAGTGTGAAGATTTTTATAAATACTTATAAGTTATTATAACACATGTCTTCTCAAATACAGTGGCATATTTTTGATTAAAAGTTCTAACAAATTTCCTATATTGCTATTACTTATTAGTCGATGGAGGCTTTATATATATTAATGAAAACACATGTAAAGATATCAATCTATGTTAAGCAATGATTTATACATATCTTGCAAATTTGAACTGTATATAAAGAGGAATATTATGAGGTAATTTGAATAATTAGGTATGTTTTTAATAAAATATAAAATACTATATTTGTAACAGCTATCGTGTATATATATTCAACAACGTTATCAATTTTAACTGATGTTAGCATTTAGTAAATTAAATACTTGCCTAAACAATTTTGAAGAAAACACGTTGACGTTACCGAATTGGCCTCTTCATAAATTTACGAGATATAATTGTCACATCTAATTTTGGAGAGATACTAGATATATATAAAAGGCTTTGAATATACACCATGTAATATAAGTACATGCATAACAAACACACATATACATTCCTAAAACGGGGAAGGAACACAATGCACAACCATTAATTGTAAACCACACTCACGATAAAAAAAAATAAAATAAAAATAAATAAATAAATAAATAAATTTGAGTTGAGTTATTGCATGTTACAATCTTTTGCAATTAGATTATGATACTTTCACATTCTATGTTTGAACTTTACATGAAACACTTACCACAATATCGCAATAATAATTATTTGGCGCTAGAAAATTCCGTTGCTATGCACGGGTACTCGTCTAGTAAATTACCAAATGACTAAATAGAGGCATAATATTTTCATTTTTATCATCATAAGAAAACTGCATGTTCTTATTATGCTGCACAAACATGTTAAGACATCTTCATAAAATAAAAATTTATAACTTACTAATTTTAAGAGTGTTTTAAAAATAACAGTAATTAGTGCTTAATTAGTTTATATTTGTATCATAGATATGTGTTTAATTGGTTTGTATCAAACGCTCTATAGGTTGAATATTTTAGTTTTAAGTTTTTGAGTGCATTTAATATCGTATTATTGACTTTTAAGATTTTGAAATGTGAGTTTAATTTGTTTATACCAAAAGTTCTCTAGGTTGTATATCTAAATTTTAACTTTTTAAAAATAGATAGTACTCTCTTCATTATATGTTTAAAAAAAAAAACTATATAATTAATCAAGGTTCTTTCGGTGCATGAATAATAAGATTTTTCAATGACATTTATACTTTTCAAAACCATAAGTTAACCAAAGTTATTTCCATCTTTGAAAATATACTTATATCCCAGCAATATATAAAGGATCCATAAAAAAGAAAAGACAATACAAAACAAGATGTTTTTTCTCTATTAAACAAGTTAATTAAAAGAGAGAGAGAAAAAAAAACAATTACATATGCAAACTAAAAATACAAAAGCGTCCTAACAAAAAAGACACAAAAACTAACTCACAAGAAACCAACTGACCACACAAAATTGATACTATTTAACTGATGTGACTTTGCACCCTGGCCCATACGAGATAAAAATGATCCCACATGGTCCTGGACCACTCAAAATACGCAAACAGCCAAACAATGATAACATTTAAAAATAAATATGATAGTACAACCTTAAACTTGTCAAATAATAAAGTAATGATTTGCACACTTAACAAATTTATTTACACACTCTAATTTATGATGTTTTGACATTTATACCCTTATATCACTTTTACTCATTTTCACCCTTGTAATAATATAAATGTCAAGACATCATAAATTAAAGTGTTCCAATAAATTTGTGAAGTGTGCAAATCATCACTTAATGAAATATAATACAAACTGAACCACAAATGCCTCTGCTCCAAACTGACTTGCAACACAGAAACCATTGGACCTGTACTACCAAGCTTTCAGAACAGATAAACATAACTCTTGCAGACAAACTATAACAGACTGCAAGAAATCACTTTTACTATTGAAACTGAACTACTCACCATCATTCATACACTACAAAAAATTAGTTCAATCTCCACACTTCTAAAAAGTGTGTAAAATTTTATTAATTTATTAACACTTAGTAATATGTAAAAATTGGTTACATTAATAAGTGTGGGAAAAAATGTAAAACAATAAATTTGTCATACCTATAGATCCGTAAAAAAAAAATTCACACTTTTAAGTGTGAAGAAATTGTTGATATAAATAATGTTTAAAAACGTTATTAATATTTCTCAATAACTCTATGTTTTGATAATCACAAAACGTAAACTAAATTAAGTCAAGATTATGACGTAAACAAGTATTTTGTAACAAATATTTACTTCCACAACTAATATCACTTAAGGTATGCATAAACTTAGCATCTTATGCATTGCATGATCAAAGGAAGCCTTTTCTTAACACATAACATTTTATAAAATGACATTAACATTTTATATATATTAGTAAATCATTTTTGGTATTGTTTTATTAAACTACAAAGATATGATTTCAAAATTCCAACCAAAAAGGGCAAGTTTTATCCAGAAAAACCTTCCCCACAAATGGACAAGAAAATCCAACGTTCTGAAGGGGCGGCCCCCTTAATTCATAAGGCGACCCCCTTAATTATTAAGGGGACCGGCACGCTCCATATTAGTGTTTTCTGGCCCTTTAAATACTGGATCATTCCACATATTTTTCTCACCTTTTTGCACTCAAAACCTTCTGATCTAATCTCCATTTCTATCTCAAAAATCCTTTGATCATATAATTCATAAGTCTTTGTTTCTAAGTGATCCAAAGCTTCATCCACTCAAGTGCAAAAAGAAGAACACTCCTCTACATCCATTAAATTGTAGTAGTGTTGTGGTTAGCTAGTTTCATCTTGTAGTAGCGCTAGATACTTGTAAAGTGTTGTGTGAATTTGTTGAATGTATATACAAGGTGTGTTGTAAAGTAGTGTAGTAGTTGTGATTTAGTTGTGCATAGAAGAATGTGTGAAGTTGACAAGAAGAAAAGGTGTGAAGCTTACTTGAAGAAGTTGTGAAGCTGTGAAGAAGGTGTGAAGTCTTGAAGAAGTTGTGAGATTAGTTCTAGCTACGATTAGAACTCGACATTTAGCTTAGTGTCGTTAATAGGTGTAAGCCAAGGTGTGTAAGGTTTCTCCGCCATAAGGAGTTTGTTGACATAGTGAAGAAAACTCTCGAGTGTGGTACTCAGGGAGTGGAGTAGGGCAAGGATGGTGTCCTTGTAACCGAACCACTATAAATTCGCGTGTTGTTGTTTGATCTTTCTAACTCTATCTTTTCTTCATTCTATTTCAATACTTTCATTATTAGAATTAGACTTGCTTGTATTTGTTGATACTTGAATTCACATAAGATCGAATCAAAAGTTTTTACAAGCTATAAAAGATTTTGGAAATAAATTTAAAAATGACGTAAAACTATTCAACCCCCCCCCCCTTCTAGTTTTCCACAATTGGTATCAGAGCCATGTCTAACAAGATTTTTAAAATATATTGTATTTTAAAACTTGTAACGATCTATGGAATTTGAAAAATATTTAGAAGGGCAATCTATGCAAAGATCACCACTATTTGAAAGTGATGGATTTTTATATTGGAAAAATCGATTTGAAACTTATGTAAAATCAAAAGATCTAGATCTTTGGCATATTATTACTAATGGTGATTTCTTACCTATTCAAAATTACCCCGAAACAAAAAAAGATGAAATCGTACCTTTTAAAAAACAAAATGATGATTTAAAAAGAAAACTTGCTAAAAATAATGAAGCAAAAATGGTTATTTATAATGCGCTACCACGTAAAGAGTACGAAAGGATCTTTATGTGTGAAACCGCAAAAGAAATTTGGAACTCTTTACTAATAACTCACCAAGGTAATAGTTAAGTCAAAGGTAATAAGATAGATCTACTTGTTCAACAATATGAGCAATTCACAATTCCGGAAGAGGAATCAATTGATAATGATTTTGCTAGATTTAACACTATCATCACAAGTTTAAAAGCACTTGATGAGAATTTTTCTAGTCAGAATTTTGTTAGGAAGTTTCTTAGGGCTCTTCACCCGAAACGGCGAGCTAAAGTGACGGCTATTGAAGAATCAAATAATTTATCAACGTTACAACTTGATGAATTAATTGGAAACTTGAAAGTCCACGAAGTTATTATAAAGAAGGACTCCAAAATGGTCAAAGGAAAACGAGAGCAAAGCAAGTCAATCGCCTTGAAAGCTAGAAAGGAATCCAATAACGAAGATAGCTCATCTTCTGAAAGTGATGACGAAGAATATGCCATGGCTGTAAGAGATTTCAAGAAATTCTTCAAAAGGCGAGGAAGATTCGTAAGGCAACCACATGATGAAAGGAAAGCATGTCAAAAGAGTAAGGATGACAAGAATAACAAGAATGAAAGGAAATGTTTCAAGTGTGGTGATCCAAATCACGTCATTGGAAAATGTCCAATGATGACAAGAGATCAAAATCAAAGAGAATTTGTTGGAGGAGCTTGGAGTGATAGCGATGAAGATGAGAAAGAAACGACAAAGGAAGAGAAGTGCCTCATGGCGAAGACATCAAGTGAGGTACGTTCCGAAACCGAATACTTTAGTGATGAAAATTTATCATTAGATGAAAAAGATTTAGATAGTGAATATAATAGATTATGCAAACTAGGACAACAAGTAATGGCTAAAAACAAATCACTAAAATGCATAAACAACCAATTGGAAAATGAAGTACTAGAACTAAGAATTAAAATATATCAACTTGAAAAAAGTAAGGAAATTTTTGAAGAATGTGTGGAAAACTAGAAGGGGGGTTGAATAGTTTACCGATTAAAATCTTTTTAACTTGTTAAGTTAGCTTTGAAACTTTCCGTTTGATCAAAGATATGTACACAAACACAATATATAACATGCAAGTAAATGAAAGAAACGATCAAACCACAACACGAGTATTTATCGTGGTTCGGCTACAAGGACTCTTTTTCCTTGCCCTACGTCCACGCCCCGAGTATCCAACTCGAGAGTTTCTTTCACTAGTCAACAAGCTCCTTTCACCGGCGGAGAAAACCTTACACGTTGCTTATACTTTTACCGACACAAAGCTAGATGTCGAGTTCTTTACCAAGGGTACAACCACTCCCGTTAGTTCTTTACAAGGGTACAACTACTCCCTATACACTTTGTATTTTGAGGACTAAAATACTAACCGATCACTACTGAAAATACACAATCAAATGAAGTGTAAACTACCCAAGTCTACACAATGCAAAGCTAACAAGTCTTGCAACGTTGTGTTGAATACTTGTTACTTTTAGTAAGCTCGTGAATCTCTTTGCTACAAAAAGAAACTTCACATATGAAATGTTAAGAGGTTAGATGAAAGAATGAATGTGTGTGTAAAATATATTGTCAAGTGATGAGCCAAAATTCAACTTGTGGCTCAATATTTATAGCCAAAACCTTCTGCAGGTTTGGCGGATCAGGCGGACCCCTGAGAAGGGTTCCGCCCGTGTACCTCCAGGGTACCGCCGGGCTTGCAGTTGGTTTTGCAATAAATCTTGCAAACCAAACAAAATCAGATCTCATTACTCTTGCAAACCAAACAATGTCACATCACATAATATCAAGTCAAACACTAAACTTGCAAGCAACATCTAAGTAAGTCAAACACATTTCTTTTCATAAATGTATAATGACAAAACTTGCAATAAATATGATGTGACAATTCTATTTTTAGAAAATAAGAAGTTTTGTGTTTTATGAAATGTAAAATGTAGCAAAAGTCTAGTTTATGCAAGTCTTTAAAACTAAGATTATGTTTTACATAGAAACTGAAGTTTACATTTGTCATTAACAAAACTTAGATAAGATCATAAAATATAAATAACGTTTTTAGGCGATATTTGTATTAACCATCTCCCCCTTTTTGTTGATGACAAAACATACACTTTGTTTTTAAGTAACTCACAAAATCTTGGTTTTTAAGACTTAAAAAAATTATATTAAACTTGTTTTACTTAATTTATGAAAATCATATTAAGTTTTGAAAGTTCAATATATTTCTCCCCCTTTTTGTCGAAACAAAAAGTAGAGTAGCGAAGCGAAAAAATGCACTTGCTCCCCCTTGCTTGTTACTCCCCCTAAAAAGAGTGCCAAGGTGGGAAACATGGATTTTGGATCCTACAAAAAAAATGGTTAGTTGGTGATATATATATAAAGCCAAATTTGTAGTTACCACATACATTGCAACCACAATACAAATGCAACCAACAATGCACGAAAGTAAGTAGAAAGAATTAGCATTCCAAGTAAAATTTTGACTTATAAAAGTCAAAGGACATGAAATAGTAATATTCTTCTACTTCTAAAAACTTAAAAATTAACCAAGAAAGAAAAATAAAAGCCTAGGTTCCTAAATTGGGGCAAACGGCCTCCAAATGGTTCTCTAGGGTTTGTTTGGGTGGGAAAGGGCATCCAAACGTTCGATGATGTGTTGAAATGCAAACCGGGTTTCATCTTGGAGTTGGTGAAGCAACGTTTTGATGCTTGCACCCATTTGCTCACAATTTGAGCAAACATGGGGATGAGTTGGTGGAAATGGGTTGGCATTGGTTTCTTGGTTTGAGGGTTGATTGGTTTGTGGTTCTTGGGTGGGTGATGGGTTTGGTATTGAGTCAAGCAATGTGGTTTGAAATTCCATTGCTTGATGGAGATGGTTTTCAACCATGTTTTGGATATCCTCATATGAAGGAAATAAAGACTCAAAGGTTTGAGGTTGAGGGTGTGGTGGATTTGGGTGATCATGGTTTTCAAAGTTTGGTTCTCTATATAGAGGACCATGGATGTCATGGTAGATGGGGTGAAACAATAATGGTTTAGATTGATGGTATACTTGTTGTGGTGGTTGGGTGTAATTAGAATGCTCATTTTGGTCAAGAATTGACTTTGGTGAAAAAGGTGGTGGTTGTGAAGGTCTTGGTGGGAGATCATTAAGATCTTGGACAAAAGGGTGTGGTGATGTGGGAGGAGACCCAAATAACTCCATAGGTTCCATTTTGGGTAATGGTGATGGTGATGAAGTTTTGGATGGTTGGGTTGGAGCACTTGGTGGACTTGGGTCAATAGGTGATTTAGTTGCTGGTGGAGTGAGCTCATTTGGTTCATTGGGTGATGGTGATGGAGATACAAGATTCAAAAAGTGTTCATTTTTTATAGGTGATGTGAATTCATCCGAAGATGAGGAGCTTAGGTTGATGGGTTGATTTGACCATAGTGGTTTTACACTTATCCGGGCGGTTTTCCGGATAGGTCTTGATGGTTGGTTGGTGATTGTTGACTTAGTCATGGTGAAAAAATGGTGTAGAAGTTTCAGAAATTGTGGTGAAGAAGGTGTGATTTGATAGTGTTTAGGATGGCTTAATTTATAGTGTTGAAGGATTATGGAAAGGAGTGTTTGGATTTGAAGTTAGTCCATACAAAAATGGAGGTTTCTAATGATTTGGAAAACTAATTATGGGTTGTCAAATCATGGAAGTCAATCCAATGAAAATGGTGAAGTGAGAAGACAAGTTTTGCACTAAATGCTTAGTGGTTTTGGTGGATTTGTGGTAGTATAAATCTCAGGGATTTCAAGGATCCCTTAAAAGGGTTCCTTCCTTTATGTTTGAGGGGTCCTTGAGGTTGTTATGGCTAAATTTGAATTTTGGCGGGAATTGGTTTTGGTTAAGTTTATGGAAGAAGGAGTATCCTATTATGCTAAACACATTGCAAGTAATGGGTTTCTACCTAAAAGGATTGGATTTTGGTGTTTGGATGTTGAACTGGTGAAAATGAAAACAAAAATTCTGCAGGTTGCTGGCGGCACCCTCAGAATACACAGGCGGAACCCATTTGAGGGTGCCGCCTGGTCCGTTGGGCCAATTATGGAATTCCCAGAATTTACACTGGCGGAACGCAATATTGGGTACAGCCAGACCCAAAAAAATTGGCAGTCCGCGTTTTTGACCCGCGAGACGATTTTCAAAATTTTCGAAAACTCCTAAAATAAAAAAGATAAGGCATTTCTGGTTGGGCAATGCAAAAAATAGACACGTAAACATGCATTTCATAGGACTTTGACCTTGAGGTCGAGAATTCCACTATACTTAGTGAAAATATCATAAACTTGAAAATTTGACAACTTGCCAAGAGTTGTCTACCTGCATCAAAGTTAGATAATACATGTTCCAAATTGTATCAAACATTGTACTAACACACAAATTCATCACAAATATTGTTTAAACAACCAAATTTGTTCAAATAGCACCTAGTGCCAAACACTCCTACACACCCGCACTCATTGACGGTCGATCTTGTTCTTGAGCTTTCCAAGGAACCTTCCAAGATTCTTAAACATCCCCTTTGTTTGCTTGAACTCCTCCGACTCATTAGGAATATCCGGAAGTTGAGAAAGGTACTCTAGAGGAGGGAGCCTAGAGTTTGGCAAATTGTCATCTTCACTCATTGAGGAAGACAAAGATGAGGTAGGAGGATGTGGACGTTTTCCTTGGGCTTTGTACACTCTCTTATCACTTAGTGGGACAAAGGTGTGTGGGATGAGAGAGTAGTTAAGGCGAAGACAGTTTGGAGTTGGTGGAATGGGTGAGATGAACCTAAAGAGATGGGTCAAGAGCATTCCATACGGCATAGCCGTTGTGCCATGCACGGGAATGTCGGCCATTCTCTTGGCCATGTAGTAGGCAAGGTTGAAGGGTTGCCTAACGGACAAGGAGTAGAGCATGTAGCAAAGGCAAAGGTTGATATGGTCACGGTTCCCTATTGTGCTAATGACATTGGCTCTAAGGACTTCCTCCCATTTCTTGAATTGGGGTTTGAGTTCGTTCATTTTCATTCCATATGGGTCCTTATTGACCTCATTCCCCGAACGGGTTCTCCTAGTGGTGGTGGTCCTAACAAAGAGGTGGTCACGGAGAACGTCTTTTAAGACAAGGGGTGTGTCATAAGGGTGGATACAGTCTTGGAGGTTGTCAAGAGTTGAGAGGGAGTGCAAGTCGGAATAGAGACAAGTACCACGGTTTGGAACACCTAGGATTTGAGCAAACTCCTCAAGAGTGAAGGAGTATTGATGACCGCTAACCCTAAAGTTGATAGACATATGACCATAATCATCCGTGGAGAGGACGGAGGATGCATAGAACTCTAGAATGAACCTAGGACAAATAGGCTCATCCTTGTGGTCGTAGTGGGTTAGAGGAGGCATAATGATTCCTAGAACAACAAAATTTCACATTTTAGTTTACATAAACCACTATTATAATGTGGAAGTTCTAGTGTGTGCCTATATGTAAACAATGTGGAGGTGCGGTTATCTTGACTCATTTTGATGCTTCAAAATCGTTTTATGCAAGTTTTGTTATAAAACAACAGATAACCCAAACGCTCCTAGTTCAATGTAGCTTCGTTTGAATGTACCCGAAAATACATATTGGTTATGTTTTCCCTTTAGCATTCAAGAGACATTATGCAAGTGATGTTTTAAACATAACGTTTTGATTTTGTATTCTCAATGTGAGACGAAAAAATATTTGTCCTACTTGTGAGAAATTTTTGGAAGGATTTGACATGGGGTGTTTTAGCAAACATGTTTATACTAATTAAAGATGCAATTCCTAACTATGGGAAACATGATTAGTTTTATTAAACACCTAATCTAATGCATGAGTTTTTCAAGTTAATGCATAACCCCAAGTTTTTGTTTTTGTGCAAGAAATAGAATTTCTAGACTCAGATCAGGATTGTAATCATGTTTAGAATACTTACAATGATGATTTAGTTGCAATGTAAATGAATGGAAGACCAAGAATTCGTAGGTATGGATGGATGGTAAAGTGAATAGTAGCAGTTTGGAAGTGGTGGTATGAGATAATGGGTGTTTGGTTTAATATAAACAAAGATTTTGGTACTGCAGGTTGGCGGATATGGCAGACCCCTTAAATGGGTTCCGCCCGTTATGTGTGAGGGTTCCGCCGACCCTGCTGAGAAAAATAGTTATGGATTTGTTTTGATTTTTGTGATTTTTGTCTAATGTCCAGAACTATAATGTAGGTTCCATGAGTCCTAAGCCTAGCCTAAGAAGGTTAAAAGGTTCACGTTTAAGGGGTTTTGTGAGAATGTCGGCTATGTTGCCTTCGGAAGAAACTTTCTCAATTGAGATATTTCATTTTTGAACGTTGTCACGAAGGAAATGATGACGGATTTCAATATGTTTGGTACGAGCATGTTGAACCGGGTTTTGCTAAGATCAATGGCACCTTTGTTGTCACAATGAATTGTGATGTCGTTGAGTTGAATTCCGTAGTCGACAAGAGCTTGCTTCATCCAAAGAGCTTGTTGACATGCCTTTCCGGCCGAAACGTACTCGGCTTCCGTTGTTGAGATAGCAAGAGCCGTTTGCTTCTTAGAGAACCATGAGGTGAGACAATGTCCAACAAAAGTACAAATACCACTTGTACTTTTTCTATCGACATAGTCACCGGCATGATCTGAGTCGGCATACACTATGGTGTCTATTCCCGTTCCTTTGGGATACCATAAACCTAAATGTGTAGTGCCCTTAATATACCTAAAAATCCTTTTAAAGGCTTCGAGATGGGTAGTTTTAGGATCTTCTTGAAAACGAGCACATAGACAAACACTAAACATAATGTCGGGTCTACTAGCCATTAGGTAAAGTAGACTACCAATCATACCTCTATATTTAGTACTATCTACGGATTCACTTTCCTCATCCTTGGTGAGTTTAGTTTCCGTGGACATGGGAGTTTTGATAGGTTTCGAATCTTCTAGTCCAAATTTCTTAAGCATGTCCTTAATATATTTAGATTGGTTAAAGACGATACCATCTTCTAGTTGTTTGATTTGGAGTCCTAGGAAAAAGTTGAGTTCTCCCATCATACTCATTTCAAACTCGTCATGCATGATTTTTGAGAAATCCACACACAATTCTTGACAAGTTGATCCGAATATAATGTCATCAACATAGATTTGGACTATGATAATATGTGAATCTTTCCTCTTAGTGAAGAGAGTATTATCAACTAAGCCCATGGTATACTTATGGTCAACTAGGAATGTTTTAAGTCGATCATACCATGCTTTTGGAGCTTGCTTAAGTCCGTAAAGAGCCTTTTTAAGTTTGTAAACATGATTTGGTTTTTCAAAATCGATGAAGCCCGGTGGTTGAGCAACATACACTTCTTCATTAATGACTCCATTTAGAAATGCACTTTTGACATCCATTTGAAAGAGTTTAAAATTGTGTGCACATGCATATGCAAGTAAGATTCTAATTGACTCGAGCCTAGCAACCGGAGCAAAAGTTTCATCGTAGTCAATGCATTCTTGTTGGTTATATCCTTGTGCAACTAGCCTAGCTTTGTTTCTAGACACAATTCCATTTTCATCCATTTTATTTCGAAATACCCATTTTGTTCCAATTATAGTTTGACTCTTTGGTTGAGGAACTAATGTCCATACATCATTCCTAACAAATTGGTTTAACTCTTCTTGCATTGCAATTACCCAAGACTCGTCTTTAATTGCTTCATTAATATTTTTAGGTTCAATGGTTGACACGAAACAAAAGTAGTTGCTTTCATTTTGAACTTTTGACCTTAGTGTTCTTTTGTTAATGTTGCCAATGACACTATCTAATGGATGACTTTTAGATTCTTTGACATTGACAAGTTCTTTGTTAAATAGTTCATCTTCTTTGTCATCACTTAAAATTTCTTGATTTTCTATTGCTTGGCTTTCAACTAAGTCATCATCTACCAAAGGTGATGTCTTAGAGGGAGGTGGACTCTCGTCAAATGTTACGTTCAACGATTCCTCGACTCTTAAGGTTTCTTTGTTCAAAACAATGTATGCTTTACTATTTTGTGAATCTCCAAGAAATACACCTTCATAAGACTTTGGGTCAAATTTGGTGAGATAATCCTTGGTATTAAGAATGAAACATTTACTCTCAAACACTCTAAAGTATCCTAATGTAGGCTTTTTACCTTTATATAGTTCATAAGGAGTTTTATTCAAAAATGGTCTAATTAAGACCCGATTTAAAATGTATGTTGATGTGTCAACGGCATTACACCAAAACTTTTGTGGAATGTTTTGTTCATTAAGCATTGTTCTACTCATCTCTTGCAATGTCCGGTTTTTACGTTCTACTACACCATTAGATTGAGGAGTACGTGGAGCCGAAAAGTTATGAGTTATACCATTATTATCACAAAAGTTTCCAAATTGAAATTCATTATCAAATTCACGACCGTGATCCGTTCTAATAGACACAATATTAGACCCTACTTGATTTTGAATTTTCTTACTTAGAATCTCAAATTTATCAAAAGCTTCATTTTTACTTTTCAAAGATTTTGTCCAAGTATATCTTGAGTAATCATCAACTATGACCAAAGTGTAGAAGTTGCCTCCATAACTTTGTATAGCGGATGGACCAAATAAATCCATATGCAAAAGTTCTAGACACCTAGATGTAGAAACCAAGTTTTTAGCCTTATGGCTATTATGGACTTGTTTACCGACTTTGCAAGCATCACAAAAGTGTTGGTCATATTTCAACTTAGGTAGGTTTCGAACTAAGTATTTGGAGGAGAGGTTTTGGATTAGTCTCATGTTAGCATGTCCTAAACGTCTATGCCATAAAGTTGAAGATTCATCTAATGAGGTAAGACAAAGTTTTTCTCTAGATGTTGGATCCATCTTCATGACATATACGTTATTCTTAAGGACACCTTTGGCTATGGTTATACCATCTTTAAGTATTTTACTTCTGTTTTCACTAAAAAGAACATTATACTTGTTACGACAAAGTTGACTAATACTAAGGAGATTAAAACCTAAGTTATCAACATGAGCTACATCATCAATAAAAAGGGAGTCATAAGAGATTGTACCTTTTCCGATGATTTTGCTCTTAGCATTACTACCAAACGTAACATTACCTCCGTCACATTTATGATAAGAAGTGAAGAGGCTTTTGTTACCCGTCATGTGCCTTGAATAACCGCTATCTTTAATCCATTCATCCGGTTCCAAACAAACTTTGAGGCACACCTATTTTATGAAATACACTCAAACATTTGGTCCCCAATTTCTCATGGGTCCATTTTGGTTAAGCATGCCATTAATTTGTTCCAAGTATGAAAATAGAGCATAAGGGTTCCATGGCATGTGGTTTGGAGTTTGGTAATGTCTAGGAGTGTTTTGGTTCCAAACATGTTGGTAGTTTTGTCGAGCGTTGAAGTTGCTCTTTGGAAAAGGGCGTTTGGGAATTGGAGTCTTAGGTCTTGGTTGAGTAGTTT
Source organism: Artemisia argyi (assembly GCA_030686995.1). NCBI lineage: Eukaryota > Viridiplantae > Streptophyta > Magnoliopsida > Asterales > Asteraceae > Artemisia > Artemisia argyi. The sequence continues at coordinate 118,728,206 of CM060677.1, read as the reverse complement.
TAGCTCTAAATTCATTTTTACTAAATCCTACTCCAGTTTTAAACATAGGTTTTGTTCCACTTTTGTATGTAACTTTAAAAAATTTTGAACGATCCGAAGTGGATGAGGTTACTGCTGCAGCAGGCCTGGCGGAACCTTCGGGACCAACGGGCGGAACCCTAAATTGGGTTCTGCCTGATCCGCAGGCTGCTGTAGCAATTTTATTTGTTTCTTGTGCAATCTTTTCTTGTTTCATTTGACCCATTGGAGTTTCTATTTTCGTAAATCCTAGTCCTGTTTTATCAAAGGGTGACTTTTGAAGTTTCATAATTTCATCTGCACAAGAAATGCTCTTATCGAACTTCTTAAACTTTGTGGTTTGTTTTATTAGATCATTTTGAGTAATTTTGAGTTTCTCAACTTCTAGTTTAAGCTCTTCACATGATTTGCAAGGTGTGTCAATACCTTTACTCTTTTCTAATCTCTTAGCTTTTTCTTTTAACTCATAAACTTCATTTTCTAAAAACTCCTTTTTAGTTTTCAAAAATTTATTTTTGTTTATGATTTTTAAGCTCAATTCACAAAGTTTGTTATATTCTTTTTGTAAAGTGTCATCATTAATAGAGGAGTAAGATGAGTCGGATAATACCTCATTTGAGTTGTGAGCCATGAGATCGATATCATCATTCTTTGGCTCATCATCATCTCCTTCATAGTCACTCCAAGCACCACCCACAAAAGCTTGTTGAGGTTTGCTCTTGGGTGGTTTTGGACATTCTCCTACAAGATGACTTGTGTCTCCACACCTATAGCATTTTATTTCAACCTTTCCTTTCCTATCATCACGATCTTTTCGGAAAGTTTTCTTGTCATCTTTAGGTTGCCTTACAAACTTTCCTCTTCTACAAAAGAACTTCTTGAAGTCTCTAACGGCCATAGCATATTCCTCATCGTCACTATCCGAAGTAGATTCTTCATCATCACTAGATTGGACTCTAGCTTTCAAGGCAATGGATTTAACTTTTTCTTTCTTGCCTCTAACTAGTTCCGAATCTTTTTCCATTACCATTTCGTGAACTTTGAGGTTTCCAATTAGCTCATCAAGTGACATGCTTGAAAGTTCTTTGGATTCTTCAATTGCCGTCACTTTTGCTCTCCACTTCGGATGGAGTGCTCTAAGAAATTTCCTGACAAAGTTCTTACTACAAAAAGATTCGTCAAGTGCTTTAAGTGAAGTAATAATAGTATTAAATCTAGCAAAAGCATTATCAATAATCTCATCTTCGGAAATAACAAATTGTTCATATTGTTGAACAAGAAGATCAATTTTGTTATCTTTAACTTGTGAGTTTCCTTGATGAGTGATAATTAAAGATTGCCAAATATCTTTGGCGGTTTTACACAAAAAGACTCTTTCATATTCTTTCTTAGGCAAAGCATTGTAAAGCATCATTTTAGCTTCATTATTTTTACCTATTAACTTCTTTTGATCATCATCTTTGATGTTAGTAACTACGTTATCACCATCAATAATTATATACCACAAATCTATATTTTTAGATTTCACGTAAGTTTCAAAACGGTTTTTCCAATATATAAAACCATTTGCTTCAAAGAGTGGTGGTCTTTGCATAGATTGCCCTTCTTTGTAATTTTCAAAATCCATGGATCGTTTCAAGTTTTAAAACACAATATATTTTAAAAGCTTGAGTAACGTAGCTCTTGATGCCAATTGTGGAAAACTAGAAGGGGGGTTGAATAGTTTACCGATTAAAATCTTTTTAACTTGTTAAGTTAGCTTTGAAACTTTCCGTTTGATCAAAGATATGTACACAAACACAATATATAACATGCAAGTAAATGAAAGAAACGATCAAACCACAACACGAGTATTTATCGTGGTTCGGCTACAAGGACTCTTTTTCCTTGCCCTACATCCACGCCCCGAGTATCCAACTCGAGAGTTTCTTTCACTAGTCAACAAGCTCCTTTCACCGGCGGAGAAAACCTTACACGCCGCTTATACTTTTACCGACACAAAGCTAGATGTCGAGTTCTTTACCAAGGGTACAACCACTCCCGTTAGTTCTTTACAAGGGTACAACTACTCCCTATACACTTTGTATTTTGAGGACTAAAATACTAACCGATCACTACTGAAAATACACAATCAAATGAAGTGTAAACTACTCAAGTCTACACAATGCAAAGCTAACAAGTCTTGCAACGTTGTGTTGAATACTTGTTACTTTTAGTAAGCTCGTGAATCTCTTTGCTACAAAAAGAAACTTCACATATGAAATGTTAAGAGGTTAGATGAAAGAATGAATGTGTGTGTAAAATATACTGTCAAGTGATGAGCCAAAATTCAACTTGTGGCTCAATATTTATAGCCAAAACCTTCTGCAGGTCTGGCGGATCAGGCGGACCCCTGAGAAGGGTTCCGCCCGTGTACCTCCAGGGTACCGCCGGGCTTGCAGTTGGTTTTGCAATAAATCTTGCAAACCAAACAAAGTCACATCTCATTACTCTTGCAAACCAAACAATGTCACATCACATAATATCAAGTCAAACACTAAACTTGCAAGCAACATCTAAGTAAGTCAAACACATTTCTTTTCATAAATGTATAATGACAAAACTTGCCATAAATGTGATGTGACAATTCTATTTTTAAAAAATAAGAAGTGTTGTGTTTTATGAAATGTAAAATGTAGCAAAAGTCTAGTTTATGCAAGTCTTTAAAACTAAGATTATGTTTTTCTTAGAAACTAAAGTTTACATTTGTCATTAACAAAACTTAGAGAAGATCGTAAAATATAAATAACGTTTTTAGGCAATATTTGTATTAAGAGAATGTAAATCATGTCAAGAGCTTAAAGGTGAAAACGAAATACTTAGGGAAGAAATTCGCAAACTTGATAAATTTGAAAATAGTAGTCACTCACTTAGTAAAATAATAAGTATTCAAAGAGTATCCGGAGATAAAACCAGTTTCGGATTTAACTCAACCAAAGCTTCAACAAGCGAAATTAAAAATGTCAAATTTGATAGTGAACTTAATGAACTAAAACCTCTAAAATCTAATCCTAAGTATATACTTATTAATGATAGAAAAATACCTCTTGCCAACAATGAAGAAATAAAAGCTTTTTATAAACCGTCTTTAAAAACGGAAGTAGGATCTTCTAAACCTAAGACAAGATCTAAAACTTCACCACCTAGAAAACCAAATAACTTTCATCCTTGGTTTAAAACACCTCAACCAAGAAGAAACCAAAATAGGCAAAACTACAATAACACTAGTAATCAAATGTGGAATTATCAACAAAGCTACAATCCTTGGGGAATACTACCACCTTTCATGCATCCTAGCCAAATGTTAAACATGTTTGGACCAAACAACTTTGGACCAAAGAGGCAATGGGGACCGAATAGCTAGATCAACATTCCTTGTGGCTATCTTGAAGTTTTCTCACCATAGACTTTTGCAAAGTCTATTTATCATCTTGAAGATTTATAAGACTTTCTTTTTGAAGACCGCCGGGTACGCCATTCTTTCTCTACTCATTGCCATGCGTAGATAATCTTTTCTTTGTTGCTTTGCTTGCGTAGATATAATTTACTTCCTTTTTCTTCTTGAACATATATATATATATATATATATATATATATATATATATATATATATATATATATATATATATATATATATATATATATATATAAATAATACATATGCGTGCACATAACCTAGATACGTCATTAGTTGACTTTCTAGAACTCCAGGAAATTGTTTGTTTTCGAACCTTTTCCTTCCCCTTTAGATCTTTTGATCTTTGACGTTCAACTCGAAGATCTTTTATGACCACTATTAAAAGACTCATGATTATGAAGGGATGTGAGTCAAGTGGATCAACATAAGAGTAGAAAGAAGAACCTTCGCACACACATACTATGAATGAAACAAACTCCTATCGCCGTCAGCTTCCGCCTCTTCCATTTCCTCATTCCATAATCCATTAACACATAGTAAATATATATATATATATATATATATATATATATATATATATATATATATATATATATATATATATATATATATATATATATATATATATATATATACATATATTTTTATATAAACACACATTCCATCACATCTCTTTATTCCCTTGTAACCTTGACATCTTGATCATTTTATCCAAAATTGTCAAGACATATCTTGATTAACGAAATGTTAATTAAAGATGTCAAGTACTCCTTACTCGTGCTCATAAACTCCAACGTAGTTTTGATATAACATAAATCTAATTATATACATAAAAATATTTTACTATCAGAATTCAATTCGCAAATATTTTCATTTTTGGCAGGCGGCCCCCTTAATAATTAAGGGGACCGACTTGTAATCGGGGGAGGTCCCCTTAATGTTTAAGGGGACTGGCCATATGATACTTCCAAACTCGTTTTCCACCTTAAATCTTTTCCCAAACACTCCATTTGTTCATAAATTCCTCCCTCACCACTGCTGTGAACGAACCAAAACAACCAAAACCACCAAAATCCTTCACCAAATCACCAATCCGGGGTTGTTTCGCAAGGGGCAAATGCTAACCAAACGTATAACAACATCTTTTGTAAGTTTTCCAACATACATTTCATCACATTTCATTCAATTTGGTGTCTAATCAATATTTAGATGTTTCATTAAAATTTATTTTAATCCAAATTTTAGTAAAATTGAAGTTAGGAATTGAATAACCAAATGTTTCCCATAAGATCAGAATGTAGAATTGCAACTCAAACTAAGTATAACACACCATATTGTCAAAATCTTCAATCGCCCATAAACCATTGTTAATTTCATTCTTCAAAAAGCACATTGTTGATATAACTTTTAAAAATTAGTTAAAACTTACTACATTGTAGTTGTTTAATGTTTTAAACAATCAAAACATACTTTTCAATTCATTATAAAAAAGGTTCATGAAGACAATATGGGTGTTTGGTTCATGAACAAATCATACTTACATGTATTTTTTTTAAACTTAAAACTAGCTCACTAAACTTACTAACATAATTCGAGTCTATAGATGTCATCAAGATATATAATCAATATATATATATATATATATATATATATATATATATATATATATATATATATTGATGTTTTTAAGCAATATTCATCTAGTTAAGGGAGCGTTTGGTTTATCTTGAAAAAGACATTTTGAAAACCAAAATTCATATTTTAACCTTTTAAACAAGTTTTATGTTAGTCAAACTCTTAAGAAAAAGCAAGATATATAATCTAATATATATCTAGCCTAATTTCGAAATGAATTATGATATCTAAAATGATGTTTGGATAGTATTGATATTATATTGAACCTATTCCACAACTACACTTTGACATCATAAGATACATTCTAAACGAGTTTAAAATTAAAAACAAGGAACATTGTGAAACTACTTCCTAGGATAATTTTTTTTTTTGTCGAAGTAGAATTCCGTTCCACATGTATTGCATATATATATATATATATATATATATATATATATATATATATATATATATATATATATATATATATATATATATATATATATATATATATATATATATATATATATATATATAACATATGCATGTTAATTGTTTTTGTCTTAGTTTTATTTTTGTCGTTATATTGTTTAGGTGAAAATGCCTAAGACCACGGTTGGCGGTCACCGTGATCAACTCACGGCAAGCATCGCCCACATGTTATATTGTGTAGTTGCTGAAGAGAACTACAATTTAGCTTATCTCTTTGTTCATCGAATCATGTCCGCCAAAAACACTCCAAATGCCAACCTTCCTTACGGTATGTTCTTTACACGACTTTATCGTCATGTCATGGAATATTACCCACATCTTCGGAGTTATATCTATGTGCTTATTCATCCCACCTTGAATCAACTCACTCTTGTCTGGACTCGTCGATCTCGTAGTGATAAAGGAAAAGCTCGTGGTTCTATGTTCTCTATGCCTCGTAGTTCGACATCTCATCGAGGCAATGATGATGATGAGGAGGAAGACACCTCACGTGTTAGTACTCCATCCCCCACGACCTTTGTTGATGATCTCCCTGATATTGACTATTCCGAATATCAAATTCCTCTTCCTCATGAGCTTACCGATGAACTCCTCTTTACTCGTCAAACGTCCATTATTAACCAACAACAACAAATGCATGAAGAAATTCGAGGAGGATTCAAGTCCGTTGGAAAGATGTTCAGAAAGATGATGGGCAAGAAGAAGAAGTAGAGTTATTGATGTATTGCTACTTAATAATATTATTACTCTATTAGACATTTGTATGGTTTGCTATTAGTCCGATTTGCTCGGAAATACTTGTGATCTTTCTTGTTTATTTCTTGAATGATGCTTAGATTCAACTATTATCATGCTAGGAGCCTAGGATCTTGATCATTATTTAATGCTAATATTATGCTTCTTTTAAATTTGGCTTATAATATATTTATTTGCATGCATGATTTGTTTATACATACTTATATTTCATCATTCCTAGAGTATATGCTTCAAATAGAGCTTGCTGGAAACACACACTTGAAAAACCACCCATTTCTGCAAATTTTTTGTTTCTGGTCGTCTGGGAAAACACCAGATGGGCGGCCCCCTTAATTTTTCTAGGCGGTCCCCTTAATTATTAAGGGGGCCGACCTACAATTAAGGGGACCGGCCATCTGGAACTGGGTTTACTATTTTCTTTTGCATCTTGTGATCTCTTTCTCTAGTTTCAGCTACTATTTCTTCTTTTGACCCAACTGATTTTAGAATCCTATTAAACCATTTCAAAAATTTACCTAAATCAACCACTTTCATATTATAAATTCCCTCCGAACTAACAATATTCATCTCATTATTCATCATCTCTTTCAATCCAAACCATCATGTCTTCACCTAGCACCTCCATCTCTAAGGTTTCAAAGAAGCAAGAGATTGTCATCATCCCTCCAAAACAACTCTTCATTGACTTAACAAATGAAGATAACACAACCCTATCACCTCCATCTATATGCTCATCTCCAAGTGTACCTAATGCACCATCCAAAACACCTTCTACTCAAGGAACTTCCTCATCCTCCATACCTTCAACTTCATCAATCAATGACTACATCAACTCACACTTGTCACCACCACAAGTATCATCACCACATCCTACACAAGAACCTTTTTCCACCCAACTTAGCATCTCACTCTCACCAATATCACCACTTGATGCTCATGTCTCATCTCCACCAATTACACAACAAATCTTTGCTAATCCCTTATCTTGGAGCTTACTTGAAGCTCATGGAGATACTTGCCTTTGTTGCATCCACAACCGAACCATAATCTTTGGTCTTAGAGATGAAATTCAATATATGTTTTCATATATTGAACACTTGCTTACCAACCCACCACCACCACCAACTCCACCATCCTCACCCATTATTCCTCCACCACAATCCTCACCCATTTCTCCACCATCATCATCATGCTCTCCAAATTAAGCATATGATATGCTTAATAAATAAAGTCTTCACCACCCTTTTGCTTGCAAGCTCTATGAAGCTCATGTACTCTTTGCATGATGGAATATTATTCTAGTTGTTAGTTTATGTAGTAGCTATCCTATTTGTAATCTTTCTTGATGCTACTTGTATTGTTGTGTCTTGACACAACTTTTGCTTTAATATGAATGCTTCTTTTTAATCATGGTTATTTATATTTTTGTCACCTTATATATATTTGCATGTATATACTTGTGCTTCTAATATTTTTGTCTTGCAAGCATTCCATAGCTCGTCTCCTTGGTGCCCAAAAAACGAGGGGGAGTACACATCAAGGGGGAGTTTTCATCCCGTCAATATTTCACGGTTGAAGTTTGTCGGCATAACCTTTTTGATTCTACAAAAAGGGGGAAAAGTAAATATAAACTTACCAAAATACTTGTTTAAAAACTAATTTTTGAGTTAATGAGTTTAACTTTTGTAATCTTCAAAAAGGGGGAGATTGTTGATATAAATAATGTTTAAAAATGTTATTAATATTTCTCAATAACTCTATGTTTTGATAATCACAAAATGTAAACTAAATTAAGTCAAGATTATGACGTAAACAAGTATTTTGTAACAAATATTTACTTCTACAACTAATATCACTTAAGGTATGCATAAACTTAGCATCTTATGCATTGCATGATCAAATGAAGCATTTTCTTAACACATAACATTTTATAAAATGACATTAACATTTTATATATATTAGTAAATCATTTTTGGTATTGTTTTATTAAACTGCAAAGATATGATTTCAAAATTCCAACAAAAAAGGGCAAGTTTTATCCAGAAAAACCTTCCCCACAAATGGACAAGAAAATCCAACGTTCTGAAGGGGCGGCCCCCTTAATTCATAAGGCGGCCCCCTTAATTATTAAGGGGACCGGCATGCTCCAGAACAGTGTGTTCTGGCCCTTTAAATACTGGATCATTCCATATATTTTTCTCACCTTTTTGCACTCAAAACCTTCTAATCTAATCTCCATTTCAATCTCAAAAATCCTTTGATCATATAATTCATAAGTCTTTGTTCTAAGTGATCCAAAGCTTCATCCACTCAAGTGCAAAAAGAAGAACACTTCTCTACATCCATTAAATTGTAGTAGTGTTGTGATTAGCTAGTTTCATCTTGTAGTAGTGCTAGATACTTGTAAAGTGTTGTGTGAATTTGTTGATTGTATATACAAGGTGTGTTGTAAAGTAGTGTAGTAGTTGTGATTTAGTTGTACATAGAAGAAGGTGTGAAGTTGACAAGAAGAAAAGGTGTGAAGCTTACTTGAAGAAGTTGTGAAGGTGTGAAGTCTTGAAGAAGTTGTGAGATTAGTTCTAGCTACGATTAGAAATCGACATTTAGCTTAGTGTCCTTAATAGGTGTAAGCCAGGGTGTGTAAGGTTTCTCCGCCATAAGGAGTTTGTTGACATAGTGAAGAAAACTCTCGAGTGTGGTACTCGGGGAGTGGAGTAGGGCAAGGAAGGTGTCCTTGTAGCCGAACCACTATAAATTCGCGTGTTGTGGTTTGATCTTTCTAACTCTATCTTTTCTTCATTCTATTTCAATACTTTCATTATTAGAATTAGACTTGCTTGTATTTGTTGATACTTGAATTCACATAAGATCGAATCAAAAGTTTCTACAAGCTATAAAAGATTTTGAAAATAAATTTAAAAAGGACGTAAAACTATTCAACCCCCCCCCCCCCCTTCTAGTTTTCCACAATTGAATATTTGCTCCCAAACACTTATGGCTAAACCACTAGTGGTCAAGTAATTAGCACAAGTTTCCACTCCATTGTTGCAACTTGGATAAAGAACCGAGTCCAAATCAATACCTCTTCTATCTAACGCGCCACGAACCGGTAGTCTACCTTTTAGCGCCCTCCACACAAATATGTTAACTTTCTTAAGTACTAACTTGTTCCAAATTATTTCTTGACCTCCACCATCCGCATGTATAATATTGTAGTCCACCATTCTTGATAAATCTTTAATCGTTAAATCACCATCTTCTCCAAGCGACCATCTCCATTTATCCCTACAATCGTTACGAATAGCCACATTTTGCAAAATACCTAAAAGCTCCTCAAAATCATTACTAACCCTACCCATAATCTCTTTAGTCCAATCCCATTCCGAACACCACGTACCATTAAACCATAAACCATTTTCTGGCACACTACTTTCCTTTCTCCTATCTAAGTGATATAACCTATGGAATCTATCACAAAACTCGTATTATCAACCCAACTGTATCCAAAACAAAATATCCCTCCTATCACCTAATGCCCCACCCCAAGAGGAAGTGAACTCAACCCCCACCCCATCAATCTCTTCACCAATCTTCACAGTATCCCTCCAAACACCCCTCCACCTCCCGTAACCCCCATGCCCTACCCTCCCCCAAACCCCCACTAGCACCATGTATACTCTTAATTACCCTAACCCACAAGCTCCCACCCTCCCTCTTAAACCTCCCCCACCACTTACCAAGTAATGCCATGTTTTTAGCCCTTAAAGACCCAACATTAAGAACCCCCCCCCCCCTCCCGCAAAAGATGAAATTAGCGAATCAGAGAAGCATGTCTGCAAGTAACAAGTATTCTAAACTGGCTTTTCAAATTAACTTAAAATGCATATAAATTAAAGAATATCATTCTATTTTATATCTATGACATCATTAAAAACATTTAATTCAAATACCTAATAAAATGTTTACACCTAGTCAAAAATGACTTAAGCAAAAACCTTATTTTAATATTATAAATAGATGTGTACACAAAGAATATAAAGCGAACTTTATCAAAAAATTATTTATCAAAAAAGGCTTTTAGTTCCCTTAAAATCAAATGAGCTTCTATGACTCTATTAGGTTAAAGTTAAAACACATCTTAAATACTTTCTATTTGACATTTCATCCACAAATCCACATAAAAGCTTCAAAATCCCCTTATATAAACATGTTGTAAATCACAATAACTTCATTAAAACTTGCAGTTGCCAAAAATAAATGATCATAACTAAGCTTTAACAAATTTTTAATCTAACAATATCAATATTCCATCAAATATTGAATAAAATTCTTAAGCTCGATGATAGCTAAGAGCTCCAACGTATGTGAACTAACAAATATTCAAAACTACATGGTTTTAGTTAGCAAAAACTAATTAGTGCACGTGTTAGAATGGGCATCACATAAGATAGTTTGTGGTTTGTATATTGTGAGATTATTAATTGCCATTCAAAAAAAAAATTGTGAACAATTAGTGAACACAAAGTTTGTGCCTCCATCTTATAAAAGCTAGCAGGGTACTCGCGTGTTGCAGCGGCGAGTACCCATGCAATTGTAATATTTACCGAAAATTTCTTTATTTCTATATTTTATGATACACAGATATACGGATGGCGACAATTTCAGTTTTGAATCATTTTATGCAATAACAATATTTTTCATATAAAAATTGTAGATTATCCACGCGATATTGTAACAATATTGAGTTGGTAGCTGGTATATTGTGAAGGTATGAGGTTAAATTAGTTGTCAATAACCCGTAGTCACAAGTTATAATTAAATAATAACACCATAGCGAATTTTAAAAATCACTTACATTATACAAAGAATATTTAATTCTCTAAAAACAATGTTTGTTATATTTGTCCCACATAGAAGGAAGATACAAGTAAAAGATTACTTATAAAGAGAAAGAAAAAAAATTAAATATTCAGGAAGTCATGTGGGTTACTTTAATGAGTATAATTATTATTATACAAATATATATATATATATATATATATATATATATATATATATATATATATATATATATATATATATATATATATATATATACTTAGCACTTAGCACTTTGCTTTGGAAAAATCGTTCGATTTTTATAAAACATAGTTTTTATAGTAAGTTTTATCAAAACAATTCTAAAAGGTGTATATGTTGGTTCTCGAGGCACTCTTGCGATTTAATAATATTTTTTTTGAACATTGTAAATTAGTATGCATTTTGAAACTCTATTGATTTAATAATATCGTTTTCGGACGTCTTTTATGGGCTAGCCGAACCGGTGGTGACTCCGGTTCCCGGTTTAACCCGTTGGTCCAGTCCGTATTTTAAAACCATATGTACCATTAACTTGTTTTTACATATAAACTGTATGAAGATTTGTGTGTTTATTATGTTGTACATTATGTAAAATAACAAGTATTCTTCATATTAGGGGCATTTTAAAAATAACATTTATTAGGTAATTATTGTTATAGGCGTTTTTTTTCCCTACATTAAATTACTTTGTATTTTTTTATATTTTTTTAAAAGGCATGTCTACAAAAAGTACTTTAAATAGTTGCAACAAATGCTATTATAGATGTACTTATTAAAATTTCCCATTATAAGCAAGTGTTGAATCTTAATTTTTTAAGGCTTCCATTTTAAGAATGTCCCAAATGTTTTATAATGTAGTATAGATAGACATGGACACAATATCAAAGCAAACAAATAACTCATATATATATATATATATATATATATATATATATATATATATATATATATATATATATATATATATATATATATATATATATATATATATATATATATATGTGTGTGTGTGTGTGTGTGTGTGTGTGTGTGTGTGTGTGTGTGTGTGTGTGTGTGTGGTTGAGATCAAATAAGATAATCTTTAAAGTTCTAAAAATAAGATCCACTAAATAGCCAATAGGAGGAGGGCATGTGGCAATACATTTAAATCACAAAAAAAGAAAAAAAGAAAATTAATAACAATTAATTTATATATCCTGGAGTGCATTTTAGTAATGTTAGCAAACATTATAACCCCTAATAACTTTCAATCCCTCTAATAAACATAACCATCGCCTCCCTTATCTCCTCCCTCCCATCTCTTCTCCATCCCTTCTTATTTTCTGGCAAAAAAAAAAAAAAAAAAAAAAAAATCGTTTTATGCTCTGATAACAACAAAAAAAACATTCCATCGATCCATTAAAAATAAGCAGTTGTTCGTATAAGGACTCGATTTATTTATGGTCCGGAATCTGTTGATGAAACAAAATCGTTTTCTGCTCTGATGACCTATTTATCGCTTTGTGCTTGTGAACTAGTATCTGCTCTCGTTATTAATCTCAATTTTTGAGATTAATTTAATAGATCTAGGATTTTTTATTTTGATGGGTTTTCGTGTATAATTTGCCGAAACATATGCAGGTTTGTTTGGATCTATTTATCATGTGTTTCAATCTATTGTTGTACACGGTTAGTTAGTTCAAGATTTGTTGAAGTTGGTAGACATGGTTATGGAAGTGTCACGTGTTTTAGGTGATGGATAATATTTGGTTTCGATTAAGTAGTGGTTGGATTGGGTTTTTTAGGTGTCACGGTTTTTGTTTTTTGGGAGGTATAAAATTGGGTTCGATTAAGTAGTGGTTGTATTGGGTTTTTTGATTATTTTCCGGTTAGAGATTTCGATACATCACCGGTACACCGGATACACCGCCGGTACACTGGATACATGCTGGGTTGGTGCCGCTACTCTAGCAGCAGATGCATCGCTGGTACACTGGGTACATTGTGGTATGTGTCGCCGGTACAACGGATACATGGTGGGTTGGCGCCGCTGCTGCTGTTCGATTTTGGTTTAACGATTTATTGTAAATTTGTAATATAGCTTTTTAGATAGGTTCTTGATACACATATCTAAATATGTATCTCATTTGTTTATGTATCGGATTTCTGGGTAAACGCATGGATTCCAGTGTACCGGAATCTGCTGCTGTTTGAGTTTTGGTTTGAATATTTATTATAGTAGTGTAGCAGTTTTGTTATATCGGCTCTTGATACACATATATGTGTATGTATTTCATCAGTATTGAATTCCGGGTAAAAATGCACAGATTCCGGTGTATCAGAATCTGCTTCTGTATTAAAAAATGCGGACCAGTTTTAGTATAAAAAAATAGACGAAAATAAAATTAGTATTTTAATAAAAGTATTAATTACATTTCATAATTTCCTTTAATAAGATTTTTCAACATTTTACATTACTTGACTCTTCACTTTTCTACTTTTCCACTTTGACTAATAAATGGTTATTAGGTTTTCTTAACCAAGGCTGAAAATGTGTCATATATACTTGCACGTAAAAGAAATCGAAGAAGACAAAGACAATAAGAGTTCAGACATTATGTAAAATATGCATATCAAAAGAATGTATGCTTAACCTGTTTCTAGAAAGGTTCGAAAAAACAATTAATCTTAACAAAGGATATTAATGAGAAATAATGGGACTAAGGTATGATTCGAGATGATAATTTATAACAACTAGGTAGATAACCCGCGCTTCGCGGCGGGCTATTTTGCTAAAGAAGTAGTTAATCTATTGTATTGTTTGGATTTTTATGTAAAAGATTCATACTAAGGCAATCAGATTCCAGCAAGTTATTGCTTCAAATAACTAAGCATTCGAATATAAATACATTAATAACCATTACTTCTCATTCATAGAAACTGGGTAACCTTCACTGAATTTCGCAATCAAAACCAAAATCATAGATCTTATACTTGACCTCACTTTAGTGACTTCGTTTACAAAGAATTGTTACAATTTGACCTCACTTAAGAGCAACAAAGAAGCTGGGTAACCTTGCTCAACTGAATTTCGCAAGCAAAACCAAAATCGTAGATCTTAAACTTGCATTCATGACAACAGAAGCTGGAGAAGAATGTAAACATTAGAAAGTTTATGCACCTTAGAATTTAGAAGAATGTAATTCCTTTGTCAACTTCATTATCGCCATCATCTTCAACCAAGGTTCATCACGCTGCAAAAAAAATTCCTTTAAACATCAGACACATTACCCATATAGTCATCATCATTACTGCTCGTGTTATTTGTGTCTACAATCCCCAGCAAAAAACAAAATAAGAATCCAACAATAAAGTAATTATGGCAAGCAAACGACTCAATGGATAATCAGTTGCACGAAACAGACTGATGAGGCGAAAAATGAACCACTTTTAGGGGGTCATTTAAGCCCGGAATTGAATTTATTTGATCAAATATTGCCCTAAATCATTCCTTTTGTGATTTTAGGTACTTTGGGAGTGAAATCTGGAAAAGGAAGCAATTCAGACGTTTTTGGAGCATAAAAGTGAAGAAAACGCCAAAGACTTAATTTTCCATGCTGGGAACAGTGTGTGACGGCGTCAAGAGGAACAAGTTGACGGCGTCAAGAGTAAAGATCATGACGACCCAGTACAGAAATGAAGGCGTCACAAAGAAGAGCGTCAAGAGTTAAATGTGTGACGGCCTGGAAAAATGGAATACATGACGGCGTCAGATGTAGATCAAGGCAGTCCGAGGATTATTTTAGCGGCGAGATGACGGCGTCACAAGGTTGTTCTTGACGCTGTCAGCCTCTATTATCTATATATTGTTTTTTAATTTTCATTCATTAAGAGGAACAAGTTTGGAGAAACCCTAAGGCCGAACCATATACGTATTTTACAGTTTTTTCATGAGTTTTCAGCCCTTGAACCCTTACATGTGTTATTGAGATAAGTATTCTTTTAATTCAATCAATATGTCTATGTGTTGGTTGTCTATATCTTGTGCTTGTCTTGATTCCACCATGCTAGGCTAGATTTATCTTGTGTTTGCTTAGATCTAATGAAGCCTAGATGTTGATTATGTGTTGATTATTTGTTTATGGTTGTATTGGATGAATGATTTCAATGTTAGGCTTAAGAAAACTGGCAGATCTCCAATTGGTAACATGCTTGAACGTCTTAGGAAACATGAACCAATGTGTACTAGGTTTATTGGTTGTATTAAATGCATGAGTAAATTCTAATGATCCCATGTTAGGAGCTTCTTAGCCGGCTCGACATAGGAGTGAAGTAGGCACTCATAGGATTGGGGAGTTAAGTACGCCACCCCATGAATGGTATTAAGGAATACAATCCGTCATCCACGCAACTATAACAAGTAATTAACGTGTAAAAGATATCTAGGGAGTAGTGAAATCTAAGTAAACACATTTCTCCACTTATTGCTCACAACCTTAGTTTAATATAGTTTATTTTCATTTTTAGTATTTTATTTTGATTGCATCTTAGTATTGGGTTAGTTGACTAGCAACTAATTCCGCCCAAATCCTTCAAACCCGAGATTTTAATTTGCTCTCTAAAAAAATATGTAAAAATATAAAAAGAATCATCTCTCATCTCTAGAACTAGTAAATAGGTTTTCTAATCCTAGCGACACTATTCCTAGCTGAACGATCAATCCCCCGGTACTTGTCACTATACTATACTACAACGATCAGGTACATTGCCTGGTGGGGGTTGTAAGCTTCTCGAGATCCCTTGAGAGGTAAAACCTGGTGCAATCCCTACGCATCAAGTTTTTGGCGCCGCTGCCGGGGAATAGTTATTTTCTAGGTTAGAATCTCTTTTTATTAGGTCTACTTGCTAGATTCCTTTCTAGTAAGATTTTATTTTTATTTTTAGGTTTTCTTTAGTCTATCTTTTTCTTTGTGCCTTTGTTAGTAAATTAAATTCATTGACTATTCCGTTGACCATTATGGAAAACGCGAATCCACCCCTTTCCACTAGAGAAGTAGCTGTGTTACGTGAACAAATTGAGAGTGGGATTAGGGAACTTAGGGAGCTTAATAGGTTGATTAAAGTTGAGCTCGACCATGCATTTAGTGACCTAGCGACCGCCTTGTATTAAAATGAGGACCTAGGGCCTAATGATTTTGTGAATGTTGTTGAGGAACTTGAAGAGGGGGAAATAGATCCGAAGCTAAATGATTATTTTAATCTATACCCCACTAAGGAGGAGATTGCATATTATAATAATTTTATTGATGACCCTCGATCTCCTTTTACTAGCATCGAACCTAAGATAAAGAGAGGCGATACTAAGAATGTTAAGATACCGTGTGTGATTGGGTATAGACACGTTGACAATGCTTACATTGACTTTAAATCCCCAATCAACATTATGGCCTCAAGTTTTTATAATGATATAGTGAAAACAAGACTTGAACCTAGAAGAGATCCCAAATACCCCGGTGGAGTTTGTAACTTTGTCGGGAGAGTTAAAGATCTACATGTCTTTGTTGGGAATTTCACTTTCGTCACCGACTTTATGATTGTGGAATATCTTGCTAATGTTATTGATTGTCGATTGTCTAATGTTGTGTTTGGTAAACCGTTTGTTGAAGAGTCCAAGTTAGAATATGATGAGATAGAAGGGACAATCCGATTTGCAAATAGTACCGATAGGATCACTTATAGGATGCCTAATAGAATGAAAGAATTTCTCTTTATATCCCGATTTAACAAGGATAACATTGGTGCTTTTGAGGACATCAATGACGAGGATAAAAAAAAGGGCATGGATTATGTATGGGAAAAGAGGAGTCTTTTCTACAAAGATTGCTTGGCTTTAGGACCAAAGTATAAAGTCGATAAGGAATTTGCCCATAGGATTATAGGAGCGATTGAGAAAAAGGTGATTGGTTTCTACAAAGAACATTTACAATCAGAAAGTGAAACCAACGATGAGGTCACGTAGTAACCCATGACCTTGAGTCTAGCTACAAGACTCGTAAATAAAGAAAAGCGCTTCTTGGGAGGCAACCCATGCTTTGTGTGATTTTTATTTTGTTTGTTTATTATTTGCTTCCGTATGCATGCTTTATTTTTATTGTTGGTAGATCATGTTTCTAAACTAAAAAGTGGAAATACTTTACTTTATTGTTTTGGCCTAGTCTTAACTCCACCTAAAGGTATTTTTGCAAAAGATAAGTGTAAGGGGAAACCCCAAATATGTTTTTAAGAAACAAACCGATCATGATTCTCCACAATATTAAGTGAACATGTATATTCGTATTTGTTAGAGTCAAATGCTTGTATTGAGGTATAATGAAGTTTTGCAGGATTTTCCAGGAAGTAGGACCAAGTTTTTCCAGAAATTTTCCGGAAACTTAACACAAGAATTTCTGCAGGTCACTTCTGACGGCGTCATGAGCTTGCTCTTGACGGCGTCACGTGTAAAAATCTGGAAATTTTACCAGTTTTGTTTTTCTAACGGAGTTTTAAAGTTTTTGTTGAATTATTAAGTTTTATAATCTCCAGGAAATCTGCAAACTTCATTCCACAAGCATTATATCTTATTTTGTTTTCTAGGATTTAGTAACTTATGTAGGTTGCCGCCGATTTTATGCGAGGTTGTCTTGTTTGTTTTCTCAGGATTTACAGGTTATGCATGACAAGAAGATGATTTATATTCTGGAAGGGAAGCTTTGATTATTCATTTTCTTGGAGGAAGATCTAACCTGGCTACCTTATTATCCATACCGAGCGAATCAGGGGAGTATTTGATTTCATTTGTTTTACTTATTTCACTTTTACATTCTTTACTTGAACATTGGAGACAATGTTTATCTTAAGTGTAAGGGAGGGTAAAATGATGATACCTTACAGATACACTTTCGCTTGAGTTTGTGTGTTTAATGGTAGATGTGTAATAAAACTATGAGAAATACTTGTTAGTGCAATTTTAGCGCCAAATTTAAAATTTTTTACAACATTTAAGAGTGAAACATTAGCCATAGCAAGCGTCTCATGGATAGGAGATTGTATGACTAGCACAAAACCGTACTATTCAGAAAAATTTTCCACCCAAATATGTGAGGTTCGCCTTTAGATTTGATAGGAAAAGCATTTATTATTAGTTCTTATGAGTATACCGGTAGCATTTAGATTCTAGAACTTGCGTTAGTGATGCATCCCGAGACCGCTAGTGAGACTACATTCGTGTAGTAGGATTTACTACATGATAAGAGGCATTAGGATCACCCTTGTGTTAAACCCGTATCATAATTACTTGACCATTTAAGTAATATTACTTGGCTAGTTAAGTCAACTAATTTTCCCACACCTTAGCGTTGTACTCATTTTTAGTACACGAAACCCCTAGTACACCCCTCCGAGCCTATCTTTTCGTTTCTAACTTTAAGCATTTTACTTAAAGGAAGAATTTGTTACACCCCACTTAAATGTACACCCAAATTGCCTTAGCCTTCCGTGTATGCGCTCATTTTTAGTGCATTATTGTTATTTGTTAAACCCTAAGTTAACTTTCTAATTGATTACATGGTTGCTAAGTCGAGTCATATCCTTGTACATATTGTTTTGGGACGATTGAGACCCATGGGTAAAGTACTTATTTTATGAAGTAATGGGGAAGAACATCATATATTACCCCCATATGTACGTTAATCTTAAAAGTACTCCAAGTGTTTTGATTTTCTTAATTCGAGTCATTAGATTAATTTATTGTAAAGTATGTAAAAATTCAAGTGTAAGGGAAATGTTCATTCCCTATGATGTATTATTTTGGATGGTAGGGTAAGAGTGTATGCACAATCAAAAAAAATAAAATAAATAAATAAATAAAAAATAATCGAAAAAAATCAAGAAAAAGAAAAAAAAAAATAGAAAAAGAAAAAACATACGGACTACCATCCCTTTTCATTCTATGTTCATTTTATGTTTTTGTTATTTTTCATTTATTAGCTTAAGTCGAGTCTTGTCTTGGCTTAGCAACGCCATATTATACATGTAATTAACCAAGATTGTTAACTCGCCACCAGTAAAGACTGCCTATATCCAACAAAACCGTGTATTTCATATCCCTACACCTAACGTTACAACCCTTTAAAAGACCTCTTTGATAGTTTATCCTAGGTGCTTATGCCATGTGGTGGAGGTTTGATCTTTTCCCAAGCCTATGGTAATCTATTTTGCTATGACAGGTAGTGAGAGATATATTCCGTTTCCATATTGTAATTTATACTTTATTACACCCGAGAGATGTGAGTATCTAAACACTATTTGTGAGGTGATAGTATATGACCTCCGTGCTTGTCTTTGGTCTTTAGTGGAACGATTATTTGTTGTAATTACTTTTATATTAGTGTTAAATGACCCCTAACTTGTATTTTGATTAGAATAAAAGCGCATTTGCTTGAGGACAAGCAAATCTCAAGTGTAAGGGTATATGACGAGGCGAAAAATGAACCACTTTTAGGGGGTCATTTAAGCCCGGAATTGAATTTATTTGATCAAATATTGCCCTAAATCGTTCCTTTTGTGATTTTAGGTACTTTGGGAGTGAAATCTGGAAAATGAAGCAATTCGGACGTTTTTGGAGCATAAAAGTGAAGAAAACGCCAAAGACTTAATTTTCCATGTTGGGAACAGTGTGTGATGGCGTCAAGAGGAACAAGTTGACGGCGTCAAGAGTAAAGATCATGACGACCCAGTACAGAAATGAAGGCGTCACAAAGAAAAGCGTCAAGAGTTAAATGTGTGACGGCCTGGAAAAATGGAATACATGACGGCGTCAGATGTAGATCAAGGCAGTCCGAGGATTATTTTAGCGGCGAGATGACGGCGTCGCAAGGTTGTTCTTGACGCCGTCAGCCTCTATTATCTATATATAGTTTTCTAATTTTCATTCATTAAGAGGAACAAGTTTGGAGAAACCCTAAGGCCGAACCATATACGTATTTTACAGCTTTTTCAAGGGTTTTCAGCCCTTGAACCCTTACACGTGTTATTGAGATAAGTATTCTTTTAATTCAATCAATATGTCTATGTGTTGGTTGTCTATATCTTGTGCTTGTCTTGATTCCACCATGCTAGGCTAGATTTATTTTGTGTTTGCTTAGATCTAATGAAACCTAGATGTTGATTATGTGTTGATTATTTGTTTATGGCTGTATTGGATGAATGATTTCAATGTTAGGCTTAAGAAAACTGGCAGATCTCTAATTGGTAACATGCTTGAACGTCTTAGGAAACATGAACCGATGTGTACTAGGTTTTATTGGTTGTATTTAATGCATGAGTAAATTCTAATGACCCCATGTTAGGAGTTTCTTAGCCGGCTCGACATAGGAGTGAAGTAGGCACTCATAGGATTGGGGAGTTAAGTACGCCACCCCATGAATGGTATTAAGGAATACCATCCGTCATCCACGCAACTATAATAAGTAATTAACGTGTAAAAGATATCTAGGGAGTAGTGAAATCTAAGTAAACACATTTCTCCACTTATTGCTCACAACCTTAGTTTAATATAGTTTATTTTCATTTTTAGTATTTTATATTGATTGCATCTTAGTATTGGGTTAGTTGACTAGCAACTAATTTCGCCCAAATCCTTCAAACCCGAGATTTTAATTTGCTTTCTAAAAAAAATATAAAAATATTAAAAGAATCATCCCTCATCTCTAGAACTAGTAATTAGGTTTTCTAATCCTAGCGACACTATTCCTAGCTGAATGATCAATCCCCTGGTACTTGTCACTATACTATACTACAACGATCAGGTACACTGCCTGGTGGGGGTTGTAAGCTTCTCGAGATCCCTTGAGAGGTAAAACCTGGTGCAATCCCTACGCATCATAGACTAATTGCATTCGCCAAACTCCGTTCTAAAAAAAGGGTCTCAATCTACTAAGAAAAACGCAGATAATCACTACTTGCCAATGAATTTCCAAACACTATTTTCTGTTTAGGGTGTTTCTGTTAGCTTATTTTCCGGCTTATGGGCTTATTAGACTTTTGAAAGCTAATAAACTCTTATTTCTAGGGCCTATGAGCTTATCAAGCATATGGTTTATTTACCCTTATTAGCCCACAAATTAAGCTTATCAGCTTTGCAAAATTTCAATGAGCCCATAACCTGGAAGCATAAGCTAAAACAAACACCCCTTATTTGTATTTCCCTATCCCAATAATCATTGTACGAAGGTGAGCTCAATGAGAATAATCATTAAAATTCTCAAATAAGGGGGTGTTTGTTTTATAGTGAATTTATAAAGCAACTATTATTAAACCACACTCATTGAGCTCACCTTGTTACTTGATTTCTTGATTATTCTCAGATATATCCATACAAATGATAAGTTGGTTTCTCAGATATAAAACAAACACCCCCTTATTTGTATTCTCATATATATATATATATATATATATATATATATATATATATATATATATATATATATATATATATATATATATATATATATATATAAGCTAGTTGGTTTCTCAACTCTTTCATTGTACGAAGGTTTATATAGCTGCTGCAAAGCCCCTGATGTTCCCGCCGCTTATCCTGGATGTATCCAGAATGATACGTACAGGTTCATTGTTTCCTTGAGAATGATGATATCTATGTGTGTAACACGTACCTGTATATTTTTAAACCAGCACACTCATTTTTCAGTGAAAAAGTTTCTTAGTTGATGTAAGCTAAACTTCTTTTTAGCCTTATATCTAACCCGAGACCCATTATAAATAATCTAATTAAAAAATTCTTCATCAAACTGGGTCTTATTGCATTTTCTTACAAAATAGTAAATCCATAAAGCTACTTCAAAAAGGTTTAGTTGTTTGGTTCTTGATGCGTGGGAATTGCACCAGGCTTTACCTCTCGAGGGATCTCGAGAAGCTTACAACCCCCACCAAACAGTGTACCTGATCGATGTAGTATAGTATAATGACAAGTACCGGGGGATTGATCGTTCAGCTAGGAACAGTGTCGCTAGGATTAGAAAACCTAAATACTAGATCTAGAGATGAGGGATGATTCTTTTTGTATTTTTTATATTTTTAGGAAAGCAAGTTAAAATCTCGGGTTTGAAGGATTTGGGCGGAATTAGTTGCTAGTCAACTAACCCAATACTAAAGATGCAATAAAAATAAAATACTAAAAATGAAAATAAACTATATTAAACTAAAGTTGTGAGCAATATATGGGAGAAATGTGTGTACTTAGATTTCACTACTCCCTAAATATCTTTTACACGTTATTTACTTGTTATAGTTGTGTGGATGACGGATTGTATTCCTTAATACCATTCATGGGGTGGCGTACTTACTTCCCCAATCCTATGAGTGCCTACTTCACTCCTATGTCGAGCCTGCTAGAAGCTCCTAACATGGGATCATTAGAATTTACTCATGCATTAAATACAACCAATAAAACCTAGTAAACATCGGTTCATGTTTCCTAAGACGTTCAAGCATGTTACCAAATGGAGATCTGCCAGTTTTCTTAAGCCTAACATTGAAATCATTCATCCAATACAACCATAAACAAGTAATCAACACATAATTAACATCTAGGTTTCATTAGATCTAAGCAAACACAAGATAAATCTAGCCTAGCATGTTGAAATCAAGACAAGCACAAGATATAGACAACCAACACATAGACATATTGATTGAATTAAGAGAAGACTTATCTCAATAGCACATGTAAGGATTCGAGAGTTGAAAACCCTTGAAAAGCTGTAAAATTCGTACAAGGTTCGGCCCTAGGGTTTCTCCACACAAGTTCCTCTTTAATGAATGAAAATTAGAAAACTATATATAGATTTTAGAGGGTGACGACATCAAGAACAAATGTCTAACGCCGTCATCCCGCCACCCAATAATTCCTCGGACTGCCTAGATCTGGATCTGACGCCGTCATGTAGTCCCCTTTTGCAGGCCGTCACACAATTAACTCTTGACGCTTTACTTGTGACGCCTTTAGGTTTCTTCTGGGTCGTCATGGTTTTTACTCTTGACGCCGTCAGGATTGCCTTCTTGACGCCGTCATACACTGTTCCCAGCATGGAAAATTAAGTCTTTGGCGTTTTCTTCACTTTTATGCTCAAAAAACGTCCGAATTGCTTCCTTTTCCAGATTTCACTCCCAAAGTACCTAAAATCACAAAAGGAACGATTTAGGGTAATATTTGATCAAATAAATTCAATTCCGGGCTTAAATGACCCCCTAAAAGTGGTTCATTTTTCGCCTCATCAGTTCTTATGATGAAGCATAAGCTGAATATATAAGCAATCCCAAACATCCCTTAGCTTGTAGCGAACTTGACCAAAACATATTAGAATGAAGCAAAGCTTACCAGCCGCAGAACAGGACAACGTGTTACACACATCGCCAACTAGCGTAATTAGGAACCATATTCGTATTCCAGGTAATTCCTTATTCATTTTTCTAATTCAGATGATGTGGCTCCTTCCGTTGTTGCTGCTGCTGTCAAATCAATAACAAACATTAATTAACTGATGACCGGTTATTTAACATCAATAACTAACAACATTAATGATTAAAAGCAAGTACCAATATTTCTTAATCCGCTGTCGAACTTATTCCGAGAGAGCTCGGATCGAATTGATGTTGCTATCTACACTGTTAGTTCAGTCCACATAACCTCATATCCTACAAAACACCAAAAACACCAAAATTAATTAATTCAATAAAAACTTGTTTGTAGTTAATACATAAGATAACATAAAAACAATCGCATAAATGAATGCCAATATCTTTAAGGCGTTGTCAACCCGTAACTCATCACAAGAGGCTATAATTAATCAAACATGTCATTTTTTTTTTATCACATTTAACCCTAAGTGGCATGTAAGAACACCCTATCTAGTCTATAATCACATCAAAATTCAAATGGCGCGATATACTAATCTATGTACATCATCGCTTGTCATATCAGGTGCTTGTTCTCCATCTTGCTCTAAATCATTCTACTCGATAATATATTCAAACTTGACACATACTAGAGTATTGCCCTATTTTATCAGGTACGCATTCTTTTCATTAGTGTTACAAAACATCATCGACATTTTCCTATAAATAAAATATTTTTTTTACCTTAACATTAGACCGAACAAACTCAGCAAGCCACATTATCTTACTGTTGATCAGGAAAGCCTGCATTTATGTGAAATTCCAAGTTAATTAAATGTCAACTTCAATATCCAACAGATTTAACAGTTCATGCAGAACTTTCACAATACAATACATGATATTGATTCATGCGAAGTTCTGCATGAATAGGTTGTGTATATACACCAATGCTCTCAATCAACATATATAAAGAACATCAAAGACAGTGCTGCCTGAGTTGGGACAATCCACATATGAGACAATATGTTTGTGGTCTACGCCCTCCTGGACCTGGACCTGCATTTTTGTTAAAACTAAAATGCAAGTCACCTTTGTAAGTGGAAAGTCAAAAAGGAGGATGTTTTTTAGGTTGTTTGGTGTAAGTGTAGTTGTGTAGTCGGGTGTTTGGCATAAGTGCATGCCGTCAAGTTTAAAATTATGTGTTATGTCTGCAGTTTAAACTGACCTTAACTCAACCTTATAAGAAATCAAGATATCAGTAATGGATGTCCATACCTCATAGTTATATCCCTCCTCCTCCAATGTGTTCAGTAATACCTCTTACGAAAATGAAAATTCAGATTGGGTAAGAGTGCACCTTTTATGTACGTCTATATATACATCATTTTCATCAACAATTTCATCCTGCATCAGTTACGAAAAGTAATTAGCACTTTGGTATGAAAACATGGATTACATTGTGATAAAATATGAACCAAAATAGTTCTAGAGTTGCCATGATAAGACGGTTAGATAAGAGGTCAAAACAGGTGGCTCAAGTTTCCATCTATTTGATAAATAGTCCATGTGGTAAGCGATCGCATAACGCCATTTGATACATAGCCCATGTGGCTCAACGTTTTAACTCCATATCACTTTCATATAGATGTTAAGCAACCACTGTGTAAAAAATGAATAAAAGTTACAATGAAGGCAAGAATAGTAACTTGGCAGATTGATTAAAGCTTGTCTCGACCTCCTCAAGGGTTGCATCGTACTCGATTGGTGCAACAATTCTCCAATTTTCTAGTTGTTGAATCACCTCCACTGGTTTCTGGAGCTCCATGGTCCTTCCAACCATTTTCACTGCAAACATTAAGGTATCATTGTCAGCCATGATCAACAAACTAATAATAAAAAACTTTTACATGGTGCCCCATATCAGATAATCACTTTCCAAAAAAAGATCAAACACCCCAGAATTTGTTTGAAGCAGCTCATACGACACTACATTAGTTCATTCTGTTATAGAATAATATATTAACCATAAAAGACCAAAATTTGTTTGAAGCAGCTCATATTCAAGGTTCGCAAGCTTACTTGAAACTAAAAATGCAATTAAGCTTTATTAACTTAAGCTTATAAGGCTTTTGGGGCCCCTTAAGCTTATAAGCCATGACCAAATTTTTTTTTCTAGGAATCTAGCTTATAAGCCATAACTAATTTCAAGGTTAGCCTTTTGAGTAAGCATAAACACAACTAATTGTTTTTCCCGTAACTAATTTTCCTTTTTGATAGTGTTGCGTGTACCTACATATACATACAATTCGCTGTCACTATCCCACAAATTAATCACTATCCCACAAAGTAACCAAACCATATATAAATCAGCAAGCAAGAACCACCAAATTCACTAAAAAACATAAGTCGATCTTAGAAACAGCTTTAATCACAAACAAAACTAAATAAAAAAGATAAATAATTACATACCTTGATTAAAAAAATTCATGGCAATGACACTTCATCCTCTTTTGCAACCCATCTACCCCACTCAAAATAGTTGAAACCTGCAATTAAACATAAATCTCTGAATAAAAACACAAATTTATCAAAAAAATAAATAAATAACTGGAATCAAGAAAATCAAAAACCCTAGAGATGCGTGTGTGTTTTTTGTTTGTGTCTGTGTCTTGTGGGTTCTGGAACATTCGATTCATAACACATAATAAATTGATTAATTTTGTTTCTCGTTCTGTGAATCTTGTGTTTGATCGGTAATTTTTTTTGGGCATGAATCGATGAATTTTTTTAGGGGGAAGAAAGAGATGCGTGTCTGTGTTTTATGGTTTGTGAAAGAGTGAAGAAGCTTCAAGAAAAAAAAAGAATACTGAAAAACAGATAATGGGAACATGTTTGTGGAAGAGGAAGGGATGATGGACACGTGTTTACTACTGTTGATCCTGTAGCAACACTCACATAAATTACTATAGATGAAAGAGTATTGTTCCTCAAGGCCACGGGTTTTATACTTATTGTATAATTAGAGAATAAATATGTAAGTAATTTGCATTTGAACAATGCATAAATATTCCAGTTATGGGGATATGAATGTAAAAAAGCAATAAATTTTCTCGCAAGCATTTTCACTAACATCTTCTATAGTCCTATTCGAACTCCATTTTTATTCCAACGTAAGTCACTAGACTAAGGGGCTTGGCAACACATGCGGGGAGGCACGGCACGGTAGCCCCACCGCACGGGAACACCACCGCCGGTGCCTCTTTACCACACGGGAGGGTTCATTTGCGGTAAAGCTTACCAAAGAAAAGTAGCCGTTGCAAAGTCAAAAATTGGAACGTTGGGGTGCATTAAAAGACCAACGGATACTTTTTATTTATTTTTTATATATACTTGCATAAACAAAGACACAACATAAAAAAAAAAAAAAAAAAAAAAAAATCCGATCCAAAGAAAATATTCGATTCAACCGCAAGTATATGGCGCATAAAAAAATTGGTTCGACTTTTTTTTTCTAGATGAGCCGTTCGAGTGGTCTAACGATACTAGTCTCGATATTTTTGCTGACGCGATTGACGAAGATAAAGAAGATACGGCTGGGTCGACACGAAAATCAGTGAAACGCAATCGGATCTCTGCTGCACAAAGATTGCATCGTGATTATTTTTTTTGGCGAAGCAGCCTTAGCCGAGATACGAGATGAGGATACACATTTTCGTGTCAGATTTGATCTTATGGAGCATATTCACACTCAACAATTACCATACCTCGAGGTGGACGATGAAGTTTAGTTTTTTAGTATTATGTAATGGTATTTTATGTTTTTTAATAATATTAAGTAATGTTTACTTTAATTTTAATGAATTTTAGTTTTTAATAAATTTTAATAGAATTTAAAAAAGAAAAAAGAAAAAGAAAAAAAAAAAAAAGTGAGTGAAGGGTGAGTGATGTGATGCCAACAAAAAATGAGTGAGTAAAAGGAAAAGTGGGAGATTGATGTGACATAAGGGGATTGATTGTTTATGAGTGAAGGGTGAAGGTGTGAGTGATGCATTGCCAACCCTTAATGTGTTAGACAATAAACGCGATCAAAAAAACCTTCACTCTATTATCCGTAACACACCTCGCCCAATGTTTAAGCATTGGCTGGTACTCATCTCGTAAATTGCAACACATACTAAATGGTCTTAAAGATCAATAATTTATTTTGGGTTTTACAAGTTGTGTCAAGTTGTGTCATGGATCATGGTGGCACAAGTTTAAAGTATTAAATAAACACATTTATTTCTTAAAAAAATGTTATTTCTATATAAAAGAATAATAAATTTGATAAACATCATCAATTTTTAAGAAAATACTAATATCAATCAACGTGTAAATATGATATTCAATTTGTTTAATGACTTAAAATTTGTGCCAACATAACACAAGTTAGAAAATCTCTAAATTGGCTAACAAAAGAATAATTTTTTATTATTATTTATCATACTATATTATAAAACATGAATGACTACTATTAATAGAATACTTAAAATTAAGCATTACACATTTCAATGCTAAAAGTACAAGTGATTCAAAACAATTAGACATTTAATACAATAAATGATATATAATTAGACATTTACAAATTTAGTAGTTACATGTACACAACATTTTGTTTTTACCATTAAAGTTTAAAATTAGTGACTTAAAATTGAAAATTCATACGAGTAACTTAAAATTGATCATTATGTATATTAAATACAATTGATCATTATTGTCAAAAAGAACATAATAAACTAAAATATGTTCACATATTGTACAAACTAAACAAAATACTAAACAAAATACATAAAATAAATAATAAATAAAATAATACAAACAAAACAAAATTTTATTAAACTTTTGACATAAAAAACTAATCAGTAAAGCTATTGACAAAAAACGTACAAATAAAATAAATTATTAATCGAAAAAATTAAATTACAGGGTGCCCGCAGCTGCATCGCGCAGGGACCTGCTAGTTCTTTTTAAATAAGCTTATCCAAATTCAGTTACATTGAAAAAAAACATATTAAAGTATAGAGTAAATTACACCGTTCGTCCTTGTGGTTTGCGTTAACTGGCGTCGTTAGTACCTTGACAAAAAAAAAGTACCATTTGTTATTGTTGTTGTTGCAAAGTGACAGGTAAACTTGCTCATAAACACAACGTGTTAGTAAAATATTAAGTATGATCTTAACAGTTGACTGGCTAAGATAGCAGCCTTGAATCATTTCGTACTTAATTAAATAATTGGATCAGGCAATGTAATTCATCCACATCATTATGTGAGAGAAATTTTGTAAAATGTGAGTGAGTCTAGCACTCCTTTTTGTCAAAAGCCGTAGCCCCTAGCAAGTGCAATTCCGTATAATGGCTATAGATTCCTTTTTCGTGAAATAGATGTTTCAATGTTCCCATCGAATAAGGTTAAAAAAAGAAGGGGATACCATACCCATAACAATGCATGCGTAAAAGAAGATGATACTTGCGCGACTTCCAACATAGTTAATTCACAAGGTTGTTTTACCAACCATTGTTTTAGCTTACTCCTCGACAGTCTTTGGGGTGTCTTTTTAAACTAAGAGGACGTGTCGGGTGAGAGTCCCATAATTATTAATGGTGTAAAAATGTTTTTACGACTAATAAAATTTACATGATGTGCCACTCTTCTTTTTGCTTAAGGAGAAAGATTAAAAAACCAAAACATATTCACCTTCTACCAGTTACATTAAATTTCGACCTTCCACGCTTCATACTGAAATAAATTAAAATCAAAACATATTAATGACGATAGCATGTTAGGTAAGATATCACATGTCAAATGAACAACAATATTTGCATACTACTACAATAATATATGTCTATCATGGACAATCTATTAAGGGAAACATGCCATACACGTGTTGTACTTTTATTCAAATTTGATTTTTAATCAGTCAACTTATTTCTCAATTGATGGTACTTTTGGGTAACTTTGCCCGATTAAGGGTAGAGATGTTGCACAATTTTTGGAAATTTTATGTTTTTCCAAACTATGATAAAAAGAAATCATCAATCTTAAATGTAGTAAGTCATATCAACAAAAATTATGGTTGGTAACGTTCCAAGAACAATCATAAAATCCTTATCTTATCATGAACAAACTTTGAAATGAAAAAAAAAAAAAAAAAAAAAAAAAAAAAAAAAAAAAAAACAAAAACCGAGGATCCAATATCCAAATGAGAAAAAGCATGTTACCTTATATTGTGCCCTAAAATACAATTGTTGTACAAAGCATGCTATTCTTTTGTTGAATTTTTTGGCATGGCTTTTAATTTGAGCAATAACTAAGAAGCATAACAAACTATCAAATGGAAAAACAATTGTGGTAGAATGCTAATTAAGCTGACAGTGAGTGGCTCTTTTCTAAGTGGTTTTTGGTTATAGGTCAGTGTCAAAATTTTATTGTCTTGATAAATGAAAAGTGTTCGCCTGAGAAAAAGGTAATAACAATGTATCCATCACCCATGCACATCTTAGGACCAAATGCATTGAATATCTTGCAATCCCCACTTAAATATATTGTACATTTTACAAATTTATTAGAGCAAAACCAAATACCAAATCCTAATTTTTTTTCTATTAGGCTTAATTAGTATTTGTATTTAATTAAGTTAACTTTAAAAAAAAGTAAATAAATATTTAATTAAGCTGGATTTGAAAAAAGCCTGGTAACCCTTCGAGGTTTGTACTTTCGGTCGAATACCCATAGGAGGGTATTGGGCTTGACTTTGCTTGAGAAAAAGTTTAATTATCTTATTGGTTAAGATAATTATCTTTTAACTAAATAAAAGAATTTTGTGTCCATATATTATACATTCCTTATTGGATAAAGATTACTTTTAGTATAAATATAAAACCAAATTAAGATTAAGGTAAGAATTTATTAGCATATCAAAACCTCTAAAACCCCTCCCCTCCTCCCTTTCGGTTCGTCGACCGAACACCCCACTTAAACACATTCGTGTGTTTGTGTCCTTGATTATGATCAAGAACTTGTTCACGTGACAATGATAATTCAATCCTAGTAGCTATAGAAGATTGCTGGAGTTTTAGTGTGGATTACCGACTAGTCTGATCACACTATTGATCAGAAGTTTGTTGTGCTGTCAAGATCTATGTAATTTGAGGTCTTAAAATCCGGTGTTAAATTTATAATAAGAAACATGTAGGATTAATTAACACTAACATGCAGTGCCCGGTCGCATGTAATCTCTCTTTAGTAAGTTCGAGGGTCGAACCCACAAAGCGAGTAAAATTTGGTTATATAAAATGAAATAAGAACAAATAACTAATTAAGCAATTTAAATAATTTAAAAAATCAGGTATGTTTTAGATCCACACGATCTATTAATTCAAGATTAATTAAAATATTAAAAAAAAAAAAAAACAAAAGACATAAAATAACTTGAAGATGTATTCAATAAAAGACAAGCAATGTTAACCTTGCTAATTCCTTATTCTTCTAATGACATGATTCAATTGTGCAATGTCTAACTATGATAGCATGTAGTCGAAATTTAATGCTACTTATTTATGTGTGTGATTGTTACCTTTTAGGCTTTTAACTTTGTATGAGTAGTAGATGCTTGGAGTTGTTAAATATCTTTAGGAGGAATGAATCTTTAATCAATGATGAATTATTCATAGGTAATCTTTGGCAATGGTTTTACCACAATGAGATTTTTCAGGTGAATCAAGGATTATTGCTCATATTACTAAGGCATCAAGGTGTCATGGTTGTGAAATTTTGTACATTTTGGAATTTAATTAGGTCCTGTTGACACTTTTTAACTCCGAAATGTATATAAATGCTTGATTGTAGGTAGCAACCATATCCAACTATATAAGAGATTTGACTCTAAAGGATTAGATACTTGTCACATTGTTTAAAATTAGATAAGCAATCTTAAACAATCTGTTGAAAACTAGCATTTATTTTCTTATTTTAGAATTAATAAATGTCTGTTCGTTTCAAAGCATACAGGCACTTTCAAATTAGCAATCAGTAAATCCCCCAAGTTAATTTGAGTTACTAATCTGCTTATCAATGGGTTAATTTAAGAAGCCCACATGTTACATTAAGTGGTTAAAAGGTAACTAAGAGCATGTTTGGTTAGGAGAAATTTAGTGAAATGATGGAGACTAGAAATGTCGAGAAACGAAAACTCTCAGATATATAGTTCAAACACTCGACAATCTATATAAATTATTAAATTGTTAATCTAGTACAGTTTGGTAAAGAACCATCAAAATAGAAATCCCCATATATATTAACGATGATAAGACTACCATGGAAAACTAAACATCCTTGGGCTTATTTCAACACTACACTACCCATTCTAGACAACACTTGGATGCTCAATTATCAATTTATGGGAACAAGCCATGGTAGCAAGATATCATCCAGTAGCTTTGAATCTGAATAAGAAATAGCACTAAAAACCCTTTTGTTTCTGGATTTTCACATAAACCAAACGCTAGACAATACAAGTATATGACAGCCTCAAGTGCTTTTTTTTCTTACTGATCAGACCCATATCAGAACCAAACGAGAACATGTGCTTGATTATGTTAGAATTAGGAATCTTCACTTTCCAACACTTAGCAATTCAACATAATTACATTCAAATCCCCATGTAAAAACGATAGCTTTGGCTCATCAAGTATACCATGATCGCTATGCAACAAAGTGCAAAAAATCATAACTGAGTGGTTAAGTTTTAAGATTAGTAAATACAACAGTAGTATAGGCTCATATAAAACTAGACATGAAGTCTATGGTTTCAACAATTGCACAAATTGCATTTTGATGTTTTCCTGATCTTTAGGTTTATATCTAAATTGACAAAAAACAACATAATATAGTCAAGGTAGTAAAAGGCCCTCGCTTGGGTCGACTAGTCCATTAGGCGAGGCGCTAGTAGCCATCTCGCCCGATCATACTCGGCTAGGCCACCTCACTCAGGCCCTCGCTTACTACTAGAAACTTGACTTTCACCGACGGATTTTCCGACGAATACAGATCCGTCGCTAATTATCGTTGATATTCCAATGAATAGCGACAACTTTATATTTCCGACTGAATTCCAACGGTTTCGAAGGGCTACAAAATCTGTCGGAAATCTGTTAGTAATTTACATAACATACCGTCAAATTTCTGACGCCGTTCCGACATACATGTTTTTCCGTCTTTAATCCATTGGAAATGTTTGAATTTCTTATGACTTTTTTAGTTTTTAGTATTTCGGTCGGAAATCCGTCGTTAATAACATTAATTTCCGACGGATTTCCAAGGGTAATAATAAATGCATTACTTGATTATGACACATTTCCAATGAACCATATCCGTAATTAAAAAAAACGCAAGCAGACATTTCTCTTTCTCTAACCATCATTCTTATAATCAAATATTTGTTGATTGTCAACTAAAATTACTTAAAAAATCAAAATTTGTGTTACCAATTTGAAGTTTGAAAAATCCCTATATTCGAGTTAGAAGTGTAGAAAAGACTAGCAAAAAATAAAAGCTAAAATGACTATCTATTAACCAGCATAGCCAAATTCCAATTACAAGTGAATGCATATGTACTGTGTAATTTTATTTCGAGTTAGAAGTAGGTTAATGTTAACTGATACAAAGTACTATCCAAAAAATGATTAATCGAACTTAGAGACCTTTATATATACCTTATTTCAAATATACATTTAAGAAAATTACACATTCCCAATGCCATTTATTACATAATTAACCATAATCAAACTGTGACCCTTTACTGTCTACAGGTTACCGACGGATTTCTGATGGAATTATTACCGACGACTTTTCGACAGAAAATACATCGACAGATTTCCGACTGAATAATTACCAACAGTATTCCAACATATACCATCTGTCACTACTGTTTCCGATAGATTTATGGCAGATACTAATTACCAACCACATATCAGCGACAAACTATTTTCGTCACAAATCCGTCAGAAACCACGTATAACGACGGATTTCCAACAGAGGCGAGACTGCTGGTCCTTCGGTTCGGTCAGGTTTGTGTTGGTCCAATCGGTTTTTGGAGTCTGTGATGCTCAACACTACTCTAAACGTCCCTAATACATCAGCAAAAGGAGTTATGGGCTATGATGAGCTTTGTTGTGGATTGGACTTAGAGCTATTACAAATATAAGACTAGCTTGACTTAACTAAATACTTATTAGCTTGTAAAAGTCCTTTAAGCCCAATACTAAGCTATTACAATCTCCGCAACAAGTTATAAGGTTATAAGTCGAATGACCATTACTTTTATAATCCTAACAATTCTTTTGTAGAGTGATTAAAAGTGGACAAGTTGAATATATTTTAAAGTGATTAGCTCTAAGTTAAAGCTAAAAATCTTGAGTAGCCCTCGTATGTTACACACTTTTTTTTAAACAAAGCGTGTTACACATGCTTATAAACGAGTCCATGTCGAAAGAGATATCTCTAAGAATTTAATTTAGATTTATCCGTTTGTAAACAAAGATCATTTTTTGTTTGAACAAAGTGTGTTACACATGCTTATAAACTAGTCCTTGTAATAATTATGAGAAAAAACAAAAAATAAATAAAATAAAAATAAAAATAAAAAATCTGCAGTAAGTTATTATATGCAACATCGATTTAACTTGTAATAATTAGCAGAGAATCCCCACCTGCTTAAACAAATTTAATTAGTGAGTTAAACATGCGACCCTTTACGCGACCTAGGCGACCACACGTTTTTATCTTTAGGCTACTACGTTTAGGCGGCTAGACCTTTATACGTTTACACGTGGGCTATTCAAAAAGTCATAATCCGTTATTGATCACGATATGAAAATGAAAGTTTAGTTGAAAAGTAGTTTAGTTATTTAGACATCTAAATTATGGTGAATTGCGAGGGCCTACATGTCCGTACAGGTGTGTTTAGTTTGGAAGATTGACCAAGTGTTTAGCAAAGATGAAAATAGTAGATTTTGTATACTAAGGAGAGATATCAAGAATTTAATTTAGATTTGTCCGTTTGTGGAAAAGAAAAACGTTTTTTGTTTTGAACACATGCTTATAAACTAGCTAGTCCCTATATAAAGAGATATCTCTAAAGAATTTGATTTAGATTTATCCATTTGTAAACAAAGATAGTGAGGACCATGAATTCTCTTAGAAGTATTCGAACAACCAAATCAGGAGAAACATATAATAAGGGGTTTAAGAAGGAAGGGGAGAATGAGCAACCATTAAGTCCTATGGCTCAGTTGTTTCATGAGCCTGGTTCAGATGTCTACATCATTGGCATCATGGGTTTGAAAACAAAAATTTGTCCTCAAGTTTTCAAAGACAATTTGGCACTTACTTTCCTAAAAAATCGTCGCTTTTGTAGCTTGCAGGTGAGGTATCACAATAAGAAATTATACTTTAGTGACAAAGGTTCTAATGTCACAAAGTGTTACTAAATCTAAGTTTTTAATGACATTTTTAAAAAGTATGGGTATGTACTCACACTTTTTTGTGTCACTATAACTAGACTTCTACTTACACTTTTTTAAGTGTGAGAATGACACTTATTTTATGGCACTTTTTGCTTCTAATGACCTTTTTGACTTTTGGTGACACTTTATTATGTGTCATTGGATGGCAATTTTTTTAGCGTATACTAACTAAAATTTAAGAGCATTAAGATATTACTTTATTTTTTAATTATTATTATTATATTATTTTGCTAACAACAATCCTTGTATACTCTTTATTTTCATGTCACATAACTTGTACTACCTCCATCCCATAATTATTGTCCATGTTTGACTTTTTAAGTCTTTCCTTTACAACTTTAACCTTAATTATTTTTTCTTGTGTTATATAATACTTGATGCAAAATATATGAATGAATTGAGTTTTAAATGTACTTTTCATTGATATAAATTTTATCAAATATTATATAATACAAACAAAAATATATAAAGTCAAAGTTGAAAAAGAAAAACTTAAAAAAGTCAAACTGGACAGTCAATGTGGGACGGAGGGAGTATTATTTAGACACACGGATCGATAATGAAATTAAAAAGCTATAGCCCTCACTTGTATACTCGTGCATTTCTTGTATTATTACAGGTGATGGACAAGGAAAATGGAAGCATGAAATGGATTCCAACGCATGTAAACATAGACGACCATGTAATTATGGCCAAACTTGATCCTAACATGGAGTCGCCTGACAAGTTTATTGAAGATTATATCTCTAACCTTACTATATCCCCTATGGAAAACACGAAACCCTTATGGGATCTTCATATCCTTGATGTGAAGACCCTAGAAACGGAAGGCACATGTGTCTTTCGTTTCCACCACTCCCTTGGTGATGGTATTTCTTTGATGAATCTCCTACTTTCTTGTACACGCAAAGTTTCTGATCCTGAGGCTTTACCTACGCTTCCCGGGAATAATAAGCGGCGTGCTACTAAAGTTGCTAGCATTTGGTCAGGACTTGGCGTTCTTTGGAACTCTTTGATTGCTCTTCTGATGTTTGTTCTGACTGCATTGTTTCTAGAAGACACAAGTACACCAATGAAAGGATCAATAGGTGTGGAACATAAGCCTCGGCGGTTCCTCATCAAAAGTGTTAGCCTTGATGACATTAAGATGGTAAAAGAGGCTATGAACGTGGTAAGTTATTTATCTATATGTGTGTACTTAGTAAACAAGAAAACAATAACTTTTACAATGCTTACATATTACACATACCTAGTTTTACCGTTTTCTAATTAAATAAAGATTTAGTCTAGTATTAAATTATTTATCTTTAAATGGTTTATGGAGTTTTACAATTCAAATATGAGGATGAAAATTTCCAAATGTATATTTTACTTAACTAATTGCAACTGAATAGAAGTTTTGGTTTATCTTTTGTAGACAATCAATGACGTAGTACTTGGAGTTACACAAGCTGGAATCTCTCGCTACCTACAACGGCGTTACAGTATGTTTCTATACAATGAACCTTCAACACACACATGCGCGTTCATGTGTGTGTCTCATAAACCATATGATCTTTGGATTTCATTTCACCATTGCATATACATGGCATGACAGGTGAGGACCATAATGGCATTGTTGATGTTCCAGATAACATTCGCCTTCGTGCAACCAACTTCTTCAACCTACGAGCAACTACAAGAGTTGAAGTGAGTCTGCATCATTACATATATATGTTGTTGTATAAAGCTTGTTAATTTAGAACTTTTTATATAGCTTTTTGAATGATTATATTTGATCACTTGTAGGATTTCACGGATATGAATAAACATGGGACATGGGGAAATAAGATAGGTTATGCATTACTTCCGCTCAACATTGGATTGAAGAAAGATCCTTTAGACAACATAAGAGATGCGAAGGCCACCATGGAACAGAAAAAAACTTCTTTAGAGCCCTTGTTCACTTATTTCTTTACTAACCTGCTCCTTAAGCTGTTTGGCATTAAGGTAGTTCTTTATATATTTTTTCTAATAATTGATCAGATATAAACATCTTTGATGTTACAATTTCATTCTTAGCTATTGTTCTTACTATTAACATAACATGGTGGACAGGTTGCTGGAAAACTGAATTACAAAGTATTTTTTAACACAACACTTTGGTTCTCTAATGTCCCTGGACCACAAGAAGAGATCTCATTTTTTGGACATAAAGTAGCCTACCTTGCCCCCAGCTGTTATGGCCAACCATGTGTAAGATCAGTGTACTCATGTTAACTTTTGTGGTAAAATGGGGAGAAATCTATATTCTAATGCATCTTACTCAAAATTATTTCAGGCCCTCATGATTCATGTGGTAAGTTACACGGACAAAGTAACATTTGTGCTCTCGGTAGATGAAGAAACAATACCAGATCCTTACAAGCTGTGTGATGATCTTCAAGAATCACTTGACATCATCAAAGCCTCTGCTCAAGTCACACGATTTTGAGTACTCTTATTTACCTATTATAACTAGCGAGTGCATCATTAATATTAAATAAATAAATAAGTAGCAATAAGGGAGATTGTTAGTGCATGAAAGAACTACAAGTTCTAGAGGTCAAAAGGTAATCGATCGACCCACTACTAGAAAGGCGTGTAACAAAAACATAGATGAATATTGTTGTAATGTATTTGGTTGTTAGTGTCCACTTTCAAAATTGTTTTATTATAAGAACTCTTATGTTAGAAGCTGTTCTTAATGTTGAGATTCATATAGGTACAGAAGAGACACCTAAATTACCAAATGAATAAATAGAGGCATAATATTTTCATTTTTATCATCATAAGAAAACTGCATGTTCTTATTATGCTGCACAAACATGTTAAGACATCTTCATAAAATAAAAATTTATAACTTACTAATCTAAGGTACACGGGTTTCCTCTCGTAAAATCACTGTACCTAGAAAACAACCACACAAACCCTTTACTAACATACTAAAACGGTAACAACATAATCAGGATTCGATAAATCTCATGGTAGATTCAATCTAACTTAAATACAGATATATCTTATAACAGCGATGAGTGACATTATTCAAAGCAAGCATTAATGCCCCAATAGCTGATACTTCACACATGCTCAGTGTTGCTAGAGTAAACTATACTGATTAACAAAGATCACCTTTTTAAGATGCTTATAGGATAGAGCAAAACGACATTAAGTAATTTAAAAAAGCATTCCCAAACAACCCCTAATTCGGTAGTTTCTATTAAAAGACCGATTAGAGATGATCAATCTCTCAAGAAATAGACAAAGAAAATGATTGGATAAGGCCCTTTGAGTGGGCAAGACTCCAAGAGAACTAAGAGAGAAACTAGAACTTTTTGATCAATTTTTTTCCTCATAGACATAAGAATTACATACAAATAGGACTATTAAGAAACAATTATCTAAGAGCGCTGGGTATCATGTGAGCGTTTAACACGTTAATGGTATGCCACCTCAGCGCCACATCATACCCAAACCAATAACACACCAATCACTCAAACACCCCTCCCTCATAACACATCACTAAAACGTTATTGGGTCCCGCATCTTTTTTTTTTTTTTTTTTTTTTTTTTTTTTTTTTTTTTTTTTTTTTTTTTTCATTTCATTTCATACAAACACACTTTATATAAAAATGAAAATACATTGGTTGTTACTTTTAGTTTTTTTTTTTTTTTTTTTTTTTTTTTTTTTTTTTTGGAAAGAAAATAACAATTTACTTGATTATTACATTGGTTAATTAAATGAAAGGCTCTAACATTTGTGTATATTTTAACCACGATATATTAACATTTGGTTAATTAAATAAAAGACTCTAACATTTGTTGTAGTAATCAAGTAAATTTTACATTAATTAAATGAAAGACTTTAACATTTGCGTTTGTGTATATTTTACATTTGTTGTAGACTTGGGACTTGGAATATTGTACCTATATTTCTACTTGGAATAGTGTTCATATTGGGACTTGGAGTAACCAATAGTTCGTCTTCTTCTTCCATCTCCTACCTCCCAAAACCTAAAAAAAAAAAAAAAAAAAAAAAAAAAAAAACACACACACACAAGGGACGAACGGCGTAAGCCAGTGGAGTGGCTCAAAAACGTTTGGCTCACGAATGGCAGTTTGCTCGGTACCACATATGGCACGTTATTGGTATTCATGGGACGAATGGCATGTTTTTACCGAGTGCTCTAAGAAACATAACTAGTTGTAGTGTTGTACGTGACCCACTACTCTAGTACTATTCTAAGAACTAAACACATGCATGCATGAACTACCCTAAAAACATGGAACATCTTGACTTCTTCCTCTACAACTTATAACTGTCAAATAACCACTTCTTTCAAGACTAAAAGAAACGGTAATGTTGACAATTTTCTAGCTTCATTTAATAACGAAACATGGGTACGTATCAGTTTCATTAAGCAAATCCCAAACAGTCCTGTATGAGTAGTTCTTCCAGATCTTTTACCGAAGTTCCAGCAAAGGTTGCAACATCTCTTTTGAGTTGTATGATCAAATATTACATAAGAAGATGCACAAACATACGATATTAAAATGAAATAAAAAAAAAAGGGGGAGAAATATCTTAAAAATAACTTAACTTTTAGCATAATGTATTGTTTTTCATATGCATCATGACAATCATAAGAAAGTACATGGTTTTAGTTAGTAAAAACTAAATTTGCTATTGTTGGTGACATTAAGGGTCGGGCATCCCAACTAAATTTGCAATTCTCTTATATTTTTAGTACGTGTAATCGCGTTGCACATATAGTGACACATGTAGCTTTCAATTTTGTTACAAATTGTAGAAATTACCTCAGCAATGAGGAGTGATTTTAAATAAAATTTTCTGACCGTTAGCCTTTTTATTTTTAAAAAAAAAAGAAAAAAAAAGGTTAGCAAAAACTAATTAGTGCATGTGTTAGAATAGGCATCACATAAATTTTAAACAATTAGTGACTATAAAGTTTGTGCCTCCATATTATGAGAATAGACATGCATGGACACAATATCAAAGCAAACAAATATCCCCATATCCATATACAGTACATAACCAACTCACATCAACTACCAACTGAATGACTTATATTGCAAATACCAAGTAATCAATTAGAATTCAAAAAATATTATATGGTTTAAAGTCCCTACAGACAAGTGTAAGTGTAAGTATAAGGTTATAAGGTCTATATGTTAAAAAGGGAATTGATTTGCACACTCAAACTTTTGATTGAGACACTCCACTGTGCATGAGATACTTGTACAAGGTTCACAGCGTGCTTTAACTGTCTGTATAGTTGAGTGTCCCAATCACAATGTTGAGTGTGCAAATCATCTCCCATGTTAAAATGTCGTAAGTTATCTTAAATAGCTGAAAATTAAATTTGAAACTGTTGATTTGGAGTCATAAACATTAAATTTCTGTCCCCACTAGATGCTTATTGAGTTTTTTCCCTGTTGCAAAAATAGAAAAGGCGGCTGATTAATCGGCAATTAATCGCTAGGCGAGAGTTAACCGCCACGAATTTCACTAATTGGCTTTATTAATCGGTTTGGTAAAAAATTGGGCATAAATCGGCTAAATCGGGCATAAACCGACCAAATCAGTCATAAATCGGATAAATCGGCCAACTCGGTTACAGATAGTAATCGGCCAAATCAGATATAAATCACACAAATCGGGCATAAATCGGCCAAATCGGAAAAAAAAAAAATCAGCTAATCGGCCAAATCGAGCATATGGTTTCAAAAATTTATAATTATATATATGAAAGATCAATCCGATTAATCCCCGCCTAACCGATTAATCACTAGCGGTACCCGGCCGCCCAAACAGCTACCGCCTAGCGATTTTTGCAACCTTGCGTATTTTTAACCAAGGCTATAAATTTCTCATATATACTTGCATGCAAAAGAAATCGAAGAAGACAAAGACAATAAGAGTTCAGACAATATGTAAAATATGCATATAAAATATGTATGCTTATCTTGTTTCTAGAAAGGTTCAAAAAAATAATTAATCTTGACAAAGGATGTTAATGAGAAATAATGGGACTAACAATTTGTTCGACTGTTCTTGAGATGTAAATGGAAAAAAAATGAAGAAGGTAAAAATGAGAGAAAAGAGGAGGAGCAGGATTATTGTTTTCTGTTCCTAAGTTGGAATTAAAAGAAGGCGGATTTAATCAAATTATGCACAAAAATTAGCCTCTTTCTAAATCATCTCAATTTGGAAAGAATAAGGGAAATTTGGCGCAATTTTCTTCCCCATTAACTTCTCTTCAAAAATTTAAAAAAAAAAAAAAAAAAAAAAAAAAACTAAAACTACTCAGAAACATAAATATTTTATCATTTCTTCTATTATTCTTTTGTTTTCTCTCCAAATAAAAACTCGGGTTTGAATCGAGATGAAAATTTATAACAATTATAAAATAAATATCTAAGCAATTTGCATTTGAACAATGCATAAATATTCCACTTATGGGGATATATGAATGGAAAAAAACAATAAATTTTCGCACAAGCATTTTCATGAACACCTTCTATAGTCCTTTTCAAACTCCATTTTATTCAACCGTAAGTCAGTAAAATCAACTAAAGTAACATCGTATATGTAATAGACTAACGTATTAGACAATAAACGCGATAAAAAAAACCTCACTCCATCATCCGTAACACATCACCCAATGTTTAAGGATTGGCTGGAACTCATCTCTGAAATTGCAACAAATACTAAATGATCTTAAAGATCGTTAATTTATTTTATAGGCCAACAAAAGAAAATCTAACTATCTTATAATGGAGGAAGGACTACCATTAATAGAAATACTTAAAATTAAGCAATACAACTTTTGAAGCTACATGTACAACACCAAAAGCTACTTATAGAAATTCCACTCATATTTAATTCTAACATACAATTAATACTAACATTAAATACAATAAATAAATCATTATATACATTAAATATTTAAATACAATTAATTAACTTGTCAATAAATACAAGGGTAAATTGCAAAAATGGTCCTTAACGTTCTACGAAATTGCAAAAACGGGACCGAGACAAAAAGTAGCGCAAAAAAGACACCAACGTTCCACATTTTCGCAAAATCGCCACCGAGAGGCCTTTTTCGTTAATTTTCCCGTTAAGTGTCACGTAGTTGAGGGTAGTATCATCATTTCATGTCCTTTTTTATCTCCCGCCAACTTTCGGGGGACTATTTTTTGTGAAAAGACCTCTTAATGACTAATTTGCAAAGTTATTTTCATATTTCATATTAAATTGTCAACGCCTTCACACACACACAAGCATAAAAACACACACACACACACCCGTAATCAAATAATTATCATTCCCTTTTCCAGTAACATGTCTCGTTGTCTTGATCTCGTGGTTGCTTACAACTCGTTTGTCATATCGGAAATGATGCTAACCCATTACAGGCGAAAGGTTAAGGAGGACATTCATCATGCACAAGAGTTGATGTGTAGGTGCCAAAGGCTGTCTAATAGGCTGGGTGTTAGGGGGGACCTGATTGCGGAGCTCCAACTCTTAAGGGGCTTGAGAACTGCAAAGGCCAATGTGAACAAGCTTAGGAGGCTTCAGTCAGCAGATATAAGAAAGATGAGTGGGTTGATGAGGATGCTTAAGCAAACTAACGACAGCATTGTCTTCAAGATTGAGTTTGCTGTAAGGCAAACTTACATGTGAAGGGGTTGGGTGCTGGATGCTGGGGGTGGGTTGTTTTGTTGTGTTTTGTTGTGTATGATGAATGTAGGTAGTAGGTGGTTGGGCACTTGTGGAGTTGTGGTTTCTTTTGCTCATTTTAGTGCCATTGTCATAGTGTCGTAAGCTAGGTAGATGTAGGTGATGATGTAGTTAGGGGTTGTGGTTTCCCCTTAAGGTTGTAAAATGTATCCCTATAGTTTATGAATGAAAGGGGTCGTTTGATCCCGTTTGTCTTGATATACATTGTTCGATTCGTATCACAAACACATTCACAAACATGAAACTGACAGAAATGAAACCATAATACAATACACAAACACATGGATGAAACCATAATACAATACACAAACACATCGAAGCAAATAACAGGAAACACAAAACAAACACAACCATATTATGCATTAGAAATTGAATGCAATAACAGCTTACTCATGTGAATCAAGCATCAATAAATACAACCCATCACAATGCCTGCACACATCGTTTGGTGTATTCGAAATAGAGGTAAAATTGTTCAAGATACATTAGTCAAATTACATTAGTAGATACAACCAAATTAAAGTGTTTTTGTTTCTACACATTACATATTCCCAAAAGATGAATCCATATGTCAATCTTCAAAACCTTCTACTGGATGAATCAACAAGTGATCAACTACACCTGCACAGTCAAAATATGCAATGAAATGAGGTTACTATAATAGGCAATGCAATGTGTCCAAAATATTTGCTAAACAATTCATTAGACTCACCTAGTTAAAATAACACCACATTGTTACCCATTGATCCTAGTGCCAGTAGACTCAGCACGCAATTAGTGATTCTTGGTCTCAAAATACCCCCACCCTTTGCTCCTACATTCACTGAACCAACACCTGCTTGGTTCTTCATAAAACCATCGTCTCTAATGGCAATACCAGCCGGTTTGTTCCTGGTAACAACAACAGCCTCATCAACCATCTTACCTTTTCCCTTATCCATAGACCTCTTCACCCTCTTTTTTTGCTTCCCGGATTCAGGTTTTGAAGCATCAGCATCTTCCACAGCCTCATCAACCATCTTACCTTTTCCCTTATCCATAGACCTCTTCACCCTCTTTTTTTGCTTCCCGGATTCAGGTTTTGAAGTGCTAGTCCAAAAAGGAGTTGATGTACTAGAGCACCGCAAGCTAGCATCTTCTTCTACCCATCCGACAACCTCCCCACCCTCACCCTCTGAATCAATGTTTTTTAAATAGTATTGAGATAACATCTGTTTTGTGTGACCAACAAACAAGTCTACAAAACCAGCCCGACAACCTAGTTCGATCATTGTATGCACATCATTGTCTGTGTGAATCAATTTCAAACATTCTTCTAATGATTTGCCAGGCAAACAAAAGAAGACAACCCATTTTTCTCCCGTAATGCGTGATAACATATCATCCAGACCAAGGGTAAAGATATGTTTGTCATGGACAAAGGCACACATAGAAGAAACATTCCCTTGTACATATCTCAAAGGAGCAAATTCAAAGAACCCATTATTGTGCATTCTGAA
Organism: Artemisia argyi; assembly: GCA_030686995.1. Lineage (NCBI taxonomy): Eukaryota > Viridiplantae > Streptophyta > Magnoliopsida > Asterales > Asteraceae > Artemisia > Artemisia argyi. Next base: position 118,683,733 of record CM060677.1, on the reverse strand, counting down.
CACAATTTCATCATCATAATCACTTAATTTGAAACCTGTCACCGTTTAAATTCAAACACATATTTTAGTAATGGCAAACACTCGCTATAGCAGTACTTTAGTAATGCCAATTACTCGAACTTATGATATTCTAACAGCATACTTAAAAACATATTACTCTGTTTATCCTAAACCTAGCAAAGGGGATGCTGATGCGTGGGAATCGCAACAGGCTTTACCTCTCGAGGGATCTCGAGAAGCTTACAACCCCCACCAGGCAGTGTACCTGATCGTTGTAGTATAGTATAGTGACAAGTACCGGGGGATTGATCGTTCAGCTTAGGAATAGTGTCGCTACGATTAGAAAGCCTAATTACTAGTTCTAAAGGTGAGGGATGATTATTTTTGTATTTTTTTATATTTTTATGAAAGCAAGTAAAATATCGGTTTTTGGAAGAGTGGGCGGAATTAGTTGCTATTCAACTAACCCAAAACTAAGATGCAATCAAAATAAAATACTAAAAATGAAAATAAACTAATTAAACTAAGGTTGTGAGCAGTAATTGGAGAAAATGTGTTTACTTAGACTTCACTACTCCCTAGATATCTTTTACACGTTAATTACTTGTTATAATTGTATGGATGACGGATTGTATTCCTTAATACCATTCATGGGGTGGCATACATAACTCCCCAATTCTATGAGCTCTTATCTCCTCCTACACCATGACCCAGCACAACTATAGGGATTGTAAACAGTGGCTCATGCATTAAATACAACCAATAAAGACCTAGTACGCCTCGGTTCATGTTTCTTAAGACGTTCAAGCATGTTACCATTTGGAGATCTGCCAGTTTTCTTAAGCCTAACATATAAAATCATTCATCCAAGACAAGAATAAACAAGTAATCAACACATAATCAATATCTAGGTTTCATTAGATCTAAGCAAACACAAAAGAGATCTAGCCTAGCATAATGGAATTAAGATAAGAACATGATATAGACAACCAACACATAGACATATTGATTGAATTAGAAGAACACTTATCTCAATTACAATGCAAGGTATCAAGGGTTTGGAACCCTTGAAAAACCTATAAAAGTTGCACCAAAATCGTCTTTAGGGTTTCTCCCAAAACTTCTCTTTTAAATGTGAAAAACTAGAAAACTATATATAGGGAAATAGGGCTGACGGCGTCCAGACAACAATGTGACGCCGTCACCTCGCCGCCAAATACTTCCTCGGATGGCCTTGATCTACTTCTGACGACCTGTGTGACGCCGTCATCAACTACGGATTTTTATTCTTGGGCTTTTGACGCCGTCAGGAACACTCTTGACGCCTTCATGAACTACGGATTTTAATTTTTGATGTTTGACGCCGTCATGGCATTACTCTTGATGCCGTCACCTACTGTTTCCAGCATGAAAAATTGAGACTTTGCCGTTTTCTTCACTTTTATGCTCCAAAAACGTCCAAAATGGCTTCTTTTCCAGAATTCACTCTCCAAGTACCTAAAATCACAAAAGGAACGATTTAGGGCAATATTTGATCAAATAAAGTCGGATTCGGGCTTAAATGACCCCCTAAAAACGGATCATTTTTCGCCTCATCATATACCCTTACACTTGAGATTTGCTTGTCCTCAAGCAAATGCGCTTTTATTCTACTCAAAAGACAAGTTAGGGGTCATTTAACACTAATATAAAAGTAATTACAACAAATAATCGTTCCACTAAAGACCAATAGACAAGCACGGAGGTCATACACTAGCACCTCACAAATAGTGTTTAGATACTCACATCCCTCGGGTGTAATAAAGTAATATAACATTATGGAAATGGAAGATATCTCTCACTACCTGTCATAGCAAAATAGATTACCATAGGCTTGTGAAAGGATCAAACCTCCACCACATGGCGTAAGCACCTAGGATAAACTATCAAAGAGTTCTTTTAAAGGGTTGTAACGTTAGGTATAGGGATATGAATTACACGGTTTTGTTGGATAAAGGAAGTTTTACTGATGGCGAGTTAACAATCTTGGTCAATTACATGTACAATATGGCGTTGCTAAGCCAAGACTAGACTCGACTTAAGCTAATAAATGAAAAATAACAAAAACATAAAATGAACATAGAATAAAAACGGGATGGTAGTCCGTATGTTTTATTTTATTTTATTTTATTTTTTTTTTGTTGCATACACTCTTACCCTACCATCCAAAATAATACTTCATAGGGAATGAACGTTCCCCTTACACTTGAATCTTTACATTTAAACTAATCTAATGACTCGAATTAAGAAAATCAAAACACTTGGAGCACTTTTAAGATTAACGCACGTATGGGGGTAATAATATTATGTTCTTCCCCATTACTCCATAAAATAAGTACTTACCCATGAGTCCCAATCGTCCCAAAACAATATGTACAAGGATATGACTCGACTTAGCAACCATGTAATCAATTAGAAAGTTAACTTAGGGTTTAACAAATAACAATAATGCACTAAAAATGAGCGCATACACGGAAGGCTAAGGCGATTTGGTTGTACATTTAAGTGGGGTGTAACAAATTCTTCCTTTAAGTAAAATGCTTAAAGTTAGAAACGAAAAGATAGGCTCGGAAGGGTGTACTAGGGGTATCGTGTACTAAAAATGAGTACAACGCTAAGGGTGTGAGAAAAATTAGTTGACTTAACTAGTCAAGTAATATGACTTAAATGGTCAAGTAATTATGATACGGGTTTAACACAAGGGTGATCCTAATGCCTCTTATCATGTAGTAAATCCTACTACACGAATGTAGTCTCACTAGCGGTCTCGGGATGCATCACTAACGCAAGTTCTAGAATCTAAATGCTACCGGTACACTCATAAGCACTAATAGTAAATGCTTTTCCTATCAAATCTAAAGGTGAACCTCACAATTTTGGGTGGAAAATTTTTCTGAATATACGGTTATGTGCTAGTCATACAATCTCCTATCCATGAGACGCTTGCTATGGCTAAAGTTTCACTCCTAAATGTTGTAAAAAATTTTAAATTTGGCGCTAAAATTGCACTAACAAGTATTTCTCATAGTTTTATTACACATCTACTATCAAACAAGACAAACTCAAGCGAAAGTGCATATGTAAGGTATCATCTTTTTACCCTCCCCTTACACTTAAGATGAACATTGTCCCCAATGTTCAAGTAAAGAATGTAAAAGTGAAAAAGTAAAGAGAATGAAATCAAATACTCCCCTGATTCGCTCGGTATGGATTATAGGTTGGCCAGGTTAAATCTTCCTCCAAGAAAACGAACAATCAAAGCTTTCCTTCCAGAATATAAATCATCTTCTTGTCATACATAACCTGTAAAACCTGAGAAAATAGACAAGACAACCTCGCGTAAAATCGGCGGCATCCTATATAAGTTACTAAATCCTAGAAAACAAAGTAAGATATAATGCTTGTGGAATGAAGTTTGCAGATTTCCTGGAGATTATAAAACTTAATAATTCACAAAAACCATAAGACTCCGTTAGAAAAACAAAACCGGTAAAATTTCCAGATTTTAACTCCTGACGCCGTCAAGAGTAAACTCATGACGCCGTCAGAATGGACCTGTAGAAATTCTTATGTTAAGTTTCCGGAAAATTTCTGGAAAAACTTGGTCCTACTTCCTGGAAAATCCTGCAAAACTTCATTATGACTCAATACAAGCATTTGACTCTAACAAATACGAATATACATGCTCATTTAATATCGTGGAGAATCATGATCGGTTTGTTTCTTAAAAACATATTTGGGGTTTCCCCTTACACTTATCTTTTGCAAAAATACTTTTAGGTTGGAGTTAAGAGTAAGCCAAACAACATAGTAAAGTATTTCCACATTTTAATTTAGAGACACGATCAACCAACAATAAAAATAAAGCATGCATACGGAAGCAAATAACAATCAAACAAATAAAATCACACAAAATATGGGTTGCCTCCCAAGAAGCGCTTTTCTTTATTTACGAGTCTTGTAGCTAGACTCAAGGTCATGGGTTACTACGTGATCTCATCATTGGTTCCACTCTCTAGGTCGTCTTCTAAACCAGTTTTGTATTCCGGACCTAGTTGCAAGCACTCTTTGTAGAAACCAAGCATCCTATTCTTTACATATTCTACTCCCCTACGTCTATCCTCCTCATTCCTATAATAAGCCGCTTGCTTATGTTCCTTTTCAAAATTAGAGAGAAGGCGGTATTGTTCGATCTTGTAGGGCATTTGATAAGCAACCTCATCATTCTCTTTCTTGAATCTAACTATCCCTAAAGTCGGATCATAACTCATCCTAGTGGCCTCAACAAATGGTTTTCCGAATATTATTTGGCTTAGGCAAGCATCAATCACCGGACGAGGGTACTCAACTATCATAAAATCGATCTCATAAGTGAGATTCCCTATAATCACATGCAGTCCCTTCACTCTTCCTGCAAAATTACTTATCAGATTCTTACCGGGCATCATCCTAAAATTGAGTTGCTTCTTCATCACCCAATTGTAATAAGTCCTAGTCATGATGTTCACGGGGAATCTAAGGTCGATGTAAGCTTTCCATATATGCATATGCCCGATATTGCATGAGATGTTTATGTTAGAGGGGTCTCCCATTTTGATAAGGGGTGTGCCAAAGATATATGTTTTCTCGGGACTATCGAATAAATCCTTGTGGTATTCCCGTTCTTCCTTGGTTGGCAACTTATCAAAGTATTCTTCTATAGGTTCTACTTCCTCTAATTCCTCATCCTTATTAACCTCAACTTCCCTACTCTCATTCTTACTATCGGCTTCTATTCTAACTTCCTCCTTGTCACTCTCCTCTATCTCCTTATCTATTGGCTTAATGGTGACAACATTGACAAAGTGGACATGTTCGGATGATGAGGGATCCTTAATTTGGCTTCCACTATTGGTGTCCCTAGTGTCCTTCCTAGGTGTGATTAACGATTGGTTGTTGAGGGCTTTCAACAAGTTGTCAATCTTGTTGGTCATCTCCGTTTGTTATTGGTTGAATTCGATTTCAAACCTAGCTATGCGGGCTTCTTGAGATGCCATGAACTTTGACATCAATCCTTCAAGATTGTTGGTACTACCATAGTTGTTAGAAGGATTGTTGTTGAAAGTACGGTTGGATGGTGGACCGTTTGGTTGGTAACGATTAGGCGGATTGGAAGAATTGGGTCGATTTTGTTTCTACCTAAGGTTTGGGTGATTTTTCCATGAGGGGTTGTATGAATCACCGTAAGGGTTTGGCTTGGGCTTGAAAGTGTACCACTTATCTCCCGCTTCGTCGGTACGCGTGGATGCGTAGTCCGCAAAAGCTGTTCCGGGGAGTTCCACACAATCACGAGTGTCATGGGGACCACTACATAATTCGCATGAAGAAGTGATTTTGTTCACTTGGCTTGAAGGCTTAGGAGCATCGTAAGATTTCATGAGAAACTTGACTTGGTCCTCAAGTTCCATGATCCTACGGTCGGGAGTGCTAGAATTGTTCGAAGGCAAAGATATTTCCTTGACCGTTTTGTTCAAATCACGGGGATCGTTCCAACTTTCGTTGTCATAGAGAGCAAGATCTTCTATGAGTTCCCATGATTGTTCTGCACTAAGATCACGTAGCTTACCACCGGCCGATTGGTCAATGGTTCGCCTCGTGGGGATGTCGATATGGTCATAAAAGATTTGGACTTAGAGCCAAAGATCTATGCCATGATGAGGGACTTTATGGAGTAAGTCCTTGAAACGAGTCCATACTTCATAAAGAGATTCATTTTGATGTTGTTGGAACATCAAGATGTCATTCCTAAGCTTAGTAGTTCTCCCCGGTGGGAAAAATTGAGCAAGGAAACGAGTGGTGAGATCATCCCATGTGGTGATGGATCCCGCGGGTAAACGCTCAAGCCATTGACTAGCTTGATCCCGTAGAGAGAATTGGAATAGGCGTAAACGGGTAGTCTCTCTAGTTTCAACACCTAGGTCTATGGAATCTACAATTTTGAGAAAGTCCTTAAGATGTTGGTTTGGATCTTCGGAACGAAGTCCATGGAATGCACATCCGCTTTGCACCAACCGGATGGTGTCGGATCGCAAGGGGGTCACATTGGCTCCGGTGAGCTCAATGGTGTTTCGGTAGCCTTGGTGGCTAGGTCGGGAATACTCTCCTAAGGTTCGGGGCCTAAGGGGTTCTAATGGTGGGTTTTGTTGTGGTGGGATGACGGGTTCAAAGATGTTACCACCTTCCATGATGTCGGATGGTAAAGAGTTACGAACAAAGGCACAAAGAAATAAGATAGACTAAAGAAGACCTAAAAATAAAAATAAAATCTTACTAGAAAGGAATCTAGCAAGTAGACCTAATAAAAAGAAATTCTAACCTAGACAATAACTATTCCCCGGGCTGCGGCGCCAAAAACTTGTTGCGTGGGAATCGCAACAGGCTTTACCTCTCGAGGGATCTCGAGAAGCTTACAACCCCCACCAGGCAGTGTACCTGATCGTTGTAGTATAGTATAGTGACAAGTACCGGGGGATTGATCGTTCAGCTTAGGAATAGTGTCGCTAGGATTAGAAAGCCTAATTACTAGTTCTAAAGGTGAGGGATGATTATTTTTGTATTTTTTTATATTTTTATGAAAGCAAGTAAAATATCGGTTTTTTGAAGAGTGGGCGGAATTAGTTGCTATTCAACTAACCCAAAACTAAGATGCAATCAAAATAAAATACTAAAAATGAAAATAAACTAATTAAACTAAGGTTGTGAGCAGTAATTGGAGAAAATGTGTTTACTTAGACTTCACTACTCCCTAGATATCTTTTACACGTTAATTACTTGTTATAATTGTATGGATGACGGATTGTATTCCTTAATACCATTCATGGGGTGGCATACATAACTCCTCAATTCAATGAGCTCTTATCTCCTCCTACACCATGACCCAGCACAACTATAGGGATTGTAAACAGTGGCTCATGCATTAAATACAACCAATAAAGACCTAGTACGCCTCGGTTCATGTTTCTTAAGACGTTCAAGCATGTTACCATTTGAAGATCTGCCAGTTTTCTTAAGCCTAACATATAAAATCATTCATCCAAGACAAGAATAAACAAGTAATCAACACATAATCAATATCTAGGTTTCATTAGATCTAAGCAAACACAAAAGAGATCTAGCCTAGCATAATGGAATTAAGATAAGAACATGATATAGACAACCAACACATAGACATATTGATTGAATTAGAAGAACACTTATCTCAATTACAATGCAAGATATCAAGGGTTTGGAACCCTTGAAAAACCTGTAAAAGTTGCACCAAAATCGTCTTTAGGGTTTCTCCCAAAACTTCTCTTTTAAATGTGAAAAACTAGAAAACTATATATAGAGAAATAGGGCTGACGGCGTCAAGACAACAATGTGACGCCGTCACCTCGCCGCCAAATACTTCCTCGGATGGCCTTGATCTACTTCTGACGCCCTGTGTGACGCCGTCATCAACTACGGATTTTTATTCTTGGGCTTTTGACGCCGTCAGGAACACTCTTGACGCCTTCATGAACTACGGATTTTAATTTTTGATGTTTGACGCCGTCATGGCATTACTCTTGACGCCGTCACCTACTGTTTCCAGCATGGAAAATTGAGACTTTGCCGTTTTCTTCACTTTTATGCTCCAAAAACGTCCAAAATGGCTTCTTTTCCAGAATTCACTCTCCAAGTACCTAAAATCACAAAAGGAACGATTTAGGGCAATATTTGATCAAATAAAGTCGGATTCGGGCTTAAATGACCCCCTAAAAACGGATCATTTTTCGCCTCATCAGATGCATATAAAAGTCTATCAAACCTATCATAGCAGCCTACATAAACAAATTTAAAAAGGCAAACAAATGAAGTATACTACATTAACATACCAAGATCCGTATGCTCTTCCTTCACCTTCCTCTTCTTGCTAGTCCCATTTGCCCTTCCCCTCTCCCTTTTTTTAGTAACTGTACTCGGATTAGGACTCCCATCCTTCTTCTTCTTGCCACTCCCAACAGGCCTTCCCCTCTTTCTTTTTTCAGTAACTGTACTCGGATTAGGACTTCCCTCCTTTTTCTTCTTGCCAGCCTCCTTCTTCTTCTTGCCATCCTCCTCCTTCTTCTTGCCAGTCACAACAGGCCTTACCCTCTTCTTTTTTTTGTAACTGTACTCGGATTAGGACTCCCCTTCTTTTTCTTCTTGCCAGCCTCTTTCTCCTTCTTCTTCTTGCCACTCCCAACCGGCCTTCCCCTCCCTCTTTTTGAAAATGCAACTACCTCATTGGAGCAACCGCTACCACTTCCAATGGTAGGAATGGATATGGCACTGCTAGCACCCACATTTGGTTTGTTGAAGGTTTTGTTCCACATCCATTGAAGAATTTCTTCGATCATCTCCTTCCCTATGTTTGCATACGAACCATACTTGGCAATAACTTTATCACCAAATTCATCCAAAACATCCTCAAAGACTTCATCATTTAATAAAATCTTGCCCCACGACATTTCGGATGATTCCTCCCCTCCCCCCCCCCCCCCTATCAACAAACACTTTCCCTTATCATTCTTATCATTATTCGCCATAGCTGGGTTTAGTTGTTGCGATTTAATTTTTTTTATGTTAGGGTTTGACGGTTGATTATCTACACAACGGTTGGTTGGTTTTGGGGATTTATTGTACCCTAAAAAAGCACACAGCTTTAAATACATAGTTTACGTTGTTTGCAAAAATAGTCCCCCGAAAGTTGGCGGGAGATAAAAAAAGGACATGAAATGACGATACTACCCTCAACTACGTGGCACTTAACGAGAAAATTAACGGAAAAGGCCTCTCGGTGGCGATTTTGCGAAAATGTGGAATGTTGGTGTCTTTTTTGTGCTACTTTTTGTCTCGGTCCCGTTTTTGCAATTCCGTGGAACGTTAAGGACCATTTTTGCAATTTACCCTAAATACAATTAATGCACTTATTAAAACACCCCTTACATAAGAAATACAAATTATCAACCATATTGTACAACAAACTTAAATACAATTCCTGCATTAAATGTCACTAATACAAATAATAAAGCATATTATACAAATATTTAAGCCCGAACGGGTAATGGGCCAAATGGGCTCGAGCCCGAACGGGCACGGGTCAAACGGGCTCGAGCCCGAACGGACACGAGCTAAACGAAATTTTTGATATCCAAAAATTTATTGTCAAAAAGAATATAATAAACTAAAATATGTTCGCATACTGTACAAACCAAGCAAACTACTAAAAAAATAATAATAATACAAATTAAGCAAAATTTCATCAAACTTTTGCCATACAAAACTAATCAGTAAAGCTATTGCCAAAAAATATACAAACAAAATAAATTATTAGCCGAAAAAATTAAATTACAAGGTGCCTGAGATGCATCACGCGGGGACCCTGCTAGTTCTTTTTTAATAAGCTTATCCAAATTCAGTTACATTGAAAAAAAAAATATAAAAAAAATAAAAAAAAAAAAAAAATAAAGCATACTACTCATATTTATTTCACATGCTATTCCAAAAAAGAAAATACCATAGCCCCTAGCAAGTGCACTTCTGTATAATGGCTACAGATTCCTATTTTGTGAAATAGTTTTGATGTTTCCATCGAATAAGGTTAAAAATCTACAAGATTGTTTAAAGAGGAGTGCTAGACTCACTCACATTTTACAAAATTTCTTTCACACAATGAGGTGGAATGCATCTTAGCCACCCAATGCTCTCACTTGGTCAATTAATGCTTTCACATGAGTGACTAAGATGCATGCCACCTCATTGTGTGAGGGAAATTTTGTAAAATTTGAGTGAGTCTAGCACTCCTCTTGTTTAAAACAGAAAAGCGAAAACTATATATGTGAGCATGTGACACCTGATTGGTAATTAGCTAGTTTCAATATGAAATCTAAAAACCCTTAGTAGGACTTACTTTGCCCAGGAATGGAAAATGGTATAAAATACCACGACCATAACCTAAAAAAGACTATGGTACTCCTTGTATGCATCACTCACACTTTAACTCTTCACTCACAAACAACCAATCCTCTTATGCCACATCAACCTCCCACTTTTCCTTTCACTCACTCATTTTTTGTTGGCATCACATCACTCACCCTTCACTCACTTTTTTTTTTCTTTTTCTTTTTTCTTTTTTAAATTCTATTAAAATTTATTAAAAACTAAAATTCATTAAAATTAAAATAAACATTACATAATATTATTAAAAAAGATAAAATACAATTACATAATACTAAAAAACTAAACTTCATCTTCCACCTCGAGGTATGGTAATTGTTGAGCGTGAATATGCTCCATAAGATCAAATCTGACACGAAAATGTGTATCCTCATCTCGTATCTCGGCTAAAGCTGCTTCGTCAAACACCGGTTCAATCGGAGGATCCCGAATATGAACCGGCGAGATTGCGTTACCGGCGTTATGTATAATCATGTTATGCAATATGACACACGTATAAACTATTTTTCTAATTCTTTCTATCGTGTGTGGCCGTAAGGGTCGATTCAGTATACTCCATTTACCCTTGAGAACACCAAATGCCCGTTCAACATCCTTTCGAGCCGACTCTTGTAATTTCTTGAACTTTTTTTCCTTCGGGTCGGTTGGATATTTGAACGCTTTAACAAACGTAGACCATGCCGGATATATGCCATCACAAAGATAGTAGCCACGCTTGTACGTATGGCCGTTTATAACAAATGGGCACTTAGGTGCCGTACCATTACGCTCGGTGTGGAATAGCGGAGATTGCTGATTGGCCCGAAACAGTCAGATAATATCAACCAAGTTATGGTCAACAAGTCAAACAACTTAGGCCAATACTCCGGTGAGTTTAGTGTTTCCCCGGATCGTTAGATCCCAACGAGGCGTGAAATCTGAAATAAAACGACTTCGAGATCAGGTGAATTGAACAGGAAAAGGGTTTAAGTGATTGTACTACTGAAATATAAGTGTGAATAGCTTTAATAAGCTATATCAACTAATACGTGAAATCAGATAAGTACAAGTGAAAAGGGACTGGAAAACGTAAACGTTTAATAATTAAACGTAAACAAAAACAACTTTAACTATAGTAGGAGTTTGCAAGCCTTAGGGGCTTAAATGCAAATTAAATAAACTTGAAATATTTATTTTAATATTACTAATTTATTTAAAATTTAATAAAACCTAAAAATGTAAAAAGATATAAAATATACGTTTATATTTAAGTAAACGTAAACGTACAAAATTTAAACGTGAATTCTGTAAAATATAACTTCCACATATATGAAAATAATATTTTTGGAATCCTAAACTTATTAAAAAATTATTAGAAAATTAAAATTATTTTTATAACTATTTAATTAATTATTATTATTTAATAACTATTTTTAATTAGTTAATAATTCACTAATAAATAGAAAAATATAAAATAAGTTTAGAAATACAAAATTAAAATTTCTAAAAGTCTAAAATATTATAAAACTTATTTTAAAATTAAAATTATATTTTTCACACTATTTATCTATTTATTATTAATTAATTATTATTTAATTATTATTTAACTAATTATATTGATTTAAATTATTATAAATACTAAAAAGACTTAGATAATTATGAAAAATTTTATATATCTAATTAACCATCACAGGAATCCTAAAAAATTATAAAAAGTTTATATTATGTATTTTTAATCTAATGTACTAATTATTATTCTATTTATTAATTAATTATCAATTAAACTAATTATATTATTAAAAATAGAAAATGAACAGTATAAATCCTAGAAAAATTTATAAAATTATTTTACCTTATATAAAAGCTATAAAAATTATAAAAACTATATGGTACTTTATAAAATATAATTATGCTATTTAATTCTTATTTATTAATTAATTATTAATTTAACTAATATTAATTCTAAATATTACCAAATGACAAAGGAAAATTCTGGAAAAATTTATAAAAATACTTTAATATATAAGAGATTTAATAAAAATATAAAATAGCAGAAGTGCTTATAAATAAGCTAAAAAGAAAATTAAATAGATAATTTCTATTAAATAGAAGCTATCACTATAATTAAGTTTGTCTTTTTCTGGTTTTTCTTTTATAAAACTAATAAAATACTTAAAATAAGAAACTTTAATAAAGGAAAATAATTTATAAACTCAAAATAAGCACTATGAGTGCTTATTATCAAAACAGTTTGACTTTTGTTGACTTGGTTAAGAAATAAGCTTAAATGAGCTTGTGTGGGGTCCACAAGGTGTATTCTGGTTCCCTTGACTTATGTGAACTAATTTGAGTGAGTTTCAATCAAATAAGCTCAGCAAATAAGCCATACAGCAACAATAAGCACTTGCTTGTTGTTGTTACTGAGACAGATTTGGGATAAAGATGGGAAGCAAAACAAAGAGGGGTCCACAGGTCTAGAGGTCAAACAAAAGGTCAACTTTCACTCCCTGGTAGGAGGGGGTTGTAAGGATCCAAATTTGAGGTGTGGGACCCACTGGGTTAACCACAATCGACCACCAAAGTTGGGTGAGTGAGATGGGGTCTGAGTGCACAGGGCATAAGCTTGCCCTGCAGGTGTGTTACAAGGGCAAATTTGTCCACTAAAAAAATCTCAAAAATATAACAACAATGGAAATCACAAGTACAGATGGTAGACTAATCACACAACAAATTTCAAACTCTAAATCCAAGCACAAAAATTAGATTAATTCATGCCATTTTGGTGAAATTCTGAACATGCAACTTTTGACTTTTTAGTGAAATTTGAGTTTTTGACTTTTGTGAGGTTTGATCTTGATTTACTGAGTTAAAACACACTATTGAGCTTAAATTAAGTTAAACTAATGAAAATCAACCATATACCAACCTAGGTGAATGCTTGTTGGACTACAAAACCCACACAGTTAACTGTGTGGGTGGATTTTGTGTGATTTTGACTTTTAGGTTAATAAGACCAAGGTTTCATGCATTACTAAACCTATATGACACTAATGTAATCTAATGGAACTCAAATGATCACCAAAAATCACCAAGAGCCCTGCTTAAAAGCTTGTTCCAAACACCCCTTAATGATCACTGATTTTGTAACTTCATGGGATAACACTGATTTGAACCTTATTACTGATTTCAAATGTTATAATATGATGAGATATATCAGTTTGAGCACACAATCACACAAAACAACAATCAAAACTCATGATTCTATTTTATACTAATTAGACAGTTAAAATGAATTTCTTTACACCTAAAAGTTTTAATGAACAAACTTCAATTATCAAGCATTATTATGACTGAGTAATGCAAAATAAGCATAAAAAGACACAAAGGAACAATTTATACTCACAATAACAGTACAATGCAAATATTGAAGGATTTAATTTACAAATGAGATCCAAGTTAATACTGAGAACTGGAACCAGAGAACACTCTTATAAGCTTACCACTAAGCTACGAACCCAAGGCCATCAATAATTCACCCTGCTCCATTGCTTGATCACCATATACCATGATTTTTTTATTTTTTTTTACTAATTTTTCTTAATTTTTATGTATTTTTCTGTTTTGATACTACACTTGGATTTTATGTTTCTAAAAGCTTATTTAAGCTTTATCAGAGCTTAAGTGAGCTTATTGAGTCCTTGTAATCCACTACAAACAACAACTAGACTATTTGATAATTTTGAGTGAAAAAGGCAAAATGCAAATTTGAGAATTATACATAAAACTTGAAATTTATTATTACTAAAGGTTCAAGATACACTGATGTTCAAGAAATACAACTTGAAAAACTTAAAGATACACAGAAACTTGAGAAATAAACTAATCGACATACATTATTTTAAAATTAAACTAGGTACTCCTCTCTTCTGCTTCCCCTTCTTTCTTTATAGCATTATTAGACTCCCCACATGTCTCTGAATCTTTCCCATCAATAAAATCAACCATTGGATGAGTCAAAGTCATCCAAGCCGTTTAAAAGTATTTTGGCGCCAAAAGTCTCATAGGCTGCTTGAGGCAGTTTTAGAACAATTAAGGAACTTTGGGGTTTAGTGGTGACTAAGGGGGAACATTTGAGATATTTCTGACAAAGTTGGGGAAGTATGGAAGAAAAATTAAGAGATTGGGTGCTACAGTGGTGAAGATGGTGGAAAAAGGGTGGGAATTGCATTTAATGTGATGTGGGTTGAAATGATGAGGGGGTGTGAGGTGGTGGTGAAGAGGTGGCAATACCACCTGGTATTAGGGAAGAAGGGTGGAGGTGAGGGCGGTGAACAGTGTTGGTGGTATTGGGGAAGAAGGAGAGGTCAACGGGGTCAAACCCCGTATTATTTAAAAAGGGAATTGGGTTTGCTTTGGTGGGCTGGGAAACAGGCTAGGCCCAAGAAAAATAAAAGGGGGTTGGGCTGTTTGGTTTTGGACTGGATTGGTTTGGGGTTTATAATAACTAAAAAGGGTCCGGTTTGTTTATATGTTACACAAGGACCAAATTTGCTATTTTGACAAAATATAGGGGCTGAATTTGTAATTTTCCCAAAGTAGTTTCAAGTACTATTTTTGTCATTTATGAAAAACCCAAGGACCAAAAGTGTGATTTTTCCATTTTCAAAACCCAGGGACCTTTTATGTCAATTCCACAAACTCCAGGGACCTAACTTGCAATTTTTTGAAATTTGAAGGGTTTATTTTGTAACTTCTCAAAAGTTATCATAAGGTCCATTTTTGTCAATTAAGAATAGTGCAAGGCTTATTTTTCATATTTTTCCATTTACAAAACCTTAGGGACTATTTTTAACATTTTCCAAACTTGAGGGACTAAAGTTGTCATTTTGCAATTTTTAACTTTAAAGGACTATACTTGACAACTTATGAATCCCTAAGGACCTTTGATGATATATTTCATGTTTTTGATTTACCAGGGACTAGTTTTGCCATTTTTTCAAAGTTCAGGGACTGAAACTGTAAATTATGTGAAATGTTTTGTTTTTCATCAGTTTTCAATCCTTTTGCATAAAAACACAATCCAGGGATATTTTATGTATTTTAAGGCATTCCTGTGTGTTTTTATATGTTTTTGCAGTTTAAATGTAACAGAAATGATGAGTATTTACACACTCATCAATTGCATCACAACGTTTATATCGTTGTTTGAAACCGGCGGTCCAAAGAACGCGTGCCATATCCACAAATCTTGAGACGCCACTGCCTCTATCATAATCGTAGGGTATTGATGGTCACCCCTTTTATATTGACCCCTCAATTCCATTGGACAATTCCTCCAAACAAAATGTGTGCAATCTAGGCTACCGATCATACCCGGAATGTGATGTCGGGCTTCATGCGCTTCGTACAAACATGCAACATCATGACTTGTTGGCCTACGTAGAAAATCTCGAGCATATAACTCAATAATAGCATCACAAAAAAATTGAAGGCATTCACGTGAAGTTCTTTGCGCCATTTCCAAATATTCGTCAAACTCATCCGGTGGTGCACCTGTTGCGAGTTGTTTAATGGCAGACGAACATTTTTGTATGGCTGTGAAACTTTGTTCATTCTAGCATCATAACCTTCCTGAAAATACTCGAATCTAGCCTCAATAGCTCGCGTTATTTTTAAAAATAAACTTTTAGGCATACGATACCTATCTTCAAAAAATTCATCGTCGAATTTTGGATCTTCACAAAAATAATCACGATGCAATCTTTGTGCAGCAGAGATCCGATTGCGTTTCACTGATTTTCGTGTCGATCCAGCCGTATCTTCTTCATCTTCGTCAATCGCGTCAGCAAAAATTTCGAGACTAGTATCGTTAGACCACTCGAACGGCTCATCTAGAAAAAAAGTCGAACCAATTTTTTTATGCGCCATATACTTGCGGTTGAATCGGATATTTTTTTTGATCGGATGTTTTTTTTTTTTTTGAATCGGCTTTTTTTTTTTACTATGGATCGGTGGTGTTTTTTTTTTTTTTTTTTTTTTTTTTTTTTTTTTTTTATGTTGTGTTTTTGTTTTGCAAAAATATATATACACAAAAAATAAAAAGTATCCGTTGGTCCCTTTAATGCACCCCAACGTTTCAATTTTTGACTTTGCAACGGCTAGTTTCATTCGGTAAGGTTTACCGTGTTTTATCTCCACCGTGCGGTAAGGAGGCACCGGCGGCGGTGTTCCCGTGCGGTGGGGCTGCCGTGTCGTGCCTCCCCGCATGTGTTGCCAAGGCCCTTATGGGGTTTAGATATCACAGCCATAACAATGTATGCGTAAAAGAAAACGATACTTGCGCGAGTTCCAACATAGTTAATTTCACAAGGTTGTTTTACCAATCACCGTTTTTACGATTAATAAAATTTACATGATGTACCACTATTTATTTTTTGTTTAAGGAGAAAGATTGGCAAACCAACATATTTATCTTCGTTGAGTCACTTTAAAGTTCGACCTTCCACACTTCATACTGAAATAAATTAAAATCAAAACATATTAATGACGCTAGCATGTTAGCTAAGATATCACCTATCAAATGAACAACGATATTTGCATACTAGTACAGTAATTTACGCAGGAAACCACATTTAGTAACGCATGTCCCTATATGTCTATTTCATGGACAATCAATTAAGGGCAACATGCCATACACATGTATTGTACTTTTGTTCAATTTTGATTTTTAGTCACTCAACTTATTTCTCAATTAATGGTACTTTTGGGTAATTTTGCCCAATTAAGGGTGCCGGAGTAGAGATGTTCCACAATTTTTGGCAATTTTAAGTTTTTCCAAGTTATGGTAAAAAGAAATCATAAATCTAAAATGCAAAAACAAATGATGAAACATGCGATTAGTAAGCTATATCAACAAAAATATGGTTGGTAACGTTCCAAAAAAACTCATAAAATCCTTATCTTATCTTGAACAAACTTTGAAATCTATAATTTTGAAGAAAAAAATAATAATAATAATAAAATAAAAAAATAAAATAAATAAACGAGGATCCAAAATCCAAATGAGAAAAAAGGTTAGCGTATGCCCTAAAATACAGTCGTTGTACTGCTTATGCTATTCTTTTGTTGTTTGTTTTTTTTGGTATGGCTTTTAATTTTAACAATAACCAAGAGAGTTAGGATCAAATAAGAAGAAAAATTAAAATAAGAAGGATAAGAAGAAACCACAACCACACATTTCAGATGCACCTATTAAAATAGATGCATCTCCCCTTGAAAATCTCTCCCTTATTTGAAATGTGTGGCTAGAATTTCTTCTTATTCTTCTTATTTTAGTTTTTCTTCTTACTGGATCCCTACCTATAACCAAGAAGCATAAGAAACTATCAAATGGAAAAACAATTGTGGTGGAATGCTAATCAAGATGACACTGAGTGGCTCTTTTCTAAGTGGTTTCCGGTTATACGTCAGTGTCAAAATTTTATTCTCTGTGATAAATGAAGAGCGTTCACTTGAGGAAAAAGTTAACAACGTATCCATCATCTAGGCACATCGCAGGACCAAATGCATTGAATATCTCGCGATCCCCACTTAAATACATCGTACATTTTACTAATTGGAACAAAACCAAATATCAATCCTAATTCTTTCTAAATTTAGTAACTAATTTTTATTGTTCTACGTGAGCCGTACTCCCTAGATGAAATACTTCTAGAAAACTTGCAATGAACTGAAGAAAAAAAAAAGCATGCTACGTTATTGGGAGTGCAGGGATAGACTATGTGAACCGGCTCCAGTTTGAGAATAAATTATTGGATTATGGATAGAGAGTGTTTAGATATAAAGATAGTATGCTAACTTTGCTACACGACTCTATGTCCTTATTGGATTTAGATTCCCGTAAGTTGGGATTTGACTTCAAGGCTCAAAAGTGAATAAGAAATATCAAACATGATGCCAAATAAGAGATGAGATCAATATAGATCTCATATTTACCATAGAACTAATAAACCAATCAAATCCACCCATTTTTATTTTCGGTTATTTCTCCATATAGGTAACGAACTTACAAAAATTTTCTGTGTTATGTAATAAACTGATGGATCGTAGTTTTATGTTGATTATGTGATTCGGGAAGTCGGGTTTGATGGAAGAAGATGAAATCCATGGTTAGTGAGAGAGAGTAGAGAGAGAAGGGAAACTAGTGTGTGTTTTATTGATAATGAAAAGGATAAAGTTACACAAAGAGTCTCACCCTCCTAGTGAAGTCTAGGAGGGTATTTATAGCCAAACACAATACACACTATGGCTAAATTACATAACTAGTCCTTGTGTTATGACTAAATAGGATAACTAATGTAATCCCGTAAATGTCGTTCCATTTACGTGTTAGGATGATTCCCAACAATCTTCCCCCAATGGGGCGACATAAGGGATTACTTACAACATTTCCTACAAGTACAAATACAAATAAAGAAAGGTTTTCACCGGCTCTTCAAGTGCTGAGGATGACTACAGTTGACGCTCTTTGTCTTCATCTTGTACCTCGGCTTGAGAACTTTATCTTTACTTGTAGGCAAATGATGTAATATGCATGAAATGGATTAACTTCCCCCCAATTCATGCTGCATATCTTTAGCGGCTTCTTCGTAAGCTTCTTTTTGGCGAAGTTTCTGAATTAGCTTCCCCCTAAACTGACAACCGTCTTCAGCAGATTCGAAACTCTGATGTAGTCAACATGTCTTCTAACTTTTGAAGTTTTAAGTACGCAGCGGAATTTGTAGATGACACCGTAAACCACACCAAGCAAATCTGAGTAGTTACTTAATCACAGTTATACTCTACGTGAAAGCTCTGTTCGGGGGTAACATGCAAGAAATCAGCAAGATCTTCTCACATATGCAGGCTACTTCACATTTCACAACCCGCGAGAGTTGAAACGATTACACCAAAAACACAAAATTGAACCACTGATCATCTCTGCGGACGTCTCTCCGGTAGTAATAAAATTGTAAGCTCGATTACGTAAGTCTATTATGCGTCCCTGATGTTCACATTTCTTCCCCCTAATTGCAAAACCTCGTGGAAAATGAGTGTTTTCGCAAAGAAATCAATAAAAGTCAAAGAAAGCAAAGAACACCCACTCTCTCTTCCCCCACGATGTCTTCGCGGAATCGGAAGCATACACACTATATTTACGATGGAAAACGGAGGCAGCGTAACCCCATGTGTCTAATTAACCGAATATGTGTGAAGTATCATAAATAGCCCGTGAGAATCAACTGCTGATAAACAACTCTACTCTTTTATACTCCTCTCAACTAACTCTTTATCGACCCCATTATCATTCTGACGGCTTTTTTCAGTGACTACTGATGGAGAAAACCCAATATGACGAACTTGAGACTGAAGTAAAATAACCCGAACTTGTGACTTAAACTTGCACTATTGTTTGACTAAGAACCAATACTGAGAATTTCAATAATGGTAGGAAATCATATACCCATCCAACCATCCTTTGTTGTATATGAACGTCTCTTGAATCATCCACATCTTTTGGTGACACTTGAGCACTACAACGTAACTCCTTTAAAGTGATAGCTATACTCTGTGAGCACAACAACGTAACTCCTTACATCAGGTATAACTAGACAACTCAAGTCTTGGTCATTTGTACGGATAAAAGCTCGAACAAGGATCTCGAAGAATCATCATCCAACCAACCCCGATATCTTCAGATACTGAGTACATGCACCCGTGAAATTCCACTTCAACCTCAAATAAATAATAATGAATTAACGCCGTAGTCACATCTTGCAGTTAAATGCCCATAACTAGCCTTTTGACGGTTTAAGTGAACTTCATAATGGTTTCCCGATCTTGTCAAAAAAGTGTATCTCCCCGTGAAAATTTATAGTTAACTAAAATACCACTCTTATATACTGAATATTGTCAAAAATTAAAACATTAATATTCAATAGATTCAGATAACCTTTGTTGCACGTCCAAAGTTAACACATATTTATTTGTTAGCATTTCATCATTTCATGTCTGTTAATACAAATATCGCCTAAAAACATTATTTATATTTTACGATCTTTGCTAAGTTTTGTTAATGACAAAGTATGAAGTTTAGCTATAAGTAAATCATCACTTTAAGTGTTTAAGTCTTGTTTAACTAAGATTAACATTTCCTTTTAAACAAAACATTGTTTTTACTTCTTAAACTAAAATGAGTCTTGTCACATCATATTTATTTCTTAATATAGTAAGGTCACATCACATTTAGGGCAAGTTTTGTCATTATGCATTTATGGAAAGAAATGTGTTTGACTAACTTTGTTGTTGCTTGCAAGCTTTGTATTTGACTTGTTATTATGAGATGTGACATTGTTTGGTTGCTAGGAGTTATGAGACAAGACCTTGTTTGGTTTGCAAGATTTATTGCAAAACCAACTGCAGCCCTGGCGGTACCCTGGGGGTACATGGGCGGAACCCTTTTGAGGGGTCCGCCTGATCCGCCAAACCTGCAGTGTTGTTTGCTATAAATACCAAACCATTTGTTAGTTTTTGGTAACCCTTTTAGGACATATATTCACATACTCTCTCAAATAACTCAGTAACCTTTTGATTTGTGATTCTCTTATGTAGCAAGGGACTTCACAAGATCATTCAAGAAGTTACAAGCTTCAACTCTAAAGTTGCAAGTCTTGGTAGCTTGGTCATGTATAAGCTTTGGTAGTTTATACTTCATATGTGTCATGTATATAGAAGTAAGTGGTTAGTATTTTAGGCCTCAAAATACGTAGTGTGTCGGGAGTTGTTGTACCCTTGTAAAAGAACTAACGGGAGTGGTTGTACCCTTGGTAAAGAACTCGACATCTAGCTTAGTGTCGGTAAAAGTGTAAGCGACGAACGGGAGTGGTTGTACCCTTGTAAAAGAACTCGACATCTAGCTTAGTGTCGGTAAAAGTGTAAGCGACGTTGTAAAGGTTTTCTCCGCCGGTGAAAGGAGCTTGTTGATTAGTGCTTATAACTCTCGAGTTGGAAACTCGGGGCGTGGATGTAGGGCAAGGAAAAAGAGTCCTTGTAGCCGAACCACGATAAACAATCGTGTTGTGGTTTGATCGTTTCTTTCTTTATCTTTGCTTATTACATGTTGTTCTTTAGTTAAAATAGCTAGTTACATATAAAGCTTTTCAAAGAACTAAACAAGTAAAGATGTGTTTATATCTTCAAACAAAAGTAAAGCTTTTCAATGAACTAAACAAGTAAAGTTAGGATCATCACAAGCAAAGCTTTTCAAAGTATGAAACTAGTAAAGTTAGAATTGTTATTCACATGAAAAGCTTTTCAAAGAATCAAACATATAACATTGTGTTTATATCTTTAAGCAAACGTAAATGTTTTTAAAGATATTCAAGTTAATAAGGATTTAAAAAGCGGTAAACTATTCAACCCCCTTCTAGTTTTTCACAATTGGCATCAGGAGCTACGTTACTCAAGATTTTTAAAATAGAATGTATTTTAAAACTTGGATCGATCCATGGATTTTGAAAATCTCAAAGAAGGGCAACCTATTCAAAACCCACCGCTATTTGAAAAAGAAAACTTACTTGAGTGGAAAAGTAATTTTGAAAACTATGTAAAACCAATTGATCAAGATCTTTGGCATACTAATTCTTTTGGTGATTTTAAACCAAAGAAAACAAGTTTTAGAAAACCAAGATAACTATCTTAAACTTGATAAAAATACTAAAGCTAAAACAATGATTTATAAAGCTTTAGTACCAAATATGAAAGAATGTATTTTTGTCAAATGGCTAATGATATTTGGAAAAATATGTTAAACTTTCATCAAAGAATATGTCAAGTCAAAGATGATCAATTTGATCTTACATATGAATTAGAAGTTTTAGAAAAACTAATTGATAGACACTTAATAGAAGTTAATACATGTGCTACTAGTTTAAATGTTTTTAATGAAGGTACAAGTGAAGATGAGTACGTGTGTTTTGATGAACTTGCTTGCGTATCATGGAATGAAATGGATGTTGACGAAGACAATGATCCGTGGACTTGCTTGCGATTCATGGAATAACACGGATGAAGATGAAGCCAACCATCCGGTTTGTGATTCTAAACTAGATAAAACATCAAGCAAGGTACACTTTGAAACCAAACACTTTTGCTTTGACTAATTTATCCTAGAGTTTTCTAAACTAGAAAATGAGTCTAAACATTTGTGCAACATGGACCTAAAAGCTATATTCAAGTATGAGTCTTCAAAATCTCTTAAGAATATCTTTGAAAAGGAAATCTTATTAGAAGATAAAATGTCTAGAATTAAGAGTAATGTTGAAATTAATCTAGAATGTAAATTATGTCTAGATTACAAACATGAGATTAAAATGCAAAATGAGAAAGGAAAAATTATTAGTTAAATTTGATGAAAGCTCAAAATCTCTTGAAAGATTGTTGAGGAGTCAAAGGTTGTTTAAAGATAAAACCGGATTAGGATTTAACTCAAAAGCACCATTAACTAATAAAACAAAGCAAGTAAAATTTGTCTAACCTAGAAGAGTGATTTAGAGATAATTCTATCTCTAATAGAAACTCATGATAAAAGAATTAAGATTATCATACTCTATGCTTTTATATGATTGTCTAACCTTCTTGGATACATGAGTTATTGAGTTTCAAAGCATGTCGTCAAACCAAGTTTTTACGCTTAATGCTTATCCGCTTGATAGCATCTTTATGCAATTTAAAAGGTACGCATTACTTAAACTTGACTTTGGTTATATCTTGTCTCTAGCATTATGTGCTCAAATATGTGTTATTTGTAATACTCTAGAGTGTCTACCTGCTATTTGTAAATAACTAAAATTAGATTCTATGCAACAAGGAATTTAGTCTTTAGTACTAGTAGGAGATATAAGGTGTTTTGGTTATTTAACCATCAAGAGATAAACACGAAAAACTCTTGAGTATGTCTCACTCAACTCTTGCTTACAAGTGAGCTAACTAAGAATTTCCTAAGTGTTAAAATGTCTAACACTTTTGTGATGCTTGCAAAACAAACCTTTGTTAAACAATTTTCTCAAACACCATACTTTGAGTCTTTAATTGTGTCTTTCTTCAATCACTCCTTTATGATAATCTCACATAAAACACACAAGGTGAAATAAATCACATTAGCATATATTAGGATGTGTGAAAGAAAATAAGTTTTCAACATCTAGGATTTACACATCAAATGTGACACATAGTCTAATGATGTTGTACCTCTTGGACTTTTTAAAAATAAATAGAGTTCATAGTGTTTTAAGTAAGAAAACCCAAAGAGTCGAGGAGTCGTTGAATATGACATTTAACGAGTAATCTCCTCCTTCTATGATATCATCTTTGGTAGATGATAACTTAGTCGAAAGTCCAATGATGGCAAGACAAGCATGGAGTAAAAGTACAAAACAATATCTTCTCACCTTGAGTTAAACATTGAATCAAGTAAAATTGACATAAGTTATAAAACTTGATTTATTGGTCAATAGTTGTGTCTAAACAAATTCAACAAAAACAATTTTTGGAATTTAGAATAAAACAACTAGTGAAACGAAATTGATATTTCAAAGTAATCAAGTGAGTATAGTGTCAATGTTTGAAAGACCTTTTGATAATAAAAGCAAGCCACAAAAGCAAGGTATTTTAACTTAAAGACATTCCTAGTTGCTCTCTTGTTCTCAATGGTTAAGTTATTGATGACTTATCAAGAATGAGATTAGTAAATCCGTAGGTAAAACTAAACGTAGAGAAATGTTTGGAAGACTACTTGTTCTCATAACAATTAGATTCAACATTATGTTTAGCTTTTTTCTATGTGCTCGTGTTAAAGAAGATCCTAAAACAACTCTTTAGTTGAGCCTATTTGGATACATCATAAAGTACTACACAACTAGGATTATGGTCTCCCAAAAGAACGGGAATAGAAACCATAGTATATGCCAAATGGAATTATGTCGGTAATAAGTTGATAAGAAAAAACAAGTGGTACTTGCTCTTTTATACTTACTTACCCAATGATTCTCCAAAACGCGTAAGATTCTCAAATTAGTATCGGATGGAGAAGCACATCAACAAGCTCCACTTGAACAAGCAAACTCGCATCAACAACGGAATTCATCTTATCAACATTGTTATACCTTCAATAAAGGAAGCATCGACTTCAGCGACAATTCAATCTATTATGTTCTTAATTGACATATTGTGATCCATCATCATCGTCTTGGTAAAAATGTTCATTGAGGAACATCTTAACTAAGAAAGTCTTATACGTTAACCATTCTATCAATGTTTTCACAAAACCTCTTGAATAAGAAGCATTCATCATCCCTAGGCTTAGTCAAGGACTCATAAGACCTAAAACCTTAGTTTTGAACATTAGGATAAAACCACAAAAATCAAGACAATTCCTTTTGAGTTTTCCCTGCAGATCCCACGGCACCCTCAGACCATACGGGCGGAACCCACTTTTTGGTTCCGCCTGGTCCGCCAAATCTACAGGATATTTTATTTTTAATTTCAAAACCAAACACCTCTTTACTCACAACTCCAACTTACCATCAGCCCATAAGATTCACAAAATGAGCAAAACTTCAAGCATATTCCTCATAACCTTTCATCACTCGAACCTCAAACAACCAATGTGAAATGAGAAACCGAGTTATCCTTTGTCATATCAATATCGAGTCGTCCACCACTTCCATGCCCTCAAAGAAACCAAGAGTCAATATCATCTTCACCAATAACTCCACCTAGTCATCTTCACAAGAAGATTCCACAATGTAACCAAACAAGTGTGTCATCCCCACTATAACCTAACCTATTAAGATTAAACCACCTTTCACGATACATAAACCTATGTTCACCTTTGTGTCGCTCTTTGAAACAAAGGGCAATTGTCATATCCATACTCTCATTAACATATTTGTCTATGTCGTCAAAAGTCAAGTGAATTTCATTATGAAATGCGTCTTTTCCACTTTCTAGCAAGTGAAGAACACAAAGAAGATATCCAAGCTTTAAGTGTTGTCAAACAATCACCACCTCATTTCACATATCCACTCTTGGTCGTCACCCATACTTTACCACCGTTCACCACATTGTTAAAACAAATGAAAAACGTCATTGAAACATCACTTGCATTACAAAACATTTTTAAGCATCAAAATGAGTCAAGTCAACCGCACCTCCACATTGTTTTCACATAGGCACACACTAGAACATACACATTACAATAGTCATTTAATTAAATGTGAAATTTTGATTTTCTAGGAATCATCATGCCTCCTCTAACTCACTACGACCACAAGGACACCATCAAGTACCTACCCAAACACCACAAAACCAAAGGTCTCACTCAAACTCAAATCGTTGTCTTCAAAGCCTTAGAAAAACGATATGTCCCTAAGGGTAGAACCATTGATCCATCCTTCTTAGAAGGTACAAACCTATACACGGAATTTGCCACAATCAACTTTGAGTATCTCTTAGAAATCGACGAGCCTATTTGTTCTAGGTTCATTTTAGAATTATATGCATCCGTCACCCTCTCCAAGGATGAGTACGGTCGCATGTCTATTAACTTTAGGGCTAGTAGTCATTAATACTCCTTCACTCTCGAGGAGTCTGCTCAAATCCTAGGTGTCTCAAACCATGGTACTTGCATCTACTCCTACTTGCACTCCCTCTCAACTCTTGACACACTCTTTGACCGCATTTATCCCTATGATACCCCTCTTGTGTCCAAAAATGAACTACGTGACCACCTCTTCATTAGGACCACCAACACTAGGAGAACTAGAACCGGAAATGAGGTCATCTAGGACCCATATGATATGGAATTCAATGAACTCAAGCCCCAATTAAAGGAATGGGAAGAACTCCTTAGAACCAATGAAATTAGCACCATAGGAAACCGGGGTCACATCAATGTTTGTCTTAGCTACATGCTCTATAGCATTTCCACCGGTCAACCTTTTAACTTAGCCTATTACCTCACCAAAAGAATGACCGACATACCTTTGGTAGGAACAACCGCTCTTCCTTATGGAATGCTTCTCACCCGCCTCTTTAGAACAATCTCACCCATTCCTCCTAACGATAATGGAATGTGCCTTGACTATTCTCTCATTCCTCACATCTTCGTTCCTCTAAGTGATAAACAAGTTTTCAAAGGTAAGGGCAAATGTACTCGCTCACCTACACCATCATCATCATCATCTGACATGTGAAAGGATGATTAACTTCCTAACTCTAAGTTACCTCCTTTAGACTACCTTCTAGAACTCCCCATCATTGAAAATGTATCCGAAGAGTTCAAGCAAACCAAAGGAATTTTCAAGTGCTTTGGAAGGTACCTAAGCAAGCTCAATAAGAGGATAGACCTGTTATGAGACGATTAAGGAGTGTTTGGCTTAAGAATGCTTTAGAATCGTCTTTGTGTTAAAACTACGTGAATTATGTGTTTTTTACTTTCATGGTCTATTATGTTTGTTGGATTATGTTTGTATGAACTTTTATGCATAATGACAATGTTTAAGGTGTTTGTCATTTTTTCTATGCTTATGGAAATTCTTACTAAGTATAGTAAAATCCTCGACCTCAAGGTCAAAGTCCCATGATATGTATGTTTACATGTCTAATTTTTGCATTGCCTAACCAGAAATACCTTATCTTTTTGATTTTAGGAGTTTTCGAAAATTTTGAAAATCGTCTCGCGGGTCATAAACGCAGACTGCCTAATTTTTTACCCCTGGCGGATCTGGCGGTACCCAAAATTGGGGTCCGCCTGTGTATTTTCTGGGAATTCCAGAAATGGCCCAACGGACCAGGCGGTACCCTCAAATGGGTTCCGCCAGTGTCTTCTGAGGGTTCCGCCAGACACCTGCAAAAAAATTTTCCATTTTTCTTAAGTCCAAAACTTGTAATGTGTCAAAACCATTATCTTAAGTGAGAAACATCTTCCATTAACTCCAATAACCATATTAGAACAACTCTCACTCACTAAAACAATTAGGAAGCCACTTCCCTCCAAAAATTCAAATTCAAATATAACTAACCCAAGGAACCCTTTTAAAGGATCCTTCAAACCATTGAAACATTTTCAACCAAATCACATCCCATGATCACAAAGCATTGAGTGCATATGTTGATCTTTCACTCCATCCTATTCCATTGAATTAACATCAAATGATGTGACATGGTCATGAAAATCATTTGAAACCTCATTCTTTGAATGGTAGAACATCAAATCCAAACACCCATTTCAACACCTTTTCAACCTTATAAATTTGAAAGTTTTGCAACAATTCAAATCACACCATAACCATCAAAATCCTTCTCAAAAACCACTAGGATTAGTGTCAAACCTTGTTGCTTCAACAAAACTGTCAAGTCAAGCTCATCATCTTCAAGTGATGCTTCGCTTAACATTTCTTCACCTATCCAAGATTTCCTTAACCTCACTACCTCAACACCATCCTCAACACATTTCAATACCAATGTGAGCACTATTCAAGATTTGCTTAATCTTGCTACTTCAACACTTACATCAATGGAACTTTTCCATACACCACCAACATCACCACATCCACTATTGGAAACTTTTGAAAACCTATCACCTAAACCCAACAACAACCAACATTTCAACCAAATGAGTCATTGGATGATGCACCTCATCCACCGTCATTGCTTGAGAGTTTGGCCTACCGTTATGCTAAATCCTCAATTTTTCCAAATGATCAAGGTCATACACACCTACAATTATTTGTGTTTCAACCCCATTCACAAAAACCTTCATGGTAACCATTTACAAATAACCAAGCCTACACCATTTTGTTCAAACAACAACCACCACCACAACAATAACTACCACTACCACAAGAACCTTCCCAACACTTTGAATCTCTATTTTCTTCGTATAAGAAAATAAAAGCATCTCAATGATCTTCCACCAAGACCAACAACAACCACCACCTTTCACAAATGAATAACCAAGGTCATTGCTTAACCAAAATGAGTCTTTCGACCACAACCAACCACCACAACAAGAGTATCATCACCCAAAACCATTGTTGTTTCACCCTATCCAATAAAATGAGGTTTATCCTAAACCACATTGTGGAACGTCTCAAGTTTAGAGTCTCAAAAATGAAACAAAACCGTTTCTTTTTTAAAAATGTTGCTCATTAAAACCAACAAACCAAGTTTAGAGTACCAACACCACCTCAAGTTTAGAGTCTCCAAAATAAAACAAAACCGTTTCTTTTGGAAAATGTTTCCCATTTAAACCAACAAACCAAAATTCGTGTCACCCTCTCAACCTTCAAAATAAAGCCCGCTACAACCCTCAACACACATTTTCATCCTTAAACAACCTTAGCCTTGTTTTTGGAAAATGTTTCTCATTAAGGAAAATGATGATTTCCTTGTAGTTTTTTATGCTCTTAGTTTATTTTTAATTTTTCTTTATTTTTAAAAGTAGGATGTTGTCATCCAAATTTCTTGTCTTTGACTTTTTAAGAGTCAAACTTTTACATGAAATGAATTTCATTCTACTACAAGGTTTGAATTGTTTGATGACCATTTAGGTATGATGTGTGAACTATACCTTGTTATGGTACCATACATAAATCTTGTGCTTTACAAACTAACCTCTCTTTTTGTAGGTTCATTATCCATGTTTTCCTTCCTTGATACTCCATTTAGGGGAGTAATATTCAAGGGGGAGCATGAGTGTTGTACTATTTCACTTCACAACTCTTAGTTGTGTTTAAACATGAAATACTTTCATGACTTATCTTGTGCAACAACTAACCTTTTCTTGTAGGTTCAAAATCCATGTCTCCTCTCTTGGCACTCCATTTGGGGGAGTATTGTCCAAGGGGGAGCAAGTGGTTACTTCCGCTTCGCTACTCTTCTTTTTGTTTTGACAAAAAGGGGGAGAATTTAGATATAAACTTGTAATATAAACTTGTTTCAAAAAAAAATTTTATATCACATCATCTTAGCAAAAACAAGTTTTTATACCTAACTTTATAAGACTTAATACTAAAACTAGTGACTTACTTATAAATAAAGTTTATGTTTTGTCATCAACAAAAAGGGGGAGATTGTTAATACAAATATCGCCTAAAAACGTTATTTATATTTTACGATCTTTGCTAAGTTTTGTTAATGACAAAGTATGAAGTTTAGCTATAAGTAAATCATCACTTTAAGTGTTTAAGTCTTGTTTAACTAAGGTTAACATTCCTTTTAAACAAAATATTGTTTTTACTTCTTAAACTAAAATGAGTCTTGTCAAATCATATTTATTTCTTAATATAGTAAGGTCACATCACATTTAGGGCAAGTTTTGTCATTATGCATTTATGGAAAGAAATGTGTTTGACTAACTTTGTTGTTGCTTGCAAGCTTTGTATTTGACTTGTTATTATGAGATGTGACATTGTTTGGTTGCTAGGAGTTATGACACAAGACCTTGTTTGGTTTGCAAGATTTATTGCAAAACCAACTGCAGCCCTGGCGGTACCCTAGGGGTACACGGGCGGAACCCTTTTGAGGGGTCCGCCTGATCCGCCAGACCTGCAGTGTTGTTTGCTATAAATACCAAACTATTTGTTAGTTTTTGGTAACCCTTTTAGGACATATATTCACATACTCTCTCAACTAACTCAGTAACCTTTTGATTTGTGATTCTCTTATGTAGCAAGGGACTTCACAAGATCATTCAAGAAGTTACAAGCTTCAACTCTAAAGTTGCAAGTCTTGGTAGCTTTGTCATGTATAAGCTTTGGTAGTTTATACTTCATATGTGTCATGTATATAGAAGTAAGTAGTTAGTATTTTAGGCCTCAAAATACGTAGTGTGTCGGGAGTTGTTGTACCCTTGTAAAAGAACTAACGGGAGTGGTTGTACCCTTGGTAAAGAACTTGACATCTAGCTTAGTGTCGGTAAAAGTGTAAGCGACGAACGGGAGTGGTTGTACCCTTGTAAAAGAACTCGACATCTAGCTTAGTGTCGGTAAAAGTGTAAGCGACGTTGTAAAGGTTTTCTCCGCCGGTGAAAGGAGCTTGTTGATTAGTTCTTATAACTCTTGAGTTGGAAACTCGGGGCGTGGATGTAGGGCAAGGAAAAAGAGTCCTTGTAGCCGAACCACGATAAACAATCGTGTTCTGGTTTGATCGTTTCTTTCTTTATCTTTGCTTATTACATGTTGTTCTTTAGTTAAAATAGCTAGTTACATATAAAGCTTTTCAAAGAACTAAACAAGTAAATATGTGTTTATATCTTCAAACAAAAGTAAAGCTTTTCAATGAACTAAACAAGTAAAGTTAGGATCATCACAAGCAAAGCTTTTCAAAGTATGAAACTAGTAAAGTTAGAATTGTTACTCACATGAAAAGCTTTTCAAAGAATCAAACATATAACATTGTGTTTATATCTTTAAGCAAACGTAAATGTTTTTAAAGATATTCAAGTTAATAAGGATTTAAAAAGCGGTAAACTATTCAACCCCCCTTCTAGTTTTCCACAATGTCCAAACGAGAAGATAATGTGCCAGCCCAACAATGTTAGTCCAACAAACAAATTAAGATTCAAGTGGTACTACTCAAAACCTGGTCCTAATCTCATACATCTTAAAAAATCATCCCCCATCTCTCTTAAACTCTCTCACCAAACTCTTAAATCAGATCAACCATTGAATCATCACACGAATAACACATCTCAGAATTTCATCAATCATACAAACAATCATCTAAAATTGACTCAATATCATCAGTTTCATGTCATCACAATCGTATGAGATATGAACCAAACATCCTTGAATATTCATTCAATCAAAATGAAGCAATAAGCATCCCTTTACACCTCTTTTTGTTCACTGTTGATTATGGTTACGAGATCTTAAATGGCTTCAAGATCTTTCCAAAGGTCTAAGGTAGGGTTCGACATCTGATTTATCGTGTTGATTTTAAACTTTGAACGAACCAAGAAAAGATAATAACAGATTTGTTATTAATCTTTATCTTTATGTTTCGGATAAAAATAGAAGCATAGTCTTTGAAACTTGATCTATGATGACATGGTGTACTCGTGTATGATTATCTTAATGGTTCTGTAAATCTCTTAAGAGATACGAGTGAAAACCAACCTGAGATCCTTGATATAATTAATTTTTCAGTTTGAGTCTTGTTGAATGATCGTGAGAGTTTGGGAGTGACGAGAGGGATATTGTTGTGTTTATGTTAGGATTGTTGTAATTTCGATATGGGTGAGGACTGCATATGTTTGTTGAAGGGTTTAAGAACGTGGGTTGGATTGGTTGGACTGCTTATGTTGGTATTTGGTATGTGGTCATGTGGTCGAGTCTGCTTCTCTTCATCTCCATTTATATTTTCATTATCGAAAACTTTGACACTTTTCGAGAACATGTGATTTAACGAGAACGCGAATCTGACAAACTTTTCGAAAAAGTAAAAAAATTTTGAAAATATATATTCTCGAAAAATAGTACATTTCGAAAACGTATTCTCGAAAACTAGTACATTTCGAAAATGTATTCTCGAAAAATAGTACATATCGAAAATTTCTTATACAAGAAATTCCGACCAGATTCCGGCGAGTCTTTTAGCAGTTTCCGATGATTTTTCCGATGACATTCGACCATTTTATGCCACTTTTTCTGACCATGTATTCTGACCACGTTACTGTCTTCATGGGATGGTACAAAAGATATTCACAAAAATGATATTGTTTCATAAAAAAGAATATGAAACAGATAATAAAAATTTGAAATCTTTTCTCTTTGACCATTTGGATACATGAATAAACTGATGGAAAAGCTGTTATCAATAAAGATAAGGAAAAAAATATTCCCAGATCTGAGAAATACGGGTAAGACAGCTTAAACAAACAGTATTCGGACCATAAAAAATCAACCTTGAAATAAAAGTCAGATTACTTATGAGACCATTTGATACAAAAAAAGGCCTCTCAACAACTGTTATACCCAAAAAAATGATAAAAAATGGTACAGCCCATGGTAGAATAGCATAAAGACAACAACTTTGACAAGATAAAACCACAAAATCAACAAATATGTAACCTTGGCTCTGATGCCACTTGATGGATTGTAGTTTTATGTTGATTATGTGATTCGGGAGGACGGGTTTGATGGAAGAAGATGAAACCCATGGTTAGTGAGAGAGAGTAGAGAGAGAAGGGAAACTAGTGTGTGTTTTATTGATAATGAAAAGGATAAGGTTACACAAAGAGTCTCACCCTCCTAGTGAAGTCTAGGAGGGTATTTATAGCCAAACACAATACACACTATAGCTAAATTACATAACTAGTCATTATGTTATGACTAAATAGGATAACTAATGTAATCCCGTAAATGTCGTTACATTTACGTGTTAGGATGATTCCCAACATAAACTCTCAAAAATATTAAGTTAAGTAACAAAACTTTGTAAAACCGTCGAAGTTAGGTAATTTACCGGCAACGCTTATGGGGCCCACATGAAACGTCATATAAACTGTTATATCTCTCTTTTCCCTCTTTTCCCGGCTACCACCACCACCCCTCATCCCCTGAACTTCTCCCTATAAATACCTCTTTCTATAAAAATTTTACTGCATCTCATAATCAAATCCCAATTTTTATCACCAATTAAAAAAGAAAATGGGTAAATGGAATTGTCATAAAAGAACATGGAGACCCAAAAATTATTACCGTGATCAAACATAGTTACTTGATCTTGAAATGACTCTAGGATGATTTACAATAGGATGAGGTTGTTTTCTAATACTTGATCTTTCATTTTTTTGATGATTCTTTTCCTCTTCAGTCACAACCTCAGGTAACTTACTTTTATTAGTTTTGGAAATGGGTTCCATTTCTTTAACAACAACAACAATGACTCTTTCATCATTAACTTCCTCATTACCATCTTCTTCATTATCTTCATCTTTGACTTTTCCCAAGTCAACAGTCATCAACTTATCATCACAAACATCATCTACATTTCCATCTTCAACGTCATCAATTCCAATATTGGATTCATCACTAATTGAGACTAGTTTCAACAAATGTTTGACTTTTTCAGCTTTTTCATTTCCGTGACTTAATTCACTACCAGCACTTGTTTTCCTTGATCTAAACCCGTATAGGATTTCAGGTTGACCCACTTGGGTCTCGGTTTAACAACAACCCGAGAGAGGGTGTTTGATCGCGGGTTACAGCCACACCGCAAGAGGGTGTTTGGCTTATTTGATTTTGTTCTTTTCTCTTTTGCTTATTTGTTGTGGGCTCATAAACAAAACCATAAGGTATGGTTAGTTAAAAAGAATGAGATGGGAGGGGGGCGGCCGGGCGGATGTCATAGGGTTAAGTCAAAATGAAATAAAAGTGTGTTTAGTAAAATATTAAAGATGGTGGTGTTACGCGGCGGTATTGGGCGCGTGGGTGGTGGTGGTGGAGTGTTTTAGCGCTTGCGGTGTATAGACGTGATGGGGAGATCATAGGGAACAAGGTGGTGGTGGCGGTGTAGCTCGAGGATGAGCGGTAAGGGTGCTCAAATGGACCGGATGGACCGGACCGACCGACAAAACCGACCGGACCGGACCGGACCGACCACATTCGGTCCGGTCCTCGGTCTAAGTTTTTTGGCTATTTCGGTCCTCGGTCCGGTCGGTCCGGTCCGGTCCGGACCGACAAAAAACCCGAAAAATCATGCCAAAACCATGCCATTTGGACCGGACCGACCGAAGACCGACCGGACCGAGACCGGACCGAGTACACATCGGTCCGGTCTCGGTCCTCATAAATTACGGTTCTCGGTCTTCGGTCCGGTCCGGTCTTGGCCGGTCCGGTCCGGTTTCCGACCGATGATCACCCCTAATGAGCGGTGGTGACGATCGGAGCTCGCTGGATTCTTGAGAGAGAAAGATGGCGGCTTGTGTTAGCGAAAAATGACAAAATATATAAATAAAAAACATGAAGTCATACAATTGTACAATGGTAACCGGTTGCACCGGTTACCGGTTGCGACATCTGGCATAATTACCTAACTTTGACGGTTTTACAAAGTTTTGTTACTTGACTTAATATTTTCGAGAGTTTATTACATAACATAGAAAATTTTTGTAAGTTCGTTACCTATATGTGTAAATAACCCTTTTATATTACACTTTTTTTTAAAACAAAATATCTTACAAACGGTAAATCGTCAAGCTATAAAAAAATACCATCGTGACGAGAATTAAATCATCTTTCTATAGATATGCATTGTTATATACTTTCGACGAACTTTTTTTTTGACGAACTGTTTTTTTTTGAAAAAATTTCCGCCCAGAAAAATCATATATAATTTGTAAAAGTCATATATGATTTTTATAAATCATATATGATTTTTACAAATCATATATGATTTTTTTGGGTTGAAAATTTGAAAAAAAAAAAGTTATTAAAAAAAAGGTTCGTCGAAAGTATATAACAATGCATGTCTATATAAAGATAATTTAATTCTCGTCGCGGTGGTATTTTTTTTGTATCTTGACGATTTACGGTTTGCGAGATATTTAAGTTTTAATAAAAGGGTGGAAGTTTATTTTTTTTTATTTTGATAAAAAAAAATGAGTGGCTAAGATTTCTTGATGGGTTATATGGTAAAAGTTGGTTCTATAAAGAATTTTTGCCTGCCAAATAATATGGCTAATTTCTTAGGGGGGAGGGAGTTGTTCGCCCATTATCTCTCTCATCACTCACTCCCAACCAATCACCTTCTGCCAAATCATTCACCCACTTTTTCCATCACTCACTCATATTTTTAGAGGCAATATTTCACTCACCTTTTACTCAATTTTTTTTAAATTATAAAAAAACTAAAATTTCACTAAAACTTAAATAAACATTACATAATATTTTAAAAAAAACATAAAATAACTAAAATTCCAATAAAACTAAACTTAAAAACATTAAATCCTACAAGTCGGTGAATTTGAGGGTAAATTTCTGAGTGGTAACCGGGTTGTGAAGAAGATGATTCGTGACCGGGTTGTGAGTGAATTCGAGGACGAATTGCGCCTCTCGATCCACGACCACGAGTTGCGCCTCTTTTGCCACGTTCCATAACTGTTTCGACGTTTTTTTTTTTTTTTTTTTTTTTTTTTTTTTGCTCTAAAAAAACTCTCGGTATGTTTTTTTGCTCTAAAAAAGTCTCGTTATATATATATACATATATATATATATACATATATATATACATGTATATATATATGTATATATATATATATATATATATATATATATATATATATATATATATATATATATATATATATACATGTATATATATACATGTATATATACATGTATATATATATATATATATATATATATATATATATATATATATGATGACGTATAGTCTATATATGGGCCACGAGCCCAAATATTAAACATTACTAAGGCCCAAAGCCACCATGCGTGGGCTATTATAACTTGGGCCGCATCAATAATGGGAATGGGCTCACATAAGCCCAAGCCCAACTAAACTATATATACGGTTTAGATAAGGATCTCCTATTTATGGAATAGATATCCTTAAACCGGATAAGCACCACGTGTGAGAAACGTAAGGAGCACGAACCCTACAAGGATTCTGCGCCTATATAAGGAATGACATAATTCTCACTAAAGGTACGATTCATAAACCCTAAAACTCTTTTACGAGAACCCTAAACCGATTACTTACTCTCACGCCGGAGTCTAATCGTGGGAGACAATCCCACGATAAGCCTAACGGTGTTGTTTATTTTCTTAGTGCGCAGGTTTCAAGCATTAAGAAGCGAATTGGTACGAGAGCAAGAGCCCAAATCAGGAACGCCCAACTTTTGTATCAACAAGTGGCGCCATCCGTGGGACCCCTACTGAGAACTAAGGAACTAGAATGACGAAGAATAAAAATTCAAGCCAGCGGACTCCGCAGTTGGAAAAAACACGTGACCCCCAGAGGAAGAATCAACAAGATTCGACCCCTAGGCAGGCTGCTGGGACAACCAGCGCACCTGGTCACCAAGAGGCGGGAACAACCCAACCTCTTCCAGTGGTAGAACTGCCTATAAGGACTACCCAAGCCACCACAGTGGTTCCAAGCGTTGAGGAACTCCAACGCACCCTCTTCACTACTCCTCACCGAACGGTACCTACAGTGGACAACACTGTACCACCGGGCGCGCCTAACCGAGATAGGGTGCCCAATACTGAGGCAGATATTCTTGCAGCAACTGAGGACATACCCAACCTAACGTTGGGAAATTTTGTATCCCAAAATTATGAAACCCTAACTGCCCTCATGCAAGAAGAAGCAAGGAGAAGGTCGAGTACGAGTCTACAAGCTCGGCTCAATTTTGGTCCTGAAGGCGAACCATCACCACCGCGCCACCCACGAGGAAGACGTGTAGATAACGAAAAACGTACTACTATCCACGATAGGTTGGGTACGACATCTGACTCACAATATTCAGAGGAATATGAAGGCAGCGAGAGGCGCACTAATGTTCACTCCAGACTTGGCAGTCGAGGGATACAAGACCGATTAGGACCTCAGTATTACAGATTGGGGAAAAGAATATCCCCAAGTGAAAGCCCCTCAAGCTCTTCCTCTGAAGGAAGCTGGTGCAAGCACCGAAAAAGAAATTACTCTTCCTCCAGCGACTCCTCGGACAACGAGGATAGAGAAACAGGACACTGGAAGTCAAGAGGAAGACATCGCGAAGAAGAAAATGAAGACATGTCTCTTCCATGGCGTCGCCAGAAAGTTGATGCGTTTACACGACGCATCAGTGATTACTCCGATCACAAAAGGAGGCGCATGCCCACTAACGTGAAAACATATGATGGGACAGGTGATCCGGATGACCATCTAAAAGTTTTCGAATCAGCTGCTACTATTGAAAATTGGCCACAACCTGTGTGGTGCCATATGTTTAATTCTACATTAGTAGGGAATGCGCGCACATGGTTTAGTAAACTCCCACGATGGAGCATCGGTGGGTTCGAAGAATTACGGAAAGCATTCCGTCTAAACTTTACCCAAAGAAAGAAGTGCGCTAAAAACCTTGTTGAACTAGCCAGAGTAAAACAGCGCCAAGGGGAATCAACCAGTGCTTTTATGGAACGCTTTAAGGATGAGTGCATACAGGTCAAAGCGTGTCCCGAAATTCTAAAAATTTCAGGGTTCATGAATGGGATTAACAACCCAGAACTTATTCGGAAGCTAAACGACAAGGTTCCCCAAACTTTCGATGAGCTAACAAAACGCACAAGATCCTTCATACAAGGAGAAGCAGCCGCTGCGGATAGCAAAAAATGCTACTCTAATTATAGGCAACAAGAACAGCTTAGGAGACAATCCAATGATCAGAATAACAACCACAACAGGAATTATCGCAGTAGACGAGACAATGACAAATATACCCCTCTCACAAAAACTCCGAGGGAAATATTTGTAACAGAAGGTGCAAACTTCCCAAAACCTCCACCAATGCGTACCGCAGAGGAAAAACGCGTAGGGAATGGATACTGCGAATACCATGGTCAAAAAGGCCATACAACGAACGAGTGTGTCCAGCTACGACAACTAATTGAAAATTTAGTAAGGGAAGGCAGAATGGACCACCTCGTAAAAAACATCAAAGAGGGAAATGACAAGCAAAGGAATGGGGGCAAGAAAGAACCTCCCAAAGACAAAGCAGACATCATATACATGATACAGACATGGCAACGCAAGATAAAACAAAAAGTCAGTAAAAAATTCTCTCCAGAAAAAGAGATATCCTTCCCTACTCTAGCTGCGGACAACGCAGTAGTAGAACCTCTAACTATTGAAATACATACGGGGGGACATGATATCCACCGCATGTACATTGATGGAGGGGCATCCGCAGATATCCTATACGATCATTGTTTCAAAAGGCTGCGACCTGAAATCCAAAATCAATTGATACCAGCAACAACATCGCTGACTGGTTTCACAGGAGAAAAGATTTGGCCTATGGGGCAATTGCGCTTGCTAGTGGTAGTGGGAGATGAACAATACTCAACAGCAACATGGATAAATTTCATGGTAATCAAGTCTCCCTCACCATACAATGGCATCATTGGGAGACCTGAAATATCATCCATGCGCGCTGTGCCATCCACAGCACATGGGATGCTCAAATTCCCAGTGGAAGGAGGAGTCGTTACCCTCTATAACACAACAGTACCACCAAAAGAATGCAACGCAGTAACCACTGAGGTGGAGAATATTCCAGAACAGCGCACAGAAAAAACACCAAACCTAAAGGTCGCTATTCACCCCGATTACCCGGACCAACAAGTTTCGATTGGAGGATCTTTATCTGACAAAGGTAAAGCAGTCATGTGCGCACTCTTGCAAAAGAACCTAGATATCTTTGCATGGGAACCAAAACACATGACCGGAGTGCCACGCTCTATCACGGAGCACAAGCTACAAATCTGACAAGGATATCCCCCAATACGACAGAAGAAGCGCGGCCAGGCCCCAGATCGTGCAAAAGCTATTCTGGAAGAAGTACACAAACTCGTAGACGCAGGCATCATGCGCGAAGTGTATTATCACGATTGGCACTCTAACCCAGTGATGGTAAAGAAGAGCGATGGCAGTTGGAGAATGTGCGTGGACTTCACAGACCTTAACAAAGCATGTCCACAGGACTGCTATCCACTGCCAGAAATAGACTGGAAGGTAGAATCCCTGTGCGGATACCCTTTTAAATGCTTCCTAGACACATACAAAGGATATCATCAAATCCAGATGGCAGCTGAGGATGAAGAAAAAACAGCTTTTCACACCAGTCAAGGGGTTTACTGCTACACGAAAATGTCTTTTGGCCTAAAAAACGCAGGCGCAACATACCAGTGATTGGTGGACACAGCTTTCGAGAAACAAGTAGGTCGAAACTTGGAAGTCTACGTTGACGACCTTGTCATCAAAAGCCACACAGAAGATGAATTGGTGCGCGACATCGAGGAAACGTTCAAAACATTGGGAAAAATAAACATGAAATTAAATCCCAAAAAGTGCACCTTTGGCGCAACAGAAGGCATGTTCCTCAGATACTTAATAGAACCCGAAGGAATCAAACCTTGCCCAGAGAAAACAAAAGCTGTTATCGATCTTCCCTTACCGCGCACACTCAAGGAAGTCCAGTCATTAAATGGAAAGCTAGCTGGGCTAAACCATTTCTTATCTAAATCAGCAGACAAATCACTCCCTCTCTTTAAAACACTCATGAAGTGCACCAAAAAGGGAGACTTTCGTTGGACTGAGGAAGCAAAAGAGGCCTTCCAGCAGCTAAAACAACATTTAGCATCACTTCCCAAACTTGTCGCACCGCGACCAGGGGAAGAGCTAATCATGTACTTATCTGCAACCCATGGAGCAGTCAGCGCAGTACTATTGACAGATAGGAACTCCGTCCAGACACCAATATACTTTGTAAGCAAAGCACTGAAGAAGACAGAGACTAACTACAGCGCTATGGAAAAGCTGGTCTTAGCTCTAGTATTCGCAGCTAAAAGACTGCGCAGATACTTTCAAGCGCATCCAATAGTTGTAATCACAGACCAGCCAATCAAACAAGTTATCTCTAAACCTGACGCATCAGGACGGCTACAAAAGTGGAGTGTGTTGTTAAGCGAATATAACATCTCGTATATCTGATTTTATTGTTGAGAAGCCAGACACTGATAGCCCAACCTTAACAACTAAAACAGATCTACAGGAACCCTGGATTCTGTTTCCAGATGGATCCTCATGCGTAGATGGATCAGGCGCATGCCTTATCCTTACTAACCCAGAAGGTATGGAATTCACCTATGCGCGGCGCTTCGAATTCACAGCCACAAACAATGAGGCAGAATACGAAGCCCTACTAGCCGGACTGCGTATTGCAATCCAAATGAGTGTACGCAACCTGGAGGCAAACGTAGATTCTAGGCTAGTTGCTAACCATGTGCTAGGTGAATATGAAGCTAAGGATGAGCACATGATCCAATACCTGGATAAGACCAAGTCCTTAATTAAAAACTTTGATAGGTTCACAATAAAACAAGTACCTAGAGGGGACAACAGGAAGGCGGATGCGCTTAGCAAGATTGCATCCACAAGCTTTGCGCACTTATCAAAACAGGTATTGGTAGAAACCTTACAAAACAAGTCAATCTTGGAGATGGAAGTATCCACGATGATAGAAGAACAAGATCCTACATGGATGACACCTATCATTGAATTCATTAGCAAAGGAGTCTTACCACAGGATCATAAGGACGCTCGAAGAGTGCGGCGCACAGCGCAGCGATTTGAACTACGAGACAGCATCCTCTATCGATGTTCTTTCTTGCAACCTTGGCTACGATGTGTTGGACCTCTTCAAGCAGACTATGTACTCAGAGAAATCCACGCTGGATCATGCAGCATGCACTCAGGGCCGCGATCTGTTGTAGCGCGCGCTCTACGGTCGGGGTATTATTGGCCAACTATGCACCGCGACGCGCACGATATGATAATGAAGTGCAGCAATTGCCAAGTACACAGGCCAATTCCGCGCCAACCGCAACAAGAGCTAATACCCATTACTTCACCATGGCCATTCTACAAATGGGGTATTGACATCGCAGGACCCTTCCCAGTTGCAGCAGGAGGGCTAAAATTCCTCATCGTAGCCATAGATTACTTCACAAAGTGGATTGAAGCGAAGGTGGTGGTGAGCATCACGGGTAACCAGGTCAAACGCTTTGTATGGGACAACATTTTCTGTCGCTTCGGACTACCTGGAGAGATTATATCAGACAATGGGAAGCAGTTCTGCGACAACCCATTCAAAGATTGGTGCGCGCAATTGAACATCACGCAACACTTTGCTTCAGTAAAACACCCACAAACCAATGGTTTAGTTGAGCGCGCGAATCGCATTCTAGGTGAAGGAATAAAAGCGCGCCTTGACAGGCACAAAGGAAAGTGGGTGGACAAATTATCACATGTCTTATGGGCGCATCGCACTACAATCAAAACCAGTACTGGAGACACACCATTCTCCCTTGTCTACGGAACAGAAGCCGTCATACCAGCTGAGATAGGAATGCCAACTATACGCACAACAGAGGTCAACGTCACAACAAATGACGAGGAGCGGCGCATAGACTTGGACTTACTGGAAGAAAGACGCGAACGCGCAGCTATACGCGAAGCAAATGCTAAGGCAAAAATGAAGAAGTATTATGATACAAGGGTCAAACACGCTTCCTTCATGCCAGGAGACTTTGTATACCGCGCCAACGATGCAAGCCACGCAGAAGACACAGGAAAGCTCGGACCTAAATGGGAAGGATCCTACGAGGTCACCGATGCGCTAGGCAATGACGCATACAGGCTGCGCGACATGAAAGGTCACGACCTAGCACGCACCTGGAATATCTGCAATCTTAAAATATGCTATCTTTAGGAAAGGCTACGGCCCATACACAGACAACTTTGCACATTAGGATGTGCCCAATAAGTGTTTGTTTTTTCTTTTCTTTCTTAGGAATTGTCTTTTACTTTTTCAAAAACTTGCAAGTATCAATAAAATGTTATGGTTTCTAGCTAACTCCATAACGCATTTCACTTTATTGCGTACATTATTATATATGTCAATATTGTTATATTATATTTTTGCCTACATGGCGTGCATGCACCAATTAAGACCCACGAAGGCATAAAGGATGAGTAAACCTACTAATTCACTCGTTGAGTAAGAGGGTTGCAAACCCATCAACATTGGATCACGCATCCTTGCTAAGCGCCTTACTTTTGAGACGTTGAGGTAAGTTTACATTGCGCGCCCCACGACGGATGTGCAAACATTAAGTACACTGTACGAAGCTTAGCAAATAACGAGCCAAGACTCTTGGTCAAATAACAAAACTTCGCAAAAAAAATTAAAGCAAGTTTATTCTCGTAATTTATATTAAGTTACACACTTAATTTAACCACAAAAGAGTATCTTATTTAATATTTTTACATACAAAAAACAGCTACTATAGCATGAAAAAGATACACTTCATTATTTACACAATAAATATACAAAAAACAGCCTACACGCTATGGCGATGCTCAGGGCTATCCTCTGGTGCAACGGAACTTCCTGCCTCTTGAAGCTTCCTCAATAGCAACGCATCCTTAGGCGATACAGTCGCTACACTCATGGGAACCCCATCAGACCTGGGGATGTGTGCAGCGCCAACACCGCATAGGACAGCCTTGCCCTTAATCCCCTTTTTCTGGGCAGCTCTCTGTGCGTGGCGCTCCAACACCTCCTTCAGAGGAACCTCCTTTTCAAGAGCAAAGGGGTTCAGCATATGGCGAGGCTGTACAAACACTGGAACCTGTAGCTGCGATTCGCCGGGCTTGAGGAAGTAGTCCGGCTGCGCCTCGGCATCCTCCAAAATATGGCGTTCCAGGGTCAACCCCTCCATAATTACCTTTATGGGGTTGTCCTGGTAGCGCTCCAACTGCGCAATGTGAGGCAGCTCAAGAAGTTTCATCCCCTCCATAGCCTGCACCAGCTCGTCATACGCACTCGCGTTATAGCCAGGTACCTCAGTCAAGGCCATATTCAACACCTTGGCCTCATGGAGATCCTCCATAGCTTGCGACCTCCCACGCTCCACAGCGCACTGCACCACCTTCCCAAAAGCCCCCAACACCTCTTGGGACTCCAAGGTGCCCATAGTAGCTAGGCGCAACCCATGACTGATCAACCACCTACATCAACAAAGGACAACTTGTGTTAGCAGAAATATATAAACAAATATAGTAAGGCAACATTAAATAAGAAAGGACGTACCTGCGCTCAGCTATGGTAGACATCAGATGAGGGTATAACTCCTCATCATACTCTATGCTCAGGCCACGCAGCTTCTCCACCTGCGCCTGAACAATCTTCTCCATGCGCACCTTGAACTCAGCAATGTTCGCGAAATGCTCTTCCTTCTTCTCCTCATCTTTTTGGGCGAGAGTGCTACTCTCCCCGACGTACCTCGTCTTCAACTGAGCCACCAGCTCAGTTTGACGCGCAACAGTCGTAGCCAACTCATCCATCAGTTGCTGCGCAGATACGCCCTCATCAACCTTTACTTCCTCCTCCTTGTTTTCATTCTGCGGAAGGGACACCGTCTCCACGAAGGCTCCATCATCCTTCGTGGCATCATCGCTACGATAAACAAGGAAAATAATTAGTACATATTACGACAAGTAATATAAAAATATAAAGTATGAGGAAGATGACTTACATAAATGGAGAGGTCTTTGCAGCCTCCTTTTCCACACCAGAAGCGGATGCGTCTTACTCCGCAGATGACTCTGCATCTCCGATGAGATGGCGCC
The DNA here is from genome assembly GCA_030686995.1 of Artemisia argyi. NCBI lineage: Eukaryota > Viridiplantae > Streptophyta > Magnoliopsida > Asterales > Asteraceae > Artemisia > Artemisia argyi. Next base: position 118,640,194 of record CM060677.1, on the reverse strand, counting down.
TCCTCTTGGAGGTACCGCTGCCACCAGCCTCTCCCTTGCGCTTTAGTTTCCGCGCTACCTCCTCAGGCTTCAACACCTCCTCGGGTTTCAGTATCTCCACGCTATCAGATGATTCAGCGTGCGCCTCCTCCTCATGCGCCGTCTCCACAGTTGGCGCCATGTTCTGTACGGGCGTAGCTTGGAGAGGCGGCGAATCTTCATGGCCAACAGGCCCCAGCATAGTCAGATGACCCTGGGTCGCTTCTAAAAGCGGCTGCTCGTTCTCCCTCAGAGGACGCACGCCCACGGTCACCAGCTTTGGCTTCTCCAGCTTCACCACTGCAAACAGATCCGTCTCTGCGCACACAGAAACAAAACAGCAAAAGAAGAAATTAGTTATTCAACGTGCGCATATAGAAAAACTTACATGATTAGAAGCAAAAGGGACGAACACCCACCCCGGCCTTCCTCATCAATGAAGGTTGGCACCTCGTCAACACCCCCGAAATAGCTACGACTCAAACCCACATGCACCAAAAACTCCTCCGGATAAGGGTTAATGGGGATGCGGTTGGCATCAATGGTCTGCGCATCACCCAAACTATAGGAACTGGGTGCGGGGCGCCCATCCCTCGGCAACGTATCTTGAGTATAAAACTCAAAAGGCGATGGAAATACTACGTCATCAACCCAGAAAAAATACTCCCTCCAATGCCTCAGGGAGTCTACCTTCTCGGTATAGCTCTGAAGTTTCCCCGCGCGCTTCGCAAAGGATACCCATCCATGCGACCACATTGTGTGGTAGAAGGCGCGGAATAGGTCAACGGTCGGTTCTATCGCAAGTAAACAGCAGTTTACCTCAAAATTCGATACCTTAGCCGCACCTATACAGTGCAGCTGTGAGATATGAAGACGATAGTGATTGAGCAAATTGCTCAGGAAAATAGATATCGGTACGCGGTAATTAGCGTACTCGAAAAAACGCGTGTATAGTCCTATTTTCCCTTCGGGGAAATCGGCTATACACGCATCGACGTCTGGAGCCTCTGGATGCACATCCAGAGGAATGAAGTAGTCAGATGAAAACTGACGCACATCATCCTCACTCATCGCAGAGCGAAACTCCTCTAATTGGGCAACCATTTTCATAAATTTACTAGAATACGCACACAAATTTACCTAATCAAACAGTTACTTTCTTTGCAAAAAACGCTTTGAAGAAGTGTGCAATGGTGAGTATGTGTTTTTACTGTGTGTTTTGGGTAAATGGAGGCGGTGACTCTTATATAAGGAGTCAAAAAACCCTAGATGAAGCCCACGTGGATCTCACTTACAAAACGTGTGGTTAGAATCCGAAACGGTACATGCACTTTTTCCCGTTTTCCTAGGGACACGTGGACACAACCCCCGATTTTCGAGGCATTTCTTTGAAATATCTATGACTAGGTACATTGTACTCAATATTGGGCGGCAATATTTAAAATTTCTCCCGCTACGCTTACCACTGTTATGACTAATCTAGCATCCGCGGCTACGAGCCGCGCACACTAGACTGGAGGGACATGATGACGTATAGTCTATATATGGGCCACGAGCCCAAATATTAAACATTACTAAGGCCCGAAGCCACCATGCGTGGGCTATTATAACTTGGGCCGTATCAATAATGGGAATGGGCTCACATAAGCCCAAGCCCAACTAAACTATATATACGGTTTAGATAAGGATTTCCTATTTATGGAATAGATATCCTTAAACCGGATAAGCACCACGTGTGCGAAACGTAAGGAGCACGAACCCTACAAGGATTCTGCCCATATATAAGGAATGACATAATTCTCACTAAAGGTACGATTCACAAACCCTAAAACTCTTTTACGAGAACCCAAAACCGATTACTTACTCTCACGCTGGAGTCTAATCGTGGGAGACAATCCCACGATAAGCCTAACGGTGTTGTTTATTTTCTTAGTGCGCAGGTTTCAAGCATTAAGAAGCGAATTGATACGAGAGCAAGAGCCCAAATCAGGAACGCCCAACTTTTGTATCAACAATATATATATATATATATATATATATATATATATATATATATATATATATATATATATTTTCCACACTACTTTCTTGTTTCATCATTTGATATATATAAAACAAAAACAAAAATATAACCGTTGCCCCCTTTCTATGGTCCAAAATAGTACACCAACGTTCCATTTTTCTTTTTTTTCCAGTGCGTGAAAGTTTGAGGCGCATGAAGCATCCCGCGCGTGAAGCCTAGGCCAGCGGCGGTGTTCCCGTGGATGAAGCTTGATGTCCCGTGCCTTCAGGCACCCACTCCCACCTCCGTTAGCTAGAAAGTATCTTTTTCATTCCGGACATATCTAAACTGTCATGTAGATCATTTTCTTGTATATACTTCCGAAGTTATTTTGACAATTTACGATGCAGAAAAATAGCATGTAACACCATTTCATGCTTTTGACAAAGTCGGCATGCGTATTTTTTCCAACATAGTAGAGTACTTACTTTAAAACAATAATGATCAAGGTCGTAGATTTTTTCAGTGGCTTCTTTATTAACGTTTGTTTTTGTTATTCTGATAAGTGGGCAACAACAACACATTTTAAATGTACTTACAAAAATAAAGGGTCATATGGTTAAAACACCACCTATGTACTTTTTAATATTATTTTTGTTTTTCTGACAAACACTGCAACTCTATCTTCAATATCAAACAAATACGGAGTAATACTTTTCTTTAAAAACCAATTTCTCTCTCTCATACATTATACACATACTTTTTACGGAGTAATTTTTATCATATCATTCTTCAAAACCACCATTACCACCAATACAACCCATTACCACCACCAAGTCACCAAACTACCGCCGTTGATATCGCCAAACCATCACCACCACCACTGCAAAGACGACGCTAAACCACTGCAGCGATCTGAGGTTGATCTAAGTTTCAGATTCACCACCGCCGGAAACACTACCGACTCCGGCAACCGCCGCCATCCTAATAAACACCACAAACCCACCACCAAAAACCGTACCCACCAAAATAAATTCTCTGCGTCTTCTTGATTCCTATAAACCCGTCATAAGCCACCACCAACACTTCTTCTTTTCTTCTTTTTTTCCAGATCTGCACCACCACCACCGAGTTTGACGGGTGGGATTGTGTTTGACAGGAAAAAAAAGAAAAAAGAAAAAAACGAGTTGCTCAAAGATTACACAATCTTAAAAGTGGTGGTGTTTGTTTGTTTGTTTATATTTTTAGAAAAATTTAAGTACGGATCATTAGATGTTGACATGTGTCAGTGGTGTGTGGATGCTAAACCGATGGTGTGTAAAGACACAAACCCTTTTGTTTTTCAATACTTCGTACTAAATTGACTTTGACATACATACGCAGGTTATACCAAAAGATTCTTCAGTACGGTTGGGAATTGAAGAATGATATACAACGTAATAAATAAATCCATCCACCTAGGAAAATCCAACCTTAAACACCTAAGACAAGAAGCTTATTTAAACACGGATATGATAAGTAACCTGCTCCAGCTCAATGCAATCGCAATACATCTTTTAACTCAATTAATATAAACATAACAAGAGTAGTTTATATACAAAATTTCATTGATTACAAAACTATTACTAACGGTATCTTGGCGAAAATAGGTATATATATTTTCAATATCTAATGATTGCATATTAATTTCGTCGTCTTAAAATTATAGCATTCATTTATATTTTAGGATGTTTCAAAATAATAGTCCATTTGTTGTCTCAGAGTATTTAGTGAGCGAAGACGATTTATAATTGAGAAGTGACAGGATCAAAAATAAAAAAAAAAAAAAAAAAAAAAAAAAAAAAAAATCACAAAAAGCTCCACAAGCTGATGTGTCAGCACATAATTGGTGTGCTTTCTCTCTTTTCTCTTATTTAACCAATCATTTTATGCCACATCCTTTTGTGAGAGCTTTTGTGAATCTTTTTTTATGATCATGTCACTTTTCTTTATAATTAGTTGAAGATCGAATGTAATAATCTCTTTTATTAAACTATGTATTTTTTATTTGAATATAATAATTTTTAAAGAGATGGGGTAATCAATTACTCAATAACTTCAATGTCAAACACAACCTAAGGGCCCGTTTGGTATATGTGTATTGGGGGTGTTGGATTCAAAGAACGTATAAAACAATTGTTTGGGGGATGTGTTATTCCAACCTTCTCTATGGTGTCACATCACAGGCTTTTAGTCAAACCGTGTAACCGTTGATGCATACCGTACAACTAGGGGATGCGTCCAATCATTGGCAAACCCTCTCTATGGGAGGGTCCGGATAACTCAAGCCTTGGTGCATATTTGATTTCCTAACAAAGGGTGTTGATTCTAAGATTCCATACCAAGGTACACTAGTGTCTTTCCATGAAACCAATCAATAAAATTATATACTCCCTCCGTCCCATTATAAGTGTCCAGTTTGACTTTTTGAAGTCTTTCTTGCTCAACTTTGACCTTAAATACTTTTTATTTATGATATATAATACTTAACAAAAATTATATCAATGAAAAATACATTTAAAACCTAATTCATTCATGTATATTGCATCAAGTATTATATAACACAAATAAAAGAAATTAAGGTCAAAGTTGAACAAGAAAAACTACAAAAAGTCAAACTGGACACTTATAATGGGACGGAGGTAGTAGCACTTTATTTTATAACTTTTCTCAACCACATCTTTATTTATTCTATCTTTTATTTTTTACTTTTCAAATTTCAAAATAACTTACTACCTCCGTCCTATAATTATAGTCAACTGTTGACTTTTTAAGTCTTCGTTGTGCAACTTTGACCTTATATATTTTTATTTGTGTTATATAATACTTGATAAAAATTATATCAATGAAAAATACATTTAAAACTCAATCCATTCATATGTTTTGCATCAAGTAATATATAACACAAATAAATATATTTAAGGTCAAAGTTGAAAACTAAAGACTTCAGAAGTCAACAGTGGACTATAATTATAGAACGGGGGAGTATAATATACTCCATATATTTACATATAAACAAATACAAAATTTAAATATTTTTTTATTTTCTCTCTCCTCCTTTTCTTTCAAACCATTATCATATCCAAATTCAAGTCAAACACACCTACAAACCAAACGGACCCTAAGTGTATTAGTGTATAAATGGTTGGTGCGCATGACAGATATTTCAATATCTAATGATTGCATGTTAATAAGTTCAATGCTGAAGTTTATTTTATTTTTTAAAAGGTATGGGTTTTAAGACGAATTAAAATAAAAGTCAATGATTATTTGGTAAATGAAAATAAACGAGTGGCAATAACCCGCCGCGTTGCGGCGAGGGTGTTTTCAAAAGTTTGCATTGTAATATGCTAGTTATCTGAAAGATAGTAGTTATATAAGTTCAGCTGGGCAATACAAAAGTATGCAGGTAGCTCTGCATTTGCAACAGCATTGGACAACCTCTGAGGAGGTTGTTACAAACCTGGGCAATACAAAAGTATGCAGTTGTCTACATTAGTATGTATCCTGCATTTGCGACAGGGTTCGTGCGTACACAAACACGGTTACAAAAACCAACAGATCGAGAAATTTTACTCTAAACGAAACAACATTCAACAGAGTAGAGCGTACTGTTAGATGGCCCTACATCCATCGGCAATCGCACGTGGCCGGTAAAACCCATGCATTCGACATTTGTATCCCTCCCCATACGTGCACTATCAGTACCAGTCAGGGGCGGAGCCAGGATATTTTCCGAGGGGGGGGGGGGGCAAATTTTTATTTTTATTTATTTATTTTTTTTACGACAAGCCAAAAAAGAAACTATTTTGTGCATGAGTGTCGCCAAAACAAACCTTTGTCCAAACCAATAAGTAAACTAAGCAAGTCGAATCAACCCGAAAATCTTACATTGTGAGACGATAAAAATAATACTCCGACCGGATATTATAAACGAAAAAACACTGTCTTTATTTAGCACACAAACGAAAACAATACCTCTATATCAAATAAATAGAACTAAAGTTTCTAACTAATAACTAATAGTGGTTATCATATAAATACGTGACTAACATTTCAAATAAAATTATGTCAAACATTTTATAAATTTTTTAAGAAAATCTTAATATACTTTTATACTCATCCATTTATAAATGACCGAATCTCCTAATTAAAGTACTCAAAAGTTAAAAGAAATTACTATTTTTATCACCAATGACAAAAAGAAATGGCAAATAATAGTATAATATTCAAAAGATAAAAGAAAATAGTAGTAGTAATAAAGAAAGAATGATAAAACGGAGTAAAAAAGTAAGATCAATTATTATGTACACACGTGCAGAGAGAGAAAGCATCATCTTCTCCATTCCTTATCATTCTTGTTTACTTTTTCTACCATATGTGAACTTTTCCGGCAAGGCAAGATCAATCTTTTTTCCATTTCTTTGTTCTTCCGATTCTTTCAAGCTTTACTAACTTCATTTAAGTTACTTGTAGGGGGGGCAAAATGATGAAAAACATGAGAATCTATGATACAATTACACTACGCCGGAAAGTTTAGAGGGGGCACGTGCCCACCGTGCCCCCTCCGTAGCTCCGCCCCTGGTACCAGTAGTAGTCGCAACATTCGACGCTGAAGATGGGTTACATGGCTGGTTACTTTTACCTTTTTTTTTTTGGTTTTCAATTGTATTTTACTCAAAGTCACAGAAAATAACGGTGCAATTTTTTGGTTTTCTAACAAAGAAAACAAATTTGGTTTTCATTGTGTGTACGTTTGTTTTACCTCTGCATGGGATGGTCAAAGAAAATAGTAATTTACTCAAAGTCACAGAAAATAACGGACTCTCTTGCATGGGCTTGCCACCGAAATTATTATTTTAAAGAAGTTTGATTCATGGACACAAATAATATTATTCTACAAAGTCCTTTGCCACATAAATTATTATTTTAAAGAAGTTGGATTCACGGATACAGAAATTATTATTTTACAAAAGTCCTTGTGCATGTCATATATATCTAATATCTAGAGGATGGTGAGAAAGAGAAACGTATGTTGCAGTTTTTTTCTTTGCCAGCTTAAGTGTGTTGAGTGCGTGTTTCAGATGTGTTAGACTACAAACCTCACCAAAAGCAAAAAAGCAGCTTCCTCTTTTACTTAGAGCAAATACAAATTAATTATAATATAAGTGCATTCGATTTTTTATATTTATAAGCTACACAATTTGAATGTACACTTTCATCGCAAGGTTGTAGTTTCACGTCATAAATTCAATTTTTTATAGTTATAAGTTTGTATTTTCATTTTACATTTAAGTGTTTGAACACTTCTATACTATGTGTTTTAGATATACTGAAATGAGACAAAACAATTCTTGTTTTATAGATGCATGCAATGGACCAAACTTTTGAACAAGAACAATGTAAGAAGTTAATTAGCACGTAACATGCCAAAATAGTAAGTTTGAATGAAGAATAGTTTTACAAAGTAAATGACAAGTGCAACAAAAACGTCCTTTCTTAGATCAACAATTTGTTAGTATATGGTTTTAGGCCAGTTTACAAAAACTAAGTCCAATTGATCATACAATACGAACCATACATTTTGTTAATTTTGTCGACACAATTCATTAGTCAACCTCGAGAAAAAATTATATCATTTTAATTATCATTTTATGTTCTTCCTCACATTTCAGAGTACGTAAATATTCAACACACAAATAGATGTTCTTAAATCTCAACACACAAACACTCTGAACTTACCGAAATCTTTCGCAGGGCTTAAAGTTTCGTTTATAAAAAGTATCAAAAGTAATCTATTATAAACAAGTCCACTAACATTAAAAAATGCCTGGGTCTGAATCTGATTCTTAATTTTGCTATATAAATTTCTACTTTGTTTGAGGAAGGTTGTTGGATTATAGCTCGACAATAAACCCGAAGTTCGATCGCGAGTTGTATCGAGCACAAGTAGCAAACACGAGAGACTACAAAGAATAGACAAGAATATTACACACGATATACCCTCAACGCACCCTTTATTAAAACCAATAAAGCTTTTACAACTGAGGAAGAAGAATGAATAACTAACATCCCCCTCATCTTTATTCATAGAGTTGAGGAGGTGGAAACATAAGCTTGCCTTGCACTCCAAGCTACCTAATCCTAGTTCTAGTCTACTACCTAATCTAATTACAAAAGTATACTTAAGTCCCTAATCTATATTTAAGTTTACTACTAAATATATAACAATTTCCACCTTAGGAGTAACACTTAAACATAACCGATACTCAGCACCTTTTCCTCGTGTTGGAACCTCGGACCAGTGACCACCTTGTCGACCAGGCATTGTACTTCAGTAATTTTTCAAGATTAGCTTCCGTAGACTCCTTCACTTTCTTCTTTTCAGCAACATTACCCTCTGCACCTTCTTGACCAGGTACTCCGGCCGTAATGTCTGCCCCCACCTTTATACCAAGGTGTACCTTTTCTTGCTCCTTTACCAAGCAGTCCGTGTTTGTCTTTTCTTCAAGTTGCTTATCCTCCAACTTTCTTTGAGCCACTGCTGTATCATCGTTACTATCCTGAACAACCTCAGCTTCACGATTTTCTTGAGCTCCCTGCAGTTCCACCTCAAACCAAACACGTTTAGCAACCCGTACTCCATGGACTCCTGTTTTAACACCAGGACCAAGTTGTTTAAACCCAACTTGTTTATGACCAAGTTGTTTGAACCCAACTTGTTTATGACCAAGTTGCTTGAACCCAACTTGTTTTGAACCTCCATGCTTTTGTACACCAAAAGTCGTCACTTTTGTTTCAAGAGTATATACACAGTTCTCTTTCCTGATCCCGGTCATCATAACCTGACAACCTTTGATCACCTTGACTCTACCCATCTGCATCTTCACAATATAACCCACTTTTTCAAGAGTACCCAATGAAATCAAGCTTTTTCTTAACCTTGGAACATACCCAACATCTTCCAGTATAAAGCTTGAACCATCATGCAACTGTATCTTCACTTTTCCTGTCCCTCTGATAGTGCATGTCCTGTTATCACCTAACTGAACCGAACCACCATCAACATCTGATGTACGTAGGAATCGCACCAGGCTTTACCTCTCAAGGGATCTTGAGAAGCTTACAACCCCCACCAGGCAGTGTACCTGATCGTTGTAGTATAGTATAGTGACAAGTACCGGGGGATTGATCGTTCAGCTAGGATTAGAAAACCTAATTACTAGTGCTAAAGATGAAAGATGATTCTTTTTGTGTTTTTATATTTTTTAGAAAACAAATAAATATCTCGGGTTTGAAAGATTTGGGCGGAATTAGTTGCTAGTCAACTAACCCAATACTAAAGATGCAATCAAAATAAAATACTAGAAATGAAAATAAACTAAATTATACTAAGGTTGTGAGCAATATGTGGAGAAAATGTGTTTACTTAGATTTCACTACTCCCTAGACATCTTTTACACGTTAATTACTTGTTATAGTTGCGTGGATGACGGATTGTATTCCTTAATACCATTCATGGGGTGGCGCACTTACTTCCCCAATCCTATGAGTGCCTACTTCACTCCTATGTCGAGCCGGCTAAGAAGCTCTTAACATGGGATCATTAGAATTTACTCATGCATTAAATACAACCAATAAAACCTAGTGCACATCGGTTCATGTTTCCTAAGACATTCAAACATGTTACCATTTGGAGATCTTCCAGTTTTCTTAAGCCTAACATCGAATTCATTCATCCAATACAACCATAAACAAGTAATCAACACATAATCAACATCTAGGTTTCATTAGATCTAAGCAAACACAAGACAGATCTAGCCTAGCATGGTGGAATCAAGACAAGAACAAGATATAGACAACCAACACATAGACATATTGATTGAATTAAAAGAATACTTATCTCAATTACACTTGTAAGGTTTCAAGGGCTGAAAACCCTTGAAAAACCTGTAAAAATCGTATTAGGTTCGGCCCTAGGGTTTCTCCAAAACTTCCTCTCTTAATGTGTAAAAATTAGAAAACTATATATAGGAAATAGGGGCTGACGGCGTCAAGACCAAATTGGTGACGCCGTCACCTCGCCGCCAAAATACTTCTCGGACTCCCTTGATCTACACCTGACGCCGTCATGTGTTATGGTCTTCTAGGCCGTCACGTCTTTTACTCTTAACGCTCTACTTGTGATGCCGTCACGTTTGTACTGGGCCGTCACGCAAATTACTCTTGACGCCGTCAGGATTTTACTCTTGACGCCGTCACCTACTGTTCCCAGCTTGGAAAATTGAGACTTTGCCGTTTTCTTCACTTTTATGCTCCAAAAACGTCCAAAATGCCTTCTTTTCCAGATTTCACTCCCAAAGTACCTAAAATCACAAAAGGAACGATTTAGGGCAATATTTGATCAAATAAATTCAATTCCGGGCTTAAATGACCCCCTAAAAGTGGTTCATTTTTCGCCTCATCATATACCCTTACACTTGAGATTTGCTTGTCCTCAAGCAAATGCGCTTTTATTCTAGTCAAAATACAAGTTAGGGGTCATTTAACACTAATATAAAAGTAATTACAACTAATAATCGTTCCACTAAAGACCAATAGACAAGCACGGAGGTCATATACAAGCACCTCACAAATTGTATTTAGATACTCACATCTCTCGGGAGTAATAAAGTATAAATTATAATATGGAAACGGAAGATATCTCTCATTACCTGTCATAGCAAAATAGATTACCATAGGCTTGGGAAAGGATCAAACCTCCACCACATGGCGTAAGCACCTAGGATAAACTATCAAAGAGGTCTTTTAAAGGGTTGTAACGTTAGGTGTAGGGATATGAAATACACGGTTTTGTTGGATAAAGGCAGTTTTGACTGGTGGCAAGTTAACAATCTTAGTTAATTACATGTACAATATGGCGTTGCTAAGCCAAGACTAGACTCGACTTAAGCTAATAAATCAAAAATAACAAAAACATAAAATGAACATAGAATAAAAAGGGATGGTAGTCCGTATGTTTTTTCTCTTTTCTCTTTTTCTATTTTTTTTCTTTTCTTTTTTCTTGATTTTTCGATTTTTTTTTTATTTTTTTATTTTTTTTTTATTTTTTTTTTACATACACTCTTACCCTACCATCCAAAATAATACATCATAGGGAATGAACATTCCCCTTACACTTGAATTTTTACATACTTTACAATGAACTATTCTAATGACTCGAATTAAGAAAATCAAAACACTTGGAGCACTTTTAAGATTAACGTACATATGGGGGTAATAAATGATGTTCTTCCCCATTACTCCATAAAATAAGTACTTACCCATGAGTCCCAATCGTCCCAAAACAATATGTACAAGGATATGACTCGACTTAGCAACCATGTAATCAATTAGAAAGTTAACTTAGGGTTTAACAAATAACAATAATGCACTAAAAATGAGTGCATACACGGAAGTCTAAGGCGATTTGGGTGTACATTTAAGTGGGGTGTAACAAATTCTTCCTTTAAGTAAGATGCTTAAAGTTAGAAACGAAATGATAGGCTCGGAGGGGTGTACTAGGGGTTTCGTGTATTAAAATGAGTACAACGCTAAGGTGTGGGAAAAATTAGTTGACTTAACTAGCCAAGTAATATGACTTAAATGGTCAAGTAATTATGATACGGGTTTAACACAAGGGTGATCCTAATGCCTCTTATCATGTAGTAAATCCTACTACACGAATGTAGTCTCACTAGCGGTCTCGGGATGCATCACTAACGCAAGTTCTAGAATCTAAATGCTACCGGTACATTCATAAGCACTAATAGTAAATGCTTTTCCTATCAAATCTAAAGGCGAACCTCACATATTTGGGTGGAAAATTTTTCTGAATGGTACGGTTATGTGCTAATCATACAATCTCCTATCCATGAGACGCTTGCTATGGCTAAAGTTTCACTCCTAAATGTTGTAAAAAATTTTAAATTTGGCGCTAAAATTGCACTAACAAGTGTTTCTCATAGTTTTATTACACATCTACCATTAAACAAAGCAAACTCAAGCGAAAGTGTATCTGTAAGGTATCATCATTTTACCCTCCCCTTACACTTAAGATGAACATTGTCCCCAATGTTCAAGTAAAGAATGTAAAAGTGAAATAAGTAAAAAGAATGAAATCAAATACTCCCCTGATTCGCTAGGTATGGATAATTAGGTGGCCAGGTTAAATCTTCCTCCAAGAAAATGAACAATCAAAGCTTCCCTTCCAGAATATAAATCATCTTCTTGTCATACATAACCTGTAAATCCTGAGAAAAGAAACAAGACAACCTCACATAAAATCGGCGGCATCCTATATAAGTTACTAAATCCTAGAAAACAAAGTAAGATATAATGCTTGTGGAATGAAGTTTGCAGACTTCCTGGAGATTATAAAACTTTATAATTCACAAAAACCATAAGACTTCGTTAGAAAAACAAAACCGGTAAAATTTCCAGATTTTTACCCGTGACGCCGTCAAGAGCAAGCTCATGACGCCGTCAGGATTGACCTGCAGAAATTCTTATGTTAAGTTTCCGGAAAATTTCAGGAAAAACTTGGTCCTTCTTCCTAGAAAATCCTGCAAAACTTCATTATGACTCAATATAAGCATTTGACTCTAACAAATACGAATATACATGTTCATTTAATATTGTGGAGAATCATGATCGGTTTGTTTCTTAAAAACATATTTGGGGTTTCCCCTTACACTTATCTTTTGCAAAAAATACCTTTAGGTGGAGTTAAGACTAGGCTAAACAACAAAATAAAGTATTTCCACTATTTAGTTTAGAAACATGATCTACCAACAATAAAAATAAAGCATGCATACGGAAGCAAATAACGAACAAACAAAATAAAAATCACACAAAAGCATGGGTTGCCTCCCAATAAGCGTTTGTTTTTGTTCGAGTCACGAGCCTGACTCTATCCTTATTTAACGAAGATAGGGGAGGTTTTCCCTACACTTAGGATTAAGTGCGGGTGGAAGTAGCGATACACACCCTTAGGGTGTAAATATGCCTCGTGAGGAAAGAGTGGTGGATGAATTATATGCTCAAAGGGGTGTGCTCCTATCATCATAACCTTACCAAATTAAATCGGGTTAATGGGTGGATTAATATTTTCTCCTTGAAAGGGATCATTTTCTATCAACTTCAAGAGACTACTAGTTGGGGATCCATCTTGACCTAATAAACCCGGTTTAAACCCATAATGTTTCTTGTGATCACTCATAAATGGGTGATGTAAGCATGTAAGGTCATTTTCCACTCCTATATTGGTTTCCTCTCTACAAGGCTTAGAGTCTACTATCTTTATCCCAAGACTACCCGGACTATATGGTTTTATGGGTGGATCAGAACCTATCTCAATTCCTAAATTCACGTCCAAGGATGGAAGATTAGGTAACGGTTTTGGTTGAGGCTCCGGTTCATCAAAACTAGGAACTTCCCTAGAACTAAGAGTAAGGTTATCATTATAAGTATTCAAACCTATATCCTCTAGCTGTGTTTGGTTCAAAGGTTCTACCTCTATTGGGGCTCCTATAGTCTTTTCTACTTCATCCGAATAAGTCACGGGTGGTGTGTATGCCTCAAATGATGGTAGGACTTGTGGGGTACTTGATGGGCTTACGTTACTTACCTCATCCTCCATTTTATCTAGATGTTTGTTTTGTACTATGGCATTACATGACAACCACTTAGGTATCTCAACACTAATATATTCATCCCCAAACAAACTTGTTTCATGATCCTGGAAATTTATATTCAATTGACTTATACTAACGTTTGTTGGGTTGTCTACTCTATAATAATATTGGGCACAATCTTCTATGGCATCCCATGCTTCTTCAGCACCTAATTCCCTAAAGTCCCCATTGGCAAAATCCTCAATGTGCATTTGGTCATATTGGCCAACACGATAGTAAAAGGTTCGGGTTAGGGATGCTAAAGCGAAACTATGATGAGGGAATTTTCGGAGTAAATTTCTAAAACGAGTCCATGCATCATATATGGGTTCATCTCGATATTGTTTGAAATTCGAGATGTCAATAGGGTAGAATGGCCTTTGTGGTTGGTGGTATGGTGGATTCGCGTACTCCATAATGGTGAACGGAAGAGTCAATGGAAATTACGAACAAACACACAAAGAAAAAGATAGACTAAAGAAATCCTAAAAAATAAAAATAAAATCTTACTAGAAAGGAATCTAGCAAGCAGACCTAATAAAAAGAAATTCTAACCAAGACATTAACTATTCCCCGGGCTGCGGTGCCAAAAACTTGATGTACGTAGGAATCGCACCAGGCTTTACCTCTCAAGGGATCTTGAGAAGCTTACAACCCCCACCAGGCAGTGTACCTGATCGTTGTAGTATAGTATAGTGACAAGTACCGGGGGATTGATCGTTCAGCTAGGAATAGTGTCGCTAGGATTAGAAAACCTAATTACTAGTGCTAAAGATGAAAGATGATTCTTTTTGTGTTTTTATATTTTTTAGAAAGCAAATAAATATCTCGGGTTTGAAAGATTTGGGCGGAATTAGTTGCTAGTCAACTAACCCAATACTAAAGATGCAATCAAAATAAAATACTAGAAATGAAAATAAACTAAATTATACTAAGGTTGTGAGCAATATGTGGAGAAAATGTGTTTACTTAGATTTCACTACTCCCTAGACATCTTTTACACGTTAATTACTTGTTATAGTTGCGTGGATGACGGATTGTATTCCTTAATACCATTCATGGGGTGGTGCACTTGCTTCCCCAATCCTATGAGTGCCTACTTCACTCCTATGTTGATCCGGCTAAGAAGCTCCTAACATGGGATCATTAGAATTTACTCATGCATTAAATACAACCAATAAAACCTAGTACACATCGGTTCATGTTTCCTAAGACGTTCAAGCATGTTACCATTTGGAGATCTGCCAGTTTTCTTAAGCCTAACATCGAATTCATTCATCCAATACAACTATAAACAAGTAATCAACACATAATTAACATCTAGGTTTCATTAGATCTAAGCAAACACAAGATAGATATAGCCTAGCATGGTGGAATCAAGACAAGAACAAGATATAGACAACCAACACATAGACATATTGATTGAATTAAAAGAATACTTATCTCAATTACACTTGTAAGGTTTCAAGGGCTGAAAACCCTTGAAAAACCTGTAAAAATCGTATTAGGTTCGGCCCTATGGTTTCTCCAAAACTTCCTCTCTTAATGTGTAAAAATTAGAAAACTATATATAGGAAATAGGGGCTGACGGCGTCAAGACCAAATTGGTGACGCCGTCACCTCGCCGCCAAAATACTTCTCGGACTCCCTTGATCTACACCTGACGTCGTCATGTGTTATGGTCTTCTAGGCCGTCACGTCTTTTACTCTTGACGCTCTACTTGTGACGCCGTCACGTTTGTACTGGGCCGTCATGCAAATTACTCTTGATGCCGTCAGGATTTTACTCTTGACGCCGTCACCTACTGTTCCCAGCTTGGAAAATTGAGACTTTGCCGTTTTCTTTACTTTTATGCTCCAAAAACGTTCAAAATGCCTTCTTTTCCAGATTTCACTCCCAAAGTACCTAAAATCACAAAAGGAACGATTTAGGGCAATATTTGATCAAATAAATTCAATTCCGGGCTTAAATGACCCCCTAAAAGTGGTTTATTCTTCGCCTCATCAACATCCTTGAAGTCATACAAGAAATCCTTCCTAGGTGTCATATGATATGAACCACATTACCAATTCAGCCATCTCATCATTCCCGACTACCACTAAGGCTTCTCCAAAGTAGACGTTACCGTCGTCATCAGAAGAATCAGAATCTTGATCATGTTTACCCTTCTTGACGAACCCACTTGACTTCTTCTTTGGACAGTCTCTCTTCAGATGATCCTCTGAATGACATATAAAGCACTTGAGTTTACCAGTTCCACCCCTTGACTTGAACCGCAAACTTCCATAAGAATGAGCTTTCCTTGAATGATCTGACCCTCCCCTAACGTATAACCCGTTACCAGTTTCTTCCTTTGTGCCTTCAGTTCTTTTCTTTAACTCTCTTGAATTAAGAGTCGCATGAACATCCTCCATTGTCAAGGATTCCCTCCCATACAACAATGTCTCCACAAAGTTTTCATAAGACGATGGCAACGACGTAAGTAACATAAGTGCCTGATCTTCATCCTCAATCTCGATATCAGTATTCGCCAAATCAAGTATCAACTTATTAAACTCATCTATATGATCACCCAGTTTCGTACCTGGACTCATATATAGAACGTGTACAGCTTCTTCTTCAGATACAGTCTGTTTGCTAAGGACTTAGTCATATAAAGACTAGTCAACTTCGCCCAAATTCCTGCAGCAGATATTTCCTTGGTAACTTTCCGTAAAACCCAGTCTCCCAAGCATAGAATCAAAGTACTGTATGCCTTCTTCATCAAAACAGCCTTTTCACCTGCTTCCATGTCCGCGGGTAATGTCTCTAATGCATCATCACATCCCAGCTATACCATTAAAGCACGCATCTTTATTTGCCATAGCCCGAAGTCATTCTTCCCATCGAATTTTTCGATGTCAAACCTAGTTATAGAACTAGCCATTCTTCTTATACCTTGCTAAAAACCTTGTCAAGTTGTTTTTTAAACAACTTTACCGACAAGCCTCACAAGTCGTGTGCAATATTCCTCTTGTTGCTATAAACCCTTCTTGCAAATCGAATTAATTAGAATAACCCTAAACCCTCGATTTCGAAGAAGCAAACCTGATCGTAACTTGAAACCCAAGTGAAACACGACCAAAACTCGAACAACAAGAAAACCCGACGACAATCCCGAAAAGCCTTCAATCTTACCGAAATTTAATATCCAAAAAATTACGATCGATGAAGCAATTTTAAAAACTAACTACAATAAATTAGTTATCTTTGACTTTCACTTTTTTAAATAATAAAAAAGAAAACCAAAGCACCTTTTCTATTCACGTGGGTAGGGTATGCAAAGCAGGTTAATATCCATGCAACTAAATACGCTTTCTTCCACCTTTCGTCACCGATCGCTACTCTATATATCGATTCGAAACCTGAAACCGAACCTCGATACCTCAAACTAGTACTCAAACTTCGATGACCACAATAACCACGGCTCTGATACCACTTGTTGGATTATACCTCGACAACAAACCCGAAGTTCGATCGCGGAACGCTAGATCGTGAGTTGTATCGAGAACAAGTAGCAAACACGAGAGACTATAAAGAATAGACAAGAATATTGCACACGATATATCCTCAACGCACCCTTTATTAAAACCAATAAAGCTTTTACAATTGAGGAAGAAGAATGAATAACTAGCATCCCCATCATCTCTATTTATAGAGTTGAGGAGGTGGAAACCTAAGCTTGCCTTGCACTCCAAGCTACCTAATCTTAGTTCTTGTCTACTACCTAATCTAATTACAAAAGTACACTTAAGTCCCTAATCTATATTTAAGTTTACTACTAAATATATAAGAAATGTCCAGTTGCATGAGTTAAGTTGTTGATACTAAATCAATAGGGAATATATTAGCTATAATTTTTTATAGCTAATTGGTTACAATATTATGCTATAAATATATGTATTGATTTTTTCTGTGTTCCTGATTCTTTTCTGTGGGTCCCTAATTCATTGCATGTGTATTTTTTGTGAAGAATTGTAGCTAGTTGGCTATAAAAATTGAAGCCAAGCTATCCCCAAATCAATAATAGAGTACCATTTTAAAAAGGGCAAATGTTTTATAAAGTTACCATGTTATAATTTGTTTTTCTGGATAGCGAACAAATTTTTTTACTTATAGAAATACTTTTCTTTCAAATTCGTCATTCTTAAAGTACTTTGTAACATTAAAAAAATAATAATAATTAAAAAAAAAATCTTATTAGTTGAAAGGGGCAAAATTGTCACAAAATATAGCAAAATACCTTAAAAAGGCCGAATTTGAAAGAAATATACCTGTATAAGCAAAAAAAAAAAAAAAATTTGCTACCCAGAAAAATAAATGGTGACAAGTATGATACATTTTTAAAACATTTTCCCTTTTAAAAACTAGCAATTTAGCGATAAAATTTTATTGTACAGAGTGACTGACATAAAATCAAAGAGTCGGTTTTTATTTCAACTGTTGAAAAATGCCACTTTTTAGCAATCTGAATCATCAACAACACCACTCGTGTTTCTACAAATACAAAAGAGTTGAGGAAATTCACACTTTTTCATACCCTAACTAATCACAATTCCCACATGATTGCGTTTACAGAAAGTAATAGGGGTAGTAAACGTGATGGGTTTTGATTGTTGAGTCAGAGGACCTTAACCCGGACAAGACCTTGTGGTATTGGACATAATCTCCCCACAAGATGTCTAGTTTTAAACCTTATTAAGTAGACATTTATGGGTGGAAAAGGAAATGGATGAAAACGACCACGTGGATATCTCAGTCTAGCTATATACATCTAAGTCAAAGCTCGCATTCCCAAGATAAATAAACGTCATATGTTTACCCATTTACTATGTCAACCCAACATGTTTACACATACTGAACACTACCTATTCAATCCGTTTATCTAAACAGGTTAAGTGTTACATGACTTACATGCTAAATGAGTTGAGAGTCGACTTGTCTAACCTATTTAAATAGTTATAAATTTAACTTCTGGTTTAACAAAATATTTAAATTGGTTGCAGACCCAACACATTTAACTATGTTTTAATATAGATATAAAGTTATGGTTTACTTTATCAGGAAATAAAAATTTGCACACTCACTTTTTATTAGGACATTCCATTGTATGCATTACATACTTGTACAATACTTACAGTATGCTTTACCTGTTTGTACAGTTGAGTGTCGCAATTAAAACCATGAGTGTCCTAATCACCTCTCTTAAGTTAAAATGTATTACCTCATAAGGCATAACTCTTTTTATTATAAGAATGTCTGATATAGACACTTATAGGCGTATGTTATAGTCATTTTTTCCCTTAGTACGCCACTATGCACACCAGCCCGCACGCTATAAGGCCCTCATCAAGGTAACGATGACCGTTATCTAGTTTTTTTTTTCTTTTTTTTTGGTAAAATATATATTAAGTGAAATGAATTTGTTTTTAGGTTTTGTGTTAATTATATGTATGTTATAACGCCCTTGCCAAGGTAGCGACTACCGTTATCAAGTTTCTTTGTTTTTTTAGGGAAGAGGATCCTCTCATGTTGGTGGGACAACTTGACTCAAGTTAGAGGATCCTCAACAATTGGATCAAAATCAAAGGTTAAAATGATGTGGTTTTACTTTTAATCTTGATATTTGATTTTAATTTAATGGTTGAAGATCCTCTAACTTGAGTCAAGTTACTTGAGATGATCCTTTCCCTTTTCGAGGTAAAATATATATAACTGAAATGAATGTGTTTTTTGGTTTTGTGTTAATTATATGAATGTTATATCTAAAAGAAAAGATAAAAATAGGGTAAAATGCAAAAATGGTCCCTAAACTATCACGAAATCGCAAATATAGGACCGAGACAAAAAGTAACGCAAAAAAGCCACTAACGTTACTTAAAAGTGCAAAAAAGCCACCGAGAGCCATTTTCCGTTATTTCCTCATTAAGTGCCATGTCATTGAGGGTTGTATCATCTTTTTACTGTTCATACTTATTAAATTTGCCGCCATAATCACCTCTGAGCCTGGGTATCTATCTGACATGACCTCAATGGCTAAATTTGCAAAGTAACTTCAAAGTTTTACACCCATAAACCACCCTACAACCCACACTTGTAAACCACAACTCGAGGTAACAGTAAAAAAACACGGCTTCGAAAATGGAATCATCACCAAACACTGCAATAATCACCACAACCATAACCACAACCACCACCACCAACACACACAAAGAAACATCAATGTTGGTCATCACAACGACCGTTAATCGATCCCCACAACAACTTCCATGTCCATGTTGTCACTCAGAAGACAAAAAATTCTATTATTACAACAACTACATCACTTCACAGCCTTGTCACTTTTGTTGTAGCTGCCGTAGACACTGGACTCATGGTGGCGTTCTCCGAAACATCCCTGTTGGAGGTGGCAGACGAAAAAAAACCATGAACCCCACCACCACTTCGGGTTATTGTGATACCACTTTTGCTCCACCGGAGTACCAGGAGTACCAGGCGTACCAGTGCTATCTGACGCCTCCACCTGTGGATGATGCCGGAAATGTGATGGTTCCGTTTGAACCCAATGTGTTTGTGCCATCGCTGTTTGAGGGTGTTGGGTTTGAGGATGGTGTTTGGCTATTTTGTGGCAGTTAAGCTAGTTTCTTTGTTTAATGTTTGTGTTTTGTTTGTAGTGGTTGATGTAACCGATCTTTTGGTGAATGGTAAACTCTATGGTTTGTACAATATTGGCAGGAAACTAAAACTAACTAGCTAATAACTAACTGAGCCTTTTAGAACTACTTAGCTACAAAGGAGTGTTTGGTTCTGTAGTTATTAGCTTGACTTGAATGTTTTGACCCATTTTGAGTAGCATTCTCATTATCCCCCTCGCAAATTGGTAGTGTGTAAGCGTTACACACTGCCAATTTGGATAAACAATTGTAGTGCAGAGGTTTGCTTAGGCCCTTTGTGAGAATGTCAGCCAATTGTGACTTGGTTGGTATGAAAGTGGGTAGAATTTGACCACCTCTAATCTTGTCTCTCACAAAGTGGCAATCAATTTCTATATGCTTAGTTCTAGCATGATGCACAGGGTTGGAAGCTAGAGCAATGGCAGATGCATTATCACACATTATTGTGAGGTGTATTAAGCTGTCTTGAACCAGTTTGGAAGCTCTGTACAAAGGAGTGTATGGTTCTGCAGTTATTAGCTTGACTTGACTGTTTTGACCCATGTTGAGTAGCATCCTCATTACAAAGCTACCAAGTTTGACAATATAACATAGTTTGACAATATTTGTTTGACTTTTAACATAGCATCATAACATAAGTAACAAAGCAAAATAACATACTTAATCAACAAAAAAGATATAATAATTGATAATATAACATAGTTTGATAAACAAAGAAACATAACATAGTTTTCTTTGACTACAAAACATTAAACTTCAAACAAACATAACATGATTGATAAAAAACCTTGAAAAAAACTCTAAAGTCCCTTGACAAATGCGTGCTTGTTGAAAAGCTTAAGCTTCGCTTCGGCAATCTTCTTCTTCAATTCCAAAAGCTCGATAATGTCGGCCTTTTGAAGCTTCTTAAAATACACCAAGCACTTGAACATCTGCACCGAGGGACGCACAAGTTCCATTTCAACCATGTACTTGTTCCTTTGATTAACAATATCAAGCAACTCTTGATATGCCTTAAAAAGATCTTTCACATACTTCACATCCCGCTGTGTCTCCCTAGCAAAATAAACCGACATATGGTATGCTAACTCAGTTGAGTTAGCAGCCGCTGCAAGTTTGATGCGTGGGAATTGCACCAGGCTTTACCTCTCGAGGGAACTCGAGAAGCTTACAACCCCCACCAGGCAGTGTACCTGATTGTTGTAGTATAGTATAGTGACAAGTACCGGGGGATTGATCGTTCAACTCAGGAATAGTGTCGCTAGGACAGGCTGTCAAACCTTAAATAGATCTATTCATTATATTCGCGTTCACCGCAGTGATTAATGGCTCATGAATAAGGGTCTTTTGGCAATAGCTAACTTAGGCATATATCAGTCAGGAAAGCATACAGAAAAATACTTGCGATCTATTTTTAACATGTATCCCCCTCACGGAGTTTTGAAAATAATTAAATGTGAGGCTATGACTCACCTTGATTTATACTGAAAACGAAGAAAATAAAGTCGGACGAATTTATGAAAACGGCTTCGAAACACAACCTGATAAATAAATTTATCTAAGAACTTGACCAAAAACTATTTGATAATTACGAAGAAAATAACGAATATTAGATATTCGTTATGACGAAAAATGATGTGCAGTGAAAATCTTGTGATATGCATGATATGACAAAATATGATTTTTAAATTATCCATCGAAGTTTTTCCTTTTTAATCGTAAGTAAAATCTTAACTTTTTAAAATATCGTTATATATATTATTAACGTTACGTTAAATAATATATATAAAAATAAAAATAAAGTTTAAAATTAAGGTGAAATAAATTGACGAAAATAGAAAATAAATAAGAATGATAAATAAGTTACGTTTAGTCTTTGTCTCCTTTTCCAATTTTACCATTTTTACACTAACGATACTTGCGTTACACCGTTAGTCCTTTTTATATATTTTTCAACTATAGTTCTCTACTTTATCCAATAATCAATACTAACCTTCTAATATTAATTTTTATCACATTTTAACCTTAGATTTCTGTATTTACATGTTTAGTCCTTTAGTTTCAATATTTACACAATTAGTCCTTCTAGGTGTCGTCGAGTTACATTTTTAGTCCAATTTTGCAAAAATGATTATGGAACTTTTCTAAAAATTTCCGTAGCTTATTTATTAAGTATCAAGCTTATTTTAACTGCTTATTTATTCAAAAGCTTATTTTTTTAGCTTATGGGCCTGGAACGATTTAAACTAAGGCCCGTTAAGATTTTTGGAGGCGAGGGCATAAAAAAACTTTTGGGTTTGGCTTTGGGTCATTTTTATGATTCTAAAAACATTTCTTATAGGGCCAGTGGGCTTATGGATTTTAATTTCTTAATGGGCTTTAGTTAAGCCCACTCGACAAACTTAAGGTTTTTGTTAATAATTTTAGTTTTGAAAACCGGTTCATGTCAATTCAAAATGGTTCATTTGTAGTGTCAAGACGTGATTATTTTTATAAGTTGTTTACATGAAAATGTTAGTTTGCTAGGTGGTCTATGGCGTCGTGAAAAAATATGGTACTATCGTTAATTAAAATTCAAAGTTATACGCTTGTTTTGTAACATGGTTGGACCGTATATATATTTTGAAACTTGGAATTATTTACTAAGTGTTATACAAAATTTCATACGATGGATGCAATTTAAAATGAATGCGTGATATGCTTGAAACGTTACAACTAAAGTGAATGGTGTGTGCTACGTGATTCCTAGGCCTTCCAAGATAGAGGCTAATCACGTTTCGTGTACTAAGAATAAATAAATACGTGAAATAAACGTGCAAAGTATATACATTCGAAACAATAACCACAAAGTGCATGACTAAATAATAACGTGTGAAATGGATTAGAAACGAGTGTAGGAAACTTACAAACACCTTAGAGGTGATCAAGAGTCGAGATAGATAGAAAAGGAACACAAGAAATCACGTCAAAGCTATATAACCCAAACGTTATATAATATTTCAACCCGATTTCCTTTCTTTGCTTCCAATATTATACCCCGCGACTTGTAAGTATTATGAGAAGGATTTAAAGGTCGAATAATTGCAGTGAAAGAGTTTGAAAGTGAATGAGAGTAATATGCATGCAAGTACGTGTATATATATATATATATATATATATATATATATATATATATATATATATATATATATATATATATATTACTAATATATATATCGTTAGTAAGAAAGTTTCAATGTAAACTCTTCGTACACTAGTTGCATGTCAGTACTAGACTCTTAGATGAGATTTTATAATGATTTTGGGATAGCTTGTGAGAGCACAAAATGAGGAGATTGTTGGGTGAATCATGCTCTATGTCGACCATGCCATTTTACTTGTATACGATTTACAAAATCGTGTACAACTTAATTATACATAATCCTCTTTAACATTTGAGCATAACATCATCTTAGGAATAATATTAGGAACAATTAGAAACAAACGAGATTCAAAACGGTTAAGTTTTGAATATATTGTAAATCGATTTGGGTGTGCAAGGGTCGAATACTTTGCCTCTTAAAAACGTATCAAAACTCATCGTATGGACGTGAGACTTGACACACTAATAGTTGGCTAGTAGGTTAACGAGATGAGAAAATAAAATATATAGGTCGTGTGTAAGTTTTAGAAATAAACGATGCGATTTGGAGGGGGTTTGAACTTGTCGATCGGATGAAAATTAATAAAAAGGATTTTGGGCTTAGTTGCGTGGGCTTATGAATAGTGGACTGAGGTGTGGGCCGAAATAATTAAGGGTCCGGTTGGCTAATTTAGTGATTAGGGAATTTTAATTATATTTAATAAATATAATTAGGATTAGGATTTAGGTTTAGGATTAAATGAAAAGTTTAAGTTTCGTGTAACGTGTCGAGGATTAATTCCGTCATTTCGTGAATTATATTATTTTGTGAAAATCGCCAAAATAATATAATAAGAAAAATTTCAAATTTTTCCGAGAAAATGGGAATTAGAAATGATAACGAAGGATTATTTATTTATTAACGATTTAATTACAAGAAATTTTTACAGGGTTCTACATTGGTTCATGTTTCTTAAGACGTTCAAGCATGTTACCCTATGGAAGTCTGCCTGTAACACCCCACCTTATAGACCACAATATTGTCCGCTTTGCCCGAAGGCTCACGGCTTTGCTTTTGTGGCCCTCATGTGAAGACTTCTCGACAGGTCACCCAAGCCAGTACTACTCTCACATGAGCACGCTTAATCGTATGGGCGATTAACCGTTAGACCACAAAACGCGTTGTTGTCATATAAGGCGAATGTTAACATATGTCCCAACATCACTCCAAGCCACAGCCAATGTGGGATTTGCATGGGGTGTTACACTGCCAGTTTTCTTAAGCCTAACATCGAAATCATTCATCCGTAACAACTATAAACAACCAATCAACCCATAATCAACATCTAGGTTTCACTACATCTAAGCAAACACACAAGAGATCTAGCCTAGCATGTTAAATTCAAGACAAGCGTAAGATATATTCAAACAACACATAGACATATTGAATGAATTGAAAGGATACTTATCTCAATTGAACATGAAAGGTTTAAAAGGGTAAAAACCCTTGAAAGAGCAATAAAATTCGTGCTAGGGTTTCTCCAAGTTATCCCTCTAAAGTTCTATATTAATGAATGAAAATTGCAAAACTATATATAGATTTTCCATCGTGATGGCGTCAAGAAGAAATGTCTGATGCCGTCAACTCGCCGCCCATAGTAATATCAGATTGCCTAGATCCAGATTTGACGCCGTCATGTGCAAAGTTACTCTGGGCCATCACATGCAATTGGACCATGACGGCCTATGGTTACGCCGTCATGCCCTTAGTGTAAAACTCTCTGGACCGTCACGGACTTTATCCACTTCACCTCTTGTTTTACTCTTGACGCCATCATGTAGAATCTTGTGACGCCGTCAGGTACTGTTCCCAGCAAGGAAAATTAAGACTTTGCCGTTTTCTTCACTTTTTTGCTCCAAAAACGTCTAAAATGCTTCATTTTTCCAGAATTCACTCCAAAAGTACCTAAAATCACAAAAGGAACGATTTAGGGCAATATTTGATCAAATAAATTCAATTCCGGGCTTAAATGACCCCCTAAAAATGGATCATTTTTTGCCTCATTGATGAGGCGAAAAATAAACCACTTTTAGGGGATCATTTAAGCCCGGAATTGAATTTATTTGATCAAATATTGCCCTAAATCGTTCCTTTTGTGATTTTAGGTACTTTGGGAGTGAAATCTGGAAAAGAAGGCATTTTGGACGTTTTTGGAGCATAAAAGTGAAGAAAACGCCAAAGACTTAATTTTCCAAGCTGGGAACAGTAGGTGACGGCGTCAAGAGTAATTTTCATGACGACCCAGTATAGAAATGAAGGCGTCACAAGGAAGAGCGTCAAGAGTAAAAGACGTGACGGCCTGGAAAAAGCTAATACATGACAGCGTCAGATGTAGATCAAGGCAGTCCGAGAATTCTTTTGGCGGCGAGATGACGGCGTCACCTATTTGGTCTTGACGCCGTCAGCCTCAGTTTTCTATATATAGTTTTCTAATTTTCATTCATGAGGAGGAACAAGTTTGGAGAAACCCTAAGGCCGAACCTATTATGAATTTTACAGGTTTTTCAAGGGTTTTCAGCCCTTGAACCCTTTCATGTGTAATTGAGATAAGTGTTCTTCTAATTCAATCAATATGTCTATGTGTTGGTTGTCTATATCTTGTGCTTGTCTTAATTCCACCATGCTAGGCTAGATTTATCTTGTGTTTGCTTAGATCTAATGAAACCTAGATGTTGATTATGTGTTGATTACTTGTTTATGGTTATATTGGATGAATGATTTCGATGTTAGGCTTAAGAAAACTGGCAGATCTCCAAATGGTAACATGCTTGAACGTCTTAGGAAACATGAACTGACGTGCACTAGGTTTTATTGGTTGTATTTAATGCATGAGTAAATTCTAATGATCCCATGTTAGGAGCTTCTTAGCCGGCTCGACATAGGAGTGAAGTAGGCACTCATAGGATTGGGGAATTAAGTGCGCCACCCCATGAATGGTATTAAGGAATACAATCCGTCATCCATGCAACTATAACAAGTAATTAACGTGTAAAACATATCTAGGGAGTAGTGAAATCTAAGTAAACACAATTTCTCCATTTATTGCTCACAACCTTAGTTAATTTAGTTTTATTTTCATTTCTAGTATTTTATTTTGATTGCATCTTTAGTATTGGGTTAGTTGACTAGCAACTAATTTCGCCCAAATCCTTAAAACCCGAGATATTTACTTGCTTTCTAAAAAATATAAAAATACAAAAATAATCATCCTTCATCTCTAGAACTAGTATTTAGGTTTTCTAATCCTAGCGACACTATTCCTAGCTGAACGATCAATCCCCTGGTACTTGTCACTATACTATACTACAACGATCAGGTACACTGCCTTGTGGGGGTTGTAAGCTTCTCAAGATCCCTTGAGAGGTAAAGCCTGGTGCAATCCCTACGCATCAAGTTTTTGGCGCCGCAGCCCGGGGAATAGTTATTGTCTTGGTTAGAATCTCTTTTTATTAGCTCTACTTGCTAGATTCCTTTCTAGTAAAATTTTATTTTTATTTTTAGGTTTTCTTTAGTCTATCTTATTTCTTCGTCTTTTTGTTCGTAACTTTTCACCACCCGACATCATGGACGACGGGAACATCTTTGAACCCGTCATCCCACCACAACAAAACCCACCACTAGAACCTCTTAGGCCCCGAACCTTAGGAGAGTATTCCCGACCTAGCCACCAATGCTACCGAAACACCATTGAGCTCACCGGAGCCAATGTGACCCCCTTGCGATCCGACACCATCCGGTTGGTGCAAAGCGGATGTGCATTTCATGGACTTCGTTCTGAAGATCCAAACCAACATCTTAAGGACTTCCTTAAAATCGTAGATTCCATAGACCTAGATGTTGAAACTAGAGAGACAACCCGATTACGCCTATTCCAATTCTCTCTACGGGATCAAGCTAGTCAATGGCTTGAGCGTTTACCTGCGGGATCCATCACCGCATGGGATGATCTCACCACTCGTTTCCTTCCTCAATTTTTCCCACCGGGGAGAACTACTAAGCTTTGAAATGACATCTTGATGTTCCAACAACGTCAAAATGAATCTCTTTATGAAGCATGGACTCATTTCAAGGACTTACTCCAAAAAGTCCCTCATCATGGCATAGATCTTTGGCTCCAAGTCCAAATCTTTTATGACCATATCGATCTCTCCACGAGGCGAGCCATTGACCAATCGGCCGGTGGTAAGCTACGTGATCTAAGTGCGGAACAATCATGGGAACTCATATAATATCTTGCTCTCTATGACAAAGAAAGTTGGAATGATCCCCGTGATTTGAACAAAACAGTCAAGGCAATATCCTTGCCTTCGAATAACTCTAGCACTCCCGACCGTAGGATCATGGAACTTGAGGACCAAGTCAAGTTTCTCATGAAATCCTACGAAGCTCCTAACCCTTCAAGCCAAGTGAACTAAATCACTTCTTCATGCGAATTATGTAGTGGTCCCCATGATACTCGTGATTCTGTGGAACTCCCCGGAACAGCTTTTGCGGACTACGCATCCACGCGTACCGACGAAGCGGGAGATAAGTGGTACACTTTCAAGCCCGAGCCAAACCCTTACGGTGATTCATACAACCCCTCTTGGAAAAATCACCCAAACCTTAGGTGGAAACAAAATCAACCCACTTCTTCCAATCCGCCTAATCGTTACCAACCAAACGGTCCACCCTCCAACCGTACTTTCAACAACAATCCTTCTAACAACAATGGTAGTACCAACAATCTTGAAGGATTGATGTCTAAGTTCATGGCATCTCAAGAAGCTCGCATAGCTAGGTTTGAAACCGAATTCAACCAACAACAAAGGAGATGACCAAAAAGATAGACAACTTGTTGAAAGCCCTCAGCAACCAAGCGTTAACTACACCTAGGAAGGACACTAGGGACACCAATAACGGAATCCAAATTAAGGACCCCTCATCATCTAAACATGTCCACTTTGTCAATGTTGTCACCATTAAGCCAATAGATAAGGAGATAGAAGAAAGTGACAAGGATGAGGTTGGAGTAGAAACCGAAACTAGGGAAGTTGAGGTTAATAAGGAAAAGGGGTTAGAGGGAGTAGAAACTATAGAGAAGTACTTTGATAAGTTGCCCACCAAGGAAGAACGGGAATACCATAAGGATTTATTCGATAGTCCCGAGAGACCATATATCCTTGGCACACCCCTTATCAAAATGGGAGACCCCTCTAACATTAACATACCATGCAATATCGGGCATATGCATATATGGAAAGCTTACATCGATCCTAGATCTCCTATAAACATCATGACTAGGACTTATTACAATTGGGTGATGAAGAACAACTTGATTTTAGGATGATGCCCAATAGGAATTTGATAAGTAATTTTGTAGGAAGAGTGAAGGGATTGCATGTGATTATAGGTAATTTCACTTATGAGATCGATTTTATGATAGTGGAAGACACTCGTCCGGTGATAGATGATTGCCTAAGCCAAATAATATTTGGAAAACCATTTGTTGAGGCCACTAGGATGAGTTATGATCCGACTTTAGGGATAGTTAGATTCAAGGAAGCGAATGATGAGATTGCCTACCAAATGCCTTACAAAATTGAGCAATACCGCCTTCTCTCTAATATAAAAAAGGAACACAAGCAAGCGGCTTATTATAGGAACGATGAGGATAGACGTAGATGAGTAGAGTATGTGAAGAATAGGATGCTTGGTTTCTACAAAAAATGTTTGCAACTAGGTCCGGAATACAAAACTGGCTTAAAAGATGACCTAGAGAGTGGAACCAACGATGAGGTCACGTAGTAACCCATGACCTTGAGTCTAGCTACAAGACTCGTAAATAAAGAAAAGCGCTTCTTGGGAGGCAACCCATGCTTTGTGTGATTTTATTTTGTTTGTTTGTTTGTTGTTTGCTTCCGTATGCATGCTTTATTTTTATTGTTGGTAGATCATGTTTCTAAACTAAGAAGTGGAAATACTTTACTTTGTTGTTTTGGCCTAGTCTTAACTCCACCTAAAAGTATTTTTGCAAAAGATAAGTGTAAGGGGAAACCCCAAATATGTTTTTAAGAAACAAACCGATCGTGATTCTCCACAATATTAAGTGAACATGTATATTCGTATATGTTAGAGTCAAATGCTTGTATTGAGTTATAATGAAGTTTTGCAGGATTTTCCAGGAAGTAGGACCAAGTTTTTCCAGAAATTTTTCGGAAACTTAACATAAGAATTTCTGCAGGTCACTTCTGACGGCGTCACGAGATTACTCTTGACGGCGTCACGTGTAAAAACATGGAAATTTTACCAGTTTTGTTTTTCTAACGGAGTTTTAAGGTTTTTGTTGAATTATTAAGTTTTATAATCTCCAGGAAATCTGCAAACTTCATTCCACAAGCATTATATCTTATTTTGTTTTCTAGGATTTAGTAACTTATATAGATTGCTGCCGATTTTATGCGAGGTTGCTTAGTTTGTTTTCTCAGGATTTACAGGTTATGTATAACAAGAAGATGATTTATTTTTCTGGAAGGGAAGCTTTGATTGTTCATTTTCTTGGAGGAAGATTTAACCTGGCCACCTTATTATCCATACCGAGCGAATCAGGGGAGTATTTGATTTCATTCTTTTTACTAATTTAACTTTTACATTCTTTACTTGAACATTGGGGACAATATTCATTTTAAGTGTAAGGGGAGGGTAAAATGATGATACCTTACAGATACACTTTCGCTTGAGTTTGTTTGTTTAATAGTAGATGTGTAATAAAACTATGAGAAATACTTGTTAGTGCAATTTTAGCGCCAAATTTAAATTTTTTTACAACATTTAGGAGTGAAACTTTAGTCATAGCAAGCGTCTCATGGATAGGAGATTGTATGACTAGCACACAACCGTACTTTCAGAAAAATTTTCCACCCAAATATGTGAGGTTCGCCTTTAGATTTGATAGGAAAAGCATTTACTATTAGTGCTTATGAGTGTACCGGTAGCATTTAGATTCTAGAACTTGCGTTAGTCATGCATCCCGAGACCGCTAGTGAGACTACATTCGTGTGGTAGGATTTACTACATGATAAGAGGCATTAGGATCACCCTTGTGTTAAACCCGTACTATAATTACTTGACCATTTAAGTCATATTACTTGGCTAGTTAAGTCAACTAATTTTTCCCACACCTTAGCGTTGTACTCATTTTTAGTACACGAAACCCCTAGTACACCCCTCCGAGCCTATCTTTTCGTTTCTAACTTTAAGCATTTTACTTAAAGGAAGAATTTGTTACACCCCACTTAAATGTACACCCAAATCGCCTTAGCCTTCCGTGTATGCGCTCATTTTTAGTGCATTATTGTTATTTGTTAAACCGTAAGTTAACTATCTAATTGATTAGATGGTTGCTAAGTCGAGTCATATCCTTGTACATATTGTTTTGGGACGATTGGGACTCATGGGTAAAGTACTTATTTTATGGAGTAATGGGGAAGAACATCATTTATTACCCCCATATGTACGTTAATCTTAAAAGTGCTCCAAGTGTTTTAATTTTTTTAATTCGAGTCATTAGATTAGTTTATTGTAAAGTATGTAAAATTCAAGTGTAAGGGGAATTTTCATTCCCTATGATGTATTATTTTGGATGGTAGGGTAAGAGTGTATGCAAAAAAAATAAAAATAAATAAATAAAAAAAAAAATCGAAAAATCAAGAAAAAAAAATAAAAAAAGAAAAAGAAAAAAACATACGGACTACCATCCCTTTTCATTCTATGTTCATTTTATGTTTTTTTGTTATTTCTTATTTAATTAGCTTAAGTCGAGTCTAGTCTTGGCTTAGCAATGCCATATTGTACATGTAATTAACCAAGATTGTTAACTCGCCACCAGTAAAGACTGCCTATATCCAACAAAACCGTGTATTTCATATCCCTACACCTAACGTTACAACCCTTTTAAAAGACATCTTTGATAGTTTATCCTAGGTGCTTACGCCATGTGGTGGAGGTTTGATCCTTTCCCAAGCCTATGGTAATCTATTTTGCTATGACAGGTAGTGAGAGATGTTTTTCATTTCCATATTGTAATTTATACTTTATTACACCCGAGAGATGTGAGTATCTAAACACTATTTGTGAGGTGCTAGTGTATGACCTCCGTGCTTGTCTTTGGTCTTTAGTGGAACGATTATTTGTTGTAATTACTTTTATATTAGTGTTAAATGACCCCTAACTTGTATTTTGATTAGAATAAAAGCTTATTTGCTTGAGGACAAGCAAATCTCAAGTGTAAGGGTATATGATGAGGCGAAAAATGAACCACTTTTAGGGGGTCATTTAAGCCCGGAATTAAATTTATTTGATCAAATATTGCCCTAAATCGTTCCTTTTGTGAACCACTTTGGTCTTGATGCCGTCAGCCTAAGTTTTCTATATATAGTTTTCTAATTTTCATTCATGAGGAGGAACAAGTTTGGAGAAACCCTAAGGCCGAACCTATTATGAATTTTACAGGTTTTTCAAGGGTTTTCAGCCCTTGAACCCTTTCATGTGTAATTGAGATAAGTGTTCTTCTAATTCAATCAATATGTCTATGTGTTGGTTGTGTATATCCTGTGCTTGTCTTAATTCCACCATGCTAGGCTAGATTTATCTTGTGTTTGCTTAGATCTAATGAAACCTAGATGTTGATTATGTGTTGATTACTTGTTTATGGTTGTATTGGATGAATGATTTCGATGTTAGGCTTAAAAAAACTGGCAGATCTCCAAATGGTAACATGCTTGAACGTCTTAGGAAACATGAACTGACGTGCACTAGGTTTATTGGTTGTATTTAATGCATGAGTAAATTCTAATGATCCCATGTTAGGAGCTTCTTAGCCGACTCGACATAGGAGTGAAGTAGGCACTCATAGGATTGGGGAATTAAGTGCGCCACCCCATGAATGGTATTAAGGAATACAATCCGTCATCCACGCAACTATAACAAGTAATTAACGTGTAAAAGATATTTAGGGAGTAGTGAAATCTAAGTAAACACAATTTCTCCACTTATTGCTCACAACCTTAGTTAATTTAGTTTTATTTTCATTTCTAGTATTTTATTTTGATTGCATCTTTAGTATTGGGTTAGTTGACTAGCAACTAATTCCGCCCAAATCCTTAAAACCCGAGATATTTACTTGCTTTCTAAAAAATACAAAAATAATAATCCTTCATCTCTAGAACTAGTATTTAGGTTTTCTAATCCTAGCGACACTATTCCTAGCTGAACGATCAATCCCCCGGTACTTGTCACTATACTATACTACAAAGATCAGGTACACTGCCTGGTGGGGGTTGTAAGCTTCTCAAGATCCCTTGAGAGGTAAAGCCTGGTGCAATCCCTACGCATCACTCATCATATACCCTTACACTTGAGATTTGCTTGTCCTCAAACAAATGCGCTTTTATTCTAGTCAAAATACAAGTTAGGGGTCATTTAACACTAATATAAAAGTAATTACAACAAATAATCGTTCCACTAAAGACCAAAGACAAGCACGGAGGTCATACACTAGCACCTCACAAATAGTGTTTAGATACTCACATCTCTCACGTGTAATAAAGTATATATCACAATATGGAAATGGAAAACATCTCTCACTACCTGTCATAGCAAAATAGATTACCATGGGCTTGGGAAAGGATCAAACCTCCACCACATGGCATAAGCACCTATGATAAACTATCAAAGAGGTCTTTCAAAGGGTTATAACGTTAGGTGTAGGGATATGGAATACACGGTTTTGTTGGATAAAGACAATCTTTACTGGTGGCGAGTTAATCATCTTGGTTAATTACATGTACAATATGGCGTTGCTAAGCCAAGACTAGACTCGACTTAAGCTAATAAATCAAAAATAACAAAAACATAAAATAAACATAGAATGAAACGGGATGGTAGTCCGTATATATATATATATATATATATATATATATATATATATATATATATATATATATATATATATATATATATTATAATTGAATACACTCTTACCCTACCATCCAAAATAATACATCATAGGGAATGAACATTCCCCATACACTTGAATTTTTACATACTTTACAATAAACTAATCTAATGACTCGAATCAAGATAATCAAAACACTTGGAGTACTTTTTAAGATTAACGCACATATGGGGATAATAATGTGATGTTCTTCCCCATTACTCCATAACAATAGTACTTTACCCATGAGTCCCAATCGTCCCAAAACAATATGTACAAGGATATGACTCGAATTAGCAACCATGTAATCAATTAGATAATTAACTAAGGGTTTAAACAAATAACAATAATGCACTAAAGATGAGTGCATACATGGAAGGCTAAGGCGATTTGGGTGTACATATAAGTGGGTTGTAACAAATTCTTCCTTTAAGTAAGATGCTTAAAGTAAGAAACGAGAAGATAGGCTCGGAGGGGTGTACTAGGGGTTTCGTGTACTAAAAATGAGTACAACGCTAAGGTGTGGGAAAATTAGTTGACTTTACTAGCCAAATAATATGACTTAAATGGTCAAGTAATTATGATACTGGTTTAACACAAGGGTGATTCTAATGCCTCTTATCATGTAGTAAATCCTACTACATGAATGTAGTCTCACTAGCGGTCTCGGGATGCATCACTAACGCAAGTTCTAGAATCTAAATGCTACCGGTACATTCATAAGCACTAATAGTAAATGCTTTTCCTATCAAATCTAAAGGCGAACCTCACATATTTGGGTGGAAATTTTTTCTGAATTGTACGGTTTTGTGCTAATCATACAATCTCCTATCCATGAGACGCTTGTTAGGCTAAAGTTTCACTCCTAAATGTTGTAAAAAATTTTAAATTTGGCGCTAAAATTACACTAACAAGTATTTCTCTTAGTTTTATTACACACCTACCATCAAACAAACAAACTCAAGTGCAATAGTATCCTATAAGGTATCATCATTTACCATCCCCTTACACTTAGGATGAACATTGTCCCCAATGTTCAATTAAAGAATGTAAAAGTAAAATAGGTAAAAGAATGAAAACAAATACTCCCCTGATTCGTTCGGTGTGGATAGTATGGTAACAAGGTTAGATCTTCCTCCAAGAAAATGAACAATCAAAGCTTCCCTTCCAGAAAAATAAATCATCTTTCCTGGAGTTTATAAAGCTCGCGTAAAATCGGCGGCAATCTATATATACTAACAAATCCTAGAAAGCAATGTAAGATATAATGCTTGTGGAATGAATGTTTGCAGATTTCCTGGAGTTTATAAAGCTAAAGAATTAACAAAAACCTTAAGACTCCGTTAGAAAAAACAAAACTAACAAAATCAAAATTTTACACATAACGCCGTCAGGAGTAAACTCATGACGCCGTCAGAAGTGATCTGCAGAAATCTTTACGTTAAGTTTCCGGAAAATTTCTGGAAAAACTTATGTCCTACTTCCTGGAAAATCCTGCAAAACATCATTATGACTCGATACAAGCATTTGACTCTAACAAATACTAATACACATGTTCATTTAAGATTGTGGAGATTCATGATCAATATCGTTCTTAGAAACATATTTGGGGTTTCCCCTTACACTTATCTTTTGTGAAATACCTTTGTATGAAGTTAGAATGAAGTTAAACAACAAAATAAAGTATTTTCACCATTTTATTTTTGAAACATGATCTACCAACAATAAAAATAAAGCATGCATACGGAAGCAAATAACAATCAAACAAATAAAAATCACACAAAGCATGGGTTGCCTCCCAAGAAGCGCTTTTCTTTATTTTACGAGTCTTGTAGCTAGACTCAAGGTCATGGGCTATTACGTGACCTCATCGTTGGTCTCATTCTCAAGGTCATCTCCTATATTAGTTTTGTATTCTGGACCTAGTTACAAGCATTCTTCGTAGAAACCAAGTATCTTATTCATAACATACTCTACTCCTCTACGTCTATCCTCATCATTCCTATAGTAAACCGCTTGTTTATGTTCCTTTTCTATGCTTGATAAGAGGCGGTATTGTTCAATCTGATAGGGCATTTGGTAAGCAATCTCATCATTCTCTTCCTTGAATCTAACTATCCCTAGAGTCGGATCATAACTCATCTTAGAGGCCTCAACAAACGGTTTTCCGAACACTACTTGACTGAGGAAATCATATATCACCGGACGAGTATCCTCCACTATTACAAAGTCGGTCACATAAGTGAAGTTTCCTACAATTACATGCAATCCTTTCACTCTTCCAACAAAATTACTTATCAAATTCTTACGGGGCATCATCCTATAACCAAGTTGCTTCTTCATTACCCAATTATAATAAATCCTAGTCATGATGTTTATAGTAGACCTAGGATCGATATAAGTTTTCCATACATGCATATGCCCAATGTTGCATGGTATGTTGATGTTAGAGGGATCACCTACTTTAATAAGGGGTGAACCAAGGATATATGGTGTCTCTGGATCATCGAATAAATCCTTGTGAAATTCCCGTTCTTCCTTGGTGGGCAACTTATCAAAGTATTCTTCTACGTTTTCTACTTCCTCTAACTTTTCTTCCTTATCAACCTCAACTTCCTTAATTTCATCCCTAGTCTCGGTTTCTACTCCAACTTCATCCTTGTCACTTTCTTCTATATCTTTATCTTTTGGCTTAATAGTGACAACATTGACAAAGTGGACGTGTTTGGATGATGAGGGGTCCTTAATTTGGATTCCGCTATTGGCGTCCCTAGTGTCCTTTCTAGGTGTAGTTAGCGCTTGGTTGTTGAGGGCTTTCAACAAGTTGTCAATCTTATTGGTCATCTTCGTTTGTTGTTGATTGAATTCGGTTTCAAACTTAGCTATGCGAGCTTCTTGAGATGCCATAAACTTGGACATCAACCCTTCAAGATTATTGGTACTACCATAGTTATTAGAAGGATTGTTGTTGAAAGTACGGTTGGAGGGTGGACCGTTTGGTTGGTAACGATTAGGCGGATTGGAAGAATTGTTTTGGCTTTGTTTCCACCTAAGGTTCGGGTGATTTTTCCAAGAAGGATTGTAGGAATCACCATAAGGGTTTGGCTCGGGTTTGAAAGTGTACCACTTGTCTCCCGCTTCGTCGGTACGCGAGGATGCGTAGTCCGCAAAAGCTGTTCCGGGGAGTTCCACGCAATCACGAGTGTCATGGGGACCACTACATAATTCGCATGAAGAAGTGATTTTATTCACTTGGCTTGAAGGCTTAGGAGCTTCGTAAGATTTCATGAGAAACTTGACTTGGTCCTCAAGTTCCATGATCCTACGGTCGGGAGTGCTAGAATTGTTCGAAGGCAAAGATATTGCCTTGACCGTTTTGTTCAAATCACGGGGATCATTCCAACTTTCGTTGTCATAGAGAGCAAGATCTTCTATGAGTTCCCATGATTCTTCCGCACTTAGATCACATAGCTTGCCACCAGCCGATTGGTTAATGATTCGCCTTGTGGAGAGATCGATATGGTCATAGAAGATTTGGACTTGGAGCCAAAGATCTATGCCATGATGCGGGACTTTTTGGAGTAAGTCCTTGAAACGAGTCCATGCTTCATATAGAGTTTCACCTTGACGTTATTGGAACATCAAGATATCATTTCTAAGCTTGGTAGTTCTCCCTGGTGGGAAAAATTGAGCAAGGAAACGAGTGGTGAGATCATCCCATGAGGTGATGGATCCCGCGGGTAAACGTTCAAGCCATTGACTAGCTTGATCACGTAGAGAGAATTGGAATAGGCGTAATCGGGTTGACTCTCTAGTTGTAACATCAAGGTCTATAGAATCTACGATTTTAAGGAAATCCTTGAGATGTTGATTAGGATCTTCGGAATGAAGTCCTTGGAATGCACATCCGCTTTGCACCAACCGAATGGTGTCGGATCGCAAGGGGGACACATTGGCTCCTTGGGTGAGCTCAATAGTGTTTCGATAGCCTTGGTGGCTAGGACGGGAATACTCTCCTAGGGTTCAGGGCCTAAGAGGTTAGTTTGATAATGGTGGGTTTTGTGGGTGGTTTTGTTGTGGTGGGTTGATGGGTTCAAAGATGTTACCACCTTCCATGATGTCGGATGGTAAAGGTTACGAACAAAGACACGAAGAAATAGATAGACTAAAGAGAACCTAAAAATAAAAATAAAATCTTACTAGAAAGGAATCTAGCAAGTAGACCTAATAAAAAGAAATTCTAACCTAGACAATAACTATTCCTCGGGCTGCGGCGCCAAAAACTTGATGCGTGGGAATTGCACCAGGCTTTACCTCTCGAGGGATCTCGAGAAGCTTATGTGGAAAACTAGAAGGGGGGTTGAATAGTTTTCCCTTCTTTTTCTTTTTATAAAAACTTTGTTTCAAAATGTTGATTCAAATTTATTCAATTGTTTGTTTGGAAAACTTCAATTAGAGTTTAGTATGAAAACAACATATAATCAATATGATCAATTATATATGTAAGCTTTTGGAAAAGCTTAGTTTTATGAATGAAGCTTTCGTCGATCTTTATGTGAATACGTTTTCCTTTTAAAATCTTAAAACGTTTTGTATCAAATTATCTATCAAGTTAAACTTAATATGAGAAGTGTGAATAATAATCTATTTGACCATATCATGCAATTATAAACACAATCACAATATTAACTACTATGTTCAACACAATCAATCATCACAACTATATAAGCAACAACTAAGACATGTAGGCAAGCATAGAAGTAAAGCGATAAATGCAAGAACAAATGATAAGAGATAAGAGAAAGGAAATGCAAACCGAACACGATGATTTATAGTGGTTCGGCTACAAGGACACCTTCCTTGTTCCTACTCCACTCCCCGAGTCACCTACTCGAGAGTTTTCTTCACTACTCAACAAGCTCCCTTTTGGCGGAGAAAACCGTACACAACTTTTGCTTACACCATTTAACGACACTAAGCTAAATGTCGAGTTCTAATAGTAGCTAGAACCAATCTCACAACACAACTTCGATCACTACACAACTTCTACACAACTTCGCGACTTCACGACTTCATCACAACTTCTTCTAAACTTCTTCACGGCTTCACAACTTCTTCACATCTTCACGTCTTCACAACTTCATCACAACTTCTTCTAAACTCCACTACTTAATCACACACCTACATCTTCACAACTACATGTCTTCTCCACACTACTACTTCCTCCCACTACTTCTTACTCACTCATTAAATCACTACTAAGTAAGATCATCTTGATCTACTAATTACATATACATAACTCACAACTTCACATAAGCACTAACTAGATCCTAATACATCTTTGACTTTATGATAGGGAGGATTCTTCTCTTGCACTTTGAGTGATGAGAAATTGGATCACTTGAAACAAAGATTAATAATCTTATGATCAAAGGGTTTTAGAAGGATGTTTAGAGAGAATTGGATCTGAAAATTTTTGTGCAAAAGGTGAGAAAAATTGCAGGTTTGAGGTGGTATTTATAGGGAAAAATTTCTGACAAAATCTGACAGGGAAGCGTGGCCGGTCCCCTTAATTATGTGCCGGTCCCCTTAAAATTAAGGGGGCCGCCCTTGATAATTAAGGGGGCCGCCCTACTGAAACGGCCAGATTTTCTGTCTTTTAGTGGGGAAAGTTTATTTGGTGAGAAACTAACTAATTTTGGTTAAAAGTTGGAAATCATATATTTAGTATGATTAAAACATTTTTCTTTATTACCAAAAGTGTTTTTCAAAAATATATAATATGTTTATATAATTAAATAAACTTTGTATTAGTTAATTAAATACCCCTTTGATCATGAGATATATTAAGCACTTGTTTATCCATACCTTAAGTGATTGTTGAGGCAAACTCGAGACGTTGAGATGTCGAGGCTTGTTGACGTAAGAATGCATAGAAGAATTGTGATCACAAGTAACTTAAGCATTTTACGTTATATGTTGTAACTTACATCTTTGTCATTATGAAAACATGAAGAGGATGTTTAGATTAAATATCGTAATATTCATGCCAACAATCTCCCCCTTTTTGATGATGACAAACTATGTAAACTATAACTTATATTAAAATGTATAAGTTACTTGTTTACACTTCTTCTCCCCCTTTTGTCGAAGCAAAAAGGTGGACTTCTAAGACGAGACTTCTACTACGCTTGAACACATGAGATAGAATGTAAAAGGCGAGCTTGCATCATCGTAAGTGAAGCCTTGATCCTATCAACCGCAATGCTCCCCCTTGGTGTATGCTCCCCCTTGGTGTATGCTCAAAACTTGTTTTGGCTACCAAAGAATCGAGCGGTGAAGTAATCCTTCAAAACAAAGTTAGTAGACAAGTGCACATATATATAATGATGATAATAGATATATGCATGAAACTAATAGGGGAACAATATATGGACATATTAGGTATATGCACTAAAAGTATGACACATGCAATTATTGTTTTTAAAAACAACAACCTAAATCCAAAAAAAAAATTAGAACCTAATGCAAAGATTAGAACCTAGGAAAATGTAGGAAAATAAGGAGGGATGAGCGTGAATGTAAAGGGAAGGTGATAACAAAGGGTTGACAATTATGGTTTAGATTAATATATCGTTTGACAAGGGTGGATGATAGGGAATCATGGGATTTTTAGGTGTTTTGTTGGTTGACGACCGAAAATGGATATGTGAATGAGGTGGTGATGGCTTGACAACACTTGAAGCATGGATATCTTCTTTGTCTTCTTCACTTGCTAGGAAGTGGAAAAGTTTTAGGGGTGTAGATTTAGGAGCGGAAGAGGTTGATTGAGAGTTTGGATGTTGTTCAAGTGATGATGTTTGTTGAGATCTTGTAAGAAGATACTCAATCCAAGTGAAGTGCTCATTCAAGGCAATGGTTTGTTATTGAAGGAAGATGCAACAAGGGCAATTGTTGACATGCTTCTCAACTTGGTTGATGTTGTATGGTGATGATGGTGAGCTTGATTGGGTTGGATCCAAATTGCGTTGCGCAAGATGTAATGCTAAAAGAGCACTAAGCTCATGAGCCTCTTTTAGCTCCTCAACGAACTTCAAGTGTTCGGAGGAAGGTGATGATGGTGGAACATGATGGTTGTCTTGGGTGAAGGTTTGAACATGCAACATAGAAATGGCATGTGAGGTTGTAGGATGTGGTGGTGGTAGTGGAGACATGGTTGAGCTTGGGTAGTCATGAAAACATGAGGTTCTCCAAGAGTGAGTGGTGTTTTTGTTGAATGAGCAACATGTGAAGTTTGTTGTTTTGGGATTGAGCATGCTCATCATAAGAAGAAGCATGAATGAGGGAATGAGTGGGTGATAGGTTGTGAGATGAGTCATTATTGTGGGTTTGAGGTTTAGTAGTTGGTTGACTTGGAACAACATCACTTGAGTTATGACAAGAATCAAGTTTCCTCCTCCAAACGGGTTTGACGGAGATCCTTGCGGTTCTTGAAATCTTAGGTTTTTGGTTGTTGGGAGATGACATGTTTGGGTGTAAGGTAGAGGAATATATGTGAGTGAGTGTGTTTTCTCTTCCCATTAAATTCGTGCTCATCCGGACATAGAGTTAAGCATGTAAAGGCATACAATCAAATCACATAGGAGCAAATAAACATCTAGAAACAACATATATGCGATATGCCATAAATCTAAGAATGAAAGAATCTAATGAGAAGCAAAGTTCATAAAAGTAAACTAGCGTTAGGTATATATAGGAAGAGCAATTTAATCAAGTTGGAGAATGAGTATGAGACTATTACTAGTGGTGCTCAATTCAGGCTAAACACGACCATTTTTACGGGTTACACACACCCAACTTCTCACATAGAAGCAATTCAACAGTTAGGTTAAATTGAATTTCTAGTCAATAGATTCTCCAGTAGTCATTCTCTTTTTAGAAGAAATTGAGTTCCTAAATTTACCTATCGAAGATTACCAAACATGAAGTTTGCTTGATTCACTAATACTTGGCTTAATGTGACTGAAACATCATGTTTTAATGAAGGTAAATCTAGATGATATATTTTATTCACGATCCTAATAGAGACGTGTTGAATGTTTAGATAAGAGTAAACAAAAAGTTTTAATCTTTTCTTCATGATTTACCGGTTGTTTGGTTTTGATGACATATTACTTGATTTAATAACTGTGCTAAACTTAAGAGTGCACCTTAGCATCTCTTGTGAAATGAATCTCATTAAGATTATTTATCTTAAATGAGTTTGTGATTCACAAAACTAGACATTAATATATTTTTAAACAAATATTATTTTCTAT
Organism: Artemisia argyi; assembly: GCA_030686995.1. NCBI lineage: Eukaryota > Viridiplantae > Streptophyta > Magnoliopsida > Asterales > Asteraceae > Artemisia > Artemisia argyi. The sequence continues at coordinate 118,598,234 of CM060677.1, read as the reverse complement.
GATTTTTGCCAATGTTATATATCATACTTCAACAAGTATTTAAAAAAAAATATTTGTTTATGGATTGTGACAAGTTATTTTTCACTTCTAATAACTTATATTATTTCAAAAAGGAAAGTGTAGTACATTATCTTGCAACACAACCATTCATGCTACAAAGAAAATGAAGTACATAGAATATATAGTGTGTATTATTCTTAAATATGTATTTTATCTTGAAGTGACGATTTTAAGTAGTGTGAGCAAAGTTTACATATGTTGTTAGTTTGCTCATGTTTGGTTTTTCGGATATGACACATTTATCCATTGCATTGCAATGTAAATTGCTTGAATATTTCGGACGAAACATCCAAGTCGTCAATCCTACTTCATTGTATATTTTATAAATGTGTTTAAAATGTTATTCTAATATTTGGAACACAATTATTGGACAAGTAGATTCAATATGACATTATCAACACAAGTGTGAGTTATGATCCAATGCACACTCTTTTCATCTAAAAAGGATGTAACTATTTTCATATCAATCTAGTGTGATTGAGTATGTAGATTCAAGACTATATCTTTTGTTGTAATTTGATATAATATTGAAGCTAAACAAATAGCAATCCAATTTCTTGTCCACACTCAAAAACACGTCAATTAGATTTGATGAATATATCAACCATAATTTGAATAATGAATTGATATAACATCAAGATCTTTCTTGACCCTCACGGACACTCATTTGAAATAAATAAACATTTTGATAGTGTGTTCCATTAATCCAAAGATCATTTATTAGTGAGTGATTGAAAGTTGACTTATTATTTCATGATTGTAATATGCTTTGTTTTTGTGAAAGACTCTTCATTGTTACTTATAATGAACACACTTTAGATTTTGAAAATACTTTTTCTTTTGTATTACTACTAATGTTTTACAAAGATTCAATTTCTCTTATTAAACAACTTAAGGTAAAACAAGGTAATTTGTTGAAAATATTTAAGTGTGTTGTTAAGAATAGATTAAATTGTTTGAAATATTTAGGTGATTAGATTTAACTTATTTACAAGATGTTTGAGTAACATTAAGCCATCTATACCTATATGCAATGCAAGCATAATATTGCAATCCTAACGCAAGAAATCTAGCATAAGATCTAGTTAAGTATAAGCCAGAAAACTAGCTATAAACTAATAGAGTACAAGGCACATATGCTAAGATATTCAAATAGCTAAATTACAAATAGCAACGATTAACAAAGTAAAATCACAAATGAGTTCACATAGCACATAAAACACTTGTCGTCGTTTTGTGTATTATATATACCAATGTTTACTTAGCTCGATTTTATTTGAAAATAAAATAGTTTCCTATCCATTTTAAAATTTAATTAAGATCAATATTTTGAAAACATAAATACTTAATTTTTCAAAGATATATCGACAAGGAATGCCCGACTGGAAGGAAAAGGTAAAATACAAGTTTTACGTTAAAACAAGACTGAAATTTTTGACCTTCGTGTAGTATTTTAACTTTCTGACTTATTTAAGTTTGTAATGGTTACTTGTAAGTATTTTTAAATGAAATTAGACTCAATTACCTTTAAAACTCCGGGTGGCACGACTTCTACGGAGTTACGGTTAATTTTATATGATTTTTCAAAGTTTCTGAAAAACTGTCGAACAGACAGGCGGACCCCTTAAATAATTAAGGGGACCGCCCAGTATTTAAGGGGGCCGCCCAAACAATTAAGGGGGCCGCCCATCTGGTACTCAAAATTTCATTTTTTGTAAAAAATTGTTTTCTGACTTTTCAGAAAGATGTGTAACTTTCTGATTTTGATACCGAACATAAAACACTTATTTTAAGCATAATATTATTTCGAGCTAGTATAATTAGTGTATATATCATCAAAACTAATACAAGTCAATCAACAAAACACTTTTCATATTTAATCCTCCTTAATGGGTAATTTGATACATGGATCGTACTCAATTTTTAAAACCATTTGTTTTGAAAATTGAGCGACGTGGCTCTGGTACCAATTGTGGAAAACTAGAAGGGGTTGAATAGTTTTCCCTTCTTTTTCTTTTTATAAAAACTTTGTTTCAAAATGTTGATTCAAATTTATTCAATTGTTTGTTTGGAAAACTTCAATTAGAGTTTAGTATGAAAACAACATATAATCAATATGATCAATTATATATGTAAGCTTTTGGAAACGCTTAGTTTTATGAATGAAGCTTTGGTCGATCTTTATGTGAATACGTTTTCCTTTTAAAATCTTAAAACTTTTTGTATCAAATTATCTATCAAGTTAAACTTAATATGAGAAGTGTGAATAATAATCTATTTGACCATATCATGCAATTATACACACAATCACAATATTAACTACTATGTTCAACACAATCAATCATCACAACTATATAAGCAACAACTAAGACATGTAGGCAAGCATAGAAGTAAAGCGATAAATGCAAGAACAAATGATAAGAGATAAGAGAAAGGAAATGCAAACCGGACACGATGATTTATAGTGGTTCGGCTACAAGGACACCTTCCATGTTCCTACTCCACTCCCCGAGTCACCTACTTGAGAGTTTTCTTCACTACTCAACAAGCTCCCTTTTGGCGGAGAAAACCGTACACAACTTTTGCTTACACCATTTAACGACACTAAGCTAAATGTCGAGTTCTAATAGTAGCTAGAACCAATCTCACAACACAACTTCGATCACTACACAACTTCACGACTTCACGACTTCATCACAACTTCTTCTAAACTTCTTCACGGCTTCACAACTTCTTCACGGCTTCACAACTTCTTCTAAACTCCACTACTTAATCACACACCTACATCTTCACAACTACATGTCTTCTTCACACTACTACTTCCTCCCACAACTTCTTACTCACTCATTAAATCACTACTAAGTAAGATCATCTTGATCTACTAATTACATATACATAACTCACAACTTCACATAAGCACTAACTAGATCCTAATACATCTTTGGCTTTATGATAGGGAGGATTCTTCTCTTGCACTTTGAGTGATGAGAAATTGGATCACTTGAAACAAAGATTAATAATCTTATGATCAAAGGGTTTTAGAAGGATGTTTAGAGAGAATTGGATCTGAAAATTTTTGTGCAAAAGGTGAGAAAAATTCCAGGTTTGAGGTGGTATTTATAGGGAAAAATTTCTGACAAAATCTGACAGGGGAGCGTGGCCGGTCCCCTTAATTGTGTGCCGGTCCCCTTAAAATTAAGGGGGCCGCCCTTGATAATTAAGGGGGCCGCCCTACTGAAACGGCCAGATTTTCTGTCTTTTATTGGGGAAAGTTTATTTGGTGAAAAACTAACGAATTTTGGTTAAAAGTTTGAAATCATATATTTAATATGATTAAAACATTTTTTCTTTATTACCAAAAGTGTTTTTCAAAAATATATAATATGTTTATATAATTAAATAAACTTTGTATTAGTTAATTAAATACCCCTTTGATCATGAGATGTATTAAGCACTTGTTTATCCATACCTTAAGTGATTGTTGAGGCAAACTCGAGACGTTGAGATGTCGAGGCTTGTTGACGTAAGAATGCATAGAAGAATTGTGATCACAAGTAACTTAAGCATTTTACGTTATATCTTGTAACTTACATCTTTGTCATTATCAAAACATGAAGAGGATATTTAGATTAAATATCGTATTATTCATGCCAACAATCTCCCCCTTTTTGATGATGACAAACTATGTAAACTATAACTTATATTAAAATGTATAAGTTACTTGTTTACACTTATTCTCCCCCTTTTGTCGAAGCAAAAAGGTGGACTTCTAAGACGAGACTTCTACTACGCTTGAACACTTGAGATAGAATGTAAAAGGTGAGCTTGCATCATCGTAAGTGAAGCCTTGATCCTATCAACCGCAATGCTCCCCCTTGGTGTATGCTCAAAACTTGTTTTGGCTACCAAAGAATCGAGCGGTGAAGTAATCCTTCAAAACAAAGTTAGTAGACAAGTGCACATATATATAATGATGATATTAGATATATGCATGAAACTAATAGGGGAACAATATACGGACATATTAGGTATATGCACTAAAAGTATGACACATGCAATTATTGTTTTTAAAAACAACAACATAAATCCAAAAAAAAAAATTAGAACCTAATGCAAAGATTAGAACCTAGGAAAATGTAGGAAAATGAGGAGGGATGAGCGTGAATGTAAAGGGAAGGTGATGACAAAGGGTTGACAATTATGGTTTAGATTAATATATCGTTTGACAAGGGTGGATGATAGGGAATCATGGGATTTTTAGGTGTTTTGTTGGTTGACGACCGAAAATGGATATGTGAATGAGGTGGTGATGGCTTGACAACACTTGAAGCATGGATATCTTCTTTGTGTTCTTCACTTGCTAGGAAGTGGAAAAGTTTTAGGGGTGTAGATTTAGGAGCGGAAGAGGTTGATTGAGAGTTTGGATGTTGTTCAAGTGATGATGTTTGTTGAGATCTTGTAAGAAGATACTCAATCCAAGTGAAGTGCTCATTCAAGGCAATGGTTTGTTGTTGAAGGAAGATGCAACAAGGGCAATTGTTGACATGCTTCTCAACTTGGTTGATGTTGTGTGGTGATGATGGTGAGCTTGATTGGGTTGGATCCAAATTGCGTTGCGCAAGATGTAATGCTAAAAGAGCACTAAGCTCATGAGCCTCTTTTAGCTCCTCAACGAACTTCAAGTGTTCGGAGGAAGGTGATGATGGTGGAACATGATGGTTGTCTTGGGTGAAGGTTTGAACATGCAACATAGAAATGGCATGTGAGGTTATATGATGTGGTGGTGGTACTCTTGGTGGTGGAGACATGGTTTTCTCCAAGAGTGAGTGGTGTTTTTGTTGAATGAGCAACATGTGAAGTTTGTTGTTTTGGGATTGAGCATGCTCATCACTTGAAACAAAGATTAATAATCTTATGATCAAAGGGTTTTAGAAGGATGTTTAGAGAGAATTGGATCTGAAAATTTTTGTGCAAAAGGTGAGAAAAATTCCAGGTTTGAGGTGGTATTTATAGGGAAAAATTTCTGACAAAATCTGACAGGGGAGCGTGGCCGGTCCCCTTAATTTTGTGCCGGTCCCCTTAAAATTAAGGGGGCCGCCCTTGATAATTAAGGGGGCCGCCCTACTGAAACGGCCATATTTTCTGTCTTTTAGTGAGGAAAGTTTATTTGGTGAAAAACTAACTAATTTTGTTTAAAAGTTTGAAATCATATATTTAGTATGATTAAAACATTTTTCTTTATTACCAAAAGTGTTTTTCAAAAATATATAATATGTTTATATAATTAAATAAACTTTGTATTAGTTAATTAAATACCCCTTTGATCATGAGATGTATTAAGCACTTGTTTATCCATACCTTAAGTGATTGTTGAGGCAAACTCGAGACGTTGAAATGTCGAGGCTTGTTGACGTAAGAATGCATAAAAGAATTGTGATCACAAGTAACTTAAGCATTTCACGTTATATGTTGTAACTTACATCTTTGTCATTATCAAAACATGAAGAGGATGTTTAGATTAAATATCGTAATATTCATGCCAATAGCTTACAAACCCCACCAGGCAATGTACCTGATCGTTGTTGTATAGTATAGTGACAAGTACCGGGGGATTGATCGTTCAACTCATGAATAGTGTCGCTAGGATTAGAAAGCCTAAAAACTAGGTCTAGAAGTGAGGGATGATTCTTTTTGTTCTTTTATATTTTTATAAAAGCAATAAAAATCTCGGGTTTTTGGAAGAGTGTGCGGAATTAGTTGCTAATCAACTAACCCAATAACTAAGATGCAATCAAAATAAAATAACAAAAATGAAAATAAAGCTAATTACTAATGTGGTGTGAACAATAATAGGGAAAATTGTGTTTACTTAGATTTCATTACTCCCTAGATATATTTTACAGGTTGATAGTTTGTTACAATTGCGTGGATGACGGGTTATATTCCTTAATACCATTCGTGGGGTGGCGTACGTACTTCCCCAACTCTATAAGCTCCTACTTCACTCCTATGTCGAGCCTGCAAAAAGCTCCTAACATGGGATCATTAGAATTCGCTCATGCATTAAATACAACCATAATAACCTAGTACGCATTGGTTCATGTTTCTTAAGACGTTCAAGCATGTTACCCTATGGAAGTCTGCTAGTTTTCTTAAGCCTAACATCGAAATCATTCATCCGTAACAACTATAAACAAGCAATCAACCGATAATCAACATCTAGGTTTCACTACATCTAAGCAAACACACAAGAGATCTAGCCTAGCATGTTTAATTCAAGACAAGCGTAAGATATATTCTAACAACACATAGACATATTGAATGAATTGAAAGGATACTTATCTCAATTGAACATGAAAGGTTTCAAAGGGTACAAACCCTTGAAAGAGCAGTAAAATTCGTTCTAGGGTTTCTCCAAGTTATCCCTCTAAAGTTATATATTAATGAATGAAAATTGCAAAACTATATATAGATTTTCCATCGTGACGGCGTCAAGAAGAAATGTCTGACGCCGTCAACTCGCCGCCTATAGTAATATCGGATTGTCTAAATCCAGATTTGACGCCGTCATGTGCAAAGTTACTCTGGGCCGTCACATGCAATTGGACCATGACGGCCTATGGTGGCGCCGTCATGCCCTTAGTGTAAAACTCTCTGGACCATCACGGACTTTATCCACTTCACCTCTTGTTTTACTCTTGACGCCGTCATGTAGAACCTTGTGACGCCGTCAGGTACTGTTCCCAGCAAGGAAAGTTAAGACTTTGCCGTTTTCTTCACTTTTATGCTCCAAAAACGTCTAAAATGCTTCCTTTTCCAGAATTCACTCCAAAAGTACCTAAAATCACAAAAGGAATTATTTAGGGCAATATTTGATCAAATAAATTCAATTCCGGGCTTAAATGACCCCCTAAAAACGGATCATTTTTCGCCTCATCAAAGTTCCTGAAGAAGCACAAATTGAGACATTCTTACACCCTTTGATAAAATTTATGTGTTTACTGTTTTTGTTACTGGATGAATGAGGAAATTACTTGGGTTATAACATATAAATAGGCGGGGTAATTACATGTGGGAATGTGTTTTAGGAGTGTTTTGGTAATAAATGCTAAACGTTTGGGTTACCAACATACACATCCCAAAATTGCGTAGTTTTTTGGCTTTCATTAGATTAGATAAAAGGTTATGCAACCATTGACCCTAGTTAATATTACATAACCGGTAGATAAACTTTAGAAGCATAAAAGCATAACCATTATTTAGCATCATCCTTGGGTTTTTTGCCAGCATCATCCTTGGGTTTCTTGTCAGCCATCAGTCTTCGCCTCTTGATTGATCTTCCTTGGTCTTCAAACTTGTCCTATGCACTTTTTTCAAGCACTTCATCTGACTCATCTCCTTGTTTAGCATCTCCAACTACTTCAACACACTGCTCATCTAGAATCACATCCTTATCACGAACTCTTTGTTTACCATCATCACCATCAACATCCACAAGTGGAACCAAAATGAAACTAGTTCTTTCAGAAAAAAGAGCATACACCTCTGTTCCTTCTCCAGCTGCAACTACGTCATCAAGTTCATCCAATGCTTGATCTATTTCAGCAAACATGTCACTAATCTCTTGAGGCTCTTCAGGCTCTTCAATCGCATGCATCTCTTTAGGTTCAGGTACATTAACTAAATGGTATGGATCATCATGCCATTCAGCATTAGTTCCTTGATCCACCTCTTCATCATACCATTCAGCATTAGTTCCTTGATCAACTTCTTCATCCCTTGTGTCGTTATAATACGCATTATCAAAATCGAGATCATAAAAATCGAGCAAACCTGTTGACTCCTCACTTGAATCCTCCATAGTAAAGTCTTGGTCAATCTCTTCCAATAAAATTCTGAATTGAAACTCATCACTCACCCTTTTTGTATGATTTGCAATCATTTTTTCGGCACAAAATGTTGGTGGGAAGTCACTGTCAGAATCAGTATCAAAAACAGGTCCAGCCTTTTCAGGTTGTCTTGTCTTATGCCACTCTAACAATAGTAATTTCCCACTGTTTCCAGTCTCAACATCAACACCCTTTCCAGCAGCCTCATTCAAATCGTCATCCACTATTTCTTCTATCACCACACCCTTGCCCTTAGTCATCATTCGATCCATCATCTCACACTCAACAATTGAAACACCGATTTCAATATACAACTGATGAGGCGAAAAATGAACCACTTTTAGGGGGTCATTTAAGCCCGGAATTGAATTTATTTGATCAAATATTGCCCTAAATCGTTTCTTTTGTGATTTTAGGTACTTTGGGAGTGAAATCTGGAAAAGGAGGCAATTCGGACGTTTTTGGAGCATAAAAGTGAAGAAAACGCCAAAGTCTTAATTTTCCTTGCTGGGAACAGTAGGTGACGGCGTCAAGAGCAATTTTTCATGACGACCCAGTACAGATTTGACGGCTTCACAAGAAAGGGCGTCAAGAGTAAAAGTCATGACGGCCAGGAAATGCTTAATAAATGACGGCGTCAGAAGTAGATCAAGGCAGTCCGAGAAGAGTTTTGGCGGCGAGGTGACGGCGTCACAAGTTTGGTCTTGACGCCGTCAGACCCCTTTTCCTATATATAGTTTTCTAATTTTCACATTAAAAAGAGAGAAGTTTTGGAGAAACCCTAGGTCTGACTTTGGTACGAATTTTACAGGTTTTTCAAGGGTTCTTTGCCCTTGATACCTTTCATGTGTAATTAAGATAAGTATTCTTTTAATTCAATCAATATGTCTATGTGTTGGTTGTCTATCTTTTGTTCTTGTCTTAATTCCATCATGCTAGGCTAGATCTATCTTGTGTTTGCTTGGATCTAATGAAACCTAGATGTTAATTATGTGTTGATTACTTGTTTATAATTGTCTTGGATGAATGAATTTATATGTTAGGCTTAAGAAAACTGGCAGATCTCCGAATTGTAACATGCTTGAACGTCTTAGGAAACATGAACCTATTGCACTAAGGTCTTTATTGGTTGTATTTAATGCATGAGCCACTGTTTATAATCCCTATGGTTGTGCTGGGCATGGTATAGGAGGAGATAAGAGCTCATAGAATTGGGGAGTTATGTGCGATACCCATGAATGGTATTAAGGAATACAATCCGTCATCCATGCAACTATAACAAGTAATTAACATGTAAAAGATGTCTAGGGAGTAATGAAATCTAAGTAAACACATTTTCTCCACTTATTGCTCACAACATTAGTATAATTTAGTTTATTTTCATTTTTAGTATTTTATTTTGATTGCATCTTTAGTATTGGGTTAGTTGACTAGCAACTAATTCCGCCCAAATCCTTCAAACCCGAGATTTTTACTTGCTTTCTAAAAAATATAAAAATACAAAAAGAATCATCTCTCATCCTTAGAACTAGTATTTAGGTTTTCTAATCCTAGCGACACTATTCCTAGCTGAACGATCAATCCCCCGGTACTTGTCACTATACTATACTACAACGATCAGGTACACTGCCTGGTGGGGGTTGTAAGCTTCTCAAGACCCCTTGAGAGGTAAAGCCTGGTGCAATTCCCACGCATCAAGTTTTTGTCGCCGCAGCCTGGGGAATAGTTATTGTCTAGGTTAGAATCTCTTTTTATTAGGTCTACTTGCTAGATTCCTTTCTAGTAAGATTTTATTTTTATTTTTATTTTTAGGTTTTCTTTAGTCTATCTTATTTCTTTGTGTCCTTTGTTCGTAAACTATTTCGATGGATAACAATAACATTGATCGTTTGATTCCTGTTATTCGTGTTTTTCGTCGTAGGATTTTCCAAATGCCAGCCCCACTCCCTCTAGTGGAGAATGAGAACCCACCTAACCTCTCACCCAAACACCACTTTGACAATAATTCTGAGCTAGAAGAGTCTGATCATGATGATGACCGTAGGGCTAGTCCTTTTTACTATTCAGACTCCGATGAGGATCTTGATGATGGTGATGTTATTAATGAGGATAGAATGGAAGAGGAAATAAACCTTCTTAGGTATGTCGACCCTAGAACTAGGATTGAGTGTGATAGTTCATTTAACATGCAATTTCCTTGTAAGATCGGATTTAAGAGCTTTAACGCCTATCTTAACTCATCTCTTCCAATGAACGTAATCTCGCGTAATGAATACAATAAAATCATAGTAGATGAGTTAGAATACAAAGGAGAAAACATTATTGCTAGGGCAATACCATTGCATGTGTTTGTTGGAAGCTTGGTCTATCTTGTTGAGTTCATGGTTATGGAGAATCTAGGAGAATTTATTGATGATAAGTTAACCCAAGTTGTGTTTGGAAAACCTTTCAAACGGTTGACCAACCTCGATGAAAAACTCATAGAAGGGTTAATTACATTCTCGGATGGGGAAGAAGATTTTGTCTATCAAATGCCCCGCACACACCCTAGGTTCAAGGATTTTTCCATGGAAAAGTGTAGTAGGTATCCGCCCATAGAGATGCTAAGTGAAAATGATAAGAGAAAAGGACTTAAGTATACTCATGAAAAGAATAAAAGATACTATCGCGGATGCTTAGAATTAGGAGACGATTATAAGAAAGATGAGGCGACTATTAGATGGCTCACACTAGGTTATGTGAGCATAAGCGATACACGTTAACCCATGACCTGGAGTCTAGCTACAAGACTCGTAAATAAAGAAAAGCGCTTCTTGGGAGGCAACCCATGCTTTGTGTGATTTTATTTTTGTTTGTTTGTTATTTGCTTCCGTATACATGTTTTATTTTTATTGTTGGTTGATCATGTTTCTAAATTAAATAGTGGAAATACTTTACTTTGTTGTTTTGGCCTAGTCTTAACTCCACCTAAAAGTATTTTTGCAAAAGATAAGTGTAAGGGGAAACCCCAAATATGTTTTTAAGAAACAAACCGATCATCATTCTCCACAATATTAAATGAACATGTGTATTCGTATTTGTTAGAGTCAAATGCTTGTATTGAGTCATAATGAAGTTTTGCAGGATTTTCCAGGAAGTAGGACCAAGTTTTTCCAGAAATTTTCCGGAAACTTAACATAAGAATTTCTGCAGGTCACTTCTGACGGCGTCAAGAGTTAACTCTTGACGGCGTCACGTGTAAAAATCTGGAAATTTTACCGGTTTTGTTTTTCTAACGGAGTCTTATGGTTTTTGTGAATTATTAAGTTTTATAATCTCCAGGAGATCTGCAAACTTCATTCCACAAGCATTATATCTTATCTTGTTTTCTAGGATTTAGTAACTTATATAGGATGCCGCCGATTTTACGCGAGGTTGTTTTGTCTCTTTCTCAGGATTTACAGGTTATGTATGACAAGAAGATGATTTATATTCTGGAAGGGAAGCTTTGATTGTTCATTTTCTTGGAGAAAGATTTAACCTGGCCACCTTATTATCCATACCGAGCGAATCAGGGGAGTATTTGATTTCATTCTCTTTACTTTTTCACTTTTACATTATTTACTTGAACATTGGGGACAATGTTCATCTTAAGTGTAAGGGGAGGGTAAAAAGATGATACCTTACATATGCACTTTCGCTTGAGTTTGTTTTGTTTGATGGTAGATGTGTCATAAAACTATGAGAAATACTTGTTACTGCAATTTTAGCGCCAAATTTAAAATTTTTTACAACATTTAGGAGTGAAACTTTAGCCATAGCAAGCGTCTCATGGATAGGAGATTGTATGACTAGCACATAACCGTATATTCAGAAAAATTTTCCACCCAAATATGTGAGGTTTGCCTTTAGATTTGATTGGAAAAGCATTTACTATTAGTGCTTATGAGTGTACCGGTAGCATTTAGATTCTAGAACTTGCGTTAGTGATGCATTCCGAGACCGCTAGTGAGACTACATTCGTGTGGTAGGATTTACTACATGATAAGAGGCATTAGGATCACCCTTGTGTTAAACCCGTATTATAATTACTTGACCATTTAAGTCATATTACTTGGCTAGTTAAGTCAACTAATTTTTCCCACACCCTTAGCGTTGTACTCATTTTTAGTACACGAAACCCCTAGTACACCCCTCCGAGCCTATCTTTTCGTTTCTAACTTTAAGCATTTTACTTAAAGGAAGAATTTGTTACACCCCACTTAAATGTACACCCAAATCGCCTTAGCCTTCCGTCTATGCGCTCATTTTTAGTGCATTATTGTTATTTGTTAAACCCTAAGTTAATTATCTAATTGATTACATGGTTGCTAAGTCGAGTCATATCCTTGTACATATTATTTTGGGACGATTGGGACTCATGGGTAAGTAGTTATTTTATGGAGTAATGGGGAAGAACATCATTTATTACCCCCATACGTACGTTAATCTTAAAAGTGCTCCAAGTGTTTTGATTTTCTTAATTCGAGTCATTAGATTAGTTTAATGTAAAGTATGTAAAGATTCAAGTGTAAGGGGAATGTTCATCCCCTATGATGTATTATTTTGGATGGTAGGGTAAAAGTGTATGCAAAAAAAAAAAAAAAAAAAAAAAAATCGAAAAAATCAAGAAAAAGAAAAAAAAAATAGAAAAAGGAAAAAGAGAAAAAACATACGGACTACCATCCCTTTTCATTCTATGTTCATTTTATGTTTTTGTTATTTTTCATTTATTAGCTTAAGTCGTGTCTAGTCTTGGCTTAGCAACGCCATATTATACATGTAATTAACCAAGATTGTTAACTCGCCACCAATAAAAACTTCCTTTATCCAACGAAACCGTGTATTTCATATCCCTACACCTAACGTTACAACCCTTTTAAAAGACATCTTTGATAGTTTATCCTAGGTGCTTACGCCATGTGGTGGAGATTTGATCCTTTCCCAAGCCTATGGTAATCTATTTTGCTATGACAGGTAGTGAGAGATATCTTCCGTTTCCATATTGTAATCTATACTTTATTACACCCGAGAGATGTGAGTATCTCAACACTATTTGTGAGGTGCTAGTGTATGACCTCCGTGCTTGTCTATTGGTCTTTAGTGGAACAATTATTTGTTGTAATTACTTTTATATTAGTGTTAAATGACCCCTAACTTGTATTTTGAGTAGAATAAAAGCGCATTTGCTTGAGGACAAGCAAATCTCAAGTGTAAGGGTATATGATGAGGCGAAAAATGAACCACTTTTAGGGGGTCATTTAAGCCCGAAATTGAATTTATTTGATCAAATATTGCCCTAAATCGTTCCTTTTGTGATTTTAGGTACTTTGGGAGTGAAATCTGGAAAAGGAGGCAATTCGGACGTTTTTGGAGCATAAAAGTGAATAAAACGCCAAAGTCTTAATTTTCCTTGCTGGGAACAGTAGGTGACGGCGTCAAGAGCAACATCTTGACGGCGTCAAGAGCAATTTTCCATGACGACCCAGTACAGATTTGACGGCTTCACAAGAAAGGGCGTCAAGAGTAAAAGTCATGACGGCCTGGAAATGCTTAATACATGACGGCGTCAGAAGTAGATCAAGGCAGTCCGAGAAGAGTTTTGGCGCCGAGGTGACGGTGTCACAAGTTTGGTCTTGACACCGTCAGACCCCTTTTCCTATATATAGTTTTCTAATTTTCACATTAAAAAGAGAGAAGTTTTGGAGAAACCCTAGGTTCGACTTTGGTACGAATTTTACAGGTTTTTCAAGGGTTCTTTGCCCTTGATACCTTTCATGTGTAATTAAGATAAGTATTCTTTTAATTCAATCAATATGTCTATGTGTTGGTTGTCTATCTTTTGTTCTTGTCTTAATTCCATCATGCTAGGCTAGATCTATCTTGTGTTTGCTTGTATCTAATGAAACCTAGATGTTAATTATGTGTTGATTACTTGTTTATAATTGTCTTGGATGAATGAATTTATATGTTAGGCTTAAGAAAACTGGCAGATCTCCGAATTGTAACATGCTTGAACGTCTTAGGAAACATGAACCTATTGCACTAAGGTCTTTATTGGTTGTATTTAATGCATGAGCCACTGTTTATAATCCCTATGGTTGTGCTGGGCATGGTATAGGAGGAGATAAGAGCTCATAGAATTGGGGAGTTATGTGCGATACCCATGAATGGTATTAAGGAATACAATCCGTCATCCATGCAACTATAACAAGTAATTAACATGTAAAAGATGTCTAGGGAGTTATGAAATCTAAGTAAACACATTTTCTTCACTTATTGCTCACAACATTAGTATAATTTAGTTTATTTTCATTTTTAGTATTTTATTTTGATTGCATCTTTAGTATTGGGTTAGTTGACTAGCAACTAATTCCGCCCAAATCCTTCAAACCCGAGATTTTTACTTGCTTTCTAAAAAATATAAAAATACAAAAAGAATCATCTCTCATCCTTAGAACTAGTATTTAGGTTTTCTAATCCTAGCGACACTATTCCTAGCTGAACGATCAATCCCCCGGTACTTGTCACTATACTATACTACAACGATCAGGTACACTGCCTGGTGGGGGTTGTAAGCTTCTCAAGATCCCTTGAGAGGTAAAGCCTGGTGCAATTCCCACGCATCAACAACTCCAATTGTGTAAATATAGGAACATACTCCACAAGTGTTTTCACATCTTCATCAGACTTTAGTGGTAGCAAACTATCATCTAGTGACTCCCTAGGTATCCTAAAGTGAGTAAACATAAGGGTACTATCCGAGTAACCTAAATCCTTTAATATTTCGCCCAATAATTCAATGGAGAAAACGTCAGAGTGAATTCCGTCAAACCAATCTTTATCTCCAAAGAGATACCTTCTTCCTGGTTTTGAGGTAAATTTACTATTGTGATGGATTTGCAAAGAAAACGTAACACATAAAACATCAATTACTTCCAACAACAATAACAAGTTTCGATGGAAAACATTAAAATGGAACAGAGTATTCTTACTATAAAAGATACCTAAATCAGGTATCGGTGTACTGCGTGCATGATTTTGCCAAAGCTTAACCATTCTCAAGATCTTTACTTGTGAAATTAATGTTCTCCTTGGAAGAAATTGAGCCACGTATATAAAATATTGTTCTAAAGGACTAAATTTGTAAAACAAAACACTAGCAATTGAAGTTATTGGCGGGAAAAGGATAAAAAGACGATACTACCCTCAATGACATGACACTAAACGAGGAAACTAACGGAAAATGGCTCTCGGTGGTTTTTTTGCATTTTTACGTAACGCTAATAGCTTTTTTGCATTACTTTTTGTCTCGATCCTATATTTACGATTTCATGATAGTTTAAGGACCATTTTTGCATTTTACCCATAAAAATAGTAACCCATTGCGGTCTACACCGCACAAAATATCTTTGGTGATAAATGTGAGCACACGAAAAAAAAAAAAAAAAAAAAAAAAAAAAAAAAAACCGTAAAAAAAATCCTAGCCGTCGAATAAAACATTTACTAAAAAAAGTAAATTAAACAAAACTCAAAATCCTAGCACGTATAGACTACCTCCTTTACATAGTCAACACGTAGTCTCTCTCCATGACTATATAAAACCCTACACCCCGTAACCACATTCACCTTTCTCCTTCAAGATCTCAAAAGCGAGACTGCGTGTATAAAATTTTCTCCAAACAACATCAATGGCATCTGCAGGAGGAGAAGGGCTATTCGGAAACGTATTCGGTGGATGTATTTCATGCGAGGAGTTAGCTATCCAAAGAAGACCGTACCATCGTAACTGCAACTGCGCGTTACATAAAAAGTCGAATGAAAATCATTGTTCTCATGTGAATAATGTTCCCAAGGTTTCGTATAAGATTAGGCGGTCGTGGAGTGAAGGGTGTCTTGTTGCCATGACGTCATCTGTGACGTCACCCTCACCTGGATCTTCTCCTTGTTCTGGGTCTTCAGATGTGAAGGGTGGGACCTCGAGTGGTGTGCCGCCAAGGTTGCCGAGACGTGGATCGACTCATCAGTTGAATCATTAGGTTTTTGTGTTAAGGTTTGGATGTGTTAGGTGTTTTGGCGGTGTTTTTCTTATTAGAGTTGGTTGGATTGATGTGATCATTGGGAAGAAATATTTTATTGAATCGAATTGGATCCATGTACATCCTTTAAGCATTGCTATTAGTTTATGGAATCTTCTGTTAGTGATATTAATTTCGGAATTTGTTCATTTTTGTTTTAACATCTTTGATCGATGGTGTAGATTTGTCATGCTTTTGTGCTATCAATTGAGAAATTTATTCATTTCTGCTAACATTTTCTTTATGTTTAATTTAGTTTATACGATTTTAATTAACACCTTTAAATGATAACATCTGATTTACAAAAAATTCAGTAAGCAAAATGATCGCGAACTCGAACCTCAATTTTCATCTCAAGGGAGTTAGCTTTGTTTATTCCAAAAGTTGTGTGGAAAACTGTTTTAAGCCTAAAACAAGCTAAAGCATTTACTACTTTTGTACTTGTTAGGTTTGTTGATTTTTTTGTTTGTTTGTATGTATTTTGATTTTATTTTATTTTATTTTCAGTTTTGAGCTACAATTGTTTTTGTTAAATACTTTTATACAACTGTTGCAAGAAATATTTTTAATTTGTACAGCTAACTGCCACGGTGCTACCAACCAAGATCATAAAACATATTGATTTCTCTTGCTGTTGTTATTCTTTTTTCAATATATTTCAACATATAATTTAATGCTAAAAAGCGAAAAGGGTGTAAGGCGAATAACGTGAAGTTGTGTTTTCATACAAAAGTTGTGTTTTCATACAAAAAGAGTTTGGTCCAATACAGCCTATACCACCTCGACTTCTCCGCGTCTTTGGTTGTGTATGCCAGTAGTCATACTTTTTCTTAAATTATTATATTCTTTCATGTACTCAATTTGTGAAAATTAAGTATCAAAATATTTATTAAATTGTATTTTAATTTCAAGTAGATCAGTTGGTTCAAAGAACATCTATTTAACACCGATATAAAGAAAAGCCTAAAACAAGCGGATCTGGTCGGTTAGTTGGATTTGCTGGTAACTAAATCAGATTGTAAATTGCAATGAGAGGCGTTACATTTACGTTTGTTCTTTATCAAATACGTTTCGTAATAAAATTATAATCGACGTCTTTTTGTATATTGTCTAACTATCTACCTAAGAGGGTCTTTAACAAATTAAGTGGTTAGATATAAGGCTCTTGTGTTAGCCTCTTATAAGTAGGGGTGTTCATCGATTCGGTTATTCGGTTTATTCGGTTCGGGTTGTTCGGTTAATTTTTTTTCTGGGTCAAAATGAAAACCGAAACGAACCGAATTCAGATTTGACTCAACCAAACCGAATAACCAAAAACCGAACCGAATAACCCGAATTACGTGATTTTAATTATTTTTTCATTTAATTATATATATATTTTTAGAACAATTTTTTTTTCAAGCTTAAATAATATTATATTCTCTATATATACTAATTACGTTGATGTACATTAAAAAAATGTTTTTTTGGGCCTGATATTGGATTTCCCTTGAGCCCATTTTTGGCCTCTTTAGTCTTTTGTTTACGATAAGTATCACCGCTTGTTTATACTAAAAAAGACTTTTAGTGATTATTTTTATATATAAATGCATATATATATATATATATATATATATATATATATATATATATATATATATATATATATATATATATATATATATGTATTTTCGGTTTTCATTGCCAAACCCATATCCAAACCGATAACCGAATATTTAGTTCGGTTCGGTTCGATTTTGACCAATTCAGTTCGGTTTTTTTTGGTTCGGTTCGGTTTCAGTTTTCGGTTATCGTGGATATTACCCGATCCATGAACACCCCTACTTATAAGAGAGAGGGAAGCTTTAAGGCTTTAAACCATTCTTCCCCACTAAGAAGAAAGTAAACAACCCATAAGTCTGTTTAGTGTTTACTAAATTAAGTAGTTTGGAGAATGGCTATTAATATCTCGATCTTGATCTTAGTATCTTATAATTTTATGATACTACAAAGCAAAAATGGTTCTAATTTTACGTAAGATTTTTGCGAGATAAGATTTTAATAAAATCCTCCATGGTGTCTTTCAAATTGCTTTATGGGCCCTATGGAGCTGGAGGAACCATGTTGTGAATGCACCGCCCGATATTATTAATAAAGTTAAAAAGGATGATATGTTCCCTAGCATTCAACGCCTCTCCCAGCTTTGGATCTCTTCCCGTTTCTCAGCAAAGAAGATGGCGAACTGGACATGCTAGACGTCGAAGCCTTTTGAACTTTTTTGTAATTCTATGTATGTTAGCATTAGAAGTGTTGATCATTTATGTAATCAAAGAGAGATCTCAATGATCGTCTCTTAAGGGGAGATTGTTATGATTAAAAGTGACGATCATTATTGAGTCAAATAGTTAGTTAAATATATTCATGCAATAGTTAGTTGAGTGCTAGTCTATTAAGGTTATGTAAAAGCCTAAATGGCTTGGCCCAAAAGAAGGCCCAAGAGAAAGCCCATGGTGGCAAATGTAAAAACTATATAAACCCTCCTAAACTTGTTAGGAGTGGTGGGAGTTCATGTTATTCAAAGGTTTATTTTACACTCTCCACCTTCTCTCTCTAGTTTCACACATATATCTCTCTCTAGCATCATAAAGCTGAGTGATTTAGTTAGATCTAAGGTCCTAACAAGTGGTATCAGAGCTAACCAGGGGCGAATCGTGGTGTTTTGTGGTGTAAAAAATGTGTTTTTTTGGTGATTTTTCTCGAAAAAAGTACGGTTTTATCGAGTAAGGATTAGGTTTATCGAGTAAGGATGAGGTTTTATCGAGTAAGGATGAGCTATTATCGAGTAAGTGTTGTTCTTATTGAGTAAGGGTATCGAGTATGGAATATCGAGTAAGGTTCTCTTTATTTGGCGAGTTAGCCAGTTAGCGAGTTAACTAACAACCCTTATCGTTTATCGAGTAAGGTTTCTTGCTTCTATCGAGTAAGGGAGAACTATACCTTGTTGAATATTGTTTATTGAGTAAGGATAAGTTATCGAGTAAGCATATCTTATCGAGTAACAAAATCATTATCGAGTAAGAAACCATTTTTGAGTAACTAAACCCTATCGAGTAAGCAGTTGCAACACACTTCATCGAGTAACTAAACCAATATCGAGTAAGCAAACCCTACCAAGTAACCTTTATCGAGTTAGCAAAACCTTATCGAGTAAGGATGATTTTTACGAGTAAGGAGTGATGTTTTAGAAATTGAAGGGCTTTTTTACCGAGCTTTAAGGAATGAAATTCTTTTGAGTTTCTCAAGGTTTCGTTGAAAACCTAATATACAAAACCCTAGCTTTCTAACCCTAATTTTCTGAAAAAATTTTCGGGGGTGCGCTGCCCCTGAACCCCCCCCCCCCCCCCAGCTAACTCACCGCGGAGTTCGATCCGTGGAATAGGGGGTATCTAAAGAATTAGGGCATATCACAAACTTACCATCTCACCAAAAACACATGATATTATTGGTCTACACCTTATTGAACATGATTCATTTCATTGTTTCATTATCTTAGTATCAATTTATCTCACTTCATAAGACACCACGTATAGCTTAAAAGATCCTGATCAAGATTCACCAAAGGTCAATGGCTAAATTTTGAACGTTATCAAAAGGTGACTAAGAGGATAATTTGTTTATTACTTATTTGAGCTTGAAGTGACGTTTCACGGGTTAGTGCATTTAGTATCTCAAAGTCTAGGGGTTGGTTGGTTGCAAGACTTGTAGAGATCCTTGTTTGAGCTTTTATAGAATAGTGATTAAGACTTGGACATCTAGCTATTTGTGTGAGATCTATAAAAGCATAAGTTGGTTCTTAACGTTCACAATAGCTATCACTTTAAGGAGTTACATTGTAGTGCTCAGTGTCACAAGAAGTTGTGGATTGTTCAAGAGGCGGATATATAGTAAAGGATGGATGGATGGGTATATGACCACTACCTATAATTTAAGGAGTGACGTTGTTGTGCTCAATATAGGTTCTTAATCAAGGATAGTACAAGTATAAGTTACAAGTCTGGGGAATTTTACTTCACTCTCAAGTTTGTCATATCAGGTTGTCTCCATACGTGATCACTTACTATTAGCTAGTGTATGTGAAAAGAGGTTTGATTAGAGGTTGATTGATACGAATTGTAGAGAGAATAGTTATTGACATTCACTCATGGGGTATTGATTTGTATGTTGCTTCCAGTTGATATGTTTATGTACACATATTTATGATGATTCCGAGAGATCGTCGTCATCCTGGAGGGAGAAATGTGTACATCGGGGTTTTTATTGAAGAACTGAAAGCATTCTAACTTAGTTGAAGATGTATATATGATGCTCCCTAAACAAACCTGTGAAGAAGTTACACATTATCAGTCTATGATTCATTTTCCGCTGTGCATGACATGATATGAGACTGAAGACAATTTGGCCAAAATTCAGAGAAACTTCTTCTACAAAGCATCAAGGTTATATCAAACGGGTTGTCTATTTGGGAGGGAGCATGTAAAAAAAAGGGCTTACTAATTGGGAGGGAGTAATAACCCAATTAGATTAGCAAGTGATTCGTCTACAAGTAAAGAAAGGTTGCTGGGGATATTTATGAAGAAAAGAGCTATGAAGTCTTCCTCAGCATTGCTGCGCTTACTTTGATTGTTTTATTTTACTTGTTAGGAATCATTGTAACCAATTCACGTATATCTCCAGCTGGAGGGAGATTGTTAGAAATGAAGCTGAGATATTTACGTGAATTGGAGTAGACAACTAAAATGCATAATGCAGGGACTACTAATGTAGTATGGTAATAGTTGTCTTTTGTAAGGCCTATATAAACCCCTCAAGACTTCACTTGAGGGGTGTGGGTGTGTAAGCTTATCTTTCTTAATAAAAATATCTTTGTTTCACCTCACCTTCTCTCTACTTTCCCTCTCTAGAATAAAGATGTATTTTGATCAACCGCGACCTCCGGAAGGTGTTTTTTTTATCATAACAATGTAGTTTCTGTTGATCTTGGTTTCCTCCTTTATTTTTTGTGGCTCTTGTATATACTCTCTTTTTTTTGCCTCCTTCTTAGAGATTTTTAATGTCATTATCAGCCTTCCAAAAAATAGATTTTGATAAGATCCCGATCTTGACCATTTGATACGATCTCGATTGATCAAATTTTACTTTTCTCGAATCATAAGTTAAAAAACGACAAATTTTTGTAGAATATGAAATAAAAAGGTTAATTGTATTAAAACACTTTATAATCATAATTTTGAGATAATAGCATCTTAATCTTAAGAAACTGACACTATAATAGCATCTTAAGATCCTGATCCGATCTTGCGATCATGATCTTGCAAAGATGAAAACGATCTTATGTAGGATCTCAATCTTAAAAACCTTGGTTTTGAGGGATATCTATTTTAGCCACTTAATTCACGAAGAGAAGTTTTTGTAGGCCTCCTCAATAAGAGAGCTAGGTATCATGGCTAGCCAAATGCAAGTTATGTATTGTCAACTCAGCGTCACATCATCCCCTCCTCAATAACACACCAATAACCAAAATACCACTCCTTCATAACATACCAATAACATGTTATTGGATCCCACACACACACACACACACACACATACACACACACACACACACACACACACATATATATATATATATATATATATATATATATATATATATATATATATATATATATATATATATATATATATATATATATATATATATATATATATATATTAATTTTACATATTTTATACAAACACATTATTAGATTAAAAAGCCAATACAATATATTAAAAATACGACATGATTACATTAAAAAAAAAACTACACAATACGAGTACATAAAAAAAGGGATACGATACGAGTACATAAAAAAGAAAGACACGATACGAGTATATAAAAATAAAAGACAATACAACAAACACACTAATTCTTTGAGGTCGCCGTCGTGCCAAAGTATCGTGTGAAGGATCTAAACACATGCCTTGTGTTAGATAGATACTTCGAGTTATGTTAACTAGCAAGCGGAATTCACTAGTCAACACTTAGATTTTGTATGTATGATGTGTATAAACAAACTGCTTTAAACACAATGTATCAAAAAATTGCTTTAATATTATTAATAATACGATTGATCATGTATATCACTAGGGTTTACAACCTTGAAGCTATCACAATGATACGTATGAAAGATATATATCAAAACCCTAATCTAGGACCTCCTTTTATAGACATGAGGAGTCCTTTACAAGCAAACAATATTCGTATCAATCTATTACTATAAGATATACACAATATCTTTTCTATACTTACCACATTACATGTCTTCCTATTCTGCTAAAAACATAAGCAGTACAAACTCTAATGCACTAGCAGTACTAGCTAACTTTGTACTGTTAGTGTTATCTCTAGCAGTTGAAACTTTGTCTTCAATCTTGTTTGTACTGATAAGGATAATTCCCAATCCTCCCCTAAACTTATGATTTCTCTCCAAATCACTAAGTTTGGTGAATTATCTCTTATCTTTGATGCAGTGGAAGATTCTTTCAAACACTTATCTTCTTCTTAAATCTTTATCAGCCCTTACACATTGATCATATATTCTTTGCAACATATCTTCAACTATTTGTGTCCTTTCCCAACATCTCAGTTTCACAGATAGCATTACTGTGAAAATTCTAGATCTGAGAGGGTATTCTTTCTCTGCTAGCATGAATACATCAACTCCATTTTGTGTAGAACAATGATGAACATCACAAGAGTCATAAAACTTCCATATTGTGTTCATGTTGTGAGCTTCAAACTTCCAGTATCTGTCACTTGCATTAGGTTCATACAGTCTTTGAAAATGAACCCATAGCTCCTTTGCTTTGACATCTGTAAGACCACCTGACTTGGACTTTTCTTTCACCATCTTCCATAATGCATCTAAATCTTCCCTATCACAAGGTCTGATAAGTTCTTCAAATTTATTAAAAGAAGCTGTTTGTCCACCAACTCTTGTGATCTTCCCGGTTGATCCAAACTCATCTGTGTGAACTTCCTAATCAATAATAGGATGCTTTGTTTGAAGTGGTTCCTCATAAAAATCTTCAGACTCTATCATCATCATTGTGTTGAGCAGTTCATCTGTAAGATTCTCAGATTTATCTTTAGACTAATTTTTCGGCTTGGTTTTTTGCTTCCTAGAAGATCTTAGATCTCTTGTATTTTCCTCTTCAAAACCTATAGGAACAAAACGTTTGTTCTTTCTGAATGCTTTGTAGTAGAGTACCTGAATTTCTTCATAAGACTTTCCTTTGAGCTGAGACATCTTCCAGTTATCCTGATTACACAGATATCTCTTCATTCCTGCAATCACTTGAGCTTGAGAAGGCTTCCTTAGTCTTTTATAGCTTTTCTTAATTAAACTAATCATATCATCAAGAGCTTGATCATTCTTCATTGAGATGAAGTCAGCTAGTTGAGCTAATCTTTGTTCAACTATGAGAGTCTGATCTCCAATAAGCTCTATGGCTTTAGCTTTCATTTCTGGATCAGTGTTGATCATATGCTCAATCTCTTCTTCACTTGGTTGAAAAGACAAAGTAGGATCAGAAACCATCTTTTCATTTTGTAGCCTTTGTGCTTCCGAGAAACTAGCAACTGCAATTTCATCTTCTTGAATCTTCCTGGCTACTTCTGCATCATGATCAATTTGAGCAGCAACCCTTGCTTTAACCTTCTTTGGAGCTTGAGTTTCTTCTTCTTCTGCCACTTGATATTTGCCTTTAGCTCTTCTCTTCCTTTCATACTCTGCATCAGCAGTTTCTTCTTGATGTATGAAGGCAGTACCTTCTAAAGTTTGAACTGCTTGAGTTTTTGTTGCAACAATACCTTTTTGAGTATCAGCAGTACCTTCTTGACTTTGAACTGCTTGTTGAGATAGAACTGGTAGGCTTGTAGCAGTATCTTGAGTATCTTTAAGAGCTTCTAGATCAACAACCTCAGTATCTTCTTCATGTGGAATCACCTTTGTGTCTTGTTGTTGAAGCTAGTATGAATCTTTATCACCATCACCCAAATCCATATCTGCACTACCTTCATCAAAATCTAATCTCCTCCCATCAGTGTTTGAATCTGTTTTCCTCTCCTATTTGGAAGAATCTTCATGATCATCACCATCTGAGTCTTGGTCATCTAAAGAAGAAGAAGATACAATTTGAGCTTTCCTCTTTTGCTTGAGCTCTTTAACCTCATCCTCAAGCTTATTTACTCTATTAACCAATTTGGTGTAGACTTTCTTGTGAAGCTCCTTTGACTTTGCAAGATCATTCTCCAGCTTAGACACCTTCTTAGTAAGATTAGTACATATTTCCATCAATTCATTATAGTTAATTCTGCCCTCAACACTTTCAACTGTGTGACCTGTTGAGAGAGGTGCTTCATGGGGGCATAGATCCAGTTTCTTCTCTAGTTGGACTAGAGAATACTCCTAAATCACCCATATCAACATTGTGGCTTCGGATTCCACCACTTGTTCCTAAACCATGAGGTTCAGGGAATGTGAATGTTGCCATAGAAGGAGCTACATTTCTATTTCTCCTCCTATAAGTATGAGTAACAGTGGGGATCAGTTGGGCTTACTGACCCTGCACCCTGTACCTGTGTAAGAAAAATAAGCATTTCATCTGATAAAGGTTTTTCTTCCCCTTTCCACCCTTGAGTTTTCATTGTCATGTTTTGTAAAACTTTTTGTTGCAAACAAGGAGTGGGAAAAGTCCTTCTATGGGGAAGTAAAATACTTTGTTTTGCTTTTAAAATCAGTTGTACAAATCTTTGGTACAACAAAAATTTTGTTGGAGAGTATGCATTCTTCACCATATGTTCAAAAATCAATTTTGAAAAGTTATATTTTTGATGCTTAGATAAACACACAAGAGCAATAGCAATATTGCTACTGAATTGCTCCCATGATGACCTTTTTGGACCCAAACAGTGAAGAAGGGTGTCAATGAGAATCCTCCATTGAGGTGAGAAACATCCTTTATTAAAAGTTAATCTACCATTGGATGTATCGTACCCTAGTTTAGAAATACCAGCCAAAATATCTGTGTTAGCCATGTCTATGGTACTACCAGAGTCATCCATGCGAAGATGTCTTATCAAGGACTTATCAGTAACATAGAATAGTTGGCCATCCACAGTTGCACTAAGTGCATGTATAGGTGTATCCTCATCATCTTCCTCAAGTGTTATGGCTTTAGCAGTTTGCTAAAACTGATTGAGTTGTGAGGAATATAGAGTAGGACTTATAGTTAAGGCATACCTTATGTAGGAGTTATTGAGATAGTCTATAATTTGCCAGAACTTAGGTCCATCTTTCTCTTCTATTTTCTCCAAAAAATGCCACCTCGTTATGTTGATCAGCAAATCGTAATCCAACCATTTTAGATGATGTGAATAAGTAGAATGATGGTTGGATTTAAGTGAATTGAAGGTTTATGAAGCCAATTGGGATGTTATAAAAATACTGTTAAGGTTTTGAGAAACGTGCGCAAGAGATAATTATTATCTTTTGGAAAGAAAATAATATAAGATTTTAGAAAGAAGATAATTACTCTTGTTAGATTAACCCTATAAGTTTGGTAACAATTTATTTTACCCAATGGCTATAACTAAAAATTTGTTACTGACACAACAGTTGTAACGGCTAGATCATCAATACAAACTTTACACTATCAGTACTAACTTTGAACTAGCAGTACAAACTTTTCCAAAAAATTTCAAAGAGCAGTAGAAACACAAAATGGTTAAAAATAGACTGCTTAAACATAGTTGTTAGCAAACTATTAGCTATCAACGGATTTGATATGTCTTTATCGTTAACCGTTTGCTATGGACTAGCCAACTCTTCACTGTGAGATATGGTGAGTTGATAACCATATAGTTTTCGGTAAACTATCAACCATAAACAGATTTGTTAAGTCTTTACCAAGAGTCGTTTGCTTTGGACTAGTTGGTTCTTATGTGGGTGAGACATGGTGAACCAATAACCATTTGTTGTGTGATTAGCAACACACTATTCCAATCCAAAGCACACCATATTCAATGCAAGTTAAAACATCTTATATTGCCTGCAAATGTTAGTCTAAAACTGATGAGTGCTCAAACACTCATCATTTTTGTCGTATTTAAACTGCCAAAACATACAAAAACAATCAAAAAGATATCAAAATACTTAAATTATCCCAGGGATTGTGTTTTATGTGTTTTAAATGCAAAATGTGCAAAAACAAAGAAAAAACGTACAAAGTTTGCAATATTGGCAGTTTCAGTCCCCCAAGTTTCAAAACTTGTCAATTTTAGTCCATATGCATTTATTTTGAAAGGAAAAGTCAACCCAAGGTTTTGAAAGTCAAAAATCATAAAAAATTACACTTGGGTCATAAACTTTCCAAAATTACATGTTTAGTCCCTGAGTTTTCAAAAATGGCAAAATAGGTCCCTGGGAATTTTGAAAAATCAAAAATGGTAAAATTGGTTCTTGGTTTATTAATGATTTGCATAATTGGTCCTTGGAAGCAAATTGGGAAAAGTACAAAATCAGTCCTTAAAGTTTGGTACAATTACAAAAATGGTCCTTGTCACAATACAAACCAACCGGACCCTTATTACTTAACCAAAACCCAAAACCAAACCCCAATCCAATTCCATGATCCAGTCCTACACCCCTAAGCCCACTAAACCCCAGCCCAACTCCATTTTAATAATAAAAAGCCAAGGCAGGGTCAAACAGTCAACAAGGGTCAAAAGACCCTTTGACCATCATCTCCCCCAACCGTATCCCTCAAAACCAGGGCTATGTCCTCCCCCCTCCTCTTACCTTTTTCACCAGCCCCCCCCCCCCCCCACAATTAATACTCCCCACCAAACTAACCCACCATAATAAATTCCCACACCAACACCCACCAGTACCACTCAATTTTACCCCGACTCATTTTGGCGCCAAAATCACAATCAAAGGCTATGATTGATCTTAATGCAAATGGACGGCTGGGATTTGGTCAAGAGTCAACATGAAGCACTTTGGGACTCTCAGAATTAAAAAAGAACCCATGTGGAAGACCTAGGGATGAATTTTTAGCTCGATATATATGTAGAAGCTCATATGAGCCATATTATTAGTGTAGTATGTATTTTAGTCTTGTAACTTTTCTTTTAACACTTGTACTTTCATTTCAGTTCATGTAACTCAAAGGTTCTAAGTTCAGTATCAATTTCAGTTTTCAAAGTCTAAATTTAAATTTCAAGTTTGTTGTTTACAGTTCCTTATGTGTTCTAAAGCCTTAATTTGGTTTCATAAGCTCCAATAACAAGTTTTTAAAAGCTATATCAGCCTCTGTATCAATTAAGTTCAAGTTTTATAAAAATAGCAATAAATCAGAAAAATAAAAATAAAATAAAAAAATGGTGATTAATGGTTGAAGAAAGCATGGAGCACTGTTTATTGTGGATGGCAGTGGGTTAGGGACCTCATGGGAGGTCATTAGGTTGTTTCAATTGGTCCTTGGTTTGCAAACTGAGCTTGGAAGGCTTATGTAAGCCTACTTTTTAACTTGTACTCTTCTAAGTAATTTAGCTACTTATTATTGTCTTAATTACTCATTTATTGTTTATTATAATAGTTTCTATCAGTAGGTTGTATTGTATGTTTGTCTGAATCAAAATCTCATCAACAACTGTTTTTAAAAGAGTGTTTGGTTCAAGCTTGTTTATGGTATTCTAGTTTCTTAATTGACCAACTCTGTGTTTCATTAAGATTATTGGGTGGGTATAAGGTCAGAAGAACCAAGGTTTTGTTCAAAAACACAACAAAAGTCAAAATCACAAGAAAGTTTTCACCACAGTTAACTGTGGTGAGTTTTCAGGTCCAAAACCAATCACACCTTTTAATAAGTTGGTATTTTTACTTAAGTTAGTCTCTATATAGCTTATCTAAACATATTTGATCACTAAATCAGCAATCAAAGTTCCCAAAAGTCAAAACCTAAAGTTTTTCAAAAAGTCAAAAGTGCAATACTCAGATTTTTCCTAAAATGGGATGATTTATTGAGAATTTTGTGGGAGGTTTTAAGCTCTGAAATTTGTTGGAGTAATTGTCTATCAGTAGAACTACATGTCCCTATGGTTGTCTTATTTTAGTAAATTTTTCTCAAGCTTGTGCTTAAGCTCAAACTGAGCTGCAGGGCAAGGCCTTGCTCTGTCTCAGCAGCAGCCCATCTCACCCACCACCTTTAGTGGTGGTTTGTGGCTAGCCCAGTGGGTCCCACACCTCCAACTTGGTACCATTCAACCCCCTCCTACCAGGGATTAAGGGTTGACCTTTTGTTTGACCTCTAGACCTGTGGACCCCACTTAGTTTAGCCTCATAAGTCTGTCCCATTCTGTCTCGAAATCTAAATAAGCAAAGTGCTTATTCTGAGTTTGTGGCTTATTGTGTTAGCTTATTTGTGTGTTACTTGCTTAAACTTGTTCACTGTACTTATTTTCATCAGTTTTCACCAAAGTGGACCCCACATTAGCTCATTTGAGCTTATTTCCACTCTTGGTCAAAGAAAGTCAACTGTCATGGGTTTAAGCACTTGAAGTGCTTATTTCCTTGACCACAGTCAAACCCAATTCACAAAAGTTGCTTAAAAACTTATAATAAGCAGTTTGGAAAAAGAAAATCTCAAGTAAGCCCAACTTAATAGAAGTGATAGCTTCTATTTAAGCCAATTGACTTATTCTTCAGCTTATTATTAAGCAATTTCCATTTTTATAATTTTCCTAGGCTTCTGGTGTGTAAAAATAATTTCTGTAATTTTTTCAGATTTTTCTTGCATCATTTAGTATTTTTCTTAATTTAAAATAGTTTTTAGTAATTATTAAATAGTTAATAATTAATAATTATTAATTAGAAAATCAGAAAAATATAAATTAATTTTTAAAATTAGTTTTTAGTTATTTTTAATTTTTCCAAATTTTATTTTCAATTTTCTAGTGTATTTTAATAATTAATTAGAATTTAGGTTAATTTAAATAATTAAAAAATAATTAATAATTAGTAATAATTAATTAAATAGTCTTAAAAATATATTTTCATTTCTAAAATTAGTTTTATAGTATTTTAGATTTTTCTAAGTTTAATTTTTATTTTTCTAAGTTAATTTCATATCTATTTATAATTTAGGTTAATTAAAAATAATTAGAAAATTAGTATTTAATTAATAGTAATTATAAAATTAGTGTAAAAATTAGTTTTAAATTTCCAAAAATTTTCTTTAATCATTAGGTTTGTAAAAATACCATTTTCATACCAGTAGCCTTTTCAGATCGCCTCATTCTCTTTTATTTCTCGTACGTTTGTCCGCGTTTTCAGCAAACGTACGGTTTTTAAGTTTTAGGTGATTTTTTCTCAACCTCAATTCCCGTAACCAATCACATAGCTTTCCTAAGCTATTTCTGTTAATAATCTCCAAATAATTCTCACAACAAACCCTTTCTGTGAATAATCACCCGATCACAAAGCACGCTAAAGTTACAATTCACACCTCAACGGGATTTAACGACCCGGTGATACCTTATATTACCCGGAGCATTGATCTAGGCTATTTGACTTTGTTGACCATTCCTTGGTCAATATAAGTTGGTAGTTCAGCATCAATCAATTTTTGGCGCCGTTGCCGGGGAGGTGTGCGCGTTTCTGCAGCGTCTTTTGAGATTAGTGTTATCTCACCTCACTCACTGTACAAATACCACCACTTGTGTATATTTTCAAAATCAAAGCATATAAAAAGTCATTGACACTTTTCCTAAAGTTTAGAACACCAAAAAAAATAAAAAACAACAAAAACATATCGTAACGTTTTCTGATTCGGTTTTCTTTTAAGGTGATTCTTAAGGAGAAACGATTTTAGATTACGGGACGATAACAAAAATATTGTCCAAAAAGTTTTTATCCCTAGTGCATGCGCACTCGTTCTTCAAGGTCCACTAGCCCATTACGTGAGCTTGTCCGGAAACCTTGAAGACCTCGTAGACGTTCTGCACCAACAGTCGGATCTGAGATCCGAGCTGTTGCACCTTCAGCTGTCATCATGGCGGCTGAACCCACTATGAATGAGCTTCTCCAAGCACCCGTCGAGGGTTACGGAGATGCTATCGTTGTTCCGGCAATCATGGCCGATAATTTTGAGCTTAAAACAGGGTTGATAAACCTGGCCACCTCACGTCAATTCTACGGTTTTGAGAGGGACGATCCTTAAGATCACATTCGATGGTTCAATAAAGTCATATCCACCATCAAATGTAAAAATGTCCCTGAAGAGGCAATCAAATTTCTTCTTTTCCCTTTTTCTATCGATGGGGCTGCCCGGGTTTGGCTTGATAAACAACCCCCTCGATCAATTGAAACATGGGAAGATTTGAATAAGAAGTTCGTAAATGAATTCTTTCCTCCTTCCAAAACCACGAGTCTTAAGAATGAGATCATGAAATTCACGCAGAAATTTGATGAATCCTTTAGTGATGCATGGGATCGTTACAAGGAATTGCTCCGAAAATGCCCTCACCACGGGTTCTTCGATCTCATGCAACTTGATACTTTCTACAATGGTGTGAGCCAATCCGATCAAGACTCTCTAAATGCCTCCGTTGGAGGTAACTTCTTGAATCGTACAACAAAGGATGCTTTAGCGATCATTGAGAATAAATCTAAGGTCCGCATTCCCCGAAGCAAACCGGTTGTTTCCCAATGGAATGTTGTTCCTTCTACCTCATCGCCCGTGGCTCAATCTAGCACCGATGCTAGACTTGACAAACTCACGGAAGCTATCCATGCATTGGTTCTTACCCAAAACTCAGTTCTGACTCAAAGCCATAAAATTTCTTCTCCTCATTCTTCTCCACAAGCTGAAGTCAAAAAGATAGAAGTTTGTGTCACTTTTGGTGGTCCACACTCATATTACAATTGCACTGCCACCGAAGGCAATCCATTCGAAGTAAATGCAATAGCCGGCAATTCCAACCAAGGAGGTAACCAATACCGTCCTCAAGTGGAACCAAATTACCGGGCTAGCAACCAGGGTGGACCACCCGGTTTTCCTACACCTCAAAATCCAAATAGGTTTAATCCTAATCCACCAAGGGGGCCTAATATGCAAAATCAAAATCATGCCCCTGTCAATCAGTACCCACCCCAAAGGGGTAATCAAGGGTATTCAGCTCCGAATTATCAAGAACCCCTCCCAAACGAGCTCAATAACTACATCAAGGTTAATGAGACCAAAATGAGGGCAATGCAAAATCAAATCTCAAATTTGAAGAATGATTTCCAATCATCAATAGCCAAACAGGGTCATGAGCTGAAGAGTGAGTTGATGGCAACAAACAACAAAATTGATCAATTTCAAAACAAGATTGAGAATATGTTTGCCAGTCTTATGAGTCATCTCACTCCACCCTCTACATCAGGAGGTCTCCCGGCTAATACAGTTGTCAACCCCAAGGGTGAACTCAAAGCTATTACTACACGCAGTGGTAAAGCTTATGAAGAACCACCAATTCCTCCTATTCCTCCTCCTCTTTATTCTGAGGAAGTGGAAGTTGAACCTGAGGCAACCACGGACAAGGTGCAATCTACTAGCCCACGAAGTACCGCACACGTCCACCCTCAGGTTGTACTAGAAATTGTACCAAAACCAGGAATTGTACCAAAACCGGGAGTTGTATTTGAACCACCAACAACTCCTGGAGAGAACCTTAAATCCAAACCTTCACTACCATATCCATCTAGGTTACAAGACCAGAAGATCCGCGAAAAAGCAAATCATCAAATGGAAAAGTTTTTTCAAATCTTCCGAGATATTCATTTTGATATCAGTTTCGCGGATGCTCTCCTGTTGATGCCTAAATTCGCATCGACAATCAAAAATCTGTTGAACAATAAAGAGAAACTATTCGAAATGGCTCGAACTCTACTCAATGAAAACTGCTCTGCAGTTCTTCTGAAAAAGCTTCCCAAGAAGCTAGGAGATCCGGGAAAATTTCCATGTGTTTTTCCCGGAATGGTTGAGTGCTTCGCCCTGGCCGATCTAGGTGCGAGCATCAACTTGATGCCTTATTCAATATGGAAAAAGCTCTCTCTTCCAGAACTCACAACCACCTGCATGACTCTCGAGCTGGCAGACCGCTCAACATCTCGTCCCCTCGGCATTGCCGAGGATGTATTTGTGAAGGTGGGAAATTTCCACTTTCCGACAGATTTTGTGGTTGTGGATTTCGATGCTGACCCACGAGTTCCTCTCATTCTTGGGAGAGGATTCTTAAGGACGGGTCGTGCGTTAATTGATGTGCACGAAGAGGAAATAACTCTTCGTGTTGGTAATGAAGCAGTAACGTTTAACCTCGATCAAACTTCGAGGTACTCCTCTAATTATGACGCCGAAACGGTTAACTGAATTGATGTCATTGATGTTGCGTCTGAGGAGTACGCTCAAGAGGTTTTAGGTTTTGTCGATGATTCTCCGAGTGAAAACTTCACTCCGTTTTCTCATCCCATTATTGCCAATTCTTCTCCTTCCCTCACTCCGTTTGAGGGAAGTGACTTCATCTTAGAAGAAATTGAGGCCTTTCTCAAAAGTGATTCGATTCCCGATGGAATCGATAACCAAGAGATTGACCCCGAGGGGGATGTTCTCATTCTTGAAAAGTTATTAAACGAAGATCCCTCTCCTCTTCCTGTTCTATTACAAACACTTCATAAGGAGGAAGTCAAAAATGTTGAGAAAACTGATGACTTTCCCGCGGTTGAACTGAAGGACTTGCCGCCTCATCTTGAATATGCATGATGAGTGCTCAAACACTCATCATTTTTGGTCAAATCTGAACTGCAAAACATACAAAAACACTCAGAAATGCATCAAAATACTAAAAATATTTCAAAATTGTGTTTTATATGTTTTAGATGCAAAATGAGCAAAAACAAATGAAAAACGAACAAAGTTTGCATAATTGTCAGTTTCAGTCCCTCAACTTTCAAAAATTGACAAAAATCAGTCCCTGAGCATATATTTTTAGTTGAAAAGTCAATAATAGTCCTTTGAGTTCAAAAGTTATCAAAAATAGTCCCTGGGTGTAAATTTTTGGAAATTGTCAAATATGGTCTTTTGGTTACTCACCGAGGCAAAAGTGGACAAAATCGAGCACCCATTGGAAAGATCCCGAAAAAGCGAGTCCATCGGTATTTTATTGTGGCAAATGACGGAATGGTGAAAGATCAAATGAGGCCCGAACGAAGATTATTATTTAGAAAAATCAGATTTGAGAAGAAGAGGTTTTAAAAGGAAATGATTGCATGACATAACACAAAACCTTGCATAGCTGAGATGGGAGGGTAGTTTATGTTTGAGCATGAGAAGCAGATCCGGCCAAGCCCAGCTCGTGTAGTGTAGCAGCCCAAGATTGAAAAGAAACAACCAAGCCCAACAAAATAGGGTATTAGTGTATTGTTGCACAAAAAAAAAAAAAAAAAAAAAAAAAAAAAAAAAAAAGTAGCAGCAGCCGAGAGGAGCAACAACAGCCGACACCTTCCCCAGAGGGGTCGGTTCACCAACAACACACAGAAAAATTCTCAGCCGTAATCTCCAAATACTTTGTTCATTTTACCAATCATTTTCTCACTTGTTGTTGTTGCATTAATTACTTTTCCTATCATTTGGTTTTAATTAATACTATTGCAATCAGTAGCTCATTATTACTTAATCATTAGCCATTTAATTCACTTTCATTTTCTATGGATGTCAAGAGATCTTTCCATTTCAAGTATTACTCCGTATTATTTCAACGTTTACTACTTTGATTAGTTTATTAGATTTCGTTTTGTTCACATGTCTTAGTTCTATTTAAATTGCAATGTTTACATTACTAAAATATGGAAAAGTATTTTCAGTTCTAAATGGTTTTGTTTAGTTTAAATTATAAGTATTAAGTTTAACAAAAGTTTGCTTTAAGTGGTATTCGAAGGGTTTGGAAATGCGCTTATCTGGTGACTTTTTCCTATTATCATTATTATTTTTTTCTTATTATTATTGTATTTACGTTTAGCTTATTTATCGCTATCGTTGCCATTGCTTGTGTTTTTACCATGATTATAGTAGTTTTACTTTATGTAGTTTAGAAATCCGTGGTTAGATTGTTGTGGAAAATTTGAAAGTTGGTAGTTAATTTTTAGATCAAATTCGTTAGATATTTCCCTAGTTTAATATTAGTCTTGCCTTTCTCTTAACTTACTATAACGTTGCGTTAGTTAGTTTTAACTAAAAAGTAAAAAATAGTCAGTATTTTCAGCAGGTATTTGTTATCGTTAACTTTATATTATTTACTTGGTACTAGTGTTATTATTACTTTTGCTTTAATTATTTAGTTTTGGGCCCGTTTTAAGCTTAGATTGCATTTTATGTTATTTGTGCTTTTCGTCATTGTTTTATATGCTTTATTGTTGTTTACTAGTGTAAAATTACTTTTCGTAAGATTATAAATATCATCAACACCCTTTCCTGTCCAGATTCACCCAATCACGAAACCGTTTTGATTACAATTCACACCTCGTCGGGACAAACGACCCGGGAATACCCTGTACTCTTTGGTTAGTTGGTTTTAGACGTTTGACTAGGTTGACCATCACCTGGTCAATTAGGTTGACCGTTTGGAGCCAATCAATTTTTGGCGCCGCTGCCGGGGAGGTTGTGCGCGTTTATCTAAACGGTTTTTCTGATTAGTGTCTTTGGAATTCATTCCATTATACATTTATCCACCCTTGTTCATATCTTTTCATAAAAAACCCAAAAATATTTTTCCTTACCCTCTATCCATTTGATTCTACCTTCTTATACCCCTCTCATGTATAATTCTATATGACATCTCTCGATGACGATTTCTTCGAACAATGGGCCTTTGAGAGCAAAATTGAAAAACTTATGGCCTTGTCAAAAATATCGAGATGTCGTAGTGATTATGATGGACCTTCGATTCCTATTCCCTCTCCGGTGAGGGAAATGAATCAAGAAACCGAGGTGACAAAGGATCCTGTACTTCCCTCTGACGATGGAAGTGCTAAATACGTCCAACCTACGGTTGTCCAAGAACCTAAGCTCACAATTACTCCTAAACCTTCAAGAATTGATCATAACCTTTCACGGTTTACGGTCAAAAGCTTGTCAAGCATACGTGCTGAGCTTAGGGCAGAGACTGAAAAGAACGACTTACCTAACCTTCACATTTATCAAGAACCAAAACCCGAGACCATAACGGAAGTGGTGGAAATTGCTAGCTCTAAGAGCACACCACTTGTCCCACCTCCAGATTTCGTTCCTTGTGTCGGTTGTGGTGAGCCGCTTTTCGGTTTTCCATGTCGTTGGTGTACATGTGTGCAATGTGGTAACGATATCCAAAACGGGAGTTGTTTGTTTTGTGGGTCGAGTAATTCATTTGCTTATGATCCTAATCAAAATTCATTCAATGACTCTTCAAATTTTTTCGATTACCCATCACATTCATACGAGCAAGAATCATATTACCCAAATTTCAATGATGCTTCGTATCAAAATACACCAATCCAAACTCAACAGTTTTACTGTTGTGAGTACTGTGGAGGTCCTCACTTTAGCTCGGATTGTCAAACAAGGAATCCAATTCCTTGTAACAATTACGACTATTCGTTTTCAGACCCACCTCCACAGCACCAAATGATTCACACAACTCCTTCTGCTACTGACATTATAGTAGAGGTTCTTGAGATATTGAAAGAACTTAAGGAGTTGGGTACCACAAAACTTCATAATGCACCCAGTGTTTCTTGTGTGAATTGTGGGGGTCCTCATGATGATTACCAATGTCAACCTTCTGGTTTTGACAAATCCCCACCCCCACAATTTTCATTTACTCTAAATTCACATGAGAAATGCATGGCTAAAATATTGACGAAAGAGCAGGTTGCTAAAATTGAAACCATAGATGATTTTGAAAAAGCTGTTACGGAAGCTTATGCAAAAGAAAAAGCAGCCAAATCTAGCTCTTTGTTCCGTTTTATTCATGATGACGATGATGATGAGGATTCTATTCAAATGAAAGAATATTACAAAGCTTCATCCAGTTCATCAGTTGAGATTCCTTCCGTGGAAGCACAGGGAGATAAAAGTATGCAAGAATTGCTAGCAGAAGAACACATGAAAAATATAGAATCTATGTGTGCTAGTCTTTTGTATCTCCCTCAGTCTGCTGTTATCACACCCGAAGTTCACACTCACTCTCTGATCATGGGGGATGAGCATCTTAGCACTGTTCCTAATAAGGAATCGGACGAATTAATAAAGTCTAGTGTTGAGATCCTTGTCCCAATCCCGAGAGAGTCACAGGGGACTTTTGACCATATGTGTGATATTCCTCCTCCTCTATTCTTCCCATCTAATCATGATGAGATGTTCTCCGATTCTACTGATGACAATTCGTTATCTTGTGAGGACATCGTTTATATGGAAGAATTACCTTCTGAGCTAGTCAGCTTAGAAGAAGAGAATGATGAGATTGACACCGAAATCAAGGATGAAGCACTTCGTGCAACATTATTGAATGTCGATCTCCTCATTTCTAAAATCGAGGCTTTCAAAATGAAACCTATTTCATCTCCTATCCCCATAAAGGATAGTGACATTGTCTCCGATGATCCTATTTCGGAGTTTGAAGCCTTTACCTTTGATCATATGGGAGAGAAGATTAGTGACAGTACCACTTCTCATTCTCAAATTTCTCTCCCCGATTATGATTCATTCGCCTTTGAGGAGTTCTCCTGTGAACTCACTCATCATATCAAAACTCCTCTAGAGTTTGATTGCCCGGGGGGAGATGCTCTCAATCATGAGAATTTGCAAAATCCCACCCACCCTCCCGGGTTGTTTACGAGCTTACCCTTTGAAATCCAAACTCAGGCTATTGAGCCTCCTCTCGAGGAAGAAAATCAAATCATGCTTTTTATCATGATTTTCTTCCTTTTCTTCACCTATAAGGTGACTTCTTCCCTTCTTCATTCCTTCAGGAGTGAGGACACTATATTTGATCCCGGCATTTTCATGTATCATTATCTTGAGCCGGATACATATCTCATCGGTGTGGAACTTTCACGTGCTTCATATGTTTGTCCAAACATTTTGAATGAAAGTCCGATTGAGATTGTTCCTTCCACATCATGCTTCCCCAATGACAAATGAATTAGGGGTCGAGTCAAGCTAGCGACTCGGTAAACAAAAACAGTAGCATGCATATAGGGTTTTCACCCTAAGTGTGGGGGAGTCCCCCATGCTATGGTTACAAATGAGTGAAAATACAAAATGGTGTTTTCCACGCTTAGCTTGTAATGTTGCCCCTTTACGTTCAAAATGTCGGCATAATAGTCGGGATTTTGAATATTGAGGACAATATTCATGCTAAGTGTGGGGGGGTATTCGCTATTGACATTTTACTATATAATACCCCCGTTTTTGCCAAAATTTCAAAAATTTCAAAAATTTTTCACTGGTGCTTCAAAATTTTTGTGGTAATCAGTCCGCCTTGTCTAACCGACAAAAGGGATTGGCTAGTCCAGGAGCAAACGGCTCTTGGTAAAGACATATCAAATCCGTTGACGGCTGGCAATTTGCCCAAAATTGTATGGTTCATCAACTCCCCGAAAACAAATGAGTTGGCTAGCCCGCAAGATTATGGCTTGTGGTAAAGGCCGTGGAAAATCCATAATTGGTAATCAGCTCACCAAGATGTTGACTATTCCATCAAGAGCTGGCTAGTCCAGAAGCAAACGGCTTCTGGTAAAGACTACTCAAATCCGTTGACAGCTGGTGGTTTGCTCAAAATCACACGGTTATCAGGTGTGCCACAGTTCTTACACCTGGCTACTCCAGAAGTGATGGCTTTTGGTAAAGAGTTTTTCAAATCCATCAAGTTTTCAAAACAGTATTGCTAGGGACTAGCAATAGTTTAGTGTGGGGGATTGATGAGTGCTCAAACACTCATCATTTTTGGTCAAATCTGAACTGCAAAACATACAAAAACACTCAGAAATGCATCAAAATACTAAAAATATTTCAAAATTGTGTTTTATATGTTTTAGATGCAAAATGAGCAAAAACAAATGAAAAACAAACAAAGTTTGCATAATTGTCAGTTTCAGTCCCTCAACTTTCAAAAATTGACAAAAATCAGTCACTGAGCATATATTTTTAGTTGAAAAGTCAATAATAGTCCTTTGAGTTCAAAAGTTATCAAAAATAGTCCCTGGGTGTAAATTTTTGGAAATTGTCAAATATGGTCTTTTGGTTACTCACCGAGGCAAAAGTGGACAAAATCGAGCACCCATTGGAAAGATCCCGAAAAAGCGAGTCCATCGGTATTTTTATTGTGGCAAATGACGGAATGGTGAAAGATCAAATGAGGCCCGAACGAAGATTATTATTTAGAAAAATCAGATTTGAGAAGAAGAGGTTTTAAAAGGAAATGATTGCATGACATAACACAAAACCTTGCATAGCTGAGATGGGAGGGTAGTTTATGTTTGAGCATGAGAAGCAGATCCGGCCAAGCCCAGCTCGTGTAGTGTAGCAGCCCAAGATTGAAAAGAAACAACCAAGCCCAACAAAATAGGGTATTAGTGTATTGTTGCACAAAAAAAAAAAAAAAAAAAAAAAAAAAAAAAAAAAAGTAGCAGCAGCCGAGAGGAGCAACAACAGCCGACACCTTCCCCAGAGGGGTCGGTTCACCAACAACACACAGAAAAATTCTCAGCCGTAATCTCCAAATACTTTGTTCATTTTACCAATCATTTTCTCACTTGTTGTTGTTGCATTAATTACTTTTCCTATCATTTGGTTTTAATTAATACTATTGCAATCAGTAGCTCATTATTACTTAATCATTAGCCATTTAATTCACTTTCATTTTCTATGGATGTCAAGAGATCTTTCCATTTCAAGTATTACTCCGTATTATTTCAACGTTTACTACTTTGATTAGTTTATTAGATTTCGTTTTGTTCACATGTCTTAGTTCTATTTAAATTGCAATGTTTACATTACTAAAATATGGAAAAGTATTTTCAGTTCTAAATGGTTTTGTTTAGTTTAAATTATAAGTATTAAGTTTAACAAAAGTTTGCTTTAAGTGGTATTCGAAGGGTTTGGAAATGCGCTTATCTGGTGACTTTTTCCTATTATCATTATTATTTTTTTCTTATTATTATTGTATTTACGTTTAGCTTATTTATCGCTATCGTTGCTATTGCTTGTGTTTTTACCATGATTATAGTAGTTTTACTTTATGTAGTTTAGAAATCCGTGGTTAGATTGTTGTGGAAAATTTGAAAGTTGGTAGTTAATTTTTAGATCAAATTCGTTAGATATTTCCCTAGTTTAATATTAGTCTTGCCTTTCTCTTAACTTACTATAACGTTGCGTTAGTTAGTTTTAACTAAAAAGTAAAAAATAGTCAGTATTTTCAGCAGGTATTTGTTATCGTTAACTTTATATTATTTACTTGGTACTAGTGTTATTATTACTTTTGCTTTAATTATTTAGTTTTGGGCCCGTTTTAAGCTTAGATTGCATTTTATGTTATTTGTGCTTTCCGTCATTGTTTTATATGCTTTATTGTTGCTTACTAGTGTAAAATTACTTTTCGTAAGATTATAAATATCATCAACACCCTTTCCTGTCCAGATTCACCCAATCACGAAACCGTTTTGATTACTATTCACACCTCGTCGGGACAAACGACCCGGGAATACCCTGTACTCATTGGTTAGTTGGTTTTAGACATTTGACTAGGTTGACCATCACCTGGTCAATTAGGTTGACCGTTTGGAGCCAATCAATGCATTTCTGGAGGGTGATGATAAATTACCCGTCATAATTGCTAAAGACTTAAGTGTTGAGGAAAAGGCTGCTCTTATAAAGGTTTTGAAGTCTCATAAGCGAGCAATTGCTTGGCGACTCTCCGACATCAAGGGCATCGACCCTGAGTTTTGTACTTACAAGATATTAATGAAGGATGACTTCAAACCTGCGGTCCAACATCAAAGAAGGGTGAATCCAAAAATTCACGAGGTTATCAAACTAGAGGTTTTAAAACTTCTTGATGCCGGATTGATTTACCCTATCTCGGACAGTCCTTGGGTCAGCCCAATTCATTGTGTTCCAAAAAAGGGTGGCATTACTGTTGTCACAAACGAGGAGAATGAGTTAATTCCAACTCGTTTGGTTACGGGTTGGCGCGTCTGCATTGATTATCGTAAATTGAATGACGCTACCCGTAAGGATCATTTTCCTTTGCCCTTTATGGATCAGATGCTCGAGAGATTAGCGGGGAATGAGTACTATTGCTTCCTCGATGATTTCTCGGGTTACTTTCAAATTCCCATTGACCCGCAAGACCAAGAAAAGACCACTTTTACGTGCCCCTATGGAACTTTCGCATATAAACGTATGCCATTTGACTTATGTAATGCTCCGGGCACGTTTCAAAGATGTATGATGGCCATTTTTTCCGACATGATCGGGAAAACTATGGAGGTCTTCATGGACGATTTTTCGGTCATTGGGGATTCGTTCCAATCATGTCTCTCCCATTTAGACAGCATGCTAAAACGTTGTGAAGACACAAAGTTATGTCTAAATTGGGAGAAGAGTCACTTTATGGTCAAAGAGGGCATTGTCCTCGGCCATAAAATTTCAAAGAACGGGATTGAGGTTGACAGAGCCAAAGTGGACGTCATTGCAAAATTGCCTCATCCCACAACTGTGAAAGGTGTTAGGAGCTTTTTGGGTCACGCCGGTTTCTATCGTAGGTTTATTCAAGATTTTTCTAAAATCGCCCAGCCTATGACCCATCTCCTCGAAAAGGATGCTCCTTTTATCTTCTCCCCTGAGTGCATCGAAGCCTTTGAAACATTAAAGAAAAGGCTTACCGAGGCACCGATTCTTGTTGCCCCCGATTGAGACTTGCCCTTCGAGCTCATGTGTGATGCTAGTGATTATGCTATAGGGGCAGTCTTGGGGCAACGCACAACAAAACATTTTCAGCCTATACACTATGCCAGCAAGACTATGACCGAGACTCAAAGTCATTACACCACCACTGAAAAAGAATTATTAGCTGTGGTGTATGCTTTTGAAAAATTCCGGCCATACTTGATTCTGACTAAAAGCATAGTGTATACGGATCACTCGGCTTTGAAGTACCTCTTTGCAAAACAAGATGCAAAGCCGAGACTCCTCCGTTGGGTTCTCATCCTTCAGGAATTTGATATCATCATTCGCGATAAAAAAGGAGCTGAGAACCTAGCTGCTGATCATCTCTCCCGTCTTGAAAACCCTCACCAAAATGCTTTCGAGAAAAAGGAAATAAATGAAACATTTCCTCTCGAAACCCTCAATGTGGTTTCATTTCGTGGAGACTCGATTACCCCATGGTTTGCCGACTTTGCAAACTATCTTGCGGGTAACTTCATTGTGAAAGGGATGTCGGCCCAACAAAAAAATAAAATTTTCAAAGATGTCAAACATTACTTCTGGGACGACCCCTACTTGTTCAAAATATGCGCGGATCAAGTCATCCGGCGATGTGTGTATGGTCAGGAAGCCACTGAAATTTTAAAGGCTTGTCATGCTGGTCCCATTGGGGGCCACCACAATCCCAACTACGCCGCCAAAAAGGTGTTTGATTCCGGATTTTATTGGCCCTCGATCTACAAGGATGCCCAAGAGTTGGTCAAGTCCTGTGACGCTTGTCAGCGTCACGGGAATATTTCACAAAAGAATGAAATGCCTCAAAATGCAATTCAAGTTTGTGAAATTTTTGACATCTGGGGCATCGACTTTATGGGGCCATTTCCATCCTCTCACGGCAACAAATACATACTCGTGGCAGTTGACTATTTGTCAAAATGGGTTGAAGCGAAAGCTTTACCCACAAATGATGCTCGAGTAGTTGTGAAATTCCTAAAAGCTCTTTTTACCCGATTTGGAACTCCACGTGCTATTATTAGTGATCGTGGTACGCACTTCTGTAATGACAAATTTGACAAAGTCATGCAAAAGTACGGTGTAACTCTCCATCTTTCTACTGCGTACCACCCTCAAACGAGTGGACAAGTTGAAGTTTCTAATCGGGCATTAAAAGAATTTTAGAAAGAACTGTAGGTGAAAATCGTGCATCGTGGTCGGATAAACTAGATGATGCACTTTGGGCTTTCCGTACAGCTTACAAAACACCCATTATGTGTACGCCTTATAAACTTGTGTACGGGAAAGCGTGCCATCTTCCGATCGAGCTTGAGCACAAAGCCTATTGGGCTCTCAAGCATGCCAATTTTGACCTCAAAACGGCGGGTGATCATAGAAAAGTTCAACTAAATGAATTAAAGAACTTCCTGATCAAGCTTACGAGAACTCTTTGATCTATAAAGAAAAGACAAAGAAGATTCATGACTCAAAAATCAAAAACCGCGTTTTTAACGTTGGTGATCGAGTCCTTCTTTTCAACTCTAGACTCAAGATCTTCTCGGGAAAGCTCAAAACCTGATGGATTGGTCCATTCACTATCGCTAAGGTTTATCCTTATGGCACCATCGAATTATCTCAAAGTGACGGTCCAAATTTCAAAGTGAATGGACATCGTTTAAAGCACTACTTTGGAGAGGACATACCATCCATGGTTGTCCCGGATCTCTAAACTTTCCCCAAGGACAATTGAATTCGGGGATCGAGTCAAGCTAGCGACTCGATGAACAAAAACAATAGCACAATACGGGTTTTCACCTGTATCTCTGATTCTTTCTATTTTCTACCACCTAGTGTGGGGGAATGGCCAACCCCCCGCTGTTTGAAAAATGTATATATGTTCCAAAAAAAAAAAAAGTGTATATATAGAAATAAAGTGAAAATTGGTATTTCCGCAGTTAGATTCGAATCTTGGCTTTTTACGTTCAAAGAGTCGGCATAATAGCCGGGACTTTGAATATTGAGGACAATATTTAATTCTAAGTGTGGGGAGGAAATTCTAGCGAATTTTATCAAAATATCTTCTAATACCCCCGTTTTTGGCCAAAATTTTCAAAATTTTTTTTCACTTTATTTCAAAATTTTTGTGGTAATCAGTCCGCC
This sequence comes from Artemisia argyi, assembly GCA_030686995.1. NCBI lineage: Eukaryota > Viridiplantae > Streptophyta > Magnoliopsida > Asterales > Asteraceae > Artemisia > Artemisia argyi. Next base: position 118,554,946 of record CM060677.1, on the reverse strand, counting down.
AGGTCTAACCGACAAAGGGATTGGCTAATCCAGGAGCAAACGGCTCTTGGTAAAGATAACTCAAATCCGTTGGCGGCTTGCAATTTGCCCAAAATTGTATGGTTCCTCAACTCCCCATATCCCATAAAGTGAATGAGTTGGCTAGCCCGCAAGATTATGGTTTGTGGTAAAGCCAGTGGAAAATCCATAATTGGTAATCAGCTCACCAAGATGTTGACTAGGTCCATCAAGAGTTGGCTAGTCCAGGAGCAAACGGCTCTTGGTAAAGACTAAACAAATCCGTTGACAGCTGGTGGTTTGCTCAAAATCACACGGCTATCAGGTGTGCCACAGTTCTTACACCTGGCTACTCCAGAAGTGATGGCTTTTGGTAAAGAGTTTAAAATCCATCAAGTTTTCTAAAAAATTTCTAGGGACTAGAAATAGTTTAGTGTGGGGGATAAAACCAGGAAAAATACACACAAACATTTTGCATTATATCAATTAAGTATAAGACTAACAGTGCATGATGACAAAAGCAACTAAATTTTTGGAGCCCAAGCCATTAGTGACTTGGTTCTACCTCTTTCATCAACAAAAGTATGTTTCTTTAAAACCATACATGCTTTGTCACCTTGTATTGGTCTCCAAACCCATTGTGCTGTGGCTTTCATACCATTTCCCATATTACACTTAACAGCTTGCTTTTGCCTATCAGTAGAAACTTTTGTCCTAGCAGTAGGAACTTTTGGCTTAATAGTTTCAACTTTAGGCACCCATTTTTTATTTTGCCTTGCTGTATTCTTGAAAAAGGGCTTATTAACTGGTTGTCCTTGATTATTATTTGAAAATCTTGGTTTCGCACATGTAACAATTGGATAGTGATGAACAGTCTTGTTTGGTCTAGCAGTAGAAAGTGGTTTAATACCAGACTTTAGCATAACTGCTCTGGGAATAATATTAACATTAGAGTGAGTTTGATTTGCATAATTGTTGTTCACTCTAACTTGGTTATTCCCATATACCCTTGTATCCCTTGAAGAAATCACATTTTTTCATGGGTTTTTATCACAATATGCAGCAAAGTGGTGAAAGCCACCACATACAAAACATGTTTTGTTTTGCATAACAAAATCACCACCTAGTTGTTGAGATTTCATATTATTCCAATTCCTTTGATTTCCCCTAGGTGTTGTTATGTACATCTCTGCATGTCTAACATTATTCCTAACTAGTTTCTTATTTTCTTGTTTAACCACTTCAGGAACATCATGTATTTCTACCTTAACCTTAGGCTTAGTTATAGGAACAAACTTGTCTGTATTTGTTTCCTTTGTACTTTTAGGCAACTCATCAGCCTGGTTTTCACAACTGTTCTCTTGTGCCTTAGGACCATAACCTAGAAATTCAGGTTCCTTAAACTCATCTAAACCAGTATGAGCTAAGTCAATACCTGGTGGCACAAACATACCTCTATGGGGAGGTGCCACTGAGTTATATCATAGACCTGATTTTGCTTTGTTCACTAATTAAGACTCAATTATCATTTGAACACCCTTGGAGGTATACTCAAGTGTATCAACACTTAATTGTATATTTTCCTTTTGTTTTCTTAGTTGTTCAATATCATATTAAAGCATACTTGTTACAACATCCCTGTTCTCTAAGTCTCTTCTTAATCCAGCAATATCATCAGTGAAAATAGCCTCATTCTGTCTATAAAAAACAAGTTGTTCTTCTAAAACACCTAATGCTCTTTTATGATTTTGCAAATTATAGTGAGTGTCATTATGCTCAACTCTTTGACTATCATATTTAGCGTTAAGTGTTTCTAATTCTTTTAAAAGCAAAGCAAGATTTAGAACAACCATTAACATATATCTCAGAGTCAAAGAAGGCCATAAGTGCAATCTCAACATTGGCTTATTCTTCTTCCATGAAGCTCTAATCAAAAGCAGCTCCATCAATAGCTAACATAGCCTTAGAAGAAGGCTCTTGCACAGTCACTTCCTTTAGATTACTCTTCTTGTAACATCTCTATTTTGTTGTCTTGGACTTCTGCATTCTCTAGCAAAGTGTCCTCTGTTTCCACAGTTGTAGCATTCAACCTTTGACTTGTCATAGCCAGCAACATCTCCTGAGTTAAGAGTGATCTTCTTACCAGTCCTTTGATATTACTTCTTGGCTCTTATGCTTATCAAAGCTAACTGCCATTTTATGTCCATTGCTTCCAAATCATCATCATGTATTTGAAGCAAGTCTTCATCATAGATATTGGCATCATCAGCTTTACTAGCTACAAAAGCATAGATGGTGTCATCACTTAAGCCAGCACTACTAGTTTGTGAACCAGTTGTACTAACTTTAGAGCTAACAATACTAACTCTAGGGTTAACAATACAAACATAAGTGTGATCATCTTCATCATCAAAGTTGTCATCCTTGGCATATGACATAAATGCCATGTTTCTTGATCATGTGCTTGTACTTCCTGACTTTCTCACTTTTGGTTCAGCAATCTTGAGGTTGTTGCAAAGGTCATTGAGGGCCATCTTCTCCAATTCAGGCTTGTGTTGGTAAACAACCACATAAGTTTTCCATTCAGCTGGAAAACTATTAAGAAACTTCATGTTAAGTTCTTCTTGAGGAATAGTAACCTTTAACACAACCAGTTGGCTAACAATCTTTTGAAACTTGCTAAAGACATGATCAAGAGACTCATTGCTTGTAGCAGTGGAATTCTCATAGTTTTGCTTCAATAAGGTCTTCTATGTTTTCTTGGTGGCTTCATTCCCACAAAATCTTTCAACAATGGCTTCAAAAAGTTCTTTTGCAGTGTTGTAACTTCTGAAGTTCAAAACTTGATGATTTGGCATAGCCATACGAAATAGATGCTTGGCTTTGAGATCATTCCTCTTTTTAGCTTTTTCATCATTGGTGACTGGTTCAGTATTGAGCTTGGAGGTTGATGAGTGTCTAAATACTCATCATTTTATACCAATCTGAACTGCCAAAACATCCAAAAACACTCAAATATGCATCATAATACTTAAAATATCTTAAAAGTGTGTTTTATATGTTTCAAATGCAAAATAATCAAAAACAGATGAAAAACGTACAAAGTTTGCATAAATTGGCAGTTTCAGTCCCTCAAGTTTCAAAAGTTGTCAAAACTAGTCCCTGGTTATTCAGAACATGTTAAATATCATCAAAGGTCCTTGGGGATTCATAAGTTGTCAAAATAAGTCCTTTAAAGTTAAAATTGCAAAATTACAACTTTAGTCCCCCAAGTTTCAAAAATGTCAAAATTAGTCCTTAGGTTTTAAAAAATCGAAAAATATTAAAAACAAACCTTGTACTATTCATTAATGACATAATTAGTCCTTGTGGTGTTTATTGAGAATTTACAGGTTCAACCCTTCACAAATTCAGAAATTACAGATTTGGTCCCTGGAGTTTGCAAATTTGACAGTTTTAGTCCCCGGGTGTTCAAATTGGGAAAGTTATCATTAAGGGTCCTTGGGAAATCAAGAATTATCACAAATGGTCCTTGGGTGAAAATTTTGGAGAAATTACATGATTGGTCCCTAAAGTTTCCAAAATGGCAAAAATAGTCCTCGGGTGTTCAAAAAAATGGAAATTTACCTTTACTACCCTTGTACTATTCACAAGTGACAAAATACACCCTTTACGATAAAACTTTGGAACAATTGCAAATTTGGTCCCTGGAATTCAGATTTTACAACATAAGTCCTTGGGCTTATATTTCTTACAAAACCAAATGGACCAAAATAAAACCAAAATCCAAAACAAAAATAAACAAAATCCAGGCCTGGTTCTAAATAAAATCTCAAGCCCAAACAAAACCAAAGCCCAAAACCCATTTCCCTTTATAATAAAACGCAGGGTCAACTATTTGACCTGCGTTGACCCGTTTGACCATCACCCCTAACCTCCATCCACCTCCTGCTTCTGCTTCTACACTCCATCCTCTACCTCCACCTTACACCCTCACCACCTCACTTGCATCTCTGTCACTACCACAACAAAACCCACCTCCTAGGTTTGCCCTAGGAGAGACCACGTGGCACCCTATACACCTCTGCCAACACCTACATCTGCCAAACCACCCCTAGACCACCTCCTACTATCATTCTTGTCCCCTTCACTCACACAACATCCTAAAATCATTAATTGCCCTGAATTTGCTCCAAGCAACCTCCCAATTGTAGGAACCACTTTTCCGGCCAAAAGTGTTTTAAACGGCTGAGATCAATTAAGCTTAATCCAATGGTCCAAATATGGTGGGATATTCTCAGAAGGACATGTGGAGCATTTTTTATGCCTATAAAGAGAAGAAGGAGCAGAAGTGAGAGAGAGTAGATTAATTAGAGTAAAATAGTGTAGTCATAGTGTAATTTAATTATTTGTTGTAATCCTTAAGTTAAAATCAGCTGTACTCAATTCATGTTTTGCATTTTTTGAGTGAAATTGACAATTTCACTCATCATTGTTAAATATTGTTGTTTCCTGTTCCATTAGGCTCAATTTTTAATTATCTACAAGCTTTTATAAGCTTACAAAGCTTATAAACCAGTCTTAGTTTAAATATCAAAAATACAAGAAAATACAAAAAAAATTAGAAAATAAATCAAAAATCAGTTTTTCAAGAAGGAAGAAGCAACAGGGCACTGTACAACTTGGATGGCAGTGGTTTTAGATCCTCATGGGAGGTCTTAGGATGGTGAAATTTGGCCTTTGTTCCTTGGTTCCTTGGTTCTCAGTTTGTGCATATGGAATCAGTTTGTAAGCCACTTCACTCATTTTAGCTTATTACTGTAGGTTCTCCTAATAATAGTTCATCTTTGTGTTTATGTATCACTCTTGTGAATGTTAGTAGAAGGTAGTTCAATTTTACCTACTTGTTCAATAGAAATTAATATTACTCAGTTTGTCTAAAGTTTGCATTACCAAATTAGCATAACTTAGGATATTAGTGTTTTGTTGTTTTTGTTGATGTGTTTGTGTAAAATAAGTTTATTTAATGTTGTTAAACACTTGTGAATGGAATGCAAGGTCTAAATCTGTCATTACCTTTGAAAACCAAAAACAGTTCTAGTTATAGGGGTGTTTGGATTAAGCTAATTGACTGTGCTTGTGTTGATTTTGTTTGATAAAATCTACTTGGATACATTACCTAAGCCATAACTAGTTCCATTCAAATCATAACTTTGTCACTTTAACCATAAAAGTCAAAATCACCATCAACTTCCTCCAACAGTTAACTGTTGGAGAATTGTGATCCATTTCCACCCATATCAGTGCTATAGTGTATGTTTTAACTTATTTTAGTTTTCTTACAACTTGTATTAACATGTTCAGTCATTAGATTAAGCTAGAATCTCAAATAAGTCAACCTAGTTAAGTTTTACAAAAAGTCAAAATGAACACACCTCAGATTTTCCTAAACTTCCAAAAATATTTGTGATTTTTCTAGTTAGAATTAAAGTTTGTGCTTTTCACAATTAGTAGTCTACCACCTCAACTCCAAGGTCTCAGTACCATCTTATTTTGGTGAATTTTCTGTGGGTCCCACCACCCATCCAAACAAGGCTGCAGGGAAGGGTATCTCCCCTGTACCAGCAGAACACATCCAACACCACCACTTGGTGGTGCTTTTTTGGCCACCCTAGTGGGTCCCATACCATAAATTTGGGTTCTCCCAACCCCCCTCCTAGTAGGCTTTCAGAGTTGACCACTTATTTGACCTAGGACCCTGTGGACCCCACCTGAATCAACCCTTTAAATCTGTCCCATTTTCAGTTGATCAACAAGTTGTCAAGTGCTTATTAATTGCTTATTAGCTTATTCCTAAGGCTTATCTGATCAAATCTTGCTCTAAATTGTTCAAACAACTTATTGGAACCAGAGTCAACCATAGTGGGTCCCACACAAGCCCATTTGAGCTTATTTGCTTAGTTGGTCAAACAAAGTCAACTGTGAAGCCAAAAAGCTTCCACAGTGCTTTTTATTAAGTTCCAAAAAAGTTGTTTTTACAAAAGTTAGTTGTTTTTAGTTGTAAAATAGTTTTGTAAAAGAAAAATCTAGAAAAGATAAATTTAAAATAAGTGATAGTTTCTATTTAATATAATTTAATTTTAATTTTCATTTTTAGATTTTTATTAAGTAACCTACATTTTTATATTTTTATTATTTCCATTTATGTTAAAGTATTTTTAATAATTTTCTCAGATTTTTATTTTGTCATTTGGTATTTATTAGAATTTAAATTAGTTTTATTAATAATTAATCAATAATTAAGTTATACATAGCATAATTAGTTTTTATAAAGTAACACCTAGATTTTATATTTTTCCTAGCTTTTATAAGTCATAAAATAATTTTAGGAATTTTCTTGTAATTTTTACTGTTCATTTACTAGTTTTTATAATTTAAATAGTTTAATTGGTAATTAATTAATAATTAGAATAATAATTAGTAAACTAGTTCAAAAATACATAAAATAAAGTTTTTATAATTTTTTAGGATTCCTGTGATGGTTAATTAGATTTATAAAAATCTTCTTAATTATTTAAGTCTTTTTAGTATTTATAATAATTTAAATCATATAAATAGCTAAATAATAATTAAATAGTTATTAATTAATAATAATTAGATAAATAGTAAGAAAAATATAATTTTATTTTTAAAATAAGTTTTATAATATTTTAGATTTTTAGAAATTTTAATTTTATTTTTCTAGACTTATTTTACATTTCTTATTTATTAGTTAATTATTAAATAATTAATAATAGTTATTAAATAAATAATAATTAATTAAATAATTAGTAATTATAAAATAAATATTTTAATTTTATTTAAGCCCCTAAGGCATGCAAATTCCTACTTTAGTTAAAATCGTTTTTGTTTCGTACGTTTACGTAGATTTAAATTAAACGTACGCGTTTCTAGGTTTTTAACGTTTCTAAGTTATTTAAGTTTACGTAATCATTCCAATAGCTTATTTAAACTATTTTGTCTTATAAAACCTTAGTTTAATCACTCACACACACTTATACCATTTCCTGTTCAAATTCACCATTCACAGATTCGTTTTTATACCATCACAACCTCGTTGGGACATTACGACCCGGGGAAACACTGTATTCCACGGAAGCATTGGCCTAGGTTGTTTGACTATTATAGTTGACCATTCACAAGTGGTTGACCAATAATCGTCTGACGGTTTACCACCAATCAAAATTTGGCGCCGCTGCCGGGGAGGTTGTGCACGTATTTTAAACGGTTTTGCGTATTAGTGAATCTGGATACACGCTCATTGTATATGTATCCACCTTTGTTCATACTATCTTATTATCATATACAAAACAATTCCCGAAAACATTTTAAAATTAGTTTTCAACGAACACAAAAACACAAAAAGATTTTCTTTCTTATAAAATGTTTATCAAAAATCCCAAAAATATCCATCCTTACCCTCTTACCTTTTTGATTCTACATTTCTTACCCTCCAAAACCCTTTGATTCTTTCTATGTCTTATCCTCACCATCTTGATTGTCAATGGTGTGGAGGTCCTTATAATGGTGGTAATTGTCCCAGTTGTAGCATGGTAGAGTCAGGAAACGGGTCTGTCTATAACCAGAATCCCTATTCCTACCATGACACAACAGATTCATTCCATCAGCTTCCACACCATGAGACTCAGCAGTTTTACTGTTGTGAGTATTGTGGTGGTTCACACTACAGTTCTAATTGTCAATCAGGAAACACGCTTGTCTATGAGCAGTTTCCTAATAACAATTATGACTCACAGCCACATCAGTTCAACTGTTGTGAGTACTGTGGAGGTCCACACTTTAGCTCTGATTGTCAAACAAGGAATCCATTTCCTTGTAACAATTACGACTATTCGTTTCAAGACCCACCTCCACAGTGCCAAATGATTCAAGCAACTCCTCATATCCAGCAAGACCCTTATATAGAGGTTCTTGAGAAACTCAAAGATCATAAGGAGGAGTTGGCTAATATTTCTCTTTGCCATGATCCAAGTTCTTCTTGTGTATATTGTGGGGGTCCTCACAATGATGATCAATGTCAACCTTCCGGTTTTGACACATCCACACCCCCACAGTTTCCACTCATTTAAAATTCTCGTGATAAATCTATCGCAGAATTACTTGCTGAAGAACGTGATTCTGGAAAAAGCATGGAAGAATTACTTGCTGAGCAAAGAGCAGCCAAAATACGTACCAATCTTTGCTATGCTGCTCTTTATGATGACGATGATGACAGTGATGATGATGATAACATTGTTATCATTCAAAAAGATTCATCGAGTTCATTAGTTGTGATTCCTTCCATGGAAAATCAGGGAGATAAGAATACATAGAAGTTACTAGCAAATGAACAAATGGAACTTGTAAAATCCGTAACTGCTAGTCCTTCTCAACTCCCCCAGTCTGTTGTTATCACACCCGAAGTTCACACTCACTCTCTAAACATGGGGGATGAGCATCTTAGCACTGTTCCTAATAAGGAATCGGACGAATTAATAAAGTCTAGTGTTGAGATCCTTGTCCTAATCCCGAGAGAGTCACAGGGAACTTTTGATCAAGTGTGTGATATTCCTTCTATCCCTGATAATCCAAATGATCAAATGGGGAATGTCTCTGATTCCAGTGATGATTGTTTATCTTATGGAGACATTGAGTATGTTGATGCATCCCTTCCCCACTCTAATGTTGACTTTCTTCTCGAGGAGTTCACCAATGAACTCACTCACACCAGTCCACTTCCATCAGGAAGTAATGATCTCTTTGATTTCAAAGATGACCTGGACGAAGTCGAGGCTTTTCTTGCTGAAGATAGTTCAATTTCATATGAAGTTGATAATAATTATCTTGATCCTGAGGGGGACATTCTTTTTCTAGAAAGTTTGTTAAACGAAGATCCATATCCCTCTCTTCCACACAAACAACTTCATAATGAGGAAATCAAATCAGTTGTGGAAACTGATAAATTTCCTGAGATCAAGCTTAAGGACTTGCCTCCTCCACTTGAATATGCATTTCTTGAGGATGAAGTTCTTATCTTAATTGCTATTCAGATCTCTCTTCTTTCCTTCACCTACCAGGTGATTTCTCCTCTTCTTCACTCCCTAGGGAATGAAGACACTATCTTTGACCCCGACATTCTCATTTATAAATTTTGAGCCGGGTGTTTGTGTATCTCATCGGTGTGGAACTTTCACGTGCTTCAAATGTTTATCCAAACATCTTGAATGAAAGTCCGATGGAGATTGTTTCTTTTACATCATGCTTTCCCAAGGACAAATGAATTCGGGGTCGAGTCAAGCTAGCGACTCGGTAAACAAAAACAGTAGCATGCATACGGGGTTTTCACCCTAAGTGTGGGGGCGTTGCCCCTGCTGTTGTTACAATGTATATATCCACAAAAAAAAAAAAAAAAAAAAAAAAAAAAAAAAAAAAAAAAAAAAAATGTATGTACATAAACTTAAATAAAGGTTATGAGTATTTTTCTTCTTACGTTCTAAGTGTTGGTTTAACACCCGGTACTTTGAATATTGAGGACAATATTCAGTTCTAAGTGTGGGGGGGGGGGGGGGGGGATTCGTTATTCTAACGAATTTAAACACATGTTCCATCAAGAACCCCCATTTTAGCCAAAATTTTAAAATTTTTTCTCACTTAGAACACAAATAAATGGTAATCAGTCCACCATGTCTAACACACATAAGGATTGGCTAAACCAGGAGCAAACGACTCTTGGTAAAGATTTCTCAAATCCATTGATGGCTTGCAATTTGCCCAAAATTGTATGGTACCTCAACTCGCCATATCCATAAAGTGAATGAGTTAGCTAGCCCGCAAGATTATGGCTTGTGGTAAAGGCCGTGGAAAATCCATAATTGGTAATCAGCTCACCAAGATGTTGACTTAGTCCATCAAGAGTTGGCTAGTCCAGAAGCAAACGGCTTTTGGTAAAGACTAATCAAATCCGTTGACAACTGGTGGTTTGCTCAAAATCACACGGTTATCAGGTGTACCACAGTTCTTACATCTGGCTACTCCAGAAGTGATGGCTTTTGGTAAAGAGTTTTTTCAAATCCATTAAATTTTTCTCAAAAGATTGCTAGGGACTAGCAATGTTTTAGTGTGGGGGATTGATGAGTGTCTAAATACTCATCATTTTATACCAATCTGAACTGCCAAAACATCCAAAAACACTCAAATATGCATCATAATACTTAAAATATCTTAGAAGTGTGTTTTATATGTTTCAAATGCAAAATAATCAAAAACAGATGAAAAACGTACAAAGTTTGCATAAATTGGCAGTTTCAGTCCCTCAAGTTTCAAAAGTTGTCAAAACTAGTCCCTGGTTATTCAGAACATGTTAAATATCATCAAAGGTCCTTGGGGATTCATAAGTTGTCAAAATAAGTCCTTTAAAGTTAAAAATTGCAAAATTACAACTTTAGTCCCCCAAGTTTCAAAAATGTCAAAATTAGTCCTTAGGTTTTAAAAAATGGAAAAATATTAAAAACAAACCTTGTACTATTCATTAATGACATAATTGGTCCTTGTGGTGTTTATTGAGAATTTACAGGTTCAACCCTTCACAAATTCAGAAATTACAGATTTGGTCCCTGGAGTTTGCAAATTTGACAGTTTTAGTCCCCGGGTGTTCAAATTGGGAAAGTTATCATTAAGGGTCCTTGGGAAATCAAGAATTATCACAAATGGTCCTTGGGTGAAAAGTTTGGAGAAATTACATGATTGGTCCCTAAAGTTTCCAAAATGGCAAAAATAGTCCTCGGGTGTTCAAAAAAATGGAAATTTACCTTTACTACCCTTGTACTATTCACAAGTGACAAAATATACCCTTTATGATAAAACTTTGGAACAATTGCAGATTTGGTCCATGGAATTCAGATTTTACAACATAAGTCCTTGGGCTTATATTTCTTACAAAACCAAATGGACCAAAATAAAACCAAAATCCAAAACAAAAATAAACAAAATCCAGGCCTGGTTCTAAATAAAATCTCAAGCCCAAACAAAACCAAAGCCCAAAACCCATTTCCCTTTATAATAAAACGCAGGGTCAACTATTTGACCTGCGTTGACCCGTTTGACCATCACCCCCAACCTCCATCCACCTCCTGCTTCTGCTTCTACACTCCATCCTCTACCTCCACCTTACACCCTCACCACCTCACTTGCATCTCTGTCACTACCACAACAAAACCCACCTCCTAGGTTTGCCCTAGGAGAGACCACGTGGCACCCTATACACCTCTGCCAACACCTACATCTGCCAAACCACCCCCTAGACCACCTCCTACTATCATTCTTGTCCCCTTCACTCACACAACATCCTAAAATCATTAATTGCCCTGAATTCGCTCCAAGCAACCTCCCAATTGTAGGAACCACTTTTCCGGCCAAAAGTGTTTTAAACGGCTGAGATCAATTAAGCTTAATCCAATGGTCCAAATATGGTGGGATATTCTCAGAAGGACATGTGGAGCATTTTTTATGCCTATAAAGAGAAGAAGGAGCAGAAGTGAGAGAGAGTAGATTAATTAGAGTAAAATAGTGTAGTCATAGTGTAATTTAATTATTTGTTGTAATCCTTAAGTTAAAATCAGCTGTACTCAATTCATGTTTTGCATTTTTTGAGTGAAATTGACAATTTCACTCATCATTGTTAAATATTGTTTTTTCCTGTTCCATTAGGCTCAATTTTTAATTATCTACAAGCTTTTATAAGCTTACAAAGCTTATAAACCAGTCTTAGTTTAAATATCAAAAATACAAGAAAATACAAAAAAAAAAAATTAGAAAATAAATCAAAAATCAGTTTTTCAAGAAGGAAGAAGCAACAGGGCACTGTACAACTTGGATGGCAGTGGTTTTAGATCCTCATGGGAGGTCTTAGGATGGTGAAATTTGGCCTTTGTTCCTTGGTTCCTTAGTTCTCAGTTTGTGCATATGGAATCAATTTGTAAGCCACTTCACTCATTTTAGCTTATTACTGTAGGTTCTCCTAATAATAGTTCATCTTTGTGTTTATGTATCACTCTTGTGAATGTTAGTAGAAGGTAGTTCAATTTTACCTACTTGTTCAATAGAAATTAATATTGCTCAGTTTGTCTTAAGTTTGCATTACCAAATTAGCATAACTTAGGATATTAGTGTTTTGTTGTTTTTGTTGATGTGTTTGTGTAAAATAAGTTTATTTAATGTTGTTAAACACTTGTGAATGGAATGCAAGGTCTAAATCTGTCATTACCTTTGAAAACCAAAAACAGTTCTAGTTATAGGGGTGTTTGGATTAAGCTAATTGACCGTGCTTGTGTTGATTTTGTTTGATAAAATCTACTTAGATACATTACCTAAGCCATAACTAGTTCCATTCAAACCATAACTTTGTCACTTTAACCATAAAAGTCAAAATCACCATCAACTTCCTCCAACAGTTAACTGTTGGAGAATTGTGATCCATTTCCACCCATATCAGTGCTATAGTGTATGTTTTAACTTATTTTAGTTTTCTTACAACTTGTATTAACATGTTCAGTCATTAGATTACGCTAGAATCTCAAATAAGTCAACCTAGTTAAGTTTTACAAAAAGTCAAAATGAACACACCTCAGATTTTCCTAAACTTCCAAGAATATTTGTGATTTTTCTAGTTAGAATTAAAGTTTGTGCTTTTCACAATTAGTAGTCTACCACCTCAACTCCAAGGTCTCAGTACCATCTTATTTTTGTGAATTTTCTGTGGGTCCCACCACCCATCCAAACAAGGCTGCAGGGAAGGGTATCTCCCCTACACCAGCAGAACACAGCCAACACCACCACTTGGTGGTGCTTTTCTGGCCACTCTAGTGGGTCCCATACCATAAATTTGGGTTCTCCCAACCCCCCTCCTAGTAGGCTTTCAGAGTTGACCACTTATTTGACCTAGGACCCTGTGGACCCCACCTGAATCAACCCTTTAAATCTGTCCCATTTTCAGTTGATCAACAAGTTGTCAAGTGCTTATTAATTGCTTATTAGCTTATTCCTAAGGCTTATCTGATCAAATCTTGCTCTAAATTGTTCAAACAACTTATTGGAACCAGAGTCAACCATAGTGGGTCCCACACAAGCTCATTTGAGCTTATTTGCTTAGTTGGTCAAACAAAGTCAACTGTGAAGCCAAAAAGCTTCCACAGTGCTTTTTATTAAGTTCCAAAAAAGTTGTTTTTACAAAAGTTAGTTGTTTTTAGCTGTAACATAGTTTTGTAAAAGAAAAATCCAGAAAAGATAAATTTAAAATAAGTGATAGTTTCTATTTAATATAATTTAATTTTAATTTTCATTTTTAGATTTTTATTAAGTAACCTACATTTTTATATTTTTATTAATTTCCTTTTATGTTAAAGTATTTTTAATAATTTTCTCAGATTTTTATTTTGTCATTTGGTATTTATTAGAATTTAAATTAGTTTTATTAATAATTAATCAATAATTAAGTTATAAATAGCATAATTAGTTTTTATAAAGTAACACCTAGATTTTATATTTTTCCTAGCTTTTATAAGTCATAAAATAATTTTAGAAATTTTCTTGTAATTTTTACTGTTCATTTACTAGTTTTTATAATTTAAATAGTTTAATTGGTAATTAATTAATAATTAGAATAATAATTAGTAAACTAGTTCAAAAATACATAAAATAAAGTTTTTATAATTTTTTAGGATTCCTGTGATGGTTAATTAGATTTATAAAAATCTTCTTAATTATCTAAGTCTTTTTAGTATTTATAATAATTTAAATCATATAAATAGCTAAATAATAATTAAATAGTTATTAATTAATAATAATTAGATAAATAGATAGAAAAAAAAATATAATTTTATTTTTAAAATAAGTTTTATAATATTTTTGATTTTTAGAAATTTTAATTTTATTTTTCTAGACTTATTTTACATTTTCTTATTTATTAGTTAATTATTAAATAATTAATAATAGTTATTAAATAAATAATAATTAATTAAATAATTAATAATTATAAAATAAATATTTTAATTTTATTTAAGCCCCTAAGGCATGCAAATTCCTACTTTAGTTAAAATCGTTTTTGTTTCGTACGTTTACGTAGATTTAAATTAAACGTACGCGTTTCTAGGTTTTTAACGTTTCTAAGTTATTTAAGTTTATGTAATCATTCCAATAGCTTATTTAAACTATTTTGTCTTATAAAACCTTAGTGTAATCACTCACACATACTTATACCATTTCCTGTTCAAATTCACCAATCACAGATTCGTTTTTATACCATCACAACCTCGTTGGGACATTACGACCTGGGGAAACACTGTATTCCACGGAAGCATTGGCCTAGGCTGTTTGACTATTATAGTTGACCATTCACAAGTGGTTGACCAATAATCGTCTGACGGTTTACCACCAATCAGAGGTCTTGGAGCCATCAGCATCAGTAACTTCAGTTGTATATTCTTTCCAAGTATCACCATTTTTGATGATATCCCATAATGCATAATCTTGCACCATGAAATATTGCTCAATTCTGAGCCTCTAGAGATCATACTCATTTTGCTTGAGTATGGGTAGCTTGGCAGGTGTTGAGGATGATTAAGTAGTTTCCATGTCCATTTTCTTGAGAGAAGCAAGAACTTAATCTTCTGGATCTTCTAAATCAAAGTATCAGATAAACTGGCTCTGATACCACTTGTGGAGGATCTAAACACACGCCTTGGGTTAGATAGATACTTTGAGTTATGTTAACTAGCAAGCGGAATTCACCAGTTAACACTTAGAAGATTTTGTATATATGATGTGTATGAATGTATATAAGAGCAATAAACACAATGTATGAACAAACTGCTTCAATATTATTAATAATACGAGTGATTAAGTATATCACTAGGGTTTACAACCTTGAAGCTATCACAATGATACGTATGAAAGAGATATATCAAAACCCTAATCTAGGATCTCCTTTTATAGATACAAGGAGTCCTTTACAAGTAAACAATATTCGTATCAAGCTATTACTAAAAGATATACACAATATCTTTTCCATACTTACCACATTACATGTCTTCCTATTCTGCCAAAAACATAAGCAGTACAAACTCTAATGCACTAGCATTACTAACTAACTTTGTAATGTTAGTGTTATCTCTAACAGTTGAAACTTTGTCTTCAATCTTTTTTGTACTGATAAGGATAATTCCCAACATATCATGCCAGGATATCAACTTTTATTGCTTCGACACCCGTCACATCTTCCGGAATCATCCCCTCGGTGCTAAAACTAAGAAACTTCAATTCTTTCAATTTCTTTTGAGTTGCGATAATAATCAATTTTTTTCTCTTGTTCGACTCGCAATTCCTCTTATATCATCTCCTTGAAAGCTTCTCTACAAGACGAAGAAGCTGCCAAACGCGTAGAATCCGATTTTGCACTCTTGGAAGGCCTTGGCTTGCCAGAAGAACGTGGGATTGCATCGTCTCGAAATAGCTCGTTCGGTTCTTCAAGGTCCTCGAGTCCATGAATGCGTCTTTTGGGATTAAAAATTTCACACCACGCCATTTGTGGTGGACTTTCAAGATCTCCCAAGCTTCATAGTGGGTAAACGCATACCCCCACATTTGTTTGAATATGGTGTAACAACTATTTAGCCACTTCGAATCGTTTTCACCACTCAACCGTTCATTTTAATCGACAACTCCGCAAACTTGCTACAAGTACCCTGTAACGTGGCCCACTTTCCCGTCATCATATCCTTGATACGTTTGTATTCTGCAAGCCGGTTGTATTAATTTTTAACCGATTGGCCTCAAACAGTCAGAAAATATCAACCAAGTAATGGTCAATAAGTCAAACAGCTTAAACCAATGCTTCCGTGGAATACAGTGTTATGTCCCAACGAGGTGTGCGAAGGTATTAAAAACGAATCTGTGATTATGAACAGGAAAGGGTATAAGTGTGAGTGAGTGATTACACTAAGGATTTATAAAACAAAATAGCTTGAATAACCTATAAGAATGATTACGTAAACTTAAATAACTTAGAAACGTTTAAAACCTAAAAACGCGTACGTTTAATTTAAATCCACGTAAACGTACGAAAAAAAAAACAATTTTAACTATAGTAGGAATTTGCATGCCTTAGAGGCTTAAATGCAAATTAAATAAACTTAAAATATTTATTTTATAATTACTAACTATTTAATTAATTATTATTATTTAATAACTATTTTTAATTATTTAATAATTCACTAATAAATAAGAAAATGTAAAATAAGTCTTGAAAAATAAAATAAAATTTTATAAAAATCCAAAATATTATAAAACTTATTTTAAAACTAAAATTATATTTTTCAAACTATTTATCTAATTGTTATTAATTAATTATTATTTAACTAATTATATTGATTTAAATTATTAAAAATACTTAGATAATTATGAAGATTTTTATAAATCTAATTAACCATCACAGGAATCCTAAAAAATTATAAAAAGTTGGTTTTATATATTTTTTAACTAATTTACTAATTATTATATTAAATATTAATTAATTACCAATTAAACTAATTAAATTATAAAAACTATAAGATGAATAGTAAAAATTATGGAAAAATTCCTAAAATTATTTTATAACTTATAAAAGCTAGGAAAAATATAAAAACTAGGTGTTGATTTATAAAAACTAATTATGCTATTTAATACTTAATTATTAGTTAATTATAAATAAAACTAATATTAAATCTAATAAATACCAAATGACAATATAAAAATCTGAGAAAATTACAAAAATTAATTTAATATAAAAGGTAATTAATAAAAATATAAAAATGCCAAGTACTTAATAAAAATCTAAAAATGAAAATTAAAATTTAAATTACATTAAATAGAAACTATCACTTATTATTAAATTGGTTTTTATTGATTTTTCTTTTTGAAAACTAATTTATACCTTAAAACAAACAACTTTTGTAAAAACAACTTTTTTATAAATTAAAAATAAGCACTGTGGATGCTTATTAGCACCACAGTTGACTTTGTTTGACCAAACAAAGAAATAAGCTCAAATGAACTTATGTTGGGCCCACTATGGTTAATTCAGGTTCACACAAGTTACTTGGACATGTTTGAGCAAGATTTTACAAGATAAGCTCACAAAATAAGCTAATAAGCAATAAATAAGCACTTGGTTTCTTAGTTGAACACTAAAACTGGGACAGACTTAAGTGCTTATTTAAGGTGGGGTCCACTGAGTCTCAGGTCAAACTATTGGTCAATCCTAGAAGAGTACTAGGAGGGGGGTTCAAAGAACAAAAAATGGGACTTGTGGGACCACTGTGGTGGCCAGAAACCACCACCAAATTGGTGGTGTGGGGGATCTGTTCTGCTGCACAGGGGAATACCCTCCCCTGCAACTGAGTTTAGGGTGATGGTGGGGCCCACAGAAAAATCCTAAAAATAAGGTAAAGGGAGGAACTTGTAGTTGAGCTGGGGGACTACCTTTCCTAAAAAGCTCAAGTCCTAGAATTCAACACAAAATTCCATAAAAATCCTACAAGTTTTGGTATTTTCTAAAGAATGGAAATTTTGACTTTCTTAATAACATGCAAAGTTTGACTAAAATGAGTTTCTGATTGATCCTACTTATCAATTAAGTTATTATAAGCTAAGATTAGGCTATAGTGACCTGAGTAACTAACTTATGTGATGATATGGTGTTTTATGAATCTGAAAATCTCAACAGTACACAGAAATGAAGGCTTATATGTTGATTTTGACTTTCACTCAAAGGCATACTGATTTTATGACTGACCTAAGCTATTTAGACCTAAGTTGACTTATTATAACCAAAAACAACAACAGCAACACATGGCTCAGTGGTGAAATTCACTGAGCCAAACACCCCTTTAGTTGAAACTATTTTAAGTTTTCACCATATATTCCTGACTGAGATCATGAAACTGAACCACAGAGTTGTAATATGATGTAATAAACTTAGATGAACACATAAATAACAACAATAGCAACAAAGGCCAAAGATCACTTCTACACTAATTTTGACAGTGAATTAAAATAACTTAAGCAATTATTGATTTAAATTAACTAGTATGCAATATTAAGCTATACTTTTATCTAAGAACACCAAGGAAGTATAAAAATAGCAATAAGCAATATTATGAACTAGTACACAGTGAAATACAAAAAATTATGAAATAACTTACAAATGAGTCCAGACTGAAAACAATGAACCAAGGGACCAATTTCACTTCCAATGGCTTGTCACTTAACCACTAAAATCATTTCAATCCAAATGAATACCCTGCTCAGTCTCCTTCTTGTTCTTTCCTTGATTTTTCATTTTTTTTTCTATTTATTTTATTTTTCTTAATTTTTTTAGTAAACTGAGTACAAGTTCTCTAGGTGGTATCTAAGCTTCAAAAAGCTTACAAGGTAACTGATTTGAGCTTAAGGGATAAGAAACAACAACATTAACAAGTTTCAAGTGAATTTGTCAAATTCACTTGAAATCTGAAAATCTGAATTTAGTAACTAGAACTTGAAATAAAGTTTGAAATACATGAAATTAACGGGGTACAAGCTATTTTAATTGAAAATACAACTGAATGAGTAAATTACACTACCTACGATTAAGCTATCTTAAAGCTAAAACTAATACATCTTCATTCCTGCTTCTCTTTGATATATAGATGATGACTTGAGGTACTTGCAGCTTTCCATGACTTTCCCACTTCATATGAGCCTTTGGTTTGCTTTGTATCATCCTGGCCGTTTAAATTGGCTTTTGGCGCCAAAAAGTCCTAGGGGTCAGTAGGGGTTGCTTGTGAGGGTTTTAAGGGAATTAATGGATATTGGATGGTTGTGTGAGGTGGAGAGACAGGTGGGTGTGAGGTGGAAGTGAAACCAGTGAGGTGTGGAGTGGTTTTGGCTGTGTGAGTGAGGGAGGGGGAAGGTGAACAGTGGTTGTGGTATTGGGAGGGAGTTGACTGGGTTTGACCCGTTTTTATTAAATAACGGGGAGGGTTTGTTTTGGGCTTAGGATTGGACTAGGGGATAATAAGGAAGGGTGGGCTTGGTTTGTTTGTTTGGTTTGGATTTGGATTGGATAATTTTTAAGGATCCGTTTGGTTTGTTCATAAATCACAAGGACTAAATATGTAATTTGCAGAATTTTAAGGGCTGGTTTTGTAAATTTACCAAAGCATACACAAAGACCAAACTTGACAAGGATGAATAGTACAAGGTCCTATTTTGATATTTTCCAATTTTTGAATTCCAGGGACTAATCTTGCCAAATGTTTAACTTCTTCAAAACTTTCACCCAGGGATCAAATTTGACAACTTGTGATTTTCCAAGGACCAAAGTTGACTTTTTATCCAAAATTTTCCTCCAGTGACCAATTCTGCCATTTTCTGAAAGTCCAGGGACCAAACATGTAATTTCATTAAACTTGCCACCCAAGGACCATTCATGCCATAGAAGATTAATATAAGGACCAAAATTGATTTTCTTAAAGTTTTTACATCCCAGGGACCATTTATGTCAATTTCCAAAGTACAGGGACTAAACTTGTAGTTTTGTGAAACTTTGCACCAAAGGACTAAACATGTAATTTGTGATTCAAAAAGGACCGTTGGTGACTTTTTCATGTTTTTAGAATAACCAGGGACTAGTTTTAACAAGTTTTGAAAGTTGAGGGACTGAAACTGCCAATTATGCAAACTTTGTACATTTTCATCTGTTTTTTTTATCATTTTGCATCTGAAACATATAAAACACATTTCTAAGATATTTTCAGTATTATGATGCATATTTGAGTGTTTTTTTGGATGTTTTGGCAGTTCAGATTGGTATAAAATTATGAGTATTTAGACACTCATCAATCCCCCACACTAAAATATTGCTAGTCCCTAGCAATCTTTTGAGAAAAACTTAATGGATTTGAAACTCTTTACCAAAAGCCATCACTTCTGGAGTAGCCAAATGTATCAGTTCAAATAAGAACTATGGTCCACTTGATAACCATGTGATTTTGAGCAAACCACCAGCTGTCAACGGATTTGATTTGTCTTTACCAAAAGCTGTTTGCTTCTGGACTAGCCAACTCTTGATGGACAAAGTCAACATCTTGGTGAGCTGATTACCAATTATGGTTTTTCCACTGCCTTTACCACAAGCCATAATCTTGCGGGCTAGCTAACTCATTCACTTTTTAGGATATGGCGAGTTGAGGTACCATACAATTTTGGGCAAATTGCAAGCCATGAACGGATTTGATATATCTTTACCAAGAGCCGTTTGCTCCTGGATTAGCCAATCCTTATGTGTGTTAGACATGGTGGACTGATTACCATTTATTTGCGTTCTAAGTGAGAAAAATTTTTTTAAATTTGGGCTAAAATGGGGGTTCTTGATGGAACATGTGTTTAAATTCGTTAGAATAACGAATTCCCCCCACACTTAGAACTGAATATTGTCCTCAATATTTAAAGTACCGGATGTTAAACCAACACTTAGAATGTAAGAAGGAAAATACTCCATAGCCTTTATTTAAGTTTATGTACATTTTTTTTAAAGGATATATACATATATACAACATGTGGGTTAGTATCTCCCCCACACTTAGGTGAAACCTGGGTGAAAACCCATATGCATGCTACTGTTTTTGTTTACCGAGTCGCTAGCTTGACTCGACCCCGAATTCATTGGTTCGTGGGGAAACATGATGTGGAAAAGACAATCTCAATCGGACTTTCATTCAAGATGTTTGGATAAACATTTGAAGCACGTGAAAGTTCCACACCGATGAGATATACAGAGAGACCCTGGCTCAAAGAATGATATATGAAAATGCCGGGGTCAAAGATAATGTCCTCACTCCCAAAAGAGTGAAGAACAGGATAAGCCACAGGAAAAATGAAGAAGAGAAAGAAAGTCATGATGAAAAACATGACTAACTCATCATCATCCACAGGATAATTCATAATAACATGAATCTCCTCTTTTAAGCTCATTTGGTCTAGACATATCCCGGGTGTGTCTAGATCAAAATAGAAATTATCATACTCCGGTGGAGATATGATATGAGTGAGTTCACAGGAGAACTCCTCAAAGGTGAATGAATCATATTCGGAATTGATTTGAGTGAGTTCACTGGGGAACTCCTCAAAAGTAAATGATTCATATACGGGAAGAGAATTATAAGAATGAGAAGTGGTAATACCACTTATCTTCTCTCCCGTATGATCAAAATGGAACGTTTGCAATTCCGGAATAGAATCATTTATCAAAAGCTCACTATCCTTGACGGGGATAGGAGATGAAACAGGCTTTTCATTAAAAGCCTCGATTCTAGAAATGAGAAGATTAGCAATTAATAACGTAAGACGAAGAGCTTCGTCTTGGATTATTTCTTAATCATCCTCTTCTTCTGAGTTGACAAGCTCAGAAGGTAATTCCCCCACATAACTTATGTCTCCACAAGATAAAGAATAGTCCTCATCAGAATCAGAGAACATCTCAATATGATCATTTGGGAAGACAAGAGGAGGGGAAATATCACACACATGATCAAGAATTCCCTGTGACTCACTTGGGATTGAGACAAGGTTCTCAACACTAGACTTTATGAATTCGTCCGATTCCTTTTTAGGAACAGTGTCAAGATGCTCGTCCCCCATGCTCAGAGAGTGAGTGGGAACCTCGGGTGTGATAACATCAAACTGAGGGAGCTGAGAAGGACTAGCATACATGGATTTTATAATTTCCATTTGTTCTGCTGCTAGTAATTCTCCCATACTCTTTTCTCCCTGTATTACCATGGAAGGAGTCTCAATTGATGAACTTGATGAGGTATTATCATTATCACTTTCATCATCTTCATCGAGAAGAGCAGCATTGTGAAATTTGGAATGTGTTATAGCTGCTCGTTCTAAGACTAGTAATTCTTCCATGCTTCTTTCGTCTCTAGCTGCATGTTCTTCTGCAAGTAATTCCGCGATAGATTTATCACGAGAATATTGAGTGAGTGGAGACTGTGGGGGTGTGGATGTGTCAAAACCGGATGTATCAGAACTAGAACAATGTTCAGGTTTATAATACGGTTGACATTGGAAATCATCATGAGGACCCCCACAATGTACACAAGAAAAACTTGGTGCATTGTGAAACGAAATACTAGCCAACTCCTCCTTAAGGTCTTTAAGTTTCTCAAGAACCTCTTGACAAAGGTCTTGCGGGTATTGAGGAGTTGCTTGGTTCATTTGGTACTGTGGAGGTGGGTTTTGAAACGAATAGTCGGAATTGTTGCAAGGAAATGGATTCCCTGTTTGACAATCCGAGCTAAAGTGAGGACCTCCACAGTACTCACAACAGTTGAACTGATGTGGCTGTGAGTCGTATGTGTTTGAGTCATAATTGTTATCAGGAACCTGCTCATAGATAAGCGTGTTTCCTGATTGACAATCAGAACTGTAGTGTGAACCACCACAGTACTCACAACAGTAAAACTGTTGAGTCTCATGGTGTGGAAGCTGATGGAATGAATCAGTCATGTTATGGTAGGAATAGGGATTCTGGTTACAGACAGACCTGTTTCCTGACTCTACCATGCCACAACTGGGGCAATTACCACCATTATAAGGACTACCACACCATTGACAAACAAGAGGGTGAGAATAATACATAGAAAGAATCAAAAGGTAATAGAGGGTAAGAAATGAAGAATCAAAAAGGTAGGAGGGTAAAGGTGAATATTTTTGGTATTTTTGAAAAATTTTTTAATAATATGAAGGAAAATATCTTTGGGTTTTTTTGTGTTCGTTGAAAACTAATTTTAAAATGTTTTCGGGAACTGTTTTTGTTTTTATATGATAATAGTATGAACAAGGATGGATAAATATACAATGAGCGTGTATTCAGATTCACTAATACACAAAACCGTTTAGAATACGCGCACAACCTCCCCGGCAGTGGCGCCAAATTTTGATTGGCCTCAAACAGTCAGAAAATATCAACCAAGTAATGGTCAATAAGTCAAACAGCTTAAACCAATGCTTCCGTGGAATACAGTGTTTCCCCGGGTCGTTATGTCCCAACGAGGTGTGCGTAGGTATTAAAAACGAATCTGTGATTATGAACAGGAAAGGGTATAAGTGTGAGTGAGTGATTACACTAAGGATTTATAAAACAAAATAGCTTGAATAACCTATAAGAATGATTACGTAAACCTAAATAACTTAGAAACGTTTAAAACCTAAAAACGCGTACTTTTAATTTAAATCCACGTAAACGTACGAAACAAAAACAATTTTAACTATAGTAGGAATTTGCATGCCTTAGGGGCTTAAATGCAAATTAAATAAACTTAAAATATTTATTTTATAATTACTAACTATTTAATTAATTATTATTATTTAATAACTATTTTTAATTATTTAATAATTCACTAATAAAAAAGAAAATGTAAAATAAGTCTTGAAAAATATAATTAAAATTTATAAAAATATAAAATATTATAAAACTTATTTTAAAACTAAAATTATATTTTTCAAACTATTTATGTAATTGTTATTAATTAATTATTATTTCATTATTATTTAACTAATTATATTGATTTAAATTATTAAAAATAATAAAAATACTTAGATAATTATGAAGATTTTTATAAATCTAATTAACCATCACAGGAATCCTAAAAAATTATAAAAAGTTGGTTTTATATATTTTTAAACTAATTTACTAATTATTATATTAAATATTAATAATTACCAATTAAACTAATTAAATTATAAAAACTATAATATGAAAAGTAAAAATTATAGAAAAATTCCTAAAATTATTTTATAACTTATAAAAGCTAGGAAAAATATAAAAACTAGGTGTTGCTTTATAAAAGCTAATTATGCTATTTAATACTTAATTATTAATTAAATATAAATAAAACTAATATTAAATCTAATAAATACCAAATGACAATATAAAAATCTGAGAAAATTACTAAAATTACTTTAATATAAAAGGTAATTAATAAAAATATAAAAATTCCAAGTACTTAATAAAAATCTAAAAATGAAAATTAAAATTTAAATTACATTAAATAAAAACTATCACTTTTTATTAAATTGGTTTTTCTTGATTTTTCTTTTTGAAAACTAATTTATACCTAAAAACAAACAACTTTAGTAAAAACAACTTTTTTATAAATTAAAAATAAGCACTGTGGATGCTTATTAGCACCATAGTTGACTTTGTTTGACCAAATAAAGAAATAAGCTCAAATGAACTTATGTGGGGCCCACTATGGTTAATTCAGGTTCACACAAGTTACTTGGACATGTTTGAGCAAGATTTTACAAGATATGCTCGCAAAATAAGCTAATAAGCAATAAATAAGCACTTGGTTTCTTAGTTGAACACTAAAACTGGGACAGACTTAAGTGCTTATTTAAGGTGGGGTCCACTGAGTCTCAGGTCAAACTATTGGTCAATCCTAGAAGAGTACTAGGAGGGGGGTTCAAAGAACCAAAAATGGGACTTGTGGGACCATTGTGGTGGCCAGAAACCACCACCAAAGTGGTGGTGTGGGGGATCTGTTCTGCTGCACAGGGGAATACCCTCCCCTGCAACTGAGTTTAGGGTGATGGTGCGGCCCACAGAAAAATCCTAAAAATAAGGTAAAGGGAGGAACTTGTAGTTGAGCTGGGGGACTACCTTTCCTAAAAAGCTCAAGTCCTAGAATTCAACACAAAATTCCATAAAAATCCTACAAGTTTTGGTATTTTCTGAAGAATGGAAATTTTGACTTTCTTAATAACATGCAAAGTTTGACTAAAATGAGTTTCTGATTGATCCTACTTATCAATTAAGTTATTATAAGCTAACATTAGGCTATAGTGACCTGAGTAACTAACTTATGTGATGATATGGTGTTTTATGAATCTGAAAATCTCAACAGTACACAGAAATGAAGGCTTATATGTTGATTTTGACTTTCACTCAAAGGCATACTGATTTTATGACTGACCTAAGCTATTTAGACCTAAGTTGACTTATTATAACCAAAAACAACAACAGCAACACATGGCTCAGTGGTGAAATTCACTGAGCCAAACACCCCTTTAGTTGAAACTATTTTGAGTTTTCACCATATATTCCTAACTGAGATCATGAAACTGAACCACAGAGTTGTAATATGATGTAATAAACTTAGATGAACACATAAATAACAACAATAGCAACAAAGGCCAAAGATCACTTCTACACTAATTTTGACAGTAAATTAAAATAACTTAAGCAATTATTGATTTAAATTAACTAGTATGCAATATTAAGCTATACTTTTATCTAATAACACCAAGGAAGTATAAAAACAGCAATAAGCAATATTATGAACTAGTACACAGTGAAATACAAAAAATTATGAAATAACTTACAAATGAGTCCAGACTGAAAACAATGAACCAAGGGACCAATTTCACTTCCAATGGCTTGTCACTTAACCACTAAAATCATTTCAATCCAAAGGAATACCCTGCTCAGTCTCCTTCTTGTTCTTTCCTTGATTTTTCATTTTTTTTCTATTTATTTTATTTTTCTTAATTTTTTTTAGTAAACTGAGTACAAGTTCTCTAGGTGGTATCTAAGCTTCAAAAAGCTTACAAGGTAACTGATTTGAGCTTAAGGGATAAGAAACAACAACATTAACAAGTTTCAAGTGAATTTGTCAAATTCACTTGAAATCTGAAAATCTGAATTTAGTAACTAGAACTTGAAATTAACTTGAAATAAAGTTTGGAATACATGAAATTAACTGGGTACAAGCTGTTTTAATTGAAAATACAACTGAATGAGTAAATTACACTACCTACGATTAAGCTATCTTAAAGCTAAAACTAATACATCTTCATTCCTGCTTCTCTTTGATATATAGATGATGATTTGAGGTACTTGCAGCTTTCCATGACTTTCCCGCTTAATCTGAGCCTTTGGTTTACTCTGAATCATCCTGGCCGTTTAAATTGGCTTTTGGCGCCAAAAAGTCCTAGGGGTCAGTAGGGGTTGCTTGTGAGGGTTTTAAAGGAATTAATGGGTATTGGATTGTTGTGTGAGGTGGAGAGACAGGTGGGTGAGAGGTGGAAGTGAAACCAGTGAGGTGTGGAGTGGTTTTGGCTGTGTGAGGGAGGGGGAAGGTGAACAGTGGTTGTGGTATTGGGAGGGAGTTGACTGGGTTTGACCCGTTTTTATTAAATAACGGGGAGGGTTTGTTTTAGGCTTAGGATTGGGCTAGGGGATAATAAGGAAGGGTGGGCTTGGTTTGTTTGTTTGGTTTGGATTTGGATTGGATAATTTTTAAGGATCCGTTTGGTTTGTTCATAAATCACAAGGACTAAATATGTAATTTGCAGAATTTTGAGGGCTAGTTTTGTAAATTTACCAAAGCATACACAAAGACCAAACTTGACAAGGATGAATAGTACAATTGTCCTATTTTGATATTTTCCAATTTTTGAATTCCAGGGACTAATCTTGCCAAATGTGAAACTTCAGGGACCAAATGTGTAACTTCTTCAAAACTTTCACCCAGGGATCAAATTTGACAACTTGTGATTTTCCAAGGATCAAAGTTGACTTTTTATCCAAAATTTTCCACCAGGGACCAATTCTGCCATTTTCTGAAAGTCCAGGGACCAAACATGTAATTTCATTAAACTTGCCACCCAAGGACCATTCATGCCATAGAAGATTAATATAAGGACCAAAATTGATTTTCTAAAAGTTTTTACATCCTAGGGACTATTTATGTCAATTTCTAAAGTACAGGGACTAAACTTGTAGTTTTGTGAAACTTTGCATCAAAGGACTAAACATGTAATTTGTGATTCAAAAAGGACCTTTGGTGACTTTTTCATGTTTTTAGAATAACCAGGGACTAGTTTTGACAAGTTTTGAAAGTTGAGGGACTGAAACTGCCAATTATGCAAACTTTGTACGTTTTTCATCTCTTTTTGATCATTTTGCATCTGAAACATATAAAACACATTTCTAAGATATTTTCAGTATTATGATGCATATTTGAGTGTTTTTTTTGGATATTTTGGCAGTTCAGATTGGTATAAAATGATGAGTATTTAGACACTCATCAGTAACTTTCTTCCAAAACGACTTTGAATTTCGGTCAATACCGAGTCTTGGATCCTCGGATATTTGTATGTACATTTCGGCCAAACGTTTTTCCTCCTCCGGCTCCAAACGTTTATGGTCGACACCAGTTTTCTTTGTTCTCAACTTTTTCCCTTTTCCTTTTCCTTTTTTGATCAGAGAAGACTCGGTTTGTGATTCTTGTGTTTGTGATGGTGGTTAGTTTGGTGGCATGACTCGTGCTGGTTGCGAGGAATTCCCGAGACTCATGTTGTTGAAGTATCGTTGTATTTGTGAAAAAAAAAGCCATTTGGTTATATTGCTTTTGG